>OY776124.1:64527013-65895346 GCA_963675135.1 Galeopsis tetrahit | reverse complement strand
TGACTTAATATTATATTAAAACGTAATTTTGAATATTTAGGGTAAAATGGTACATTTAAGTTGGATTTTGACCTTAATTTGAAAATATTTTAAACCAGTTCCTTATTTAAAAAAAACACTAGGTGGAAAGACCTAATATGTGAAATCACCTAAAGTAATTGTTTGTGAATAAGTTTGATGTCAAATTGAGTAATTAAGTGATGGTTGAAGGGTGATAGTTTTCATAAAGTGTATGGGACTACCTTTGGTGGACAAAAAATATGAGGTAAATGGGACTACATTTCATGGACGGAGGGAGTAAGATTTTTTCTATGTTTTTTTCTTTTTTAGTTTTCTAAGTTTTTTTTTTTTAAAAAAAATTCTGATTTGTTTTTGAAAATGTTTGGGTGGTGGGGCGTCGGTGGTGTCGTCGGAGGTGAGTGTTGGAGCCGACGACTGTGGGTGGCAGCGGCGGCTGGAAAAATTAGTGTTAGATTTTCATTTTCAAATGAAGTGTATCTATCTAATGAATATTTTACTAAAAGTACACATTAGGTATTTTACATGAATATTAAATTAATAAATGAAGAGAGGGAGTATACTCAACAAAGTTGAAGGGGTATATAGCCTACTCCAAATATTTGGACCATAGGGAGGAAATATAGGGCCCACGAATAAGAAGAAAAATATTGGTGTGTGGGTTTACCCCTCCAGGAATGTTAGATACAATACCCTTTTTCATTTATTAATTAAATATGTATGTAAAATATCATATTTGTCCTTTTAGTTAAATAGTATAGATACATACACCCCCTCTCAAAATCCTAACTCTAATTTTGCACAAAATTATAATCCTAATTTTACAACAGCAGCCGCCTCCTCTGGCAGCCTCCACCGTCGTCGCCTCCTCCGGCACCCCATCCAAAATATATCTAGAAAATTAAAAAAAATTACTCCACCACCTCCTCTGGAATAGATTTTTTCGACCAACCAGTGTCAATCGTCGACACTGGTTTGTCGACCATAGAATATATCGTTGATTATAATTTGTCGACGAAAAACATTATGGTCAACGATTTTTTTTTCGATAAAAAATTGTCGACCAAAAACTTTATGGTCGACAATTTCTTGTCGAAATTAATTTTTTTGAAAAAAGGAAAAAAACGTACCTGCACGGAAAGGGAAAAAAACTTAGGAGAGGATGCGGCCGACTGAGGAAGAAGGAGGGCGACGGGGGAGGAGGAGGAGGGGGCGCTGCCCCTATTGTTGTTTGTTACATAAATACAAAAAAATAAAGAGGGGGAGGAGGGAGGAGAGGAGGGCGGCGGCGGAGGGTGGGAAAGGTCGGGAGTGGCTTTGGCGTGTGAGGAGGACGACCTCGTTGGGTGGGCGGCGTGGGAGGAGGGGCAGCGGCGCTGGGCGGGCCACCCTCCGCCTGCTTGTAGAAAAAGAAAAAAAAAGGGACGTGGCGGCACTCGGCCATGTGGGTGGAGATGGAGGGGCGCCATGAGTGGAGGTGGAGGGGAGCCTTATAGCCGAACATATTGAGTAATATCAGTTAAACATGTTCAACGGTTCTAAACCATCGATTTTGATTATTTAGAATTAGTTGTTTTGATTTTTCGGAACCGAAATCAAACTTTATTTTATAATTTCGATCTGATTTTCGAACTGAAATCGACAGTTCAAAAACGACCGATTCAATCGTTTCATCCAATTCTGATTTTAATTTTGCACATGTGTAATATAAATACGTAGCATTTACATTGGAGTCCAACTCAAAATAAAATAAACATAAAACGTGTCGGTCCCACTAGCCATATACAGACAACCTACTTGTCTACCGAGTATCCACCCGCACCGCCACACTGGATAACTCCTCCACCACTACAAAACGTACGCACTTTGCCTCCCTTTACCCAACGCAAGCCACCAAATGACCATTATACCCACACGTGAAATACCTATAAAACTAGCTACTGTTGATTGGATTTACCACTTTAATGTCAAAATCCAACTTCAAAATTCAATACTACCAAACTGAAAATTGTATTTCTTCCCTAAAATGGTTACATACCCATCGTGGCACAATTTTGAACACTTTTTTTATTCGTCCGTTTTACAATTATTTGTACACTTTTAAAATAAAAATTCTTTTATAAATCACACTCTCATAATATTCACATATTTACACAAAATGTCATTATGTTTACACTCATTTCAATCACTCTCTTTACTTTATTAATTTAACTTTATAAAATTATCTCTCAACACTCCACTCATTATACTTTTTTTTCTTAAAAAGTGTGTCCATCTTGTGATGCAATCACTTATGGGACGTAGGGGGGAGGAGTATACATTTAAAATAAATTTAAGACATTTCACATTTATGAACTTTAAAATTCTTTTTTTTTTCACCTTCTCAAAACTCCTTCTAAGATTTCATCGAGATTATTTTTGTAAGTGATTATCTACCATTTATTTCTATAAATAGTGTAATATTTTTATATTACAAATTTTAGTATATTGTTGGCAAAAAGTTCTGTAAATTTTATTATAGGAAACAAGTTATATTTATATAGATGACGACTTTAAAATCAAAATATAATTTGGATTTTAGAAAATTAATGATTCTTGAATTTGAGGTTAAAAAATGAAATCTTAATTGATGGTAGATTGGAAAAAAATTAGAAAAAATATATTTTAAAATACAACAAAATCTCTGAATAGGTTTCCCAGATCTGCCCTGGATAAAATCATGAAACAAAGCATTTATGTGATGTTTGAGAATTGAATGCAAAATCAAAAGATGTTACCCTCAAAATGATAGTCTGATTTATTTTATTTTTGTTTTAAAATTTTTATATGCACTTAAAATGTTTAAAATATTTTTATTTAATAAATTATTACTGTATTATTTTAATATTCAATAAATAAAAAGCATACCTAAACAGTTTATAAATAAAGTTTAAAATTTTAAATGATGTTTTATTAATTTATATAAAAAAATAAAAGAGATTCATGATTATATAAGAGGTGGAAGTTTAGGCGCAGGATAAGTAAGTCATTTAGAAATTGCATTATTTAATTACTCCGTATTTATTTACTTTCTATCAAACCCCATTATTTTTCTCTGCACAAGCAAATTAAAAATTGGAACCTCAATCAAAATATTATGCAGAATAGATTAGAGAAATCCCGAATCCCAGTTATACCTTCCTTCGACTTTATGATTATAGAAATGTACAGTGGTTAGCGAATTATTCTGATTAGTGATTTTGTTGGAGTATAGCTCCAATGGCTGCAACGACAATGGCTACAGCGGCGGGGGCGATGGTGATGTTGTACTACGTTGTGAGCCGGCGAATTTCGGCGGCGGCGGCGGCGGATGGAGAAGATTCTAGTGGTGACGATTACTCGAAATCCAAGAGTAGATCGGTGAAGAGACGGTTGTCGCGGAGGCCAGCTCAGGCACCAGCTACTTGGCTGGAGACGATTTCTACGTTGTCGGAGACTTTGAGGTTTACCTACGCGGAGACGTTGGGGAAATGGCCGATCGGTGATTTGGCTTTTGGAATTAACTATCATATTCGGAGGCAGGTATGACTCTCTCTCATTCTCTCCACAAACCTTCATGAAATTGAGGAATTTGCGACAATTAGGGGGATCAAGTTGCCCTTATTAGTACTGAATTTCGTTTTTATGATCTATTTTGTTCTGCATAATGTGTAAAATGATGATGTATGATTTTCCGGCGGGTTCTAAAAAGCTGTGAAAATGTAATATACTGCTATTTTTCATGGAGTAAAGTTGGATTCATAGTAATAACTTACAGAAGATGTTTGCTCAATTTTGGCATTTGCAACTTACAATCTCTTCTCTGAAATGATGTTCTTTTGTGATTATAACCTTCACCGAGAAGACTGTTGGTTGGTGAGGTAGGTAGCATTGAATTATAGTGTTGACAAGCAAATTAGTAACATAAACATTGCTAGTTTAACTTTTTATTGAGCAATTTGCCATCTTTTGTTAATATATAACTTATTTTTACGATTCTTGATGTGGTGTGTGCAACAATTTATCAGGGTAATTTGCAAGTTGCAAGTGTATTTGCTGGCGAAAACTCCGTGCAATTGAAGGGCCCTGAAATCGTTGATCAATTGTATTACTACTTGAGATTGCTAACACTATGCTTTCTTTTCTCAAAAAAGCCCTTTCCTGTATTTTTAGAATCTGCTGGTTTCTCTGAAGCAAATGTCCTTCTTCAGAAGCCCAAAGCAGGGGTATGTGATCACTACCGTACATCTTCTGTTGTTTCTGTATTTCAAGATAGGTTTTGAGCATCATAAGTTTTTCTTATTTCAGATCCTAAAGCCTGCTTTCACAATTATACGAGATGAATTCTCAAAGTGCGTCCTTCTTTTGATTCGTGGTACTCACAGCATTAAAGATACATTGACAGCAGCAACAGGTGCGGTTGTCCCTTTTCACCATTCAGTTTTAGATGATGGTGGGATAAGCAATCTGGTTCTGGGATATGCACATTGTGGAATGGTTGCTGCAGCTCGATGGATAGCAAAGCTAAGTACTCCAACTTTGCTCAAGGCTGTTGAACAATATCCCGACTACGAGGTGAAGGTAGGAATTGTTCATTTCTTCGCCCTCTCTTGAATCACCCGTAGGCTTGTTTTCTTGGTTTTTAATTAACAAAGTCTTCATTCGATTTCAGATTGTTGGCCATTCACTTGGTGGTGGTACAGCTGCTTTATTAACATACATTCTTCGGGAACAAATGGAATTTTCTGCAGCTACATGTGTTACTTTTGCTCCAGGTGTGTTCTCCTTATTTAAGAATTTAACTAAAAAGGCCAATGGTACCAAAATAAATGAATCTCGTGGAGAGCTCCACAAACAAAATAACTTGAAAAAATAATAAAATGGTTCATAAAGGTTTTGATAATAAGAAATGTAGAAAACATTAAAGGACCATCATCTATCGCCCCTCCCTGCCATCAGCTCCTCAATCTCGAATGAATGTCGTGGATGCAATGAAATAAATATGAACTGCACCCGAGTAAAATAATAAACTAGGGTTGTCGTATGAAGATAATGAGATATTGTATTTCTGTGTTCTTATTTAAAAAAATGATTGTGTTAAACAATTTCTTATTTGCAAATCGCATCTATCTTTAGCTGCCTGCATGACATGGGAGTTGGCAGAATCGGGGAAACACTTCATTACCACAATAATCAATGGCTCTGATCTGGTGCCCACATTTTCAACTGCTTCTATAGATGATCTTCGTTCTGAGGTGTGCCAATTGTTGCCTTTATTAGAGAAAAAATATATGCATATTATTCTCTTTTTCTATATTTGTGATTTAGCTTTGAGACCTTGCAAACATCTTACACTTTTATTATATCAGGTTAGAGCATCGTCTTGGTTAAATGATCTCCGTGATCAAGTTGAACGTAATAAAGTTTTAAATGTCATATATCGCTCTGCCACTGCTGTTGGGTCTCGACTACCTTCAATATCAAATGCGAAAGCAAGAGTTGCTGGAGCAGGTGCACTTTTACGGCCAGTCTCAAGCAGCACTCAGGTCTGTTTCATAATCTTGACCCTTGCTGTTTCATACTTGGAAATAAACTATGCAGAAGGACATGTTACAGTTAAATGGGTTAATTGCAATATAATTACATGACCTTTCAAATTGTTTCAATTCTATCACATGACTATTTTTCGGTAAGTCTTGTTGACGTGGCAGTGAATGAAATTGCAAGAAAATTAAAAGGCTGTGTTTAAATTGAAACAATAACGAAAGATCGTAGATTTATTTGCAATTTTTACAAAGATTTTGTGGCTGCCATGTTGGGATAAGTTGCCGGAAAATAGTCATATGAGTAATTGATAAAATTAAAAAGCCTGTGTATTGAATTGTAAAATTTAAAAATAGATGTCATAATTGGTAAAAATGTGAAACTACTGTGAGTTTTTATTCAATTAACCCTATATTTAAATATTAACAAGAGCACGTGTCGTGAATGAATTCAATGAACATGATTACAAATCGATATGGGTAACCCACTAAACGAGATTAAAGCTTAATTTGTTGTTGAATAAAGTTTCCTTTCATCTTTTACCACCACAAATGCATCACCTCTATGTATCATACAATAGGTTGTGATGAAACACGCTCAAGATGTAGCCCAAGCAGTTGTGAAAACTCGTACTTCTATATCGTTATGGACATGTATGGGTCCCCGACGCCGTCCTGTCACCAATACTAAAACCGATGATTTGCCCGGCATTCCTCTTATAACCGAAATAACATTGGACACTCATACAAGTGAAGAAATAACCATCATTTCTGAAGCAGCAAACAAGGCAGAATATTGTTCTTCAAGTGATGGTGGGACCAGGCACGACGAGACAGACGAAGAGGAAGATCTCGTCCAGGTGGATAAAGATGTTGCCAGTGAGGAAATAACCGAAGGACAATTATGGTACGAATTGGAGAAGGAGCTTCAGAGGCAGGAGAGCGAAGTTCTTCCTGAGATACAGGAAGAAGAAGAGGCTGTTGCGAAGGAAATAACCGAAGAGGAGATGGTATTTGCTGATTCTGTTGAAAATGCAGCGATTTCTTCATCAGATGTTTTTGATAACAACCACTTTTATCCTCCGGGCCAGATTATGCATATTGTTTCTGTTCCTTCAGAAGAATCAAGTGATCCAGATCCTGATGGGGTTGCTGAAGAGCAGGTCGGGATTTACAGGACACCGAGAGAATTGTACAGTAAGCTACGGTTATCTCGGACTATGATAAATGATCATTACATGCCAATGTACAAGAAAATGATGGAACTATTGATTAAACAACTTGAAGATGAGTTAGATTCTAGTTATGTGGAAGAATAGATGTGAAGATATATTGTTAATTGTGCCTGGAAATTAGAGGGTACAAAAGTGTAATATATTCTGATTACTTTGGGGGCTGTGTGTAGAAATGTGTATGTTTAGTGTTAGTGGGTTTATTTTGAAGAGGGTGTTGATATTGTCCAGTAACAGAATATTAGAAAGTCATCAATTGCAGCAATACTCAAATTATATCGTATAATTCAAAATCTCTCTCTCTCTCTCTCTCACACACACACACACGCACACAACCTGCTGATTTGTGCGTAGGAACATCAGCAATTTGGCTGGGGTGCCCAAAATTCCCCTTTCGATTTGGGAAAATTTTAAAATATGAGCAAAATGAATCAAATTTGACACTAAAATGACTAAATTTTAGGACGAAAATTGGAGTCAGCTTAAGTTGCAAAATGACTTGTGTTATTAACTCTATGATCTTCGCTTACACATATAATTTACTCTATTGACTGCATCTCAGACAATGAGTTTTCTTTAGCCTCAACTATGTACACATGAACAAAGAATCTAGCGATAGCTTCACCGTTCCACGGACAGCTTAAATGCGTTTCTTGTTAAGCTTTGTCTCTCCGACAGCTTGATCAGAAGTCGAGCAATGAAAGAAGAGACAAACAGCTGAAATGTCATCCATCACAGCACTTCTTCCTCTCCGTTTCCAAGCACAAACAGCAATCTCAACGAGCCTTTTCGCTGATTCAGTCCTTTCAGTCGAAGCAACAATCTCCGCTGCTTCTTGGTTCGAGATAACGTCCCACACCTACCAAACACATAGAAACAATTTCAATCAATCTCATATATCAATTTATCATAATCCTAAATAAGTAATGTCAAGAAAGATATATCATACATACCCCATCAGTAGCCAATATAACAAACTGATCTCTGCTACTTATAGTTGTCTGTATTATTTCTGGTTCTGAAATGAGGCCAAAGTCTTTGATATAGTAGTCACCAAAGGCTCTCGACACAGCTAATCCGGGCCCTTTTATCGTCTTTCCACTTGGTACCCAGACTCTATGTACCTTTGGTTCATCTGGACAAGAATATACCACCCCTCTCGATTCTGCTATCCGTTTACGCTCATCTGTGGCCATGAACACACGCGTCAAATCAACTGGAGTTGGTCTTATGTAAAATAGTTTTATCATACAAGTGGTTTATAACTATCACTTTATAATATAACAACTAATACTTTTAAATGAAATGACTAATACATTTTAATGAAACAACTAATATTGTCTAAAAGTACACACAAAATGCATAACAGTTGCACGATGAAACTGGTATACACAAGACTTCGCCAATTAACTAAGGTTTTACATTCTTGAGGTGAGAGTTAGGACAGAGGGCTAACCTGGTACACTTGGTTTGAGGTCAGTTGTAAGCTGAGTTGCAACCAAGTTTCCGTCGTCTGAAGTAGTTGCTAGCACAGCCCGTGAATCTCCAACATTCGCAATTGTCAGCAAATCACCCTGAAAAACAGCTTATGATGAAAATGTATTCGATTTCTGAAAATCCATGAAACTAAGAAAAACGTGTTGATGTCTGAAATCGAAGGAGAAATTGCATTACCTGTCTAACAAGTGCCAAAGCAGTGCTACCACTATAAAACGAGTCGATCCCTGGATACTGCTCGAGTTCTTGATCAACAGAAGCACAAGTCTTGTAATAAGATTGCTTCCATATATCAAACTGTATTTGCCTTTTGTCCAATTCAAATTCCAAGCTGCGATCCAAATCGTCTGCATTTAGTGCAACAGCTTCTTGCCAATGGCACAGCAACGACGAAGGCATCAATTCTCTAACAGTTTTCGACAAAAGATGTCCCCATGGTCCATGTCCATCGAAAACACCACAGAAGTTGATGTCTTCATGACATCCAAACTCCTGAATTCAAACAAATCATTCATTATTCAAAAATCAATCTTCATATTATAATTAATAGTAGTATTATACGGAGTATAAAGTTACAAAACAAAAAATCAAGAAAAGGGTGAATTTCAGACCTCCCATATGACGAAGCAATCCTGATTACACGGCCCTTTTTTCCCTCGTTTCGAATAACCAGCAGTGAAGTTTTCGCCGTTTCTGCCATTAACAGAACCAGAAGAAGTTCTTAAAAGTTCATTCTTCTTTGCTTCCTTTGCTGAAGCAATGGCAGCTTCCCATTCAACACTAATTCCACTCTTTTTCGCAGGAATAATCGATATATTCTTTGACAGAGTGTTCAACAGATTAGAGAACTGAACCATCCTATTAATAACACGATTAACAATCTTCAATCTGCAAATTAGTCATTTGGTGTTTGATACCAAATATTTCGTTCAGTACTTTCATCGAACAGGTATTGCAGGAATTATAACATTCACAAAATAAGGATAAAACAGGTAGAAGTAGGTACCTTTGTTATATTACCGGCAGAATACTCAACTTCCCGGCCAAATTCCGGTGATGGGGCGATGACTTAAATTGAGATACAAAGGGAAAGTTGATTTAAATGTGTTTTACTCCATTCTTGTCATATGTATAGAGCTTATAAGTAAGTGCATGCGTATGCATGTTTTGTGGCTCTAAATTACGTTGGCCCCACAAATCTAAACCAAGTGACTTGCCTATTTAAATAAAAAATTAATATGGTTTAACATATCTTTTTGCTTTTCTCTATCAATAATATTAATTTTACTTCGATTATAATTCGATTATAATTCAAGAAAGAAGTTGCTTTTATAAAGACCAATTATTTTATAAATTGAATTAACTAAAATAAATTGAACATCAATTCAATATTATGATATTTATATGTGTGTGTGAAATTACTAATATCCGAAAAGACCAATTATTTTATCCTAAGTATGACTTTGTTTTCTTTCAATTAATATTAATATTAATATTGATGTGCGGTAGGTAGTAGTATAACATATTGAAGTCATATAAAAAAATGCAATTGGTGCAACTAGATAGATACAGAGATTATTAAATTGGAAGCTTTGTATTAATGATTGTCATTGACAGATATTGAAATTAAAAATAAATAAGTCGACGAGTGTTTGTATTCTATCGGTGGGGTAGATGAATGATGAATATGTCAATATATGTATAATGATTAAAAAAATTATGAATTTAAATCCCACAATCGAATGATACCACTGTACGACTAAGTTATAAGATAAATTAAATTATTTTGGTGGTTCACAATGAAAGTCGGTAATAAAATACTCATCTAATTGTAATTTAATGTTTATCTTATCTCTAATCAAATATTTAGTATATGGAGTTGAGTTTACAAGATAGAAACTGACAAACAACCAAACAAATGTTACATCATTCCGTGTAAGATTGGTTCCAAATTAGTTAATTTTTAAATTGAATATCAAGATATAAATAATAGGCTAAAACATTTATTATGATCAAAAGTTTGAATCTATAATATTAATTTGTGTTTTCTTTAATAGACATAAAAGCCTATTTGTAGTGTAGTAGGAACCTATTTCAATCAATTTATATAAAATAGTTTTCAATGCACACATATTAATTTATTTATTTTTATAATTTTCAATTTCCTTTATTATGTTTAATTTCATAATTTTCCTTTAAAAAAAAAAAAAGAAATACTATTACACTACTACTTTGTCTTCACGCTCACATAAAAATTTGAAAGTGAAATTTTTTAATTTAAATTGCAAAAATATCAAAACATCATCTGAATTGTACTACAAGAGAAAATATTTAAAATGATAAAGTCAGAAAATAAAAATTCTTCCTATTTGAGTTTGAGCTTGTAAAATTAAATTTCTACTTCATTATTAAGATGTGATTGACCTAATTAGATCTTGCAATTCCAAACAAATTTAGTGCATTAGACTAATTAATATCATGTGGTTGGGTTATGCAGCTGACCCAAATGTGCATTAGACTAAATTTTTTTACTTTTAGTAAAATCTTATGAACTAATTAACAACTAACAATAGTTCAAACAAAGAATTAGATCAATCAAATTTAAATATAGATAATAGGTATTAAAAGTCCTAGATAGAAGAAATGCAAATTACTAACATTTTTCTCACGCACATTAACATTAGATGACCTAACAAGTTTTGTTGAACCATATACTGTATAAGTAATATGTTATCCAAGCCAAGCTCAAAATTACATTCAAAATCGAGCTCCAAATTTTCCAATCTAGCTCGAACTTGACTCGATCTCTTTCCAAAATTCTATACATTTGGCAGTCTAAGCCGTAGAAGCATTCATCTGTTCACCCTGAAACTGCCTCAGGAGCTTTAGTGTTTGGTTGTACAGATTAGTATCCAACCCATCTACATTTCGTCCAACTCGAGCCTTTAGAATTGCCTGGACATAGAAATCGAACCATCATCGTCTTTACAGCATACTACTCTATTAAATCTTCAGACCAATATACGTAAACAAGTCATCCAATTTTGGATGCACTCTCTTTTTCAAAGTAATACTACTACTTTTTAACGTACAAAGTATCACTATTAAAAACCATGTTTGATTTCATGTGTTATTCTTCTTAAAATCACTAATGACTGATACTTTGTATTCTTCTTAAGTTTGCTATAAAACTTGTGTAAAACCAGGTTCATAGATGTTTTTGTCATAAATTTGAGAGAAATTCGGCATTTCAGATAAAGTGGAGATGATGTACCTGATCATTAGGTTCAATGTGCAATTCTCCAATGAACTGGTAAATAGATCCTCGGCGAAGATTGAGCGTCAAGTGTTGCGTATCAACATTTAAACGAGCATCTCCATCAACAATTACAGCCTCAGCTGTTACCACATTGTACTCTTCCAGTCTAAACATGTGAGACAAATGATCGGTGAAGAGTTGGTCTTACGTAAAACAATTTTATCGTACAATTGATTCACAACTACTATGGAAACAAGAAACCCCGGCAAGTCTATATTTTTACATAGAGCTACACCAAAGATTAAGCTGTTGGCACAAGTCATGCTACTTATGGAATCCACAAATCGTTCCTAAATCACACTCTGTGAATGGCAATTGCTGGTGCAATCTAAACTTTTTCTAATTATAGACTAACTCCATAGTTGCAAGAAACAATCCTAATCATTAATCTTTTACAAGAAAGGCCTCAACTAAACAAACTATCCAAATCAGGGGATATTCACATTCATAAAACCGCTTGTTTTATCATTGTAAGATGTTAAATTCAAAATCCATTTTCTGAATTATAAAACTAGCATCAAGATCAACAAATTATACAATACCTAATAGAAAATAGAAACGCACTTTCCAGTAACCCTAAACGAGGCACCTTCCTTGAAGCTTGGCAGAGACGGGTTCAATTCTTGTAAAGTAACCAATTCACCGGAACTAATTGCAGATGAAGCCATTTCTACACTGAAAAACAAGCAGAAGAAACAAAATTGAAATCGTACCTAAATTCTGAGAGTCGGATTCAGGAAAAAAAGAAGGGTTTGGGAGTGAGGCCGGCGGGAAACGCAAAGTTTGAGAGGGAATAAGAAAAGATTATGGGCTTATTTATTAAACTGGGCTTTTCAACATTTAGGCCCAATTTGGCAGCCCATTTTTCACGCGGAAATTTTGAGTGGGAACAAAATATTTCCTTCCACAATTCTTAGACTCCTTTTTCGTTTTCGTCTTCTTCACGAAAAAATCTCCATTCTTTCCCCCCTAACCCTCAATCTCAATGGAAATCTCTGTAATTTCCGACGCTCTATCATCGATCGCTTACTCGACGCAGTCCTTTGGCTTTTCAAATTTCGTCCTCAACCGCTCCTTCAACCTTCATTCCGTTTCCGACACATTATCAGATCAACCGTCGCAATCGCCTCCGCGCTTCCATGTCTCGGCCGCATCGCCGCCTGCTACTAGAACGTTAACCAAACGGCGGCTCCGAAGAACCCGTCGTGTCAAGCGTAAGATCGTGCATGATGACGATGGTGGAGATAATGAATATTTTGCTTTTAGCGATGGAGGGGATTCCAATAATTGTGGTAGTGGTGGTGGGGGAGGTAAAGGGTGGAACTTCGGTGGCTATGGAGGGGGAAACTGGGAAGAATTTTCAGATAATTCGATATCTGATCCTGCTTTTGACTTCGTCTTTGAGATTCTATGTTTGATCGTCATTTCAAATTGCTTGCATTTCTCATTCAAGAAAGTGGTGAGGATCGTTTCGGGTGGGTTTGGTGATCGAGGCAAGGTTCCGATGCCAATTTGCTGAGCGGTAAGGTTAACTTGCCCTGCATAAGTGTAAAGGATTTGGTAATTGATGTAAATATGTTGTATATATTCATCTGATTGGCTCAATGTAGGGATTATTGAATCATATAGTACTCCATTTATGCAATTTATTCATAATCATCATCATTATTAATCAGGAGGCTTATTGGTTTGATTATGTTTTGTGCTTTGAGAAAGTTTCAGTTAAGATGCAATTGCCTGTCTATGCCCAAATTCAATATTATAGGCCCATCTTTATTGTTGAATGTATCACTTTTTGTGAGAGAATTGAAGCCATGATGTCTATGAACTGCCCCCATCCGAAAGACGAATTCTAGCGTAGGCCACGTCCAGCAAACCCTTTACACCAGCTACTAATGAAGCCTCACTTTATGCCACTGCATTGCTTTTCCTTTGGTTTACTCTGCTGATGTAGTTCATGATTTATGCATATAGGTAGATAATGATGATGATATACCGCTGTGTTTCTTTTCTTACACGGGAGGTAAATCGTAGAAGACAAACACTCTTCGTATGAGAGAATAAGACAATTATCTTCATATTCAAAAATCCAAAATATTACAATTTCAAACATAAGATCTTTCACATATTTATTGTTGTAGGTAGTAGGTACATTGTAAAATGAAAAGACATTCAAACTTGAAATTATGAAAACTAGCAGAAATTGACAAAATTGTCAAATGACTGTTCAAACGTCTGAATTTGGGTTCTGGACCCTATACCTCACGGCTCTTGACCAACTCGTCGTTTCCTTTCTGAAAAGGTATTATGGATAAAATTCCGAGCTCGGAGTCAAAAGTTATGCTTGATTTGAATTTTGAAACCTGTTCCACATCATTTTCCTTTGGTTTACTCTGCTGATTAGTTCATGATTCATGCATCTAGGTAGATGATGATATGCCTCTGCATTACTTTTCCTATGGTTTACTCTGCTGTTTAGTTCATGATTCATGCATATATGTAGATGATGATGATATGCCTCTCTGCATTACTTTTCCTATGGTTTACTCTGCTGATTAGTTCATGATTCATGCATATTGGTAAATGATGATATGTCATATGTGCATTACTTCTCCTTTGGTTCACTCTGTTGATTAGGTCATGATTTATGCTTGTATGTGATGATGATATGATGTCACTGTTGTTACTTTTCTTGGTTCACAATTTTGATTAGTTTACGATTATGCATAGGTAATTTACATGGTAGAAATGGAGAATTTTAGTTACATCTAGATAATTAGATGCAACTGGAACTATTGTCTTGTCTGTTGAGATGGAATAAGGATTGGGATTTACATTTAAACATGTGTTGGAGGGGACATATTTGTTTGAGTAGAGTAATATTTACTTTAGTTTCGAAGAAAAAGGATTGGAAGTATGGTTCATAAATTAGGGTGGAGGCCTTTTCTTGATTTTGGCTGATATTTAGTACCCATTAATCGAGATACTACACCTATAGAAAGAGTTATTCTTGGTTTCCACATTGGCCTTTGCATAACTGGAAATCACTTCATTCCATCAAGGGGCATTTCAACAACACATCTGCCAGACAAAGAATTCCCCGCCTCAGCGGGTCACAAGTATCTAGGTAAAAATGTATCCCCCGTCCCCATGTAATTGGATTCATGAGACGGTACGCAAGGTTTATATATATATATATATAGGGGTGAAAACTGGATAGGATGGAAATTATGACTCTTTGAGTTAGTGTTAACTCATATTCCTCTCATTATCGTGTTGACATGATAAAAATATAAAATATTAGTGTCGTTTTTGTGTCAACTTGTTAAATTTGGATTTTCTTATTGTATATACATTACTTTATATTTTGTAATTTTATTGGATTTGTTTTTCTTCGTGTATTATCATGTTATATAATACGGATTATAATATAATGTGATAGAATCGACTACTCAAAGAACATAAAAACTACAAGAACACGGATATTATTGAAACATAAGTTTTTCAGCTGCCAATACAATATCATAAACTAATCAAGTCTGCCCCTATTTATACTCTTGCCCACTGCAAGGCAACTAACCCAAGCCAAGGTATTGTATAGACTCCATACCTTATAAGGAATCGACCAAAAGTTTTTTTTTTTTGGTAAATTTTTTTTTAAAAAAAGGGTTGGTTGAAAACTGTAAGTCATTATAACTAAAATGTGTAACACAATATTACTGAAAAGTACAAAATATTTTTTTATTAAAAAGTGTAAGTCACTACAATTGAAAAGTGAAACACAATTTTTAATGAAAAGGGTAAGTCATTATAACTAAAAAGTTCAACTTATTACTGAAAAGTGAACGTTTGTATAACTAAAATGTGCAATATAACATTACCAAAAAGTGTATGTCAATATAACTTAAAATTTTATTTTAAAAAGTGTAAGTCACTACAATTAAAAAGTGTAACAAAATAAAATATTAAAAAAAAAAGACAACTCTATTTCTTATATAGACTCAATTTTAAGAAGACCTACCCCTAACCCAAAGACCAAAACATAACCGAAACAATAATCAAATGACAACTAAGAAAATTAAGAAATTAATACTAACACACATCACAAACTAATTCCCCCTTTACTCTTCTCTT
This sequence comes from Galeopsis tetrahit, assembly GCA_963675135.1. NCBI lineage: Eukaryota > Viridiplantae > Streptophyta > Magnoliopsida > Lamiales > Lamiaceae > Galeopsis > Galeopsis tetrahit. The sequence goes on along the minus strand of OY776124.1, from coordinate 65,879,585 downwards.
GTAGATTTTAATATCTTGTTGTCTATCATAATGTTATGTATTAACATATAATAGCATATAAATACTACTTTTCTTATATGTGTCTTGACTCTTTTTGATACAAACTTTTTTGTGATCATATCGCGTTAGCATGAATTATTATTTGTGTTTAGTTATAGCCTTATTATGTTGTATCTTTATCATATCGATACAAAAACACAAATTTTCATCCCTATAAACTAAGGGACATCATATTTTTGTTAGTATTTGAACATAGGTGAAAAACTCCGTATGATCTATGAGTTTATGAGCCCTAGTCCAATTATGCTTAATTGTTAAATGAAGTTGCGTCCCTATGAAATTGTTTGTAGTTCCCTCCAACAATGAATTAGTCTTCAATACTTGATCTAGTTTCCAATTTTTTTTTTTTTTTTTTTTAACTAAGTTGAAATTCCAAGTTGCATTGGTTAAGTTGACACGTGTAAGTGCTTAAGGATTGTAAACATAAAGTTAAGATTTTTGGGGATCTAGAATTATCGTGCACATACCTTAGGAGGGTGTTTCTTTTGGGCTTTGGGTGGTTTAAAAACCAGATTTTTGAAATCCTGGTTTTTGAAATCCCGATGAATAGTAATATGGGTGTTTCTTTTGGGTTTTGGAATAGTGAAGGATTTAACTTTATGTCAAATCAAGTTGTAAGATTTAATGAGTTTGTATTATTATATTATTGTTTGGTGAGATTATAATGATTAGTTGATTAAATGTATTATATTATTATATTATTATATTATTATAGTATTATTATATTATTGTTGAAAAAGAATATAATGATTAGAGTAATATTATATAGATATAACTTTATGTCAAATCAATATGTTTGATAAAGGTGGTTTTGAGCGGATTTTGAAAACCGGTTTTTAAATCCCGAAGTAAAACGGGTTTTGGATCTTGAAATCCAAAACCTGGTTTTTAAAACCAAAAGGAAACATCCCCTAGGGGTATATGAGGAATTTCTTCAGATGCTCTCAACACGTAAGTGCTAAAGGATTCTAAACACGATTTACAAAGTTAAGATTTTGGGGATCTAGAATAATCGTGCCCATACTTTAGGGGTATATAAGGAATTATCTCATATGCTTTTTGCGTTAATCATGTCTTTGTTTGCTTCTAGACTTTTGATTAGATTGCACGTGATGATTTATTATAGGATACTGTAATATTTAATTGAATAATGACTAATATATCTTGGAAAGTAATTTAGCATTTGGAACTTGTTTAGGTTAGGCGTAGGTTGATTCTTATATGTGGGCCCACTTAGATTCACTATGTTAAATAAGGTTCATGTATCTTCCCATTTAGTGTCACATAATTATAATTATAATTTGAACATTAATGGTTCAACTTGGAATTGCTTATAATATCTTAACAATCCTATATACATCATGAACAACACTTATTTTATAGTTCGATTCGTCTGTTGGTATTGTTCCACTCATTGAATTCGACCCACTAACTTCATATATGAAATAAATGATTTCATTTACTTATTTTGCGCTATTTTTTATTTTATTTTTTTATCAATTAAGATAAATTTTTGTATGTAATTAAATTTTAAGTGATTTTGATATATTATTAGTTATACAATTAAAATTTTAATTCGTTACATTATAATTGAGTTAAAATTATAATGCAATGGCACCAATTACGCCCCACAAGCAAAATATAAGAAATGTGAGACCCACAGATTATTTTAGTCTTTTTTTTAATTGAGATCCTTATTTACTTATTTTAAATGTCGAGGCTGAGTGCTTTTGGTTGAAAAAATAAAAGACGAGGAATTATTGATCGTTCTTTAGCATATTCGACAAAGTTATTATTATTATTATTTTAACTAAAAACAAAGTTGGATTTTTTTTTACCTTGAGATGGATGGTTTTTCCTGTCTTACTATCACCGTCCAATTTAAATTTTTTTGTCTCAATTTAATGTTCAACAATTTTTTTAAAGTACAAAAATTAATCATAATTGAGTTTTTTAAATCTGGTTTTAAAGTTAAAAAAACAAACAAAAATAAACTCGTAACTATGTTCTGCAAATCGAATTTGCAAAAAAAAAAAAAATGTACATATTTTGATATATATATATATATATTATAATTAAATAATTTTATTTATTTTAAACTAAAATGACATATTCATTATTTATTAATTTAATTTAATAAGTTCAATTATATAAAAAAAACCCACACATTGATATTCGAAGGATTGTTTCAGGTAAAAAAAAAACACAAATTATGTGTTGATGTATATCTCTCACTAAAGCTGGCTTGTTGAACTCCAACGTGTTTTTTTCTTTCTTTTCTAAGTAAAAACAAAATGGCTTTGAACTCCAACGTGGCCTTAGGTATAAATGTCTTTTTTTTTTTTTTAATTAATTTTTTTTTTTTGAAGAAGTATAAATGAGAATTACGATATTTAACTTTTGAAGTTCTCTTGTAGATTAATTTGACTTTCTTACCGTGTGGTTTATTTTATTTTATTTTACTGCGTGCGGAATATATTCGAATGCGACATTGTTAAATTTAAGGGGGAAGTATCCTTAATTTCTTCCCTATACAAAATGAAAGAAGCCAAATTTTTTATTCTTTGCATTTCTACCCACTTTATGACTAATATAACTTTGAATGCTACATCTGTCTCGATATCTTATATTTATATTAATATTAATATGGTATCATCCTTTTTGAATCAAACATGCATAATTTTATTGATGTGATACATATTTGATTAATATATATTTAATATATATTTCGATAATTGTTTTTGTTTTTGAAAAGATTTTATCTCATCTAAAAGTCCGAACTTGTCGAACCCAGATTCATATTCCGGAGGCTCTGATACCATGAAAGAATTACGTCTCATCTAAAAGTCCGAATTTGTAGAGAGGTGTGTAATTATTAGTTTTTGTTTTCTGAAGCAATTAATATACTAAAAATACTAATGCTAATAAAAATTAATATTTTTAGTTATATGAATTAACAGTCTTCATTTTATTTTTTTTATTTTTTTATCCTATGACCCATTAAAATAAATTACTAACATTCAATTAAAATTGCATCAGTAAAGCTTTGCCATCTTTTTTTGTTTTCTCAAATTGTTCTACTCAGAGCGTATAAAGTTCTATTTATGTATTATGAATCTATAATGTCACTTTCTTTAAAAAAAAAAAAAAATGTAAATTTGAATTCCACCCATCAAAGTCAAAAAGGTTAGATTAGAATCAATTTTATTTTATATATTCTGGTTTTGGGTCGAGAAATCCAATCCACCGTTTCTTACTCTACCAGAACGCGCATTTGCATCACATTATTCTCTTCAAATTAATGTTATTAAAACTCCTCCTAAAAAAAAAAAAATGTTATTAAAAGTTGATGGAAATTAAATGTAGCAAAGCTATTACCAGGACCATCATTAGAATATTTGAGTTTGAATCGAATTTTCAAATGAGTTTCCCTTCCTTCCCACCTGTCTTCTCAAATTTTTCCTTCTCTACTTCTCCTGTTTATCATCTTTCGTTAATTTTTATGCATCTTTTGAGTCCTGAATGTAATTTTGCTCTATTTGTCATTGTTTGTTTCTACTTTTATTTTTATTTTCAACTAGTGTAAAATAAGAATGTGATGAAAAATATAGAAAAAACATCAATCTATCTTCTATTGATTCTCTGGAATGATTCTCAGATTTAGATTAGTTGATTCCAATAAATCTAAAAGTAATAAAATACTATATGATCTATGATTCACGTGTTATACAACACTAAATAAACAACCGCAAGTGTACGGCGTCTATTGTAGCGTGATAAGCACGAGGTCGATCCCACAAGGAGGCTAAGCGTAAAAGGGTAGTTTTCTAGTCGAGTTCTAAGTAGACGTGATCGATAATTTGAAAGTTGAATTACTCCTAAGATTGTCTAACAATGTGTCACAAATAAACAACGAAAGAGTAATGACGAAATCGATCAAATAACATGCAAATCAAGAAAACGAAGGTAACATGGATAAAAACGCAAAGAAGAAAAGGTGGGTTCCAAGGCAATTGTAATACATAAATATCCGTTTATGATCTTGTTTAAATGGCCATTAAGGTTATCTCATATAGGGTGATCACACAAGAAGAATTAATTAATCTCTCGATCTAATTAACCAAAGACGCAATGTAACATAGGCTCGTATTTCTACCTCACAAATGTTATACCACCTAAAATAGCTCCTAGGATCATTCAAGTCCCTCTCCGATAATTAATCCTCTTTCGAGATCATAATAATACCGGGTTGCATGCTTGCATACGATTAAACGGAATAAATCTCTCGATCTTACCCCAATTAATAATGAATTAAGCAAATCATCATGGCCAATAACAACATGCTTTGCAATAAGGAATTAAGCACACAAATAAGAGACAAACACCAATTAAAGCAAGAAATTAATCATAAACTTCAATCCAAGTATCCACAATGCCTTAGAACCACAAATTTGTTAGCTACTCACTAGCATAATCCAATTACAAATTCCAAATGAAATAACTAAATAAAAAGGAAAAGAAAGAGAAAGCTTAGTCTAGAATGTGGTGTGGAATGGAATTTGGGAGCTATTGCATCATTTCTTCCTTGATTTGGTGAAGAATTGAGAGAGAAATGGCCAAAACACCTCCAAGTATGTGTAACTATGTGTGGATTTGGGGGAGAATTTCTTGGATTTCAAGAAATGGGGCTTATATAGTGTTGGGGTAGGGTTTGGATGCAAGAATTGCAAGTTAGTCCCTAAAAAATGGCCAAAATGGACAAAAGACACCGAAAATGGACAAAAGGCACCAAAAATGGGGTAGCACGGCCGTGCTCCATCGTGGCCCAAAAATCCCTGTTTCGAGCACGGCATGTTCGAGCATGGTGCTCGGCCATGCTCGCTCGGTCGACTTCGGCCCTTTCTCGTTTCGTGCACAACTTTCGCCTCGGGTGTCCGATTGACTCGATTCTTTTGGCTATTCCACTCCGTTTTTCAAGACGAATCCAACCGTGCACTCCTCTTCCTGATCCAGTAAAGTATGGTTGGTGTTTTGCTCCAAATTCCATCGTATTTCCTACAAAATCGACAAAACACAACATTTCTCTCATTTCGGCTTAAACAATCATATTCAATGCATAAATCAATGAAATCCACATCAAAACACGCTTAACATGTGCCTCTAAAACGTGTAAATTCCACCCGAATCAAACTTCCCCAAACTTAAAATGTTGTTTGTCCTCAAACAACTAAGCACTTAAAATAATGAGGGTGGAATGACCACAATGGAATATTCAATGCAAATCACACATGCAAAGTAAGAATGTAGTGATATCTCTTTCTCAAAGTGCATTTCTCAATGAAGATCATAGGCTCATTATTGCAATTCACATTCATGAATCAAAGAATGCACAAACACACAACACATTGTGAATGGGAAACACAATCCAAATGCTCAAATCCTCTACTCACATGATATAGTGTTTCTCTCAAACACACAAACAAATTGAGGATATTAATGCACTCATCAACCAAGTTATGCTATGCAATCAACATATGCTTGCCCAACTTCTACTTTTCACCACACTCAAATGCTCAACAATGTGATCAATAGGACTTAATCAAGGATGTAACATTGGCTCTTTGGACAAGGTAGGATGAATTTGGGAGTTTGTGACTCTTCTAGTGGAGGACAAAGCTTGTTGTTTTACAATGTGTGCTTTCACTTTCAAAGCTTTACAAACTCCATCCTCACTTTTCATTTTCCATTCTTTTTCAAGCATTCATCACCTCATCTTTTGAACCATTTTTCTTTTCAAGCTTTTGGGGCTCTTTGTCCCTCTTTTCTTTTCCTTGATTTTCTTTTCATCTTTCTCTTTTTCTTCTTTCAACTTTTCCAACTTTTCTTTTCACCAAAGATATTCATTCAAGCACATGTTTTCCACTTTGTTTTTTATCCTCCACTAGATGTAGGTATCAAAGGCTCAAAAAGGCTAAGTGGTTAACATTGTAGTTTGCCAAGAAAATGAGGAATTAAGCTTAAAGGGCTAACTACGGAAGATTACTTCGGTTTTAGGAAATTTTGGCTAAGTGACTCTTTTAGAACAAGATGGCCTATATCACATCACAAAGTTTCACACAATCATGCTTTCAAACAAGAACTTAGGCAAGTTCTAGGATCACTAACAATAACCTAGTCCACTCTCAAATGAACTAAACCGGATTACATGCTCGATTTAGGACTCAATTCTCACCGGTTTATTCAATAGGACTCTCACAATCATCAAATGTTCCCAAACAACAACACATCATGCATCCATGCTATCAAAGATCACAAATATGAACACAACATGATACTATTCTCCAACACCAATCATGCATACATTCAAAGCAAATAGACATCACCACAACTACTCAACCATGGATTCCAATGATTATTCATGCTCATATTTCACCAAAGATCCACTACCCAACATATGATCAAAACCAACTCAAACAACAATAAGCATATGAAAGCAAAGTGTGCGCCGGTGCAAAATGTAACACAAGTAGAATGACGAACCGGTGCAAGGGTAACAACTAGTAAAAAAAAAAAAACTCCCTCAAACTTAGAATTTTACTATGTATAAATTCTAAGTTTGGGGCTACAAGTTGTTACCTCCCTCCTTGCACATCCAATGTTCTTCAAAGATCACCATTGCAACACTTGCTTCCCCTCTCCGAAGTTGGATTTGCTTCCTTCTCCATTCTTCAAGATATGATGTCCATAGTATTCTTCATCCATACCTACAAAATAAACCAAGCTATCAACTCTACTAAAGCAATAAAAACATGAAAGCAATAAAACCTTGGGTTGCCTCCCAAGAAGCGCTATTTTTAACGTCCTATGCCGGACGATTCTTCCTTGAGGGGAATATCAAGTCACCCCATCATCCTCCTTGCTCTTAACCTTCTTTGCCCATGCAACCTTCTTAAATCCACCAAAACATCCACTAGCTAGCCCATCCGGCTCTTCAATCATGTCATAAGAAGTTGATGCCTCATTTATCCCCAAGCTTGCACAAGTAGTTTTTCTTGATTTGGGGGAGTTTTTGAAGAAAACTCCCCCAAACTTGGCCTTCTTGCCCATCTTTGATTCATTCTCTTCCACTTGGGAGTCCTCTTTCACAAAATTGATATTGGGCTTTTCTTCCATCTTCTCTTCCATGGGAATTGGATAGTGGTTTCTCTCGGAATACACATACTCTTCATCCTCATCCTCATCCTCATCATCACGGAATTTAACGGCCTTGTAGATGTTGAATGAGACTTTCTCCTCACCAACATGTAGTTCAAGCTCTCTGTTTCGTACGTTGATGATGGCTCCACCCGTTGCTAGGAACGGTCTTCCCAAGATCAAGGGGATTGCCCTATCTTCCTCCATATCAAGTACCACAAAATCAACCGGAAATATGAATTTCCCAACTTTGATAAGTACATCCTCAACCGTTCCCAAGGGATAAACTATGGAGCGATCCGCCAATTGAAGATTCATGGTAGTATGCGTCAATTTTCCCAAGCCAAGTGATTTGAAAAGTGATAATGGCATGAGGTTTATGCTTGCTCCAAGATCACACAAAGCACGATAAGTTCCCTCTTTGCCAATCACACAAGGCAATGTAAATGAACCGGGATCCCTAAGCTTTGGAGGTAGCTTAGCTTGGATGATGGCACTACACTCTTCGGTGAGGTTCACGGTTTCAAATTCTACTATTCTTCTCTTGTTGGACATAATCTCCTTCAAAAATTTGGCATAATGAGGCATTTGCTCAAGGGCCTCCGCAAATGGGATGTTGATGTGTATCTTTTTGAACATCTCCAAGAATTTGATGAACTTTGCATCCAAACTCGTCTTCTTGAGTCGTTGAGGGTATGGGATTGGAGGCTTGTGTGGAGATGGAGGCTTATGTGCATCATTCTCTTTCTCACTTGTTTTCTCCTTCTCAACATCTCTCTCTTCAACTTTCCTTCCTTGTTGTTCCTCTTCACCATCTTCCTTTGGCATCATAGGGCCTTCATAGCTTGTGCCACTCCTCAACTTAATTGAGTTGCATTGCTCCTTGGGGTTCAATTCCGTGGTTGAGGGGAATCGACCCGGCTTATGTTGATTTCCAACCATATTAGCAATTTGGCCCACTTGAATCTCAATGGCTTTCACATCATTCTTGATTCCCATCACTTCGTTTGCCAATTGACCAATTTTCTCATCTTGACTCTCAAACTTTTGCCAAGTCTTTGTCATAAAACTCTTCGTCTCTCCCATGAACTTCTTAGTTTCTCCCATGAATGTTATAAACATTTCTTCCATAGTGAGCTTTGACGAAGACTCTTCCCTCACACCATCTCGTACATTGAAGTTCGACGGTGGTTGAATGGCATTGTGTGGGTTAGCATATGAGATATTTTCATGGTTTCTCAAGTCGGGATGGTATTGGTTCGGATTAGAGGGGTGATAGTTCCCATGGGTTTGTCTTTCTCCCCAACCTCTCTCTCGAAAATGACGATCCCTTTGATTGTTCATGTAATGGGCCTCTTCATATTGATCGTCACTAGGTCCCATTAATGACTTGGCCGCCATCATCGAAGTCAATTTGTCCACCTTGTTGGATAGGGTGGCAAAATCATCCGACTCTCTAGTAGAAGCAACTTTTCGGGTTTGCCTTCTTTCGGATGGCCATTGATTGCCATTCTTAGCCATCTCCTCTAATAGCACATAGCCCTCTTCCGTTGTCTTTCCTAGCAAAGAACCTCCACCCGCCGAAGCATCCACCATTCCTCTTGTTCGGTGGTCCATTCCATTGTAGAAGTAGCAAATTAGTTGGTCTCGTGAGAAACCATGTTGTGGGCAACTTCTAATCAAATCTTTGAAGCGCTCCCATGCTTCGGCTAGGGACTCATCCTCATCTTGCATAAATGATGAAATCTCTCCTCGTATCTTGATGGTCTTGCTTGGAGGAAAGTATTTCATAAGAAAGGCATCTACAAGGTCGGCCCAATTTTCGATCGTCCTTAGATCAAGAGACATGTACCATTGTTTTGCACGATCACGGAGGGAAAATGGGAACAATTGGAGACGGATGTAATCTCGAGGGACACGGTTGATCTTAACTGTTCCACTTATCTCTAAGAATTGAGATAAATGGAGGTTAGGATCCTCCTTCGACAACCCTCCAAATTGGTTGTTTTGGACCATCATGATTAGCGCCGGTTTGAGCTCAAAGTTATGAGCATCAATGGGTTCTCGACCCGCTCCTCCATATGGCCTCGGAATTGGGCGGAAATGATCTCTTAGTACCCTTTGTGGTCGATTTCTCCCATTCCCATTTGGTTCCTCAAATCCATCAACCCCTTGATTCTCAACTTCCTCCTCGACCTCTTCAACAATCGGATTTTCCCGTCGATTCATTCTTTCCAACTCTAGTCTTCTCCTTTCGGCGTTCCTTCTTCGACAATTGGCTTCAATCTCCGGATCTAAGGGTAGCACTTCTTGGTGGTTCCTCCTAGATCGTGTGATCATAAACCATGTCTATCAAAAGAGCAAACGATAGTGAGAATTGCAAATAAGATCAAGATAACAAACACAAATATTTTTGGAATTTTGCAAATAAAGAAAGCAAGTAAATGTCTAAACTAAAACTCTCTTAGCCTACACTCTAGAGCTTATAAAAACCTCCCCGGCAACGGCGCCATAAACTTGATTCACGTGTTATACAACACTAAATAAACAACTGCAAGTGTACGGCGTCTATTGTAGCGTGACAAGCACGAGGTCGATCCCACAAGGAGGCTAAGCGTAAAAGGGTAGTTTTCTAGTCGAGTTCTAAGTAGACGTGATCGATAATTTGAAAGTTGAATTACTCTTAAAATTGTCTAACAATGTGTCACAAATAAACAACGAAAGAGTAATGACGAAATCGATCAAATAACATGCAAATCAAGAAAACGAAGGTAACATGGATAAAAACGCAAAGAAGAAAAGGTGGGTTCCAAGGCAATTGTAATACATAAATATCCGTTTATGATCTTGTTTAAATGGCCATTAAGGTTATCTCTTACAGGGTGATCACACAAGAAGAATTAATTAATCTCTCGATCTAATTAACCAAAGACGCAATGTAACATAGGCTCGTATTTCTACCTCACAAATGTTATACCGCCTTAAATAGATCCTAGGATCATTCAAGTCCCTCTCCGATAATTAATCCTCTTTCGAGATCATAATAATACCGGGTTGCATGCTTGCATACGATTAAACGGAATAAATCTCTCGATCTTACCCCAATTAATAATGAATTAAGCAAATCATCATGGCCAATAACAACATGCTTTGCAATAAGGAATTAAGCACACAAATAAGAGACAAACACCAATTAAAGCAAGAAATTAATCATAAACTTCAATCCAAGTATCCACAATGCCTTAGAACCACAAATTTGTTAGCTACTCACTAGCATAATCCAATTACAAATTCCAAATGAAATAACTAAATAAAAAGGAAAAGAAAGAGAAAGCTTAGTCTAGAATGTGGTGTGGAATGGAATTTGGGAGCTATTGCATCCTTTCTTCCTTGATTTGGTGAAGAATTGAGAGAGAAATGGCCAAAACACCTCCAAGTATGTGTAACTATGTGTGTATTTGGGGGAGAATTTCTTGGATTTCAAGAAATGGGGCTTATATAGTGTTGGGGTAGGGTTTGGATGCAAGAATTGCAAGTTAGTCCCTAAAAAATGGCCAAAATAGACAAAAGGCACCGAAAATGGACAAAAGGCACCAAAAATGGGGTAGCACGGCCGTGCACGGTGCACGGCCATGCTCCATCGTGGCCCAAAAATCCATGTTTCGAGCACGGCATGCTCGAGCATGGTGCTCGGCCGTGCTCGCTCGGTCGACTTCGGCCCTTTCTCGTTTCGTGCATAACTTTCGCCTCGGGTGTCCGATTGACTCGATTCTTTTGGCTATTCCACTCCGTTTTTCGAGACGAATCCAACCGCGCACTCCTCTTCCTGATCCAGTAAAGTATGATTGGTGTTTTGCTCCAAATTCCATCGTATTTCCTACAAAATCGACAAAACACAACCTTTCTCTCATTTCGGCTTAAACAATCATATTCAATGCATAAATCAATGAAATCCACATCAAAACACTCTTAACATGTGCCTCTAAAACGTGTAAATTCCACCCGAATCAATCTACCAGTGACGGAGCCAGAAAACTTAGGTAGGGGGGCCCGATTTACATTATTTTAAAGATAAAATATTATTCACTCTCTCCAATTTTATAATTCCTATTTTCCTTTTCGGGCTGTTCAATTTTATTATTTTCATTCCTTATTTGAAAATTTTACTATTCGCACTACTTTACTTGAACGATAAATGTCTTTATTAAAACAATACATTAATGTGTTTCAATATTCTATAATTCATACAATATATTACCTTCGTCCTTGAAAAGTTTGCATAGCCACTCTCACGATATACACGTATTTATACTTTATACATTATTTTTTGGGGTCCATCATACACTCAATATCCTTTATAAAATTATCTTCAAGACTCTAATTATTACACTTTTTCCTTAAACTTCGTTCCATCAATTGTAAACTTTTGAGAAACGGAGGGAGTAGTAGTGTTAATTATAAGTGTACAACATGTTCGATTAAATTTAATAACTATGTCTCAAAATGAAAATAATATTTATATTTCCATTAATTATATTAATAATATTTTAATAATATATAACTATTAAAAATATATATATATAAAAAAAAAAATTGGTGGGGGGCCACTGGACCCCCCTGGGCCCAGTGTGGCCCCGTCCTTGTGATCTACGTACGGTTAATTACATGGAAAAATTTATTAGATAATAAAAATAAAAATTTATGTAGAGATGTAAACACACACTCATCTTATAATTGTAAAGAAGGAAATACAAAACAAAAGGTATTTCATATATGGAGTGTTACAATGTTTACAATGCATAAAATGCCTAAAGTGCATAAGGAATACAAAAGACCCTAATCTATATTTATAGACTAAGTAACAACTAGTAGTTACTAACTAACCACTAACTATTCAAACTAACTAACAAAAGGAAGTTACAAAAGAAAACAATACATGTTTATTGTGTTTAGTATAAGCACACTACTTTATATTACCCTTTACACCCCTCAAAATGAGAGTGGATGTCAATCAACCTCATTTTGACAATGTGAGTGATGATCAATCTCCAAACGTCGAGAATCAACCGAAAACAACACAAAAATCCACCAGCCACATATGCTTCATTCTTGAGCACTTGTTGATGAAGGTACTTTGCACAGAATTTGGCAACTACCTTACCTCCATGTCCATCATAGACACCAATAATCGAATTCATCCAATCTGTGGTGAGAATTCCACAAATATTCTAAAAAAAAATGGAATCGTGATATACACGAAAAATCGATTTCGAATCAACATGAAATCGAATATAAAACTCACGAGCATAAAACTCGCAAAGAAATGAGTATAAAACTCAAGAAACACAAAAAAGAATTCGAATCAAGATGAAATCGAATCTAAAAATTCACGAGCATAAAACCCGTAAAGAATAATCTCGAAAAGAGAAAAATCCAAATCCATGAAAGATTTGGCAGAAATGAGTACAAAAACTCAAAAAATTCGGAAATCCATGCATACCGAATTGCGGAAACATATGATCGGCAAACTTGTTTAATCGATCATAAATTAATCAATACATAACTCTGATACCATGTAGAGATGTAAACACACACTCATCTTATAATTGTAAAGAAGGAAATACAAAACAAAAGGTATTTCATATATGGAGTGTTACAATGTTTACAATGCATAAAATGCCTAAAGTACCCTAATCTATATTTATAGACTAAGTAACACCTAGTAGTTACTAACTAACCACTAACTATTCAAATTAACTAACAAAAGGAAGTTACAAAAGAAAACAATACATGTTTATTGTGTTTAGTATAAGCACACTACTTTATATTACCCTTTACAATTTACTCTACGCGGTATTAAAAAATGTGTTCCTAATATATTATTTATTGGTGATTGTTAGATGTGTAACATAATTAACATTAGTTCTATTAATCTCTTCATGTAGACTGGAAATATTTATAAGATTGAAACACTATGTGAGTGTTTGCAAAAGCTAATAATTAATCAGTTTTGCTTTGCAAATTTTGATTTAAGTGTTTTCAAATTTGATGTTTTCATTTAAATTAATCACCTGAAATCCATAATATAAAAATGGATAAAGTTATGCTTATACTTACCTTTTATAAAAAGAAAACTAAAATCATTCAATTAATAAAAAAAAAGAAAAAGAAAACTTGTTTCTTTCGCTATTGATTTTTTTTCACATTTATTAAATTAAATTACTTTCTCAAAATTAATGATTACAGTATTTTATTTTAAATACCCGTATGTGATTCAATAGGAATACCAAATAGATAAAAATTTGGCTAACGTGTACTCTAGAAAGTGATGGAGCCCATTTTGCTACAGTATATAATTTTATTTATTCACTAGTTGTTGAATAATTATTCGAAAAATGTGCTTATCATGAATAATTGGATCCTAGCGCATTAAGGGGATGATGATGGATTTTCATAATATTTATTTCATTTTGATCGATCCTATGACTACTATTTTTTTGTACATTGAATGTTTATGTACTTAGACATGTCACGACACCAACATTCGAATGATTAAACATAAAATTTGTTTCAATCAACCGTCATCAACAAAGTTATGAGATATTATTAATCTCTTTTAATTAATATATTCATTTACATATAAAATTGTTCAGCACGACGTACGATCTTTAGAACCACGTTAATTGATGACATCATGTAACCACAAATTCTCGAATGTAACGAAATTTGTTTCCAATAACGATGCTAATTAACCTAACTATATAGTATTATCGAATGAATTTTGAAAATTGTTTGTTTATTTTTCTTTTTAAGTTGTCATATTTAGTGGGAGTTCTAACACATACATATAATACTCTCTCAGTTATTGCAGGTAGTAATGAGTAAAGTTTTAAAGAGTAATTAATTGGGTAAACATTTATGTATAAACTATATAAAAAAATTGACTTGTGTGTATGTTTGGAACCAAAATAATGACATTTTGTGTAAAATTATGAATATTATGAGCATGAAATTTATAAAGAATTTTTCATTTTAAAAATGTAAAAGTTATTGCACGTGGAACGTTCAAAAATGAAAACGTGAAAGTTAATGTGGAACAGAAGAGTATATAAAACAAAGATTAAAACTCATTGCAAGCTAAAATAACAGTCCAAAACATTGGAAAACCATAACTCATAATTCAATATCCTCATACATACTCATATGTCCATAAGATGTTTTATTATTTCAAAACACAATTTATAATTTTCAGAAAAAGAAATTATTTTGGTGAGCAAATTCATTCATCATCCACAAGTCAACCGGCTCATCCACACCAAATGGAGCCGAGCCAGCCACACCAAACGGAGTCGCCGGCTCCAACTCTAAGAAACTCTCCCAGCTAGCCAGCTCATCTTTGATCAGCTCATTTTCAGCTTTCATAGGGTAATAAGCCGACTCCTGGCTCAAAACACCCGAGTCACTTCCTTGGCTCAGCTCGGCTGGCGGCTCGGGGGCAATGCACAGCCTCTTAGCCGGCGGCTGCTGTGGTGGCGTTGGTGGCTCATGATGCTGATCATCTGGAAAGTTGAGCTTAGCCTTATCGCCACGAATGCGCTTAGCCGCTTCATCGTAGGCTCGAGCAGCTCGCTCGGCTGTGTCGAAGGTTCCGAGCCATACCCGAATGCCTTTTTTTGGGTCTCGAATTTCAGCTGCCCATTTACCCCATGGCCTTTGTCGTATTCCTCGATAAATCGACTTTCTCTTCTTTTTAGTGCTCTTCTGATCACCCTCTTCGGATTTTTCTGCGGAAAAAAACGTGAATGTGTATTAAAAGCTAAAAAATTACTAAAAATACGCGTTGCACAACTTTTTGGCCTTGTTTGATAGTTAAAATTAAAGTAGGTCGACAAAATTTAAATATCATTCTAATTTCAATCTTAATTAGCTATCAAACAATATCTTTAATTATCTATATATTTATAGGGAGAGACGTATCTAGAATTTTTAGTCATGGTAGTGTTTTGTTATGGTATATTTACTAATGATAAAATTGAAGTTTTGGAAATTTTAAGTACTCCACAATTGATGATCGATCGGTTAACCTTGCATTATCGCCCTTATAAAGCTATAATGCACATGAATAATGATTAAATTAATGTGCATAATCTTAATTAGTACGTTTAACAAGTACATGCACCAATTTCTTATTATATCTTTCTCATTCATAAATATAGGTGCCCGGCCGACTTTAATACAATATAATATATAAAAATCTAAATTTAAATATAAATCATATACAGACAAGACATATCATGATTTTTTTTTTTTTAAGAGGATATCATGATATCTTTTTAAACCAATCAAAATATACTCCTCAACATCACCTTTTAAATTAAACATTTACTTTACGTGCAGAGTTTAATACAATGTTTGTTCATTTGTATTAAAGTAAATTGTATGTAAATATTTTGAGTAAATCTAGTTTAAGGGCGTCTATTTTTTTTTAGAAATAATGAATACAAAATGGGACGGAGTACATGTATACATATGTACTCATCCAATACATCAAACACACTTCTCAAAAGAAAAATAAAATCAAACACATACAAATGTGTATAATTGCCATAATCCAAATTAATTAATCATGGAACATAGGCTAAACACATATATGTAACTAGATAGGGAGTTTTTTTTTTAAATAATTTACTTGCATCACATATGGTACGATGTACACGTATTTAATTTATATACAGATGTTGAAATTCCACGAGAAACCAACCATTGAGATTCATACCATTACTCTACTTGTGAATAATAAATTCAAAGCATAGAACTAACCTTTGTTGAGGTTTTTGGTGACATCTTTTTGTTGATGATTGCTTGAAAAATTGAAGCCCCAAGAGTGAGAGATTGTATCAAGCTGAGCCCAGAATTCTTGTTGAGTTAATTTGCCCCTTTTTTTGATGATGGGCTCATCGGAAATCATTGAACCTCCACACATCTTTTGATGCTAATTTTAACAGAGAGATAAACAAATGTGTATGCATACATAAGAGAGCTAGAGAGTAAATTTTCTTTATTTATAGAGGATGAGGGAGGCGGTTCAACTAGGAATTAAGAAGGGGACAAATTTTCTGATCAGACGGTTGAAAGTTGGTGAAGTGATTCAATGGTTGGATCGAGGGCCCATGCATGATATCTTTGCAAGTTGGTACTATGGGAGCTCAAAATAAAAGTTATCTTGGAAATTTGTTATAAATAGAATATTATATTTTCGACTCACCTTGGATTGGTATCAATTTTCTTAGGGGGTGTTTTTTATTTTTATAAAAGCACTTGTCTATTTTAGTAATTACAGAGGCAAAAAAGTAGTTGTGATAATATAATGTGGCATCAAAACGTGACATAGAAAATCTGAAAATGAAAATTACCTATATATATAAATGAAAGGAAGCATGAAAACGGGGGCAAAAGTTAGAAGAGACTGTTTGTAAAAAAAAGGCGCTGTTTCCCTCGCACGCTTTACAAATATGGTGACGCTTCTTGTTAAGAATCCGTACAAATTTCATGCCTCTCTAAACATGTGAATTGTGGACCCTCTTTTGCTTTATGATGCATATTTTACGCATTATTATAAGGGCATGTTTGATAGCAAAGATGGATTAACTAAAGATTAGGATGATAACTAAACTTTATAAATTTTAAAGCATAATCTACCCTTAATCTAAGTTATCAAACAACCAATAAAAATGATATATAGTTAATCTAGGTTTAATCTAAGCTATCAAACATGGCCTAAGTGTTTGTTGTTGCTTTTAATTTTAAGGGGTGATTAAAATTAGAAGATGGTAATTAAGGAAAATATTTGTGATTTAACATGTCACAGAGTGTGTTTGCACATTCTGAAAATAACTTTCAAAATTACTATGATTAAAACAACATTAAATTGCAAATGAAGAGAATAACCAAAATGTCATTTCAATTTAATTAACATGAGGGAGTAGCATTTTAGGTGAAAATGACAATATTGTTTAATTTAAAATGATAGCATTCTAGATCAAAGCTATATGTTTAAAAAAAACACCCAGATACTTAAAAAAAAATAGATTTACTTGTAAATTACAAAATATTAAAAACATTAAATAAATACAAAATATTTGTGATAAAAAAAAACTGTTATGTCCCAATTTATGACCACCAAATTTTGTCGTTAGTTATGGCGGAGTTTACGATGAATATTTGGCCCAACTGATCGTGGGTCTTAACAAATTTATGACAGCAGTGACCGTCATAAAATTATGACGGAAAAAAAACCGTTGAAAATTGTGATGTTTTGAAAAAAATTAATTGCAAACATTTGCGATCACCAAAATTTTGTCTTAAATCCAGTTTTGCAATGATTTTTTCATCGTATAAACCTTCGCTAAATTGCATATTTTTGGGGTGAGTTCGAATGTATTAAAAGTTACCTATTTTATCATTTTGAGTGTTCAATCCAAAGTTACCTATTTCATTTTTTTGGCAACACACATTATCTCTGTATTTTCTCTTCACTATCTCTTTTTACCTTTTTTTTTTCTTTTCTTTTCTACCTCTATCTATTTCTTTATATTTTTTTTTCTCTTTTCTCTTTCTATAACTCATCAACCCATTACACATATAATACTATATTTAGTAACCCATGTGCAAAAATTATATATTTAAAAACATAAAGCTTTGGATTAAGTTTTCAATAAATTGAGATAGCACCAAGAAATCAATGCAATCATTAATCTCAGGAAGAAGAGAAGAAATAATTTGAAAAACATATAATTAAGTAGCCAACTTGTAATTTTAAAAAATATAACAATGCGAAGCCCTACGGATAGAGATTTATGCTAGAAAAGAATTCAACTTGAAATTCCCTTTTAAGTCGATTTAATAAAATGGCAACTAACATATCCTCATACTGATTATATTATATATGACATGTAATAGTGTAATCAAATAGCACAAATTAATACTTATGAAATTTTAAAATGCTAAAACCTTATGTCTATATTTTGTTCCTGAAAATTTATTAAATTCCTAAAAATTACAAATATGTATGTATGGATTGAGTTGGGCCGAAACTAGTCTATTTATATATATGTGGACTATGGGCCCTCGACCTCCGTTACACACCCTTTTTTTTTATTCTAAAATAATTACTGGAACAATATATGAAGAGGGCCGTACTGTGAACTTTTCAGGTCAGTTTAATTGAAATTTATGCTACAAATTACTCTCAGTCATACATAATTCAATGGATAATTAACTATGAATTATGTGTAAAAATTATCATATATAAAATTTGTAGGGTAATTAAGTAGTTATACTAGGTCGAGTCAAACTTCATTCGTCAATGCTACATTCGGATACGCAAAAAATAATTATGTGACAAAAATTTGTGTGATGCATTGTGCAATACCAATGTATATTTAAAATTGTACTAACATATTAATTTGTTAGTTTTAAAAGTCCACTGAAATATAGTATTAGTTTCTAGTCGCACCATCAAACTGATGCATAAAAGAATAATGCAAATAAATATGTACTCCGATACTGAGTATTTTATTCTCCGTATCAAACAACCTCAAAATAGTAGCCAATGAGTTAGAATAAAATAATATAAAAAATATTTACCTTATTTGTAAGAATTATTTGCACATTAAAAATTAATCTCCTAATTCTGTACAACACCTTAACGTCACATGCACTAAAAAATAATCTTAAACGTCCACATGTACAAATATTTTTTATATAAAAGTCATGTTCACATTAACATACAGTTTTGTTTTAGGAAAAAGTTTTTTTAATCCCGTAAATTACTGTTTGTAGGAGGTGAAATATCTTAACTTTTAAATTTTGTAGCCTTATTTGGTCACTTCGAGTTATATGCATGTTGAATTCCATGCTGTTTGAAAAATTCATAGATTTGATCCTTGCATTATTCATCATGTACACATTTTGCACAAATTTTTTAAAAATGGTGTTTTCGTCATTCCAAGAATGAAAAAAAGAGACGTATTAACTTGTAAAAGAAAGCAGTTTATTGCAGAAGAAGCTATAGCCTTTTTCAAAAGAAAATGTATATGTAGAAAGCTGTATCTAAAATACAAGATGAAGACTAATTATATATTAATCTCAATGAGAAGTTAACTAACTCCTAATAACTGATTAGTTGTTGGTTTAGTAACTGTCAAAGTCAAACACGCTTTTACAAAGCTGTTTGACACTCTTTATCTTTACACCCCCCCCCCTCAAAATGAGCGTGTATGTTCAAAAGGCCCATTTTGTTCTTGAATTTGTCGAAAGGAGCAGGAGCTAGGGGCTTGGTCATGATGTCGGCAAGATTATCTTCAGTTGGTACGTGGATCAATTTGATTATGCCTTGTTGAATCTTTTCCCGTGTGAAGTGAATGTCAATTGAAATATGTTTTGACTTGTCATGGAAACAGGGGTTGTGTGCCATAGCATAAGCGGACTTGCTATCCGTGTACACGGCTGCTGGCTGAGTATGAGTGACGTGTAGGTCCTGTAGAATGTATAGGATCCATTGGACTTCACAGGTGGTAGAGGCCATAGCCCTATATTCAGCCTCGGCTGAAGATCTTGCGACGGTTTGTTGCTTCTTGGATTTCCAAGAGATAAGAGAATTGCCTAAATATATGGCATATCTGTGACACTTCGACGTGTAACTTGGCATCTAGCCCAATCCGAATCAGTGAAAGCATGAAGTTTAAAATCATTAGTAGAAGAATAAAAAATACCTTGGCCTGGATTACCTTTGAGGTATCTAAGTAAACGATGTACAGCAGCCATGTGAGATGTGTTAGGATTACTCATAAATTGAGTAAGAACATGCACAGAATAAGAAATATCGGGTCTAGTTATTGTTAAGTATAACAACTTGCCAACAATGCTCCTATAAGAAGAAGGGTCAGTAAGCAAAGGAGCATCTGTATTGAGAAAAGTGTGTTTTTGATCCATAGGGGTGGAAAATGGTTTGCTCTCCAAATAACCAAACTCATGTAGCAAGTCTAAGGTATATTTCCTTTGACACAAATGTAAACCATCATTATTCTTGGCCACCTCAATACCCAGAATATATTTTAAAGGACCAAGATCTTTTATAGTAAATTGTTTGTGCAGGTGATCTTTTATGAAAGTGATATCTTTTAAAGAATTTCCAGTGACAATAAGATCATCTACATAACAAAGTATAACAGTAAAAGAAGTAGTAGTAGCTTTAGTAAATAAAGAAGAGTCAGCTATAGATTGAATATAACCAACCGAAAGAAGAGATTCAGAAAGTTTGTTGAACCATTGCTTGGAAGCTTGTTTCAGGCCATATAAGCTTTTATTTAGTTTGCAAACCATACTATTAGTGTTGTACCCTGGTGGGGGGTGACATGTATACTTCCTCAATCAAATCTCCATGTATAAATGCATTATTCACATCAAGTTGATGTAAATGCCACTTTTTAGCAACAGCTATAGCAAGTAAAATCCTAACAGTAGTGATTTTAGCTACAGGGGAGTATGTGTCAAAATAGTCAATACCTTCTTGTTGAGTGTAACCTTTTGCCACTAATCTAGCCTTATATCTTTCAATAGTGCCATTAGGTTTATATTTTACCTTATATATCCATCTACAACCAATAGTATGTTTATTAGAAGGAAGCGGGACAAGTGTCCAAGTATTAGCCTTTTCCAAGGCTTGTAATTCTAAGTCCATGGCTTTTTGCCAATTAATATCTTTCATGGCTTGTTTATATGTTGTTGGTTCAATGATTTGGGATATATTGGTTGTGAAAGAGAGATAGGACTTAGAAAGTCTAGTAGTAGACAAATATTCAGAAATAGGATATTGTTTACCATGTTTGGTAGAGGCATTGACACTAGGTTTAGTATGAGCCATAGAAGGAGGCAGATTTGTATGATAAACATCAAGATAAGCAGGTGGATGTCTAGTTCTGTCAGATCTCCTAATGGACTGATTATTGGTCAATTCAGAATCAGTAGTGTGTGAAGTGTTAATACAATCAGGAACATTGTGATCATTTATCTGTGAAGAAGACTGATTTGGTGATTGTTCAAAATCAATAGGTAGATCACACATATCAGAACATTGATCATCATCTTTAGATAGTGGAACAGGTGAAGAAGTCATATGTTTATTTACAACATGCAAGTTTGGATTTGAAGTAGCAGTAGAAAATGGAAAAATATGCTCAAAAAATTTCACATTTCTAGAAATAAGTATTTTTCCAGTATTTAATTCCAATAATTTGTAACCTTTGGTCCCAAAAGGATAACCAAAAAATACACATTTAGTGGCTCTAGGTTGGAATTTATTTCTGTGAACTGTGAGTGTGCTAGCATAACAAAGACATCCAAAGACCCTCATATATGAATAATCCACATCTTTGTCATATAATAATTGAAAAGGTGATTTGTTAAGCAATATAGGTAAGGGAGTTCTATTGATCAAGTGTGCAGCAGTAAGCACACAGTCACTCCAATATGTGAGGGGTAAACTAGATTGAAAAAGAAGAGATCTAGCAACCTGAAGTAAATGTTGGTGTTTCCTTTCTGCTAAACCATTTTGTTGTGGTGTTTCTACACAAGACGTTTGATGAATAATACCTAAATTATGATAAAAGTCCTGAAGAAAGAATTTTGTGCCATTGTCACTTCTTAGCACCTTTATCTTGGCATTAAACTGAGTACATATCATGTTTGAAAAATTATGTAGAGAGATCTTAACATCAGATTTGGTTTATAACAAATAAATCCAAGTACATCTAGTGTAGTCATCCACTATGGTCAAGAAATATATGTGACCTAAGGGAGAAGTAATAGAAAAGGGACCCCATACATCACAATGAATCAAATTAAAAGCACAAGAAGAAACAAAATTGCTAATAGGAAATGCTTTCTTCTTTTGTTTAGCCAAAGGACAGATGGTACAAACATGATTCTTGTGTTTAGCTTTTACATTCAACTGGCCTATAGTAGACAAGTATTTATCAGAAATATGGCCTAATCTATAATGCCACAAATCAAAAGTATTTGTAAGAGAAGCAGAGTGTATAGAGTGTGTAGCAATCTTCAAAATATAGAGGCCTCCTGTTTGTTCAGCATAACCAATCACCCTCTTGCTGTTTATGTCCTGCAAAACACAGTGTGAGGACAAAAAATTCACAGAACAACTAGAATATCTAGTTAAATGGGAAATAGATAACAAGTTATGGGTGAAATCAGGAACATACAAAACGTTGTATAAAGTCAGAGAGTCACTTAAAGTGATGTTTCCTATATAAGTAGCTGTAGAGATATCATTATTAGGTAAACTAATCTTTATGTTTGATGCAGATGGTGGGGAAGTAAAAAGTGTAAAATCAGTTGTCATATGGTCTGTAGCACCTGTATCTAAAATCCAATTGGATGTAGTTGAGGTTGGGCCTAGAGTAGTACAACAAGAAGACATACCTGTATCTTGAAATTGATCTGATTTTGGAACAAAAGCCCCAGCTGCAGCATGAGAAGGGGAGGCCTGCTGGCCTAGATGTGTCTTCGTAAAATTCATGAATTGTTCAAACAATTCTTGGTTGAACAGTGGGTTAGAATGAACAGGTTCCTCTTTAATGGGAGGAGGAATAGCCAAATTGGCAGATGATGTGTTTTCAGGTTTGATCCTAAGCCCTCTAGGGCCTTTCCAACCCGGAGGGAAACCAATCAAATGAAAACACCTATCTATAGTGTGTGAAGTACCACCACAATGACTGCATAAAAGAGGTCTTTTCTTATCCCTATAGAATTTAGAGTTAGGTTGTTTCGCAAGCATGGCCACAGAACCAGGAGTAATAGGATGGGGAGTGTTCAGGGTTCTTTGAGACTCCTCTTGTAACAATAAGGAAAATACTTTGGCTAATGGAGGAAAAGGGGATGTTAGGAGGAATTGGCTCCTAAGAGCAGAGTAAGAATCATCAAGGCCAATAAGAAATTTCAGGACAGCATCCTGTTCTTGAGTTTTAGATATTTTCTTAGGAAGATCACACACACAAGTTTGTATAGCAGTGCAAGAACGGGATAATATAGGCCTAAAACTCAAATACTCATCCCATAAACCCTTGAAATGATTATAATATGTAACTAAAGATTGACTGCCCTGAGTTATGGTGTTTAGACTTTTCTCAAGATGATATACCCTAGTTCCATCGGAACGGGTATATCGAACATGCAATTCATTCCATATCTCCTCAGCCGTGGAAAAATACTCCAGGGTGTGTTTGATATCTGGGGAGATAGAGTTGAGAATCCACATTAGAACTAAATCATTGGCGCGAACCCACGCTGCAAAAATGGCTGGATCGTCGTCTTCAACCAGTTGAGGGAAGGATCCATCAATTAATGGCAATTTGTTCTTCACACTAAGCCCTCGTTTGACAGCATGGCTCCAAGAAATAAAATTCGACCCAATTAAAGGATCAAGAACAATTGCAACCGCTGGATTATCATTGTGATGGAGGGCAAGAGGCGAAAGGGGATTTTTGGTAGGATCAAAGGATGTTGGATCTGGTGCCATGGAAGATCAAAGAAAATACCCAAAACAAAAATAATTGGGGAAAAAAAAAACTGAGGGAAAAGCCCTAATCAGAACAGAAAAACGAAAGACCCAAAGTTTGGGTTTAGGCGGAAGCTGAATCAATCGGTGGCTTGTTGAGTCGCCAAATCAAAATATGATCGGAGCTCCAAAAACTGATACCATATTAACTTGTAAAAGAAAGCAGTTTATTGCAGAAGAAGCCATAGCCCTTTTCAAAAGAAAATGTATATGTAGAAAACTGTATCTAAAATACAAGATGAAGACTAATTATATATTAGTCTCAATGAGAAGTTAACTAACTCCTAATAACTGATTAGTTGTTGGTTTAGTAACTGTCAAAGTCAAACACGCTTTTACAAAGCTGTTTGACACTCTTTATCTTTACAAGACGAATTGAGACATGAGAATGGTTCAATTGAATGAATTTCATCTCATTTGAGAGACAATTAATTTATATTAGTATTACTCAATCTTCATAATAGGCTAAACAAGTGAATAATTTAAAATGAGTTAGATTGTTTTACGTGTGGACGAGCCTATTCCTTGATATCATAAAAAGTTGTTGTTGGAGAAATTGGGTTTTATTCAATTTCTTAATATTTAATTGATTATTAATTAATCAATTATTTGAGGGTATTAATATTTAATTTTCGAGGAATTAAATGTTATAGGATCGTTCTACTCTCGGAGTAGATGATCGTAGTATATTTAAAATCTAAAAACCGAATTTCGATGAGTGAGAAATTAATGTACGAAGATTAAGACATAAAAGTGTTGTCTTGGGATTAGTGTTAATAACTATCTCACATTGATTAATGTGAGAATTAATCTCCCCTTATTATTAGGAGTTAGTTAAGAGAGTTCAAATTGTAGTGACTATTGAACCATTCAATATGCCACACGCGCGCGCGCCGGCCGGTCGTGTCGTGTCGCGCCCGGATCCGTGGGCCTGGGCCTTGACCTTGGATCTTGGCAATTGGACTTTGGGTGGACTTTGGGCTTGGGCCTGGGGGGCCATCTATATTTTTAAGGCTCTAAAGTTTGGGTTTTGGCCCACACGAACTTAGGGCAGCCCAAGTCTGATGGAAGTTAATTGCTGACCGGTTGACTTCTTGAATTTGTATTTGAAACTGACTGAACCTGGAAATAGGGGCGTCCAGGTACACAATGTCTTAATGCGTGGAGGTTTCAGAAATGGCAGTTACCATTCCTGAAACTAAAGCCTTAATGTGCTGGAGGTTACAAGAATGGAAGTTACCATTCTGGGAATAATGACCAGCCATGTGGTGGCAGTTACTGCCATAAATACCCGCATGCTCCCTACCTGAGTGGCACTACCTATAAATAGGAGTGCATTGTTTTGGAAAAATTCACTTTTTGCAAGCAACAAAAATCACTTGAGTTTTTCAGCAAAATTGCATCCTGTTTTCCAGCATTCTGCATAGCATTTTAGAGTGTAGTCCAGTTCAGGTGTGTATTCAGTTCGTCGGAGCTTTGTACGCTGCAGTGTTGCTCGTGGGAAGACGAAGCCGTTTTACCTTTCGAAGCATCTTGTCACTCCGTGAACACTAGCCGAGACGTGTTTATTTTACGGGAAAAGGTATCACCTTGACTCGACTGTTTTTCCCTGACTCTTCTGTCTCTTTATAGTGCGGTTTCTTTAAATTCCGAACCTGCCATACCAAGAAGTTGCTCAAAGAAGAAAGCTGCCTCTTTTGAAAAGTTAGAAGAATTTGAAGACATTGTAATTTCTTATTTTCTGTCTACTTTGTAAGCCGTTGTTGGTAATCTATAAACCAACAGTTGTCTCATAAAAAAAAAAAGAGGGGTAAATCAATTGGGCTTGCGGTCATTGTACTAGTCCCACACATTCTGGCCTTGGCCGTCGATGGTGCCTCACGATTAGCCCGTTTAGCTCTTCGAACGAGACCCATCCCTTATCGGGATATTGGAAATTGCTTGTAAGATTCGAGAGGAGCATGATTGCTACTTTGATCTCCATGCATCATTGAATATATATATCTAGCATAAATGTTCTTTCTTTTCGTTGAATCAACTACACTTGCACATATGGTCGATCTTGAATCTTGCTAAATCCTCTCTCTGTTTGATTAATGTAATTCTTATAGTGTCGTGTTTGGCAACATTCTTATATGCCTCTGATCCCAGCCCTTTTCAAGATTTCTGTGTTGCTGTCAACGATTCCGAGGTATCCGGTAACTACTACTTTTATTATTCTCATGTAAAACAGTTTTACAGTAGTACAACTGATTTATAATTATCCTTATAGTAGAACAACTAATATTTTTAATAAAACAACTAATACTGTTTAAAAAAAGGCACAAGATCAAGTGCAAATCAGTCGCATAGTAAAATTGATTTTCAAAAGAATTTTCATGCCTTTTAAAATATATATTGGTTTGATTGAGATGCTACTATTTTGGATATGTGTAGTTTTTGTGAATGGGAAGATATGCAAGGACCCAAACACGGTTGCACTCCCCCGATTTATACATTCCACCTAAAATTAGCCACACCCCCCTTAATTGTCATTCTCTTCGTAAAAATTTTATTACTACTCACACCCCCCTCCCAAAACCTACTTTTCCACACAAAATCCTAATTACCTTTCATCTTCATCTCATTTCATTTCCCACACAAAACCCTAACTAGCCGCCGCCCCCCGCCGTCGCTATCGTCCCCCGCCAACGCCACCGCGGCCAATGCTCTCGACCGTCGCTTCCTCTCCCTCTCCACCACCTCCCCCGTTTTTTTTGTTTTGCAAGTTTTTTCCCCACCCCCACCCCCGCCCGACCACCCCCTTTCCCCATCCACACGATGTCGCGACGCCCGTCGCAACCCCTTTTTTTTCCTTTTTTTCGTCCCGCCCGCCCCCATCCACCGCACCTGCTCGCACCACTGCCCTAGCACCCGCCGCCGCGGCCTCCGCCCACACATCAGTAAGTTTTTTTTCTCTTTTTTCCTTATTTTTCTTCTACAAGTTTTCTTCTCTTTTTTTTTAAAAAAAAATTCGACCATGTAATGTCGACCATATACACTCTTGTCGACAAATTGTTGTCGACAAGAGTGTATTTGGTCGACATTACATGGCCGAATTTAAAAAAAAAAAAAATTATTTTTTTTCGACCAATGGTTTTCGACCATATTAGCTCCCGTCGACAGCGATTTGTCGACATGAGTGTATATAGTCGACATTGGTTGGTCAAAATTTATAAAAAAAAATTGTAATTTTTTAAGTATACTTTAAAATTTTTGTAATTTTTTTGGTTTGATCGGCGACGGTCGGAGTAGTGGTTTAGGTGGAAGGTGAAAGAAATGACAGTAGGGGGTGCGTTCAGTAGAGGGTGCATCTAGTATGCTAGATTTTAATGAAGGGTATTTTTGATTTTTTATCCTATTTTTTTATTAATATACTGAAAGAGGGAGTGTATCTCTCCGAAATGGAGGTGTAAATAGTCAAATCCATGTATGTATGGATTGAGTTGGGCCGAAACTAGTCTATTTATATATATGTGGACTATGGGCCCTCGACCTCCGTTACACACCCTTTTTTTTTTTTTAATTAAAAAATAATAACTACTAATATCAAGAGGGCCGTACTGTCAACTTTTCAGGTCAGTTTAATTGAAATTTATGCTACAAATTACTCTCAGTCATACATAATTCAATGGATAATTAACTATGAATTATGTGTAAAAATTATCATAAAATTCGTAGGGTAATACTTTAGAAATTAAGTAGTTATATACTTGGTCGAGTCAAACTTCATTCGTCAATGCTACATTCGGATAGGCAAAAAATAATTATGTGACAAAAATTTGTGTGATGCATTGTGCAATACCAATGTGTATTTAAATTTGTACTAAAATATTAATTTGTTAGTTTTAAAAGTCACTGAAATATATTAGGCTCCATTTGGATATAAGGATTTGATTTATGTATTTTAAATTCACCATTCAAATCCACTCCACTTGTTTGAATTATACAAGAATTTCAAATATTTAGATTTTTGCTCACACACTTTTTATTTAAAATTTAGAGGATTTTAAATTCTTACTAAAACAATGTCATTTAAAATTTATCTATTTTTAAATCTTTTCATTTTGTCCCCTCAAATCAAATTCCCTCATCAAAGTGATGTACAAGAATTAATCCAAATGAAATATGTACTCCGATACTAAATATTTTATGTCAAACAACAATCAAAATAGTAGCCAATGAGTTGGAATAAAATAATAATAAATATTATTTACCTCTCATATCTTATAGAAAGAAAAAGTAAGATATAAAGTGATGTGTAAGAAAAAGTACTTACCAAAAAGGGTATAGGAAACTTACAGGCGAACGGACCAAAATGATAAAATGGAAAACTTATAGGCGGACGGAGGGAGTACTTCTACTGTCTCCCACGATTGTTTACACACTTATCTTATTTTGTACATTTCATAATTATTTGCACATAAAAAAAATTAACCTCCTTCCGTACAACAACACCTTAATGTCACATGAACTAAAAAATAATCCTAAACGTTCACATATACAAATATTTTTTATATAAAAGTGTTCACATTAACATATAATTTTGTTTTAGGAAAAATAGGTTTTTTAATCCCGTAAATTACTGTTTGTAGAAGGTGAAATATCTTTAACTTTTAAATTTTGTAGCCTTATTTGGTCACTTCGAGTTATATGCATGTTGATTCGCATGCTGTTTGAAAAATTCATAGATTTGATCCTTGCATTGCTCATCATGTACACACTTCATTTTGCACAAATTAAAAAAAAAAAAAAGTGTTTTCGTCATTCCAAGAATAAAAAAAGAGACTAATTGAGACACGAGAATAATCCACTTAATGAATTTCATCTCATTTAAAAATTTAAACGCATAGAGAGACAATTAATTTATATTAGTATTACTCAATCTTCATAATAGGCTAAACAAGTGAATAATTTAAAATGAGTTAGATTGTTTTACGTGTGGACGAGGCTATTCAAATATTTAGATTTGTGCTCACACAATTTTTAGTTAAAATTGAAATTCTCTCTAAAACCATGTCATTTCAAATTCATGTATTTTAAAATTCTTTCATTTGAAATACTTTCTCAAATTAAATCTCCTCATCCAAACACAACCTTATAGGATTGGGCTTGCTATCATTGTACTAGAGTCCCACACATTCTGGCCTTGGCCGCCGATGGTGCATCACGATTAGCCCGTTTATCTCTTTGAACGAGGCCCATCCCTTATCTGGATATCGGAAATTGCTCGTAAGATTCGAGAGGACCACGATTGCCACTTTGATCTCCATGCATCATTGAATATATATATATATATAGCTAGCATAAATTCTGTCTCTGTTTGATGTTAGCATTAATATACTCTGTTTGTGCTACCAAAATTCATGAATCTACCATTCAAAATGAAGTAAACAAATTAACTTTGAGACATGGCAGTGTTGTTGGTTCAAAAAGCATATATTAATAAAAAAACATTACAAGTAAAGATACAGAGAGACAGGGGCAAAAACATTGAGCATATATATATATAGTTACAAAGAATAAGTAGTAATTAGAAGCGATATTTTCTGTTTCCCTCCATGACAACAATTCCTCCATATCTCTTAGCAGCTTGAGTGCAATCAATAGTAGTATTCTTTGGAGGAGCATAGCTTCTCCAAATCGAGTAGGTTGTTTGAACACAATTCTCTTGTGGTTTGCGTTGTTCTTGCCTCTTTATTCGATTGTACAAATCATCCATCATAATGAACTCTTGTGCAATCTTGTTAAGATTCTCTTGGCGTGCCATGTTTAATTCTGATTTTGTGATCACCCAATTAGTAATTGTGTTTTCTTGATGATGATATATTTAGAGCAAATCAAGGGGCCGGGCTATATATAGGGAAGGAATTAAGGGAAACAAACCACTTGCAATTGTCCCACGTATATACAACTCGTTTATGAGCTGTCAAATGAAAAATGTTTTATTAGTCACCTAAATTTACCCAATTATTCTTTCATCGTTACATAAAATTAAATAGCCATATGTTTTGAGTTTTACATAAATTAATAAAACGTGTGATTGTAAATATACTCAGAATTTTACTTATAAAAGCTCTGATATACCTTTGTTTATTAAATAACAAAATAATAATAACAAAATTAAAATTATGTAAGCTCAATTAAACACGATTAGGCTCTCGAGAGCCCAACGAACCTAGAATATTTACTCAGTTCAAACTTGATCTCGACAAGATTAAATTTAAGTGAATTTTGATATACATATATATTTAATTGAACATGAGTAATCTGTTAGCTGACTCGACTTACCTATGATCGTAATTTTTTTATTTTTTTTAGGAATGAGTGTGAATAGTACTACTTTTGAGAAACATATATATGCGACACGACTATGATCTTTGTGATAATTAATGTTAGGATCGGATTTGTTCTAAAGTGGCTTATTATTAAATTAGTTAATTATTGGGTTAATTAAGCTAAAGAGGAATCAGATCTTCAAAGGTTGGCAGATCAAACAAGAAACTTAATTGGGAATATGATCAGAATTAACTATTAAGATACAAAGAGCGTACCTAATTGGAACGTACAAGTTTGTAATTGAAATTAGCTGTACTAAAGATATATTTAGTAATACTTCGAGAGAGAATTAATCAAAGGTGAATTGAATTCAACAAAAAATTATAAGAATATCGTTACAACTTGCAAAAGCAAGGGTTTTTCTTCAATAATACTTAAACCCTTTTTCCCAGATTTTTATATCTAGCCTATTTTTGGGGTGTTTATTCTAATATTCCAACATGATTTTTTTTTTTCTGAGAGTATTATGTTTACTGCAGTGTTAGGACACAGATTTAATTTCTCAAGGTGGACTACATACATTTCATTTTCTCCTTCTCCAGGCTGTAATTAAGAATCTGTAGATTTAGTGGAATTCAAAATTGATGGTAATAATTAATTTGTTGTTGATTGGTAATATTTTTAGATTTTGTTTTCTTTGATATTTTACAATTTATTTTTAAAAATTACTTTTATTTTTTACTTATTTAAGTGATATTTAGATTTTATATACTCCCTCCTCCGTCCTGTTATAAGTTTCCTCTTTCTGTTGGGTGTTTAAGGGAAGTGATGTGATTGAGAAAGAGAAAATAATATGTCAAAAATGGAATGAAAAACTTACGTGGGACATTCACAAAAGGAAGATGGAAAACTTATAGTGGGAGGAGGGAATACCATTTTTAGTTTACAATTTACAAATTTATTTTAGATTTGTAGTTTTTATTATTATTAAATTTAAGTATTTAACTAGATAATTTTTAGTTTTTAAATATTTCCTCCGTCCAATTTTATTATGTCCACTTCTCCGAGCACGGATTTTAATGAATATTATTTAATTTAGAGATTATTCCCTAATAGAGTCATTTCTACATAGTCTTAAGCAAGTAAAACCTACCACTTTTAAAATTCTCTAATAGGGTCAAATTAGTGTAAAAAAACCTTAAATACCCTTAATATTCATATACCTCCTTAATTTATATATTTGAACATTTAATTCGAATTTTAAATTCATAATTAATTGCAGCCCATTAATTCCCCAGTTATAGGGCATATTCAAAAAATTATTGACTTTCCCAAAATCGAATCCTGAAATTTCATTCCAGCAAATCTCTCAATGCAGAAACCAAAATAGGAAGTTTCTATCAATTTTGTTCAATTATTCATATCATCAAATTCATTTCAGAAAACCGTTCATCCGTAAGTATCTACCATTTTAAAGTCCATCGTCTCTGTTTAATTGTTCAGTCCAGGTCAAATCCTCACTTTCCCAATCTCGAAACATAAATTTCATTGTAGGAAGAAATCAAATTAGGGCGTTCAATGCATAAAGCAAATTAGGAAATTTATACATTTTTTTTAATTGTTCTTATCGTCTCACTCATTCCAGCAAATCGTTCATCGGTAAGTATCCTTTATTTTAAATCTATCCGTCTCCGTTGAATCGTTCAGCACACATTATTTTAAATTGTGCTGATCGTCAACACTCTTCTAATCCAAAACGTCTAGATTAGATTTTTTTATGTATATATACTGATTAATTGTTTGTTAAATGCACAGGCTGTCATATCGTGAAGTATTGAAATTGATTATAGTGTATTTGGCAAGGTTAATTTTAATGGAAAAAATAAGCTTATTCGAGTCAATGAGTCGACCTCCTTTGCAGATTTATTGGTTGAAATTGCAGGTATGTCAACCCTTATTTGTCCCGGTAGCATATCGATAACCTACTCCGTTTCTAGTCTCAACAACTTCTCAATAGAGTCTGATTCTGACATCAGTTGTAGTCTTTTTGTGTTTTAATTGTGTTATGAGTATTTTGGTTGTAATTTAATTCTGGATCATAAAATGCAGATTTTATACCTTTATTTTTTTAGTGATATTAATGTAATTTATTATGCATTCTCTACATCATAACACACCGCTTTAAGAATATGCATTTCACATATGCACATATGTAAAATGCATGTACCCCGTTTTTCGTGCATATTAATATGCATATCCATGTATGAACCTTTTTCTAAGCTTATAAACTCATAATTTTATTATGACTCATTTCTACATACCAAAATTCATTTCACTGTTCATATTAAACTTCATAATCTATTTTCATATATGTATGCATATTCAAATAACCAGGAACTGCATCCACTATGGCATGCTTATTTAGTCTTTTTGTGTTTTAATTGTGTTATGAGTATTTTGGTTGTAATTTAATTATGAATCATAAAATGCAGATTTTATACCTTTATTTGTTTGGGAAAGTAATCCTTAAGCTACACAAAGTCAGCTAATTAATTCGAATTTGCTTAATTTTAGGAACATTTGAATAATGGAAGGTGATATAATATCGCGTTTTACGAGGATATGCATTAATTCAAACGATTTGATGTAAATTTGTCTAATATTTATTAACTAGTGTAAGACCCGCGTTTTACGCGGGGTTAAAATAAATTTATAATACATTTTAATTTATTAATTAAAAAAGTAATCGTTAAAATAGGTATATATTTATAAATTTATCATTCTATTCAAATATAAAAAATAAAATGTTGTATCAATATAAATTACATCATATGTATAAAAAAACAATAAAACAATGTTTACTTTAGGATTTAAACACCTGGATTTGGATTTTAGGTTCCTACACCTATTTTATTTCGGAATTTAAATATCAATTTTTAAAACTCACTCAAAACCACACGTATCAAACATATTGATTTGACATAAAGTTAAAATCTTTATAATACTTCAATCATTATAATATTTCTCGACAATATGTTTTTTTCAAAACATATTTTATATAATTCTTTTAAATATACATGGTATGAAATTTTATTTATTTTACTGAAGAAGAAAATAAGAAAATGTTTAAAAGGTGATGGAAAAATAATTAAAATAAAATTGGTGGGGGAAGAGATGAGGAAGACATAAAATGACTGAATATCCAAAATTTAATTGGGCACCAATGCCTAAACATAGACATAGTCTTCGAGTAGGCACAAAAGTAAAAAATATTTTTGATAAACAAAGACATTAAATCATATATTAAATAAAACAATAATAAAATAAAGAAAACACCTAAAAATAATAATGATGTCACTATCTATATATCACTCAACAAAATCAAACAAAATAAGTAACCAGGTACACTCTTGAAGTTCTTTTTTTTGGATGAACGGGCTCATAATCAGGCAATCAGCCCTAAAATGAGTGATTTAGATTAGCTCATACAATAAATATATATATATATATTTATATTTATTGTATTATTAGTGGTTCACACCTATTATTAAAAATTATTTTATTCATCTTCAATTATCAAGACAACAATCCTCCACAATATTTCTCATTTTTTACTATTAGGGTATATTCACATTTTCTTAAGCACAACCATGTGGAATAATTCAATGAACAACCAACAATGCTCATCTACTTGATTATTTTGATTTCCATTGTTTAACTATTTTATAAATATCTTATATCTGCGATCTACCATTCTTTTTATTCTCCATAAACATGAAAAAAAAAATTCGTTGATCAAATTTCATCTCAAGAACTGGAAAAGTAAATGGTAATTACTTCATATTTAAGTGACAATAGACTCAAACTAAAATAAATCTTAATAGATCAAAACTATTAAACCTACTTCTTTGGTCTTCCACCATTGTATCAAATGCCTACGTCCCATACATAAAACTCGTAGAAAAGTAATGTTTAAATTATGTTTTCAACCTAAATGTACTTGAACTATTCCATCAAAATAGAAAAAACAAAGCATTACATAAGATAGAATATGTAACTTGCAATTTGTCGCAACAATGAGTCTCACCGCTTAAAAAACCATAAGGTCCACAAAAATAGAAAGAAAGATGAAAATGACAAAGAAATTCAGAGTATTAAGAAAAGTGTAAATTAATTATAGGCCAAAAGAATAGATACTCACCGATGATATTATGGAAATAATCATAATCATCACGAAATAAGTAATCTGAAAATATTAAATAATAAACAATGAAATTCTTGGTGGAGTGAAGTAGTGGTGGGAGAGAGTTGAGAGGATTCGAGAGGATGAAATGATAACAATTCACAATTCACACATCACTATAAAACTGAAGAAAAGGAAGAAGAATCTAAAAAAAGTATAGCGATCTAGAAATTGTACGAATTATTTTGATTTCCATTGTTTAATTATTTTATAAATATCTTATATGTGCGATCTACCATTCTTTTTATTCTCCATAAATATGAAAAAAAAAAAAAAAGCATTCGTTGATCAAATTTCATCTCAAGAACTGGAAAAGTAAATGGTAATTACTTCATATTTAAGTGACAATAGACTCAAACAAAAATAAATCTTAATAGATCAAAACTATTAAACCTACTTCTTTGGTCTTCCACCATTGTATCTAATGCCTACGTCTCATACATAAAACTCGTAGAAAAGTAATGTTTAAATTATGTTTTCAACCTAAATGTACTTGAACTATTCCATCAAAATAGAAAAAACAAAGCATTACATAAGATAGAATATGTAACTTGCAATTTGTCGCAACAATGAGTCTCACCGCTTAAAAAACCATAAGGTCCACAAAAATAGAAAGAAAGATGAAAATGACAAAGAAATTCAGAGTATTAAGAAAAGTGTAAATTAATTATAGGCCAAAAGAATAGATACTCACCGATGATATTATGGAAATAATTATAATCATCACGAAATAAGTAATCTGAAAATATTAAATAATAAACAATGAAATTCTTGGTGGAGTGAAGTAGTGGTGGGAGAGAGTTGAGAGGATTCGAGAGGATGAAATGATAACAATTCACAATTCACACATCACTATAAAACTGAAGAAAAGGAAGAAGAATCTAAAAAAAGTATAGCCATCTAGAAATTGTACGAATTATTTTGATTTCCATTGTTTAACTATTTTATAAATATCTTATATCTGCGATCTACCATTCTTTTTATTCTCCATAAATATGAAAAAAAAAAAAAAAAAGCATTCGTTGATCAAATTTCATCTCAAGAACTGGAAAAGTAAATGGTAATTACTTCATATTTAAGTGACAATAGACTCAAACAAAAATAAATCTTAATAGATCAAAACTATTAAACCTACTTCTTTGGTCTTCCACCATTGTATCTAATGCCTACGTCCCATACATAAAACTCGTAGAAAAGTAATGTTTAAATTATGTTTTCAACCTAAGTGTACTTGAACTATTCCATCAAAATAGAAAAAACAAAGTATTACATAAGATAGAATATGTAACTTGCAATTTGTCGCAACAATGAGTCTCACCGCTTAAAAAACCATAAGGTCCACAAAAATAGAAAGAAAGATGAAAATGACAAAGAAATTCAGAGTATTAAGAAAAGTGTAAATTAATTATAGGCCAAAAGAATAGATACTCACCGATGATATTATGGAAATAATCATAATCATCACGAAATAAGTAATCTGAAAATATTAAATAATAAACAATGAAATTCTTGGCGGAGTGAAACAGTGGTGGGAGAGAGTTGAGAGGATTCGAGAGGATGAAAGGATAACAATTCACACATCTCTATAAGACTGAAGAAAAGGAAGAAGAATCTAAAAAAAGTATAACGATCTAGAAATTGTACGAATTAAAATTAGAAATTGACTCACCATTGACACGCTTACCACGACGACAGAATGGAAGAGAGTTGGGAGGAGCTTAGAAGATTAAAGGTAAAATTGAAAATAAATTAAAATGTAAGTAAATCCTAATATCATTAAAGGCACACATTAAAATTTAGAACATAACTCCTAGAATTAAAGTTGGAAAAGAGAGTGAATGAAGGAGAATAGAGAAAATTTGAAATGGAGTAATTTGAAGAAAAGGAGGTTGAGATAGATTAAGGAGATTGTGACATGTGTCACAAAATAGGTTTGCAAATATATATTATATGATTTCAAATAATTTAAATGGGTAAAGGGCAACTATGTCTTATTAAGTGCCAATTTGACTCCAATAGATAAAAAACAATAACCTATTCCCAATTAGATAAAAGTCTTAGTGAAATGACCCTAACAATAATTTACCCTTTAATTTATGTACGTATAAATTAAAGTAAATAAGTTGGAGATATGATGAGTTGTTGTGGGACCATTTATAGATAAAGTGATTGTTAATGAATAAAGTCAATGACAATTTAAGTAAATAAGTGATGGTTTAAGGATGGAGATAAAATAGTGTGACAGTCCAAAAAAAAAAGTGAGAATTATAAAATTGTAGGAATGGAGTACTATTTTAGTTTATTCAATCATTTTCAGATTTTTATGGTGATTTTAAGATTTACTTAAATTAACAAACAAAAATCAACAAAACATATGTAATAACAAAGACACACGTCAATGTAAACCGAATAAAATTGAA
Source organism: Galeopsis tetrahit (assembly GCA_963675135.1). Classification (NCBI taxonomy): domain Eukaryota; kingdom Viridiplantae; phylum Streptophyta; class Magnoliopsida; order Lamiales; family Lamiaceae; genus Galeopsis; species Galeopsis tetrahit. The sequence continues at coordinate 65,842,717 of OY776124.1, read as the reverse complement.
ACAAAAAATTCAAGATTTGAAATTGCTGAAGTCTTATGTAGGAAGCACGTACACATAGAAAAGATTCAGATGCTTCGATTGACTTGAACTGAGCGATGTTAATTTGGTCTTCAGTTATTTCTCATGACCAATTTACTAGCCAATATTTTAAAGGGCCGGTGAAAAATAAAAAAGTTATACTATATATTTATCATCAATCAAGAAACTCTTTAGGGCTGCTCACGAGTTCATCCGGTCCATTAGCAAACGTTCAATAAAAACTTTGTCATGTACTATCAAACTTTCAAATATTAATTTTGTAAAAAATTAAAATTAATGAAATGTTCTTATAGTATGTATTTTTTTTTTACAGAATCCTTATAATATTTTTTAAAAAAACATACAGAGAAAAAAGGTTTTTTTGGTCCCATAACGATTGCACTGTCTAGTTTTTATCCCACTAACTTTAACTTATTAATTTTGGTCTAACTAAGTTGGGACCTTCTACATGTAGTCAGAGTGTCGTATGGTATCGTATGACTACCGTAGTCAATTAAATCTGAACCATTAAAAATTAAATCTAAATGTTTAAATTTGATGACTTGTTACCTTTTGTACTTTGTGTTGAAAATATTCATCGTATGTGTTGTATGGATAATTAATTTAATTAATTAAAATATATAATTTAAAATTTACATTTTTATCCTTAATTTAATAAAAAAAAATTATTAATTTAATTCAAATATATACAATGGTAAAACTACCAATTTACCCTTATATTATTATTAAAATTAACAAAAAAAAAAATTAAATTAAACCAAAAAAAAGTCATATGAACCTAAACCTAGAACACGAATATGTTGGTTTTCTTTCCACCTGCGAACACGCACTCCACTAATGCCGCCAAGCCGCTGCCCTATTTGTGGCTCGAGCACGTGAACAAGAAAATAACATTTTTTTGGTTTGCACGGCTGTTGGTCAGTGAAAGTGAACACTTACAACACATTTTTTAGATTGCACGGTTTACTGAGTATCGACCATGAAACCGTGCACGGCTGTTAGACCGTGCAAGTGAGTACTTCCAGTACATGTTTCGATTTGCACGGGTGACTGAGTATCGACTGTGCAACCGTGCACGGCTGTTGGACCGTGCAAGTGAGTACTTCCAGTACATGTTTCGATTTGCACGGGTAACTGAGTATCGACCGTGCAACCGTGCACAACTGTTGGACCGTGAAAGTGAGCACTTACACCACATTATTTAGATTACACGGTTTACTGAGTATCGACCGTGCAACCGTGCACGACTGTTGGACCGTGCAATTGAGTACTTCCAGTACATTTATTATTTAATTATTTTTTTATTGATTTATTTATTTTTTATAATAATAATATTTGTATAAAAATGGTAGAATAGTAATTTTGCTTATATAAAAAAAAGGTAGAATAGTAATTTTGCTTAATATATATATATATATATATTAAAAATAATTTTAATAAAAGAAGGGTAATATAGTAAATAATAAAATACAATTTAAAAATGATTTAATTAGTTCAAACCTGTATTAACAGGTAGTAGGTTCATACGACGCATACGACGCCACATGGCGTGATTCGACGCACTGACTACATAGTCATTTTATACAATTTGACTGCACTAAGAAAAACCCAACTAACTTTTCTGTTGTTCGATTTTAATTTCATAAGTTTAACAATTGTCCAATTATAGATGAAAAAATAAAAATAACGTCGTTTCATGTCACGCGTTCGTCATGTGTTGGAAAATAAATTGAGGGTTTTTTGGCAAGTTGCTAACTAAACACATTTTTCAATATTTAGCACATATTTTTCAATATTTACCTCTAAAGTGTAAGATAATTCTTGTATTTTTCAATATTTAGCACATATTTTTCAATATTTACCTCTAAAGTGTAAGATAATTCTTGTAATAATGATAAATGCCTGATTAAATTATCGATCCGCGTTGGGGTTAATTTGCAAGTACAACAACAGTATTAATTAATTATACGTCACCACATAATTATAGTGATGAAACACGATTTGCGCTATTGAAATTAAATGCAAAATTCAATAAAATAAATACTAATGAATAAAAGAGAGTGAAATGACTATCAAAGATCAAAGAATGGGTGAGAGCGTTCAGGTGCATATTCTTCCTTATGTGATATTCGACTCAAAATCTAAATTGAACGTCTAGTCTTTTTGTTGATGTTTGATAAGAACAATCACAAATAATTACATATTGAATTTCGCACCTAAGATTGAGAGGATGGGAAGACTCGTTTCTATCCGAGTAATTACATATTAAGGGGTTTTACCTAATCTATTTTAATCCCTAATCATGCATATTTTCCATATTGCATAGTAAAGCTCAAACTCCTATAGTCTCTTCACTAATTATTCAAATTTTCATTCTAGTAAATAATGTAAATTAGCGGGGTTCTAACATTGTTACATTAGTGCCATTTCAAAGCTTTTAGTTCTTTTAAAATAAAATAAAATCCGTTATTTTTTTTTTGAAAATAAGAGAAGTTATACTCTATTATTTCAAGAACAACGGGAAGTCCAACCACAAACTCTTGTGGATCATTCCAATAAAAAGAGCTCTCATAGAGACGAGAGATCTTAAAAAATTCGTGCGCCATCAAATTGACATTTTTTTTGAAAAAAACATAAAAGAGAAAAGCGAACAAACCCGAATAATATCCTTGCACATCCTAATATAATCCCTAAAAATTGATTGCATTTCTACATATAGAAAGGATCATGAAAGAGGTGATCAGAATGGTACTCGAATCCATTTACGATCCCAAGTTTCCAAACACATCGCACTTCCGCTCGGGTTGAGGCTACCACTCGGTCCTAAGACGAATCAAAGAAGAGTGGGGAACCTCTCGCTGGTTTTTGGAATTCGACATCAGGAAGTCTTTTCACACCATCGACCCTTATAAAAAAGAAGAATCATAAAGGCCGGTCAAGGCTAAGTCCAAGTCAGCAAGGAAAAGGGCTAGTTGCGAGATCGCCCTCTATGTTTAGGCCTAAGAAAGTGGAACAAGCCTTAAATCGCTTTCTTTTGGCCATATGTTTTGACCGTTTCAAGGTAACAAGTCTAGCTCGGGAGATCGGATGAAGCTTCCTGTTGGTGAGTGCTCCCTCACTGCATTCCATCTATTAGTGAGAGACTCGTTATGTTGTTCGACTGAACTCGTTGGCACTGCGTCCACCGAAAGTCGCTTCGTCGCCGTCAGCATTTGGTACTCTCTCGATAGCTTCAATAGTTCACTGAAAGCCTTTGGTGTAATGAACCGCAAGCCCTTCAGAATAGAAATGGATTGTTAATCAATTCAATAATGAGTACCGTTTTACCAACCCAGCTCCCCCAAATAGTCCAATTTTCCCCCCACGACGATAAGGTGCTAAAAGATCTACTACTTTTATTCCCGTTTCAAAAATAGATAATTTTTTATCTAACTGTATAAAGGCGGCCACAGATCGATGAATAAGAAATCTGGTACGAGTATCTACAAGACCTAAATTATCAACAGGCTCTCCAAACACGTTGAAAATTCATCCCAGAGTCGCCCCAACGACCGGAACGCTTAGAGGAGCTCCCGTATCAATCACTTCCATTCCTCTCATCAAACCATATGTATCACTCATAGCGACTTTATCGCATCCACTATGACTTTGGAGTCCCCTTCTACAATCACTTTGTTGAGACTCAAATGTTTGACCCAGGATAAAGCCTCCGAGAAGGCCATCGCTTCTTTGACGTCCACCCTGATTGTCCCATTAACCACCACCCTACGCCCCAGAACAAACTCCCTCTACTCGTCTCGAATAAACATGTAAAAACCTATTTGTAAAGTATCGCTTAAAGAATGCAATGTCCACATTTAGTTTCCAACAACCAATTGGCGGATTGTGCTGCTCCTCTGCCCTCCATTACTCGTTGTGCGTTTTTCCAGTCCTCTAATAGGTTAGCCGCCGCATAACAAGCCCCAATTAGATTCTTGCAACCACCATCACACATCTTCGAGTTGCGCTCTTTCCAAATTTTCTAGTTTTGTTATACAACGAGCTCCATCATTCTGGTCCAGCCACTGTTGCGACTAGAAAATCAACTCTTTTATACCATCGACTTATTCCCAAACAACATTAATGTTAAGAAATCCACGAGATTAAACGTCTCCAATCAAATAGAAATCAGATGATATCATAAATAATCCAACTAAGATAGCAATTCACAAAAGTAATCAACGAGATAAAATAACACACAAGGATTTAAGTGGTTCGATCAATGTGATCTACATCCACTGGACCAGACGACTTCAACTTTGATTGATCAAGAATGTTTACACACTCATTCACTCGAAAATGGATTTATCCTCACTTAACTCGTGAACTCACAACTCAAAGACGAATGCTCGTTTCGCGTCAACCTTTACAAAATACAATTGCAAGAGTATTTATACTAATCAATGGTGATTGTTGCAGTGTTGAAAACGTGATGCCGTTAGTCTGTTGTAACCGCGTAACAAACTCACATGTTCCGCATTGCCCAATCAAAATGACAGCTTTGCCCCTTTTACTTGAAACTCGTAACAGGCCTCCTTCAGAAGACTCATCAAAAGACTTCCCTCTTCTATTTCTAGTCAAAAGACTAACTCTGCTGATAGACATCTACTCAGCTGATCCAACCCTTCTGATTTGACCAACTTAATTAGCTGATCTCTAACCAATTCCTCCTCAACTGACTGAAAACCTTCAACTCATCTGATTAGGCCTAAGTTAGCTTGCCTGACCCCTTTTAGTTGACAACCCCAGCTGATGTGAGATTATGAGATAACACTTACAATTAATCTGCCGTAACATGCCCAACTCCTCCAAACAGGATGTCGCATACACGCATGCGACAAATAAGTGCCAATTATTTTCAAAATCATCATGGCAATGAACATACCATTTATCCTCTACTACCCACTTTGTGAACAATTTGACCTTGTTCGGTAGGCAATCACGACAAACTCTCCAGGTGAAAGTCCTTAACCCTATGTGGAACTTTCAACCGCCAAATGAGTTTCCAGTTAGTTGATCCTTCTCAAACCAAGCAGTGTACGCAGGGTTTGGGGTCGTTTCACCAGATGTGGTGATCGACTTTGCCGGAGTGGGTGTCGTACTATGAACGTGAGAGATGAGATCATGGCTTGACAAAACACGAACAACCTCATTGCGCCAAAACAGGTAGATGGAGGAAGACAACTTAATGGTCATGAGATGGACCAAAACGTTGAGGGGGATGGCAGGGGAAGGTGTAGCCGCCGCCATGAGAGGGAAGGGAAGATTTAGCGTGAGGCTTTAGAGAGAAATTAGGGTTTCAGTGAGTCAGACTGATCATCGTTAATGAGGTGATATAAATAATCCACTATATATAAATATTTACAATGAGATAATTAAGATAAATATAACAACCATATCAAAGAGATATATACAAAGATATGGACTAAAATAAAAAGATATTATTCCTATATTATATTATTCCCTATTTCCTTCAACCTCTAACGAAACTTTCATTGTTATTATCGTTGCCAATCTGTATCCCGACTTGATAAAGTATATATGAACCATTTAGCTCATGGTGTCACACTAATCAGTCTTTAGTTCCAAAGGATGCAATAGGTGTTCTGTGTTCGAAGAATCAGTCTCATCTCTGAAATTCACAACATAATAGATTCGATCATGTGTCGATTCCATCATCCCCCTCCCGACGGAACCATCAAACGATACACTGTTCAATCCTCCAAACCACAGATCATTGGTGAGCGGACACAAAAATCCGCCATGTCATCCAAAGCTTTTAGTTTTGAGAAGAAATATTTCAAGCCATTAAAGTTGTATTCTTCCAAACAGAAAAAGAATTACATGTACATCTCACAAAGACACCATTCAGACCACAATTTCTAATTAGTGAGTGTTTGCAAAAACTAGATTATGTGCTTAAAAGCACTTATTTTTTAAATAGAATCACTTTTGGAGTGTTTGGTGAAGCACCCCCACCTACTTTTAATAGCTTCTATGTGCATTTTATTATTATAATAATCAATTTTACAATTTTACCCTCACAATTTAAATAATATTCCATCTTTACTCATTATTTATCCAAATGTAATAAGAATGTTTTTTTGTAACGTTGTAAAAAAACTATTTATTTTGCAAACATCACAATATATACAAAATTGATTAAAAGTGTTTAATTTTAAAACACTATCCACTTTCAATTTTATTGTAAAAACTAATTTTAATCACTTTAAATCAATCACAATAATTTACCACTTTCACAACTTCTCTAATTTCAATGCACTCTCATTCGTAGTTTAAATATAAAATGAGATGTAATAAATGTGATTGAATATAAATAAAAAATGTGATTTAAGAATGTGTAATAACACATGTCAATTTTTTATTTTTTTTAAATGAATAAGTGCTTCTACTGAAACAAACAGGGAAAATATTTACCAAGTTTGTAGAAATAAATCTCACTCTCCACAGAACTTGTGTTTTACAAAAAAAAAAAAAAAAAAAAAAAAAAAAAAATCATTATTAACATAATGGCGTTGTAAGTACTCGAGTTATTCTTCTTTGTTCACAATTGTTTTACTGTCTTAATTTCAAAATATAAAATGACTTTTCAATTTCATGAAGGTTGCACTACGAATTGCAGTTCTCGGCCAACAAAACAAACACTCATAATTTTCGTTTGGATTCTGAATGAAAATTTTACAACCTATTGAATGTTATTGTCGAAACAAAATAAAAAATACAACCTCTATAATGTTATGCAGATCGAATGCTTTGAAATGAATTCCGGGCTTTACAATAAGTAAGACATTTTTTTATTTTTATCAAAAGTGTTCATTCTGATTACAAATTTCCCACCAAAATAGATATTTTTCCTCCTCGAGACCCAGATTTCATTACGGCTGCATCCGTTAATCCGATGATGCATTCGCCCTTCTGTTATTGATTTCACGAAATTGCTGGCCCTCAGGTCAAGATCAATTACAACACAGTTGCCCTCCACCTATTCGTCAAAATGCCTGACCCGGATGCTCATGTTAGTCACTACACCATAACTGTTGCAAATGATTGTTTTTGCCGCATGAATCGTGTCGATTCTGCGTTTGCAACCTTGGCTATGGACCTTCAATACTCTCATCAAAGGACATCTTCCTTCTTGAGAATGGAAAGTTTCCACATTTTGCCCTGGCTTTCCTAAAATGGAAAGAGCCTCGTGATGCAATGAATAGACTCGACCATCTGAAGGTATTCTTTTCAATAAGCTCAAGAGTTTATCAAGTGTTTTCTTTATTTTGTACTCCATTAATTTACCTTTTACAGTTTCAGTTTTGGTTGCCATTCTTTCTGTATAGTGTATAGTAGTAGTCCGGAAAATTACTAGATAATTAACAACATATAATACAACTCAATTAAGAATATCTAGGTTCATACAAGATGAGATTAAGCAAGACTTTAGGCTAATTGTACAACATAAAAACAAAAGAATAAAAGATGCAATGACTATTAGTTAGTACAGGGAATTGATCAGTAGGCCATAAATCTAGACTTCCTCTTAGAGTAGTCCATAATCCAGACTCCGCCCTGATGAACAACACTCTGTTTTGGTTGCTCCTCGTATCGCTGAACACCAGGCCTTCGTCCTGTTACTTCCATGACCCCTCCATATCTTTTGACAGCCTGCGTGCTGTCAATTATCTTTGGGCGATATGGGGTTTGAATTACTGGATTCTCTTGTGGCCGTCGTTCCATCCTCTTTATTCGGCTGCACAACTCATCCATCATTGCGAACTCCTCTGCAACCTTGTTCAGATTTTCTTGATATGCCATGTTAGAGAATGAAATAAACAACTAGACAATATTTTTGTGGCTTGAATTGTGTTTTGTTTTGATGATAATTTAGAGCTAATCAAGGGGGGTATATATACTGTTTAGGGCTGAGAAGTCTCTTAGAAGTAGACGAGTTAAGCTTAGTAATATCTGTGTGGGGCCACGTTATACCTACTTTGGTCTTCATTAGTACAATAAATTATACTCCTATGAACTTAGGCTTATAGAAGTTTTACGGTGAACTCGGTAACACTGTTTCGAATACAAAATACAACCATCCACTTCTGTAGGAATATTGATGGATGGTTGTGGACAAGTATTGCTCTATTTGTCCCATGATTACTTACACATTTTTCTCATTGAGAATTAATTACTTACAACAACATTTTATTTTCAAAATTAATACCTAGTCATTATGGACGGAGGGAGTAAAATATTACTGGGATACATTACATATTCTTACAAATCTAGCCTGAGAATAACAGGTGAACCTTAATGATTTTCTTTCCTTAAACCTTTAATAATACATTTATTTATTCAAAGATACTTGCATGATTCCCAAGAAAGATTATTTCATACTTGTGTGAAATCCATAAACGACACGACTGATGCCTTAGGGGGTGTTTCTTTTGGGCTTTAGGTGGTTTTAAAAATCAGATTTTTGAAATCCTGGTTTTTGAAATCCGTGTGAAATCCATAAACGACACGACTGATGCCTTAGGGGGTGTTTCTTTTGGGCTTTAGGTGGTTTTAAAAATCAGATTTTTGAAATCCTGGTTTTTGAAATCCCGATGAATAGTAATATGGGTGTTTCTTTTGGGTTTTGGAATAGTGAAGGATTTAACTTTATGTCAAATCAAGTTGTAAGATTGAATGAGTTTGTATTATTATATTATTGTTTGGTGAGATTATAATGATTAGTTGATTAAATGTATTATATTATTGTATTATTATATTATTATAGTATTATTATATTATTGTTGAAAAAGAATATAATGATTGGAGTAATATTATATAGATATAACTTTATGTCAAATCAATATGTTTGATAAGGGTGGTTTTGAGTGGATTTTGAAAACCGATTTTTAAATCCCGAAGTAAAACGGGTTTTGGATCTTGAAATCCAAAACCTGGTTTTTAAAACCAAAAGGAAACATCCCCTTAGTTTAAATTAATTTAGAAAGTTTTCAAAAGTTAGGTATATTGTATTGTATTGTAGTCTGTAGAGTTGTTTTTTATAATTAGTTCTCTTTTCTAATCTTTTGCCATGCACTTTAATTTCTGTTATTCTTTGTCTTGAATATTTTTTCAAAGAGGTGTAATAAAGAAGAAAAGTAAATATTTTACTCTACTAAATATTAGGGTTTAGTGAATTTGAAAAAAAATACTCTGTATATCACATACAATTAAGCATTTTTTTTAGGAAAAGGGTTTACTTGAGTATCAAAAGAGGAGTTGGGCGTAAATAACTCTGCATTGCTTTAAATCTTTAGTAAAGAAAGACTTTGAAAAGGTGGTCTTATATATACTTAAAAAGGGTAGATTATAATTAAAATTAGCTGTAAGAATTCATGCACTAATGATATATTTGGCAACATTTTGAGAGAGAAATGAAGGGTGAATGAATTGAACAAAAATAAGAATATCATTACAACTTGCAAAAGCTAATGCTCCTTTACTTGAACTTGTTTCTTACCAGATATTTAAATGTAGCCTAGTTTAGGGGGTTTATTCTTATATTCCAAGATGATGTTCTGAGAGTTTTTAAGGAAAATTCACTCAGATATTTACAGCGTTATGGACTGGATACATTTCATTTCTCCAGGTTAGCTGTAAATTAACTTAGTGGATTGATAGAAGAATTGGTGGTTATAATTTGTTCTGGTTTTATATGATTAATTCAGGGGTTTTAAAGTTGCTTTATTTTTAGATTCTCTTTTATTTATATTTTATAATTTATTTAAGTGATATTTCGATTTTATATTATATTTTTTAGTTTACAAAAATATAATATAAAAACAAAATATTAATTCAGGGGTTTTAAAGTTGTTTTATTTTTAGATTTTCTTTTATTTATATTTTATAATTTATTTAAGTGATATTTCGATTTTATATTATATTTTTTAGTTTACAAAAATTATTTTTAGATTTGTAGTTTCTTTTAATTATTATATCTAATTTAACCATTTCTAAGATTTTAATTACTATTTCAAATTTACTCCCTCCGCTCACATAACTACATAAGTGTCTTTTTTTGTACTTTCACTACTTTTCACAATTAAATGTCCTTTTAGCTTCTTTTTTTTAATAATTTCTTTTAATTTTATCCTTCTTTTAACTTTAAAAAATACTCATAATTTATATTCCATATTTCTTTTATTAATTATGGAATCTATCTCATTCATAAATATAAAATATTTATAGAAGCTAAATTTATTGGATGTGTAGACATATTTTTCATTCGAGGGTAAATTTATCCATACATAACCCCTCAATTTCACCCAAAAAGGACACTTAATTATTTTCAAGATTTTATTTTGATTTTAAGATTTACTTAAAAATTAAAATTTATTTAATTTAATAAACAATAGAAAGAAAATCCTCTTACACATGTAAACTGCCACGTGGACCAAAAATAAAATAAAAGGAGAACACGAGACACGTCAACGACTCAATGTTAACCGAATAGAAATTAAAAACAAAAAATGAGGCTGGAAATTGCAAATCTCCTATATAAAAGCACAAGTACTAGAAAAGATCCAGATGCTTAGATTGACTCATTAATTGACTTGAATCAAGGATTTTAATTTGGTTTATTCTTGTTCATCAAAACTAGCTTTGTTAATGAACAAAGCTCTGGTTAGAAACTCGACTCGCTCACATAAATAAACAAGTCGGGCTTGTTAGAGGCTCAATATCTAAAAAAAATCTTTTAATTTCATTAAGTTCATTAGTCTCGGCTCAACTCGATAGACTGATTTACGAATCGAGTCGAACTCGTTTTTTTGCTCGCCAATGTAATCGAGCTGAGTTCGGCTCGACAAGAGCTCGAACTTTAAGTTCTCAGCTCAGCTCGAACAACCACTCTATTCAGAATTAATTTACAAAGCCATTAATTTAACACTTAAAAGGGCTTGAAAACCCCAAAAAAAACCATATTTTTTAACGTTAACATTGCTTGCAAAAACCGGGAAAGCACTTTGGATAAGTTAATTAGTTGTGATCAATTGTACCATTAGCCTTCATTCAATACAATGCTTCATGGCTAATTACGCTCTTTCTTCTGAAGACGAAATTAATTCCCTTGTGTAGTTTTTTACAATCTATGACAATTGTACCCGTTATACAATGAATTCTCAATACACCTTACGATTGCACTGCAAATTGGAAGTTCTTGGTGAACAAAATGAATACTCAGACCTTTTGTTTGGACTCTACAATTCTAGAATTCTATTTTGGATGCTTTGAAATGAATTCTGGGATTCAGAATATGTTAGGCTATTTTTTATGTGACATATAATATGCTCGGAGCATCGATTCCACTTGAAAAAGTGTACTTGATCGTTCGAATCAAACTTTGACACCGAGAAGTCGATAAAAAAAAGTCTAATCGAAAATCGCTAGGCGGACGGTAGAGCGACGCTAGTCACCTAGGCGCCGACTTTTGCAATAGAGTTTAGAAGTAGATTGAGTAAACTTTGTAATATCTGAGCGGGGCTTTCGATCTCATGAATCACGTTCTGTTAGACATAGCTTCGAATTCAATTAGTTCAAATTTTTTAAAGTGCAAATAATTATCGTACATAATTTTGTTATGCTGCTATTGAACGATGAAATCGATCCTTTAGATTAGCCAGTTTTTAGACGTGAAAAGATGTTTTTGAACAAAACAGGAACCTCAACTTTTGAAAGAATATTGATGAATGGTTGTGGATAAGTATTAAAATATTACCGCTTGTCAGGGAAATATAATATTCTTACAAATCTAGCCTGAGAATAACAGGTGAAACTGAAACTAGCTTAATGTTATTCATTCCTTAAACCTTTAATAATTACATTTATTTATTCAAAGAAACTACTTGCATGATTCACAAGAGTTAATTTGCCATATATAAAAAGCACAAGTAGAAAAGATTCAGATGCTTAGATTGACTCATTAATTGACTTGAATCAAGGATGTTAATTTGGTTTATTCTTGTTCATCAAAACTAGTGTTAATTTGATTTGAGCTAGTCGAGTTCGTTTGATACTCGATTTATTAACGAGTTGGCTCAAACTCGCTCGTTAGGGTTGATATCTAAAAAAATCATTAAGCTCGTTAGTCTCGACTCAACTTGATAGACTGATTTACGAATTGAGTCGAACTCATTTTTCTGCTCGTCAATGTAATCGAGCTGAGTTTGGCTCGACAAAAGCACAAACTTCAAGTACTCAGCCCAACTCGAACAATTTCTCTATTTAGAATCAATTTACAAAGCCATTAATATAACACTTAAAAGGGCTTGAAAACCCAAAAAAAAAAAAAAAAAACATATTTTTTTAACGTTAACATTGCTTGCAAAAACCGGGAAAGCACTTTTGATAAGTTAATTAGTTGTGATCAATTGTACCATTAAACAATCCAAATTTTATTTTGCCTTCATTCAATATAATACTTCATGGCTAATTAGGTTCTTTCTTCTGAAGACGAAATTCCCTTGTGTAGTGTTTTACAATCTATGACAATTGTACCCGTTATACAATGAATTCTCAATTAACCTCACGATTGCACTGCAAATTGGAAGTACTTCTTGGTGAACAAAATGAATACTCAGACCTTTTGTTTGGACTCTACAATTTCTAGAATTCTATTTTGGATGCTTTGAAATGAATTCTGGGATTCAGAATATGTAAGACTATTTTTTATGTGTCGTTTTTCCCCCCAAAGTATTCATTATTTGTATAGTTTATGTTGTTTAGATGGGATGTAATACCATTTTTTGTTGTCTAGAATAATTAAGACCATTTCTAATTATAAGTGATACTGAGTAGGGCCATTTGTAAAAATAATTTCCACAACTTTTCCTCCTCAAAACCCAGATTTGCTTAGGGGTGAAATATCCGATGATGCATTAGATACTTGGATCTGTTGTTGATTTTACGAAACTGTTGAGTGCTCTTGTTAAGATCAATCTGCCCTTCATTTGTTTGTCAAAATGCTTGAATGATATTAACCACTACACCATGACTTGTGCAAATGATTGTTTTTGCCACCTGAATCGTGTTGATTTTGAATTTGCAATGTTGGGCAGATTTGCCAAGCTTCACTATGGACCTACTGTCTAACCTTCAATGTTTTCATCAAAGGACTTTTCTTGGAAGGGAAGGTTGCAGAGGCTGAAAAAATGTGAGTTGAGGAAGTTACGTATCTTATCGTGATAAACGGGTTGAGCAAAGTTCGCAGGGCCTCTGATTCGCTCATCATATTAGAAAAAGGAAAAAGGTATAGCTTGTTCCATTTAGTATTATGTGTGTTCTTGTTTTGTATTTATCATTTACAGTTTCATTTTGGTGGACATTCTTTCTGTATTGTAGAGTAGTACTCAAAATTACTAGCTAATTAACAACATATACAACTCACTCCATATATATATATATGTTAAGTAGGAACAAGGATCATACAAGATGAGAATAAGCAAGCCTTTCTTAGGCTAATTCTAGGATGTATAAACAAAGATCACTTATTCATTCAGTAGGCAGTAACTCTAGACTTCCTTTTAGAATAATCCATAATCCAGACTCCGCCCTGATGATTTGGCTGCTCCTCGAATTGCTCAATGCCAGGCCTTCGTCCCGTTACTTCCATGACCCCTCCATATCTTTTGGCAGCCTGTTTGCTGTCAATTGTCTTTGGGCGAACATGATTCTCTTGTGGTCGCCGTTCCATCCTCATTCGGCTGTTCAACTTATCGTTCATAGCGAACTCCTCTGCAACCTTGCGGAGATTGTCTTGATACGCCATGTTAGAGAGTGAAAAGAACTAAACAACTACACAATTTTTTGTGGGTTGAGTTGTGTTTTGATGATAATGTAGAGCAAATCAAGGGTCTATATATAGGGCTGAGAAACCTCTTACAAGTTAGAAGTACAGTAGATTGAGTTCAACTCTGTAACATCTTTATGGGACCATCTAATGAATCATGTTCACTTAGACATAGCTCTAACTTCAACTATCCAAACTAATACACAAACCTAAAAGTTCAATTTGTCTGGACTCATTTGTTTAATAGGTCTGGCCGGACCGGGCTTTTAGTAGACCATAGGCCCCTTTCGAGAATGTAGCATATCTTATTTCCACTCATATAGAGCCGATAAAATCTCTTAGAAGTAGATCGAGTTAAACTTTGTAGACAATAAAAGATAGATCATATAAAAGAAAAGCAACCTAGAACCATAAGCTCACAGGTCGAGCCAGAGGCCGGAGAGTGCCATTAAAATCTTGCTTGGAAAAACCCTCCTTACGGATAAAACCCAGGTCAAGAAAAAAGGTACACTCCTCTAAAAGTCAATGTCTATAGAAAACAGTATATAAATCATTATGCAGAAATGAGAGTAAAAAGTTCGGGGGTAGCCTCTCCAGACACAATCAAGGCCAGTCTTGGCCGCAACATCCAACATCTGGTTGGCCTCTCTGAAGACGTGTGAGTATCTGATGTGCATGTCCTATGTAAGAGGGTGGATCTGGCTCCAAAGGTCTTGCAAACTTCAAGGAATAAAGGGATTGGTGCTCATAAAAGTGTCAATCGTGAACTTAAAAAGTCTAATTACTTTTTTGGTCCGTCAAACTTAATATATTGTACACTTCCACAAATGAAAATATTTATTCCCTCTGTACACTAATACACCCTCCACTTTTTTACTTTACACCCATACTTTCTACATAACAATCAATATTTTTTAAAATATATACCAAATGAATTATACTTATTAACTTTTTACGGTACGTTCCCAATTCAAGTACCCAAACCAAAACTCCAACCAACGCCCCATAAGTTTTTTGTTTCACAGTGAAGCTATCTCACAAGTCACAATAGATCATCTTTTGAAAGAATATTGATGAATGGAGTTGTGGATAAGTATTACTAAAATTTAACAGCTTATCAGGAAAATATATTCTTACAAATCTAGCCTGAGAATAACAGGTGAAACTAAACCTTAAACCTCTAATAATTACATTTATTTATTCAAAGATACTTGCATGATTATTGATTGATCACAAGAAACATTATTATATATATATATATATACTCGCGCATAAACTAAATTGAAAACCAACTCTTGAGATAAATGACACGACTGAGTATTGATTAATCTTCAAATTGTCCTAAAGTTGGATAGAAAATATTATATAGTTATTTCTTGGCTTTAAGCTAAAGAAGAATGGATCTTCTAAGACATTTTTTATCAAATAATTGGAGCTCCAGGATAGGCCGGTCGAAAAGAAACCGGGGGAATACTAAAAAAAAAAAAGGCAATAAAATGGAAGTTCGTATAAAACACAGAATATTAGAAGATGCAAAGAAAATATTCTCGCTTCAAAAAAAAAAAAAGCAAAAATAAAATTTGACCGAGGAAGTATCTAACTGCTTGCTTTAATTTTTGTAATAATATATTTTTTGCCCTCTTGCTTCTTTATTTTTTTACATGTTCAATCGATTCATTTTCCCTTTTCTAATCTTTTGTTAATATAGATATAAGTATGACAAAATTATTCAAAATTTTTCCCGATGACTCATTTGTTAAATAGGTTATGTTGATAAAAAGTTCTTTTAGAAGCAAGGTTTTAAAACTCGGAAATCATTGATCAGACGAATTAACGTTGTTAAGGATCTAGGCACTGCCTAGTTGGCCGTTTAGATTTAAAAAAAAAAAAAATTTATCTATAAAAATCTCATGCAATATATATGAAATACTAATTTAACAAAAGCAAAAAACTGAAAATAGGTTCCTGAAAAAAAAAATTAAAACTTAAAAAAATAATGTCAGAAATATATAAAATATAGTTTTCACCCCTTAAAAGATAGAATTTTATCAAAAAATTATACATCATGACAAAGCCATATAATATGCTCGGAGCATCAATTCCATTTGAAAAGGTGTACTTGATCATTCAAATCGAACTTTGACACCAACAAGTCAAAAAAAAAAAAAAAGTCTAATCGAAAATCGCTAGGCGAACAGTAGAGCGACGCTAGTCACCTAGGACTTCTGCAATAGAATTTAGAAGTAGTTTGAGTAAACTTTGTAATATCTGAGCGGGGCTTTCGATCTCATGAATTCTGTTAGACATAGCTTTGAATTCAATTAGTTCGTCGTTTCGAATCTCATGGATTATCCTGGTATAGATTTGAGATTTAAAAATATGTTTTTTAAATTTTAAGTTTAAAATTTGTAAAGTGCAAACAATTATTGAGATGGACCATTCGTACATAATTTTGTTACGTTGTTAATTGGACACCTGCTACTGAATGATGAAATCGATCCTTTAGATTAGTCAGTTTTTAGGCGTGAAACTATCTTTTTGAACAAAACAGGAACCTCAACTTTTGAAAGAATATTGATGAATGGTTGTGGATAAGTATTAAAATATTACCGCTTGTCAGGGAAATATATTCTTTCAAATCTAGCCTGAGATAGAATAACAGGTGAAACTGAAACTTAATTATATTCATTCCTTAAACCATTGATAATTACATTTATTTATTCAAAGATACTACTTGCATGATTCACAAGAAAATTTAATTTATATATATTCTCATAAACTAAATGGAAAACGAAGTACTCTTGAGATCCATAAACGACAGGCCACCGTTATTAATTTTAAAATTATCCTAAAGTTGGATAGAAAGTCTTATAATTAGTTCTTGATTTGCTGGCTTAAGTTAAAGAAAATCAGATCATCTTCTAACATATTTATAATCAAATAATTGGGGATCCAAGAAAAAGGCAATGGAAATGGAAGTTTGTGGAAAACATAGAATATTACAAGATGCAAAGAAAATACCTAACTGTATCTTAATTGCTTTAGCCTTTAGATCTTGGAATAATATATTTTTTGCCTTGTTGCTTACATTATTTTTACATGTTAGCACTTTTTTTTTGTGAGGTTGCTTAATCACTTTAATTTCTCTTTTCTTAGGTAAAAGTAAGTTAGGTTGACGGGTACTGAACCAATAATGCATTACTTTGAGATCGAAAATATACTACTCCCTCCATCCCTTCAATAATTGTACATTTACGTTTTAAACAATATAGTATTAAGCCAAATACTTGTATGCATGCAAGTGCATGGTGCATAATTCCTCAATTTCATTTTTTTTAATTCAAATTATAACCAATTCATATAATTAGTTCACCTTCCAAATTGTTTTTTTACTATAATTATCTGCACTTACACATTTAATGAGTTCACCCCAAATCATTTTTTACCACAGTTATATGTACTCGCTCATTTTATGAGTTCACCCCCAAATCATTTTTTTACCACGGTTATTTGCACCTGCTCATTTTATGAGTTCACCCCAAATCTTTTTTTACCACGGTTATATGTACTCGCTCATTTTATAAGTTCACCCCAAATCATTTTTTACCACGGTTATCTGCACCCACTCATTTTATGAGTTAACCCCCAAATCATTTTTTACCACGGTTATCTGCACCCACTCATTTTATGAGTTCACTCCCAAATTATTATTTTATCACGATTATCTGTACCCACTCATTTTATGAGTTCACCCCAAAATAATTTATAAAAAATAATCAAATTTAAAAAAATTATATTATCTTTTTATTAATTTACACAAAATTATAATAAAATAAACTCTAATTTATATATTTACAATATACAAACGAGTTATTATCGAGTTACCGTCGATTCACCACCAAGTAACCCATACTTTTTAAAAAAAATTGTAAAAATATAATTAATAAAAAACTATCGAAATTAGCCACAAATCTCGATTTTTTTTTTTAATTTTTTCCCCTCCTCTATTCCTTTTTTCTTCCCATTTTCAATTTTTTTTCCAAATTTTTTATTTCTTCGTTTTTTTTCGGCCTATCTTTTTTATTTTTTTCATGTGTATTTTTTAAATCTTAATACAAAATAATATTATAGGTATGATTTTATTATATTCTATCGGCGGTGCACCTGAATTTCAATTTTAATTTGATGAGTAAAGGACCTGTCGAAAATCCATGTTGGTCGGTGGGTGACCCAGCCACCACTATATCCGACCACCCCTTCGACGGCGACGACGGCGCTTCCGTCCCGGCCGCTTAAGCCCCCTCCTCAAATCGCAATCATGATTCTTCAATTCCATGACAATCGACATCATCTTCCATCTCGGCCACGATCCATGGCGGTCAAAAACCTCTGCTCATTTCGACCACCGACGCGACTGCTTCGATCAATCTCCTATGTGTTCGCGATTCAGGAGCTTCTCCGGCATCAATGGCACTCGCCTACAACACTCACTTCGCTCTCGTTTTTCGTATTTGTCCAAATCGAAGCTACATTGCTTCGTCTTCTTCACCATGCTTCTGCGCAACCTCTTCCCCCGGTTGACAACGGTCCGACGGAGGACTGTGAGTATGTTGTCGATGGATCTCTGATCAGTCGGCACTCGGAGCCGGTGAGCTTGTCGATGAAATCTCAAGCGGCGACTGCTGACCTAGGGTGCCCTTCTATTTGGCTAGGGTTCTCTTCAATTGGGCTTGGTAATATGCACCCCCTATTTTCTTCAGTGCACCCTGATCTGCACTCCCTCCACTTTTTTTATGGTATTATTGTTAGTGGTATTGGTATTACTAGTTATTGATTGTGGTATTAATATTAATACACTATTGAATTAATATTAATGATTATTGATTACAATATTATTGATTATTAATTGTGGTATTACTGGTTATTGTTTGTGGTATTACTGATTGTGTGGAATTATTTATTATTAATTAAGGCATTACTGCTTATTATTATTGTTTATGTTATTATATATTATTGTTTATGGTATCACTGATAATTGTTTTTGATATTACTAAATATAATTTGATTTGTGAAATTATTTGTTATTGTATAAGATATTAATGATCAATGTTTATGGTATTACTAATTACTGTTTATTCCTTCATGGTATTACTGATAATTATTTTTTGGTATTACTTTATATAATTAGATGTGTGAAATTATTTGTTATTGTATAAAATTTTACTAATTAATATTAATGGTATTACAGATTACTGTCCGTGGTATTATTAATAATTGTTCTTGATATTATTGAATATAATTAGACGTGTACAATTATTTATTTTTGTATAAGATATTACTGATTATTATTAATGGTATTACTGATTATGATTTATGGTATTACTGGTTATTACTTATTGTACTAGCGACTATAATAAAATTATATATATATAATATTATTTTATATTAAAAAATTTAAAAATACTAAACAAAAAAAAAAGAAAAAAAAAGCAGGAAAAAAAATGAAGAAATAAAAAGTTTGAAATAAAAACTGAAAATTGAAAAAAAAATTGAGATTTGTGACTAATTTCAATTGTTTTTTTTAATTATTTTTTTACGATTTTATTTTTAAAAATATGGGTGATTTAGTGGTGAATCGACGATAACTCAACTGCAAATTGTAAATGTATAAATTAAGGTTGATTTTATTATATTTTGTGTAAATCAATAAAAAGATAATATAGTTTTTTAAATATAATTATTTAAAAAAATATTTGGGGGTAAACTCATAAAATGAGCGGGTGCAGATATTTTGGGGGTGAACTCATAAAGTGAGTGGGTGCAGATAATTGTAGTATAAATATAATTTGGGGGTGAACTCATAAAATGAATGGGTGTAGATAATTGTGGTAAAAAAATAATTTGGGGGTGAACTCATAAAATGAGCGGGTGTAGTTGTAAAACAATGATTTGGAGGTGAATTCATAAAATGAGTGGGTGCAGATAACTGTGGTAAAAAGAATTGGGTAAAAAAAATTAGGGTGAACTTAAAAAAATAACGGGTGCAGATAATCTCCTGGCCCATATTCTATTTTAGTGATGTACAGTGACGGACCCAGAAATTTTCGGTAGGGGGGCCCGATTAACATTAATATAAAAAATATATATATGTATTCATTATTTTCATCAAAATTTCACATTATAAAATTGTCAATACGTCACATTTCATTAAATTAAATTGATCGAATAAGTTGACTTTTGCTATGTTTTGGTACAAGTTAATACTCCCTCCGTCACGTGATAACTTGCACATTTTAACCGATTCACTTTAAAAAAACAATTGAATTTAGTGGTGTAGAGTCAAATAAGAAATCGTATTTTGAGTGATTTGATAAGGTGTAAGGAGGATTTAGTAGCATGTAAAATAGATTTAGTGAAATTTAGGATAAAATATAGATCCAAAATGAGTGACGATTTTAAAATAAAATGATGTTCGGATATATATTAATTTTGTGGATTATTTTTATATCAGAAGTGTGCAAATAATTATAAAATAGAGTATTAATTTTAATATGTGTGAAATTACCAAAATACCCCTAACAAATTTACAAAATTAGTGGGGGGCCCACGGACCCCCCTGGGTATTGCATAGGTCCGTCGCTGGTGATGTATGCATGGTACATGCCCTTGCATGCAAGTGTGACCCTAGTATTAAATGAGTAGTGAAATGTAATGAAAAAGGGAAAACGTACGCAAAGAGAGAAGGAGAAAGTGTAGGGATAATTGTTAATGGTGGTGGAAGAGTTTTTTGCCAAAAGAATTAAATGAATAACTTTTGGTGGAACTTTCAAAATGAGTAATTATCGAAGTGATGGGGACAGGGGCGGACCTAGGCACACCCTTGGGGTGGCCATGGCCCCCCTCAATTTCTTTTTTTACTATTATATTAAGTATTAATTAATTATTAAACTAATAAATTTATTTATTTTTTAATTTGCTTTTACCTTATTTTCTAATTATTAGGTGGACTATAGATTAGTTTGCTCTCCACAATCTAAGTTATGGTTATTAATTAGTTCAAATATTAATATTAAAATATATTTTAATATGCATATTACAATTGACAAATTTTGTATATAATTGATGCATACCAATCTAATCAAGTTAAAATTGTGACTCAATTAAACCATACTAGAAACACACAAAATATATATATATTTTTTTCATTTTCAGTTCAAATAATTATAGATATAAGCTTTGAGGGATTTATGTTTGTTGATATATTTAACAGTGAATAATATATGAATATGAAATATTTTAATTTTACTATCGAATATATAATAATGTTGAACAATATTATATATTGGTCCCCCCCTTACCGTCGGTTCTTGGTCCGCCCCTGGATGGGGAATATAAAATAAAATACAAGGAACAAAAGATGTATTTAAGAAAAGAAAATGATCTTTATTAAAAAAAATAAAGCAAGATGGTTCTGATTTGGCTATTTATGTGGGGGTTATTCTTTTATTCTAGGATAATTTTCTCAGAGAACTTTTCTGAAAATTTAACATAGTTGTTAATAGAGAATCTCTAGATTTATTGGCATGAGATCAAAATTAACTTGTAGTAATAATCTGTTGTGTTTTTTTTTTTTTTCCTATAATGGTAAGATCGAATTATAATGAAAACAAAAGGTTCCCCACTTAAATTACGGGAGTTAAAAAAAAAAATTGTTCGATCATGTAACTTTTAATCGTCCCAGAATAGTTAAACAAAATAAAATTTAGTACCATAATTTTGTACAATGCTCAATTTACAGTGTTCAAATATTGTCAAATGCCATAATTTTTTACACATTTTTTGTCTCGTAACTTTCTTCTTTTTCGCAAGTCGTCACAAGGCATGTGCTGAAAACGTAATTTGGTTAAAAATTGAACACAAGTGAGCAATGTACAAAATTACGGAATTAAATTGATTTTATACTATTTTGCTAAAAAAGTTAAGGTTACGGAAAAAAAAGGTTTTGAACTCTAAATTAAGGATAAAATGCATGAATCGAAGCTGGTTATTGGTATTGATCATAAATAAGATGGAGAAAGATCTAATTACAATTAATAAACGATTTATATATAAATGCCACTTGTATCAATTCAAATAAAAAAGATTCCCATTTGGAATGAATAGTGTTGACATGTGTTCATATTTTTTTAGTGCAACATGAACATGATTCCTATTTATCCAATTAGTACCAACAAGTTGAGTTTGCTATATATATATCTAGAAAAGTGAATAGAATATATTTGAGATTTCCATGTGCAGCCTGGGAATCAGTCTTAATTTGCACTATACTTACTTGAATGGTACGTATGTATCCGATGTAAACATTTACCATCTAACTGTGCATAACATAATTAGGTCTCATCTAATAATAAAGAAACACCAACGAAAAATATGTCTCCCTATTAATCCAAACTCTTGATTATAATCATAATGGAAAAAACAAATAAATAAAATTTTATGGATAAAAATGTATATTGCACTAGGAAAGTAGCAGAAGACTCGTGGGTCGAATCGGGTTGAAGGCGAATAAAACAAATTTGTCTAAAGATTTGCGTAAGGCAAATAAAAAAAAATCACTTTCAAATTTGTGTTACTGTAAGAATAAGTAGCACATACTTATCTTTACAGTAACATGCATTTTCCTTTATTGTAACACATACTTGAGAGTGAATTTTAATGTTTGTCTTGTGTGAATATTAAGAGAAGATCCATTTAACCCGAATTCGACTTATAATTTTTTTTTGTTTATTCCTTAAATAGAAAGATATTGCACATAAGTTATTCTCACCCCTATATATATATTTCTAATCAATAATTTTTAAAAAAGAATTAAAACATGAAAAATATTTGATTATACGATGGATACTAGCTAAGTGTCAAAATCTTATTTGGTTCACCAGTATAGGGAACTCCCTATATATTAATGGATACTAGCTAAGTGTCAAAATCTTATTTCTAACCTTTTTTTCTCTCTGTATTAATTCCCTATATATATGTGATAATGTTAATTAGAATAGTTTGAACGTTATACCAATTAATTTCACCAGTACTCAATTATATATATATACACTTCACCTATGCCATTTTATATATGTTTTTCTAGAAAGAATTATATTTATGTTTTACAATAATCGTTATTTTGCACTAATTAACATTAAAAAAATTTAAATATTATTGGAGTATTTGTAAAACGTGACATATATTTCACGTATATTTATAATGACATGGTTAATTCCTACTATAAAATATGATGATATCATTAAAGCTAGGGCAATTAAAATGGGACGTAATTTGGTGATCATCGATCATATTGGTGTTAAAATTTTAAATATGGAGAAATTTACTTAAATTAATAGACGAGCTGAGGAATGAGCGTGTGCAATTAGAATTGCTGCTGCAGAAACACACGACCTCAACAAGAACGGATTTTCGTAACGAAAATACTGTATATATATTGATATATGACTGCATAAAGAGGTAGCAGTTAACATTACAATTAGTAGAAGCTAGAAGGTGTCTACAGGCAATCTTAGAAAACCGCGCGAGACATAGGAAATTTACATAATATTACACATATGCACTTGGAAATTACGGCATGCGCCCTTTTATAACAGTAACTTGTGCAGAAGAAGGTGCAGTGGCATAATAAACATGAGATTCTTGCGGCTGATAAGTGTAATAACACGCGGGCTGATGAGGCGCGCCATTCCTACGCATGTTCGGCTGAGGATGTCGATTTTTTTGTGCAGTATAATTAGGTTTAGCAGATCGTCGACTGCCCAAGTGTTCATCGATTATTGCAAACCCATCCATCCCTATTTGGGCTAGATTATTTTCAGGCCGATGATGAGCCATTTTTTGTTTAATTTGTTTATACTTACAAGAGGAGAGGAGAGGAGAGGAGAGGAAATTTATAAGTAGTGTTGTTTGTGTTGAGACTTGAGGGGAGATAGAAAATATTAGTAATGTTTATATAGAGCTAGCTAGGAAGAGGAAATATTATATCAATATGCATGGAGAGAATATTCCTTATCAAGATCAGTAATTATTTCAAAAGCTTATACCTAGCTAGCTTATCCTTAATTAAATTATAATTAGTCCGTGTTCGATAAGTTAATTACAATGTGATGAAATCAATTTTAAAGCAATCTGAATAGCTAGGAAGGCGCCACTAAACAGAAGAATATAATAATTTAATTTACACATTATTATTGATACCATCATGACATAATATTGGTGACCACTTCATGACTGAGATCAACTCACAATTTATTCTAATTCATCTCATTAAACTTCTTGGAAACTACTGCACCGGCCCTTAAAATCATACTATATATTAATTATTTTTATAACATGTAATATTTGTGAAATTAAAATAATTTAATCTCATCTAAAACTTCGAATTTAATATAGAGAGGCGTATAATTAATTAATTTATATTAATTCCTTAACATTCCCTCTCACTTGAGGGCCGAATTTTTACCTCTACACTTTGAGGAGAAGACCCATCGAGTGAACAATTTAATGTAGATGGAGTTTGCTTCCAGCGGCAATTGAATCAAATGTGTGGGCATGAGCCTAAAACTCTGATAGGTACCATATAGTAATTTTATTTCATCTAAAAATTTAAATTTGTAGAAAGGTGTGTAATCGATTCATTTATATTATACAACAAAAACTAATTTAAGCAATTTTCAATTACAATCACATTATTTGAATGTTTGCAAACGAGAAAATTTCATTTTACGTCCTGTAACTTAGGCCTAATCCAGAATATATCCTTTAAGTTTTTACTTTTTCGATTTCCGTCCTTTTTAGTCCAATTTACGTCCTTTCCACCGGAAAATTTTAAAACTCACCGGAATGTGAGGAATAAATTGGGATTCCGGCCAAATAGTCCAATTTACGTCCTTTAAGTTTGAAAATTAAAATTTTCTAAAAATCCCATTAAAAATTTAAAAAATCTAAAATATCATTAAAAATCCAAAAATCTCCTTAAAATTAAAAAAATAAAATGTGTAAATAAAATTCAAAATATATCAATAAAATTTTGAATAATATCATTACAAATTATAAAATGTGTAAAACAAAAATAAAAAATTCTAAAATTTTGAAAATTTTGAAAATACAAAAAATAAAAAATTCTACAATTGAAAGAATGAAAAACGTGTAATTTAAAAATTAAGAAATTCAAAATCTCATTAAAATTTCTAAAAACTAAAAAAATCTCATTAATTTATTAAAAATGTGTAGATTAAAAATTACTAATTCTAAAAATCTAATAGGAATAATAAAAATTATTAACATTTCATTAAAAATCAGACTTGATTTCATACTCGTTTGCTATTAAAGTTTTGCTCGAACTCCTAAAAATTTGGGTCCCACGAGATTTTCCAACTCACTGTGGAGGTTGAGTGGAAGTTCCATGTACACCTTGATCGATTTTGGAACCGTCCTAAATTCATTTTCACGATATTTTTAAATTTGTGGAATTTTGTATTTTAAATATTTTAAAAATTTTAATTTATAGATTTTTTTTATTTTTATGAGCTTTTAGAAAGAATTTTTTTTTAAACATTTTCAGATTTATTTGAATTGTAGAAATTATAGATTTTTTATTTATTTTTATGAGTTTTTAGAAGAAAAAAAAATTAAATTTACACATTTTTCAGATTTTTGAATTGTACAATTTATAAATTTTTTTAGATTTTTTATATTTATTTTACACAATTTATAAGTTTTTAATGAGATTTTTAAATTTTTAATGATATTTTCAGAATTTTTTAATTATTAATTTTTTATTTTCAAACACAAAGGATGTAAATTGGACTATTTGACCGGATTTCCAATTTTCCGGTGGAAAGGACGTAAATTGGACCGAAAAAGATGTAAATTGGACACCCTAGAACGTAAATTGAAAATGTGAAAACTTAAAGGATGTATTCTGGATTAGGCCTAAGTTACAGGACGTAAAATGAAATTTTCTCTTTGCAAACGCATGTTGAGAATTGTTTTATTCTGAAGCTCCACTCTCACATGTTTACTTTTGAAAAGTGCTTCACGTTTGTACGTAAGTAGAGTATGCAAACATTCCACACTTTTGGTTTTCTTTTTTTTTTTTTTTTTTACAAAATAAAAAAAAATCAATTTAAACAATTTCTCAAAAGTACAATAAGTTGAACAATTGATTTAATCAGAATTACAGAGGTGATCAAGATTTGATGCAGAGTAGAGACAGAAAAATATATACTCCATGAAGTTAGTTGAGAATGAGAATTTTGTTGAAGTATAGTCAAAAGTTGGCCGGGGTGAGGGTGGGGACATATTCTAATTTATACTTTCGGCTACCAATGGGTCGGAGAAACGATAAGGCATAGAATCTGTAACTAATTCTGGTCTAGCTTATTCTTTCAACGGACAAAATTCCACGAAAATATATATATGGAAAGGAATGTATATGCTTTTAGTCGATAATTCTGCCTATTTATTGAAGATTTATATTGCTAATTAAGTTTTATATATATATGTGATGGAGTAAATGTACAAGTGATTAATCAGTTAAGACAATTCAATTGAGTCGTATCATCTATTGGATCTAGAGCTGAGCAGTTATTTGAGTCGAGCTGAGTATTTGAAGTTCGAGCCGAGTTTGACTCAATCGACTCGATATATAACATTGACGAGTCAAAAATCGAGTTCGGCTCGACTCGTTAACTAGTCTAACAAGCATATATCGAGCCGAGCCTAATGAAATTTTCTACAAAATAATTAGATATGATCAAGTCTAATAAGTCGAGCTCAAGTCGGTTCATTAGTAAATTGAGTATCTAACGAGCTCGAGCTCGACTCGTTTAACTAAATAAGTCGAGCCTTATCGACCCTTAACGAGTCGAATCAGGTTCAATTTGATAACAGTCCTAGTTGGATCAGATGAATAAGTCAGTTAATAAGTTGGGTTTACTCAATTGAGATAGTCTTTATTCAGATGAAAAAGGAATCGGTGACTTGCTCTAGCTGAAACTACAACAAAAAAAAATAAAAAAAATTGTCATACTGTAAAATAAATATTATAAAAAGTATTATATAGCCACATTAATTTTTTTAATGTGTTAATATGTGTTATTATAAAGATATTGAATAATAAGTGTGTGGATATATTCTCAATTATCACACACAATAATAAACATTGTCTATTATCACATCCCTTTTAAGTTTTAACACACTATATAAAAATAGATGTATTTATATTATAAGTATCTTTTAAATAAATTATATTTTAAGTGTGTTAATAAGTATGTTATTTACCCCACTAAGAAAAATAAGTTGTGTTAATATTAACTTTAATGCCACACTATTGTATTTAGAATTATAAAAATTATTAATTTTTTATTTTCATTTTATACGTGAAAACATATTTTTTTTAATGAAATTTATTTTTACTTAGATGATTTATTTTTTTTAGAAATTAATTTTTTTGAGAATAAATAAAAAATAATTTGAATTTAGTCAGCAAAAAAGTATATACGCTTCTAAAAAAAAAAAAAAATATCTTCACACGCACTTCAAAAACTCTTATATATCTTTAAAAAAAATCTGCATTTTGATTTTAAAATTTAAAATGATACTACTATATATATTGTATATTTTTTTTTATTACTAAATAAGTTGTGTCATAACAAAATCATCTCCTTTCGTTCTAGAGGTACAAGTATCTTGATCTCATAAAGACAAGTGGGGGCTGGTGGTTAGTGATGTGGTGGGGGCTAGTGGTTGTACTCCCTCCGTCCCAGGATTAGTGGCACGGTTTGACCGGCACGTTGTTTAAAAAAAGTGAATTTAATGGTTTGTGATGTAAGATAAATGAGGGGTATTTTAGGTGATTTGGTGAGGTGTAAAGTGGATATGATGAGGTGTAAGTAAAATGTATGTAAAAAGATGGTGGCAATTTTGAAAATAAAATGATATTGAGAGTAGGGGTGTGCACCGGTCCAGAACCGGACCGGACCGGACCGGGACCGGTTTGAACCGGGACCGAAATTATAAAATTTTACGGACCGGAGACCGGACCGGAATTAATCCGGTCCAGACCGGATCGGAAAATTCCGGTCCGGTCCGGGTTTGGACCGGTTGGATCAGATTTTTTTTTTTTTTTTAATTTTTAATTTTTTTTTTAATTTTATGGAAGCAAGAACGAAATTGATGAATTTGTGTATAAAAATTAAAGTGTTTCTTTTCATTACGCCAATATGAATTTTATTTACATTATTATTAATGATCTTTTGACTCTAAAAAAAATTAAATATGTTTGTTAAATTATATATTTGTAAAAAATGTAATAGATCTCAACACATTTTCACCAATTACTTGGTTTTAAAAAATAATTGAGAGTGCATTAGTAAAAAAAAATAAAAAATTAAAAAAAAATTAAACATAAAAAATTCCGGTCCAAAACCGGTCCGGACCGGAAAATTCCGGTCTTGGACCGGACCGGAATCCAAAATTTGCCGGACCGGAGACCGGACCGGAATCTAACCGGTCGGTCCGGTTCCGGTCATTTTTCCGGTCCGGTTTTTTTTTTGAACACTCCTAATTGAGAGGGTATTAATTTTGTGGGGTATTTTCATATTAAGAATGTCCAAGTAATTTTGGGACGTCCAAATAAGAAAAGTGTGCAAGTAATTATGGGACGGAGGGAGTATTATTTTTAATTGGTCTATCCCTACACAAGATCAGATCACACATAAAATTAAGTGTAATAATATTTTATTAGTTTATCCCTACATAAGATTAGACCACACATAAAATTAATTTGATAATAGATAAAATGTGATTATATATATATATATATATATATATTTTTATTTAGATTTGAGTTTGGATGAGCGTTTGTCAGCTGATAAAGACATTTGAGGTCTTCGCTACTGAATGTTTATTAGACAAGTTGCCCAAAGTTCAGTAATCCATATGTTCAGGGGAGTTGGTAAAAATGATAATTTATGTTATTAGTAATTAATTAAGATGTTATTAGTAATTAATTAAGAGTTAGTTTGTTGTTCTCTTGATGGTCATGACATGCATATATTCAATAAAAAAAACTATCGACGGAATTTTAACGACGGATTGAAATTCGTCGGAATTATTGACGGATTATCAAAGTCAATCAATTTATCGACGGAATTTATTTTATGTCGATAATTATCGATGAAATTTGTTTTCCGTCGGTAATATTCCGTCGATCCGTCGGTAATTACAAAATAAAAAAATAACAAATATGCGTGATTATCAACATATTTTTTTGTGATTACCAATTTCCGTCCAAAACCAAAAAAATTTAAAAAAAAAAAAATAAAAAAAAATTTGTGATTACCGACGAAAATTGTCGTCGATAATCACAAAAAAAAAAAATTAAAAAAAATAAAAAAATTGGGCAAAAATTACATTAGGAAATTTGTTAGCTGGATAATTAATTAAAATAGAATATTTGTTGATTAAATTAGAAACATGCCGATTAAATTAGAAAATTGTTGATTAATATAAATTAGGAACATGTCGATTACATTTACAATTTATAAATTAAAAAAATTATAATAATTATAAGTCACAAATTTAGTGATTAATATAATTAAAATAATATTTAATCAAAATAATTTTTTTTTATACAAGGGACATTTTAGAATTTTAATTAAAACAAAAAAAATTACATTTACAATTTATAAATTAAAAAATTAATTTTACAATAATTATATGTCACAAATTTAATGTTTAATATAAGTGAAAGAATGTCAATTATTAAATGGATTTATTTTTTTAAAAAAATTGAATAAAAATATGATGCTCCATACATTAAATTACTAATATATTATTAATATACTATTTGAAAATAAGATTCACACATTTACTCATTAATTTTGACCAAATATAATAATAATGTAAATATTAAAATATGAATTATACTCTTTTTATTATATATATAATATATATATATTTATATATAACATTCTGCATAATACGGATCATAAATTTAGTTATTAATATAAGTAAAAGAATGTTCAATTATTAAATGGATTTGATTTTTTTTTTAAAGAGAGTAAAAAATGTATAAATGATATGAACATTTTAGAATTTTAATTAAAAATAAAAAGATTTACAATATATTAATTAAAAAAACTTAAATTTACAGTAGTTATAAGTCACAAATTAGTGATTAATATAAGTAAAAGGATATTCAATTATTACATGGATTTTTTTAAAAGAAAAAAAGTAAAAAATGTATACATATGGACATTTTAAAATTTTAATCAAAGCACAACAAATAAAAAAAAAGTAGATTTACAATATATAAATTAAAAAAATTAAATTTTCAACAGTTATAAATCACAAATTCAGTTATACTAATATAACGGAAATAAATTAATTTTGTGAATTTTTTTAAAAAATGGATCGAAAATGAGTACATATACAATTAAAATATTACATTTATAAACTAAAAACACACTTGTTCGAGTGGTAGACTCCCCTCACTAGGCGCCCACACACCCGGGTTCGAGGCAAAAAAATTGGTCAATTATGTACAGGCCCTCGCGGGCTCGGGCTTGAACGCGGGTCAGGTTTGGGCTGGGCCAGGTCGGGGCCAGCCAGTTGGCTTGGGCCCGGGTCTAATTCCGTCGGTAAAAATTACCGACGAGGTTTTTGTCGATCGAATTTTTCCGTGGGTATTTCCGTCGATAAAACGCGTCTTTTTTGTAGTGATTACTCCCTCCGTCCCGCAATTACTTTCACACTTTCCTTTTTAAGACGTCCCACAATTACTTTCACACCCTTAAAATGGAAAACCCTTTATATACTCCACCCTCACAATATCCTCAAATTTACACAAATGCCATTACTTTTTCTCCACACATACCCAAAAAGTCAACTCATTTATTTACTTTATACATAAAAGTTTACAAAATTACCCCTCAAAATTCTCACTAAATTCACTTTTCTTATTCTACGTGCCATTTCACATGTGAAAATAAAGATGGGACGGAGGGAGTACAACACTACTACACATTTCCACTTGGAGAGCTGCACTTGGAGAGCTCTTTTCTCAATCAGCTCTCCAAGTGAACACTTGGAGAGCGGAAAAAAATAATTTAGAGAGCGGTTCAAAACCGCTCTCCAAGAGAAATTCTTGGAGAGCGGTTGGGAACCGCTCTGCAAGTAAGCTTAGAAAGCGGTTTAGAACCGCGGTTCATAACCACTCTCCAAACTCAAAATTCTTAATTAATATTAATTCGACGCGTTTTCTCTGCCCTAGCCTCCTTCTTCCTCCCCTTTCTCCCCCAAACTGAACGCGCATTTCTCTCCCCTTTCTTCCCCCAAACTGAACGTTTCTCAACATTCGCGATTTTAATTTTTAAAAACGGATCGAAGAGCTTGTCCCACAAATCAGCCGTCGCCGGCTTCCTTCCTCTCTCCTCCCGCCGTCACCATCGACTCACAGTGACGCGTTGAACTTGTGAAGCCAAATCCCGTCGACGTCGCCTCTCTCTCGTCGCGCCGTCGCCTGCCTCTCTCTCGTCGCGCCGTTGCCGTCGCTTCCCTCTCACTCCTCGTCGCCGTCTCTTCCCTCTCACTCCTCGTCGCCGTCGATCTCTTCAGCTGTCGCCGTCGATCTCTTCAGCCATCGCCGTCGACTCTCTCCAGCCGTTGCCGTCGCTGTCGCCGTCGACTTCCTCTCCAGCCGTCACCGTCGCCGTCGACGTCCCACTCCCACAACTGTAGGTACGTACTCTTGTATATATATATATATATTATACATGAGTATAGATGTACTGTTGTATACAAATTTTATGTTTTTAGTTTTTATGTTTTAAAACTCAATTTTATGTTTTTTGCTCCTGTTTGATAACAAATTTTATGATTACACTGTGTTAAAATTTTATGTTATCAAATTTTATGGTTTGATAACAAAGTTATGATTACGCTCCTCTGTACTGCTTGTGATTTTAGATGTTGTGGTTTCAGATGGAATTGTAATATTGGGCTTGGCTGCCATTTAGACTTTTTTAATAACTTGAATGTAAAAACAGGGGGGAATGTAAAATTTATGGTGTATTGTTTATTGACTTATTGTTTATTGACTTATGGTTTATTGACTTATGGTTTAGGAATGTAAAATAGGGATCTCAGCTTAGCTCTACAGTTCAACATTCAAACTCATAAAAAATACAGTGGTTTATTGACTTATGGTAACTTTCTTTATACAAACAAAAAGACTAATCCCAGCTACCTGCTTTTAAACCCCAATCGTTGTTTTAGTCATTTTCAAACTTGTTTTAGTCAATTCACAGACTTCAAACTTGTTTTAGTCATTTTCAAAATGTCTCAAAAAGTGCTCAAAAAGGAAAAAAAGAAACAGTGCAGTTTGCCTATCATCTTATAAAAAGAAACAAGAACAACCAAAGTAAAAAGAAAGAAAAACTTACGAGGAAGAAGAGGAGCAAAAGGCGAAACATTTAGAAAATGAAATTGAATAATTGAAATGATTTCGAGTATTTAATACTCCAGTAACCAACTAAATACATTCACGAATACATTAGGATACATTAATTGTCTTTAGAAACACTTATATTGTCTTTACTATAGGCATCTATAGTTCTATATGGATCGAAAGTGGGTTCGAGCCGATCGATTATCAGAGGAGTATAGGAATGGGGTGGAAGAGTTTTGTAATCATGCAATTAGACACTGCACCGACGATCATTACATTCCATGTCCTTGTTGGAAATGTATGAATGGAAAAACTGTTAGAGGTCGAAAAAATTTGTTCACCCACTTGATGATTCACGGTATTGATAAAGCATATACCGTTTGGACATTTCATGGTGAGACAAGAGATGGGTGTAGCTCAAGAAACCTAAAAACTGACTTTAGGTTTGAAAATACAGTGGATGATGTACCTACTGTTGATACATCGAGTGGGGATGACGATGATTTGCTAGATCACCCGTACATGTCAGAGCAGTTAAGGGATTCATCTGGATTACCCCTTTGGCCCGGGTGTACGAAGGCAACAAAACTGTCAGCTGTGTTGATATTGTTGAACTTAAAAGCAACTCACGAGTTATCTGATGCGTGCTTCACAAGTATGCTGGAAGCAATTAGTGGTCTATTGCCTGATGAAAATGTACTGCCTAAGAGAGCATATGATGCTAAACAAATGCTCAAGTCCATCGGGTTAACACATCAGAAAATTCATGCTTGTCCGGATGATTGTATCTTATTTCGGAAGGAGTATGCAGACCTCGATAAATGTCCCAAGTGTGGGAAGAAGCGATATAAGAAAAATAAATCTCCCGCGAAGGTGATGTAGCGCAGTGGATGCTAGAAATTTAACTTGGCATCATGATGATAGGATCAAAGATGGAATGCTAAGACACCCTGCTGATTCACCCCAGTGGAAGACATTCGATGTCAAGTATCCAGAATTTGGCAACGAGCCACGACACTTGCGTCTTGCACTCTCAACTGACGGAATGAATCCGTTCGGTATTCAAAGTACCAACCACAGTACATGGCCAGTGATTCTGTTAGCTTATAACCTTTCACCCGAGTTGTGCATGAAGCGCACTTACATGATGTTGTCTATGTCCCAAGCTCAATTTTGTAGTAGTGCAAGTGTAGATACAACGTCAACTTTTATCATTACCTAGAGTTTAAACAGATTGAGAGATTATGTTCTTGTGAGAACTAGTTTATTCTTGAGATCGAGAGGGTGGATTGTACTTGTAATTGATCTTGTTTGATTTTAGTAAAAGCGTTTTTATCTTCACATGAATGTAGACCATCTTAATCGAATCACATAAATTATGTATTCTTTGATTTCATTATTATTTTTCTTCTTTCAGTTTCTTATTACTCCGTATTACTCATCAAAATCACGTACAGTATAACATGCAATTCAGTAGACAAGGGTTCAAGTGAGAAACCTTTGGCACTTACATTAGATTTTATATATAAATAATGCCGAAAGAAATCGATCAGAAAATTATATTCACTTAATTAGATCAATTCGATCAAATAAAAGAAGGATTCCAATTTGGAATGAAATCGTTGACATGGATTTATATCTTCTCTTTAGTCTTTACCAGTGAATTAAGTCATTCCTTTTTAGTGCAACATGATTCCTTTTTATCCAAGTGCCAACAGACTAACAAGTTGAATTTGCTTTATAGGAGTATTTATCTAGAAATTAATTTGAATAGAATATATTAGAGATGGTGCAAATCAGGAAAATATTATCTTAATTTCCCATCTAAATATTCCACACTTCGTGTCCGAAACTCTTGCATGTGTGTGAAAATTTGGCACAATTTACTGACGTGGCGGTGTGGAAGCTTTCTACCAAAAATACAATTGTAAAACTGGATGTATAATTATTGATCGAATCACACACAAAAGAGTAGTGTTGAGACTTTGAAAGAAAAGAGGTTTTAATTTCAACTCGATCTATAATATTTCTAATTTCTTAATTAATTAAAAGGTTATTTCAATATATGTTCACCAAATTAACTAGCTATAATAAGGTACAAAGGATCTCCGGTTACTCTATAATATCGTTGGTATTTAATATCAAATCCCACAAAATACTCAAGCTCAAGTTATTAGAACTTATGATTAATTTCATATATGCACAAGAAAGCTCTAACGTGCGGTATTCAATTGAGATTCTATTGGATATCCATAGACTCTATGCAGAGTTTGACTGACTTTTTTATTGATTTATATGGATTTTTATAGATTTGACGGATTCTGAAATACACATTTTTTTATTGATTTACATGGATTTCCATAAACTACGCCCCTAAAACCTAGTTCAAAAAAAAAATTATTATTTATCATTATTATTCTCATCTTCATTTTCATCACAGTTATACTCGGCCTCATTTTCATTAGCAATTATGTCGAGATGTGGTGAATCTTGATCTTCTTTATATTAGACTGAAAATTTATCAGAGCGACCTTCTTTCCCAAGAAATATGTAATTCAGTGAAATTGTGAATTGCAATTTGAAAATACCAAAAATTTCGATTGAATAATTGCATTTCTGGGGTGACGACCTTGACCACCAAAATCTTTTAGATGATATCGAACACCACGTAATGGGGAATTGACGTCGATCTGTTGAAATCTCTACTTTTTAGAAGAGATTTTTATTAGTGCAATTTATTTATATTTTTGAAAGAGAATCCAACGAAATTCATAGAGTATTAAAATCATAGATGGTTGAATACCTAAAGATTTCTAAAAACTTTTTAAAATCCGTATTGAATACCTCAAAATTTTGAAAAACTTTTAAAAATTCGAATTGAATACCCCCAGATTTTAAAAGTCCAAAAAAATCCAACAAAATCTCAATTGAATACATTCCCTAAATCTTATTAATTTGTAGATGCAAAATCCTAAATGCAAATAACACAAACTAAAGATAATTAATACAAGATTTGCGTGGTTCGATCTAATAGATTTACATTCACGTAATGATCAAAACACTTTCATACCAGAATCAAAAACAGGTTTCGCACTCAATTATACAAATTAAAGAAAATTAGTTCACAACACTACTCACATAAATCATAACTCTTCAATTGAATATAATAAATCTCGATTGCTACGTACTAGCTAAGGGGAAAAAAGATGCATTCACACTTATAATATATCCGGCCACAATATAATTTGAGCTCAATTGACAAGGAAATGAGTTGTACAACTGAAAAACCATTCATGTCAACATGAAATTATTAATGTTGAATATTCTATGAAACCGTTATCTAAAGTATGTTATGTATCTGAAGTGTTGTGAATATTCCAATTAATTGTAACTTTGATATATATATAATTAACTTCTGAGTTGATTTCCAAATTGATATTCTAGCTAGCTAGCTTATTCCTGCATCATATTAATTCTAATTAGCATCACTTGTGCATTCGATACATCAAATATACTGTGGCATATATATTAAAATGGGACGCGCGAACAGAGTAGAATATACTAATTCACGTGTGATCGTGGATGTTGGGATTGTTGTTTAATGATTTTCTTAATTAATTCGTATATAAAATATATCTTTAAACTAACTTTAATTAATAGATCTCAACAAGAATTAAAGGATTTGTAATGAAGCACTATATATATATATACATATATTGATATGACTGCGTAAAGAGCAGTACGTTAACATTAAGTTACAAATAGAAGCCTAGACATAGATAGATATTAAGATATAGGCCTATTAATTATATATATACATTAGTTACATATATGCAGTACTTGGAGATTAATTAATTAAGCTGCAGGCATGCGCCCTTTAATTACAGTAAGTAGTTGTGTAGAAGAAGTTGTAGTAGTAGATGCTGCATAATAAACATGAGATTCTTGCGGCTGATAAGTGTAATAACACGCGGGCTTATGAGAAGTCACGCCAATATTCCTATGCATGTTCGGTCGAATTTTTTGTGGAGTGTAATTAGGCTTTGCAGATCGTCGACTGCCCAAGTGTTCATCGATTATTGCAAACCCATCCATCCCGATTTGGACTAGATCTTCAGCCCCATGACCCATTTTTCTACTAAGAAAAGATCGATGTATATAGAGGATATTTAATTAATATATTTGTTTGTGTTGAGAATTATAGCTGAGAGGATAGTTTGTTTATATAGAGCTAGCAAATATTATTATATATGGAGAAAGGCCAGGGAAGAATATTAGTATATCTTTTCAAGAGTTAAATAATTGAACACAAGGATAAGGCTACTGTATTAGACAAAAACGTGTCTTATAATCAAATAAGATTCGGGTAACCAAATTAACTAATTACTATTACAAAACCTCATTCATGGTACTCCCGGTTCCATAAGCTCAGGAATTAATGATTTGAGAAGGTCTTGTGTGACTGTCGATAAGACAAAATATAATTTGAGTATAATGATGTTATTAAGTATAATGCAAATTGAATGCTAATTGAGTTAATTCTAATACATAATAGAAGAAAATCGTGTTAGTTAAGTAACTCTACTGAAAGTGGATAAGACACTGAGTGAGTTTGGACATAGGTCAACTCCTCTGTTAGGGAATTATATCATCTAAGTCTAAGTCATTTGATTTTATCAGGAAATCAGACCTCAAGTTGTCTGATTTTAGGCAGTTTTCAGGACCAATCTCTATACGATTAATTCGATTGCATGATAGTTAGAAGTTAGTTATTAGCAATTTAATAGGGTGTTATACATCTATAAATACACTTAGTTCTTATGGGAAAGGTTGTTGAGTGGATTAGACTTGTAATATGTAACAATTGATTCATATTAGTGAAGTGTGCATCTATCCTCCGTAAACGTAAATCATTTGTTCCAACCACGTTAAATTATGTATTCTTGAATTTATTTTTACTTGTTCATTTTATTTGATTTCTATTGAGTGTTCTTGAGTTTATCATTTCAGTGTTACACCTCCGAAACAATATAGGTTAATTATTTGTACTAGTATGTGATTAAATGTAGTGTATGTGAACAGGAAGTCAGTAAAGATAAGAATATAATAATTCATTCCAATAAAAAAGAAAGAAGAATATAATAATTCACAAGAAGCTACACATTATAGTTGATATGACGTAATGCTGGTGACGACCTTATGACTGGTCATCTCAGAATATATAATACGGTATCAACTTTCTTTTCTTTTCATTAAAGTGGATGCAAATATATGTCGGTCAGAATGATCAGGATCCATGTAACCACTTGATGGAGATAAGATTGTATTTTAATTATTTAGTATTATTTATATTTTATATAGTGTTAGAGCTTTGTTTAGGTTTTGATTAATTATTAGTGGGCCGGCTTTTAGGGTTTACACGTCTAAAACCCTAGTTTACCTATTATAAATATGAGTCTCAAGAACATTATAAGGGGAGTTGATTGAATAGAAAAATATTGGGTTTTATCCCTTTTGACGTGTTTTATTTGTGTTCTTCCAATATTCATTTTGAATCAATGGATTATCACTTTTAATTTCGTTTACGTATATTCCGGGCATTTGTAGAATCAACGGATTTACGTGTCCTTCCGCCTGCATCACCACTACTAGTAAATCTAATTTAAGTGATTTTGAAACAGTTACATTATTATATCAACAGTAAGTAAAATTTTTTTTATAAAAAAAGGAAAATTTACACAAAATTCAATTTAAATCACTTCTCAAAAGTACAATACGTTGCAAATTAACATGTGGAAAAAAGAAAAAAAAAAAACATAATTATAGAGGTGATTAGATAGAGCAAAATAGACACAAGTTGAGAAGGAGAAGTTTCGTGAAGTATATTTGCAGAATGTATAGTCAAAAGCTCTCGAGCAGATTCTGCTTCATGTCTAAGTTAATTTTTACTTTCGGTTACGAATAGAAAAGGCATAGGCATCTGCCACTCATTGTGGTCCTATTCTCCCACTAACTGAATTCACGCCAAATCGGATCAATTAGCTCGATTTGGGTTGACTCGGACTGATTAGGCCACAATTCCCGACTTTTAAAAGTTATCGATCTTAAATTGTCAGTCCGAAAAATTACGATCCTCATTTGGCACCCCTAAATTACAATCATATATCTTTAATTGATATGGTTAAACAGTAAAGAGTGATTTGATGAAGATTTTGGCATTCTACTTGAAGCTGCAGTTGTACATGTTAAGCGTGTTGCTGCATTATTAGGCGAGGACGACTCATATTTTTTTGAATGATGAGGTTTTTGACATTATCAAAATCTATACAACATTAGAACATTAGGGTCCCGATTGTGTTTTTAACTGAAAAACAACTTGAACTCAGACTCTCTCTGCTTCTTCAGATTGGAAAAATCCAGTGATTCCATCACATATGAACCGCTGATCAGTTGCAAGTTAGATGGAAGTGCACGTAATAAACCCAAACGAAGTTCATCTGTCAGCTCGAGTGTTGAGCAATAACCTGAAAAAAGCACGCTCATCATGAATTGGTGATCTATGGAACAAAGGTTTGCTATGCAGAGGAAGTGTCTAAAAAGATGACCTCATATATTAGGGGCTTGGCATTTTGTTCCCATGATGTCGCCCACCTTTCTGAAGATAGCCTTTCCATCAAACTTGACCTCATCGAATTCAAAGCTTCGCATTTTTCCGGAAAACCCTCTAGTAACATCTGTAGGATACAGATATAGATGTAACATAATGTAAGTAATACAATCTAAAAAAGGGAATATAGTTTGTCCTGAGCAAGTTATATATAATTTCTACCTACAAATGAAGGAGATATTTGTCATGTTTTAATGCAAAACAAGATATCGCAAACATTTTACGGGCAATGTCCCGTTATGAAGAAGCTTACCATAAGTTCATCGGCCAGTTCTGAAGATGACGAAAAAAGGAGGCCGTTCTTGTTGACATCTACCAGCTCCTTTATGCTTGACAAAGATCCCAAAACGGAGAAAATTTTATATTATTTTATATGGAAAATTCACAGTCTTGTCTTGATAGTAAGATGATCGTGCAAAGAAAGTGCTCAATAGATCTTACCAAGAATATGAAACAGCACAGACAGGTAGCCCACATCCAAACATATCAACAACCTAATTAACCAACAACAATGAGAATCTCGCGTAGATATTGTCTAATAAATTGCTATACTCGTTATATTTGTGAAGGGCTGAACTTCATGCCATATTAGTACAGACCTTCATAGGTAGATCCAACCCTGATGATGAAGTGTGCAAACAGACGCCTAGATCTGCAGACCCTGAATTCATAAAGAAGGAAGACATTAAGTAGTATTTCAGGTGGGAAAAACAAATTCTTGAACACTACCGAGGGGTATTTACCAAGAAGCAACGGATAATCCTCTGCAGAAAGCCACATGGTACGAAATGCAACGCGTCGGAGTCTAAGTTTCCTTATCTTTTGCTCGTATTTTTCCTTTTCAGGCCCTTTACCTTCAATTTGTTATGGTGCGTTTTTAGTGGGGGGAACAAGGTAGATGGGGTAAAATAGATGGGCTTTAAAGATAGGCATTACCAGTAATAATGAATAGCAACCTTGGGTATAAGAATTGTTTTCCATCACGAATTCCGCCCCAGAAAACTTCGTCCCCAGTTGAGTCGTCCTCGCCTAATAATGCAGCAACACGCCTATCATACACAACTGCAGCTTCCAGTAGAATGCCAAAATCTTCATCTGGAGTCCTGAATCAAATCACTCTTTACTGTTTAATCATATCAATCAAAGATATCTGATCGCCCTTCTACATTCTAGGCAAAAATGGTTGTTGTACACCTGTAAGTTTTCTCGTTTTTGCTTTCAGGACACTCCACTTTCCCGAATTGAATTTCGTCAAGTTAACTTTCAAAATTCAACTTTTTAGTCCTTTTACCGGCTACAGCTGGTTAGCTGCCAGTTTTGAGCTGGCGTGGCATTTTTTTTTCAATTTTTATATCGCCCTATAAACTTTCTAAACCAGTTCCTAACCCGCTGTAGCCGGTCACATGACTAAAGCATTGATTTTTAAAAAATAATAGGACGAAATTCAATTAGGAAAGTAGAGTGCTCTAAAAGAAAAAATGGGCAAACTTATAGGACTAAATTCCCTTCATTCTAAAAATAGCAGGTAATATCAGGAGAAGGAGATGACACTGAAATATTTTGCTCCCCCTAGATTTTCACAAGAATTCCAAAAGAGAGGGAAAGGGCACAAGGATAAAAAGGAAAGGATGTAAATTTTGGTGGCAACCAATTAAGTGACCATTTACATACCAGCTTGTACTGCTAACAATGAGTGCTGGTCTGTTTTGCTTCAAGATTATATCAGAGCCAACCTGAGTTGTAAATGGATTTATATTAGGATCATTCTCATGTGGTCCTGTCAATCCTGCACATGTACACATTTTAAGCCAAATTTAGAAACATATTATCATCATTAAAAAAGCTCATTACCACTTAAAATAATTCAAAGTGGACAAGAGAGTATCTTTCCATCCTTTACCATTGATTATGCAATCTTTAAGTCCATATGGCTTGTTAAGACTTTTACTAATCTTGCAAAACAACTAGATCATCATGAAAAAGTTTAGACTTTGTTAACTAACGTCTTTTGAAGTTAATTGTGAAAAAAAAAACAAATTCTCACATTATGCTTCTCCTTGAGTGAAGCAGGACGAAAAAATTCAGGAGGATGATCGTACAAAACAGTGGCTCTACAGCAAGAAAAGGCATAAGACAACATGTGTGATCAACAATTGGAGTAAGTATAACAGTACAAAAAAACAAAATAAATACTCGGAGTACAAGAAAAAAAATAGATATCATGCTCGTACTTAATCCCCCAGTTCTGGGACAATTCATGTTGCATTGCCTTCGTCACACACAAGGAACCATCGGCCATCTTGCCATAATGCTTCTCAATCCTAGTCATAGAACAAAAAATAACAGCTATCATTTCATGCAAAAAATACGACTTAAAAAATCATCAAAACTAAAAAGTAGGAATTCAATTTCACCAACGATATAATGTAACAAAGAGACTACTCCTCCCAAGGGACAGTGCAAGCAGGGTATATCCAAAATTATGCCAATCAATAATGAATGCTGATTTTCTCCACCAGCTGGCCCACTTAACAACCACTAGAGTAGGAACCGATGGTGGATTCTGCAGAAGGAGCATAGTGTAACTTTAATGGAGCTTACTGATCATCACCTTAACAGCAATATAATTATTCCAGTAAAATTTATAAAAGATTAAAATAACAAAAAACTCAATAAAACTACTTAAGGGCAGCATTTTACATTGCAGAACTCTTTTGACTTTACTGTTACGAACCAGAGACACAAGAACCATCTATACCAAAGTATTTCAATAATAGAATGAATATGAAAGCATTATTCAACAGGTCATTAGAATGGCAAAATCCAGAAAAATTAAATAAACACAAGATGAAGCTCACCTGCACAATGAAAGCATCAGGAGCTGGTATCTTGACACAAAGATACCAAAGCAGCATAAGAAACTGAAATATAGGCTTGAGGATAAGAAATAAGGGGCGAAGTATCTCTGCGAGACCTCGATGTACTGTAGGCCATTGTGGCTGTGAAAAGAAATAAAACATTTGTAAATATGGTGCTCTAACACCGAAAGTATCAGCAACATCTTTAAGCATACCATCTTATGAATATGAATCGATTGGTGCTCTAACACCGAAATGTGGGGCTCTGTACCTGTGTAAATTTCAAATCTTCAATCAGGAACACAGACACAACTATCATTCATCTGCTTCAGTAAATGCATAATTAAACAATTCAATCTATTATACAATCATATACCTCTAAAACTATCACGCCCCAAATTTGAGAATACGGACATATAAGTGTATAATAAGCCTTAATTGTTGTAGTTCAAAAATTACGAATAACTTCTCCAGCCCAATTATAGATAGAAGGGGATATCAGATGGTTACACCTTCCAAGACTAAGTTGAGAAGCGTAAGTATTTGATTGTTTGAGGTCACAAATTCAATGTCTGAATCCCCCCTTTGAAAAATTATTGTCTAATATATGCCATACTACACTAGTTCTTATTCATGTGCTTTTAATAGGGTATAGGAGCTGCACGGACATAACTTGATGCTGACTATAACAAATGCACAATTTTGCTACTCTAATCACACTATTATATTACTAATATGATGATCAGAGAGTATGCATAATAGGTATAACATCATAATCTCAAACATACAGAAAGCATCTTATTATTTTTTTGTTTCAGACAGAACTCATCAGTGATATGAAATGCACTAGGGAAATGGATGTGGTGGTACTTGATGTGGTCCAATTATGCTTTAAGGGGTAATTATAGCGTGTTTTGTGCTATGACTCGCACAAAGATAATTATGAGCTTCTACTTTTCCTTCTTTTTACCCGTAAAAAAAGAATCTAACTTTTCAAATAGAGGTAATGCCAGACAATTGATTTTAATAATAATCTAATACACACTGTAAAAGGTGCCACCACCTCCAATGCCAGTGTAATAGCCAAAAACAGAGAACAACATACATTGCAAATTTGCAATCCATTGAAGACATAACATAAATACAGAAATACAATCAATAAATTATTAATATTTATATAAGAATTTCTGTCAATTTTTTTTTTATAGTATAAGAATAATGTACAAAAAGAAAAAACCATTAAAAAATCAATCTGTTCGAGCAAAAGGTGGGTAGTGGTAGTAAGTTTTCCAAGTTAAGTTCCAGAAATTCAACATATAGCCCGTATTTTCCATACATGTAAAAAATTTAATTTGATCTGAGGCAAGAGTCAGGTTTAAGAGTAAAAATAGTAGATATTTCACTAGGTCACAGAACACAAGCATACCTCCATATGCGACAATATCAACTTCTAGAAAATCCTGCAAGAAAGTAGAAAAATATTTATAGCAAAGTCCCAAAAGGGTAAAAAGATTCATGCAGCACTTCCACAAAGAAATCATTTTCTATTGCGGACAAAAAAGATGAATTGTTCTTATTTTTAATACTTGCTCTACAGTTTTGGCCACAAATATATAGTTGACACAAATGATGAATAAAAAAAAAAAAACTCCTTCATTCACTATAATGGATATACTCAAAAATAGATTTTACTGTCAGATTTCAGATAGAAAAATACTAAATACCACCAACATTGCTTTTTCAGTTTTTTAACAAAAGCAATTATATCAACAGCCTCATATATCATGTTACTTCCGTTCTTTTTATCAAGATAAGAATTGAGCTAAGAGCAAAGGGTGGCAGGGACAACAATTCTGAAAAACTAAGCCTGCCCTTTATCCCATCATCTAGAGTCGGCTATATGAATCAGGGGCAACACTAACCAACGAAGCCTTCATCCCATTATCTAGGGTCAGTTATATGTATTATACCTTACCATCATTTTCGGTCTAAAAGATAAGAGCAAAAGACAAAAATCAAATACCTTCCAAATCTAATAAATGATAGAGATATAATTCCTCGACAAAATAGAAAAAGATGGCATCCAACTGAAAATCAATAGCACGACATCTAATTTTCTTCATCCAAGAAATACATCCTGATATTTCTTGGCACCAAAGCACACGATTCTTCTATAGCCTCAAAAGAAAATGATCACTGTCTGATCAATATGACTTGATACATCACAATATCACATTAGCATGAAAATACATGTAAATAAACTATTATATGGAATATGCCAGCAAATAACAACATACACTTAGTATAATCTCTCTACGGTATTCACCAGACCAGAAAATAACCTAATACTCCAAACACAAGAGAGTGCATATGTTAAGATGATTACGAACAATGTTACACGCATAGTCGCATACACATATATA
The DNA here is from genome assembly GCA_963675135.1 of Galeopsis tetrahit. NCBI lineage: Eukaryota > Viridiplantae > Streptophyta > Magnoliopsida > Lamiales > Lamiaceae > Galeopsis > Galeopsis tetrahit. The sequence continues at coordinate 65,798,328 of OY776124.1, read as the reverse complement.
CATGAACATATAGCTAGATAAATACCTGCTGAGCAAGGGAAAGTGCATGGTATTGCATTCGGGGGCTCCGCCCAATGTCACCAAGCACCAGCACGGCAGCCCTATTTCTCTTCCCCATTGGAACTCCTTTTTCCTAATAAAAAAGACAGAGAAGACACTTCATACATTAGAAATACAAAGTATCACACACACATGCAGTTTTTATAATGCTCTGAAACATCACAAAATAAACCATCAATTTCATCAATTAATAATCTGAAAAAGAAATTCTGAAACAGATCAATCCGATATGATAATTTGGCAAAATTCTAATAAAAATCTGCTAATACATAAAACTTTGCATCAAGATTTGCTAAATGTCCATTACCCATCCAAATGAATTGCTTGAAAAAGCTGCAGAAATCAGCTCAAAAAATCTCTTAAGATCTACTAAATGTGCTGCTAAAAATGCAAGCAAAATTTATATAATACATTGATATTTGATACTGTTTCAAAAATCAAGTCAAAACAATAACCAGAAACTAATTGCAATTGCATGCGTCCAGATTCCAAAATTCTCAAGCTTTAAGATTTTTAACACAAATAAATTCCTCAAATTCTCAGCAGTAGAAAAGAAAGAAAATTCAGAGCTCCGATACAAAGCAGAAAAGAAGGGACGCACAATAAAATATAAATCAAAATGCGTTATTTTCATCTAATTAGGCGAAGTGAGGACCTAATTGAAAATTAATTGTACTGCAATCTAAGGGGGAAAGAGAGATGGATCAAACCAAACCTTGATTTTGTGTAAAAGATTGTTCTGAAGATATCCAATATTCTGGGCGGACGTCGAGAAGACACTGTGTAGCCCAAACCTCCTACTCTTATTTGCTTAAACCTTCAACTCTGTATCAACTATCATGTGGACAGAGGTGCTGAAGTATAGCAATAGGCGCGGGTGGTTCATGCGTTTTAAAATACGTTTTATATCAGAAATTCAAATAGGCGCGTCCTGTGAGAGCGCCTATGCGCAATATTAAAAAATACCCATTTTGAGATACTATTTGAAACTTGCAATAGTTTAATAAATTTGCCACTGATAAGCCTTTTCACTCTTTTTTCTGATTTGATTTTTCACTCATTTTCGAATCTCTAAGTGAGTGGGTGTAGTAATTAATTCTAAGGTTTAAAAAACTGTGGCCTTTTGTTTAAGGGGGCTTGATGGCTCTTACGGGTAGGGCCGTCAAAATGTGCTGGTTTCGTTGGGCCAGTCCGTCCCACCACTAAAGAGAGTGTGTTCGGTCAAAATTTTCTCAGCCCGCTAGAATGTGGGTCTAGACGGTCAAGTCCGTTTGGATCGCGGGCTTTGGTGGAGCGAGGCAGACTTTGACGAACTAGTCTGCTATTTTTTTTTTTAATAAGTAATTAAAAAATATATATCTAAACATTAAACTGTAGCGCAATAGATAGAACACACACATTTTCTATGCTTATCTTTCTTTTTGCTCTTCTCCCTACACTGAATAGAACTATCAAAACGGACTAACGGGACGGGACGATTCATAATCCACCTCAACCTATCATTTGTCGGTTTTAACAGATCGATCTACGGCGGGGACGGATTGAAAAATAATCAACCTAACCCAATCCATGACGGGTTGCAGATTAGTCCACGAACTTTTTCATAATATATTTAATTTTTACTTTTTCACATTTATTATTATAATAATTTTAAACAATACATAAATAATTAAAAAAATAAATAAATAATAAAGTACAAATAATTTTGAATAATCTTTAATTAAATCCACGTGAATAATGTTAATCTCTTATAATAAAAAAGTAAACCTCAAATAATATTTTTTTTTTGTTTGTTTAATTGACAAATCAATCGAACTAAAATTTAAACCTTAAAATTTTATATAGTGCTCACTTTGTCCGCCTATAAGCTTCCCGTTACTTTTTGGTGCAGATATTAAGAAAAGTGATTAAATAATAGATATAGTACAAGTGATGTGTGTAGATGTTGTTAACTCTTAAATGCTTTAACATTCTCAACAACATCTTAATTTGACCTTCCTTGATTTTTTCTAAGTCTTTCCTAAAATGTTACATTAAATGTTGAGCTAAATGCTATCACATTTCAGGCGGGAATCTAGAAGCTTCTACAAGAGTCTGGAACCTGGAAGATTCCAGAACCTAGGAGAACATGCTAGAAGTGCTAGAAGAGCTTGGAAGCAGCTTAAAACGACCTGGAACATTGTGGAAGGATCTAGAGAGTTCATGGAAGTTGAGATCCTAAAAAATAGGATCTTATATGGAAGCCTCTAAAATTCGTTTTTCTCTCTATAAATACAGAAGGAAGGCTCTATAATTCAGTGTGTACTACTCGATCAATATCCTAGACTACTGTTCATCCTGTTAGGAAATTGTGGCCCCAGTAGTTATACCATTTAGTTCATACGAAGTATCCCACCCGTATGACTGTGCACTTTTCTTTATCTATTGAGAGTGTAATCATAGATAGGACTAGCATTTCAACGGTGTATAATTTATACATTTAGATCATTTTTAGAACAAGACACCTGCCTCGTTTGTAGTTTCTGTTGTGAAGGTTATTGTTGTAACATTTCACACAACATTTATACTTGAAGATAAGTATTGATTTTCGCCGTAAGGCTCACATAGATTTTTATTTATAAAATCTATGTGAAAAATACTTCCATTGTGTCTCGTTTATTTTTAGTGTTTCAAGTCTTCCGTTATATGTCTTTATTTCTGATATTCTGTCAGAGTCAGTGTTGTACAATTTGTCTCGACATGTAGTACAACATTAATCTGCTTTTCACTTAAACACTAGATACCATACAAACACACTTCCAGTTGGTATCAGAGCCCATACCTGACGACACTAGGTTAGATCCTTGTTTTTAGTGTGTTTTAGTTTATGTTAGCAATGAAAACACATCACATATCCACAACACTTAGACACTCGAACACATTATCCATATTTTAAGCCTAAGTTGTGCATGTATATCAAGTCGATTGATGAACGTGCTTGGAGGACTGTACTTACAGGTTATGATGTACCAAAGATCCAAATGAACACATCAACACCCCACCAGAAAGAAGGAAAAGTCAATTTCAACCAAGGTTATCAAAAAGTGAAGGTAAACTAAGGTATGATCTTTAATATAGAAAATCAGTCCAATGCATGTTATGAATATGGTCATTATGAAAATTAATGTGCCTATACCAGACTTATGCAAAAACTGAATTTTAGTACTACCTTAAATGATTAATCAGATGATGAATTTGATGAATCAAAAGATGTTGATCGAATTCGCTTTTCATACCAAAATTGATTATGATGATTCTTTAGATGATGATCTGGATGATACACATTCTGATGTTGCGCCTAATGTCATAACATTTATGGTAACATCAAAACAGAGTCACCCAAATTTGAACTGTTTTAATGGGTTTGTTGATGATGCAGGCATAAGGATTGATGATTCTAAATACCAAAAGTTGTTAGATGATTGTAACTCTCAGAAACTCACTCTTAATTCTTTGAACAAAGAGAATGAGAATCTGAAAGGAACAATTACCAAGCTAGAAGTCATACATTCCAGAAGAGATTTTTGAAGTTTGTAAACTGAAGGAGAAATTGATCACCTCTACTTTAAGTTTCATAAAATTTTCCATGAGTGCTTCTAATATATGTTATAGCTATTGGTAAATCTGATAATTGTGGTATACGTTATGATGGTTAAACTGTTTCAATTTTTAAGAATTTTTTAAAATATTGTGAAATTTGTGAAGACAAATGTTAAAACATCTGTAGTAACATCTGCACAAACAGATTCTCACAAAGTTAAAAACATTGAAAAGAAGTTTGTATATCATTATTGTTCGATAATTGATCATATTTGTCCTTACTGCATGCAAATGTTTGATGATTTGAGATATGAGAAAATGTTATCTAAAAAGATGTCACATCCTATGAAACATTTTCTGAAATCTGCATGAAAATCTGATGTTACTTGTAATGCTGTTTACACTTCCTTGAAAGCATGTTTACTTGGTCAATGGTATTTTTGATAGATATTGTTCTAGACATATGACAGGACAAATTGACTACTTATCTGATTATGTGACCTTGAATGATGGTAATGTTGCATATGGTGGTTGTTCGAATGGACATATTATAGGAAAATGAACTTTGAATGTTGAAGGTTTTCCTGAGCTTAAAAATGTTTTACATTTTGATGGCTTGCTTGCTGATTTGATTAGTATTAGTCAACTTTGTGATGATAATTTGCATGTAAAATTTGACAAATAATCATGTGTATGTTCTTAATAAAGATGAAAATTGTCTAGGGCAGTAGATAATTGTTATCTTATTGGAATAAATGTGTGTAATTTGTCAAAGAATGATGAAAATGTCTTATTGCATAAAAAATTGGGACATGCATATTATACATTAGTGAAGAGACCAATCAAAGTCGATGCAGTGAAAAAGATTACCAAAACTGAAGTTTCAAAGTACTACTATATGTGGACCATGCCAGAAAGGTAAGCAGGTAAGAGTGTTGCATAAAATGCTGTAACATTGTTCTACACATCAATGTTTCGAATTGTTGCACATGGATTTTATTGGTTCATGAAAACTGAAAGCATTGGAGGCAAAATATATTCACTTATTGTGGTAGATGATTTTTCTAGATATACTTGTATTGAGTTTTTAAGAGATATATCTAAAACATTAATTTGCTGCATTTAAAATTCTTTACAAAAGGTTCAAAAATGTGTTTGACTTGAAAGTTGGCCGTATTATAACTGATCATGCATGGTAGGGAATTTGAAAACAACATGTTTAATGATTTTTGTGATAAAAATGGTATTTTGCAAGAATATTCATCTCCTAAAACTCCACAACTGAATGTCTTTGCTGAAAGAAAGAATATAACTCTACAATAAATGATATGAGTCATGCTTACTTCTAAAAGTCTTGCTAAGAGATTTTGGGTTGTAGTATTGAATGCATCATGTCATATTATTAATAGAGTTTATATTCGATCTGGTTCTATTCAAACACCTTATGAGATTTTGAACATTAGATAACCAAGTGTGAAGTATTTTCATGTATTTGGTTGTATGTGTTATATTCTGAATGATAGAGATCAACTTTATAAGTTTGATTCTAAAAGTGATACATGTTTCTTTTTAGGCTATTCTAGAAATAGTAAAGCTTATAGAGTTTATAACCTTAGAACTAACACTGTTCAAGAATCTGTTAATGTTGTGTTTGATGATGATTAAGGTCTTACATATGACAAAGATGAAGAAGATGTATCACAAGTGACTGACAATTCTGAGAATACACTGAAATCTGATAATGTTGCACCAAATGTTAACACATCTGTAGCAACATCTACAGAACAGTCAGTTGTAACTTCACAGAATGATCAGTATGTGTTGGTCCCTGAGACGAGTGTAAGATCAGCTGACTTGATGTCTGCTGATGGTGTGGAAAATATACTAACTCTTTAAAGTAACTAGTCCGCTGATTTCACTAGGGGCCTAGGACTAGTTAGTCGGCTGATTAATTACCTATCGGAGTTAAGTGCGGAATTGTAGTGTGCCCATAAATATTATACTCGTCTATTTATTAAATACAGTGTGTAAAACATTTTATGCACAAATATGTATGAAAAGACTTGAAAAAATAAAGTGCATAATGTAAATAACACATTAATTTATAGTGGTTCGGATATACATTCCTACGTCCACTCTCACGTCATAACGTGATGTTTAATCCCTTTAATTTACCAAAAATTACAAGGGCTTGTCCTTTATAGTCCCAAGGGTAGGACTTTGAGATCTGAGCCAGTTCCTTAATTGCTACGGTCTCCACAAGTGATTGGGAGCACTTGGACTCCACAAATGAGTTGCGAGCACTTACACTCCACAAGTGATTATAGAGCACTTGTGTTGGGATATGAATCCTATAAACAATGTTCTAGTTGATAAAAGTATGTTTTGATGGCCAAAAGCAACTTAAAGTTAGTAATATATGTGGTTCTAAGTCATCTTAACTAAGTCATCTGAATCTAAGCTTACTAATCTGATGAGAAACTTAAAATTGAGATTACTGATCTTAATGCTAACTGAAGTAAGTTTACTGATCTTATTAAGTAATATTAAGAATAAAATTACTGATCTTAACTGAGTTATGTGAAATAAGATTACTGATCTTAGTGTGGAAACTGAGAATATTTTTAGTGATCTTATATGAAATATTTGAAACTGAGTTACTAATCTGAGTTACTGATCTGATGTGTTTACTGATCTGATATGTAAGTTACTGATCTTATGTGTTTACTGATCTTAGATATTTACTGATCTTATATGGAAGGTATTGAACTTACATGAGTTACTGATCTTATGAGTTACTGATCTTATTGGTTACTGATCTGATATATGAACTGTTAGGAACTAAGCTGATGTTTTATTGTATAGACAGCTTATAGTATAGGACTTAGATATACTCATCTGTATATAGTTCAGTTTATGTATAGATAGGTTTTATATATGTAAAGTTGTATTTTATTGTATTCAGCATTGTAAAGCTCAGAACAGTAAAATCAGAACACTAGATTAGGAATAGATTAGATGAAGATCAGAAGACTAATGAAGACTCAGAGGACTACTTCAGACTAAGAAGACTTCAAGAAGAGTTGAAGATAAGCTGAGAAGCAATCTGGAGAAGTTTTGAACAGTTTTTGGTTACTGTGCTGATTGAGTCAGAAGAGTAAAAATCAGCAGAGTAAAATCCGAAGAGTAAAAATCAGAGCAGTAAGTTACTGTGCTGATTTAGTGAAATTGAAGAATAAGTTTGGAAAGCTTATTTAAAGTGTAACTGGAGATTTATTGAAGATATGCTGACTTGGAAGGAAGTTACAAAGTTGGTTACAAGAAGAAGTTACAAAAACAGTTTTAGAGTTAGTTGAAAGTTAGTTCACAAACTGCTAACTGTCATACTAAGTTCTATAAATACTGTGTGATCTCCTACTTGAATAGACTACTGCTACTACTGAGAAATTACTGATCTTAGAGAATTCAAGAGCAAGTCTACAAGCAAGAACTCACAGAGTTGAAGGAAATCAAAGCAAGAAGAAGCCACTGAATTGAAGAGAAGAATCAAAGGCTATTCAAAGAGAAGTTTTACTTTTCAAAGTTTAAGTTTGTATGTTGTAAAACAAGTGTGCTAGTTACTTGTAGAATTACTAGTAGATCGAAGATATACCTGGTGGTATAATCGAAAAGATCAAAGTCTTAATCTTGGGACTTTAAGCCACAAGAAGCTCAAGAAGAGTAATAAAACTTCACAACTGGAGTTGTGAGAGTGGATGTAGACATTTGTCGAACCACTATAAAATTCTGTGTTCTTTACTTTACTGTTTGATATTTGTTTGAATTGTTTAATCAAGAACAGTAGAATTAACAAAGATAAAGATCAAGATAAAAGTTGAGTATAAACTTGATTGGGCTCATTAGTAATCTGATTATTCCGCATTGTGTATTCTGATATATTGAAAGATTTTTGAAAAGTCTATTCACCCCTCCCCTCTAGACATTTTCACTAGCTTACTCAATATTATTAACTCAACTTTGGGACCAACAAGTGGTATCAGAGCAGTAGTTCATTGGACTGCTGTTTCTTGATAACCTTACAGATCTTGAGGGATATTTTACTGATCTTACTGTTATTTCTTGATACTTGTTACTATCTGAATACCTGAAATCTATCTGCTATACTACTGATCCTATTTGTCTAATCAAACATGGATGACACTAATGTGAACAAGCTGCCTAAGTTCAAGATTGCAGATTATGACTACTGGAAGCTTAGGATGGAGGCCATCTTTAGCTCAACCCATGATCTTATGGTGTCTGTGGTGACTGAAGGACCAATTGTCATCATGGTGGAAAACACTGCTGTTCTGGATCCATCTAAACCAGTTGGAGCACTGGTCCCCAAACCCAGGTCAGAACTGACTTCAGAAGAAATGAAACAAAACAATTTGGATAGTCTTGCCAAGAACTACATTCTACATACCTTACCAAATGAGTATCTTGGTAAAGTATTAAAATGTAAGACTGCAAAACAGATGTGGGACAAACTGGCTATTCTTTGTGAAGGTACTACACTGATCAAAGAAAGCAAGTTATCCACTGCTGTCCAAAAGTTTGAATCATTTAAAATGAAGCCAGGAGAATCAATTGATGAGCTAGATACTCGATTTACCAAAATTATGAATGATCTTGATGTATTAGGAAAGACCTATACTGACAGAGAAGTTAACTTGAGAATCTTGAAAGCCTTGGATGAAAGGTGGAAAATGGTCAAGATGATCATTAAAACCACACAAGACATTGATTCTTGGCCAGCAGAAACTATGTTCCAAACACTTAAGGCACATGAGTTCGAGTTAGATGAAGAAGATCCTATTTCTGTGATCCATAAGGATAAGGATGTCTCTAAAGACATAGCTTTCAAAGCCTCTACTTCAAAGGGGTCTAGATCATCTAAAACAAAGGCTTCAAGCATAAAAGATGAACTAGATGGTTCTGATCTAAGTCTGAAAGATCAGATGAGCCTTATGATCAAAAGATTTGATAAACTGAACAAGAGATATGGCAGGTACAAGAGGTTCTATAAGGAATCTAAGGGTTCTAATAACAGGGACTCTTCTGTGAACAGAAGGGATCAAAACTCTTCTGAAAGAAGGGATGAGATCTCTAAAGATAACAGGAGAGACAGGAACTCATCTGAAAAGAGAGACAGAAAGTATTCTGATAAGAAAGACAGGAACTCAATTGACAAGCATGACAGGAACAGAAAGCATTCTCCTCCTAAAAGAACTTCTAACAATCCTGTTTGCTATAATTGTGATAAGCCAGGTCATTATATATATGAATGTCCTGATCTGAGTTCTGAAGATCGAGAAGAAAGGAAAGCCAGAAGAGATCGAAAATATGCAAAGGGTAAGAAGGCAATGGTGGCTTACAATGACTCTGATTCGGAATCAGAAGAATTACCATCAACTTCATCTGACTACCCCTCTAGCAATGAAGATGAAGCCTTCATAGCAGATGATGGACTGGCAATGATGGCCAAAATAAATGATGAGGTATCATCTGTAAACTCATTTCAATCTTGTGACAATTCTGACACTGATGAAAGTGATGCTGCTGTTAGCAGTGTAGGAAGTAGTCTTCATCATTCCCAAGGAGTGACTGAAGAAGACCTTCTACAAGCTAACAAAGCATTCATGGAAATTAGTGATGAGAATATATCTTTAAAGCAAGAAATCATTAAGCTGAAAGAAGCTCAGTTACAAGTGGATCCTAATATAGTTGTCATAAATGCAAGACTATCAGAAGAGTTGTCTCAACTCCAAGAAAAGTATGCATCCATTGACAATCTATATCAGGGTATGCTTAAAACTCAAGCCAAAGAGACTAATGAATTCAATGACTTAAAGATTAAATGTGAAAAACTTGAAGAGCGCAATAGATTCTTAGAATCTGAAGTAGTGAGCCTAGATCGAAAGCTATCTGGGATGATTAACTCTACTAAGATTAATCAAACAATCTCAGACAGATATAGAGCTCCAAATGATAAAAGAGGAATAGGTACTGATCTGCCTAGTCCATCTACTTCAGAATTTAAGAACACTAATGGAGCTAGTACAAGTTCTTTGCAACAAGATAAAGGAAAAGAACCTATGACTTATGATGATGATCCAAAACTCAAAGTACAGTCTAAATACATCCCTCCTACTACCAAGAATGGTAAAATGAAGAATGTATTAAGACCAGTACAGTCAAGACCATACCAGAAGAGTTATACTCCTCTGACCAGATCAGATCAGTCCTGGTATCAGAAGAGACAAACTCAGAACAGTAGGTCAAGACAAGCACAGGCTAGTTGGGAACAGCCTAGACCTCCTTTCATAAGGCAGTCTCAGCTGTATTCAACTAAACCTAGGAAATTTGTGCCTCATTATCATAACAAACCTGTTCTTTATCCTCCTCCTTTATCTTATGATATCTATGGAGAGAAAAGACCAAAGCAAACTTATAAGCCTTATGGTCCACATGCTTTTAGACCATATTCAAACTATTACAGACATACTGATCTTACTGAAAAAGGGATAGAACCAAGGAAAGACTATCTCAGAAAAATAGATCCTAAGTCTGCTGATAATTCTGAACTGGTTAATAAAGTATTGTTCTGTGACAAATTTGGAAGGAAACTGAAGAGGTCCCACTTATTCAAATCCTCAATGTTCATTTGGGTACCTCTTGCTACTAACCCCCAAGGACCCCAATAAACTAGGGTACCTAAATTATTAAGATCACTACTTTGCAGGATCGACTGGACTTATACAAGAAAGGTGGTTCAGTTGGTGAGACCTGGTACATAGACAGTGGATGCTCACACCACATGACTGGTACCAAGGCCTTACTTACTGACTATCATGAGAAGGAAGGACCAAAAGTCATCTTTGGTGATAGCTCAGTGGCAATCACAAAAGGATTTGGATTCATCAAGAATGGAGATGTTGAAATCCAAGATGTATCCTATGTTGAAGGTTTGAAGTATAATTTGTTATCTGTATCTCAATTTTGTGACAGGGGATATAAGGTTCAGTTCAAGACCAGAAAATGTGAAATAATTGATAAAAGGACTCACAATGTTCTACTTGTTGGCACAAGACAAGGAAGTATATACATTGTGAACTGGAATAGTTGTCCTAAGAATGCCTGTCTTATTACTAAGAGTCCTAAAGAAAACAGTTGGCTCTGGCATAAACGCCTCTGCCATCTAAACTTTAAGATAATCAACAAGATTGCTAGAGAACATCTTGTTGAGGGCATTCCTAATGAAATCTATTCCAAGTCACAAGTATGTGATTCCTGTCAAAAAGGTAAACAGGTAAGGGTTTCATTTAAGTCCATTCCTACTCTTTCAACAAGCAGAGTTTTAGAACTCTTGCATATGGATCTTCATGGTCCTATCACTCCTCCTACATTAAATGGAAGAAGGTATACTCTAGTTGTTGTAGATGATTATTCTAAGTTCACTTGGGTAGTCTTTCTACACAAAAAGAGTGATACACAAACACTACTTCCAGATCTATTGAAGAAATTGCAGGTTGAAAAAGGTCATCCCATTGTCAAGATTAGGAGTGACAAGGGGACTGAATTTATTAATTGTTACATTTCTGACTATTGTTCTAAGTCTGGCATACAGCATTTGACAAGTGCAGCCAGAACCCCTCAACAAAATGGTGTTGCAGAAAGGAGAAACAGAACACTAAAAGAAGCTTGCAGAGCCATGATTGCAGAATTCAACACACCTCAGAAATTTTGGGCAGAAGCTATTAACACAGCTTGCCACTCTCAAAATCGAAGTGCTCTTAATAAGGTACATGGTAAAACACCTTATGAGGTATGGAAAGGTAGAAAACCAAGAGTTTCTTATTTTCATATTTTTGGTTGTAAGTGTTTCATACATAACAATGGCAAAAGTAAATTAAATGCTTTTGATGCAAAAGCTGATGAAGGGATATTCTTAGGATACTCTTCTGTAAGCAAAGCATTTAGAGTGTTTAATTACTCTACCCTATGTGTGGAAGAAACACCCCATGTTGTCTTTGATGAGAATGTACAGGACTCTGCTGATCATTAGCTCAGTAAGAAAGTTGACAAACTACAGCTTCAGATCAACAATGAAGATGATGATGCAGGAATATATGAATCTGTACAAGCTTATAATCCTTTCCTGAATGTTCTAGATCAAGATTCTGATAAAGAAAAGGTAAAAGACAAAGGTGAGTCATCTAATACTTCTGAAATAAAAGAATTGAATGACTGCTCTCCTATGAACAAAACTGCTGATATAAATGATACTGATCTGCATGATAATTTGCATGATGTAAATGATGATACTGTTAAGAATAGAAGGACATGGAAGTCTGCTCATTCTACTGATCTGATTCTAGGTGATTCAAGTATAGGTGTTAAAACTAGAAAACAATTGTTTGATTCAAAAGAAGAACCTAGTAAGTCTTTATTTTGCTGGTGTTGCTTTCTATCATCTATTGAGCCTAAAACTGTGATTGAAGCTTTAAGTGATAGTAACTGGATTATAGCCATGCAGGAAGAACTCAATGAGTTCACTAGAAATGAAGTCTGGGAACTTGTTGATAGACCTAGTAATCATAATGTTGTAGGTACTAAGTGGATTTTCAAGAACAAAAGGGATGAAAATGATCTTGTAGTTAGAAATAAAGCTAGATTAGTTGCTCAGGGCTACTCTCAAGCTGGGGGTATTGACTATGATGAAACTTTTGCTCCTGTAGCTAGACTAGAAGCTATAAGATTGTTCCTTGCTTATGCTGCACATATGAAATTTACTGTATATCAAATGGATGTGAAAAGTGCATTTTTGAATGGTATACTTGCTGAAGAAGTTTATGTAGAACAACCACCTGGTTTTGAAGTGAATAGTCACCAAGTATACAGGTTAAAGAAAGCACTCTATGGATTGAAACAAGCCCCAAGAGCATGGTATTAAAACCTGTAAAACAGTTGGTGTGCCCATGCAACCTACATACAGAATGGATCCTGATGAAGGAGGTAAGTCTTCTGACCAACCTCACTATCGTGCTTTAATTGGCTCTCTACTCTATCTAACTGCCAGCAGACCTGATATTGCTTTTTCTGTTGGAGTATGTGCAAGATTTCAAGCAAACCCCAAGGAAAGTCATCTGGAAGCTGCTAAAAGGATATTGAAATATCTAAAGGGGACCATTAATCGAGGATTATGGTATCCTGCAGATGATGATATATCTTTAAGTGGTTATTCAGACTCGGACTTTGGAGGTTGCAAAATAGATAGAAAATCTACTTCAGGTTCATGTCAATTCTTAGGAACTAAACTCATTTCATGGTTTTCAAAGAAACAAACAAGTGTGGCAACTTCTACTACTGAAGCAGAATATATGGCTGCAGGTAGTTGTTGTAGTCAGCTTCTTTGGCTAATACAACAACTCAGAGACTACAATGTTGTAGAATCTAATGTACCTATATATTGTGACAGTAATAGTGCCATTGCCATCACTCAAAATCCTGTTCTTCATACTAGATGCAAACATGTTGATATTAGGCATCATTTTATTAGGGATCATGTTGAAAAGAAGAATATTAGAATGGAAAAGATTCATACTGATATTCAAAGAGCTGACATTTTTACAAAACCATTGGCTGAAGTGAGATTCAGAGAATTGTGCATTAGTTTAGGATTGATAGATATGGATTCTGTTTGTATATAGAACTGTGCTAACATTTCAGGTACTGATCTTATACCAAGAGAAAGATAAAGCAGAAAGTAAGAGCAGTACATCAAAACTCAAGTGGTATCTAGACAATCCTATGTCAGATCACTAAAACAGGTAACAAGGTTACTAAAGTGACCTTAATCCCAATGAGGAAGCTGGTAAAGCTGAGGGACACTGAGAATACACATTAAGGGGGAATCTGTGATTTCTTAAAGATCCTTTTGTTGACTCAGATCACTAAGTCACTTTAGGATAAATCTTGATGTGATCATTAAATTATGCATATTGTTACTAATCTGTACTGTTTTACACTCATATCTCATGAACTAACACTTCTACCAAGGTGAAACAGGCACAGAAGAGGAATTCTCCATTGAAGGGGGAACTGATCTGATTACAGACTATATCAGTCTACAGATATATTCTGATTAATACATTGACTTGTCTACAGAACTGTGCTGATTACAAAGTTTCTTTGTCTACAGTACTGATCTGATTACAATTCAGTTATTCTACAGAACTAATCTGATTACTGACTAATCTGTCTACAAAAAGACATGTTTACTACTAATCTGTCTACGAGAAATCTACTAATCTGACACAGTACTGATCTGAGGATTACTGTGCTGATATCTAAAAGGTGAAATCAGGAAATTTGGGTACTGATCTGAGGATTACTGTGCTGACCCATCTACTGATCTGAAATCTACTGTGCTGATTCATCTACTGATCTGATTTCTAAAAAGGTTACTCAGCTGATCACAGTACTCAGCTGATCCAGATAAGTGAAATTTTCTTTAAAAATAAGTAAGAAAATGAAGTGAAATTGTTTTGGAAACTACTGTGCTGATTTGCATCAGAACAGTCTTTTGGTTTAGATTATTCTAAGTCAAAAATTGTTCATATTTTCAGATTATTGATAGAGAAGATTAATACACTCCTCTATTTCTAACCTAAAAATTGTGGTGTATTTATCAAACACTAGTTGGCTCCAAAAAAAAAAAAAAAATTAAGAATGTTTCTAGAATGTGAACAGTTATTGTTTAACTCGAAGTTCGAGATTTAATCCCAACCATTCTTTATAATAATCTAATTCAATCCTAGCCCTAGATTGGTTTTGAATTATAACAAAACAATCACACTTCATCTTCTTCGTTCTTACGAGCTTATTTCTGGAAATATCTTAACTTCATAACTTCTGCAAAAATTTGATTTCTACAAAATTCTCTAATGGCAACTGTCAATATTATCAATGAAGCTAACCAAGTGGCAGGAACTTTTGATGCAAATTTGTGGATGCGAAAGAAAGGAATTTTCGTGGAGAACGCTGTCTACTTCAATGGCAGACACAGTGCAGAAAATCAAGCTATCTTAAACATGTGTGAAGAATGCGGCCTACGGAAGTTTCTGGAGTCATTTCCCGCGAATGTTTACGAACCGGAAGCGGTGGAATTCTATCTACAACTCCAAGGAGACAAAAATGGTGTTCACTCCATGCTAGCTGGACACAAAGTCACCATTACGAGAGATATTCTCGAAGTAATGTTGGACTTACCACAAGGTCCAGTAGATATCATGACCTACAAAGCTGGAGAAGAAAAGGAGTGCGTAGGAAGATGGACAGGTGTTGAGACAGAGACATTGACGAATTTGAAGAAGGATGTACTTCCTACTGGGTTGCAGTTCTTAATGGATATTGCTGGAAAATGCTTGTTAGGGCAACATCATAGCCAGGATGCCTTATCGAGTTTTAAAATTAGAATTATGGCTGCGATCATTGACAGAGTGGAAGGTGATTGGCAAGGATTCTTCCTGGAGAGGTTATTGACTGAAAAGGAAAAGGTTTTGTTTGATGAGGATACTTTGGAATTCTCACTGAAATCAAAGTTAGGGTTTGGAAACAAGCTGAGTTTCTTGCTGCCTCAGCTGGTGAAGAAACCATATTGGAGCAATCCCAAGAAATTCCATCATGGGAAGTTCTTGATGAAGAAGGAGTCTGTTCAATTTGAACAAGATAACCCCTTGGAACACACTCAAGAAATTGAAGCAGAGGAGTCTGGAGCTTCAATGTACCAATCGGAGGATGATCAAACTGAGGTTCGATCAAAATCAAAGCATGATCCGAGCAGTACTACACTAAGGAGAGGAAGGTCTGCTACTGCTGCCTCGGAACCTACAGTTCGGTTTGTGGAAACTGTGGTGCAGTCAAGCTCAGATGAGCAAGAGGTTAGTGTTCCTAGTCCAATTGCTATTCATAAGAGGACTAAATCAAGGAGTGTTAGGAGGAAGTTGGTTGTTATCTCCCCTACCCCTTCTGATTCTGAACCAAGCCAACCTGAACCCCAAGACCCTCAACCTTCATGTTCTGGAGGATCAGATCACTACTTTTCTGAGACTCAGAACACTCCTCATTCATCACCTCAGCTCACTACCTTTGAGCCTACTTCTATTTCTACCCCTCAACAACAAACTTCACTTCAATCTTCACGACATCAATCCCCATTACAGGTTCATGCTCACTCTACTGAACATGAATTTGAACCTTCTTCTGAACCCATTGACATTTCCTCATCTCCTGAACCTGAATTTATTACTCCCAAACCTGCTGATTTGATGGAATACACTATTTGTGACAAAGAAGATAGAATCAGAATTGATTTGAGGATAGCTTTGTTAAAACAATTTCCTGGTTTAGATGAAAGCTCTGTTGAGTTTGAAAAACTCCTTAGGATAGGCACTTGGGTGTATCTTAAGAGGAGTACTTTGAAGGAATGTTTAGCTATCATGGAAGGAATGGGAGGTGCTTCAATCTTTGATGATTGGGAAGCAGAACAAATGCAAGCAGCTGGTGTTAACTCTTTTCTTGAGTTAGTCACTCCAGAATCTGTTGTACTTCTTGTTGAAAGATTAACAGGGATCAAGTACACTGTTGAGAAGATTGCAACTCCTGTCTCTGATGAAGATTTATTTAGTGAAGAGAAGGATGTTGAAGAAACTGCTGCTGAAGAAGATTTTATGGAAATTGATGAAGACATTATCAATGCAACAGAGGTGTTTGAGAACACTGTTGAACTTGAAGAAACTGTTGTGATTGAGGAAACTGATGTTGTTGACACTCAGGATGTAAATGCTGAAGAATTGGAAAGCATTCCTATTCAATCTACTGATCCTATTGAGGATGTGCAAGAAGAGATCAGAACAGATCATGTTGAGAAGGATTCTGATGTTTCTGAATTTGAGCAATTGAAAAAGCAGAATGCTGAACTTCAAGCAAAGATGGAAGCTGCTGTTCAAATGTTTCACGAAGCTACTGAAAGGATGAACAAGATGCATTCTGAACACTCTTATGAAAAGGTCATGGAGTATACAATGTCCAAGATTTTTGACCTTCATAGAGTCCAAGAAAAGAATTTGTCTCAGGTGTTGCATAAGAAGCTGGAACAACACATATCTTCCCTGAAGGAGTGGCATGATGAAGCCAAAAAGGGGGAAGATAGGACAAGACAAGTAATGGAACAAACACAGTCACAACAAGCTCAGCTGGTTGTAAGTCAAGATGAATTAAGAGCAGAAATTCATATGTTAAATGAAAAGCTGAAGCAAAGAAAGCAACAAAAACAGCTAGGTCAAGAGATTGTTGAGAAAAGACTTGAAATTCCTGGAAGTTCAAGTCAGAGGAAAAGGAAGTTAGTCCTATCTGATGAAGAACAACAAGAGGAAGAAGCTGAAAGAATGACTAGATCAAAGAGCAAGATGAAAGCTGTTATGACAAGTGAAGAGGAAAACTTGAAAAAGAAGAAAGAAAAGGATGTCAAGTTCTTGAAGACAAGATTTGATAATCGAGTCACAGCTTTGAAGAAAAAGATGAATGCTAAGAAGAAAGCTGAAGGACAGTTTGACAAAGATTTTCAAGATGAAAACTTTGTGGATTTCATAGTGTTGACTGAACATATGGAATACTGGAAAAATTTGAAGAAGAAATGGCAGATTGCTAACTTCATTGTGAAGAAGTTTGGTGATCATTCTAGCAAAGAAGCATAATTTGTTGATTTTGAAGAATTTATGCTGAACATTGATCAAGAATTCTGGGAAGACATAGCACAAGTGGCTAATCGTGCTGGAACAAAGATTTTATGCCCTGAAGAGCCTAATTGGGAACCTCCAAGACTGGAAAGTGGAGAACCTGATTACAAAGAGATCAACAACATTATTGCTGAGATTATCAAGGAAGAAGGTATAACTGATCATCAACACATGATGGATATCAAGGCAAAGATGTATGTTGCATTAAGAATTTGAAAATGCAGAATGAAGATGAAGGACAAGCTCAGAAGATAACATTTCTATCCTTAATCTTTATTTGTATATTTTGTGTTTATTTTATATTCTGTGATTAGTTGTAATATCTGATCTTATTTGAATATAATCTGGATTTCTGAATTGATGAACTGTTATGATTGACTACATACTTAACTACTGATTTATTAACATTTAAGTAGTTTTGGCTTCATCAAAAAGGGGGAAATTGTTGGGATATGAATCCTATAAACAATGTTCTAGTTGATGAAAGTATGTTTTGATGGCCAAAAGCAACTTAAAGTTAGTAATATATGTGGTTCTAAGTCATCTTAACTAAGTCATCTGAATCTAAGCTTACTAATCTGATGAGAAACTTAAAATTGAGATTACTGATCTTAATGCTAACTGAAGTAAGTTTACTGATCTTATTAAGTAATATTAAGAATAAAATTACTGATCTTAACTGAGTTATGTGAAATAAGATTACTGATCTTAGTGTGGAAACTGAGAATATTTTTAGTGATCTTATATGAAATATTTGAAACTGAGTTACTAATCTGAGTTACTGATCTGATGTGTTTACTGATCTGATATGTAAGTTACTGATCTTATGTGTTTACTGATCTTAGATATTTACTGATCTTATATGGAAGGTATTGAACTTACATGAGTTACTGATCTTATGAGTTACTGATCTTATTGGTTACTGATCTGATATATGAACTGTTAGGAACTAAGCTGATGTTTTATTGTATAGACAGCTTATAGTATAGGACTTAGATATACTCATCTGTATATAGTTCAGTTTATGTATATATAGGTTTTATATATGTAAAGTTGTATTTTATTGTATTCAGCATTGTAAAGCTCAGAACAGTAAAATCAGAACACTAGATTAGGAATAGATTAGATGAAGATCAGAAGACTAATGAAGACTCAGAGGACTACTTCAGACTAAGAAGACTTCAAGAAGAGTTGAAGATAAGCTGAGAAGCAATCTGGAGAAGTTTTGAACAGTTTTTGGTTACTGTGCTGATTGAGTCAGAAGAGTAAAAATCAGCAGAGTAAAATCCGAAGAGTAAAAATCAGAGCAGTAAGTTACTGTGCTGATTTAGTGAAATTGAAGAATAAGTTTGGAAAGCTTATTTAAAGTGTAACTGGAGATTTATTGAAGATATGCTGACTTGGAAGGAAGTTACAAAGTTGGTTACAAGAAGAAGTTACAAAAACAGTTTTAGAGTTAGTTGAAAGTTAGTTCACAAACTGCTAACTGTCATACTAAGTTCTATAAATACTGTGTGATCTCCTACTTGAATAGACTACTGCTACTACTGAGAAATTACTGATCTTAGAGAATTCAAGAGCAAGTCTACAAGCAAGAACTCACAGAGTTGAAGGAAATCAAAGCAAGAAGAAGCCACTGAATTGAAGAGAAGAATCAAAGGCTATTCAAAGAGAAGTTTTACTTTTCAAAGTTTAAGTTTGTATGTTGTAAAACAAGTGTGCTAGTTACTTGTAGAATTACTAGTAGATCGAAGATATACCTGGTGGTATAATCGAAAAGATCAAAGTCTTAATCTTGGGACTTTAAGCCACAAGAAGCTCAAGAAGAGTAATAAAACTTCACAACTGGAGTTGTGAGAGTGGATGTAGACATTTGTCGAACCACTATAAAATTCTGTGTTCTTTACTTTACTGTTTGATATTTGTTTGAATTGTTTAATCAAGAACAGTAGAATTAACAAAGATAAAGATCAAGATAAAAGTTGAGTATAAACTTGATTGGGCTCATTAGTAATCTGATTATTCCGCATTGTGTATTCTGATATATTGAAAGATTTTTGAAAAGTCTATTCACCCCTCCCCTCTAGACATTTTCACTAGCTTACTCAATATTATTAACTCAACTTTGGGACCAACAACTTGTACTCTTTACAGTGACGAACACTCAACTTGGCTTCTAGGGGTTTATGGTAGAAGGTGGGTTTTGTGTATAATGAACTAGTTGAGAATTTTCCTTACAATCTGTTTTAGCCTCATGCTAGGATTGGGAAATTCTCTCTAAGCTATGGATATATATGAGTGGTTAAACTAGCTTAGATGGTATGAGTTCACTCACTGGGGATGAGGTGATGCGTGTTGAATCTTCATGTACGATCTTCTTGAGCTCTTCTTATTTCTGGAGTTTATGACCTTTGCTCGACCTTTGCATCTCACACCTCTTCACGTTCCCAATGATGTATGGACTCATTTATATAGTGTTGAGATTTGAATGTTACCGTTGGATGATAGCATTCAAATCTCCACTAATTTAGGAATTGACAATTTCTTTATATGATATGATTGAATATTACCATTGTCATGTAATTTCAATCATATCTTTGCCTTTCCTTTCTTGTGCACGAATCTTGTCAATCCTTGACTTCAGCTCTGATTGGCCTTCCTTTAATTGTGTAAGAAGACTTCTACTCTGCTGGTAAGAAGACTTCTACTCTACTGGTAAGAAGACTTCACTCTGCTGGTAAGAAGACTTCTACTCTACTCGTAAGAAGACTTCTACTCTGCTTGTGTATACTCATCTTGCTCTTACTCTTCTTATCCTATAAGCTGAGTTCAATTCATCTTATCAGGAGCTAGACTTCTGGTCTTGGTCTTCTCTTCTCTTCTTGAGCATTGACATGTCTTCTCTTCTAACCAGAGTCCTATCTATTACAAGATGTATAATAAAGTTGTCTATACAATACAACTTATCCTATTACATGTTTGATTTGGTTTATCAAAACTAAACTAGGGATATTCATATCCCAACAGTATGTTCCCAAAACGAACCCTTCTTCAAGAATTGGAAAAAATCATCCTTCTGACCAGATCATAGGTGATGCTAAAGTTGGAGTGCAAACAAGAGGAAAAGTAAGATCAAATAAGGTAGATGTGGTAAGAACAATATGCATGTCTTCTATTTGCAATGTTGTGAATGTAGAGTGTTACTATTTTGAAATTGAACCTAAAAATGTGAATGAAGCATTAACTGATGAAAATTGGATAAATGCTATGCATGAGGAACTTAATCAGTTTGAAAGAAATGATGTATGGACATTTGTTCTAAGACCCAGTCATTTTTTTTAAGTCTCGGGTATCCGATATTAGACCGACTAATCCCGGGGGACCAATCCCACCGCCCACTTGCGGGGGTCCCGTTTAAAGCCAGAGCTTTGCGCTCTGTATGGACATGGCCCCATTTTGCACCTTAGAAGGTTCGAACCTGAGACCTAGAGAGGAGCATACTCCTAAGTCCCAAGCCTATACCACTAGGCCAACTTCTTGGGGTTTCTAAGACCTAGTCATACTAATGTCATTAGAACAAAGTTGATTTTTAAGAATAAAACTGATGAGTTTGGTAACATTTTTTTTAGGAATGAGACTAGATTAGTTGCACAAGATTACACCCAAGTTGAAGTTATTTATTTTGATGAAACTTTTGCACTTGTTGCTAGGATAGAATCTATTAGATTATTGCTAGCAATTGCATGTTTTATTGACATTAATCTTCATCAAATGGATGTATATGTTGCATTTCTAAATTGCATTTTGAATGAAGAAGCATATGTTGAACAACTTAAAGGACTTGAAGATCCACAATACCCTGATCGTTTATTAGAGGAGAAACCGTTATAACTGTGTTCATTAAGAACATTGGAGAAGATTTACTTATTGCTCAAATATATGTTGATGACATTGTGTTTGGTTTAACTTGTGATCAAATGTTAACCAATTTATTAAAGCAATGACTACAACATTTGAGATGAGTATGGTTGGAGACTTGAATTATTTTTTTGGTCTTCAAATCAAGCAATGTAAGGATGGTATATTCTTCTCTCAAGGTAAGTATGCTAAAAACTTGGTTAAAATGTTTGGTTTTGAAAGTTAAAAAGTAATGAAAACTTCTATGAGATCTACTTTGAAACTTTGCAAAGACAATGTTGGAAAGGATGTTGATCCAACATTGTATAGATCCATGATAGGAAGATTACTTTATATAACCTCTAGTAGACCAGATATTATGTACAATGTTTTTGTTTGTGCGAGGTACCAAGCTAATCCAAATGAATCTCACCTGAATGCAATGAAAAGAATTATCAAGTATGTTGCAGGTACAAGTGAACTTGGGGTATGGTACACTAGGGACACCAACAACACATTGATTGGATACAGTGATGAGGATTGAGCATGAGATATGGACGATAGAAAGAGTAAGAGTAGAGAATGTTTCTACATGGGAAACAATCTTGTGGTTAAGCAAGATGTTTCATGCCTATGAAATTGAAATTGGTATCCTTACAATTTTCTGTGATAATATGAGTGCATAAACATTTCTGAAAATTCAGTACAACACTTACTCACTAAACACATTTGCATTAGGCATTATTTTATGAGAGATTTAGTGGAGAAGAACATAGTGAAATTGGAATACGTACCTACTGAAAATCATAATGTTGATATATTTACTAAGGTCTTGACCTTAGAACATTCTCATCTTTGAGGAAATCTCTTGGTATGTGTAGTATCTGAATAATCCTTGATGGATGGTGTCACAAATGTCGTAGCATTTGGGACAACATCATAAGGTTGTATAGTTGTTATAGATTTAATTTATTTCCTATTTTCGTTGAATAATTCCTTTGTAAAATATTCTTGAATCTGAAATTTGTTTGTGCAAAAATAAACATGTCTTACACCTCTCAAATGCATAAAAAAATAGAATGTTATTAGCATACTAAAATATGTACCAAATCACTGAGTAACTATGGAGCACGGAGTTCGCTACTACGATGCCTTCTTTTCAAAAGGTAATATTTGGTAAAAACATCAAGAGGTTTGTAATCAATTAAGTAAGTATAGGGCACGGAGTTCGCTACTACGATGTACTCTACAGGAACAATGGATCA
Source organism: Galeopsis tetrahit (assembly GCA_963675135.1). Taxonomy (NCBI): domain Eukaryota; kingdom Viridiplantae; phylum Streptophyta; class Magnoliopsida; order Lamiales; family Lamiaceae; genus Galeopsis; species Galeopsis tetrahit. Next base: position 65,775,686 of record OY776124.1, on the reverse strand, counting down.
ATACAAGTTAGATGCTATAACACAAAAGAAAAAATATGGTGCAACAGAAATGAAGTAAATTCATGTAAAAACCGTGTTGAGGTGTATGTAACAGTTTTGAGCATAACATTAGATGATTCGATTATATTTTTATAAGTAGTAATTATTTGATTATTTGTGGAAATTTATTTTATTTATTCTTGATTATACTAACCCACATCCTTGTTTTATTTCAGATTATACACATTTAAATATTAATTATTCTAGAATGTTCTTAATTTAATTAATAATTATTTAATTATGATTTTACCCACTACTTAACCATGATCTATTTTTGTGGCTAAGTTTATGGAGTATTATCGAATTCCTTCTAAAATCCTCCTTAGTTAGTTCTTATTTTTATACGTATTACTTCCAACTATGCATTCTCTCCTATATACTTCTCATAAGATGATATACTAAGCATTGCATTTTTTCGAGTGATTTGAGTATTGCTTTTTAAGATTTGCTAAAGCCTTGTGTGTCTCGGTTATTGTAATTATCTTTTTGATTTCTTGGTGCTCTAATGACAGGAAACAAAGAAACTACCTCACCACACTCAAACTCCCACGAAACCGTCATCTCCATCTCTCTCAACCTTAATAGTTTCGCTTTCATGGCCGTTTCACACCAAAACTCACCAACTGCTACAAGAAAAGCTGAAACACTTACCTAAACAATTTCAGTTACACCCATTCCTACAACTGTTCACATTCAACTCGATACGACCCTTAACGAGCTGAACCAAGCTGTTGAGAATATGTCTCAATCGAATGTGAATTCTGAGAATCTATCTATTCTTACTGTTGGAAATATGTCCATTGACATTTCTCACTACTGAAAACCGAAACACTCACCACTACACTTGATTCGTTCACCTCATAAAAGCCCCAATTTCCAAGTCCTAATACTGAAATAGAGGCAAATGCCCTGATTACTTCCTCTATGGGGGAGATTGAAAAGGAAATTGATGATTTTCCTGTTGCTGAGCAGAATGAGTATGCAAATGATGAGACATCTGATTCTGAGGACGCTCAAATGAAGGAGGCTGACGCGAATGCTAACTTAGGTGAAACTAACTCTTATCTTTCTATACTGATGAATTTGAATAGATTGCATTTGGGAAGAATGTTGAGAAAGAAAAGAGAAAGAGAAGCTTTGTTCAACGAAGGAGATCCGGCTATGTGTTCACTAGAGTTGATTACTCTAACTTACTGATGAGAAAGAAGAAAGGAAGTAGTGTTGCTGATGAACCGATTTAAGTTCTTAATCGGAGGAAGAAAATGTGGTTACTAAGAAATGAGTCAAAAGGAAGTATGATACAAAGGAAAAAATGGTTGTTGCTGAACGAGACTTGCCCAAAAGAATTGAATCTGATCCAGAGGATAATCCCACTGTGCGTGAGATTAAGAAGATTTTGAGGAAGAATGCTGCATCAAATGCTGAAGCAAGTGCTGCAACACCAGACCCTAATGACAGTAGAAGTGATGATTCTGAGAAGAGCAGTAGTAAGGACTCTAAATCAGCTGAGGAAACAAATTCTGAAGGAGGTAATTCTGATCCTAATAATAATTTTGAGACTAATAGGATAGTTACTAAAATAACTAAACTATCTAGACGATAATTGTTAATAAAAAAGAGAATTAACATTGCTGATTTTGAGAGTAAAGAGTTGATACAATTTTTGATTGAAAGGAAATTGTTGAAAACTGTAACTTTGAGTGATACTTTTGTGTTTGATTGGGTATATGTACTTTGTGCTTGACTTAGGAAGAGTACGGGTAGACGTAGCTCTAAATGATATGGGAATGTACAATTTAGGGGGAGATCAGTTCTATTTACTATAAAATTGATTAATGATCTCTTAGAGATAGAGCTTGTGATTGATGAAGATAAACATGATTTGAACTTGGTTGCTACTTCTATAACTGGGGTAGATTAACTAGGTGACAAAATGTTATGCTTGCTAAAGATCTCACATCTCTATACTATGTACTCCATAAATTGATTGTCTACAATTGGATACCCTTTACAAATTCCACTAAGGTGACTACGGATCAAGCCATATTGTTGTATATGATGATTGTGTTGAAGAATTTCAATCTGGATTTAACTATTTTCACCACATGCAGTTTATAATGATATTTTTTTATAAAGGGATTTTACCTTACCATTTGCTGATATGTTCATACCTCAAGAGGCATGAATTTTTAAACCTAAGGAAACTGAGGTTATTAGAGGCAAGGTATATATCCTTGATGACTATCTCACCTGCTCTGTTACTTGGTGAAAGGATTGTTGATTTGTTTTATTACAAAATTCAGATGGTTCTGATCACAGAGATGCTCTTATTCCAGTTCAACCAGCTCCAGCAAGACCTGAACAAAGAAATGCTACACCGAATGTGAACACATTGGCGGTCACATTGGTCAAAATATTTTCTGTTTCTAGATATTTTATTTTACTTCAACTAAAACGTTTATAGGACTCTATTGATGGCCTTCAGTTTCTTAAAGTCCAGTGGTTATAGACGCTTTCTACTACCACAGGGGGAGAAACACCATCAACTTCTAGGGTTCGAAGTGAAGAGCTCCATGGAGATGTACCAGAAGCTGATTGTGTACCTGATGTTGTTAATAATGAGACTGTTGAACCGAATGATGTAGTTCATTTATTGCTACACCAATCACTGTTGTTGAAGAAGAGAATGATCAATTTGCTGATGCTGATGAACATATAAATGTTCTTTATAACATCTAAATAGGTTATGGTAACAACTGAACAGGTTGATGCAAGACAAGGGGAGGGCTGAACATTATAAGTGATTATGTACAGGAACATGATGCTGCAACGGTTGTTACAGCAATATATGTCACATGTTTAGTTTCTTAAGTATTTGTGCCATCTATACTTCCCTTGATCTTATTCATTTCTGTTTCTGTGTTTAAGTTGATTTATAGATTCTATTTTTTTTCCTTCCTAGTTGATATGTTGTCTTTTATTCAACTTGCTTAATTTGTTTGCATTAATGATAATAGATTAATGCTGTTATGCTTAAATTATTTTCTTACTTATCATTATTTGCTTACTGCATGTTGTATATGTTAGTTGTTTATTGTATTTGTTTTTTCCCTAACTTTGCTCTATTTTCAGTTTGCTTAAACTGTTTGCTTTAAAGAATTATTCTTATTATCTTACTACTAGCTGATTTTAGGTTTTTGTTAGTTGTTGTTTATTTTGTCTTTCTAACTTGTCTTATTATTCAATTTGCTTAAATTGTTTGCTTTGAGGATAATATAGAAGTACGAGGTCTCTTTAATTATCATGTGCTTACTGCTTAGTGCTTAAATTGTTTGCTTTGATGATAATATAATTTAGAAGTACAATTCTCTTTAATTCTCATTTGCTTACTGCTTATTGTTTAAGTCTTTGTTAGATATTGTTTTTCACATTTTTTGCTCTGTTTTTTATTTTTAGTCTTTGCTCTGTTTGTTTTTCTTTTCTTCATTATTGCTCTGATTTCTTTTGAGTCTTACATAAGTCTTAGGTTGATCTAGTACATATTCATATATGATGCTCTGATTTAACTTTTGATTTTTGTAAAGTTATATATATTGCTATTATTTTTTTTATTTTTTTTTTGTTCTTTTTGCTCTGATTTCTGATTTTTTTTGTGTCATACTTAAATTTTAAGTTCTCTTCCAATCTAACTTATGATTTTAGTAAGTTTATGTGTTGTGAATAAGTATATTGTTTATACTTGTTCTGTTTTTGGGTAAAATTATCTTGATCTTATGGCACTGATCATTGTAAGATTATCCTTAATCTTCGTTCGATTTGATCCAACGATTACAACATGTATTGATTTGATTAGTATTTAGTGTAGATGTTCACCTCAGCTAAGTACATAAAACTGAGTATGTATAGAAATATATGTGCATCAGGTGTGTTGTAGTCGAAAGGTCAAATTGGGGGAGATTGTAGATGTTGTTATCTCTTAAATGCTTTAACATTCTCAACAACATCTTAATTTGACCTTCCTTGATTTTTTCTAAGTCTTTCCTAAAATGTTACATTAAATGTTGAGCTAAATGCTACTCCCTCCGTCCCATACTTGAAGCTACATTTTACCATTTTGGGCGTCCCATACTTGAAGCAACATTACCTAAAATAGTAAAAGCACTTTTAAACACTCCCCTTAAAACATCACAATATTACAACAAATGCCACTACTTTATTACACTAAAAAGTAACTTTATTACTATTTATAAAGTTGAAAAGTCTTTATTACCCCCACTTTATCTTACACAATACTAATAAACAACTCATTTATTAAAACCCGTGCCAATTTGGTTTGTAGCTTCAAGTATGGAACGGAGGGAGTATCACATTTTAGGCGGCGATCTAAAAGCTTCTACAAGAGTCTGGAACATGGAATATTCCAGAACCTAGGAGAACGTGCTAGAAGAGTCTGGAAGCAGCTTAGAACGACCTGGAACATTGTGGAAGGATCTAGAGAGTTCATGAAAGTTGAGATCCTAAAAAATAGGATCTTATATGGAAGCCTCTAGAATTTATTTTTCTCTCTATAAAAACAGAAGGAAGGCTCCATAATTTAGTGTGTACTACTCGATCAATATCCTAGACTAGTGTTCATCCTGTTAGGAAATTGTGGCCCCAGTAGTTATACCATTTAGTTCATACGAAGTATCTCACCTGTATGACTGTGCGTTTTTCTTTATCTATCGAGTGTGTAATCATAGATAGGACTAACATTTCGGCGGTGTATAATTTATACACTTAGATCGTTTTTAGAACAAGACATCTGCCTCGTTTGTAGTTTCTGTTGTGAAAGTTATTGCTGTAACATTTCACACAACATTTATACTTGAAGATAAGTATTGATTTTCGCCGTAAGGCTCACATAGATTTTTATTTATAAAATCTATGTGAAAAATATTTCCATTGTGTCTTGTTTGTTTTTAGTGTTTCAAGTCTTCCGCTGTGTGTCTTTATTTCTGATATATATTCTGTTAGAGTCAGTGTTGTACAATTTGTCTCGACATTTAGTACAACATTAATCTGCTTTTCACTTAAACACTAGATACCATACACACACACTTTCAGATTAATAGAAGGAGAAAGATAGAGAGAAAAAGTAAGATATAAAGTGAAGTGCAAGAATAAAAAAATTAAAAGTATTTACCAAAAAAAGGTATGAGAAACTTATAGGCAGAAGGACAAAAATGATAAAATGGGAAGCGCGGATGAAGGGAGTATTGAGAAAGATGCGATATGTTGTTTTGTTGGGAAAATTTTAAAATACCTCATATAACTTAGATCTATTCCATTTTAAATCCTTTAGATTTTTTTTTTTTTAAATAAGTTTTAAGGTGTTCAATTTACATCATTTTTGTCCATTTTACGTCGTGAAAATTTTCAAAATATGTACTATAACTTAGGTCAATTTCATTTTAAATCTTTTTTAAGTTTTCACTTTTTAAAAATACGTTCTAAGGTGTCCAATTTACACATTTTTTTATAGAAAATTAAAATTTTCACTGAAAACTGACACACGCGGTTCGAACATGTGTTTAAAATTGGGGCTTCCGTCAAATTTGGTGATTGGACGCCACATGTAATTAAAAATATGGCTACGTCATTATCCCCCTCTTATAAATATAAATATCAGATTTTAATTATAGCAAATGTTCCAAAATACACCCACAAAACTCAACTCGACGACCCCTGAAAAAAAAAAAAAAAAAAAAACTCGACGGAATTTACAAATGAAAGGAAAGTGAAATTATAGAGCAAACCTACAAGCGAAATCTTCTTGTATTTGGTTGGATCGTGTCATTTGTACGTTTGCTCCATAATTTCACTTTCTTTTATCTGTAAATCTCGTCGAGTTGAGTTTTTTTTTTTATCAGGGGCCATCGAGTTAGTTTTGTGTGTATATTTTGAAACATTTGTTATACACAAAATTTGTTGTTTAAATTTATCAGAGATGAGAGGATGATGTGTCCATATTTTTAATTAAATGTGACACTCAATCACCAAATTTGTCGGAAACTCCAATTTTAAATACACGTTCGAGTCACACGTGTCAGTTTCTGACAAAAAAAATATTCTGACCAAAAGAATGTAAATTGGTAGGACACGTATTTTGAAAATGTGGACCTGAGTTACATGACGTATTTTAAAATTTTCCATTTGTTTGTTATTTAAGAATGATGTGAAAATTAGTATAGGATGATAAGCATTTGTTAATGGAAGATTTAAATAATGAAATAAACAATGTATAGATTTGAGAAGCATGTTGATGGGGTTAGAAGTACTCATAATCTACTTATATACTATAAAACAATATTTATGTACAAATATTTTTAAATTATTCTTAGTCCAATTTTAAAATTTTGGGTCCACTGCACCCACCCTATCCTATGTACCCCTTGCAAATATTCCATATTAATTTTTTTCATAAAAATAGATTAAAATTTTATGGGACAACTCATTTGCAATAGGATCCGAGCTAGTGTCGATCAATTTGCATGAATCTTATATATACATTTGTGCATATTAATTAAAAAAAAAAAAAATTGTGCGAAAATGCGCTTTATAAAGGTCCACTTTTTTTCCGCACTATCCAAGAGATTTCTTTAAAATTAAAATACCGTATATATAATCATTAATATATACTATTACGGACATCAGCCTACAGGCCAAGAACTGTGCTACATACATATATAAATTACTACAAATTAAAGTATATAACAATTCGATGTTCGTTCTTATAATTACAAACAAACACACGAACGTAGCAAAATCCTTAACTTGTACTGCAATTCTTGGCCGAGGCTGCATATGTATATACAATTATACACATGACATTAAGGTCTAATAAAACATAGGCGCAGAGTTGTTAATCCTGTTGGTGTGATCCATAACTGTAGCTGGTTCATTATTGTGATAATGAACAACCTCGTACGTGTACATCTTTTGATCTGCTGCAGGATTCACCTTATAAAGAGGAGCCTTTTGGGGCTGATATTTATAATTATACAAATTACCTGCCCACCTTTTTGCCTTCTTATCTACCATCAATCCAAACCCAGCTTCTGCAACATGATCTTTCCTAGAACCCATTTTAGCTAGTATCTATATATGATATATGTGTGCAAGAAATTTAAAGTGTGTATATATGTAGAGAGATGTAAGAATTTAATTAGAGTGGTTAAATAATGTTGTTGATGCAGAGAGAGGTTATCAAGTGCGCACCCTTTTATAGAAAAGTAAAATTCAAAGAAAATCTTAATGGGGCCACTCCCACTAACTTCACAACAAGTGTGATATATTCTTTTTGGATAGATATTGCCTTTTCTTGGTAGGAAAATGTAACTAGCTATTTTGTAAGATTTTTTTTTTTTTTATTATTATTATTAGTGGTAAAACTATTTCTTCCATGATGGTTATCTTAGTAAATTGATGACTCAGAGAGACGAAATTAAGACCAACGTTTTAGCCATGAATTAATATTATATATTCCTTAACCCCAAGGGACGTTGGTGTAGTAGGGTAGGTTTGAGAGTGTTCTTTTTTTTTTTTATAGATTCTATGGAGTCAGTCCATATAAAGCGTGAAATTAATTATGACTTTAAACGGGACTTTCACAAGTGGTGACTTTAAACGGGACTTTCACAAGTGGACGGTGGGATTGGTCCTTCGAATTAATCGGTCCTTAGATCGAATAGTGAGACTTATAAAAAAAAATAAAAAAATCCTCGTTCAAACCCATAACATCAAATAAATATATATATTTTTCCAAAACATTAACAGAAAATAATTTCCTTTATCTGTGTTTCGATCAGTTGTTTTTCTTATTACTTGTTTTTTTGGGATATACTCTAAATTGTTGAACAATATACTATCGATTAATTAAATTCAACTGCGAAATTTCAGTATTCAGTTGATAGTTGTAGGTGAAGGTAAATAGAATAAAGCTCACATGGTCCATGCATTGGAATATGATTCTTCTTAATATATAACTACTATTATTGTTAATTAATCAATAAGTGCACGGCACTTTTTTTAACTAACCAAAAATAAAACCTTCGATCTCATCTAGCTAGCTAGGTTTAATTTTATAGTTGGATATTTTACTCAATTATATATCTCTTGAATCTGATCCCTTGCTTATACGGTTATACCGATTGCCTCGTATGTTATCATTGACACATATTATTGAAGGAATAACAATCAAAATGAGAGTATGATCAGAAAAAAATTGTTAATTTCATCTCAAAATGTTGCATGGAATTTTCTTGTAGTTTAGAAATTGCACGAAACACGTACCCGGTACCCTCCCCCAAAGGTTTATTATATTCAGCGAATTCTCCATTTTTTTCTAAAATTGAATTACTGATTTTAATTATCTAATTTTTTTCAATTTTCACGTTATGTCTTTCACAATAGAGTTTCAAAATTTCAATATTTGAAAAAAGTGGCACGAAAAATAGAAGAAATTGGTAAAATTGTTAACTCATTTTTTGATAAAGAGAAAATTTTAAAATAAATCGCATGAGATTTCGTGCAATTTTTAAACCACTAATGAATTTCGTGTAATATTTTCAAACCGCCATAGAGTTTGATGCAATTTACCCTATTAAAAAAGATTATCTTGATTGAAACACCCCTATCTCGATAAAGAGATCGATGACACGTACATAATCTTGATACATGCACTGTCACTATGCAACTTAAATACTCACTCCGTCCATAAAATGTAGACCCATGAGAATGGAGTACGTGTTTTAAGAAAATGATAGATAAAGTAGATAAAGTAAGGGGTATTGTAGGGTATATATTGTGGGGTCCATTGTGAATAAAGTGATTGTTTGTGAATAGAGTTGATAAGATATTGAGTAAGACCCAAGATGAGGAGTGCACGAAAGAATTGCATGGGCTGCACAAGTAGAGGATAAAAACCTGATTTGGAGATATTTTATGCAGCACTGTTGCCAGCTGCATACTGTTAATATTTGGCATGTAATAGCAATCATTTGGCATGTAATAGCAGTCAATAGGTGTGTGACAAGTGTCTTGGCCTAAACCCTAGTTTAGGCTATTTATATGTTATGTAGCAGAACATCTTTATAATGAAAAACAGAGTGTTATCATCTTGGAAGCAATACAACTATTCACGCCTGCTTTCTCATAAATGGAGTTTGTTTACTCTATTAATATGGTATCAGAGCTTTAGGGGTTTTACCTAGAGTTCTTACCATTTCTCTTCATTTTCTTTTTAAAATGTCTAAATCTGAGAGTAGCACCAAAACCGATGAAAAATCGGAAAGCAGCACCAAAACAGATAATATCCTTCCCCCCTTTTCATCACCCCACTTTCATATACCATTTCATCAACTTTTCACAGTCAAACTCACCGAAGACAATTACTTAATTTGGAGACAACAAGTGCTTGCAGCTTGCAAAGGCTATGGACTCGAAGGCTATCTCGACGGTAAAAAGGTTTGTCCACCTCCTACTGTGGACAGTGGCAATGAAGACGAAGGTACACAAAATGCTGAGTTCTTAATGTGGAATAGGCAAGATCAATTACTTGTTTCTTAGCTTCTTTCATCTCTTTCAGGAAATCTTCTAATATGCACTGTGGGGTTGCAAAACTCCAAAGAAATCTGGGAATGCTTGGAGTCCAACTTTTCTAGACAATCTAGAGCCAAGACAATGCATTATAGGCAGCAACTTCAAGATATCAAGAAAAATAACCTTGGTATGAGAGAATACCTAAACAAAATCAAAGGTTATTGTGATTTGTTGAACGCTTCTGGTAACAAAATATCTGCCGAAGATCACCTTCTTTACATCATGTCTGGTTTGGGTGCTGAGTATAACCCGGTGATGGTGTCGATTAGCTCCAAAATCGACCCTATCTCTGTGTCAGAAGTAAGCTCGTTGCTGCTGAGTTTTGAAGCTCGCTTAGAAGGGATCTCTTCCACCTCTTTTAACTTTAGTTCTAAAGGCTCCACTTCTACTGTTAATATTGCTCAACGAGGACATGGGGGTCGCAACTTTAATTTTCATGGCAATAGAGGTCGTGGAGGTCATGTTCGAGGTGGAAGAGCTCCCTTTCGAGGTGGATTTCAAAGGGGCAGAGGTGGTAGAGGAGGCCACATCAACAACTTCAATGGTGGTGCAAGTAACAATGGGCCGTCTGGATGCCAAATCTGTTTTCGAACAAATCACACTACAGATAAATGCTACTATAGAGGAAACGTTAAGTATCTCCCTCCAAACCATACTCAAACTCACCAAAATCATCACCAACAGTTTCATCCTAGACCATACCCCACTTCAGTAAACACAGCAAGCTATGATGGTGGTGAGTCGTTGATAGAAAACTCTTGGTATCCGGACTCTGGTGCTTCAAGTCATGTTACCTTCGACTTGAACAATCTTGGTGTTGGATCGGAGTATCAAGGTTCAGAAAGAGTTCACATGGGAAACGGTGCAGGTTTGCAAATTTCTCATTTTGGTAATTCTATTGTAATTGTGCCAAATGCTAATTCCGACTCTCATTCTTTCCTTTTGAAAAATCTATTACATGTTCCTCATATAAAGAAAAACTTGCTTAGTGTCTCTCAGTTTGCCAAGGATAACCATGTTTATTTTGAAATTCATCCTCTTCATTGTCTTGTGAAGGATCAAGTCACCAATCAAATTCTACTTCGAGGTACTCTTGAAAACGGCCTCTACAAGTTTAGCTTGGCAGCCTCTCCACCACCTCACCTATCTTCCTTTTAAGTTTATTCAGCTCAAAGAAGTTCATCTCTAGTCCTTTGGCACAAGAGACTTGGACATGCTTCTTACCCAGTTACCAAGAAAGCACTTGCTACTAGCTCTATTTCGTTTACTGATGACGTTTCTGATTCAATTTGTACTGCTTGTATGACGGCTAAATGCCACAAGCTTCCATTTTCTTCTTCTGAAACTGTTATCACTCAACCATTTGGTTTAATCCACTCTGATCTTTGGGGGCCTGCTCCCATCACATCTTTAAATGGATTCAAATATTATGTTAGTTTCATTGATGCTGCGACGAAATACACTTGGCTATATTTGCTGAAATTGAAATCCGATGTAAAGGATGCTTTTGTTCACTTTAAATCCCTCGTTAAAACGCAATTCAATGGAAAAATTAAAATTCTACATACAGATGGAGGCACTGAATACAAACCGTTAACTCCCATCCTTAACCAATCTGGTATTATACACCAACTATCATGCCCTTACACACCCGATCAAAATGGCTCCGCCTAAAGAAAACACCGACACATTGTTGAACATGCATTAGCCATGCTTTCTCAATCCCAAGTCCCTTTACTACATTGGGACGATGCCTTCACCACAAGTGTGTATCTCATCAATAGAACACCATCTCCTTCCCTTAATCACAAAACTCCCCTTGAAGTTCTTACCGGCTCAAAACCTGATTACCATCGCCTCAAAGTTTTTGGTTGTCTTTGCTTTCCCCTCTTACGACCATATGCTAAGAACAAGTCTGATGATAGGTCTACTTCTGCTGTATTTCTCGGGTACAACTTGTATTACAAAGGTTACAAGGCTCTCTTACCCAATGGTAAAATTGTTATTACTCGGCACATCACTTTTGATGAAAATTCTTTCCCATTCATCCATTCACCCATTAATACACCCCCTCATCCACCCACTGATTCTTTGATTTCAGCTCCTCTTGTCCTTATCTTTCCAGTTCATTCTCCCCATTCGAATTCTCCTGTTCCCACTTCATTTATTTCAAACTCTCCCCCTCCCTCTCCCCTTTCCACCACTTCTTCTCCATCTTCTTTGCATGGCCAGCTACGTGTAGATTTACCAAGTGTTGAATTTATTTCCTCCCCGTCTACTAATGTGGGTTTGGACTGTGCAAATACTCACGTTTCACATCAGGGGTTCTAAACACCCCATGATCACACAGGCTCGAGATGGCATCAAGAAATCTAAGGTTTTTGTGGCTACCAATCTCTCAGAACTTGAGCCTTCTAATCATATGGAAGCCCTTTCTAATCCAAACTGGAAAAGAGCTATGGAAATGGAGTATTCTGCCCTCTTAAAGAATGGCACATGGGAGACATGTTCTCTTCCTTCGACTCATTCCCCCATTGGCTGCAAATGGGTGTTCAAACTAAAACGACATGAAGATGGTTCTATTGCTCGCTACAAGGCCCGTTTGGTGGCGAAGGGTTATACGCAGATTCCAGGTTATGATTTTATGGATACTTTTTCTCCTGTTGTTAAGCACGTTACTGTCAAGCTCTTGCTTTCCATTGCTTTAACTCATTCATGGTCTTTACATCAACTTGATGTCGATAATGCTTTTTTAAATGGAGATTTAGAGAATGAATTATACATGCTTCAGCCTCCCAGTTTTGAGTTGGCAAAGGGGCAACATATGGTATGCAAACTCAAAAAAAGTCCCTTTATGGATTAAAACAGGCATCCCGAGCCTGGAATACGAAACTCACATTCGTTCTCAAAAACTTTGGTTTCAAACATTCCCAGGCTGATCATGCATTATTTTATAGGCATTATCAAGGCACCACCACCCTTCTAATTGCTTATGTGGATGATATAGTAATCACAGGGTCAAGCCCTCATGAAGTACAAAAGATGATTCAAAGTTTGAAGTGTGCATTTTTTATCAAAGAACTAGGCGAGCTGAATTTTTTCTTGGGGATACAAGTTACCAAGACCACTGATGGGATTTTCTTATCCCAAAAGAATTACTTATTGGATGTTCTCAAAAGGGTTGGGATGGAGGATGCAAAGAGTCTTACTACACCCATGATATCTGGTAATCAACTTTCCAAATTTGATGGTGATCCTATCTCAGATCAGCAAAGGTACAGAAGCATTGTAGTGACATTGCAATACGCTACTATTACTAGACCTGATATTGCTTTTGCGGTCAATAAGGTAAGTCAGTTTATGCAGAATCCATTGCACACGCACCTCAAAGCTGTGAAACGAATTTTGAGATATGTGGCTGGAACAATTGATTTTGGTCTAAAAATGAGAAAGTCCAAAGAGTTAAACATTGTAGGATTTGCGGATGTAGATTGGGCCTCGGATTTGGATGATAGAAAATCAACATCAGGTTATTGTATCTTCATTGGAGGAAATTTGGTGTCATGGAGTTCTAAAAAGCAACAAACTGTCTCAAGATCATCCACGGAAGCAGGATATAGAAGCTTAGCATTGGCAACATGTGAAGTAGTATGGATACAATCATTGTTGAAGGAGATACTTCAAAACGGAAACAAAATCCCAACCATCTGGGTTGATAATCAAGGGGCAATTTCATTGGCATCAAATCCAGTCTATCATTCGAGAACAAAACACCTTGAGTTAGATTTGCACTTCATACGGGAAAAGATAGCGAAGAAAGAAATTCAAGTCTTGCACGTTCCGACAATTGATCAAATTGTCGATAGTCTAACAAAACCACTTATAGGGCAATTCTTCAGTCGCATGCGTAATAAATTAAATGTGGTTGCAGACAGCTCCTTCGAATTGAAGGGGCATGATAAGATATTGAGTAAGGCCCAAGATGAGGAGTGCACGAAAGAATTGCATGGGCTGCACAAGTAGAGGATAAAAACCTGATTTGGAGATATTTTATGCAGCACTGTTGCCAGCTGCATACTGTTAATATTTGGCATGTAATAACAGTCATTTGGCATGTAATAGCAGTCAATAGGTGTGTGACAAGTGTCTTGGCCTAAACCCTAGTTTAGGCTATTTATATGTTATGTAGCAGAACATCTTTATAATGAAAAACAGAGTGTTATCATCTTGGAAGCAATACAACTATTCACGCCTGCTTTCTCATAAATGGAGTTTGTTTAATTTATTAATAGAGTGATTGTTTGTGAATAGAGTTGATGACAATTTCAGTAATTAAGTGATGGTTGAAGGGTGATAGTTTCCATAAAGGGTATGGGACTACATTTTATGGACAAAGAATATAAGGCAAATGAGTCTACTTTTCGTGGATGGAGGGAGTACATTTTTAAACAATATATGTTGATGTTGTAAATGTGATGCTTATTTAGATCCAACACTCTTGGCAACTCTGTTTGTCGAGTGTTGTACAAAATGTTCCATCACTTTGGTCAACATCATAATTTGTCCTTTCTCCTAACACTAACTCCGATTTTAGATGTTGTTCTTAATGTCCTTGTATGCGCGCAGGATTGAAGACGTGGAAGTTACCAGGTCAAGCGGTTGCATAAATACAAGGAGTTTGTGGAGGAGGTTATAGATCATGTAAAAACTGATCTATGGAGGTTGTATGTAGTTGAAAACGTTGTCAATTAATAGAAGACTAATGCAACGGTGTGATAGATTATTGTAGACCCAATCAACATACGTATTTCGATCGTCTAGGAGATTATATGTATAGACCTAAAAGGGAGGTGGTTTCATATAGTCAATTAGATTATTTTTTTCAAACTTTTCTAAAAGGTTGTTGCTGATGTTGTACCCGTGATGTGTAGAATGTTCCATCACTTTGGTTAACATCATAATTCACACTAACTCCGATCTTACACTTATTGTTCATAATATCACTAGTGCAGTTTGAAGACGTGGAATCATCCAAATCATGCGGTTGCACATGAGTGAGAAGTTATGGACGTAATATAGCAAAGTACATAAATTCTAGGATCGAGTTGGTGGAAGAGGTTGTAGATCATGCAAGAACTAATCTACATGATGTTGGAGCAGTTGAATTTCGTGCCTATTAATAGAGGACTGCTGCAACACAAACAAGTGAGAAGAAAGAAGACACATTCATTACTAAAGTTATCTAGTGCTTAGTGCATTTAGCTTTAGGAAAATCTGTAGTTCTTCTCCATTGTAGATCATGTAAAAATCGATTTACATGATGCTGGGCAGTAGGATTCGAAGCCTATAAAAAAGATCTTGCCTCAATGCAAGATACACAAGAAGAAAAGTTAAATCTTGATTACTAGTCTATTGAATGCGCATACGCTTCTAGTTAGGAATATTATTTTTTCTTCTTGTAGATTAACATACCATTGTAAACCCGAACAATTGTATGTTCATCGTGATCTTATTAATTTGCTAGGTTATATGTATAGATCTATGAGGGAGATAGTTTCATAGGATCTAGTAAATTCTATACACTCATACGAGTTGTTGTTTTACACCTTAAAGAGGTTTTAATTAAGTTACACTTATTTAATATAGTGAATCATGTAAATTATTTTATAATCTACACAAATTTTGAATACTTCCATTTTGCAAAGTGCTTTTTAATTTCCGCTGCTTAATGTTGTCAGGATAGTGCCAACATAACTGACAACACCTCTGATTTCGCACGCGCACACACTTTCAGTTGGTATCAGAGCCAACTACTTGATACACTAAGTAGAGATCTTGCTTATATTGTGTATATTGCAATGGAATATTCTCTTTCTCCTACACATAGTCCTTATATTGTGTACATCAAATATCCTGATGAACGAGCATGGAGAAGTTTACTGGCTGACTGGATTCAACCACAAACTGAAGCTGATTATGATTCAGAATCTTCTGCTTCTGATGTTGCATCAAGATGTGCCAACATCTGCTACAACATTTAACAAGTATTCATTATTTTCGATTACCAGTCTGAACCGTTTTAATGGATTTAATTATGATGAGACGGGTACTTCGAGAGAAAGTCACAACTGTGATTTGTCAAAGCTAGAGGATGCCTTAATGGTTGGTAAGACAAAAAGAACAAGTCTGAGTTACAATGATATGTCTTTTAAACCTTCTTAAGATAAACAACCTATTGTGTTTGTTAATGCAGAAATAATGGGTGGTTCTAATATTTATACTACGTACAAATTACTGTTGGTAAGGTTGAAAGAGATTTTACATGTTTTTACTGTTCTGAAAAAGGTCACAAACGTCCATATTGCTTAAAACTGAAAAGAGATATGAATTCTTATGAAAAGTTTCTTTAAATGACACATCATTCCAAACAACATTTACAAAAAATAGAATGTGTTTCAAAATCTTATATGTAATGTAATGTTGATCAAATGTCATTAAAAGTATGTGATTCTGATTTATGGTACTTTGATAGTGGTTGTTCTAGACAAATGACAGGTCAACTTGAATTCTTATCTGATTATAAACCATATGATGGTGGAAATGTTACGTATGGAGGTGGTTCTAAATGTAGGATCATTGGTAATGGAACACTCAATGTTTCTGGTTTTCCAAAATTATCAAATATTTTACATGTTGAAGGATTACATGCAAATTTGATTAGTATTTGTCAATTATGTGATGATGATCTACATGTTAAGTTTGATAAGAATTCTTGCTATGTTCTATATAGAAATTCTGATTGTCTTATTGGAACTAAATTTGTGGATAAAATATTCTTTTTAGGCTATTCTAGAAATAGTAAAGCCTATAGAATTTACAATTTGAGAACATGTACTATGCAAGAATGTCTAAATGTGGTTTTTTTTTATGATGCTAGTTTTACAAGTCATATACAGTAAAGATGATGTCTCTAACCTTGTTAAAATTTCTAAGAGTTCTGAGAATTCTGATCAAACTCAAACTGTTGCTTCAGATGAGGCCACATCTGAGCAAACATCGTCTGAAAAATCAGAATTATCAGAAAATTTGCATGAATCTCAGAAGACTCCATCTCCCAGAATTTCAAAAGATCATCCATCAGACCAAATCAGTGGAGAACTGAATATTGGAGTACAAACTAGAAGAAGACTGGGTATGAACACAGAAGATGTGGTAAGGCTTATATGCATGCCATTCATATGCAACAAGGTAAATCATGTGTGTTATCATTCCCTGACTAAGCCTGAAAATATAAAAGAAGCTTTGAAAGATGAATTCAAAAAATTTTGTGATAATACAAGTGTTGTTAATATATCTAAGAATCATGTGCAACATTCTTTGACAAAGCATATAAGCATATAAGTATTAGACCTCATTTTATTAGAGATCTGGTTGAGAAGGAGATTGTGAAGTTGGAATGCATTCCTACTGAGAAACAACTTGTTGATATTTATGCAAAAGCCCTTGATGATAAGAAGTTGTCATCCCTTCGAAAATCTCTTGGATTATGCACTATCTGAAAAAATTCTGACTAAATATTGTATCAAATGTGCAAACATTTGAGACAACATATGGAATTGTCTATTAAATTTTTCTGGATATTTTTTTGTGTTAGGTTTTAAGTAATTCTTCTGTGTAAATGTTATTTGAGCCTTGAAAAAATTGTTGCAAATTTTTTTGTTTTGGACATATATCTCTTAAATGCAAAAAGGGATCACAATTTAGATGCTTAAAAATCACCGAGTAACTATGGGACACGGAGCTCGCTACTACGATGTTCTCTTTTAAAAAGGTGATTAAAAAAAATTGCATCAAATTATTCATATATATATATCCATTGAGTAACTATGGGGGCACGAAGTTCGCTACTACAATGCATTCTTTTCAAAAGATGGATCAATGTGAAATTGTCAAATAAAAAAAAATATATGTGCAACACAAATGAAGCAAATTCATGTAAAAACAATGTTGAGATGTATGTGGACCAACATTATGAGCAACATTTAAAATGATTTTTATTTCAGTTACCTTTACGAATTATTTATTTTTCTAAATATTAGATTGATTTTTTGAAATTATTAAATTGGATTTTTTTCAGGTCATTATTTTATTTAGTTATTACATTTTATGTCTTTATTAATTATTCTTTGTAATTGTGCAGTTTATTAATTCCTTGTTTCTCTCCCACTAATTTCACACGTTCTCTTCATGGAGTAGTTATAATTTCTTCACTTCCTATTTTTTCTAATTACTCCCATTCGTGCAAATAACTTCCGATCAAACTCCTTCTCTACGTAAGTTCTTTTAATAAATTGAAATGTCTTGATATTTATATTGTTATTATGTTCTATAACTTCTGCACGGATTTTGAAGATATTATATACGTAGTGGTATTTCACATAGTATTGATTGTTCATCACTGCATTTCAATTCGAAAGTGTTTAAATTTTTCAGACTTTGAATTGTTCATTTAATTCGAATTTAGTTTACAGGTATTTAAAGGATGGAAAACACTTCACCATTCGATCAAAAATCAAATACTCAACCCTCTTCTTCCTCAGAAAATCGAAACTGTCTGAACTTACTTGCTTTAATGGCGATTTCCCTACGTGTTTTAGAAAATGTTGAAACAACGACACTGGGATCACCATATTTTACGGTCAGCTCGATACAAGTACCTATTCCAAAATCTGAAACCTCCACTGAAATTTCTCAAACATCTACACCCTTGACGTTTCAAACCTTAAGACATATATTCTGAAATGCAAAGCATTCACCCTCCTACTGAAACCATGAACCTAAAACCACTCAACACCCTACTGTTAATCAAAGTCTTCTGACTCTTCTTACAACAATGGCGATTTCACTGAATGTTTTTTAGAATGATGGAACAATCATGCCAGCATTACCGCAGTTCATGATCTTTTAGTCTATATGTTTCTCCTTTCTACACCAACAGGGGGAGAAACTACATAAGATGTTGCACCTAATGCAATAAAATGCATAATATGCTGCACCTAATGCATGTTGTTGTAGATGAGAATTACCCTGCTTGATAAAATGGGGAGTTTTGCATCTATGATGGAGTATTTGAAAAGATCATTTTGAGGGGGAGTTATTTTAAATGGTTCAAATTCACTTCGGTTTAACATTACATTCTGTTCTTGTTGGCTATATTCTACACTTGAGGTGATAGTTTGACATCTTTTGTATATGATGATTGTTTTTTAGTATTACATCACTACCTTGTTTTTTATCTATTATTGCATTAGGTTTGTTGTTGTCGAAAGGCCAAATTGGGGGAGATTGTTGATGTTGTGTCAATGTCATGAAGACTGTCACAACATATTTGTCAACATCATCAATAATTCGTCATTTCTTTCACAATCAACACTGACAGTGACAATCAAGAAACATAAGTTATACACGAAAGTGATATAGTAGTAGCTGAAGATGCACAAGATATTGATGTCATTGAAAGCGTGCATGGAGACTTATGAAAGCATACAAACTGGAGAAGTTATAAAGTATGTGGGAGTCTCTGCAGATCCATGAAGATGCAGCTGAAGTGTTATTCAGCCAAATTCTCTCATTTACTTCTTTACATAACTGTTCTTACTTTGTTTGTATTACTTATATTTATTGTTTTATTATTTAGGATTTCATTTTGTTATTTATTTCTTTTTTTAATCTAAACACATATATTGTTTTTAGTGTTTAGAGAAAGACATTGTTACTTAATTTGGCAATTACGGTTTTATGTCATTTACTTGATGTAAACTTTGTATATTTCTACTTTGAATATTTCTGTATGTTTAACATCAGAAGTGTTGTAGTAGAAAGGTCAAATTGGGGGAGATTGTTGATGTTGTAAATGTGATGCTTATTTTGATCCAACACTCTTGGCAACTCTATTTGTCGAGTGTTGTACAAAATGTTCCATCACTGTGGTCAACATCATAATTTGCCCTTTCTCCTAACACTAACTCCGATTTTAGATGTTATTCTTAATGTCCTTGTATGCAGGATTGAAGACGTGGAAGTTACCGGGTCAAGCGGTTGCATAAATACAAGGAGTTAGAAGTTAAGAGCATGCATGGTGGTTCCTACTTTTAAGGAGTTTGTGGAGGAGGTTATAGATCATGTAAAAACTAATCTATGGAGGTTGCATATAGTTGAAAACGTTGTCAATTAATAGATGACTAATGCAACGGTGTGATAGATTGTTGTAGACCCAATCAACATATGTATTATGCTTATTTCGTCAAGGAGATTATATGTATAGACCTAAAAGGGAGGTAGTTTCATATAGTCAATTAGATTATTTTTTTCAAACCTTTCCAAAAGGTTGTTGCTGATGTTATACTCGTGATGTGCAGAATGTTCCATTACTTTGGTCAACATCATAATTCACACTAACTCCGATCTTACACTTGTTGTTCACAATGTCCCTAGTGCAGTTTGAAGACGTGGAATCATCCAAATCATGCGGTTGCACAGGAGTGAGAAGTTATGGACGTGATATAGCTAAGCACCTAAATTCTAGGAGTTGGTGGAAGAGGTTGTAGATCGTGCAAGAACTGATCTACATGATGTTGGAGCAGTTGAATTTCGTGCCTATTAATAGAGGACTGTTGCAACACAAACAAGTGAGAAGAAAGAAGACGCATTCATTACTAAAGTCATCGAGTGCTTAATGCATTTAGCTTTAGGAAAATCAGTGGTTCTTCTCCATTGTAAATCATTTAAAAATCGATTTACATGATGTTGGGGCAGTAGGATTCGAAGCCTATAAAAAAGATCCCTTCTCAATACAATATACACAAGAAGAAAAGCTAAATCTTGATTACTAGTCCATTGAATGCGCATACGCTTCTAGTTAGGAATATTATTGTTTCTTCTTGTAGATTAGCATACCATTGTAAACCCAAACAATAAATTCTTGTAGATTAGCATACCATTGTAAACCCAAACAATAAGGGAGATAGTTTTTGTTGGTCCCTGAGACGAGTGTAAGATCAGCTGACTTGATGTCTGCTGATGGTGTGGAAAATATACTAACTCTTCAAAGTAACTAGTCCGCTGATTTCACTAGGGGCCTAGGACTAGTTAGTCGGTTGATTAATTACCTATCGGAGTTAAGTGCGGAATTGTAGTGTGCCCATAAATATTATACTCGTCTATTTATTAAATAGAGTGTGTAAAACATTTTATGCACAAATATGTAAGAAAAGACTTGAAAAAAAAGTGCAGAATGTAAATAACACCATAATTTATAGTGGTTCGGATATACGTTCCCACGTCCACTCTCACGTCCTAACGTGATGTTTAATCCCTTTAATTTACCAAAAATTACAAGGGCTTGTCCTTTATAGTCCCAAGGGTAGGACTTTGAGATCTGAGCCAGTTCCTTAACTGCTACGGTCTCCACAAGTGATTGGAAGCACTTGCACTTTAACAAGTGAGTTACGAGCACTTGCACTCCACAAGTGATTATAGAGCACTTGTACTCTTTACAGTGACAAACACTCAACTTGGCTTCTAGGGGTTTATGGTAGAAGGTGGGTTTTGTGTATATGAACTAGGTGAGAATTTCCCTTACAATCTGTTTTAGCCTCATACTAGGATTGGGAAATTCTCTCTAAGCTATGGATATATATGAGTGGCTGCACTGGCTTAGATGTTATGAGTTCACTCACTGGAGATGAGGTGATGCGTGTTGAATCTTCATATACGATCTTCTTGAGCTCTTCTTATTTCTGGACTTTATGACCTTTGCTCGACCTTTGCATGCATCTCACACCTCTTCACGTTCCCAATGATGTATGGACTCATTTATATAGTGTTGATGTTTGAATGTTACCGTTGGATGATGGCATTCAAAACTCCATTAATTGAGGAATTGGCTGTAACATCCCGAAAATTTAATATAAGCTTTAATGAAAGTATAAGATATTAATATTTATTAAAATATATTAATTAGAATAAATATATGTATATAAATATATAGGGTTGATATTATAGATCTAATTAAAAGATTTGAGTGTTATCAATTGAAATAATATATATTGATAGAGTCGTATATACACACAGATTTGTTATATTAGATTTGGTATATTCATATATCATACATGCGTATTTATAGGTAATCAGCATTATTATTACTATTATTATTATTTTGAATATAGTTTACAGCTAGATAATTTAACAATACGTTGAATTTACTAAATCCACTTCCGCAAGTTTCTCAATTTTGTTACATCCGAATTTGGCTCTTAATTCAGATTGTTTTAATTCTCGTCCCTAATTTACACTCTGAAAATTCATCATGCAACCACATAAATAAATGATGACAATTACTTATGTGTACCAGTTACATGTATGTAACTGGCTATTTACCCTCATTTTTTACTAAGTCCACACTCCCTTCTTTTAGACACTCCCTTTTTTAGGCTCTTATGTACAAATTACATACATGTAACTAAATCCAATTATTTACATGGGTTATTAGTTATTTACCTTCTTTTTTATTAATTTCACCCCTAAATTTTTTTAAAGAAAAATACATGTAAAATACTATATTATCATTATATCAATTAAATTTAAATACAACTCATTAAAATTATAATTATACACCGACTATCGATTCTCCAATGAATCACCACGAAGTTAAATATTATTCTATTTTTTTAACTTTTAAAATATAAATATAAAAACATAACGAATATTAAAAAAAAATATGAAACTCAAAAAAAAAAATTATGAAATAAAATTTTCAGTTTTTTATTTTCAAAAAATAACCAAAATTTAGAAAAAAAAAATACAAAAAAATCGAAAAAAAAAACTAAACTAAAAAAATTCAATTTTTTTTCTAATTTGGGTATAAATGTATGAATATGACATGCTCACTTTCAAACTTAAATCTGATTTATAATAACTAAGATTATTTTGTTATGTCTTCATTATTTCTAAAATGATATCTGGTTTGTTACAAGTTTTTTAAGGTTGTAGATTATTTTTTAAAACTAATTAATAACATAATCTAATTGAATAATAAAATTTATATTTAGAAACTTAAATGAGTGGAGAATTGGGGAAGAAACCAACATAATATTGCATCAGCTTTATTATTTTCTTTGGGGTCATTGTCATGTTGATGCATTCATATGTTTATTGAGTGTGATCGTATCTATTAATTGAATTGTGTGTTCAGTGTGATTCATTCTCACTTTTGTTCTTCTTACTAGTTAGTTAATATCATTTTTTAAATATTGATATATTAATTTGAATGATATGCCTAGAATTATAAATGTGTTAAGTTATGTATTTTTTGTTAAATATAAATATTAGTTTAAATACGATATAGTATTAGTATGCATATGGTACAGTACTAGTTAATATATTGTATAGTACTAGAGATTAATATGGGTATAAAAATATTATTTAATATATGAACTAATACTATACAATATTTGAATTTATACTATATTATATTTGAACTAGTACCATAGAGTATGTGAACTAATACTATACAATATGTGAACTAATACTATACTATATTTGAACTATTACCATAAAATATGTGAACTCGAAACTCGAAAAAATTAGAACTTGTACTCGTATAAACTAATATTATACTGTATATAAACTAATACGTACAATACTGCATATTAACTAATAATATATCATAATACTTATCAACTGTTATCATAACACTTATAAACTAAAAATTATATTCATAAAAAATTAAAATAAAGTGATAAAAAATGAAAGTTCAAATGAAAAAAATAATTAAACAATGTAAAACGAAGTGAAATTTGTAAGGAATGAAGTAAAATTTTGAAAGGATAAGGTGAAAATTATACACCAATTAATTAAAGTAAAATAGTACCAATAAAATTAAACATTTGCCTAAGAGAGGTGCGAGTTTTATTTTTTAAAACAAATTATTATTATTATACTATTTAATACTTAAAAAAACAATTAATATTATTTTTAAAATTTTCTTTAGACTTTAAAATTTTAGAATAATTATTTATGACATAAAAAGAAAGTACGTTAAAATAATTATCATTTGAAACATAAATGATAAATAGGAAGAAAAATAAATTAAAAAAATAATATTAAAAAGATAAATATAAATATCAATTGAGTAAAATAAAAAATAAAATTTTAAAAAATTAATGGAGTATTATTTTTTGATGATAAAATTAAAAAAACATTAATTGAAATAAAATAAAGGCCCAAGAAATAATTTATTTGTTAAATTGATATAATAAATGGGTTATGTATTATTTGTAATGAGTTATTTAATTAGATATAATAAATGAGTCATGTGTTATTTGTAATGGGTTATTGGATTGGATATAGTAGTTACACATATTGGATTGGATATAGTAGTTACATACATGTAACTGGTACACAAGAGTGCAACTCATAAATTATATCCTCAATTTGTCCTATTTATACGGTATTTACTCAAAGATAGCCCTATAAAATATTTTCACGTTAAATATGAGTTTTCACTAAAAATCATGAAGCGGGAATACAACATCTTCTTCTCCTTTTGTGCCGAGGCTTAGAGTTATTTCATCTATTACATCCACAATATTAATTTCAGGTGTGGTTTCTTTGCCTTTATTAACTGCTTCATATGAATAGATTGTTTATGTGCGTTGTGATATTACTTGAATGTGAGTGAATATTTAATGTAAATGTTTATGAAAGGCTAGAGAATTAAAAGAGGTCCGGGACTGAAGAGAGGTTCTCGGTGAACCCGGGATTGAAGAGAGATCTTTGGGAGATCCGCCGTGCACAAGAAAAGAACTCGGGACTGAAAAGAGGTCTTTGAGGGGGACCCAGTGGGATTTAAAAGAGATCCTTGGGATAACCGTGAAACGTAATTAATAATTAATCAAAAGTACGATGAAAAATGCTTATGTGAGATGAAAGGTGCTTATGTGACTTTTTGTGAATTACGTGATTTTATGTGTTATACATTTTATTTGTATGTCGTATTTAATATTGTCATAGTGACTTCACTAAGCTAGTGGTTTTGCTCATACCATACATTTAACATTTTCTGATTCAGGTTGATGAGTTGATGGCGAGGAGAGGCGGTGGAAAACAATTATGATTTTGTAAAATCAATTTTGATTAGTTTATATATTTATTAAGTTTTTTCATGAGATAGTAGAGTTTTGTTACGATTAGTAATTTAAATTAAAGTTTCTTTTGAGTCTTCCGCTGCTTATCATTTAATATTATTATTAAGTAAGTTCGAAAATTCTATTTCGTTAGTTAAAATTTATAGTTCATGCCCTTTATTTTGATATTGTTAAGTATTTTTGCAAAATTTACCTTTATGAAAATTGGGGCGTGACATTGGCAATCTCTTGATATGATATGATTGAATATTACCATTGTCATGTAATTTCAATCATATCTTTGACTTTCCTTTCTTGTGCGTATCTTGTCAATCCTTGACTTCAACTCTGATTGGCCTTCCTTTAATTGGGTACTCATCTGATCTTTCTTTTAGGCTTCTGCTGTCTTTTATTCAGCTGCTGTCTTTACCCCGCTGCTGTCTATACTCAGCTGCCTTTTACTCAGCTGTCTTTACTCAGCTGCTGTCTCTTCTCAGCTGCTGTCTTTACTGTGCTGTCTTTACTCAGCTGCTGTTTCTTCTCAGCTGCTGTCTTTACTCTGCTGTCTTTACTCAGCTGGTTGTAAGATGACTTCTACTCAGCTTGTAAGAAGACTTCTACTCTGCTGGTAAGAAGACTTCTACTCATCTTACTCTTCTTATCCTATAAGATGAGTTCAACTCATCTTATCAGGAGACTTCTGGTCTTGGTCTTCTCTTCTCTTCATGAGCATTGACAAGTCTTCTCTTCTAACCAGAGTCCTATCTATTACAAGATGTATAATAAAGTTGTCTATACAATACAACTTATCCTATTACATGTTTGATTTGGTTTATCAAAACTAAACTAGGGATATTCATATCCCAACAATTTCCCCCTTTTAGATATAACCAAATCATCTAACACTAACTGAAGCAATAAAGAACAGACAGTGCTAGAGTCCATATAATAGTGCAGAAGAGTTAAAACAGAAGGCTTTTGTATGAGGACAATGAGAAGTTGTCATCAGATGAGATAACTAGATGTTATCTCCAAAAGCTAAAAAGATGAGTTTTATTAATATTGCACTTTACAAGCACGGACTCACCTAATCAGCTATTACAAATGTCTTCTTATCTACTCTTCAGCTGATATGTTGCAAATCAGACGACTTCCAATTAAGCTCTTCTTGCCTTCAGGTCTTCTAACAACTTGATCATCTTGATCTCCTCTTCTTGCTCATACGCGTGTAAATCCAGATAGGGCTAGAACTCAGCTGAGCTGAAGTTCCCCCTTAGTTGTTGACCTGTTCTTAACACACAATTATCCAAATACATGCAAGTATGATTTTTTATGAAAACAAAATGCATGCAAAACAGTTTTTAAAAAACGGATCTATTCAGGTGACCATTGAAAACAGTAAAACGTGTTTTTGATGGCTCAAACGATGGCATTTGACCAAAACGCGTTACACATCACTGCAAAGCAGTGAGTTCGATTCAAAACATCAATTCCACTTTAAAAAGTGTACTCACACGCTAGATTCTGAAAACAACAGAAAAAAATGCAGATTTTCGAAAATCAAAAAATCAAAGCAATGGTCTTTTGAACACACGGCTATGATACCACTTGTTGGTCCCTGAGACGAGTGTAAGATCAGCTGACTTGATATCTGTTGATGGTGTGGAAAATATACTAACTCTTCAAAGTAACTAGTCCGCTGATTTCACTAGGGGCCTAGGACTAGTTAGTCGGCTGATTAATTACCTATCGGAGTTAAGTGCGGAATTGTAGTGTGGCCATAAATATTATACTCGTCTATTTATTAAATACAGTGTGTAAAACATTTTATGCACAAATATGTATGAAAAGACTTGAAAAAAAAGTGTAGAATGTAAATAACACCATAATTTATAGTGGTTCGGATATACGTTCCTACGTCCACTCTCACGTCCTAACGTGATGTTTAATCCCTTTAATTTACCAAAAATTACAAGGGCTTGTCCTTTATAGTCCCAAGGGTAGGACTTTGAGATCTGAGCCAGTTCCTTAACTGCTACGGTCTCCACAAGTGATTGGAAGCACTTGCACTTTAACAAGTGAGTTGCGAGCACTTGCACTCCACAAGTGATTATAGAGCACTTGTACTCTTTACAGTGACAAACACTCAACTTGGCTTCTAGGGGTTTATGGTAGAAGGTGGGTTTTGTGTATATGAACTAGGTGAGAATTTCCCTTACAATCTGTTTTAGCCTCATGCTAGGATTGGGAAATTCTCTCTAAGCTATGGATATATATGAGTGGCTGCACTGACTTAGATGTTATGAGTTCACTCACTGGGGATGAGGTGATGTGTGTTGAATCTTCATATACGATCTTCTTGAGCTCTTCTTATTTCTGGACTTTATGACCTTTGCTCGACCTTTGCATCTCACACCTCTTCACGTTCCCAATGATGTATGGACTCATTTATATAGTGTTGATGTTTGAATGTTACCGTTGGATGATGGCATTCAAAACTCCACTAATTGAGGAATTGGCAATCTCTTGATATGATATGATTGAATATTACCATTGTCATGTAATTTCAATCATATCTTTGACTTTCCTTTCTTGTGCGTATCTTGTCAATCCTTGACTTCAACTCTGATTGGTCTTCCTTTAATTGGGTACTCATCTGATCTTTCTTTTAGGCTTCTGCTGTCTTTTATTCAGCTGCTGTCTTTACCCCGCTGCTGTCTATACTCAGCTGCCTTTTACTCAGCTGTCTTTACTCAGCTGTCTTTACTTAGCTGTCTTTACTCAGCTGCTGTCTCTTCTCAGCTGCTGTCTTTACTGTGCTGTCTTTACTCAGCTGCTGTTTCTTCTCAGCTGCTGTCTTTACTCAGCTGGTTGTAAGATGACTTCTACTCAGCTTGTAAGAAGACTTCTACTCTGCTGGTAAGAAGACTTCTACTCATCTTACTCTTCTTATCCTATAAGATGAGTTCAACGCATCTTATCAGGAGACTTCTGGTCTTGGTCTTCTCTTCTCTTCATGAGCATTGACAAAGTCTTCTCTTCTAACCAGAGTCCTATCTATTACAAGATGTATAATAAAGTTGTCTATACAATACAACTTATCCTATTACATGTTTGATTTGGTTTATCAAAACTAAACTAGGGATATTCATATCCCAACAGTTTCATATGATCTAGTAAATTATATACACTCATACGAGTTGTTGTTTTACACCTCAAATAGGTTGTAATTAAGTTTCACTTATTTAATATAGTGAACAATAATCTACACAAAATTTGAATACTTCCATGTTGCAAAGTGCTTTTTAATTTCTGCTGCTTAATGTTATCGGGATAGTGACAACACCTCTTTTTTCGCACGCACACACACTTTCAATATATATTAGTTGTTTTCAATACTATAAAAATATTAATTGGTCAGTATTAATTATTTTCTCTAAACAATACGGAGTATTAATTTGTTGTACAACAATTAGTGCACAAGAGACTTACTCAGACATCAGAAAAGATAATGTTAGGATTAATTTTTGAGAAAAAAAAATTATTTACACCCCATAACATTTTCTTTTTTTGATTTAATTTATGTCTAATAATTTTGTAAATTGCTTAATTTACATCCAATTTTTTTGCGGACACACCAATTAAAACGATATCGTTTCACTCACACTTTTGTTAAGTGCGCGTAAAAATTATAAAAAATTGACCAGAAAATTTCATTTTACGTCCGGTAACTTAGGCCAAATCCAATTTATATCCTTTAACTTTTCACTTTTTCGATTTACGTTCTTTATTGTTCAATTTACGTCCTTTTTGTCGGAAAATTTTCAAACTCACCAGAATGTGATTAGGTGTCGTGGATAGTGCCGAAAGAAGAGTTGTGGTCTCAATATCAACTGAGTGGCGAGCCTTAAAAATTCCCGACTTAGCCCGTGTTTGCATTGGATGAGTGGAGACGGAGGTGTCGGATGTTGGACAGGATCCGGAG
The DNA here is from genome assembly GCA_963675135.1 of Galeopsis tetrahit. Classification (NCBI taxonomy): domain Eukaryota; kingdom Viridiplantae; phylum Streptophyta; class Magnoliopsida; order Lamiales; family Lamiaceae; genus Galeopsis; species Galeopsis tetrahit. The sequence goes on along the minus strand of OY776124.1, from coordinate 65,746,835 downwards.
GTGGAACAGGCTGAACTTGGACTGGAGCAGGATGGGCAATTGGCAATATTATTTGAGGAGCAGAATCTGATTGAGAAGTTGCTGGACAAAGTGTGCACATTGGAGAAGAGGAAATTGGTGCTGGGCAAGAATCCGACAATAAAGGAAACAATCTAGTTGCCATAGTAGGTTCAAAGAAATTAGAGTAATCCAAATCTGTAGCAGCAGTAGAAGATGTTCCAGTAAATGGAAAATTCAACTCATCAAATTGTGCATGACGCATAATATAAACTCGAGAAGTGACAAGATCTTAACACCAAAAACCCTTGTGAATAGAACTAAATCCCAAAAATATACATGGTGTGCTTCGAGGGACCAACCTGTGATCCGCATAGTCACGAATATATGGAAAAACCCGGCAACCGAAGGGTTTGAAGTTTACAAAATTTGGAACACTCCCAAATAAAATCTAAAATGGCGACTTGTTCATGAGAACGGGTGACGGCAATAATCATAAAATTCGGACTTAGTAGTCATCAGATACAACCAAGTAAATCGACAATAATCATCCACAAATACGACATAGTAATGGAAACCATCAACATAAGTAATCGGGGCTGGTCCCCATAAATCGCAATGAATTAAATCCAACACTCGTAACACACGTTTATCATTCAAATCAAAAGGCAAACGCCTACTCTTGGCTAATTGGCAAGAGGAACAAATAGTTGTGGCATGTAACAAAGATGTAACGTCTAAATAGCCCAATATTTTCAACAAATTAATAATAGAAAACGAAGCATGACCCAAATGGGCCGGAATGCCATAACTCAAAAGATGCCTTCAAAGTCTTGGACCGGAGAGTTGCCACCATAGCTGAGTTCCCATGATCCAATATATAAAGTCAATTTCTACATCTGCCCTGTGCTAGGATTTCCTTTGTCAACCGGTTCTGAATTTCAAAAGAGCGATTAGAGAATTTAACATCAACTGGCAAATCCGAAGTCAGCTTGCTAATAGAAAAGTAATTTTTTCGTGATATGTGGCAGAACTAAGACATCTGACAATGGTAATTTATTATAAATATTACAAGAGCCCAAATGAGAAATGGTAATAGCATCATCGTTACCGACAATGACGTGATTATTATCGGCCGGTGTATGATTCAAAGGTGTCGAGAGTGGTGGAATCATTTGTCATGTGAGCGGAAGCCCCGATGTCGACATACCAATTGGGTTGAGGGGAAGAAGAGACTTTGTATTTGGCCTGAAATGCATGAGCAAGATTTGCAGTGGCTGGATTTGATGCACGATCATAGCGCTGGGAGCAAGCATTTGCATAGTGCCCAAATTCTCGACAAATCTGGCATTTAGGGGTGTAAGGCTTCTTGCCAGAGTTTGCATGAAAAATACCACGACCACCATTTGGGCGAGAAAAACCACTAGTGAGACCACCAGAATTACCAACACGAGAAGAAGATCCTCGGCCACCAGACGTACCAGAACTGCGATTGTTAGCATAAAATGAAGCAGGAGCAGTGTTTGAAGCCTGAGTTTCCATTGCCTTATCATATAGTTCATAGTTTCGAGCTTGGTGAATAAGATCATGAAAGGATGGAGTCGAAGTGAGGGCCATTCTTACATCAGTGAAACCACAAAATTGAGGGCCAAGGCCACGCATGAACCAATGACATTTATCAGCGTCGTTAATGGGACGACCAACAACAGCCAATTGATCACACAAGAGTTTGAATTTTCGACTGTAATTAACGACGGATGAGGAACCGCACTTGAGAAACTGAAGTTCATCACGAAGTTGATGAGAACGAGAGGAAGAAGAGTGACTAAAGGCAGCCTCCAAGGCAAGCCAAACCTCACGGGCAGAGTTGAGATTCACTACCTCGGACATGGATTCTTCTGTGAGTGAAGAGAGTAAAAGGCTGAGTACATGATGATTTTTCGTGCACCAGGTAACGTGATCTAGATTCGGGATATCTTTGCCATCATCATCCTTCGAAGTGGAAGAAGCTTCGACAGTAGTGCCATCGACAAAAGAAAGAAGATTGTCACAGCGTAACATGGGGATCACTTGATTACTCTATTGAAGATAATTGGTCGACGAGATTTTGATCGTGACCATGTGAATGAGAGTGGCGAGTAGGACAGAATCTGACGCATCCATGGCAAGAAGAATACGAGAGAGAAAGAGAGATGAATTTAGGGTGATATGGCTGATACCATGTGAGAGAAAATATACTTTCACCTTGAATTGGTGATGAGGGATATCATATATTTATATTGAATGTTATGCGTTTACAGAAGATACAATACATGAGAATATTTGAAATATTCAAAGATCACTACAAATAATTGTCAAAATTGCTAGGGTATGTAATCCCTCGTTAAATGGTGAGGGATTTTACTAAGGCAGCAGATGGAGAGGGAAATACCGAGGGTTCAAAAAACCCTCACAAAATAGCGAGAGAATTACAAATCCCTTACCATTTAACGAGGGATATTGTTTTAAAAATGATAAAGAGCGGGGGATTTAATGCTCGCTGGCTGGCGAGGGAATTTAATGCTCGCGGCCAGGCGAGGGATAAATTAAAATACTCGACAAAAAATAGCGAGGAAATTCTGGCGAGGGATAAATCAATGTAAATTAAAATTAGCAACCGATAATTACTCAATCACTACCAAAATTTCCTTAATTTAATAACTACCTTTCGTATTCCAATTGACAATTTCGAGAAATTCCATAAATCTCACCTTTCAAATTTAATTTCTATATTTATCATTTCATTCATTCTAATTTCCAATTCTTATTTTCTCCTATTCCAAAACTGTAACACTCCACCATGGCTGCGCCCTCACTACGGCCGTTGTTAGAGAAGATGAACACCGATCGTCATCGGATACATCGATCTCCCTCACCCAAGCCATCGTCGTCGTTGTTGTAGAAGATGAACACCAAGCCCTAGCCGCCATAGTCGTCGCGGTTGGAGAGATCGATCGAGGGGCGACGAAACTCCATTTGGGAATCGTAGATGTCGATTTGGAAATGGGGAAGTGAAGCCATCGATGGCCGCCCTGGTGCGCCGGCCACCATGGTCGCCCTACATCACGCCGTGGCTGTACTGGTCGCATGCAACCTTTCGTTGAATCGTAGAATTGTTTTTTTACATCTACTTACAAGCAATGTTACAAGGAGGACATGTCCCCTATTCCTCAAATAGAGCGATTTGAGTCACAACAAGGTGCCGAAGTTGAAAAAATACTTCCTCCGATTCTGCAGAAATCACCTGGAAGACCTAAGCAGAAGAGGATGACGTCCTATGGAGAATTTCGCAAAGTAAAACCTACCAGTTGTAAGAGGTGTGGTAAAAAGGGCAGGCATGATTCATTGACACGTTCAGGTGTTTTTAGAACTGATAAAACTAATGTTGTCCAGTATAATATTTTTAACTTTTTTATTGTTGCTTAATCACTTTGAAATTTATTGTTTTAGTTATGGATTTTTTGTTTTCGCCATTTTCCACTATCGATGTGTTAATCATATGTTATGCATTGATTAGGAAGCAATAGAATTGTTTGAATCACTATTCAATATTATTATATTTTCCAATTCTATTGGTTTGGCATAAAATTTTTTTAGGCATTTGTATTCTTATTATATATTTGAGGTGTTTATCTTTTAGTATTCTTCATAATATCTGTAATATTTTTTATCATTTTTTTTTTGGTTTAGTATTATATACACTTATCCCCCTCCAATTAATATATATTATATCTGCATTTATTCTGATGCAAAATGTACATATGCAGAATGTTATTTGCTTCCCATTAAATGATATCCATGTTATAATAATATTTTGACTATTATATGTAATATATTATACGCTTTCAATGATATCCATAATTTATTTAAAATATTTACTTTTCTTACATATTACATTATATATTTTATATTTTGATTTTAAACACTTATTTTTGTTAATAATTAACCTCAATATAATACACAACAATGTTTATATTTCGATTTATTTAAATATTTAATATTATGAGTAAAATTTTTATCTAAAATCTCTTTTATATATATATATATTAATTATAAATATAGATAAATTATGTCCAACATTTATGTTGATGCCTAATATTTTATATAATACTATGATTATATTAATTATATGTAAAGATAATATCATGTTATTTGCATATATGTTCCATATTTTCAAATGTGCATTTCGTTCTAGCATATCACCACGCATATATTCTTTTACGCAACTGATAACAAGTTAATTAGTTTAATAGAATAATATTATAAGTTGATTTTATCTAAAAAATCTGTTTATATATATAAACTATAAACAAATATAAATTTTGTGGAACAATTTTATAGTTGCAGAATATTTAGTTTTCTTATATTATATTATATTATATTTTTTTTAGGTGATAACACCATGATTTATGTAATAATACTATGATTATATTAATCATAAATAAAGATAAAACTCGTGTATTTTTTTTAGCATGTTGTCAAGCATATATTAAAATGTGCATACTATTTTAGCATGTAGTCAAATATATATTCTGTTACTCGATAATTAATTAATTAATTTGTATGTTTTTCTTTATTTTTTATTTTATATGGTTTTCCACCCAGCTTGGTTAATCTTGTCGATTCTTGTTCTTAAACGATTTTTTTATTTCCCCTAATGATAACATTAAGTCATTATTAATCGCGAAATTAATTCTTATGGGTAGTTATTCCTAATTTAATGGAGAAGTTATAATTATCATTAACATGACAATTATTTATTATTAATATTGGTAGTTTTAGGAAAGTTTGAATTTCAAGATTGTATTTATGACCGCGATTACCGATGATTTGTGATTTTATCAAATTTTAATTTGAATAATATAAATTATATTAAATGTAAAGGTAATTTTCGAATGTAATTCTAAAAAAATGGTATAATTGTACATTTATACACCAAATTGTCATTTTTTCTAACTTTCAAATTGTTTGTTTCTATTTGTAGTTTCTACAGGTGAAATGACTCTTATAACAACTACCCGTCTACCCCTACTTTTTTTTTGTAGTTATATCAACAATGCTATCATGACCATTATATGCGGATGTAGTTACTGTGATGCAGTTGCAATATTATAGCTAATATAATCCATCTAAAGCTTTCTATATTGTGTAAGAATATAATTAGTCGATTTTGAGTTGAATATCGAGAACAATATAATAATTAATATTGTGTGTATTGCAGATTTAGGGTGCCAATATAATTAGTGTGAATAAATGGTGAAATATTTGGTACTCCACTATATTTGCAAGATTAAAAAATGTATTACGAAATTTTTTATAGGGTCGGGTGACTAAGAGGGGTGTATTCAATTGAGATTCTGTTGGATTTTTTTGGACTTTAAAAAGTCTGTGGATTTAGAAAATCCATAGACTCTATGCAGAGTTTGACTGTTGATTTAGAAAATCCATAGACTCTATGCAGAGTTTGACTGACTTTTTTATTGATTTATAAGAATTTTTATAGATTTGAAGGATTTTGAAATACACATTTTTTTTATTGATTTACATGATTTCCATAAACTACATCTCCAAAACTAATTAAAAAAAATCATAGCATTACCAATACTAGTTCTCCCTACATTTTTATCATAGTTCTCCCTAGCATTAGTATTGTTCTTTCTGCGCATTAGCTTGAGTTCATTTTCCTCTTTCACGTTGAGATGTGGTGAATCTTGATCTTCTTTATATTCGACTGAAAATTCATAAGAACGACATTCTTTCCGAAAGAAGTTATGTAATTTAGCATACCAAAACCACAGTAATGGGGAATTGACGTCGATTAGATAACAGTGTCTGATATAATATAATTTTTAAAGAAAGAACATAATTTTAAAATACAGAGATATAATCTTTTTCATGATAATAATGATGGTGAAGAATAAAATACAGAGATATAATTTTTTCACGATGGTGAAGAATCTGTGATGCTTATCGAAGAATATAGATAACAAAAGTTTTTTTTTTCTTCTCTTTCAAGTCTTTTAAGAGAATCCATTGAAATCTCTACTTTTTAGAAGAGATTTTGAATAGTGAAATTTATTTATATTTTTGAAAGAGAATCCAACGAAATCCATAGAGTATTAAAATCCATAGATTGTTGAATACCTAAAAATTTCTAAAGACTTTTTAAAATCCATATTGAATACCTCAAAATTTTGAAAGACTTTTAAAAATCCGGATTGAATACCCCCGATTTTAAAAGTCCAAAAAAATCCAATAGAATCTCAATTGAATACATCCTGTACATATCCTTAATTAATTTTACTTTTTTATATATTTTTGGAAAGGAAAATTAATGGTAGGTTTATCATTTCAACCGTATGTATCCTTAATGGATTATTTTATAACCGTTTTCCCCCCACTTTCTAAATATATGCCAGAAAATACGTAGTATTCCCTCGATTGTTTATAAAGTTTATTGAGATTAATGAATATATGTTTTTGACACATTTACCTCTCATTAATTTTTTTTTCTTTTCTTTGTCCCACTTTCTTTTTTCACCATTTCTTTGACATTTCAAAAAAAAAAAAAAAGGCCATTAATATATTTCCAAATAAAATAGGGATAATTTAGGAAGATACTTGGTAAAATTAGAAAAAACGACAAACTTTTTGAAATAAAATTTAAGACCAAATGCAACAAACTTTATGAAACGGAGGGAGTATATGATACAAATTTAAATTAAATAAATTTATTTTATTAATAAATGCATTGAACAACTAAAATTAATGGATCAATTTTATTTTTTAATCTCACTAATTAAGGTCCCGAACTTATGATATGTCGCATGTGCATTTTAATTTCTATGTAATATTATATACTCCCTCGTATTCTTAATATAATTCATTTTCACCTTTCATTTTTTTTAAAAAGTATATGTCATTTTACACATTTCAATGCAAACTAATTGCATTTCTTTCAAATTTAACCTTAACATTACTAAATATTTATATTTTGAATAGAAGGAAGTATTTAAAGTAGATTATTTTATTAATTAATGTCGCACGAATTTAAGTATGAAAATTAGTGTATGAATGATTGGCAATTAGTGGATGAATGATTGGCGTAGTTAAAGCCCTCTTAAATTACATAATAACTTTGTTGAGTACAAAAAAGAATATTACCATAATTAATAATATGATAGGTGGAATCGTGTACCACGTAACTCTCCATAATCGGTATATATATACACGTTACAACACGTTTCATTTCATTCAAAAATTAAATTACAAAAAGAAATTGATGGCCTTTCTCACAATTTTTAGCATTGTTTTTCTTGGTGCTTTCTCAACTCAAACAAAATTAGCAGCTGCTAATTTTCCTATGGGGAAATAATCACTTCTCTGTTAACCCTCAAGGAAACTATGTCCAACTTCTCATGGATCAATCCTCAGGTTACCCTATATATATATAGGGATGTAAATGAGTCAAGTGATGTAGTTCAAGCTAATATTATTTTTGTTACTGTAGGCGCTGGATTTAAATCCAAGTACAAATATGGATCAGGGTTGTTCCATATAAGAATGAAAATACCACAGAGGAAAATAGGAGGGATTGTTTCGTCATTTTACGTAAAATCCTCACTTTTATTAATTTATTATATCTCCACATTATAATAATTTTTATACAATATATAATTTTTTACTATTTTTTTTTCGGTTGACTTCTGCCCAAATAATCAGGACCCTAATGTTAACATTTTGAACTCGACTTTGAGTTTCTTGGCACTAATGGTACAGTTCAAACTAATGTTTATAATAATGATGGAGGCCATTGAGAGCAAAGTTTTAATCTTTGGTTTAATCCATCTAAAGCTTTTCATACTTACGAAATTCTTTGGAACCCTACCCGAATTGTGTAAAAATATAATTAGTCGATCTTTGAGTTGGATATCGAGAACAACATTTATAATAATTAATATTGTGTGTATTGCAGATTCAGGATTGACAATATCCCAATTAGAGTGTTCAACAACAACAAAGCACGTGGAATAGATTACCCATCGAAACCAATGCACATTGAGTCAAGTATATGGAATGCAGATTGGGCCGGTGCAGTGGACTGGTCACAAGGCCCATTTATAGCCCAATATGAGGATTTCGATTTCTACGCTTGTTCGGTCCGAGGTCAAGACGTGGGTCCGTGTGGTTCACAATGGTTTTTTCTGGAACAAACCGGGTTTTTGGAATCTGAATGCTAACGAGAAACGTATAATGGCGGCTTACAGAAAACGCTACATGAGTTACGACTATTGCTCTTCTCCTTCCACTAGAAAACCAGAATGAGCTTTTAATTAATAGCTAGGTTTTTAATCCTGTTTTAGTTAATTTAATTGTTTAAGAATAATTTTTATCTTTAGAATTAACTGCTTTAATTTGGAATAAAAATGTCATTTCTTTCTCCTCCTCCATTAGAATAATTGATTATATTTTTCTATAATCTTAAATTTATCACATTAAAATAGATCTTAGGTTATAAACTTTTTAAAAAAAATTGAATAATAATATATGCAATGTAAACTAGCATGTTCTTTTTTTTCAATTTTATATTAATTAATATATGGTGCAGGAAGATAACAATTAATTGACAAAAAAATAATAACAAATCTTGAATAAATTACATAGATTACAACAGGTTTTCTACTTTCTTGAATTCAATTGAGTATGCGAGATGCTATAATGATTCTTATTTGATGCAAGAACATATTACACCAATTACTGCTTTACTCGTAAAATATTGCTTTATTTTGGGCTAAACATATTGTAAGAAAAATCATAATTAACTAAAATTAAAAGCATCTTTGATAGTCTACAACTTTGTATAATACTTGAAATAGTTTTGTCGTCAAATTGGAATCACCACACAAGTGTTCTGAAAATTCGAAGGATTTACACTAAACATTCTAGATTGAAGCCCACAACATCACTTGCACTCCAACTCTATAAAGAATATTTGTACAATCACATGAATAAAAACATTAATAAGCAGTGACGAAGCTAGAATTCATTTTACATCCTGTAAACTAGGTCTAATTCAATTTATATCCTTTAAGTTTTCACTTTTTCAATTTACGTCCTAGGTTGTCCAATTTATGTTCTTTTCGCAAGAAAATTAGAATTCACATCAAATAGTCCAATTAACGTCCTTTAAGTTTGAAAATTAGAAATTAATAATTAAAATTTTCTGAAAAAAATTAAATATCTCATTAAAAACTAAAAATATCATAAAATTTATAAATTGTGTAAAAACAAAAATAAAATTCTTAAAAAAATTAAAAAATCTACAATTCAAAAAATTTGTAAATTAAAAATAATTTTTTTCTACAAATCTCATAAAAAAAATATAAAAATAAAAAATCTATAAATTAAATTTTTTAAAATGTTTAAAATAAAATTAAAAATTATACAATTCAAAAAACCTCATTAAAATGAATTTGACACAGTTCTACAATCAATCAAGGCGTACGGAATACAAAAAAAAAATAGAATTTCGAGAAAAACTTTAATGGCGGATGAGTTCGAATCAAATCTAATTTTTAATAAAATATTAATAATAATTATTATTATTATTGGGTTTTTAGAATTTGTAATATTTAACTACACATTTTTAAAAAAATAATGAGATTTTTAGAATTTTTAATCAGATTTTTGGAATTTTTAATGAGATTTTTTAATTTTAAATTAAACATTTTCAATTTTTTGAATTATAGATTTTTTTAATTTTATTTTAAACATTTTATAATTTTTAATTATATTTTTAGAAAATTTAATGAGATATTTTAAATTTTATTTTACATATTTTATAGTTTTTAATTTTAATGATATTTTTGGATTTTTAATAATATTTTAAAAACTTTAATGATATTTTTAGAAATTTTATTTATTAAATTAGAATTTTCAACTTTAAAGGATGTAAATTGGACTATTTGGCCGGAATCCCAACGTATTCCTCACATTCGGGTGAGTTTGAAAAATTTCAGACAAAAAAGAACGTAAATTGAACCAAAAAAAACGTAAATCAAAAAAGTGAAAACTTAAAGGATATAAATTGGATTAGGCCTAAGTTACAGGACGTAAAATGAAATTTGCTGTTAAAATTAAAACTATAAAATATGTAAAATAAAATTAAAAATATCTCATTAAATTTTCTAAAAATCTCATAAAAATTATAAAATGTGTAAAATAAAAGTAAAAAATTCTACAATTCAAAAAATCGAAAATTTTTAATTTAAAATTAAGAAATTCAAAAATCAGAGAAAATTTCATATTACGTCCTGTAACTTAGGTCTAATTCAATTTATATCCTTTAAGTTTTCAATTTGTCAATTTATGTTCTATGATGTCCAATTTATGACCTTTTAGGTCCAATTTATGTCCTTTTCGCCGTAAAATTAGAATTCCAGTCAAATAGTCCAATTTACTTCCTTTAAGTTTGAAAATTAGAAATTAATAATTAAAATTTTCTGAAAATAATTAAAAATCTCATTAAAAATCTCACAATGTTCCTCTTCAACTCTTTCTCGGTTTCGACTTTGATTCCTTCTTCTTGCGTGAGCTTCGATCTCAAGATCCAACGGTTCTAAGTTTCCTCCACGTGATCTTGTGATCATACACACCTACAAAAGAAAAGTATCAAAGCCCACAAAGGGAAACGAAAAACAAAATAACGAAAAATAAATGCTACTACCAATAACACTTAACACAAACTCTAAGTTTCACTAACAACACTCGCTTAGATCCCCGGCAGGGGCGCCATTGACTTGTTATGTGTTTGCACTTTTTTAGCAACTATACGATCCCCACAAGCGTATGGGTTCGATCGTAGTATGCAAGTACGACCAAGTAGATTTTCGTTCCAAGGACCTAATTAAGTGAGACGCTTTCAACACGGTTAATCTAATCTAATCTAATCAATACTGTAAGCTCCTAAGATAGTGCTTTAGAAACACTTTTAACACGGCTACTAATGCTTATGAGACGCCCTCTCACCAATCTCCTAGGAAACCTCTATTCGTTTGGTGTCGAATGTTGTCGATCTAGCTAAGCAATCAATCCTCCCTCGATTAAGCTAATTACTACTTAAATTATATTCAATTAACCAAAGCTCACACTCACACCTCCAATCATGCAACCCAACCCTCGTTGTAATTAACATAATCGAACATGCTCGCTAATAGGGTTGATTAACCAAATGAATAATTTACAATACAACAATAGAAACATAAACACCCAAAACCTAAGCTAATCATGCAATTAATCCATAATTACACTAAACACCCATCAAAACATCCACACCCAAGGCATTTAGAACTTAGTCCATGGTTCTAGAAGAGAATCCTATGGCTACAACAAAAATAATCATAAAACTCATAACTAAATAATTAATAAGATATTGGAGAAATTAATGAATTACCAAATTGAAATGCAAATAAGAGAAATATCACCTTGATCATGGAATTGTAGCTACTAAATGATGAAATAGAGAATGCCCGAAGATAATCATAACTTGATTTGAATTAGAAACAAATATTCTAGCTAATCTAATAAAGAAAAGTAACTAAAATCATAATTAGAACACCTAAAACTATGGGGTAGTATGTGAGAATTGCTCATGAAAGGGGAGAACTCCCTTCTAAAACTAAAATGAACTCTATTTATAGTTTGCAAAGAAGTTTTGGACGAAATTTGCACTTAAGTCCCTCAAAAATGGAGAAAATGGGTCAAACCCCCCGAGAAATGGTACACCCGGCCGGGCGGAAGTGTGGCGCGACCGAGCGAAATGTTCGGCGACGCGTATGGGGCTGCAGGCGGCCCGGCCGGGCGAAAGTATTGTATGGGCAAGTGGGAAGTGGCCTGGCCAAAATATGCGTAGGGGTGTATAAATAAAAAAGGTGGGTGCAGAGCGCTGTGGCCGGGCCGGGTCGCCCGGTCGGATCGGTGCAGAGCGCTGTGGCCGGGCCGGGTCGCCCAGTCGGATCGGTGCCCAAATTTCGTCCTCCGTCTTCGTCCCTTCATATCTCGAGCTCCCGACCTCCAATTGAGTTGATTCTTTTTTTCATTCAACTCCATTTTTCGAGACGAATCCAATGGTGCAATCCTCTCTTCAGTACAATGATATATATGCACGTGGTTTGCTCCTAAAAGCTTCGTTTTTCCTAAAAAAAATATCGAAAACACACTACCTTTCTCACAATTAAATCAAATCATTCACAATTGGCCAATATAATTTGAAAATATAAGAAATATAAGCTCTAAATATGCACTAAAGTCATGCAATTTACACCCGAATCATAGAACTGTGTCAAATTCATTTTAATGAGGTTTTTAGAATTGTATAATTTTTAATTTTACTTTAAACATTTTTAAAATTTTAAATATTTATAGATTTTTTATTTTTAGAATTTTTGGTTTTTATGAGATTTTTAGAAAAAAATTATTTTTAATTTACAAATTTTTAGAATTGTAGATTTTTTATTTTTTTTTAGAATTTTTTATTTTACACAATTTATAAATTTTAATGATATTTTTAGTTTTTAATGAGATTTTTAATTTTTTTCAGAAAATTTTAATTATTAATTTCTAATTTTCAAACTTGAAGGACGTAAATTGGACTATTTGATCGGAATTCTAATTTTCGGTGAAAATGACATAAATTGGACCTAAAAGGACATAAATTAGACACTTCCGGACGTAAATTGAAAAGGTGAAAACTTAAAGGATATAAATTGAATTAGACCTAAGTTACAGTACGTAAAATGAAATTTTCTCAAAATTGACATAGTTGTAACGTGGCCAAACTCGACTTGTATAGCTAGCATTGGAAAAATAATGGTCACGTGGATTAAAGAAATATTACAAGACATTATTTATAATTTTCAATAATGAAGAAAAAATTATGTATATTAATCAATTTATGAAATTATGGAAAATATATAATTTTTTTTTGGACGCTTTTCAAAAAAATTGAAAGTTATGGAACGTAAATAAATTTTTTTCTCTTATTTTTGGACCTGATGAATTCCGTTTGGTCTGTTTGAAAAGTGTATATTCAACTTGTGATATAAAATGTGATTTGTACAATATATAGAGCTCAAGTTTCTAGAGCTTTCTATCTAACTACTTGTTGTTACAACTAACAATATAACAATAAACCTTCTCTTCTTCTATAACTAACTATTGAGATATTTTGTGTTTGTTGAGAGCATAAGTGTTTGCATGTGTTTGTAGCACATGCATGCTATATACTTAACATGCCCCGGAAGAAAACGGACCACAGTAACTCAAGCAAGATTGAGCCAGGCACTTAGTCGAGCAAACCTAGCTAGAGCAAGCGGCTTCGTTAGTAAGTCTGCTGGCTGATCTTCAGACGAGATGTATCGTACATCAAGAAGTTTGGCCTGAACTTTTTCTCTTAAGAAATGGACGTCCACCTCGATATGTTTTGTTCGCGAGTGAAAAGCTGGACTAAAAGCAAGAGTGATTGCTCCCTGATTATCACACCAAAATAGGGCTGGAGTTGAGATCGGAATGCAAAGCTCTTTACACAGACTTGAAATCCACAAAATATCCGTAGTGGCAAGGGCAAGGGCCCTATACTCAGCTTCTGTGCTACTTCTTGCAACCACACTTTGCTTGCGGGAACTCCATGATATCAGATTCTGTCCAAGCGTAATACAAAAGCCATAGGTGCTGCGTCTGTCATCCAAGCTAGAGGCATAGTCGGCGTCCACAAAACCCTGTAACCTGAAATCAGAAACCATAGAAAAGGACAAACCATGAGATAGAGAGCCCTTAAGATATCTAAGAACCCTCTTGCAAGTTTTCCAATGATTTTGTGTTGGATTTTGCAAAAACTGAGATAACTTGTTGACACTGAAAGAGATATCGGGCCGTGTAAGGGTGAGGTATTGCAAAGCACCAATGATGCTACGATATAGTGTGGGGTTTTCAAATGCAGGACTATCAGATAGAGAGAGTTGAGAGGAGTGACACAGAGGTGTTGAACAAGGTTTAGAGGACTCAAGATGAGCTTTGGAAATTAGATCAGAAGCGTATTTAGATTGGGTTAGCTTTATAGAGGAAGGAGTGACATGAGCCTCTATGCCAAGAAAGTAATTCACTTCTCCCAGATGCTTGAGAGAAAACTGAGAGTGAAGAGCAGTGATGAGTGATTGAACAAGTGTGGAATCATTCCCTGTGATGAGAATATCATCCACATAGACTAAGAGTAAAGTAACCTTTCCATGTAAGAATCTGTGGAACAAACAGTGATCGGAGGTGGAATGAGTGAATCCATGGCTGAGAAGAAAACCCTTAAGTGTGTCATACCATGTCTTAGGAGCCTGCTTTAACCCATATAAGGCTTTGCGAAGTTTACACACATGAGAAGGGTGATGAGCATCAATGAAACCCTCAGGTTGAGCAATATACACAGTTTCATGAAGATCTCCTTTGAGGAAAGCATTGTTGATATCTACTTGTTGAATTGGCCATCCTTTTGAAATAGCAAGAGTGAAAACAATACGGAGTGTAACGTGCTTGATAACTGGACTGAAAGTGTTGAAATAATCCACCCCAGCCTGTTGTTGAAAACCCCTAGCAACCAACCGAGCTTTGTATCTTTCAACTGATCCATCTTTCTTATATTTAACCCCGAAAATCCATTTGGTGGTGATGGGATGCACTGTGGGTGAAGGAGGCACCAAAGACCAAGTATCATTCTGAATAAGAGCATCATATTCTGATTGCATTGCGTTTTTCCAATCTGAGTTAAGCATGGCTTCTGTGACAGATGTTGGTTCTGGAATGGGGAGAGTTGAGATAAGGGCTTTAGGTTTGAAAATGCCAGACTTTGAATGTGTTTGCATGGAATGGGAAGGAACAGGTGTATGAGGGAGAGGTGGGAGAGGCAGTAAAGATGATGAAGGAGGTAACATGTATCTAGTGGAACTGGAAGATGAGGCAACAGGGATGATAGAAGGAGGAGATGAGCTAGAGGGGGATAGCATCTTTCAAACCTAAAGCCCTTATCTCAACTCTCCCCATTCCAGAACCAACATCTGTCACAGAAGCCATGCTTAACTCAGATTGGAAAAACGCAATGCAATCAGAATATGATGCTCTTATTCAGAATGATACTTGGTCTTTGGTGCCTCCTTCACCCACAGTGCATCCCATCACCACCAAATGGATTTTCAGGGTTAAATATAAGAAAGATGGATCAGTTGAAAGATACAAAGCTCGGTTGGTTGCTAGGGGTTTTCAACAACAGGCTGGGGTGGATTATTTCAACACTTTCAGTCCAGTTATCAAGCCCGTTACACTCCGTATTGTTTTCACTCTTGCTGTTTCAAAAGGATGGCCAATTCAGCAAGTAGATATCAACAATGCTTTCCTCAAAGGAGATCTTCATGAAACTGTGTATATTGTTATACCTAGTCAAAGAGATCAATCTTTGACAAGTCAATCCTAGTCACCAGCTTACATGGCGATGACCAGTCAACAAAGTCAAGCGACGACCAGTCAACAAAGTCAAGAGACGACTAGTCAACAAGACCAAGAAAATGTAATAATATGGATGTATTTAATATATTTAAGTGCTCGCCCAAAGATGTTGGCGAGCACATGTTTTAGTTAGCTGCTCGCCCAAATGTGTGGCGAGCACATGTCTATTCTTAGGTAGAAAAGTCTAAGTATTGAAGCCTTGGGAGACAGCATGGAGCGTGGCGACCACACTCCTCGACATGGTCCTCCGACGACCACCATAGCTCAGCCCCTCGGCATATCGGCGAGGACGAGCACCAAAGGCGGTTTAGCATTAAATGCGCCATCAAATCACCTTTTCGGGCAGAAGTAGGGTCCAGTGAGGGCGTGCCACGTGTAAAGGGCGGGCAGCCCCTGGAAACCACTATATAATGCCTAAAAAAGGCTCATTTGTACACAAGTTACTCATTCCACCCAATCTTCCCAACCTAAAGCAATACACTCCCAAAAGCTCTCAAGCTTTTTAGCTTCTCTAAGAAGCTACATCTTGTTTTCTTCTTTGTTCTTCATTAGATCATCAAGATCATCATAAATACTCCTCTAAACACGTAATAAACCCCCGTTTAATTATATATGTTTGTATCGTACTAAAAACAGTCCACATCCGAGTCAACCCGATAATAGTGCATACAACATTTGGCGCTAGAAGGAGGGGACCTTTTACGTGTTCTATCATCAAAGTTTCGTCCGATCAACGAGCGATCGTTTAGCAAACTCCCTGTTTCAAGCTTTAATCGGTATATCTACCGTTTAGAGCATCATCTACGATCTTTACTGTTCTTCGTGTTCTTGAACATTTTCAGTTTTTCGTAGCATATTTTGGAGTTTGATCTCCTTGTATTTGTGTTTTCAAACTTCTTTTGTTGTTGCTTTACTAAGACTAGTAGTTGTAATAGCACGTTCTTCTGCGTAAGAACTTTAATCTTTCGTTTTTTAGATTATTTCTTTGTAATCTAAGAAGAGACACTCTTTAAACGATGTATCAGCATACTCCACATGATAGGATCTCGCCATCCGGAGGGAACGAGCACCCTCCGGCTCCGGCAAATCCTTTTGCAAACTTGAACATGGGGGATATCCTTAATGACCCCCAACACTTGAAAGACCTGTCGGACTACCTCCTGATGAGGAGGAATCAGAACGAGAAGGAAGAGCTCGAGAAGGCCAAAGATAGGGCTTTCGTCGAGGCTCGCAAAAACAGGGGGAACGAGGATAACCATTCCTATCACTCACATCCCGTTCACCCCCAAGATAAGGGCAAGAACAAAGTCGGCGAGCACTCCCACAACAGCCAGACGGGAGACTCGCAGAGAAATTCGGTGTTCAACCCAATGAAAGACAATGACGGAAGGGCTCCTCGCCGAGTACCTTTCAACGTAGATGGCCGACCACATAAGGCCGACCACCACCATCGCACTGATCGAAGAGAGCAGGGCGACAGGGTCTCAGCTCTAGATCGAGTGGGACCAGGAAAGGGTTCGCGAACTCCGGCCAAGAGTTATCGCAGCCACCATTCTGACAGGCACTCGCCCAAGCGATCACATCATGATGATCGCCCGGTCATTTCCCATGGGAGTCGACGTGACGAGAACGTCGTCCCACGAGCTCAAACTGCCGAGGAGGGGCAAATCGCCCAGTTCCTCGAAACTCAAAAATTAATGAAACAAGAGATGGACGCTCTGCGAGCAGAGGTGGTCGCCTCGAAGCAAGGGACCACACTGCCGATCAGTCTGCCCGCACCTCCACTGAGTGTTGCGATCCTCACTGCCCCCATTCAAAGGAAGATCCAAATGCCCTCCATGGCGGCATATGATGGGATGTCCGACCCCAGAGTACACTTGTCCAAGTACTCCAACTACATGGCCTCAATCGGGGCAACGGACGCAACACAATGCAGAAACTTCTCCCTAACATTGGGAGACCGGGCTCATCGATGGTATACAACTTTGAGTCCCGGATCTATTACTTCTTTCCTTGAGCTGGGACACCACTTTCTGACCTACTATGGGTCTATTGCTGCTCGCCCAGCCTCAAAGCAACGTTTGGCGAACGTCCGCCAATCCCTGACTGAATCAGGCAAAGACTTCATCGAGCGCTTCGATAGGCTGGTGATCGATGGGGAGGCCGTGAACGATTAGACGAAGCTGATCTCAGCGGTTTCCGGTCTCAGGATAGGTACCAAGCTGTGGGAATCTATCCATCTTACTTTCCCCAGTTCTTATGCGGACTTCCGCACGAGGGCTAGAAACTTCATTCAGATGGAGGAGATAATGGACGCTGCCAAGGCTAACGAGCAGCCTGACACGTCCAAGAGAGTGTGGCCTAAGAAAAACACTAACACTGGGGAATCTTCCCAGCCCAAGAAGGCGACCACTCAAGCTGGCAGTGCTCGTCCAGCGAACTTCAGGCCATTCGAGGAGGCACCTGAGATCATCCAATTCAGGGAGGCCCTCACCGTGGATCCCAGGGGCATCTACGACGCAATAAGGGGGAAAAATCTGCTCCCCCAAGCAAAGCCCATGCATACGAGCGATGCAAATCTTGATGGTGGTAAATTTTGCAACTACCACAACTCCGTCGGCCACCACACCAATGGGTGCCGAGACTTGGTGAGAAATCTCTTCAAACTTTACAATGAGGGTAAGCTCACCCAATTCATCAAGTCCGGAGCTGGCAACGGCGACAACAGGGGCAAGAAACGTCGCGACGACAGCGGCGGCGACCTGCGCCAACAGTTGAACCGTCCCAAGCTAACTCCTCCCATGCCAACACATACTGGTGGCGACATCGATAATGTGGGAGGAGAATGCCATGTGATAGAAGGCCCTTTGGGGGGGACTCAATCCGGGGTCGCTCTGTCTGTTCGCCGGGCTCAGGGCGAACAGCGAGCACTCAACAACGTGCACCAGGTGTGCGTCGCTCCTACTGCCGAGAAGCCTCCTTCTCATCAAATCCATTTCACGGACGACGACCTGAACGGCGTGGTGCAGCCAAACAATGATGCGTTGGTCATCACGGGAAAGATAATGGGAACCGTCGTCCATCGAATGATGGTCGACACTAGGTCATACACCAACATCCTTTTCAAGCATACTTTGGATGCTCTTGGTGGATATGCAGATTACATCGAGCCTTGCGACGATATAATCGTAGGGTTCGGGGACACGCGCAACCTTCCCATAGGGAAAATCAGACTGACTTTGGACTTGGCATCGTCAAAAGAGCCTGAAATGCATCATGCTAGGCAGCTCGACTTCTTGATCATCGACATGCCATCATCCTACAACGCGTTCCTAGGCCGACCTTTCTTCAGCGAGTTCAAGGCGGCCGCTTCAACTTATTATTACTGTATTAAATTTCCAACCCCGGCGGGAGCTATAACCGTTAAGGGCGATCAGACACGGGCAAGGGAGTGTCTCGTCTGTTTTGCCAAACGTCATTCTAAGGAAAGCGCCATGGTTGGAAAGTATATTATGTGTCAAACTCAAACAGAACAAATGAACTACTTGGAGGGTCTTCCTAGCAAGTACAGAAAAATTGAAGTTGGGGAGTGCAGTCATCATTCCGACGACCACCAAGTGGAGGCGAACGAGCACGCTTCCATGGAAGTGGACGACCACACCCCAATGGAAATTGACGAGCAGACAGATCCGGGCGACCAGCTCCCCGACGACCAGTCTCCAGAAAACTTTCCAGATCTGGAGCCTAGGTTAGGCTTTGAGCCAAAATGCGGAATTGAGGACCCTCGTTGGAAGGAGCCTAAAGAACGGGCGACTTCAGCGGAGGACCTTGAAACCATCCAATTAAACGAAGCTCGTCCCGAACTCGAAGTATTCATAGGTTCAAATTTACCAGGACATCTGCGATCGGACATGATCGCATTTTTGAAAGAAAACATCGGTGCATTCGCCTGGTCGCACGAAGATATGGTGGGCATTCCCACGAATCATGCCTGCCACAGACTAAATATTGATCCAACAAAAAGACCCATCACCCAAAAGCGAAGAAAATTTGGGCCTGATAAAAGTGCGGCTTTGGCAGTCGAAATCAAGAAATTGATCGACAACAAGTTAATAGAGAAAACTGGAACTGATCCTGAGTGGTTGGCAAATCCAGTGCTCGTCAAGAAAACGACCGGGTCGTGGAGATTGTGCATAGACTTCACAGATTTAAACGACGCCTGTCCAAAAGATCATTTTCCGATGCCCCACATTGATCACCTAGTGGATAATACAGCGGGGCACGAGATTTTAACCTTCATGGATGCCTTCGCAGGGTACCATCAGATTGCAATGCATCCCAACGACCAGCGACATACGGCCTTCATGACGGCGCGTGATATGTATAGCTGGAAAAGAATGCCTTTCGGTTTGAAAAACGCGGGGGCAACGTACCAAAGACTGGTAAATAAGATGTTTGAAAAGCACATCGGTGAGATGGTAGAGGTCTATATCGACGACATCGTTGTCAAAAGCTTACGAAAAGAAGATCACCTACACCACCTTGCCATGACATTCGATATCCTAAGAGAGTACAACATGAAGTTAAATCCAAAGAAATGCAGTTTTGGAGTTAGCTCAGGAAAATTTCTAGGGCACTTGGTTAGCCAGCGGGGCATCGAGGCAAGTAAAATTCAAGCAGTAATCAATATGCAAAGCCCAAGGAACGTGAAAGAAGTTCAGAGGTTGACAGGATGCCTTGCATCGCTGAATAGATTTATTGCACGAACGGGCGACCGTTGCAAACCTTTTTTCGACGCTCTGAAGAAAGGAAAGTTCGAGTGGACCGACGAGTGCGAGAAAGCTTTCGAGAAATTGAAGGAGTATTTATCGGATCCGAAGGTCCTATCTAAGCCAGTCCCCGGCGAAATTTTATATCTATACTTGGCGGCCACTGACTGTGCGATCAGTTCAGTGCTCGTTCGAGCTGAGGGGAGCACACATCTGCCTATCTACTACGTAAGTCAAACACTGCGAGATGCGGAGTTGAGATACACTCCGATGGAAAAATTGGCGTACGCACTAGTGATGAGTGTTAGAAAATTAAGGCAATACCTGTTCGACCACGAGGTGGTCGTCCTCACCACTTTTCCTCTCCGACGAGCACTGCATCGTCCGGATACCGCTGGAAGACTTCTAAAATGGTCAGTAGAGATCGGACAATTCGGTCTCACCTACGCACCCAGAACGGCAATCAAGGGACAAGTGTTGGCAGAATTCATCGTAGAGCTCACTTTCCCGGAGAAATTGGCCGAGGGAATCGAGCTTCCTTGGTCACTGTTCGTCGATGGCTCGTCGACGAGCACCAAAGCAGGGGCAGGAGTTGTCCTCATCAGCCCAACCGGACAGACGTTTGCTTCGGCGATCGAGTTCGAGTATCGGGCGACCAACAACGAAGCAGAGTACGAGGCTCTGGTTGCAGGAATCAAGATGGCTATGGCCGTGGGCGCTAGAAAACTGAAAATTTTTTCTGACTCTCAGCTGGTTGTATGTCAAATCACGGGCGAATATGAGGCTCGCGACGATCAAATGATAAAGTATCAAGACCTTGTGAAAGGATTACTCGAGCAATTTGATCAATTCCACATCGAGCAAATCCCTAGGGAGGAAAATACGCAAGCAGATGCGTTAGCTCGGCTGGCCACTTCAGAGGGGGAGGCAATATTTTCAGAAGCAACCATCACCAAAATTTCTTCCCCGTCGGTGAACAGATGTCAAATCTTGCAGGTTGAAGCGACCAGCGACGAGGACTGGAGGACGCCGATCACCAAGTACATCAAGACCGGCGAGCTCCCGGACGACAAGGTGAAGGCGACCAGGTTGCAGCTCAGGTCCGCAAGGTACACTATTATTGGCGACCAGCTGTACAAACGGGGTTTTTCAATGCCTTTATTGAAATGCCTCGGAGAAGACGAAGCGAAGATCGTCATGCATGAAATCCACGACGGATTGTGTGGAAATCATACAGGGGGGCAAGCGCTCGCTCTAAAGATCATAAGGCAAGGCTATTTTTGGCTAACACTGAAGAAAGACGCAATCCATTACGCGCAGACGTGCAAGAGATGTCAAGCCTTCGCTCCCGCCATTCACTCACCACCAGACGAGCTCATCTCGGTGTATAGTTCGTGGCCTTTCGCGAAGTGGGGGATCGACATCATCGGACCTTTCCCACCAGCTGCTGGGGGGGTAACTTTCGTCGTCGTAGCAGTCGATTACTTCACCAAGTGGACAGAGGCAAAGGCATTGAAGACCATCACAACGGGCCAAATGACAAGCTTCATTTGGAAGAATATAATTTGCAGGTTCGGCCTACCGCGAGCGATAGTGACCGACAACGGACGTCAATTTACAAGTCAAGACATGATGGATTTCTGCTCAAGATGGAACATCAAGAAAATTTTTTCAACACCCTACCATCCACAATCAAACGGTCAGGTAGAGGCGATCAACAAAATCATCAAGCACACCTTGAAAGCTAAGCTGGATGGATTGAAGGGCAAATGGGCCGAAGAGCTGCACATGGTTCTGTGGGCATATCGGACGACCACGAGAAATTCTACTGGTGAAACTCCGTTCGCGCTCGCGTTCGGAACCGAAGCTGTCATACCAGCAGAGGGGCAAGTCCAAACTTTTCGAGTAGCAAATTATGACGAGCAGCTGAATAACGATGCACAGCTCTCCGACTTAGACTTCCTAGAAGAACGAAGGCTAACAGCGGACGAGAAGAATGTGGTCTACAAGCAAAGGTCAGAACGTTACTACAACACCAAAGTACGTGCTCGCCAGTTCACTATCGGCCAGCTCGTACTTCGGAGGGCGACGGAGCAGTCCATTGGCATACTTGGCCCGACCTGGGAGGGTCCGTACCGAATAACGCGCACACTCCTAAACAGATCATACGAGCTAGAAGATCTAGAGGGCAAGCCGAGCAAGTACCCATGGAATGCGGTCAAGCTGAAGAAATATTACCAGTAAGTTTTTAAATTATTTCATATTTGTATAATTTGTATTTAATCGTCATTTCAATTCAAGCAAAGTTTTAAATTTCCATCAAAGTGTTAGATTTTTGAAAGTTTAAGAAAAGGCTCTGCGTAGCCATCTAGGATACAAAAGACGAGCACTCTTTTTAAAAGATGCTCGCAAGGTAGTGGCAAAGACGATCACTACCTGTCAAACAAGGAGTTCAACCGACGAATGGTTAACTCTAAAAAGACGAGCACTCTTTCTTAGAGTCTCGCAAAGGAAAGACGAGCACTCTTTCTTAGAGTCTCGCAAAGGAAAGACGAGCACTCTTTCTTAGAGTCTCGCAAAGGAAAGACGAGCACTCTTTCTTAGATGCTCGCAATGGAAGACGAGCACTCTTTTTTAGATTCTCGCAAAGGAAAGACGAGCACTCTTTTTTAAAGATGCTCGCAAGATAGCAACAACGATCACTCAATATAAAGAAAATAAGCAAACACATCATAAGCAAAAGATTCCCATTCATCAAAAAGCCTTAGAAGGCTGAAATTACAAAAAAGGCCTTAATGGCCGAACAGTCCTAAGAAAAATAAAACAAAGTACAAGAAAACTAAACTACAGGAGCATTCTCCTCGGCAGGAGCATCTTGCTCGCCAGCTACCCCCTCCTCGTCCACAACCTCCACTACAGCAGGGGCACTCTGCTCGTCCTGTTGGGTTGGGGAGTCTTCGGGAGGATTCACGAACTCCACCGGAACTCCCAAGAGTCGAGGGAACTGGAGTCCCATTTGCACCAACGGAAGCAAGGGGAGCTCGGTGCCCGGCTGAGGATTCTCCTTCATAAGGAGGTCGTCCAGAAGCCCGCCGAGCGGAATCACATCCACTTCCGGATGGGCATCCAATAGTTTGTAAATGAGCCCGTGGGCAGTAAGCGCCACCGATAACATGGCCACGCCCCCAGCGAGCTCAGTTGTCTCATCTCTCTCATCTATGGCATCGACCAGCTGTTGTCGGAGAGTGGCCAACTCTTCCTCATCATCTGCGGACTTACTTGTAAGAGTCCTTACCTCGTCCTCGGCGATCTTGAGGCGAGCACGGAGACGTTCGATCTCTTGAAGATCTTCTTGATCCTTTTTTCGAACAATCTCCAGTTGGGTCTCAAAATCGGACAAATTTGCCTCAGCATTGGCCAGCTTGGTCTCGAGGTCGACCACTTTTGCCTCGGAGGCGAGCAGTTGCCCTTCAACAACTGTTTTTGCCTTAGCCATTTGAGCAATTTTTGCAGCCCTGTCCTCGCTAAGTTTGCGGCCTTCAGCAATCTGGCTGGCGAGCTTCTCCATGGTATAGGAAGCTCGGCTCAAGTCAATGGCGACCAGGCGCGCATTTTCCATGGCGTTATGGTTGTCGACCTCTTCGATCAGTGTGGTCGTCAACGAGCGGGGTAGGTGCTTCATTGCCCTCTGGGCGAACAGGTTCAGAGGCTCCTTATCGACCGGATCTCGCGACCTGTAGAAGCCGAGAAGCTTCTCACTAAAGGGTTGGGCGACCGGATAGTCGGCAACTCTGTTGAAAAATGAAAGAGTTAGAAGAAAAATACTTGAAAAATTTCTAAAAAATTTCTAAGCCCTCTTTGAAAAACTTACTTGGCAACCCTTGCGGCTTCCCAGCCGAGGAGGGTATTATCTCCCGAAGCCCTCTGTCCGGCCGACGAGCTCGTCGCAGTCTCTCGCGACCGAGTACTTCGGGGAGGAGGGGAAACAACAGGTTTGGGGGGGGGGCGAGGTCCTCGGCGGAGGAGATCTCCTCGGCGAGATCCTCCTTTCAGCAGCAGGTGGGCGAGAAGTCCCCCCTCTGGCCGGTCTAGCGACCTTCTTTGGTGGAGCCCCCGAGCTCTCCGCCCCTTTCCTTTTCTTGCCGGCGCCATCGACAATCTTGCGCTCGCGGATTAATTGTGCTTGTCGAAGCATACTGGTCGCTTTTAGGCGCTCGACTTCGACAGTAGGAGGAAGATAGGCGACAACCCGTTGAGGAACCACTACTAGATAAAGAAGCGAGAAGTCAGTATCTTCGAAGAGTGAATTTTAAAAAAAAAAGAAATTTGAAGTAAGAAATATTTTACCTGGAGGGAACTCTCGAGTGAAGTGATGAGGAGGTACTCTGAGACCTGCTCGCTCACGCATGCACTCCCTGTTCAGAAATCGGCAAGACCTCTCCAGGTAGCGACGGTTGAGAACACAGCAAACGTGGTACTGAAAGAGAGGAGTGAGACGGTCGTCGGCAGTCCTCTTGCGAGCGGTTCCACCTACAAAAAACGAGGAGTTAGTCAGTATAGAAAGAGCGAGCAGAAATAAAAATAACTTACCACAAATTCTACGATATTCAGTGGGAATGGGAATGCGATCCGAGGAGCCATCTGGCCTCACCGGACTTTTCCAGTCCCCGGCTACCCACCACCAGTTGGTTTTCCAATCCCTAATCTTGTTAGGAACCCCTTCAATCAACTTGAAGTTATCTCGGCCCCTAACATAGTAGTATCCATGGCCCACCTTGCCTCCGGCCTCGGCCGCCTGAAGGAGATAGCAAATCTCTTTCGGGCTAAGCCAGGTGTTTCGACATCCATTCTCGGCCGCCACCAGACCGAACAGTGTGAGAATGCCGATCAGGTTGGACCAACCATTCGGCAAAATTTGAGAAGGGGCCACCCTTAAGAAATGTAGAAAGTGGGAGATACTGGGGTGCAGGGGGAACCTAAGCCCTGCCTCCATCATGCCGATGTTGACGGCGACCATCCCTTCTGGTGGCTGGTCGGCCCTCTCATCCGGGCGAGGCACAAAAAAACACACATCGGCTGGCACCTGATATTTCTTCCTAGAATTTTCCAGCTGGGCCGAGGAGACCTTGCTCGCATACGTACTTGCTTCATATTCGGTTTGGGAAGCTACTCGATGCGGGCGAGGAGCCTCACGAGGAGGGTAGTCACAGTAATATCTGTAATAGGACTCCCTCGAGACCTCGTCGCCATCCAAATTCTCCCTACCACTCAAAATGTCCTTTATGCTTTCTGCATATTGGACGACCTCCTCATAGTCCTCGCGGAGACTTCTTGTCAAGGTCTCCTCGACTTGGGCGATTTCTATCTGGTCGCCCACCTCCCGATCCAAATCTTGGTCGTGCAGATCCGAGTCAGTCTCGCTTCCATCCTCCTCGGCATCATTGCCGGCATCTTCCCTATCAGATTCGCTGGTATCGTCGACATCGACGACCACTGTTTTTCCCAAATCTCGGACTCCAACATTAACGGGATCAGGAGAGTGGATCCTAGAATCCGAGGAGGAGGCCCTCTCCAATAAAACCATGGCTAGACGATCAGCCTCGCCGGAAATTGCGGCACCACCATCTAACGGCGGACCACCGTCGGAACCACCACCAAATCCACCGAAATCCATTTTTTCTTTAAGAAATGGGGGAGAAAGGAGTTTTAAAGAAGAAAATGTGAGTTATTTTACCTTGTTGACGATCGAGAACCACCACAAAACTCGCCGGAAAACTTGAGTAGAAAGGCTGAAGTAGAAAGCTCGAGAGGATTCAAAGTTTTGCAGAAGTGAAAAGTATTTTTGTGAGTAAGGAAGCCATATTTATAGGCGAATTTCTTGCAGGGACTAAATTGCAAAAAACGGGGTAAAATCCGTAATTTTCCCAAAATTTGGGGCCATTTCCGAATTCAAATTCGGAGAGTGACTCTCACGCGCGACCTTTGAGGTCGGCACGCGCCCCACGCGCACTTTTCAAAATTCGAGCGCCGCCCACGCGCCTGACACCAATCACATCATACGTCATCAAAAGTGCCTCGGAAGGCGAGCTCGGCGTAGGAAACGAGGCGACCACTTCCATCTCACGTCATCAAGATCTCGAAATTGATTGTGTTGTCGAAAACCATTTTCACCAACAGAAAAGACGATCACACTGCTCGCCTTTCCATTCTACGAATACGAAGAAAGGCGACCAGGGGGCAAATGTTATACCTAGTCAAAGAGATCAATCTTTGACAAGTCAATCCTAGTCACCAGCTTACATGGCGATGACCAGTCAACAAAGTCAAGCGACGACCAGTCAACAAAGTCAAGAGACGACTAGTCAACAAGACCAAGAAAATGTAATAATATGGATGTATTTAATATATTTAAGTGCTCGCCCAAAGATGTTGGCGAGCACATGTTTTAGTTAGCTGCTCGCCCAAATGTGTGGCGAGCACATGTCTATTCTTAGGTAGAAAAGTCTAAGTATTGAAGCCTTGGGAGACAGCATGGAGCGTGGCGACCACACTCCTCGACATGGTCCTCCGACGACCACCATAGCTCAGCCCCTCGGCATATCGGCGAGGACGAGCACCAAAGGCGGTTTAGCATTAAATGCGCCATCAAATCACCTTTTCGGGCAGAAGTAGGGTCCAGTGAGGGCGTGCCACGTGTAAAGGGCGGGCAGCCCCTGGAAACCACTATATAATGCCTAAAAAAGGCTCATTTGTACACAAGTTACTCATTCCACCCAATCTTCCCAACCTAAAGCAATACACTCCCAAAAGCTCTCAAGCTTTTTAGCTTCTCTAAGAAGCTACATCTTGTTTTCTTCTTTGTTCTTCATTAGATCATCAAGATCATCATAAATACTCCTCTAAACACGTAATAAACCCCCGTTTAATTATATATGTTTGTATCGTACTAAAAACAGTCCACATCCGAGTCAACCCGATAATAGTGCATACAACATATATTACTCAACCTGAGGGTTTCATTGATGCTCATCACCCTTCTCATGTGTGTAAACTTCGCAAAGCCTTATATGGGTTAAAGCAGGCTCCTAAGGCATGGTATCACACACTTAAAGGTTTTCTTCTTAGCCATGGATTCACTCATTCCACCTCCGATGACTGTTTGTTCCACAGATTCTTGTTTCAAACATGGTATCAGAGCTTTCTATCTAACTACTTGTTGTTACAACTAACAATATAACAATAAACCTTCTCTTCTTCTATAACTAACTATTGAGATATTTTGTGTTTGTTGAGAGCATGAGTGTTTGCATGTGTTTGTAGCACATGCATGCTATATACTTAACATGGTCCGACCCAAAAAGTTCACGGTGTGACATGTAATTTGGTGAAGAATTATATTTGAAATAACAAAATTAATTAGGTGTGTGGTAGCGGAGGTCGAGGCCTATATAAGGACCAATTGAGTTGTGGTGGTTATTCTAACAATTTGAGTAAATGAAATTAAGGATAAATTTGAAGTTAGAAAAAAAACTATTTATAGCGATAAATTTGAATTAAAAAGAAGGTTGGTAGTGATAAATTGTATGCATTTTCTCACATAATCTAAGCATGGCCAATCAATCCTGAAGCTCGGAGAACATTAAGGATTAACTCTCAGCTTTAACATATAGCTTCAAAACATTTACAATGGATATTCAGTCTTTAAACATAATTCTAATATATTTTCCCTCCCACTCTAATTTGGTTTCTCAAACTATTAATCTGTACCACGTGTACAACGATTTTATCGTATTGTACACGTGGCAGAGAGTAGATAGAAAGTCTATCTCTCTCTCCATATATATATTAATATAATTAATTCCCTCCATTTTTTTCAACAATTTTTGTTCACCACCACCGCACAATGGCTGCAAGAAAAGCAGTCATCGTCGTCTCAATCGTGGTCCTGGTGGTGGCGACTGTGGTGGTGGCAACCCTAACCTTTGTCCACGGAAAACGGGACAACGATGACGACAACAACAACGACAACAATGTCAACCAATCGCAAAAGGCCATTCAAGATCTATGCCAAAACACATTCTACAAAGAAACTTGCATCCAGACCCTCTCCAAGGCCACAAACTCCTCCGATCCGAAAAGCCTAATCCAAGCCGGCTTCAAGGTTGCCGCCAAAGAGCTTCACGGCGTAAACCAACGCCTACGTCCTCTGGAGATCGCGACGGAGGATCCCCTGGCCGCTTCCGCATACAGGGCATGCCAGAAGTTCCTGGACGATTCCATGAACGATCTCCAGAGGACGTTCGACAGGACGGACATCCTCGACTTCGACAACTTTTGGGTGGTCATGGACGACGTGCGGACGTGGCTCTCGGGCGCCTTAACCTACCAAGAAACGTGCATCGATCGCTTCGAGGACGTGAAAGGTGATGCGGCGGAGAAGGTGAAGAAGTTCTTGAAGCCGGCCCGGGAGATTACGATCAACAGCCTTGCCATGGCGAACCTCTTCTCGAAAATCCTGGAGCATAGCGGACTCGGGCCGAGCACGAAGCCGGGGGAGTTTACGTGGCCGGAAGGCGCCATAGAGACTCATAAACTTCTTCGGGCAAACCCGGAAGGGATTAAACCGAATGTGGTGGTTGCGAAGGATGGATCGGGAAAATATACGAGCATCAACGAGGCGTTGCGCGAAGTTCCGAGCCTAGGCAACGACACGTTTGTTATTTATGTTAAGGAAGGTGTGTATGAGGAATATGTTAACATTACGAGTTCCATGACTTCTGTCATGCTCATGGGAGATGGCCCCACAAAGACCAAGATTACTGGAAATAAAAGCAAGGTTTCCTTGGCTCACATGGACACATATTGGACAGCAACCGTTGGTGAGTATTTCTTTTTACCCTCAGTTTTTTTGGGTTTGATTCCTCTATTCCACCTAGTGTTCCACCGTCCTAAATTTTTATCACGTGTCGTCCTCAATATTATAGGGCGTTGATTATTTTTTAATGCCACACGTGTCTTTCATCAATATAGTGGGGTAGAAGTCAATTTAGTCCAATAACTTTCAACCTTTTTTGAAATGGTCCCAAAAAAGTTAAATACACCAATTTAGTCCAATTTTTTTACAATTTGTTCGATGTTGGTCCCAAGAAATTTAAGTGTGTCAATTTAGTCCTTTTCTTTGCAATTACATTTATTTATTTTTTGGGACCAAATATAATAAATTGCGAAAAATGAGACTAAATTGATACATTTAACTTTTTGGGACCAAAACAAAAAAAATTGCAAGAAAATGAGACTAAATTGGTACACTTAACTTTTGGGGGACCATTTCATAAAAGGTAGAAAGTTATGAGACTAAATTGTCTTCTATCCCTTCATATATAGTGGAATACCAAAATTGGAACAGGTGATTTCATTCCGTCTTTTATTAAATTGCTTATTTTCAATTTTGGTCCGTCTTATAATCGATTGCCCTTTCCAAAATGGAAATAAAGTTGTTTTTATTCTTTTCAACTATGCAAACAACTCAAAATTATATGAGATGTCATTATTTTTTTACACAATTAAAGCATTGTTTTGTCTTATTGTTTTCAATGGACTAATACACTTTCAACAAAGTTATTTTACATATTATAGTATTAATAAATAACATTCATATTAAAAACCATGTCAAAGTCAAAGTGATAAATGAATAAAAGACGGGGAGTAATTAATTAAATTAGGAAATTAATTGCTTTTTTATTTTTGGGTAGTGTAATTTTGTCATTTTACTACAACTCAAAATCTGTGACAAAGGACCATGTCAGCAATTATCGGAATGTTAATTTACCTAAAATAAGCGATTTCAGGACATCCGCTAAAATTCTAGTAAAATTTTCAAATATATAAAAACAAAAAAAAGTGGATTTCATCTCATCTAAAAGTTTTAGGCTCATCAAGTACTGGAATTAATTCATTTATATTAATTTGTTAACTTCATCCATTCATGATAATGCAGTTGTTGAAGGGGATAACTTCATAGGGAGAGACATAGGATTCGAAAACACGGCGGGTGGCGAAATGCACCAGGCCGTGGCCCTCCTCGTGGCGGCGGACAAAGCAATTTTCTACAATTGCCAAATCGACGGCTATCAAGACACCCTCTGCGCTCACGTCCACCGTCAATTCTACCGCGACTGCACCATCTCAGGCACAGTCGACTTCATCTTCGGCAACGCCGAGGCTGTGCTTCAGAACTGCACAATAGTAGTCCGGAAGCCACTCGAGAATCAGGACTGCATGGTGACTGCACAAGGCAGGCAACTCCAGAACGAGACGTCAGCTCTGGTCCTCCAGAGCTGCCGCATCGTTCCGGCCCCAGATTACCCTATTGACGACAAAACCGTCAAAACCTACCTGGGCAGGCCGTGGAAGCCGGCCTCACGTACCATCATCATGGACTCTGAGATCGATGGTTTCATCGATCCTGCAGGGTGGGCGGACTGGAATGCAGAGTCCGACCACCTTAGCAGTTGTTGGTACGCGGAGATCGACAACCGTGGGCCCGGTTCCGATTTGGGAGAGAGAGTTAAAGCAAATGGGGTCAAACAGATTACTAGCAATCAGGCCAAAGAATTTACACCTTCTAAAATGCTTGCTGATTATTGGATTGGTGGACTAGGGATTCCCTATAGTTATGGAAGGATGAGCCAGTAATGATAATGATTATTTTTGTTTATTCAAATTTTGCAACTAGTAGAAAAATTGCCATTAATGGGATTGGAATTGAAGTTCGATATTTTTTGACTTCGGTTGAGAAGTTAGAAAGTTGAAGTTTTTAGCAATGACATATAATTAATGTGATGAATTATTAAGAATTGTGTTAGAAGGGTTGAACTTCTTTTATTAATGAAGATTTATTTTAATTTGTTCATCCAAGCTGCGACAAAGGACATATTAATTGATTTTTAATCCCTCTTTCAACGATCAAGGATAAATTCACTCAAAAGAGACAGATCGATTACACCAAATTGCCAAGTTCCTTGCATGATCCGTCGAGGAATATCTTCTCCAACCCAATCACGAGGCATTGAAGAGTTTTACACCATTGGTGATATATGGTGACAATTAATCCCACACTAGGATATCTCTGATCGCTTTTATAATCCTCCCAAAAATTAATTGCCCAATCCACCGCTAACACCTTCACCCCCATTTTTACTCTTAACACATCTATTCTCCAAGTGAATTCAATTACATCGTTCCTTCCAAGTTGGCCATGCTATAATGAGAATAAGCTCAACCTCCTCGTCATGTCTTTCGTGTTACATACATAAATAGAAGCTCAAAGGAATTTCCAAAGACATAATCCTTAATCTCTAATTCCCAAATCCCATGTTTTTTTCCATATACTTATAGCAAAGCCGCACTTAAAGATCGCATGAATAGTATCAGCCTCTGAAGCACCACAACATCAACAGTGGATCAATTGGAATATATGGTGTCTATACAGGAGTATGAATTTTTTATTCCACAACCTAGCAAATTAAATCTCACACACTGACACACATTTACATATATATTTTGATTGTGATTAAATCACATATATTAAAACACACACGCGTGTACTCACACAAACTAATAAAACATCATTTATTATGCATTAGATTCTAAATTTTACCTATAAACTTTTTGGGATTAAAGTTTTTGCAGTCCTTTAAGTTGGACTAATTTTGAATTTGGTCCTGATAGAATACACATTTTGATTTTAGTCTGATAATGATGTGGCATTATGGTGCCACATCCTGAAAGGATTAGTTCCTGGATCATTCCAGAATGGGGGATGATCACATCCCCACAAGACAAGAAAAGGCTTTGCCCCTGATAAGAATCACGACCTGATCAGATCTCCTAACGATCTGATCTGGTGACTGACACCTCCGTCTAGGACCAAGAAGATGAACGATCTCTTTTACTAAGAAGAAATATCGAATCCCAGTGTGTCAGAATATCTCTGCAAATCCCTGCAAATGAAGGCGCATTACCTGAAAAATTAGTTATGCGTCAGAAAGGACAATGACGTGGCACTGTGGGCAATAAACCCTAGAAGTCAAATTACTCCCTTACCCCTCAAAAGCAAGGTATAAAAGCATTCCATTTTCTTTGGATAAAAGGTTAAGTCACTTTTCCATTACTATTCACTAAAATTACGAAATACTCTGTTTTCTTATCATCTTCTCCATCAAACCCAACTTACTTGAGCGTCGGAGGTCCGTCGCCGGACACCCCTCCGGCTCGGTTTGTGTGCAGGTCCTCATATTCAGTAAAGGAGTGCAACACCATCAAACATTCAAGGATTTTCGAAGGATTTATTTAGGTAATTCTTATTTCAACCTCTCTTCGGTTGTGTTCTTTATCATTCACTTAGGTGAACTTGATAAGGTCACATCAAATGGCGCCGTCTGTGGGAAATCTCTGACTAAGGCGTGAGGTTTTCCGTTTATTCAAGCTTTTTCTGAAAATAGTTGAAGAGAAATCAATCTCTCAACCTGCTGTTAAAAATCCACAGTCAGGGGATCTGTTCATATGTGATTGTGAGGATATTAAACTTGTTTCGTGATTTTATTTATTTAGCGATGGAGAATCAAGTGCAAAAGAACTTGAGCAAGGACTTTGCAGGCGTGGCCACTAACCCGGCCAACGTCAATGATCCAACTGTTATTGTTGAATCAGCCAATGAGGTTAGGGTGGAAAATGCTACTGTAGGCCAGAGAGGGGAAATACCGAATCCATCCCCCTCTTCTGGGCACGTGGTTACCCTGCCACTGGAAAGTTTGAGAGATCTGATCACCGCTGCGGTGGATGAGGCACTGGCTCGGAGAGGAGTGCCAGCCCAGGGTACCCCCATCACTCCTCCGACGATGAACATACGGGAACAACTCCCTCCCGGAGGTATTCCTCCTCCCCCAGCTCAGAGGGATCCGGCATTGGAAGAGCAAACGGAGGTGCTGGCTGCAGCCACTGACAGGGCTACAAGGAAGAGAAAGGAGAGGGTCGTGCTCCCCTTAAGTGGTGAGGAAGAAGACAGTTCAGGAGAGGAGTATGTCCAATCCTCAGCTCGGGAGAGCATTCACACGGAAATTGTGGCATTAAGAAAGGAGATGGAAGAGATGAAGGGCATGTATGAGAAAAATGCTATGAGTGGAAATAAGGCAGTGGGATCTCCATTTGTATCCGAGATCTTAATGGATCCGCTGCCTAAGAACTTTAAAACACTCTCTTATGAGTATGATGGTACTACCGACCCTCAAGAGCACCTCCTTCGCTTTCAGAACGGAGCCCTCCTCCATCAATATACGGATGGGGTCAAATGCCGAGTGTTCTTGACGACCTTGACCAAAGCGGCCCAGCAATGGTTCGCACAGCTATCTCCCAATTCCATAAGTTCCTTTACTGAGATGAGCTCCCTTTTCTTGGACCAGTTCGCAAGTGCTCGCAGACAGCTCAGGACATCTTTGTCACTGATGAGCCTTAAGCAAAGAACTGGGGAAAGCTTAAGGGCCTTTCTTGGAAGATTCAATGAAGCTGCGTTGGAAGTGCCCAATGCAACAGGGGAAGTGAAAATTAATGCCCTCACTCAAGGTTTGATAGAAGGGGATCTGTTTAAATCCTTGGCTAAGCGCCCTCCGCAAACGTTTGACGAGCTCTTGGCCAGAGCGGAGAAGTATATTAATCTGGAAGAAATCCAGCACACTAAGAAAGGAGAAGTAAGAAGCTCTTACCCTAAGAAAGAAGGTAGCGGGGACAAGAGACGTAAGTATGAAGACAAAGATGCTAAGGTTGAGACCAGACATTTCCGAAACCATACGCCTCTGACCAAACAACCCTCGGAGTTACTGAAGGTGATGCAGGACCAGCCGGGATTTAAGTTCCCGTACTCAACTCGGGGTGGTCCTAAAAACCCTAGATCTGATCGATATTGCAGGTACCACAATGAGTACGGTCACGATACAGACCAGTGTCGTCATCTCAGAGATGCGATTGAAAGAATGATACGAGAAGGGCAATTAGCTGAGTATGTGAGAGCTGAGAGAGATAAGAGTTATGGTCAGAGGGACGATAAAGGTAAAGGGAAGGAGCCGCAGGAGCCACCTAAAGGAGGAGGTGCACCCCCGAGGAGGGGTAACATCTCCATGATTGCGGGAGGACCTACTGATGGTGATTCAAACAGAGCGCGAAAGGCCTTTGTAAGGGAGGCAAGAACTTGGGGGTCTGAGGTGCATAGTGTATCAGACCTCAACACAATACCAAATATTCAGTTTGGCCCTGCCGATGAAGGAGGTGCCTTCCAGCCACATAATGATGCACTGGTAATCACGACTGAGATAGGGGGATACGATGTGGCGAGGGTGTTCATTGATACAGGAAGTTCCTGCGACATCCTGTTCAAAGAATGCTTTGACAAGATGGACCTAAATGTGAAAGTCACGCCGGTTAAAACAGCTCTATATGGGTTCACCGGAGGAGCTATCCAACCCTGGGGGCAGGTTACTCTGCAACTGCGGATAGGAGAGCAGCCACGGCAGAGGGTAAGGATGGTGGAGTTCCTGATTGTGGATGCACCTTCTTCCTACAACGTGATCTTAGGACGACCATCATTGAATTCATTGCAAGCAGTGGTGTCCACCTATTACATGAAAATGAAGTTCCCAGTGGGAGATGAAGTAGGGGAAGTTCTCGGAGATCAGGTCAGCTCCCGGAGATGTTATGTAGATACCGTGAATCAGGCGGATAAGGTGTTTAAGAAAGATCAGGGGAGAGGAGATGATCCTGCGGGAAAAAAGATGAGGGAAGAAGAGATGATGGAAGAAGACCCTTACTTGCAGGTCAGACCTGGAGAAGAGACTATGGCAGTCGAATTGCTACCTCACAAGATAGGTTGTGCGACTAAAATTGGAACTCAGATGAGTCATGAGGTAGCTCACAAGTTAATTCAGTGTCTCAGAGCTAATTCTGATATCTTCGCATTTCATTCGGCTGATCTCACGGGGATAGATCCCTCTTTGGCCATGCACAACCTAAATGTGAGTCCCCAAGTGAAGCCGGTGAAGCAAAAGTTGAGGAGGTTTGGTCCAGAAAAGGATAAGATTATCATTGAGGAAGTGGATAAACTGCTAGTGGCGAAACAAATCGTGGAGATCCAGTTCCCGGAGTGGCTCTCCAATGCAGTAATGGTTTCCAAGGGGGCTGGAAAGTGGAGGATGTGCATAGATTTCAGAGATCTCAACAAAGCTTGCCCGAAAGATCATTATCCATTACCTCGGATAGATCAACTAGTGGATTCTACGTCAGGATGTGAGTTACTTTCCATGATGGACGCTTATCAGGGGTATCATCAGATCAAGATGGACCCCAGGGATGTAGCGAAAACCAGCTTTGTAGTATGTTGTGGAACATACGGATACGCAGATATGCCCTTTGGTCTGAAAAATGCAGGAGCTACGTACCAGAGAATGGTGGACTCGATCTTTCGAGATCAGATAGGAAAAAATGTGGAAGTATATGTAGACGATATGTTGGTGAAAAGTTTAAAGGAAAGAGATCACGTGAAAGATCTGGAAGAGACCTTTGAGGTGATTAGATCAAGTGGTATGAAGCTTAATCCCGCGAAATGCGCCTTCGGGGTTCAGTCGGGAAAATTCTTGGGGTACATGGTCACTCCAAGAGGAAT
Organism: Galeopsis tetrahit; assembly: GCA_963675135.1. Taxonomy (NCBI): domain Eukaryota; kingdom Viridiplantae; phylum Streptophyta; class Magnoliopsida; order Lamiales; family Lamiaceae; genus Galeopsis; species Galeopsis tetrahit. The sequence goes on along the minus strand of OY776124.1, from coordinate 65,710,778 downwards.
TGAGGTGAACAAAGAGAAAGTAAAAGTTGTTCTAGAAATGCAAGAGCCCAGGAACATAAGAGAGATACAGAGGCTAAATGGTCGTGTAGCAGCTCTCAGTCGTTTTATCTCCAGATCAGCGGAAAGGAGTTTACCTTTCTTCAAAATCTTGAGGAAAGGATCCAAATTCGAATGGAGCGAGGAATGTAGCAAAGCATTCCAAGAACTGAAAGATCATCTTTCGACATTACCCTTGCTCACCAAGCCCATCTCGGGAGAGATCTTATTCTTGTACTTCTCTGTCGGAGAACACTCCCTAAGCTCGGTTCTCCTAAGAGAAGAAGAGGGACATCAAAGGCCAATATACTACGTGAGTAAGATGCTCCAAGGTCCTAAAGAAAGATACTCAGAAATGGAGAAGTCAGCACTGGCAGTAATGGTGACAGCAAGGAGGCTGAGACCGTATTTCTTAGCTCACAAGGTAGTGGTGAGAACGAATTTGCCTCTAAGGCAGACCATGGGGAGACCATGGTGAAATGGGCAGTAGAAATAAGCGAATACGACATAGAATTCGAGCCGAGAACTGCTATTAAAGCTCAGGCCCTGGCGGATTTCATCCAGGAAACAACGAGAAACACGGAATTGGAGGAGTGGATAGCCTATGTGGATGGATCCTCTACCATGATGGGAAGTGGAGCTGGAGTAATGATCATCACACCCACAGGAGAAGAACTGCAATTTGCCATCAAATTTGGTTTCAAAGCCTCAAATAATGAGTCAGAATATGAGGCCTTGGTCAGGGGAATGAGGATGTTAGCAGATCTGGGGGCTCAGAAAGTGAAGATTTTCTCAGATTCCCAGTTAGTGGCTCAACAAGTAGCTGGATCATACGAGAAAAAGGATGAAAAGATGATCAAATATGTTAAAATGGTGGAAAGCATCAGATCAAAATTTGTGGAGTTCTCCTTGGAACAGATACCAAGGGCAAAAAATGTCAAGGCTGATTACTTAGCAAAATTAGCCAGTTCAGCGGAAGAAGGAGCTAGAGGTCAGATCACTCTATTAACAGCAGACAATAGGATGATAGATTTGGAGGTGTTCTCAGTGGAAGAAGGAGCAGAGAATGGAGATTGGAGAATCCCCATTATTTACTATTTGAAAACAGGACAGAGGCTGGATCGACCTGGAGTTCCTAAGAAGACAATATTTGCAAGGTATTGCATGATAGGAGATGATCTGTACAAGAGGTCATTCTCACAACCATATTTAAAGTGCATAACTAATGAAGAGGGGAATTACGTCATCCGAGAGATCCATGAAGGATGTGGAGGAAGCCATACAGGATTTAGAGACGTGGTTAGAAGAATTCTGAGAGCTGGGTATTATTGGCCTAAAATGCTCAGAGAAGCCAAGGAGCTGATACGGAAGTGTGATAAGTGCCAAAAGCATGGTCCACTTATCCATGTTCCAGGAGAAGAAATGGGGGTCATGTACTCCCCATGCCCTTTTGATAAATGGGGGATCGACATCGTAGGAAAATTCCCTGAAGCCTCAGGGAAGAGATGTTTTCTGATTGTCGCTGTAGATTATTTCAGCAAATGGGTAGAGGCTGAGGCAGTAACTACGATTGACGAGAACAACATTCAAAAGTTCTTGTGGAAGAATATCTGTTGCAGGTTTGGGATCCCTAGAATCCTTGTTTCAGACAATGGAACTCAGTTCAGTGGCAAGGCTATCAGGAGCTGGTGTGAAAAGATGAAGATCACACAGAGATTCACATCTGTAGCACATCCCCAGGCTAATGGTCAAGTGGAAGTAACTAACAGAACCATAGTTGAAGGGATTAAAGCTAGATTGGAAAAGAAGAAAGGAAGTTGGCCGGAAGAGCTGGATTCTGTTCTCTGGTCCTACAGAACCAGTCCCAAAACAGCTACTGGAGAGACACCTTTCAACCTGGTGTATGGAGCAGCCGCAGTAATCCCAGTGGAAATTGGATCTGAATCTCATCGAATCATGTCCTATGATGAAAATCAGAACTCAGCCTTAATGAAGGAGAATCTGGATCTGGTGGAGGAAGAAAGGGAGATCGCACGCCTCAGGGCCGAGATATACAAGAGCCAGATCAAAACTGGGTATAACAAACGAGTGAAAACGCGAAAGTTTGACCAAGGAGACATGGTCCTCCGAAGGGTTGATGCACTCAAACCAGTGAAGAAGTTAGAACCAAATTGGGAAGGGCCATTCATAGTAAAAGAAGTACTGAAGGGAGGAGCATACAAATTGATGAAAGAGGATGGAAAGGAAGTCGCACGTCCTTGGAACATAAGCAAGCTCAAGAAATATTACTGCTGAAGAAACAGGCAAGATCTGAAGCCTTTACTTTTGTCGTTCCTTTTATTTCATGAACTGTATGACATATCCAGGACATGAAGTATCTTTGTAATAGCTTGCACTTTGAAAATTTCAATGAAACAAGGAGCTGGTGACAGCAGTTCCTTTTTTATCTTATTATTACCTGATTATTTTGATGATCCAAGTTAAAGTAAGATTCGAATGAACTCCCCGAGGAGTATAAACAACTCATATAAGAGTATAAAATATGACTCTGAATGAGCAAGAGCTGCTCCTTACATTCGGAGTATAAATAACTCCCCGAGGAGTATAAACAACTCATATAAGAGTATAAAATATGACTCTGGATGAGCAAGAGCTGCTCCTTACATTCGGAGTATAAATAACTCCCCGAGGAGTATAAACAACTCATATAAGAGTATAAAATATGACTCTGAATGAGCAAGAGCTGCTCCTTACATTTGGAGTATAAATAACTCCCCGAGGAGTATAAACAACTCATATAAGAGTATAAAATATGACTCTGGATGAGCAAGAGCTGCTCCGTACATCTAAAGTGTAAATAACTCCCCAAGGAGTATAAACAGCTAACAGAAGAGATCTCAGGACCTGAGTCCGAGATCAGAAACATTTTACCTACTTAGAAAAATTTCAATTTTTTCTGAGGATGAGAAGAGATCTCAGGACTTGAGTCCGAGATCAGAAACATTTTATCTACTTAGAAAAATTTCAATTTTTTCTGAGGATGAGAAGAGATCTCAGGACTTGAGTCCGAGATCAGAAACATTTTACCTACTTAGAAAAATTTCAATTTTTTCTGAGGATGAGAAGAGATCTCAGGACCTGAGTCCGAGATCAGAAACATTTTACCTACTTAGAAAAATTTCAATTTTTTCTGAGGATGAGAAGAGATCTCAGGACTTGAGTCCGAGATCAGAAACATTTTATCTACTTAGAAAAATTTCAATTTTTTCTGAGGATGAGAAGAGATCTCAGGACTTGAGTCCGAGATCAGAAACATTTTATCTACTTAGAAAAATTTCAATTTTTTCTGAGGATGAGAAGAGATCTCAGGACTTGAGTCCGAGATCAGAAACATTTTATCTACTTAGAAAAATTTCAATTTTTTCTGAGGATGAGAAGAGATCTCAGGACTTGAGTCCGAGATCAGAAACATTTTATCTACTTAGAAAAATTTCAATTTTTTCTGAGGATGAGAAGAGATCTCAGGACCTGAGTCCGAGATCAGAAACATTTTACCTACTTAGAAAAATTTCAATTTTTTCTGAGGATGAGAAGAGATCTCAGGACCTGAGTCCGAGATCAGAAACATTTTATCTACTTAGAAAAATTTCAATTTTTTCTGAGGATGAGAAGAGATCTCAGGACCTGAGTTCGAGATCAGAAACATTTTACCTACTTAGAAAAATTTCAAATTTTTCCGAGGCAACTTCAAGCAATATAATGCATAAATATATTAAAAACAGAAGCAGCTTCGATAGATAAAGTGCACAATTAAAGGAAAAACCATGTCCAGGTACAGAAGAAGAAAAGGCAAAAGGTAAAGAGTACGTCAACAAAAATAACAAAGTTTGATGATAAGAAAAGAGCATGCAAGCTCTCAAATATAGAAAAACATTAAATCTGAGTATCAGAAGCAGGGACAGTCTCTTCTTCAAAGTTGAGGTGCTCTAGATCTGGAACGTTGGATCCTTCCAAAGGAGGAAGATTAGGCAGAGGATCAAAGGAAGGAGGGCCCTGATGAGAAGGAAAGACGTTGTAGAGCAGCGACGGAGCAGCAGGCATATCAGGACCTAACTCCTTCTCAAAAGCCAATTTCAAAGCCGCCTTTTGAATAACGGGCAGCCACCACTCCTGATCAGATCCTGCATTGAGATCTCCACGGAAAAAAGGAGAAGGAGTTAAACTCTTAAGAATTGGTGCAGTATCAATAGAAGGCTTAAAACCCTGCTCCTTCACTTGGGCTATGGCGCACTTAACCCCGTGGGTTATAAAGTGGCCAATGTGGGGATTCATATCTCTGACATAGTGGGGACTACACTGATATGCTTCGATTAGTCCCGAGTGAAGATCCTGGAGAAACTCCTGGCCGATGGAGGTCGTCAACAACCTCCTACGGCAATCCTCAATACCCCGTTTCTGACCCTGAGTAAAGGCTTCCTCCAGAGCCTTCTCATCACGAATCTCCAAAGCTTTTTCATACTGAGCCTTCAAAGCTGACACCTCCTCTTGATGTTGGGAAACTAGATCAGAACGAACCTTATCTGCTAGTTCCCAGCTTTCTTCTACCTTCCTCTGCAAATCAGCATTGTGAATGGTGAGTAGATTAAGATCGGCCACAGCCTTCTGAACCTCCTCGTCCTTCTTAGACAGCTCCAAGCGGAGAAGTTTCATATCCTTGTTAGTATGCTCTTTCTCGGTCTTGTCCAGCAGGACCCCTTGAACAGCCATAAGCTGAAAGAAAACTATTAAAACGACTAAGGAAGAAAAAAAGGAAAGAAAGCAACACCTGGGAAAAATAAATTACCTGGGTACACAACTCAGAAGAAGTCTCCCAAAGTTGGGAAGTAGAGTGTTCAAAGAACCGATGCTTATCATCAGTGGTAGGGATCAACTTAAGAAAGGCAGCACTTTCTTCACCTCTTAATTCAGAAACAGCCTTCGGGATCTCCAGAATGAAAAGGTCCTTGGCGGATCTTCGGGGAACAGCAGCATCTGAGCGGGTGCGATGGGACTTAGACTTTTTAGAAGAAATCTTATCACTATCTCCCAGAGCAGGACGTTTATGAACAGGAGGAGGCATGCTAGCAGTAGTGCTCCTGAGGATCCTATTAGTTGGAGGAACAGACGATTCTCCGGGAACAGATAACACTGGAGGTAAAGGAGCTAACAGGGGAGCAACATTGGTTAGCTCAGCTGCTGAAGCGGGAGCTGCCGAAGAAGTTTCTGTGGTGGCAACCTCTTCGTCCTCGACATCCACCAGATCTAGCTTGACAGAACTAAAAGCAAAGTCCATCTCTGAGAAATAAGTAAAAGAAAGATAGATCAGGATAAATGCAGAAAGAGTCAAAGAAGGATAAAAATAAGAAAAAGAAGATGACTTTACCGGCTCTGGGGGAAAGTTCCGCTCCAGAGCTATCAAGACCAAAATGGATTAACACTCCCCGATCTCGAACAAGATAGTTTATCTTGAAAAGACCATTCTTCTTATCAAGAACATGGTCCTCTAAACAGCCCATGATCTTTCGATCCCTTTGAGAAATGATAGTGTTAGGGATAATAGGATAAGAAGGGTTGGTCTCCAGCCACTCGTTACTAGGAAAGGGCCATCCCCCACTCTTTGGGGTGACCCAGAAGTATTTCTTTTTCCAACCCACCTCAAGACTGGGAGGTTTCTTTATAAAATTAGGAGGACCACCAACCCGAGAACTGAAGTAGAAAAAGCCCTCTTTTAGCTTAATCTCATGGCAAGATACAAACATCTCGGCACTAGGATTACCCCCATAGTGCCTCAAGAGAATATAAAATGAAAGACAGGTTCTTATGGATGAGGGATTAACTTGAGCTACCGAAATGTTGAAAAGACGGCACACATCCGCAAGGTAGGGACAAATAGGGAAGCGAACCCCACAATCTATATGCGCCCTGAAGAAAGGCAGGGAGGGAGGACAAAAGAAGTTGGGTCTTTCTTGTGGAAGAGCCATGTCAAAAACAAAATCCGAAGGACTATGGCACCTCCTTTTTATTTCCCTAAGTTCAGCAGGAGTAAGGGTGGACCCGAAAGCAACTAAATCCAGTAACTCATCGGAAGCGTCCTCCGGAATAGCTAATTTCCGGGGACGACGGGACATTAAAGAATGAGAAGATAGGGAAGATGAAGATGGAACCGACACTGACGGTGGAGGCCTCACCCGAGATCTAGGATATTGATCGGATAGTACATCCGTATGACCGGAAGAGTAAAGTTGGTCTGGGGTTAGGCTTCGAGAGCCATGTTGGCGAGATTCCGGGCAAGTATTTTCTCCCTCAGTCGAGAAAGAAGAGGAACCAGAGGCGGAAGGAGAGAGGCTAGCCATTCGAAAGGGGAAAAAAGAGAACAAAGAAAATAGAAATCAATACCTGGAGACCGGAAACGGCGGCACCGGAACGGAAATTTCGTCGGACAAAGGAAGCTTTCCCACCGGAATGTTAAGAAGAAATTTCTGTGAAAAATAGAAGTTTTCCCCAAAATTGGAAATAAAAAAGGAAAAGGAGGGGATAGATATCCCTTTTTACGATAAAGGGCGATGGGACAATCGCTTGAGTAGGGAGATGACGCGTGTAAGGCTAGGATGAAAGAAGGTGAAAGGTTAAAGTTTTGAAAAACGGTTCAGATTAAAGGTAAATATTCCCTAGAAAATGAGCGGGAAATCCGAGAATTTGAAAAATCTTATTCTTAACTATTTTGGCAAAGAACTGTCATAGTCAAGAATAGGGGGGAGTGGATGATGTGGCATTATGGTGCCACATCCTGAAAGGATTAGTTCCTGGATCATTCCAGAATGGGGGATGATCACATCCCCACAAGACAAGAAAAGGCTTTGCCCCTGATAAGAATCACGACCTGATCAGATCTCCTAACGATCTGATCTGGTGACTGACACCTCCGTCTAGGACCAAGAAGATGAACGATCTCTTTTACTAAGAAGAAATATCGAATCCCAGTGTGTCAGAATATCTCTGCAAATCCCTGCAAATGAAGGCGCATTACCTGAAAAATTAGTTATGCGTCAGAAAGGACAATGACGTGGCACTGTGGGCAATAAACCCTAGAAGTCAAATTACTCCCTTACCCCTCAAAAGCAAGGTATAAAAGCATTCCATTTTCTTTGGATAAAAGGTTAAGTCACTTTTCCATTACTATTCACTAAAATTACGAAATACTCTGTTTTCTTATCATCTTCTCCATCAAACCCAACTTACTTGAGCGTCGGAGGTCCGTCGCCGGACACCCCTCCGGCTCGGTTTGTGTGCAGGTCCTCATATTCAGTAAAGGAGTGCAACACCATCAAACATTCAAGGATTTTCGAAGGATTTATTTAGGTAATTCTTATTTCAACCTCTCTTCGGTTGTGTTCTTTATCATTCACTTAGGTGAACTTGATAAGGTCACATCAGATAAGTTTGCCCAAATTTTGAATCCAATCCAATTACTACCATTACATGTAAATGAACAGGTTAAAAAAGGGATCAAATTTTGAAAATTTACTGTCAAATTGAAGATCGCGTAGTAATATGTGTGTTGAGCACTTTCTCAACTCTGAATGACTGTTTGACAACAATATGTAAACGAGAAAGAGGAGAAGAAGAGAGAGATGAGGCGGCGGTGAAAGTGGCATACGACGACCATCTATAGTATCAAAATTAACAACGAATTTGCGCTTGCTTGCAAATCTGTCGCTAATTTAACCGTCAAACAATCAAAATGACATTGTTTTGTTTGGATTTGCGACGGAAATGGTTGTTGCATATTTAAAGTAAGATTTGCAACGAGAATTTTCATTGCAAATCGAACAATATAATTTATTGTCGTGTCAGACGAAGCGTCATGAGAACCAGATCGAATTGAGACAGAAAATAACGTTGTAAATCTTAATTTTAAAGTTGTGACTGAAATATCTGACGCAAACCCCAACAAAACGGTGTTGTTTAAACCCCAATTAGACGAATATTGTTTCCATCTCAAAAATTGTTGACTTCAATCATTTGACAAATTTCTTTGCAAAGCCGTCGTAATTTGCAATGAATTTCAAATAATCACTATCCACCGTGTTAAATTTCAAAACCAAATGGTGGATTTCTTATGGAACCACATATGCATAAATCACTACAAATTATTTATGAGATGGTGGGCTCAATAAAAAAAACTCACAATTGAGTTTCATATCATTAAACATAATTATAATGTCTAAAATAGCATAATAAAGTAAATTAAACTAGATCTTATGTAGTTTTGCATGGTCAATTTATCAAACCACGTCCACATGAACTTGTATGCATGCATAAACACCTCCCAACCCTACAATTTTCAACAGTCTCCCATTTCTTTAGTACCCAAATTTAGAAATATAACCACCTCGAACGTTGTCATTTCCGAAATTATAAATAACCTCTTCTCATCCTTCCGAAATCAGTAATAAAATAACTCAGAGCTCGACAATAAAAAATAAAAATAAAGAAATTACATGAATAAAGTTTGGGAGGCCCCCAGAGCTCTGCAATAAAACAAAAATTAGTACATAGAAAAAAAAAAAACATCAAAAAGAAAAATGGCCGAAGGTGGCAACAAGAAGGTCGTGGTGGCCGGCCTCGCCTCCATCCTCCTGGTGGCGGCGGTGGTTGCAGTGACAGTTAGCGTCAACAAAAAAGACAGCAGTGGCGGCGGCGGCTCTAGCGGTGGGGGTATTAGCACCTCCACCAAGGCAGTGTCGGCCATCTGCACCCCCACCGACTATAAAGATACCTGCGAGAAGACACTCGCAGGCGCCAACTCGACAGACCCTAGGGAGCTTGTCAAGGTGGCGTTTGAGGCCACAGTTAAAGACTTGCAAGATTCCATACACAACTCAGCGATGTACAAGGATGCAAGTACTGATGAGAGAACCAAAGGGGCATTGGTGGTGTGTGACGAAGTTCTCAACGACTCGATCGATGAGCTGAGGAGATCGTTCGATAAAGTCAACGAGTTCCAGATTGCTGAACTCGGTGACTACATCGATGATCTCAAGACATGGCTCAGTGCCGCCATTACTTATCAGGATACATGCATTGATGCGTTTGAGAACACGACCGGAGATACCGGCGAGAAGATGAAGAAATTACTGAGAAGCTCCGGCGAAATGTTGAGTAATGGGTTGGCTATGGTTTCCGATTTCTCAATGATCCTTGCCACGTTGCAGATCGGAGGATTCAACAATCGCCGCCTGCTCGCGACGGATGATTACCCGGATTATGTAGGGGGTCCTGAAAGGAGGCTCATGGCTGCCACTCCAGAAACAGCGAAGCCTAATGCCGTGGTGGCACAAGACGGAAGCGGGCAGTTTAAGACGATTACTGAAGCAATAGCAACAATTCCTCCAAAAAATAATCAGACCTTCATCATTCACGTAAAGGCCGGTACCTATAAGGAGACTGTGACTATCCCAAAGAAGGTTAATCAGGTCGTGTTGATGGGAGATGGACCTTTGAAGACGAGAATTTCAGGAAGCAAGAGCTTTGCAGGCGGTGTTCAGACGTTCCACACCGCCGTTCTCAGTGAGTCAATTTATCAAACACCTAGCCTGCATATTTATAAACAAGTGAAATCACTAAAATTAAGTTTGTGTAAATTGCCTTCTCAGTGAGTCAATTTATCAAACACCTAGCCTGCATTTCAATACTATAATTAAATTTGTGTGAATTGCCGTTGTCAGTGAGTCAATTTATCAAACACCTTGCCTGCATTTCAATTGTAAACTGTTAATTACAGTTGTGAATGGTGAGGGATTCATGGCAAAGGACATCGGAATCGAGAACACCGCGGGGGCGGAAGGGCACCAGGCCGTGGCCGTCCGCGCGTCTTCCGACAGAGCCATATTCTACAACGTCCACATGGACGGTTACCAAGACACTCTGTACGCACACGCTTTCCGTCAATTCTACCGGGACTGCAAAATCAGCGGCACAATCGATTTCATCTTCGGCGACGCGACGGCGGTGTTCCAAGGCGGAAGCATGGTGGTGCGTAAGCCAATGAAAAACCAGGCGTGTATGGTGACAGCCCAAGGGCGAAAGGACCACCGCAGCGTGGGCATCACCGTGGTGCAGAACGTGGACATCACCGCGGAACCCGATTTCCTGAGCACAACCCCGCCGATCAAAGCTTACCTTGGACGGCCATGGAAGGAGTATTCAAAGACCATAATTATGCAATCCAACATTGGAGGTATGAATTATTTTAGTTTGTGTTTGATATAGATTTTAATGCATAATCTAAATTCACTCCACCAAATTGAAGAAATAAACGTATTTTAAATATTTACCATTTTTTTTAAGTTAAATTAAAATAATGTCATTTCAAATTCATTTATTTTTAAATTTCTTTTATTTAAAATATCTTCTTAAATTAAATTCTCTCGTCCAAACACATCCTCATTTTGTTTGAACATTGCATTGCATTGCATATTAGGGTTCATTGCGCCGGAGGGATGGTCGCCGTGGATGGGGACGTTCGCACTGGATACGTTGTACTACGGGGAGTACAACAACAAAGGAGAGGGGGCGGATTTGTCGCAACGGGTGACGTGGAAGGGTATCAAGAAGATGACGCCAGAGCTAGCTGCGAGCTTCACTGCAGACAAAGTGTATGCAGGTGATGAATGGATAAAGAGCTCCGGAGTCCCTTATACTGGTGGATTGATGAAGGTCTAGTCTAGGAAAACAAAATTCCATTTATTCATTCTTTTCTATTTATTCAAAAACTGTATTATTAGGCCACTGGCCGTTAGTTTTTAATTAATAAAGATCCATGTGCTAAAGAGTACATGTGAGTTTTCACTTTTTAAGATCTTAATAATACGTGGTAATCTTTCATTCTTTTTTCATTTCTTCTACTAAATATATATTTTCGTAAATAAATGTGAGTATATTGTAAATAAAATGAATAAATGAACATTAAATAGTCATATTTTTATTATAATCTTTATTTTCTATCGGAATTTAATTCCATGTAATTATATTTTTCACTAAAACGAATATACTTGATGAAACAAAAAAGAGTTCAGATATGAACTTCCTTTAAAATGAATAAGATATGGCAATACCTAGTTTGATCCTTTGGGAATCCTTTGATGTTGCTTGGATGGTCAAATGGAGGTCCGGAAATGGTGGACCTGCAGCAAAACCAGGCCGGAGAGGGTTCCGGCGACGGCCCTCCGACGCTCAAGTCAGTGGATATTCAAATGAACGGATTAAGTGCAAAAATATAGAGAGAGAGAAAGTTTTTGGGAAAAAGTGAGTTAACCTCTTGAAATGATAGAATGACATTATTTATACCTTGAAGGCTTAAGGGTAGTATCGTAATTTTTGGAGCTAGGGTTTTGGCCTAGGGGGACCACGCCAAGTCATCGCCCTTTTCTATTATTTGAATGAAGGAAAAGGGAATTTCCGCCTGTCACATATTCTGTTATGGACAGAAATAGTACATGGTGTGGACCACCAAGATGAGCTTTTTAAGGACTTGAATCCACATGATGGAAGTCTCAGCTCTGTGAATTCAAGGTTCTAAATTAACATATTTGAAGATATGATCAGGGAAATATCTTAGTTCTGCATTGATATTTTCTATTACCCTGACCCTGAGTTCCGAACTGAGTCTAATCAATATAGTCAGAAGAGGTGATCTTCAGATCTGAGATCTGAAGAATGCTTACAAAATCTGGAGATACGATATCATTCAGATTTTGATAGTGTCTCTTCTGGAAATATTATAGACCCTAGAAGGGAGAGCATCTTTCAGACAATTGTTCTCCAGTTGATATGACACCATTATGTCCTATCAACTACTCCCCCCCTTTTTAGAGTATCAGTTCTGAGAAACTGGTGCTCTAAAGCGATAGATGATTCTTATCGTTCCCGCCTTTTTCTTATTTTTGAAATCTTAAGATTTTACTGTTGATCTGGGCCGTTTATTCTCTTACCATCTTTTATCTCCCCCCTACACGTGGACCTTTTGGAATTTCAACCGTCCTTTTATTACGGAGTATAAAAGGAGGTGAAATGTTTCATTTCTTACTGTTTGATTTTTAGAGAGCGAAGTGCCTTGACTACCTACTTCGCCGTGAATATTTCTCTCTCTAGGTCTTTGGCCTATCTTTCGGCGACCTTCTCAGATCTTCTTCCTTAGGTCCGATTTCTCTCTATAACCAGGTAATTCTTTATTACTTCTCTTGTTTCTTATCCCCCTTTCTTTTTTATTTTTTCTTATAGGGCATGTCCAATTCAGCTCTGACATCTTCATCGATTCTGTCTAGTTCTAAGAATCGTGTTAAGGTTGGGACCTCTACTCACCAGGAAAACCAAACCCCGGATGATTTGCTCAGATCTGGATTTACAGATCCGTTAACCAATCAACTCTCGCCTTCTTATTCCGAGCCAGTTCGTATGTCGTCGACTCGCCCCTCTTCTGAACCTTCTTCTTCTTCCCATCCTTCTTCAACTCCCATTTCTGATTTACACGTTCGACCTACCAGGGTGACTACTACTCAAGATTTGTGTAATCCCGAATGGAACGCAATTTGCCGAGCTAGTACTTTATCCTCCTTAGAATTACAGACCATAAAGAAGAGACTTCATTACCCCTCAGATCTGTTAATTGACTTAGCTAACCCTGATGAACGTCCTAATTTTGCCAAACATCCCTCTCTAGCTTTCTTCAAAGCTCATATAGATGCTGGCATTCGCTTCCCTATTTGCCCTTATTTGGTTCAGATCTGTAAACATTATAGGATTTCTGTCAACCAGATTAATCCTTCTTCGATTAGGACAGCTTTGGCTTTCTTCGTTTTAATGAGACACTATGGTGGTCATGAGGTTTCAGCGGAGAAATTTATAGCTTGTCATGAGCTGAAATTAATGGAGGGTTTCTTTTACTTTAGTTCTCGTCCTGGGGGTCCTGCTAAGTTTCTGAAAAAACCTAATTTCGTAGATGGCAAGTGGAAGCCTAAGTATTTTTGGGTTACTCCCAAGAGAGGGGGATGGCCTTTTCCGACAGGATGGAAAGGTCAGCTTCCCGATTATCTTCGCCTTCACCCATCTTTGATCTCTGGAGAGGAAAAAAAACTTATGAGGGGTCTGAATAAGATGACAATTCTGAACTTTAGGATAAACGAGATGCTTAAAGATCCGGGTGTGTTAATTAGATTCGGTTTAGACAGCTCTGGAGCGGTACTAACCCCCAGAGCTGGTATGTTCTATTTTTCTAAGAAATAATTTATCTTCTCATTTTCCCTCCATTTTTTCCTTTTTTTAACTTTATTTTCTTCTTTTTCAGAGATGGATTTCGATTTTCTGGATTATGTGGATCTTCCAGAGGCGAACCCCCAAAATCAAACAGATGTGACTATTGTCGTATCTGCAGATGAGGTATTATCTATTCACTCGGATGAAGATCAGGAAGATCTGTCTATTCCCGAAGCTGTTCCTGTATCTCCTCGCTCTCTTTCTAGAGCCCAAGGTAAGCGTGTTGCCGATCCATCTTCTTCGCCTACTCTTAAGCGGCGAAAAACCCGCAATGCTCCTCCTACAGAAAAGGAGAGTGCCGAGACTTACGTGCATCACTCCTCTGATAATCCGCTTACTTTAGAGCTCCCCGATACCCTTTCTAACTTGAAGGGTTCAGCAAGTTTGTCTTTCATTGCTTCTGCTCCTTCAGCTACTGACGTGCTTCTCCACCAAGATACTTCCATTCCACAGCTTTATACCGATATTTTTGAATCTATCACCCAGGTACTTATAATCTTATTTCTTTTCCCATTTTATTCTTTGTCTTCTAGATTCTTTATCCATATTTGTCGTAATTTTCAGATGATGCTAAAGCATGATCTGTTGGTGCGCCGTTTGAGAGAGACTTCAGACCCTACCGAGCTGCAAAAGGATTTGGTTAAGAAAGATGACCAACTTCAGAAGAAAGTGCTGGAGGTAAGCCTTCTGACTGCAGAGGTGGAAGACTTGAAGAGGCAGGTACAATGCTTGAGTAATTCTTTAACCGAATCAGAGAAGAAACAGGCAGAGATGGAAGCTCGCTTAGCTAAGGAAGTTGTTGAGAATCGGGCCCAAGGTATCAGAGTTGGTGTAGATGCTTGTCGCCAGAGGCTGTTTGCTACTCCTGCTGGCCAAAAATTTCTTCGTGATTTTCATGAGGGGATGGTGAAAGCATACCTTCTGAGCCCTGTTTCGGTGCGAGATATGGGACCTCACATCCTCCACTATTTAAATCATGGCTTTGATGCTGCTGTTCTCCAGGCTCGAGAACAAGGGTGTTCTGGCCCCTTTGATAGAACTCTAGCAAGGAAAGATTTGAAGGTTTCCCCTGCCTTCAAAGGAGATGAGAAACTAGGCTATAACCATGCTTGGTGGTTGCCAGTTATGGAGAAGGTTGTTAAGGATCTTTACTATGACCCTTCATTCGATTTGGATCTCCCTACAGATGAGAATCCTACTTATAACATCTTTCCTCCTAAGATTCCAGTTCTGGCACCTAATGCTCTGCCTACTGTCTCTACTGCTCCTACGACCGTCTCTTCTGCTGCCGCTGCTCCACCTGTTGCTGAACACACTGAAGCTTTAACTGATACTTCCATTGTCAGATCCCAGAATGATGGGCCTCCTACTTCCTAGTTTAGATTCGTTTTATTTTACTGTGTTCTGTCTTCTTTTGATTTTAGATGTTATTGTAAACTCTTGTCAATTTTACCTTTTGTCAATGAAGATGTTTTGCTATTTTCTCCACTGTCTGTTCTCATTTATGTTATTATGCTTATCTTATGAAATAATTTCTGAGGAAAATTTTTCTAACTTCGGATCTGGGTTGAGAGTCTTCTCTCAACTCATATTTATCCCCTTGAAATAATTTTCTGCGGAAAATTATTTCAAGATTCTAACTTCAGATCTGAGTTGAGAATCTTCTCTCAACTCATATTCATCCCCTTGAAATAATTTTCTGCGGAAAATTATTTCAAGATTCTAACTTCAGATCTGAGTTGAGAGTCTTCTCTCAACTCATATTCATTCCTTGAAATAATTTTCTGAGGAAAATTATCTCAAGAATCTAGCTTCAGATCTGAGTTGAGAGTCTTCTCTCAACTCATTCATCCCTTGAAATAATTTTCTGAGGAAAATTATCTCAAGAATCTAACTTCAGATCTGAGTTGAGAGTCTTCTCTCAACTCATATTCATCCCTTGAAATAATTTTCTGAGGAAAATTATCTCAAGAATCTAGCTTCAGATCTGAGTTGAGAGTCTTCTCTCAACTCATATTCATCCCTTGAAATAATTTTCCTCAGAAAATTATTTCAAGATTCTAACTTCAGATCTGAGTTGAGAGTCTTCTCTCAACTCATATTCATCCCTTGAAATAATTTTCTGAGGAAAATTATCTCAAGAATCTAACTTCAGATCTGAGTTGAGAGTTTTCTCTCAACTCATATTCATCCCTTGAAATAATTTTCTGAGGAAAATTATCTCAAGAATCTAGCTTCAGATCTGAGTTGAGAGTCTTCTCTCAACTCATATTCATCCCTTGAAATAATTTTCTGAGGAAAATTATCTCAAGAATCTAGCTTCAGATCTGAGTTGAGAGTCTTCTCTCAACTCATATTCATCCCTTGAAATAATTTTCTGAGGAAAATTATCTCAAGAATCTATCTTCAGATCTGAGTTGAGAATCTTCTCTCAACTCATATTCAGACCTTCTATCTAGTTATGTTCTTCTCTCTAGTTTTGTTTGTATCCTTCTTTCTTCGAGTTCTGGATTTGTTTTTGCTCTGAAGAGTTGTAGGCGTTGAATTTTTATACTCCAGGGAGTTATTTATACTCCGAAGAGTTATTTATACTCCAAGGAGTTTAGATTCTGCAATTTATACTCCTGGGAGTTATTTATACTCCGAAGAGTTATTTATACTCCTAAGAGTTATTTATACTTCGAAGAGTTATTTATACTCCTAAGAGTTTAGATTGTGTAGAGACGCTTGTAGAAGAGAACTGCATCTCACCAGTTCTCTGTTTCATTAAAATAGAAAATGTAAACTATTACATGATTCAACTGAATCTCATTTAGGTAAAGTAAAGAAATCCTCCAGCTCAGGTCTGCTTCATTCTTCTAACAGTAGTATTTCTTCAAGTTGTTAATATTCCACGGACGAGCTACTTCTTTTCCTTCTTCATTCATGAGCTTATATGCTCCTCCTTTCAATACTTTGCTTACTATATAGGGTCCTTCCCATTTTGGATCTAGCTTTCTTGTTGGTTTCAAAGCATCTGCTCTCCTTAAGACCATATCCCCCACTTTCAACTTTCTAGCCTTGACTCGTTTGTTATACCCAGCTCGCACTTGACTCTTGTAAACTTCAGATCTGAGGCGAGCTATCTCTCTCTCCTCTTCTAGCAGATCCAGGCTTTCTTTCATTAGAACTGAGTTCTGCATCTCATCGTAGTTCTGGATACGCTGAGATTCAGATCCAATCTCTACTGGGATTACAGCCGCTGCTCCATACACTAGATTAAATGGGGTTTCTCCCGTTGCAGTTCTGGGACTGGTTCGATAGGACCATAAGACTGAATCCAACTCCTCTGGCCATGCTCATTTTTTATTTTCCAACCTTGTTCTAATTCCCTCCACAATGGTTCGGTTAGTGACCTCTACTTGTCCATTGGCCTGAGGATGAGCCACGGATGTGAACCTCTGTTCTATCTTCATTGTTGAGCACCATTCCCGGATCTGTCTTCCATAAAATTGAGTACCGTTGTTAGAGATCAACACTCGAGGTATTCCGAATCTGCAGCAAATATTCTTCCATATAAATTTATGAATATTATCTTCGTCTATTTTTGCCAATGCTTTAGCCTCAACCCATTTACTGAAGTAATCGATGGCTACAATCAAGAATGCTCTCTTTCCTGATGCTTCTGGAAATTTCCCGACAATGTCTACTCCCCATTTATCAAAGGGACAAGGAGAATACATAATCCCCAGCTCCTCTCATGGAACATGGATAAGTGGTCCATGCTTCTGACACTTGTCACATTTTCGGATCAATTCCTTAGCATCCCTCAACATCTTTGGCCAGTAGTATCCGGCTCTGAGAATGCGTCGCACCACATCTCTGAATCCAGTGTGACTTCCTCCACATCCGCCATGTATTTCTCGAATAACATAGTTTCCTTCCTCGTCTGAAATACATTTCAGATACGGGTGTGAAAATGACCTCTTGTATAGATCTCCTCCGATTAAGCAGTACCTTGCATATATAGCTCTTTTAGGCACTTCAGGTCCTTCTAGCCTCTCCCCTGTTTTTAAGTAATGTTCGATGGGGGCCCTCCAATCTTCCTTTTCCGTTGCTTGTGCGATAGAGAAAATCTCCAGATCTGTCATTCTATCCTCTGTCGCAAGCAAAGTGATCGATCCCTTAACTCCTTCTGCAGAACTAGTTAACTTAGCCAAATAATCAGCTTTCATATTTTCGGTTCTGGGGATTCGTTCCAAGATGAACTCAGTGAACTTGGATTTCATGCCTTCTATCACCCTGGCATACTTGATCATCTTCTCATCTCTTACCTCGTATGATCCAGCCACTTGTTGAGTCACCAACTGAGAATCAGAGAAAATCCTCACCTTTTGGGCTCCCAGATCAGCTAGCATCTTCATTCCTCTAGCCAAAGCTTCATACTCTGATTCGTTGTTGGAGGCTTTGAAGCCTAACCTGACAGCGAACTGCAATTCTTCTTCTGACGGAGGTATGATTACGATCCCCGCACCACTTCCAGATATAGTAGATGAACCATCTACATAGGCCCTCCATTCTTTTAACTCTAAAGGACGAGTAGTTTCTTGGATAAAATCCACTAAGGCCTGTGCCTTAATAGCAGTTCTGGGTTCGAACTCTATATCGTATTCTCCTATCTCCACAGCCCATTTCACCATCCGTCCTGACAGATCTGGTCGCCCCATTGTCTGTCTTAGTGGAAGGTTAGTTCTTACCACCACCTTGTGGGCTAGGAAGTAAGGCCTAAGCCTCCTAGCTGTCACCATCACTGCTAGTGCGGATTTCTCCAGTTCTGAATACCTCTCCTCTGGTCCCTGTAACATTTTGCTCACATAATATATCGGCCTTTGATGACCTCCCTCTTCTCGGAGAAGAACAGAGCTCAACGACTGTTCACCTACAGAGAAATACAAGAACAAATTCTCTCCTCTAACAGGCTTGGTCAATAGAGGTAAGGTAGAGAGATGTATCTTTAGCTCCTCAAAGGCTCTTCCACATTCTTTCGTCCATTCAAATTGAGCTCCCTTCCTTAAGATTTTAAAGAAGGGGAGACTTCTCTCCGCTGATCGAGAGATGAAACGGCTCAGTGCTGCAATACGACCATTTAGCCTCTGAATTTCTCTTATGTTTCGAGGCTCTTGCATCTCCAGAACTACTCTCACCTTCTCCTTGTTTACTTCAATCCCCCGAGGAGTTACCATGTAACCCAAGAACTTACCCGACTGTACCCCGAAGGTACATTTCGTTGGATTAAGCTTCATTCCACTTTTTCGTATCACTTGGAAAATCTCTTCTAGATCTCGAATGTGATCTGTTTCTTTCAGAGTTTTGACCAGCATATCATCCACATACACCTCCATGCTTCTACCAATTTTCTCTTTAAAAACCAAATCCACCATCCTCTGATAAGTAGCTCCAGCATTCTTTAGTCCAAAGGGCATGTCTACATATCCGTATGTGCCACAGCACACCACAAAGCTTGTTTTGGGTATGTCTCTTGGATCCATACGTATCTGATGATATCCTTGATAGGCATCCATCATGGAGAGTAGCTCACAACCAGATGTGGAATCGACTAGTTGATCAATTCGGGGAAGAGGATAGTGATCTTTAGGGCAAGCTTTATTAAGATCTCGAAAATCAATACACATCCTCCATTTTCCAGCTCCTTTAGAGACCATAACTGCATTAGATAGCCACTCTGGGAACTGGATCTCCACAATATGTTTAGCCATCATCAACTTCTCTACCTCCCCTATTATGATCTTGTCCTTCTCAGCTCCGAACCTCCTCAATTTTTGCTTTATTGGTTTCTCTTCTGGATTTACGTTGAGGCTGTGCATAGCCAACGCAGTGTCAATTCCAGTAAGGTCTGCAGAGTGGAATGCAAAAATATCTGCATTGTTTCTCAAACAATGGATCAAGCTCTGTGACGTCTCATGGTTCATTTGAGTTCCAATTTTTGTAGAACATCCAATCTTGTGTGGAAGGAGTTCCACTATTATGGTCTCCTCTTCGGGCCGGATTTGCATGTGTGGATCCTCTTCCATCATCTCCTCAACCTTCATCCTCTTACCATTGGGGTCATCTCCACGACCCTGATCTCCTTTGAATGCTCTATCTGCTTTGACTATGGTATCTACATAACACCTCCTGGAACTGGTCTGGTCTCCAGAAACTTCTCCTACATCTTCTCCCACAGGGAATTTCATCTTCATGTGATATGTAGATACCACTGCTTGCAGTGAGTTGAGTGCAGGTCTCCCAATGATGACATTATATGATGAGGGAACGTCTACAATCAGAAAATCCACCATTCTAACTTTCTGTACTGGATATTCCCCGATCCTCAACTGCAGAGTAACTTGCCCCAGAGGCTGGATCGCCCCTCCCACAAATCCATACAAGGCCGTCTTGACTGGGACCACCTTGACATTCAGATCCATTTTTTCGAAGCATTCTTTGAATATTATATCACATGAACTGCCAGTGTCGATGAAGACACGGGCTACATCATACCCTCCAATTTCTGCTGTGATCACAAGGGCATCACTATGGGGCTGCATAATATTCCCCATATCTTCAGGTCCGAAATGAATTTCGGGCATTACATTCACTTCTGTCACTTTGTGTACTTCTGCTCCCCAAGTACTTGCCTCTCTAATGAAAGCTTTTCGAGCTCTGTTAGAATCCCCATTAGCCGGACCACCAGTGATCATTGTTATGTTACCTCTCTTGGGAGGAGGAACATCTTTAGGAGCTGGACCAGCTGGCTCCTTGCCCTTTCCTCTGTCATCTCTTTTTCCATATTGCTTATCTCTTTCTGCCCTCACATACTCGGCTAACTGCCCTTCTCTAATCATCCTCTCAATAGCGTCTCTTAGATGATGACACTGATCTGTATCATGCCCATAGTCGTTATGATACTTACAGAAGGTAGCAGATCTGGGATTCTTTGGCCCTCCCTTAGCTGAGTAAGGGAATTTGAACCCAGGCTGGTTCTGCACTACCTCCAGCAGCTGTGAATGTGGTTTGGTCAGAGGAGTGTAATGACTAAAGGATCTAGAATCAGATCTGAATCCCTTCTCCTCATATCTCCTTCTCTTTTCTCCTCCGATCTCTCTCTTCGCACTAGAGGACTTATCCTCTCCTCTCTTCTCAGCTCTGGCTAACGGTTCGTCAAAAGTCAGAGGCGGACGTTTAGCCAATGATTTGAATAAATCTCCTTCTATCAATCCTTGGGTAAGGGCATTGATTTTCACTTCTCCTGTGGCATTGGGGACCTCCAGAGCTGCTTTGTTGAATCTACTCAAATAAGCCCTTAACCCCTCGCTTGTTCTCTACTTCAGGCTCATCAGAGACAACGAGGTTTTCACTTATCTGCGAGCACTCGCGAACTGATGCAGAAATAACGAGCTCATCTCTTCAAATGAGCAGATAGAATTGGGTAGCAGCTGGGCAAACCATTGTTGAGCTGCTTTCGTCAAGGTCGTCAGAAACACCCGACACATGACCCCATCGGTGTATTGATGGAGTATAGCCCCATTTTGGAATCGTAGGAGATGTTCCTGAGGATCAGAGGTGCCATCATACTCGTATGATAATGTCTTGAAATTTCGTGGCAAAGGATCTGAAAGAATCTCTGGTGAGAAAGGCGAACGGACTCCCCTGCCTCCAGAAATGACCTCCTTACCACACATCTTTCTCATCTCCTCCATCTCCTTTCTCAGAGCAATGATCTCAGTATTCACAGTATCTTGAGCCGAAGATTGGACATATTCTTCTCCTGAGCTGTCCTCCTCCTCCCTCGTCACCGGAGGTACTGCTCTCTCCTTCCTCTTTCTTGGACTCGGAGCTCCAGGGGGTGGGATAGATATTACCTCTGTTGATTCTTCTCCAGGAGAGACATTTTTCAGACCTGGATTAGGGACAGCTTTTTTCGGATTGGGTGGCTCTTCTGCGACATTAACGGTTCCTGGAGTGATAGGAGTGCCTATGGTGGGAACTTCTCTGTTAGTTAAGGCTCGCGCTACCTCCGAGTTGATTAACTCTCTCAAACTTTCAACTGTCATCGTGATGACAGGGCCCATGGAAGAGAATGGAATTGTGGGTGCCCCCTCTGGTGCTAAGGCCTCTCCCGCTACACCCTTATCAGCAGCGATGGCTACGCTCTCAAATGCCTCGTTCTGGTTCTTAGACACTTGACCGTCCATGACTAGTTTGATAAGAAGAAAACAACCAAACATTCAAACTAGATACATTCACATCATGTGAGTTCTTTAGGGGAACCTCATTTTTCTTTTTTGAGAAAATAGATATATAGAGAAACCTCACGCCTCAGCTCGGTTTCCCACAGACGGCGCCATTTGATGAAACAAAAAAGAGTTCAGATATGAACTTCCTTTAAAATGAATAAGATATGGCAATACCTAGTTTGATCCTTTGGGAATCCTTTGATGTTGCTTGGATGGTCAAATGGAGGTCCGGAAATGGTGGACCTGCAGCAAAACCAGGCCGGAGAGGGTTCCGGCGACGGCCCTCCGACGCTCAAGTCAGTGGATATTCAAATGAACGGATTAAGTGCAAAAATATAGAGAGAGAGAGAGAGAGAGTTTGGGAAAAAGTGAGTTAACCTCTTGAAATGATAGAATGACATTATTTATACCTTGAGGGTTTAAGGGTAGTATCGTAATTTTTGGAGCTAGGGTTTTGGCCTAGGGGGACCACGCCAAGTCATCGTCCTTTTCTGTTATGTGAATGAAGGAAAAGGGAATTTCCGCCTGTCACATATTCTGTTATGGACAAAAATAGTACATGGTGTGGACCACCAAGATGAGCTTTTTAAGGACTTGAATCCACATGATGGAAGTCTCAGCTCTGTGAATTCAAGGTTCTAAATTAACATATTTGAAGATATGATCAGGGAAATATCTTAGTTCTGCATTGATATTTTCTATTACCCTGACCCTGAGTTCCGGGCTGAGTCTAATCAATATAGTCAAAAGAGGTGATCTTCAGATCTGAGATCTGAAGAATGCTTACAAAATCTGGAGATACGATATCATTCAGATCTTGATAGTGTCTCTTCTGGAAATATTATGGACCCTAGAAGGGAGAGCATCTTTCAGACAATTGTTCTCCAGTTGATATGACACCATTATGTCCTATCAATACTATTGTTTTTTTTTTTTTTTTGAGATATGGTAATGCAAAGGCTTCTACCTCCTCCACCGAATTCAGATATGGTACTCGTTCAGCAAAGCACCACAAGATGCAACTGTTGTTGTTCCTTGCCACCCCACCTATTCCCGCGTTTTCCCCTTCAGTGAAAGCTCCATCCACATTAATTTTAACATTTTTGCCCACCGATGTTTGCCACGTTTTCGCACTTAAAGATCTCGGATTTGGCCTCTGACTGGTTCTGCGCATCGCCCTATCAAATTCTTCCACGAGGCTATGAGCTGATGAGCAGAGAAAATTGGGCTCAAGTTGTTTTTGTTCAAAATAGAATTTATTCCGTGCAATCCAAATCATCCACAAGAGTGATACAAAGTAAGATATGTGATTATGACCTGCTACCAATAATACCTCTCTTATCCACTCTTTTATTGGCCAATGTTCATCTACCTCCACTCTTCTGGGCAGGGCTATTCCCGAGTCCCTCCATACCCTTGCAGCCCATTCGCAATCACGGAGTGCATGTTCCGTCGTCTCAATATCCTCTCCACACCTGCTGCATATAAGATCTACATCCACAAAACGGCTGGTTAGGTTAATGCATACCGGTAATATATCCTTAAGGCATCTCCAAACAAAAACTTGGATTTTTGGCATAACAGAGAGTTTCCACACCCAATTCCAGTTTTCTTGGTGACTCCCACTGGATCCTTGCTCCCCCATTCCGGTCGAGTTCACATAATTCTGGTATCCCGACTGATGTGCCAAAAATTGCACGGATAGATTAGATATCCTTGGGGTTCGATATCCAAATTCCCGAACGCCTATGAATGCTTCGGGTACACTGCTTCCACTGGAATGATCCTCCAAGAACCTGCAAAAGACACACCGGAGGGGACTCCGGTGCGGACACTCCGACGCTCAAGTCAGTCTCGGTAATTCAGTATGTGGCAAAGACTAAAGAGTCATTTAATTATCAATGAGGTTCTCGCAGAAAATCAAGATGATGTTCGTAAGCAGCGTAGTAAATCAAGTAAAGTTAGAGATCGTAACCTGAAAATGTACCTCGATTTACCTATTTATAGAAAGTCCCCACCTAAGAGGAAGTTAGGGTTTCCTTCTATTTCGGAGCTGCACTTTGGACTCAGCCCTGCTATGTTGACAAGATTTTCCACTCTCTTACTTCCTGGAAGACCGGAACCACTCCCCCTAGTGGACTTCGCCCGCGGGGATAAAGGAAGAATGAGTCTTCCTTTACCCAGTCCGAGGCCGTTTCGTACGGGGCTCCTCCGAGATCTTCGGACTACTAGTTCTTATCCAGACTAGGTCTTCCTGATATCTCTCCCCAAGTGAATCTCCCTCCGAAGGGACCTCCGGAAGAGATTCTTTATCCAGAGAGTATTCCTTAATCCCGTATCTCCTCTTTTATCTTATCCTCTATACACGTGTCGTCTTCTTATCGAATGACATTTTTAGGCCGCATCATCTACTCCCCCCTAATCTCATAAAAGGAATGTATTTTTTTGTGAGAGTAGAGAATTCAAGTGAGTCCAACTTAGAAGCATTTCTGGAGAGACGTGTTTTATTCTTACTCTGGAGGAGAACTTCGGGGGGTTTCAATTTCACAAATTCTTTCCGCCCACAGTTCCGAAAACGTTTCAACTTCCCCACCTGGGTCCCACACAATCGCAGTTTTCTCTCTCTTGCTAGCTTCCCGAGGAAAAACCTCGATTCTAACCCACTTTTCTTCATTCATTTCACGCAATCCCCTTCTGAATTCAAAAGTTCCTTTGTTTCGCTGTTTCCACTTCTCTTCTCAGGCATCTTCCTCTCCAAGTCTCGCCGTCGCCGGTCTCCCTGTCCGACTTCGTTTTTCTCCCAGCAAGGTAACCTGGCTATCTTCTCTTCTTTTATTAACACTACTTAGTCAATGTCTCATCCTTCTTCTCCACCTAGATTTTCCGGTCAAAACCCTTCTGAGTCCATCCCGTTTCCGATGGGGAGCCCTGAGAATAGGATTTCGACCACTTCTTTACTCAACGATACTCATCTAGCCAGTCTTGTTCACGCCCAAGTTTTTCCACCGAAGTACACCCTACGAATTTCTCGCTCAACTGAACGCCCTGATGTTTTTGAGCCTCGAACCCTAGCTTTTTTCGAAACTCAAATTAGGGCGGGTCTTCGATTTCCGGTTCACCCCTATTTAGCCTCCATATCTACTCGCATGTAGATCACTCTCAATAAATTCACCCCGAATGCTATTCGTACTATGATAGGGTTTTACATCCTGGTGAAGGGGAATGGCGGTGAGCCTTCTGCTGAACTGTTTCTCAATCAACACTCTTGCAAGCTGAACGACGGCTTCTTCTATGTTTGTGGAAGAAGGTCTCGTGTTTGTAAATTCATGACAAAACTCCATGAAGAAGAGTCATCTTGGAGGGATTATTATATTTTTGTAACCAACCCCACTAATTGGCCGTTTCCCCACGAGAGTTGGATATATCATAATCCGGGAATACTTCCTCCTCCTCTGAAAACCTACTTTGTTTTAAACCACACTGTCATGACTAATCTCAATACTCATGTCCGTCAGTATGATTTTTTTGATGTTCTTGGTATCTGCAAAAATCTTCGCATCCTCTCCCATTTTGGATTATGTTCTCAAGATTTCCCCTTAGAACCTCGAGATGGTAAAAAATTCCCTGTTTTTATCTTTCGCTTTTCGTATGTGGCTATTTCTTTGAATTCTAAAAATCCCTTGGTTATTTGCAGCAATGAGTTGGTTGACTCATATCTCGCGGGATGTTCCTGCTCTCGGAATAGTGAAGGCCCCTGCATTGGCTACTCCTGAAGACCTTCCAAAAGCTCCTCAATCTCCTGCTCCGGCTCTAGAAAGCTTGGAAAAGATCCCAACTCCGGAGAGTTCTACAAAGGCTCCTCCTCTCCCGGGTTCTTCTACCCAAGTCCCAGGCTCTGTCTCTAGGAGGACTCGCTCAGCCACCAATGCTTTCTTCTCTGACAGCGGCACTTCTAAAAAGAAGAAGGGAAAGACTGTGCGAGCTCCGGCTGAGAAAGGAGTTCCCCCTTCTACCTCCTACGAGCCTCTCAAGCGTCTCATCAACCAATGTCCTCCTCCTTCTAACATCGAGCTCTCCGACAAACTTCTCCCTGAAGATCAACTACTCCACGGCGCTCATCTTTTTTCTGAGGTATTTTCCCTTATCTTTATGGCATCTAATTCCTTTATCTTTTAAACATTGCTTCTTTTCGTCATGCAGTTCGGTCTTGTCTATACTAAAATATTCGACCAAGGCATTGAAATGGCTGCTGAGATTGAACTTCTTTGAGCTGAGGCATCCTCCTTCCAGGCAGCCCTCAAGGGTGTCGCCGCAGAGAAAGACAAAGCTCAAAAGCGGGCTCAAGCTATGGCTGAGGAATTGCCTCTTCTCCGGGCTCAAAGCAGGCAGGAGGCGGCCAAGATTAAGCATCTGGAGGAAGAAATGGAACGAATGGGAATAGAGATGAGGCAGATGGAGCGCGAACTACCAGATGTTGGAGTGCAAGCCTGCATCAAATCCCTGTTTACCTCTTCCTTGGGTCAAGAATTCTTGGGGACTCTTCATACTCAGTGGCTATCCAGCTTTTTAAAGAGCTCAAGCTTCCTATGTGCCATGGGTCCACATATTCCTCATTTCATCGACCATGGCTTCAGCAATGCCGTGGCCGAGCACTCAGCCCCAGGGTTCGATGGGACCTACTCTCGTGCTTTCCGCCTTGACCAACTTGCTACTCCTCCCAAATTCTTAGGGGATCCGGCGGAGAGTGCCGACAGTCCTTGGTGGCTTTCTGGAATGAATCAGACCATTGTTAAATTACAGGCGGCCAAGGTGGGTATGGCTGAGCTAAAGCCTCTAGAGCAGTTGGTCTATCCTTATGCCTCTGCTCCCAAGACTGTGATAGAAGCAGAGGGAAAAAAGGATGCTGAGGCTAGCTTAGGAGATGAAGAGGGCCCAGAGGAGGGCGGAGGATCTAGCAATCATGTTGTTGTCGGGGAGGCTGCCATCGAAGGAGCTATGGTCGAGGGAGCTGCTGCTGAGGAGGTTGTTGTTGAAAAAGCAGTTTAATATTCGTATTTCCATGATCATAACAAACATTTTACCTTTCTTTTGTTTTGCTACACTCTTTTAATTTCTGCTCATGGTATTTGCTCAATCATACTCTGTAGGGGACCCCACACTCCTGGATATGTGGGGGCTTTTTGTAGTAATCGTTCTAGCTTCATATTACTTGTTTGTTGGCATGTCTTTTCTTTTCTGCTTACATGGGTAACCTATAAGACCAGTAAAGAATATATTGGGGGTGTGCTCTTGGAGGTGTGCTCTTTTTCTCCCCCCCCCCCCCCCCCACCCCTTATTGGTCTTGTAGGTTGCACCATAATCGTCTCTTGGTTTTATAACCTTCAAAGAATTTTCTCAAGAACTTCAGGGATCACTTCTGGTTTCAAATGACTCGAGGAGGTTTTCCTTGATTTTAGCAAAATCTTTATTTTCTAAGTACCCGTCTCGGGTCTTGGTTATGGGGAGATGCTTCCCCGTTCTCCTTGGCCTTTGCTCCTTTACTTATCTCTCACTCTTGTTTAAAAGATTTTGATTCATAAAACCTTTCTTTTCGTTGAGTAACCCTTTTGGGTCTCAAGTATGGTGAGGGCTCTCCGGAGCTCCTCGGCTTCTAGGCCTCTGAGTGTCTCTCACTCTCATTCTTAAAAGATTTTGGTTCATAAAATCTTTCTTTTCATTGAGTAACCCTTTTGGGTCTCAAGTATGGTGAGGGCTCTCCAGAGTTCCTCGGCCTCTAGGCCTCTGAGTGTCTCTCCCTCTCATTCTTAAAAGATTTTGGTTCATAAAATCTTTCTTTTCATTGAGTAACCATTTTGGGTCTCAAGTATGGTGAGGGCTCTCCGGAGCTCCTCGGCCTCTAGCCTCTGAGTGTCTCTCATTCTCATTTTTAAAAGATTTTGATTCATAAAATCTTTCTTTTCATTGGGTAACCCTCTTGGGTCTCAAGTATAGTGAGGGCTCTCCGGAGCTCCTCGGCCTCTAGGCCTCTGAGTGTCTCTCACTCTCATTCTTAAAAGATTTTGATTCATAAAATCTTTCTTTTCATTGGGTAACCCTCTTGGGTCTCAAGTATAGTGAGGGCTCTCCGGAACTCCTCGGCCTATAGGCCTCTGAGTGTCTCTCACTCTCATTCTTAAAAGATTTTGATTCATAAAATCTTTCTTTTCATTGGGTAACCCTCTTGGGTCTCAAGTATAGTGAGGGCTCTCCGGAGCTCCTCGGCCTCTAGGCCTCTGAGTGTCTCTCACTCTCATTCTTAAAAGATTTTGATTCATAAAATCTTTCTTTTCATTGGGTAACCCTCTTGGGTCTCAAGCATAGTGAGGGCTCTCCGGAGCTCCTCGGCCTCTAGGCCTCTGAGTGTCTCTCATTCTTAAAAGATTTTGATTCATAAAATCTTTTTTTTCATTGGGTAACCCTCTTGGGTCTCAAGTATAGTGAGGGCTCTCCGGAGCTCCTCGGCCTCTAGGCCTCTGAGTGTCTCTCACTCTCATTTTATTATATTCATGCACCATATATTCCAATAAGGGAAAGATAATCAAAACGCGGTAATTTTGTATAATTCTTTTTCAAAAAAGGGATAAAGCTTCATTGATTAATATCAATTTTCAACATAGGCCATAGATAACCTACGTCGGCCTCATTAAAAACCTCTTTACGGAAAAACCCCCAAGGGGAAACCCATAAAGAGGGAAAAAGAGCTCCGGTGAAGCTACTAAATACATTAAACAAAATACGAATTAATGCAAAAAGTCACAAATGGTCTCAAGACCTTACATTTTCTTCAAACAAAGAACCTCTTCAAATGGCAAACATTCCAAGGTCTGGCTATATCGACTCCTTCCATGCTTTGCAATCTATAGGCTCCTCCCTTCAATACCTGTGTGATTTTATAAGGCCCCTCCTAGTTGGGCTCCAATTTTCCAGTATTCTTTAGGGCGTCTGCTCTCCTTAATACCAAATTCCCCACTCTGAAGGACCTCGGGATCACCCTTCGGTCATATGTCGCTTTAATTCTGCTCTTGTATCTTTCCGCACGCACTCGAACCATCTCTCTTTCTTCTTCCATTAAATCCAGGGCTTCTCTCATCAACCTCTCATTCTGGTGTTCTTCAAATTGGGCAATTCGGTGGGATTGCAGCACAGCTTCTGGAGGTATCACCGCCGCAGCTCCGTAGACCAGCTGGAAAGGGGACTCCCCAGTTGCTGTCTTTGGGCTAGTTCTGTAGGACCATAACACATTATCTAATTCGTTCACCCATCCTCCTCCTATCTTTGTCAACCTCGTCCGAATACCATCTACTATCGTTCGATTCGTAACTTCTACCTGTCCGTTAGCTTGAGGATGGGTTACAGAGGTAAATCTTTGTATTATGTTTAGTCTTGCGCACCATCCTCGTACGTTTTCTCCATTAAACTGTGTCCCATTGTCAGAGACCAATATCCTGGGTACTCCGAACCTGCAGCAAATTTGTTTTCCCAGGAACTTGATTACGTTCTCCTCATCTATCGTAGCTAGAGGGGCAGCTTCAACCCATTTACTAAAATAATCTACTGCCACTATCAAAAACTTTCTTCCTCCCGAGGCTGGGGGGAAGGGCCCCACCAAATCGATTCCCCACTTAGAGAAAGGACACGGGGAGCGCATAGCTCCCATCTCTTCTGTCGGAACCCTTATCAAGGGACCGTTTTTCTGACATTTAACACATTTCCTTACGAATTCTTTGGCATCCTTCGTCATGGAGGGCTAATATAATCCGGCCCTTAAGGTTTTCTTCACCACTGTCTTGTATTCATGACTGGTCGCATCTCCTTCATGGATTTCCTTGAGTGTGTACATCGCTTCTGGGATTGATATGCACCTCAAGTATGGTTGGGTAAATGACCTTTTGTATAAATGCCCTCCAATGATACAGTATTTGACCCTAAGAGCTCGAGCCTCTCGGGTGGTAGGGGCATCTGCTTCCTTGGTGAGTTCCGTCCAAATATCTTTCCTCCAATCATCTCCTCCTTCGATGGAACCAATGGGGTTTCCGAGAGTCTCTCTTTCTGCTACTACCAAGGTCACTGTTCCTTGTCCCTCAAACTCTGTGGAGCTGGCGAGTTTGGAAAGGCCATCAACCTGCATGTTATCCTCTCGAGGTATGAATCACCTTACAATCTTGGAACTTGCTTATCACTTCTTTAGCCCTTTCCAAGTAAGCAGCCATTCTGTTGTCTTTGGCTACATACTCTCCATTTACCTGTTGAACAACTAATTGGGAATCGGAGTATAGGATTACCTTCAGAGCTCCCAATTCGACCGCCATCTCCATTCCTCGGATCAGAGCTTCATATTCTGCTCCATTGTTTGAGGTTATGAATTGAAACCTCACTGCAAATTGTAGGTCCTCTCCCTGGGGACTCACTAGCACTATCCCTGCTCCACACCCACTCAGGGTCACTGAGCCATCCACATATATCTTCCATCCCTCTGCTTCTTCTGGTTTGGTAGATTCTTGGATGAAATCAGACAAATCTTGGGCTTTATGGCCTTCCGTGGCTCGAAATCCACATCATACTCTTGAAGCTCTATTGCCCATCTCACCATCCTTCCCGAGAGGTCTGCTCGGCCAATAACCTTCTCTGTAAGTTCAGGTCCCAGTTGGGTGCCTATCTTAGTGGCAAAGCCGAGTTTCCCTGGGAAGAGCTCCACGTTCATCAGCTCCTCATCTGTTTTAACATTTACCTGTTCAGGTGTTACTCCTTCTACTTTCTTTTTCTTTAACTCAGGGTCGTCTCCTCACGTCCTCTCCAGGCCCTTGGTTAAAGCTCTGTCCGCCATCTTTACAGACTCCGCGTAGCACTTCCGTGCTTGATATTGATCTCCTCTCACTTCTCCCACTCCTTCAGCCGTAGGAAATTTCATTTTCATATGAAATGTGGAGATGACCGCTTGGAAGAGATTCAGGCTGGGTCTCCCCATTACTACATTGTAGGATGAGTGAATATCCACAATGAGGAACTCCACCAGGTGAACCTTTCGAACTGGAGCGTCCCCCAATCCTACCTGTAACATCACAGATCCTAAGGGTTGGATGGCCCCTCCGGAGAAACCATATAAGGAGGTATCTACGGGCCGCAGCTTCACACTCAGCTCCATCCTTTTGAAACACTCAAAAAACATAATATCAGCCGAGCTTCCCGTGTCTACAAAGATTCGGGCGACATCGAACCCAGCTATGTCCGTAGTGATCACCAAAGCGTCATTATGATCTTCCTTAATTTCCTTCCTATTCTCCGGCCCAAATTTGATATTGGGCGTCTCTGTCATGCGTCCTACTTCTTTTAGTTGACTCCCCACTTCAGTTTTTAGAGTTCGAACACTCTGCTTTCTCTTTCGGAAGGAATCTCCATTTGCTGGTCCCCCCACAATTATGTGGATTACTCCTCTTTTCGGCGGTGGAGGAGGTATATCTTCGGTCACCTCCTTGGATTCTTTTTCTTCCGGCTTCCTTTCATGTTCCTTTCGCTTCTGCCCCCGAGGGCCCTGCCTGTCTCTAAATATAAATTCCTTCAGATGCCCCGCCTGGATCATCCTTTCAATCTCGTCTTTCAGGTGATAACATTGGTTTGTGTCATTTCCATACTCATTGTGGAATCTGCAAAATCGATCGGACTTGGGCTTCTGAGGGCCCCGATTCCTGGAATAAGGGAATTTCAAATCGGGATGGTCTCTTGCTACCTCTAGTACTTCGGCAGGTTCTATTCTCAAGGGTGTGTACTTCTCAAACCTTCCGCGAGGGCCGCATCGGGAACCTCCAGATGGATTGTTGTCTCTTGTCGGACCGGGGGTTCGAGGGACCCCTGGGCTAGAACGTCTGGAGGGGCCTTCTCTTCTTTTCTCTCGATCTTGTGGTCTAGCTTCCAGTCTCTTGGCTTTACGGACCTCCTCCAGGGTGAGGTATTTCTCTGCTCTGTGTAATAACTCATCAAAGTTCTTGACTGGCTTCTTAGCAAAAGAGGAGAAGAAGTCCCCATCACGCAATCCATTAGTAAGAGCATTAATCTTCACCTCCGGGGAGGCTGTAGGGACCTCCAGGGCTGCTTGATTAAACCTCTGAAGAAAAGCTCTCAAACTCTCGTTCTCCCCTTGCCTTAGATTGAAGAGGGTCAAAGTGGCCCGCGGCTGCCTTCGGGCACTAGCGAATTGATGGAGAAATAACTCGCTGAATTCCTCCCAGGATCGAATGGTATTGGGTTCCAGCTGGGTGAACCATTGCTGTGCTGCTTTCGCCAAGGTAGTCAGAAACACTCTACACTTGATTCCCTCTCCGTACCGATGTAATAGCGCAGCATTCTCGAATCTTATTAGGTGTTCGTACGGATCCGCCGTACCATCATACTCAAAATTGAGGGGCTTGAAGTTGAACGGCAGTTCATCCTGTAATATGTTAGGAGAGAACTGACATCCAGAAACATAAGCAGATCTGCTTTCTCGGCTAGTCATCTGTCTTCTCATATCCCTCATTTCCTTCTGTAGGGCCTGTAGTTGGTCGCTGACTGGACCCGGGTAGGTATCATCTGTACTTTCTTCCACTTCGGGGAGCTCCATCTCTCGGGACGCCAAATCTGCATTCCTCCTTGTGTTCCGAGGGGGGATGCTTCTTTCTACTCGGGAAGGCGTTTTCTCATCTCCTTCTGCGCGCATTCCTTCCTCCTTGGATAGCGCTTGGGAAGCCGGGGTGCCTCCTCCTGGAGTCTCGGAGTGGGTTTCTCCACATTCATCGGCGTAGTTCTAGGGACTTGACTTTCGTGAGCCGCGAAAACTCTCTCTACAGCCTGCTTGATAAGGGCATTCAATTGATCTGGAGAGACCAAGCATGGTCCCGAGTTTAGAGTGTCTCCCGGTTGGGGATTTGAAGTTCGGATCACTATGGCTTCCCCAATCGCTGTTACCCCTTCTCCGATTGATAAGGGATGATTCTCGTCACCCAAGTTTGGAGTGGGTGTCAGTGGCGGATTTGATCCAGAAGGGGCATGCATTGGTTCCTTCCCTGGGCTTCCCTTCAGTGTGGGATCAGTCGGTAAAGGGGGATTTTCCCTTGGAGGGGTTTTCTTCCCCAAAGTAGGCGTAATTGTGTCATTTCCTCCGTCCATTGCTCGAACAAATAGAAATTCGTGAAAAGATCTCTCAAATCTTTCCCACGGAAGGCGCCAGTTGATGTGCCAAAAATTGCACGGATAGATTAGATATCCTTGGGGTTCGATATCCAAATTCCCGAACGCCTATGAATGCTTCGGGTACACTGCTTCCACTGGAATGATCCTCCAAGAACCTGCAAAAGACACACCGGAGGGGACTCCGGTGCGGACACTCCGACGCTCAAGTCAGTCTCGGTAATTCAGTATATGGCAAGGACTAAAGAGTCCTTTAATTATCAATGAGGTTCTCGCAGAAAATCAAGATGATGTTCGTAAGCAGCGTAGTAAATCAAGTAAAGTTAGAGATCGTAACCTGAAAATGTGCCTCGGTTTACCTATTTATAGAAAGTCCCCACCTAAGAGGAAGTTAGGGTTTCCTTCTATTTCGGAGCTGCACTTTGGACTCAGCCCTGCTATGTTGACAAGATCTTCCACTCTCTTACTTCCTGGAAGACCGGAACCACTCCCCCTAGTGGACTTCGCCCGCGGGGATAAAGGAAGAATGAGTCTTCCTTTACCCAGTCCCAGGCCGTTTCGTACGGGGCTCCTCCGAGATCTTCGGACTACTAGTTCTTACCCAGACTAGGTCTTCCTGATATCTCTCCCCAAGTGAAGCTCCCTCCGGAGGGACCTCCGTAAGAGATTCTTTATCCAGAGAGTATTTCTTAATCCTGTATCTCCTCTTTTATCTTATCCTCTATACACGTGTCGTCTTCTTATCGAATGACATTTTTAGGCCGCATCACCGACTTTACGCTGTAAATTTCGTCTCTCGTGAATTGCCATGTAAATTTCGTCTCTCGCTGTAAATTTTCGCAGTGGGATTAATAATATTGTGCTGAATTTTTCAGTAAAAATTTTTTTTGCACTTTTCAGTTATAGACTCTTACACTTTCAGTTATATTGACTTACACTTTTCATTAATATTGTGATGCTCTTTTCAGTAATACCAACTTGCACATTTCAGAAATATCGTATTTCACTTTTAGTTATACTAACTTATACTTTTAGGGCTTGTTTGGTTTGCTAGATAGGATAGATATATTAGGATTGGATAGATATATTAGGATAGGATTTAGTGGGACAATTTGAAAAATTGATTTAAAATTCATGTTTGGATTGATGGATTAAATTTTTAAGTTTATATGATAATTTATAATCAAGTTGTTTGGATTGTATGATAAAATTGAAAAATATTATTACACAGTTTAATAATTGAAAAGTGCAAACACCATTTTACCAAAAAGTGTAAATCATGAAAAAGTGCAAGTCAAAAAAGTGTAACATGGACTAGAGTGCACAACATGCACTGAAGTGTATACTAAACTAAACCTATTGGTATCACACAAGATCTTGTTGTAAGTTTCTTATAAAATCAGAGAAAGCAAGGTGCATGGAATCATACCCGTTAGCCTATTACTTTCTTCTTTTTTATTCTTTTCTTATCACAATTTCTAGTATTTTAATGACGAAAAATAAATTTCGTTGTCTTTAAAGCCGAGCGGATGTTGCAGCCTCTACCGGTACCCGAAAGACTTTGGAAGGATGTAACAGTGGATTTTATCAAAGGCTTGCCCAGATCAAATGGACACAATGGCATACTAGTTGTGGTGGACAAGTTAACAAAATATGATCAATTCATTTCTTTAGTTCACTCATATACTGCAAAATCTATAACACGTTTGTTTGTAGAAAATGTCTGTCAAGCTACACGGAGTTCAGCAATCGATCATCACAGATCGTGACCGGATATTTGTGAGCAATTTTTGGAATGAATTTTTTAAAATGCAGGGTAATCGGTTAGCAATGAGCTTGGACTACCACCCACAAACCGATGGACAGACGGAGGTGACAAATCGTACGCTTGAGCAATATATGAGATGTTGTGCACACCAATTATAAAAAATGGGAAAGAGATTTGCTTCTACGGCAACTGAAGGAAACATTGCAAAATTGCATTCAGCGCATGAAAGAGTTTCACGTCTGGAGTTGACGACGAGAAGAAGAGTTCGAGATAGGCGATTGGGTTTACTTAAAATTACGACCAGACAACAGGCGATTTCCCAAAAGGCGTTGTACAAGCTTGGTAGCAGATATTATGTGCCTTTTCAGGTTATTGCTGGAGTAGCGATTTCCCCAAAAGGTTATGTGCCTTTTCAGGTTATTGCTGGAGTAGGTGCAGTAGGGTGCTGATTAAATTTACTCGCAATCATCCAGTCATACATGTGTCCCAACTACTTTAAACAACGACGAAACAATATTAATATCAGTCCAATATATAAGGGTTTGTAAAACTAGATCCTTAATTTATGAAAAGTTTGTAACTTTATATATCTTGCTAAGGAATTTTAATTCTGATTTTCACCGACATGAAAAGTTTGTATAAGTGTTTTTAATTCCGATTTACAACCAATGCAAATCTTGACTCTTCACCGCCTCTTTATTTTTAGGGTTTTATTTAGACCTTCGCATGCACTTTGTCTTGATCTATTTAGGAAGTGTCTTTCTCTTTCTTTGTCTTATCATTTGCTGCTAGAGCTTTTCAATTTTATTACTCGTCTAGCGCCGGCGAACAAGACCTTCCATTTCTAAATTATTATTTTTAAATCGAAATCGGCGACTTGCCCGCCTAAGCACCGCCCAAGTCCGCCCAAGATCAAAGCCAATTTTTTCGCACCGATTAGCAGTAATCGTGGCGACCAGCCGTCGACTAGTCGCTTAGGGGTGACCGCATGCAACCTTGCATAGAAGAGATTAAAAAACGCTATCGACGAGCGCTTCCGCCTAGGCCGATATATGCAACCTTGCATAGAAGAGATTAAAAAACTAACAAAGCACTTTTGAAGGATATCAAGTAAAAAAAAGATGAAGCATAGAAAGAGATTAAAAAACTAACTAACACTTAAGGACATCAAGTAAAAAAAAAAAGATGATTTTTTTAAAATGAATATTGATGAAAGAACTAATTGGATGTTATTGCTTTAAGTTGTTTATTTTCTTTTCACTTTTAATAATCATTTAATCATTTCTCCAATTTATACTATTTATACTAGGCAATCTCTATCAATGAATCCCATTCTCTAGAACTTAATAATTTTCTACATATTTATAAATATTTTTGAAATTATTCTAAAATATTTTACTTTTTATTATTTCAAAAAGTTTTTTCATCAATAGTTTCAGCGCTTGTAATTCAATAAAAAAAAAAAAAAAAGTTAGTCACTCTCTGTAATCTATGAATTTTCTAAATGCATATACTTTTTAAAGTCCAAAATATTACTCCAGAAAAGTTAGTTTCTTCTTGCGTAATTCTTATTCACAATCGCCGTCGCTGAGCTAGATAGTCGCCGCGGAAAATTGATCTTTGTTCGCAAAGCCCATCTGTCTTCAAATTAAAGCAGGGAGAGAGGAGAGCATTCACGTTGCGTTTGCCCGGTTGCCTCTGTATTTTTTTAATAAATCGGAAATTTGTTCTCGGTCGGTCAACAAATTAATAATAATAAGATTTGATTGTAATTTTATAAATGTCTTTGTCTGTATTTTTTTAATAAATCGAAAATTTGTTCTCGGTTAACAAATTAATAATAATAATAAGATTTTATTGTAATTTTATAAATGTCTTTGTCTTTGTATTCGATCAGTTGCTAGATCAGCTTTTCAAAATAATTAAGGATGAACATGATAATACCAAAATAACGCCGATCTACTCCAGGATAGTTTCCTTATATGCTGAGCAAAATGAATTACAGTACAATTTGATGTGCCTGGAGGCCTTATTGGAATTGGTACAACCATGGACCCCACACTTACACGTGCTGATAGGTTGGTTGGCCAGGTTCTTGGGGAAGTTGGTTCCCTACCTGAAGTGTACGTTGAATTAGAGGTATGAGTCTTGTTTGGTCAAACAAAAATTTGATTGTGGGTATAGGAAAAATTGGTTTAGGAAGTCAATTTTGTAACATATCTTTTTAATGCTGCATAGGTAAATCTTTTTGCTAAGGAGGCCGGCTGCTTGGTGTTAGGACAAAGGACACAGAAAGGCAGGGTAAGGTGACAAAGCTAGCCAAGGGGGAGATCCTGGCCTAATGTTGAACATAGGATCTATGTCTATTGGGGCCCGTGTCCTCGCTGTTAAGAATGTGTTTGCAAAACTGCAACAGACATCTCCTGTGTGTACGAGAAAATTGCACTGAGTCGAAGAATTTATAAGCATTATATTGGCGTCTCATTTGGTGGGGTCAGATTCAAGCTGCAGGTATTACTCTTGATGTTCCACCGTATTTACTGAGTTTGCACACCAACAAAGGAAAAAGGTAACAAGCACCACAAAACTAGTTTGATTGAGTGTATATTAGTGGGCCCCAAAAGTAATGACATAATTCATAAATATGTGTGTATTGTGAGAATGAGTATGAAAACTTTTCGATAAATCGTTTTGGATACATATAGAGCCCATCAATAGAAAATAAATGACAAAAAGTCATATCCAAAAAACAATAGATAATCTTTTCTCCTCCATAATTTATGTAGTTCATACTTTACCAATCATACTCATAATTTATGTAGTTCGTACCTAAAGGGTTTAACTTTACATGACGATTTAATTTATTGTCACTAAAATATTTATTTTTTGTGAGGATTTTTTCCATTTTCTACCAACTTTGTCAAATTCTAGTGACAAAAATTGTCATTATTAGCAAATTATTTCATCACATTTTATATATTTCGTCACCAAAGAGTTACATTGTAGTGACAAAATTTTAATCGTTATTATGTATATTTATATAATGACAATACAATTTGTCACAAAATGGTATTATTCAGATATAGTGACAATTCGTTATTATGTGGTCACTAAATAGTATATAAATGACTTAAAAAAAAAAAGTATATAAATGATGATGAATTATTTTTGTCACAATAAAGTATTATTCAATGACGAATATGATTGTCAGTAAAATTTTAGATATAGTGACAATATATATTTCGTCATCTATTAAATATTTCGTCATGAAAAAATTACATTTTTATTACTCCCTCCGTTCCGTGATTACTTGCACACTTTTCTTATTGGGACGTCCCAAAATTACTTGTACACTCTTAATATGGAAATACCCCACAAAATTAATAACCTCACAACATCATTTTATTTTCAAATTTGCCACTCATTTTTTCCATACATTTCACTTTACACATCATCAAATCCACTTTACACATCATCAAATTACCTAAAATACCCCTCCTTTATCTTACATCATCAACCACTAAATCCATTTTTCTTAAACAACGTGCCGGTCAAAGTGTGCAAATTATCCCGGGACGGAGGGAGTACGATTTTTTTATCGTCATCATATGGCTTCAAGTAAGATAGGCATATGGTTCGACACTGATCTTCTAAGCCCTTTCTGATATGAGCTTGGCCACTTTGCTATCCAGTCTGAATTAATAAAAAAAAATTAAATCCTGCTCTTACATGTGTCGTTTGGCTTATACCATGTGTAAGATCGTCCGTGTAGCGACATATCAATCAAGCCCGAATTCTGGATGAATGAGTCAAAGATTTGCATATTTCTTCTATCTAGTTCCAATCTTCTGCCGCTTCTTTCAGCCTCCCGTCTGATCGAGTTGAAGTCCCCTACTACGCTAACACACGTGGTGGGTGATTGAGAAATGATAGTGGAATATATGCATATAAATTTATGATGGAGCACTGTCATTTTTCCTTCCCCCATAAGCCATTAACGATAATAGCTCCGTCCATATACCAACTACTCACAACAGTAAATAACTCAGAGTTTCAAATAGAAAGTATACCCCTAGCTCTACCTAGGGGTGGCAATTTTCGACACGACACGATAGCACGATACGAATCCGACACGAAAATTGCGGGTTAGTGTTTGGCCTTATCGGGTTCGTGTCGTTATCGGGTCGACCTGATAACGACACGAAAATTTCGTGTCGGGTTCGTGTCGGGTTCGTGTCAACCCGTTAAGCACGATAAAATTAACAGGTAACCCATTAACCTGTTAACAACCCGTTAACCTGTTATTTACCTGATAAATATTTATATAAATATAATATTTTTATATATTTAATACAATTTTAAATTGATTTATTTTCTTATCGTGTCGTTATCGTGTTGTTATCGTGTTACGTGTCGTTATCGTGTCGTGTCACGTCGACACAAAAATTATCGTGTCGTTATCGTGTCGTGTCGTGTCGACACGAAAATTATCGTGTTCGTGTCGTGTCGACACAGATCCTTATCGTGTCGTGTTCGTGTTTGGCCTTATCGTGTCGTGTCACTATCGTGTCGACCCGAAACACGACACGATAGCACGATTTGCCAGCCCTAGCTCTACCAACTACTTCCTTAAACGCCCATCCAAATTTTTCCCCTCCCCAAATCGATCTACACAGCACTTCGTCAATACTCTCTTTTTTTGTCTCTTGAATACAGCAAAAATCGATTTTATTGGCTCTAACTAACTCCCTAATCTCCCTGCACTTTGCTTTACTCTCCAAGCCTCTGATGTTATAGGAACAAATAATCAATAAATTACCTTTTTCCCCTTCTATGTGGCCTCTTCATGGATGATCTTGTCCTTTCCTTCCATTTCTGTTATATTATTGATGATGTTTGCTTCCGCTGCGTTGCTGGTTAGGCCCATAAGCTTCCCCAACTCCCACATCTCGGTTGCACTTTGAATGGTTTTCTCTAGGTGTTGTTTTTGCCCTCCTCCCTTTTTTTGTCTTTTTTTATACCTCGTGAGCTATCTTCCTCCGGTGGGCTCTCTATCTCCACTACGAATTTCCCCTAGGTTTTCCCTTCCTCTTTCTTTTTCGTCCTTTTGGATTGGCCCCTCTATTTTTTCTTCTGATTTTGGTGTTCCGATCGCTTGATGATAGTTGGAATCCCCTCGTGTGTCGATCGTGAAACATCAGGTGTAGGTGGCGATTCATTGAGGTCAAGATTTTCAGATTTGCATTGTGTTTCTCTATTCATTTCTTGTGTGTTTATAGGCTGTTCTTGGCTCTGGTTGACCGTGAGGGTTTCAAGATTATTCTCGATTAGTGCATAGGGAGTTGTGTTCTACTGAATTGGGTTCCTTCTTAAATCCTTTTCTCGATCTAGGCTTTGAATTCCATCGAGTGGGCTTTCTAGTGTGGGGGATATGCGTCCTTGGCCCAGTTTTAGTTCAGGGGAAATATGGGCTTCTAAAGGCCCATTAGGTGTACTACCTTCTAGGCCCACTTTCTCCTTGGCCCGCTGCTTCGAAAAATGATCTGGGGAGATCCGTGTGGTGTCCTCTGACATATTCCTTGGTCCCCACAACCCCTCTCCTACTTCTGAGACTTTGTTTTGGGTTCCCACGTTATTGGGTGTAGCATCTTCCATATATAATTGCGCCTCTCTCTTCAAAAACTGAGTCCCTTGTCGTTTCTTGGACCACCGTTTCGGCTTCTCCGGAGTCTACCATGGCCGTTTCCACCCTTCCTTAGACTCACGTGATTACTTGAGATGAGCGGTTCGATTTGTACGAATCGTCCGACCAAATGGATTCTCCGTCACTGGACACGTCGTCCCCGTGGATTAGGGTATCCGTGTGGGTGATGATAATTTCCTCAAAAATTCTGATCTT
Organism: Galeopsis tetrahit; assembly: GCA_963675135.1. NCBI lineage: Eukaryota > Viridiplantae > Streptophyta > Magnoliopsida > Lamiales > Lamiaceae > Galeopsis > Galeopsis tetrahit. Next base: position 65,670,247 of record OY776124.1, on the reverse strand, counting down.
TTAATCTCTTATGTTGATCTTCGCCACCAGGGTTTGGTTGACTTCGTTTAATTACGGTACTGAGATTAGGATCCTTGCCGACTCTAGTTGTCTTTTTTCCTCTGTGTTCTTATCCATTCTTAAGAAGTTGCCCAGCTTTGCACAAGCTAGCTTGAAAAACCTGGGATTCCATGCATGGGTCGGGACCCCGACCCATCTCGTCTATATTTTCCTCTGATGTGCCACATCAGTGCTTTCCAGATCCTTGTCCATTCAAACCAATTTGCAGTCCATTCATCTATGTCTTTTTTAAACTCAAAAGTTGCTTCATCTTCCACATGTTGTATTAGTATTGCATTATCCCTGTGATAATAGAATGACTCTCTAGAATGAGAGTTTGAATGTGTATTGAGGAGTATATAAAGAGTTGTTTACAAGAAGTTGAGAGAAGGTTGTTATAACTAACAAAGTAACCACTATTTTAAACTAACTTCTAACAAACTTAACTAATACTCCCCCTCAAGCGAAGCGGGAGCGAAGAGACGTTGAGCTTGTGTCGGAAAAACTCAAATAATGGGCGAGCAAGATTTTTCATGAAGATGTCTGCGAACTGGCACTGAGAAGGCACTAACTGAGTAATTAGTCGACCAGTGGTGACGAGCTCACGGACGAAATGATAATCAATGTCGATGTGTTTTGCTTGATTGTGGGTGACAGGATTTTGAGAAAGAAAGATAGCACTTTTGTTGTCGCAAAGGAGTGTTGGGGGGTTTTGAAGGGAGAGCATTTTGTTCTTTAAGTAGCGAACAAAGCCAAGCGACTTTTGAAGAGGTTGTCGCCATGGCACGATATTCTGACTCACAGCTTGACCGAGAAACTGCGGGTTACTTTTTGGCTGCCCAGGAGACCAGATTTGGGCCAAGGAATATGGCGTAGCTGAAGGTAGAGCGATGCGTGTCAAGGCAACGAACCCAGTCAGCATCCGAGTAGGCGAGCCATTTTGAGTGACCGGGAGAAAAAGGGAGGCCAAGGTGAGAAGTGTCTTTGACATAACGAAGAATGCGATTGACAGCCTGAAAGTGATCGACAGTTAGCTTTGCCTGAAATTAACTTACAGTGTTTACGGCAAAGGCAAGGTCGGGGCGGATGATAGTGAGATATTGAAGTGCCCCGACGAGAGAGCGAAAGAGTGTTGGATCAGAAAAGGAAGTGTCGTCTAGGCGAAGAAGATCAGATGTAGATCTCTGAGTGGCAACTGGTTTTGAGTCGAGCATGTTCGCTCGGGTAAGGATGTCAATGGCATATTTAGATTGGTTGAGGAAGAGTCCGCGATTAGTGTAAGTGACTTCAAGACCGAGGAAGTATGTCAGGCAACTAAGATCCTTGATGGCAAACTCCTTATTGATCCTGGAAGTAAGGCGAGTAATAAAGGTTTGATCATTTCCAGTGATTATGATATCATCAACATAAACGAGAAGAAAAAGAGTAACACGACCTAACGAGTAGATGAACAATGAGGTATCATATTTGCTTTAAGTAAACTCGAGGGCGAGGAGAAAGTCACAAAATCGTTGAAACCAAGCGTGAGGAGCTTGTTTCAGACCATAAAGGGCTTTGTTGAGTTTGCAGACATGATTGGGACGAAGAGGGTCAACAAAACCAGGGGGTTGGCGCATTTAAATAGGTTTTTGTAGAAGTCCATGGAGGAAGGCGTCGTTGACGTCCAGTTGGTGGAGCGACCAGTTGTTCATGATAGCAAGGAAAAGAATCACACGAATAGTGACAGATTTGACAACGGGATTGAAAGTGTGATCGTAGTCGAAGCCAGGAATTTGAGTAAAACCATGGGCGACCAATCGGGCTTTATGGCGATCAATAGAGCCATCAGCAAGAAATTTAGTTCGATATACCCATTTTGAGCCAACTATGTTCGCATCTGGAGGTGGAGGAACTAAATCCCAAGTGTTATTTTTGTGGAGAGCTTTAAGTTCGTCGTCCATTGCAGCCAACCAGTGAGGAGATTTAGCTGCCGAGGAAAAACCTTTGGGTTCAGAATTTGTATGAATAGCAGCGAGCAGGGGGGATCAGATGGGTGTTTTATTTTGAAGATGTCATTCTAAGATCTGGTTCGCATAGCATGAGTAGGAGTTGCAGCTGGCCAGATGCGAGGAGGAGAAGCGGGGGGAGGAGCTCGCAGGGGGCGAGAAGCAGGAGGATGAACGATTGGACGAGCAATGGGAGGAAAATGATGGGGAAGAGCAAGCGGCATGGGGATAAACACAACGAGCATGGAGGTTTAGAAGAGTCTTCGGGGCGACCAGTAGAAGATAAAGGAGTGGATTCAGATGGCGAGCTGTCAAAAACAGATACGTCAAGCGAGGAGATTTCCGAGCAAGGGCGGTCACCAGCGAAAGGAAAGATAGTTTCATCAAAGCGAGCATGGCGCGAGATATACAGGCGTTACGAGCAAGGATCAAGACAACAGAAGCCTTTATGACGCGAGCTGTAACCAAAGAAAATACAAGTAAGATGACTTGTATCGAATTTTTGCACACTTTTTAGTACAACAATAACAATCCCCACAAGTGTATGGGTTCGTTATAGTTGAGTAAGTATACGACCTAGTAGTTATCGTCCAAGGACCTAGAGAGAGTGTGGAGCCCCAAAACTATAAGTTAAAATGGTGTTATAGAAGCTAAATAGGAGGATAAAACAAATACCAACTAAGAAAATAAACAACTAATGCAAACAACTAAAACTAACTCTCAAAAAGATGAAAGTGCAAGGTAAGGGTATTGCCTCGGGTGTTTCCGTTTTGTGAGCAATTAAGTGAACTAGTGAACCAATTACATGAATTTACTACGAATTTGGGTCAAGTTAAAGGCTATCACATATGTGTGCAAACCCCCTCGAAAGGCATAGGTAAACATCGTGCATTGATTAGCAATTATAGGATCTAACCAAATACCATAAGCCCCTAAGATAGTGTTTCATAAGAACTTTCAACACGGTTACTAATGCCTATGAAACGCCCTCTCACCAAACTCCTAGATGACCTCTACTCGTTTAGTGTCTAAGGTTGTCGGTCTAGCCATTAACACCCCTCTCGGGTGAGCTAATTACTAATTAACTTCTATTCAATTGATCAAAGCTCACACTCACACTCCCAATCATGCTACCCAACTCTCGTTGCAATAAACATAATCGAACATGCTTGCTAATAGGGTTGATCAACTAAATGAATCATCAAAATACATCCCTAGAAACCTAAACACCAAATTGTAAGCTAATCATGCAATTAATCCACAATTACACTACATTCTCATCAAAACATCCACACCCAAGACAATTAGAGATTAGCCCATATCTAAATTAACAACTAGAATAAAATTCATGAAAATTAAACTACAAAACATGAATTAAAATCAAATAACCAACTAATATTCAAATAAGGAAAGAAAGCACCTCTATTGTCTTCAAATACTTCAATCACACCAACAATAAAATGAAACACTACATTAAAATCTATCTATGAAATGAAATAATAAATTAAACTATCTAATGAGTGGAGTGGTGGGGGAGGAGAAGAGATTTCTCCCCCAATGGAGTCGAGCCTCTGTTTCTCGCCAATCGCCTTCTGTGTGTATTTCCCCCAGCTTGGCTACTGTAAGTAGTGAATGGGCTTGGGCCTCTTTAATTAAATAATGGCTGCCAGGATAAATGATGTTGGGCCCACGTAACCATTGAAAATGCCTCCACATCCACACGCTAATAACAATCTGCAAAGGGCGCGGCTAAAGGCACCCGGCGTTCCTATGAGTACACCCATGAGATGAGGACACACGCCATTTGGATGAGGACACCCACCTGGAAAACCCAAAATTGCCCTTAACATTTCTTCCCCCCTTCCCTCCATTCTCTCCATTCGGTACACCCACCCTTCCCATCTTCCCCAAACCTCTCCCTCACTCAACTCTTATCCCCCATTCCCTACTCCCACTCCACCGTTACCCCCGAACAAGAGAGAGAGAGAGCACCGTTCTCCCCCACTCTCACTACATCGTTTTTTCGAAGAATAGGAGGAAGCGTTTTTTTTTTCATTTTGCAAAAATGGTTAAAGGTTAGTTTTTCTTGCTTATATTTGAGAAGAAGAGGAGGATGCGTGTTTAATTTCGGTTTTTGTTGATTGAAACATTGTTTTTATTGTTGTAGGGTTTAGGTTTTGTTTTTTGAATTTGGTGTTAATTTCATGCATGTGTTGATTAAGGTTAGTTTTTTGTGTTATAATCATGTTTATGTGTACAATGTATCAATATTTGATGTGTTAGGATGAAAATAAACCAATGGGCATCTAATTGGCATGGTTTAGGAAGAAATGAAACGGTTTAGGAAAAATTGAACGAATTTTGACTGGTTTTTCGAACATGGAGGACATGTCCGGGACAAATTTTTGAACATGGCTTATTTGTTGGGAACTAATTTTTGAACATTGGTGTCATGTTGGGAACTAATTTTCGAACATTGGTGTCATGTTGGGAACTAATTTTCGAACATTGGTCTCATGTTGGGAACTAATTTTCGAACATTGGTGTCATGTTGGGAACTAATTTTCGAACATTGGGCATATGTTCGAAAATTTATTCCCAACAGAGGGTTTTGGGTTTTAAATTCGACCAAGTAAAACTCGCGGAACTAAATTTCGAACATTGGCCCAATGTTGGGAACTTTTTTTCGAACATAAGCCCAATGTTCGAAAATTTGTTCGTTACAGAGAGTTTTGGGTTTGAAATTCGACCAAGTAAAACTCGCGGAACTAAATTTCGAACATTGGCCCAATGTTGGGAATTTTTTTTCGAACATAAGAGATATGTTCGAAAAAAAGTTCAAAACAAAAGAGATTTGTCCCAGTCTTTTTTTCGGACAACACATCAATGTCCGAAAAAAAAACACGAACATAGTCGTCTTCTTCGCAAAACCAGTCGCGAAAAGGGTTTTTTTTTTTAAAAATGACCAAATGCAATACATAATGTCAAAATGTATGTCCTAAATGCATATTATTTCAATTACATACCACTATAGAGTCATAAGATGCAAAAAAAACAAGCATAAACACCAACACAAACACACAAAAACCCTAAATATAAAAACTCTTTCACTTTCGAAAAAAAAACTTTCAAAACATGATAAATAACTTGCAAATGAGTCTTTGGCACCACCACTCGTAGTTATTGCATCATAATCGACCATTTTCGACCCCATCTTAGCTCTAAAAATCGAAATTACAGAACTGGAAATTTTGGAATTGAGAGTTGTGATGACTCTCTGCATTCCCGCGATTTAGAAAGGAGGTGGGTGTACTCATCCGGGGATTTTTTTAAAAAATATATAGAAGGGGTAAAAACGTCATTTCGCTGCACCCTTTTCACAAAAAAAAAAATTACCTGGGTGTACTCATAGGAATCCTGGGTGCCTTTAGCCGCGCCCATCTGCAAATTGATTGTTTTCTTGGGCCCAAAATAATTAAGGAATCAGTCCACTTGCTTCATTATAACTCACACAGTCACACGGCACTTTCCCCAATTAAATGGGCTGCCATTTTGGGGCCTTCAACCAAATGAATCGGGCTTTTCATTTAAGTTCAATCATGGGCCGCACAAAATTTATGCTCCATTATATATTTGTTTTTCCATCATTTCTTCTTGAACCCAATCATTTTCTCCACTTCTCGATTTATTTCTTCGATTGATTCCACAATATAATCGAGACGTGTTTTGCTTCAAAATGCTCATTTTTCCTATAAAAATAGCAAACAACACCCTTTCTCCAAATCAAGTGTAATTAATCAATTTAGTATAAATAATGCAAGAAATCCTATCAAATTAAGCAAAATAAATCCACTAATTTCAAGCAATTTTCACACTAATCATAAGACTACGAGGAACAAATTTGTTAGCAGCATAGTTTCGAAGGCAATGATACACACAACAACCAAACACACGAAAGTTATCGTAAGAAGGAGGAGTAGAGAAAAGAATATCATAAGGAGTTTTGTTATCTAAGATGGGAGTGGGAAGTCTAATTATAATGTACACAGCTGTTCCAAAGGCTTCTACCCAAAATTTTGTTGGGACAGAGGAATGAAATAAGAGAGTTATTCTCATTTCAGTTATGTGTCTGTGCTTACGTTCTGCTCGACCATTTTGAGCCGGAGTATAGAGGCAAGACATGGTGTGAATAATTCCCGAGGTGTGAAATAAGTCATGAAGTTTGTGGTTAGTGAATTCAGTTCCACCATCTGACTGAAAACGTTTTATTTTGCATGTAAGTTGATTTTCAACCATAATTTTGAAAATGACAAAGATAGAGAAGAAATAAGACTTGTGTCGCAGAGGATAAAACCAAGTAAAACGAGAGTGATCATCTATGAATACAACGTAATAAGAGAATCCATCAAAAGACTTAAATCGGGGAAGGTCACCATAAGTCACAGTGAATAAGGTCAAAAACATGTGAAGCACGTTTTTTATTAATGACAAAAGGCAGTCGAGCACTCTTAGCTTGTTGACAAGGCGAGCATACAGTAGGGCGAGGAAGTAAAGAAGTAACAGAAAGATGACCTTTATTCTTAAGCAGTTTTACAATGTCAAAATTTACATGTCTTAAGCGATTATACCACAATTTAAAGGAACCAATAGAGGTGCGAGCACGTAAAGAAGAAGCAAAAGCAGAATGACAATTTTCTAAAATATATAAGCTAGCCTTTATCAAGTCTTCCCTGAGCTAGAACCACACTTGTATTGATAGTTTACTAACAGATAAAAGATTCTTGGTGATAGAATGATAGAAGGAACGACTAGGACATCAGAGAAAAAGAGGTGAGAATTATGAAAGTGAGTACCAGTATGAGTGTTTGGAAGTATGTTACCATTTGCCAAAACAACTCTGCCCGACCCAGTATAAGTGATTAGTATGAAAATTGCTTGAAATTCATGTATTTGTTTACATAATTTTATAGGATTTCATGCATTATTTACATTAAATTGACTAACTACATTTGAAATGAGAAAGGTATGTGTTTTGCTATTTTTATAGGAAAATGAGCATTTTTAGAGCAAAGCACGTCTCGATAATTTTGTGACGTCAATCGAATGAATAAATCGAGAAGAAGAGAAAAAAAAAAAGAGAATGAATTGCATTTGGGCCCACTATTAAATTGATGAAGCAGCAGCCTGGTGAATTAATTGAAGCCCAATTGGCATGCCATTTGACTCAATTAAAAAAGCCATTACAACAGCCCATTTTTGAAATAGGCCTAAAGGTGTGATTTTTTTTATGGGGGTTTACAAGATCATAAAATAAGATTACAAATCACGAACACAAGATCTTGATCTTCAAACCATAGTATCGCCGTGAGAAGAGGAAAGACGAGTTTCTCTTTGCCTTCATAGGTGCCCAGATCTCCAATCTTTCAACGAGACAACCCCACACTAAGGTGTTCTCATGTCAAGAATAGGAAACAGAAGAAAATGACAAAGTTCCACCACGTATCATATCCCAAGAATCAGAACACCCCTGTAAAGTCCATCTCAAAGAGCCCATCAATCAAAAAAGAAGTCCCACAACCACAACAAAGATCCATAACGGGAAACGAGACGCCCAAGGAGCAGCAGAAACAACTAAAACACTATACTAAACAAACAAAATAAAGCAACCTATAAAACAGTAAACGGGATCAACAAAGAAATACCCGAACGGTTACCGTGGCTCCATTAGGATAATTTCTACGTTGATCCCTAACAAGAAACGAAGAAAACAACTACATAAAAGGAGGAAAAAAACTGAAAAAACCGATGTTACGGTGACGGTGACAGCAAGAACAAAGTAGATCTAAGAATCTGCTTCCTAGATCTGAAAGGACGGCGGAAGGCAGCAGACAGTGACGGTTCAGATCTGGCACAATAATTCACAGATCTACAAGAAAACGAGCAAATTTACATGACAGAAGACTAGATCTACAAGATTTACAAGAGAAAGAGGTGGAGACAGGACTGTGTGCGAATCACACCTGGAGTGTGTGAAAATCGCACCTCCAGTGTGTGAAAATCGCACACACACGCTCCCTACAATCGCACACACACGCTCCCTACGCCTAAAAGTGTGAATTAATGCAGGCTTCTTTATTTGCACAGTAGTCATGAAATTAAAAGGCAATTAGTTACTTACTGAACTAAGGTAACCAAAGCCCATTGGGCCCACCGAACCGAAATTGAGGAACCGAAATCGAACCACGGAAGGGTAAAACCGAAAATAACCGAACCGAATTATTCAGTTCGGTTTCGGTAATAAACCGAAAACCGAAATAAAAACCGAAATATACCTAACAATTATGAAATTTTAAATAACAATCCAAACAGTTAAAATTATTCAAATATTAACCCCAAATATAGTCTAATTTAGAATGGTGAGAACAATTTTTGGAAGAAGGGAACAGTGAGGATTATCATCGACTAAAAGCTGATACTCCTAATTTATGTTGGAAAATTACCCACTATGTGAAAACAGTGTTGATAATAACATTTCAATTGCTAATGGAAAATTTATAAAATCTCAATTTCACATGTTCTACAACACTGAAGATAATCTTACTAATAAAATATAATTCAAACCAGAAAAACTCTCACGTGATGTGCGGCTGTGCGCCGGTGGGTGTGTGTGCCGGCGGTCGTGACTTCTGTTGCTGGACAAGAATGAAGAATGAGGTGGAGTGATTGGATATCGGTGCAGCGCAGAATAGGAAGGGGGTTGAATAGGAATGAAATAAATTAGGATAAATGAAATTAGGGTTAGGGTATTTATATGTCACCAATTTCGGTTCGGTTTTCGGTTAACCGAACTTTTTGGTAATAAAACTGTACCGAAATCTAAGAAAAATGAAAACCGAACCGAAACCGAAAAACCGAACTGAATTCATATTTCGGTTCGGCTCGGTTTTTCGGTTTTCTTCGGTTTTTGCTCAGCCCTAATTGAGAGGCCCAGGCATAAATTAATCAAAGCCTTTATCAATTGGAGGCCCATTTTCATCATTTAGGTGGGCTCAATTTAATATTTTTTGGGGTCATTCATCATGGGGAGCCGCACACGCAGAAGGTGTCTGACTATTTACACCTCCATTTCGGAGAGATGCACTCCCCCGATTTATACACTCCCAGAAATTTAGGTCACACCCCCCTCAAATGTCATAAATACCCCTCTCTTCATAACATACATATTACTACCCACATCCCCAACCCTAAAATTCATTTTTCATCTTCCCCAACCCAACCCACCCCACCCCACCCCACCTTCATCTTCTCCCTCCCCCCACTTTCACCCTCCCCCTCCCCCTCCCTCTATCCCGTCGCCGGCCACCCCCATCCTTGCCTCGCCACGGCCGCCCCTACCTCCGCCTCGCCGCTTGTAAAAAAAAATCATCCTAGCGGCCGCGCGGTCGCCCCCGTCCATCCGCCGCCCTCTCCCGTCCGACGCCGACCCTCAGATTTGCCCCCCTCCCCACCCCCTCTTCGATGCCGACCCACCCCCACTCCACCCCAGATTTGCCCCCTCCCAATGTTAGGGTTTTCTGCATTTTTGCCGAAAATCCTAATTTTTTTCTTTTTTTTTTCATTTTCGACTATGTAATGTCTATCAAACACACTCTCGTCGACAATTTGTTGTCGACGAGTGTGTATTTGATCGACATAACATAGTCGAAAATGAAAAAAAATTATCTTTTTTCGACGAAACCGTGTTGACCATATACACTCCCGTCGATAAATCGTTGTCGACGGGAGTGTATATGGTCGACACTGGTTGGTCGAAAATTATAAAAAAAAATTGTGATTTTTTTTAGTATATGTTGATTTCTGTATTTTTTTTTTAGTTTGATGGTCGTCGGCGACACGTTGTGGGTTAGGGAAAGGTGAAAGAAATGAAGGTGGGGGTGCATCTAGTATATTGTATATTTAATGAAGGGTATTTTGGGTTTTTTATCCTATTATTATATTAAAAACTGAAAGGGGGAGTGCATCTTTCCGAAATGGAGGTGCATATAGTCAAACCCACGCAGAAGAGGGGAACAACACAGAATTCGGCAGAATAGAGAGCAGCACTCCATTGGGGGGAGGAAACCCTCTCCCCTCCCACACTTTCACTCATTATATTAGTTTAATTTCTTAGCTAGTTTTAAATTTAGAGTTTCATTTTATTGTTAGTTTTGAAGTATTTGAAGACCTAAGGTGATATTTTTTCATGCAAATTTAATTTAGTAATTTCAATTTCATTCATGTTTTGTAGTTTATTTTATATGAGTTTTATTCTAGTTGTTGGGTGTTGGAATTATGTGACTAATTAGTGTATTTATGAATTAATTGTTTAATTAGCCTATATCTTGATTAAATTGTTTATGTTGTTGTGATTTGTAAGATTTAATTGATTAATCAATCCTATTAGGTAGCATTGTTGGTTGTGTCGACTACAACGATCGTATTGGGTTGCATGATTGAGAGTGTGGGTGTGAGTCTTGATTAATTAATTGAAGTTAAATAGTAATTAGCTTAATCGATCGGGGGTTGATTGCTTAGATCGACAACACTAGACACTAATTGAATAGAGGTCGTCTAGGAGATTGGTGAGAGGGCGTCTCATAAGCATTAGTAACCATGTTGAAAGTGCTTATGAGACACTATCTTATGAGCTTATGGTATTTGATTAGATCCTATAATTGCTAATCAATGCACGTGTTCGCATATGACTTTCGAGGGGGTCTACACATATATGTGATAGCCTTTAGCATAATTCAAAATAGTAGGTTTAATTATTGTGATTAGTTCGTTAATTCATTAGTGATCCCACATAAGGAAGACACCCGAAACAATTCTTCCACTTGCACTTTCGTCTTGAAAGTTAGTTTTAGTTGTTTATTTAGTGTTTCTTTTTCGTCTTGGTATTTTCTTTATCCTCCTATTTAGCTTCTACAACACCATTTCGACGTATAGTTTTGGGGCTCCACATCCACGCTCAACTAGGTCACTGGACGATAACTACTAGGTCGTATACTTACTCAACTATAACGAACTCATACGCTTGTGGGGATCATAATTGTTGTACGAAAAAGTGTGCAAAATACGAACCAAGTCAATAAGGCGAGGAAGTATCAAGGGACGCAGAAGAGGAGACCATGAGCGAGGAGGCCCTAGTATCAACATATCAGTCGGAGAGGTTGGCATGACAAGCAAGGGAGTCAACAGAGTTGGTTTGGCGACCAGGTTGAGAGTCATAGCGTTGAGGACAAGAAGAGGCATAATGACCATCAAACCGACAAATCTGACAGCGAGGAGTGAAGCGACTACGTCCGCAACCACGACCAGATGTATTACGACCTCGGGTGACGGGTTGGCCGCGGCCATATTGCTGACAAGCAGAGGGAGGGCGACCCAAAACAGAAGATGTCGAGGAGCGAGCAAAGAAGGCTGGATTCTGGGATGAGGAAGAAGGATTTTCAAGGGATCGGGTGAACAGATCATGAGACTCCGCTTTGACGAGGAGAGATATTGATTTGGGCAGTGGAAAAACCATGGAATTCGGGACCTAAACCACGGAGAAACCAATGCGATTTATCGGTATTATCGATAGTGCAACCCATGGAAGAGAGTTGATCACAACGATTCTTGAAAGCGGCTCCAAATTCTGAAACCGGTCTTGATCATTTCTTGATAAGTTGTAACTCATATTTCAAGCGTAATTCACGAGCCTTGGAGGGTTGGTTGAATGCCTCGGCAAGTGCTTTCCATATATCTAGAGAAGTTGAGCAGCCGACAGTGACTATCATAGCCTCTTCGGTGAGTGTAGAAGTCAAGAAAACACTCACGATTTGATCACGAGTATACCAAGTGGTGTAAAGAGGATTGGGAGAGGAGACACCATTGACGGTGATGGTGGCGGGGGGAGCTGGCGAGGAGCCATCAACATAAGGCAAGAACTTTTGGGTGAAGAAAAGCGGAAAGACTCGACGATACCACAATACCACAACAGATAGTTTGTGGGTTTCAACTTGATAGTAACAAGGTGTGTCATGGCATGTAGGGTGAGAGTGACATCAAAGACGAGCGTGGTGGTTGCCGGCGGATCAGTTATATGTATATAACTGGATCCATTTAGAATATGGATCCTACCAAAGTATTAATAAATTAATTGTAAAATTTCTTATATGTATTATTTGTACCATGTTGGTTAATGCTATATCAACCTCTCTTAAATTTAGGAGTTCAATTGCCGTTACCTAAAATATTATTCAATTTTTTTTACTTTGCATTAATTTCTTTTTAACTTCATTAATTTTAACTTTTTTAAGCATAATAAATTCTTTGCAAAATATTTTTTGTCATAGTAGTGCCTTTAATTCACCATGTGGCCCAGCACAACCGAGAATTGGTTTTAATTTTTTTAAAGCAAACTAAATTCTTAAAAAAAACATTAATTAAGTTTTAAAAATGAAGTAGTACATTAATAATTTATTACTTTTAAAAATCTCATTTTACATAAATAAATATTATTATTTAATAGTGTAAAACTCTCATTTATAGTTCAATTAATTATTATTTTTCATTTAGATATCTTAAAATTTTCTTCATTTTACCTTAATTAATTATTTTTATAACTAGACCTCTCAAAATTTTGATTCATTTCATCTTATTTAATTATTTTTCATCTAGTACTTCTTTATTTTTTTATTCACTGACTTCTTTTTTACTCCATTTTCTATTTGCTCATTCTTTCAACATAGACCGAAATTGATGGACAAATTTTTTTTTTTTTTTTTTTTTTTGCTCTACTTATTTCTACTTTTTCAATCTTTATTTTTGTGACAAAAATTTGCTTCTCACTTATTTTTAATCATTTATACTTATTTTACTCTGTTTATTATGAACTTTAACTTTAGTTTAAAAGTATTATGGTACAGTATTAGTTGAAAAATTATATAGTAGTAATTCTAATATAGTATAGTATTAGTCCGTATATAGTATAGTATTCATTCAAATACATGTATACGCTTTAATATCTTTTAGTTTTAAAGTATGATATAATATTGTTATACGTCCTAAGCTCGAAATATGTATAGTATTAGTTTATATACAATATAGTATTAGTTTCCATACACTATAATATTAGTTCATTATAGTATCCGTTCATATACATGTATAAGCTTTAATGTATTTCAGTTTTGAAATATACAACACAAACACGGTAAGGATATAATTGTACACAACAATCATTTGTTTGTTTGTGAACAAATAATATATTATCTATGAAAATATTATATTATATGCGAACTAATATTATATTTTATATGAACTAATAATATATTGTTGGGCCATAATACCAAAATAATATAAATAGTAACTGTTGATATACTTGAACAGTCTAGACAAAGTTAAACTATACATCATATGAACAAATACTACACTTATTTTTTTAACTAATATCAACAACTATATTCACACGTTGTGTTCACTAAAGAATCGAGCCACATTTTCTTCCTACAAAATTACAGAAAGAGAGAAAACAAAAACATGCTCATTACTTTATATCAAAAAGTAAACATTATAAAGTAGTGAATCTAAATGTATTAATTAAAACTATAAATATGGTACAAATACTAAATTAGAGGATTGAGATTGATGAATTTAGAAACCAAATGCTTAATGACCAGTCTAGTAGTGCCTGGATCAATTCATGATAATTTATTAGTTAGTTTGTTGATATAGTATTATGCCAAATATTATTAATTAAAAAAATTCATATCAAATCTATAAGAAACATTAACCACTAATACACATTTGATTTGTCGTGTAAACATTAACTCAACTCCATAAAAATAATAATATGCTTAAGTGCACTCAATATAACTTGACATCATTTATTACCTTTTTTTTTTCTTTTTCTCGTGAGTTAATTCTTAAGCATAACTTATGTTGTAAAAAATTGAGTAACCGCAATAGTGCACAACCCAAAAGAATAATGGAGCGATTATGAGTGAAAATTCGAGTGATTTGAAAAAGAGAAAACGATTTACAGTGAACAAATTCAAAACAAACAAAGAAAAGAAAAAATAAAATACTCTTTTGACTCGGTGGTGGGTGTACAATTAAAATTTTAATAAGTTATATTTTATTTTAATTGATAAGATGGTACTATAATTTTTTTACATGTAATTTTTCTTTTAAAAAAAATTAGAGGTGAACTCATTAAAAAAGAGAGGGTAACTTATCTCTGAAAATTCAGCCCATGGGTATTATCTAATCCATTTAAAAATTTGGAACAAGTATTTGTCATTAGGTCCGATTATTAAATAATAATGAGTAAACATTATTGAGTAATTAATTTCTTTTCCAATAAAAAAGAACTAAATAATAATAAGAGTTTAAAGATTATTGAGAAATTAATTTATTTTCCAATAAAAGAACAAAATAAAATATCTCACACACAGGATAAATTCATCCATGTTCCCCTAATCCCTATATATATATTTGTACACAATATATACAAGTCAAAATACAACGGCGGCTTTACGAGGGATTTTAATTCTTATCACTTCTCTTGGTAGGACACGTGTCCAAAACGCATCGTTTGGGGCAAAGAGATTCTGTACCCAGTTCCGTTGTCGTTTTCCTCGAAAGTTCAAGGTCGCTTCCTAGTTTCCTCCAACGTTTTAACTCACATTCATATCTAACCTCGACTCGACTCGGTTTCCGAGTCAACTCACAGGCCCCACATTCCCACTCTCAAGATCTAACTCATTTGTCACGCGGCTCGTACCAGCCCCACACGGCGTTGTAGGGCCGCCGCCAGCCGGAGATTTTCTCCCCATGCTGAGTATCCTCCTAAAAGATAACAACCGACTCGCCGGAGAACTTTGAGGCAACTCGTTCTCAAACTCAACTCTCCTCGGTGGCACCTCTATTCGCACCAATTCCGCCCCCTTCCTCCGCCCCTCCAACGACGTCGTATTGCCACCATCACCAACCGAGCTCGAACCCGGTTCAGACACAGCCGCCGGTTCAATTGGGTTCACAACGGGTTCAGCCCGGCCGACGACCCTCTCCACCGGCGACCGGCAGAGTGGACACGTGGAATGCGAATTAAACCACATATCTATACACTCGATGTGAAAAGAGTGATTACATTTGGGCAAAAGCCGGACGATTTCTTTTTCTTCGAACTCCGACAAACAGACGGCGCACTCCAGCGGCGGCTCCTCCGCCTTGTCGGAGTAAAGAAACACCGGGAGGGAATGCAGAACCGCCAATTCGAGGCCGCGGTCGACGGGCAAACCCACCCTGTCGGCGTACATGACGATTTGCGTCCGAGTCATGCGGCGGTGGTGGCGGCGCGCCAGCTGACGGTGGCGGAGCCTGATGAGATACCATCTGGCGTAGAGATGCAGGGCCACCATGAAAACGACGACGGCGAAGAGTATAACAATGGCGCTGAGCATAATTTTGCCACTCAAGGCGTACCCTTGTCCTGGATCTGTCTCGATCCGCGGCTCTTGATTATCCGCCATTAAAGAAAAATAATAAGTTTAGAATGAAGAAGAATAAAACACAGGTGGAATTAAATAACGGAATCGGCGAGGAAAAAAGCGGAAGGTTTTAGGAAATTTCTTGATAATTTCGGAGGGATGAGATTATAATAAAGTAATACACTGTTTTGAGTCTAAAAATTGGTCCAACTTTAACTGATAAAAGGACGCCATGGTTGACGCGGAATTCTCGAAATTACATAAAAGGGTCTGAGAGAAAAGTGGTTGGAAGTGGATTCGGTGAAGTTCGGTGGGGAGTTAATCGGCATTTAACTCTGATTTAGTATTAACGTCGTCTAATTACATAGGTCAAATGAGAAGTCAAATCTTCACTTTTTTCCTCTTTTAATGAAATGATTTAATCCCTCTGTTTAGTCAACTATTTCTTTAAATCCCAAAATTATAGTTTATCTAAAATGTCTTTTATTTAATAATTATTGAAATTAATTATTAATATTTGCCATTACCATTAAATGAGGACATATTAAGAATGTAAAAATAAATTTGATATACTCAAAATATTTTATTTGTTTGTACAAAAAATAGAAAGTAGACTATCTTTTCGATGAGTTTTGGTCTAAAGTTGGTATCTACTCATTTACTCAACCTTTACTCCTTTCTTTAATGGGGAAAACAATATTTACAATACATTTTTTTATTATGGGAAAATAGTATCGTGTATTAAGTATGTAACAGGTATTAAAAATAATAAAATTTGAAATGATATTAAATTAAAATAAGAGATGCATGTGGAGATGTGCATTAGGTCAAGGTGGTTGCATAAATTCATAGTGATAATAAGATTATGATATTGCTACTTCATAATTCATGGAATCCCATGATAAGATTGCAATAATGTTAGGTGCCTTTTGGAGCAAGTATAAGCAACCCCATTTAATTATTGTGGTTGTTTGTTTGGTGAAAGATTTATATTATTATGTTTCATTTTTAATCTTTGTTTAATTATATTGAAAATATCATACTAATTCGTTTCAAAACAGTCATTTTACATGTATGGTCAAAGTCAAAAGTCATAAATCGGCCAGCCAATGAGAGAAGGTCATACGGTTAAGTAAGTTGACGCTTAAGATCATATCTCGTGACTCATGATCTGCATGCAATTTAGAAACTAAACACACAACAAAACATGCACTTGTAATGTAAGCTTAGACCATGACAACACATCAAACATGTACGTTATTCCATTTAATTGACAAAATATTCCCTTTGTAAAATTTTGTAAAAAGTTGGGTCATATCATTATAATGTAGTAAAAGATTATTTTGTTTGATGGTTGACTAATTGTTCATTAAATATATGTCACGCCATTTAATTGTTCAGATTCAACTTCAGCTACCAACACGGTAACACCACCTATTTTTTTCACCCTAAATATGCAATCTTTATTTAAGATTTTTTTTACTCAAATGTACCTTTTATTTATCTAAAAAATAATGTAAAAAAATTTTAATTTTAAATTTAAGATAAAAAAAAATTAAAATTATATCTTTATTTAAAATAAAAAAAATACTTTATATATAAATAAATCCTGAAATTTATAAATTAATTTTAAATAAAACAAAAATATTTAAAAAAATACAATGAATTTAAAATATTTTATACACAATTAATTTAATTTATTTTTAATTTTGAATTCATTGTATTTTTAAATATTTAGTTTTATTTACAATTAATTTATAAATTTTAGAATATATTTAAGTATAAAATATTTGTTTTATCTTAAATTTTAGGAAAAATATCATTTTTTAGCACGAAAGTTTGCTGCTTTTTAAATTTAATCACCCACATTTAGCCACTCTCAAAATTAATCACTCAATTATTATTTATAAAAAACTACATTTGAATACAAATTTCTTAAATAATTACATTTTCATCTTTATCCGTAATTAGTCAACTGACGGCATGATCAATTTTAATTGAAAAAAAAAAAGTGAATGACCAATTTTAATAGTGATTAAATGTAGATAATCAAATTCAAAAAAAAAAAAAAAAAAGTAAACTTTAGTAACTCAAAATGATATTTTCCCAAAAAAAAAAAAACTATTAAATTTTGTTAAACAATGAATTTCATGTTTGTGAATTTAACAAATCATTTCATATATCTACTTTGAATCCAAGCTAGAATTTGAAGTTCAATGATTTGAAATGTATAGATTCTAAATCCCTTGTATTTCAAATAACTTCATCCAAACGGATACTTAGAGTTTTGATTCTTACTATATATAGATATATTAAAGTGATTCACACTTTGGCTTAGTTGGGCTGATTCATTTTTCTTGTGCCCTTGACCCTTGTTCTTTGTGTTCTTTCTTATCATTTACCATATTTATTTCAAAAAAATGAACAATGGTAGCCGAACTCAAGAAATAACACAGTAAATGAAAGGAGTATTGTAAACTAAGACTGGAATAACAACAATTGAAGTCCAGTAGTCACAAGTATAATATATATCTTTATACATTAGGAGTAATGGATCAAACTATATAATCATCATAAATTCAAGGAAAAACATGACTACATAAAATAGATCATCAAATAATTATATCATATTCATACTTATTTTAAGAATAAATTAAACTAAATAGCACTAAAAAGCTCTAAAGCTCAAAATAGGATTAATTATGAATCTGCTTCCAAGGTTCCAGCGCCCACTCATTGAAGGTGGTGTTTCTCAGCATGTTTTCGAACGTTCCATCCTTGTTCCTCCGGCAATACATAACACAATCAGGTTAATAAATAATAAATCAAATAAATTCTATATTAAGTGAGGTACGACTTTCTCTAGAAACAAACTAATTCAAACCATAAAAATACAAGAAAATTGAGTAATCTCATTTGGGTTAGTACAATCATAACCTAATATTAAATCTAAAAAAAAAATCAACAAAATCCCCAAATCATACCTAAATAAAAAAATTCAAAATAATTTGCAGAAAATGGAGATGAGATGGAATTCAATACCTATGAATGTGAATGGGAGAGGGCACTGTGATTTCAAATCTTCAAATTAGATTGCACGAGAGCAATAGAAAAAAAGAACGACAGACTTAATTTCGTTTGTGAGATGAGAACTGGGCGAGAGAGAAATATAGAATTTCAGATGACATGGTTTGTTTGTGAATTTAAAATTCTCTCTACTTTAACTAAAAACATATTGGTCTCAAATACTCAGATTTGAAATCATTAATTTTAAATTTTGGATTTATAAATATACTCATTCTTTATTTTGTCCAAACATGTGGAGTGCATTTGGGTTGTAAATCAATAGGCTCAAATTCCTCCATCCAAATAAAGTCTTTAGAGTTTTGATACTATATTGCTAAACTGATTCACACTTTGGCTTAGTTGAGCTGATTCATTTTTCTTGTGTCCTTGTTCGTGTGTTCTATCCTTACATTATTAATTGAACATTTTTTTATTTGAAAAAAAAAAAAAACAATTTCTTACTCATTTAAAAAACTTCCCCCCAAGCATCTTTTATTTACATCACATGACATTACTTTTTACACACTAAAGATTCTATCTTCAATAAAGTTGAATTGATCATTATATCCTAGGTAATATCAATAAAAAAATTGCATTAAAGCTTGTGCAAACAATAAATATTTAATTAATAACGGGACGGAGGAAGTATCATTTGCCATCTTTATTTCTCAAGAATTAACTGTTCGTTGTTTTTTTTTTCGAAAGAAAAAAGGTGAATTATATTAACTCATGAGAACAAGGGTACTCAAAAACTAAAAAAACATGCAGATACAGAATTTTAGTTACAGTTTACCTAAGACACATACTAAGGGGACTACTTCCAAATCATGAAACGATTGACCAAATACACCGAAAAAATGTGACAAGATTGGGCAACCTATCCAATTGCGACAAAATAATGATCTTCCAAATTGACTGAGAACAAAATTGGACAGCCTATCCAACTGTAAATATCAGTCCATACCAGAAGGGTCGAAGGACATGAAATAAGTATGTGTATAACCTTTTCTAGGGCTGACCTGCAACGCGAACAAACTCTTGTAATTCTGCCTAAAAGAATTCATCTCTTGATCAACTTGTTAGTTGTTGTCAATCTTCCGTTGAGAGCCTTCCAAGTGTGTGCCGAGACTTTAGATGGGATAGCTTTTCACACCAGGTTTTCATCCATGGGAAATCTAAATCTCCACCCACATTTTCCTTATTTGCAAGAATATGATACATCGTCTTTGTCTTAAACCTCTCATCCTCTGATCCTTTCCATGATAAATAATCTTCCCTTTAACATTAATCTTGTACCTGCTAATAAAAGACTATAGAACTACAAAATCAAGTAATTCATTCACATTTAAGAACCTATCAAATCTAAAAAATCCACGATACATCCCATTCGGTGAAAGAAACTCATGAGCACACTCATTCTTATTAGATGAAATATTTTATAGCGAGATGAACCTCTCCTTGACACATACTCTATTCTTAACCCAAGGATCTAACCAGAATTTACTATGGACCCATTACCTAACTCAACATCTATATTGCCCAATACAGAGATCCCTCAACTCCTCTTACCAACTAACGAATATCCCTCTACTATAACGAGCAATTATAAATACTACCCGAAAAGACTCAGACTCAAACAAAGAGCCATACCTAGACTTAAGAATTTTGACCCAAAGTGAGTTCTCTTTCCTCAACCACTCCACTACCATTTGAGGTGCTTTATTAAAGGATCCAATATCTCTCACCCCAAGCCTCTCAACACTTTACTCTGACACACCCTCTCCCACTTAACCTAACCCACACAATTTTTCTACAACTCTTCCCCCTCACCAATTTTTTTTTTATTTAAAAACGTGTAATGGTTTGAATGACACTCGTAGGGTTTTGAAGAATGAAAGGTAGTAAAGCGGTAGAGTCGATAATACGAGTTTAGGAGGGTGATCCTCACGCCCATAGATAAATTCCTCCTATCCTACTGATTCAGGTGTAAATTGCATGACTTTAGTGCATATTTAGAGCTTATATTTCTTTTATTTTCACATTATATTGGACAATTGTGGATGATTTGATTTAATTGTGAGAAAGGCAGTTTGTTGTTGATGTTTTTAGGAAAAACGAAACTTTTAGGAGAAAATCACGTGCATATATCTCACTGGACTGAATAGAGGATTGCACCATTGGATTCTTCTTGAAAAATGGAGTGGAATAAAAAAAAAGAATCAAGTCAATCGGAGGTCGGAAGCTCGAGATATGAAGGGACGAAGACGGAGGACGCAATTTGGGCCAAGAGATGTAGTTTCATAGATAGAGCAGCACACTCCCCTTGAGTATGATTTCTTCTTCAAAGTGCATCAGCCACTATATTTTCATACCATGCCCTGTACTCAATTCTGTAGTCAAACCCCAGTAGTTTTGTAAGATATTTATGCTGCAAGGGTGTAGAAATCTTTTGCTCAATCAGGTATTTGAGACTTTGGTGATCAGTCCTAATTACAAATGGAGCATGGATAAGATAGCATCTCCACTTGTCAACTCCCATTAGGATAGAAAAAAAATCCTTCTCATAGATTGACAACCCCAGATTCTTAACACCGAAAGCCTTGCTCAAGAATGCAATAGGCATAGTCCCCTGTAACAAAACAACACCTATTCCTCCATAGCATGCATCTGTCTCCACTATAAACTCCCTCTTAAAATTTGGTAGTTGTAGTATGGGAGCTGAGGTCATGGCAACTTTAAGTTATTGAAAAGCTTCTTCTACCTCCTCATTCCAAACAAATTGACCCTTCTTGGTTAAGAAAGTTAAGGGTTAAGCAATAATGCCAAAGTAGCTTACAAACTTTCTATAATAACCTGTCAACCCTAAGAATCCTTTCAGATCCTTCAATGATCTAGGTGCTGGTCAATACTGCATCACTTTAACCTTATTTAGATCAGCTTTCACACCATCATCTGTAATGATATGCCCCAAGTACTCCACTTGTCTCACCCCAAAAACACACTTAGAGGCCTTAGCCTTTAAAGTGTTCTCTAGCAAAATCTGTAGCACCTTTGTCAAATGTAGTTTGTGCTCTTGCATATCCTTGCTATATATTAGGATATCATCAAAGAAAATCAACATAAAGTCTCTCAAGTAAGGAGCAAAAAGCTTGTTCATAATGGCCTGAAATGTAGCAGGTGCATTAGTCAAGCCAAAGGGCATTACTACAAATTCATACAACCATGAGACAGTAGCAAAAGCTGCCTTCTGAATATTAGGGGGGTGGACCATGATCCGATGATATCCTACTCTAAGGTCAATCTTAGAGAATATTTTAGCTTGCCCCAATTCATCCAATAAGTCCTTGACTGTTATAGAATTCAACTTTCTATAGTCAATACAGAACCTCCAAGAGCCATCCTTCTTCTTGACTAATAACACTGGGGAAGAGTAAGGAGAGTTGTTAGGCTGTATGACTCCACTCTATAGCATTTCATAGACTAGCTTCTCAATTTATTGCCTCTGTAGATAAGAATACCTATAAGGATGCTGCTTTATAGGTTTCTCTCCCTCTTTAATGGTGATCTTATGATTTAGCTGTCTCTTAGGGGGTAATTCAATTGGAGGTGCAAACACCACCTGAAAATCTTCAATAACAGTTTCTAATTCGGGTGCCACTGAACATTTGTCAAATTCAGGATTTCCCTTTAGATAACAAAGGTATCCCAGTCCCTCACACTGCTTTCTTTTCACCATCTTCTTCAGTTGCTTCCCTGAGATCATAAATATTTTAATCTCTTCATCTTCCGACCCTTGCAAGGTGATGGTTTTTCCATTCTTTTGGAATTGCATTGTATGCAATTTGAAATCAAATGTGACAGGTCCCAACTGGCTTAACAAATTCACTCCAATGACCATATCACATCCTCCCAACCTCAATATCCTAAATGGTGTAGTAAATTTGCAGCTCCCCATTGTCCATTCAAAGCCAGAGCACTTTGAATTACATTCAATTCTACTGCCATCAGCTATAGTCACCATCAATGAATGTGTATACTCCACCATACATCCCAGCCTCTTTGTAGTGTTAGGGTCAAGAAAACTATGTGTGCTCCCAGAATCCAAGAGAACTGTGATATCTTGATTCCCTACTTTGCCCACTACCTTGATAGTATCTGGATGTTGATGACCAGCTAAAGCATGCAAAGAAACTAAGGGTTCTACACCCACTTTCACCTCATCTTCTTAAAATTCCAGCTCCTCAGGCTCTTCTACTTCTTCCCCTTCTTTTAGCAATATCACAAAAACTTTCTTGTACTTATGCCCTATGTGAAAAGTCTCATCACAATTGAAACATAAGTTTTGCTTTCTCCTAGCATCCATTTCAGCTGATGTTAATCTCTTAGCAATGGTTGTCTTGCCCTTCTCACTCCCCTTTTCATGCTCCTGAGGATTTTGAGAACTGCTCCAAGGTGTTCTAAAGCTTGGCTTATACACTTTTTCTCTACTATTGATCACTTGTTCTTGCCTAATAGCCATCTGAACAGCCTAATTAAAATGAGTAGGCTGAAAGGCCTGAACTGCATGACTTATCTCCTCTTTCAATCCACCAATGAAACTTTTAACAAAATATCATTCAGTTAAGAAAGGATGCTTAGCACTCACATATGATTTGACTTCTCTAAACTCTTTCACATACTTCCTTACATTTGAAGTATGCACCAATTTGTGAAATCTCCCTACTACATTCTTATCCTCAGGATTAGTGAACCTCTGTGTCACTAACTCCTCAAATTCATTCCAAGTCAAATCATCCTTCTCATCCACATAATTCATATACCCGTTATCAACCTCATCTTCCATATTTAATGCAACAAGCAATATCCTCTCCTGATCTGTCATATGATTAAACAGGAAGTATTTGTGCCACTTCCTGATCCATGATCTAGGTTTGTCACCTTTAAACTTAGGGAAATCAACCCTAGGTTTTCTAGATGTGTTGTGACTCTCCTGAGATCTAGTGGCAGCAGTAGTAACATGTGGTTGGTGATGATTATGCATCTCATTTTCCTCATCAATATGATGCATCCTAGGAAAATTAGAATCATACCTTCCTCCATGCTTTGTTGCCACTTTTGGTATAGCTTCAACTTTGGATCTGCTATTGGAATTAATATCCAAGCCTTTCGAAGCACCAAATTATCCATACTCCGGAATCCTTGTATGTATTGGTGGTGTTGGTAGCAATCCAGCTTCTCCTTGACTTCTAGGATTATCCTCACCATTCACCACTGTCTTAGAACACTCTTCTCCTTCATTCAGCTCTGGAGATTTCCCCTTGCTCAAGCTCAGCTGTTTAAGCAATTCAGCAAACTGAATCTTCAGTAACTCAGATTCCTTCGCTTGCTGATCAAATCGTTTGAGCAATTCATTCCTTCCTTCTGTTTGCTCATTTCGCAGCTCAGTGAACTGACTTCCGAGCGAATTCACTTGCACTTCTACGGTTCAAACCTGATTCTCCAGCGAACTGATCCGATTTGTGTTGGAAACCATTTCGCACACAATTGCGCAGGCTACGTGTGAGAATCAACCTAGCTCTGAGGCCACTGAAACGATTGGAGCAATCGTTGAAATCGCGCGAGAGATTCGTAGAAATTGGAGGGAGATTAGATAGAAGTGGGAGAAAGAGAAACTGTTATCTCATTTAAACAATTCGAAAATACACGATGGGGCGGTTCATGGGTGAATCACGGGTATAAATACCAGACCCATGCCTAAACAAAGTCACGTACGCGACTTATTTACAATATCACGATTTAAAAACAGAAATGATCCATGGGATGAGTACACTCCCAAAAAACCCTAGTCTATTACATTTATTTGCACCCTAAAATGACACCGTCTCTTCCGTCTTCTTCATCACTTCTCTTCATCGTAACACAATAATTTGAAACGATTGGAGCAATCGTTGTAAACGCGCGAGAGATTCGTAGAAATTGGAGGGAGAATTAGATATAATTGAGAGAAGGAGAAATAGTTATTTCATTGAAACAATTCAAAAATACACAATGGGGCGGTTCATGGGTGAATCACATGTATAAATACCCGACCCATGCCTGAACAAAGTCGCGCACGCGACTTATTACAATATCACGCTTTTAAAATTGAAAATGACTATGGGATGAATACACTCCCAAAAACCCTAGTATATTACATTTATTCGCACCCTAAAACGACACCGTCTCTTCCGTTTCTTCACCACTTCTCTTCATCGTAACATAATTGATGTCTATGATCTCGATTAATTCTATCCAACTTTGTTCTGTTCGTTGAAAAATCGGAACGCATCAAACCGTAATGAAATTCCTTTCGACGGAATATGTTTCGATTTGATTTTCGTTCTTACTTTACCCCGATTATGCACCCAAATCCCAGTTAAACCCGTATTGACATTACCAAAGAGCAGTAGAAGTTGATTATCTGCCTCAAGGACCTGTAAATTATATAAAGAACAGAAAAAAAATGGTTTCAGAGACGTCAGCTGCAGATGGCGGCGCAACTGCGAGTTTCCACCACACTTTTAAATATTTACTAGGTTTGATTAATTATTACTTTTACCTCCGTTAATTGGTCTCGTTTTGTTGAAGTTGAATACTTTCACTATGTGACACCGTACTTATGTATAATGATATGCGTGTGTAGCTACGCAGTTTCTGTCGAGGGGAATCCCGTTCATATTCAATTCTTGGATTGTTAGACACCTCTCTGAAGAAGATTATGCGGTAACTATATTTTTTAGAACTCGTCATTTGTTTAATTTTTCCTTTTTTAGGGTGACATTTGGAGATAATAATGTGAGTTTAGTAGAGAAAATTGATTGTAGAATGTTGAGGAAAAACATCAGTGTAAATTTATTTCTTACTGTTATCCTTTTGTTGTCTTTTATTTCGTATTGTTATCCTTTTGTTGTTTGTTTTTACTTCATTCTCTCTTAACAGTCCGTTTTATAACACATTGCAGATTTATGCTGTACAGTTCCATCTGTTTGTTACCTGTGTGTTGTTTCTCAGTAGAGAGGGGTTTCGTCGAGCATGCATGAGGGCTGATATCAGAAGGTATTGTTGAATGCTTTCATTACAGTTATTATTGCCTTCAATAAGCATATTTGGTACCTTCTCTTATACTTGTTTCACTCTCACTTGCCTTCAATATTCTGGATCACTTGCTTCCCTTAAGTAGTCGATAACATTCAACAATTTGATCTTTGTGATACATTGGCATGGTATCATGAAGGTTCTATGCCATATTTTTTAGAGCAACTCCGTCTGTCATATGGTTGAAATAGACTGGATGGATAATGTTACTTTCATTTTGTTTAAAAGGGTGTTTAAATGCAGATCCTCCATATCAACAATGTATGTCAATTGTGGTTTCTAATTGTATTAGTAATTGAAGACATAAACCAATTTTATCATATGACTATATGAGAGCTGTAGTCAGGATCATGTTATTTGCCTTCTTCTAATTTTCTGAATACCTATGATTGCCAAGTTTTCTGGCCTTTCAATGATATATTTCTGATGGAAGTGCTGCAATAAATGCATGCATGAATCGTTAGCTGTGTTTGGTTTTCTGAATTGTCTCTGAAAATTGATTTAGCAGTGATGGTGCTTCAGCAACAGGATCAGATGCAGCTAAGCTTTTGAAAGTCGCGTGGATATCCTTTCCTTTAGGAGTACTAGTTACACTCGCAGCATGTTTATTTGTATTCTGGTGGCAAGATCTTAGTTATTCTAGCCCGTATGCAAAAGCTATCTTGATCAATGGTAAGCTAATTAGAAACAGTTGCATGCTTCACTGTTCTAACTATCTATGTGCACTCAAACAATGAAGGTAGGACTTTAGGGTATTTTTGTTATGGGATTATAGTGGGCGGGGGAAATCCTGAACTTTGATATTCCAGTATTTGAAAATCCTAATGAATAGTTAAAATGTATTGTTTGTTTTGGGATCTTATTGAGTAGGATGGTGGAAAAGTTGATTGATGTTGTATTGTGTGTGTATAAGGAGAATAAAAAGATAGATGATGCGAGTGTATTGGGTTGATAGAATTGGGTAAAAATAAGTTAAAATATTCTTAATACACAAGGTACATTTGAAAATATTTCCATGCAGAAATGATGGGTTAACAATTTAACTGCAGAAAAAGGGGGAAAATGTATTTTGGTATCTTTGGCTTTTTTTTAATCGTTATTTCTGTTTCATTGTTTCGCCATCATATGTATAATCTGTTGGTGTTGTATCACTGTTAAAAGGCTGTTTCTGTAAGCATGACGTACTTTTTTTTTTTATTGGTTAACGGTGGGCTCGGGAAATTAGGTTCAGCGTGGATGCGTTTTGCTCTTATGTTGCTTCTGTTCAAATTTGAGATTAATAGAGCAGTAATTAGGTACTGAAGTCTTGTGTGTTAGGCATATTTCTTGTGATCAAACATTTCTAGTTAGGACTTCCATTTTAATTTTTCGAGCATGTGCAGGTTTTGCATGTGTAATTGAGCTACTGGCAGAACCGTTTTATATTTTGGCCCAGACTTTGGTTCTTCTCAGATTGCGGCTGGTTGCTGAAACTGCTGCCACTTTTTCACGCTGTATAGTAACATATATCCTCATCCTGAAGTTACCAAGCCTGGTAAATATTAAAGATTGATATATACACTATTACACTTTTTTTCCCCCTCAAAATTTTGCAGTCTTTTATTGCTTTACTTCAGAGATGAGCAAGAAATTTGACTGAAGCTGTGTGCTTTCTTCTAAAGGAATTTTATTGTCCTATATTACTATATTTAAAAAATTGAGCTTCAAAATTTGGATAAAGTTGCATCATTTTATCTCAAGCATGCTGATATTGGAAGATTACATGAATTCTGTCTCTACTCTGAGATGGTTAAAGATTATTACGTTTTGCTTATGGATACACTTATGGGTTGTGTTTGTGTAGGCATTTTGTATATTTATGTATTTCTGCTTAATAAGTTTTGGTTGTGGTATGGGGATGCAGAATGAACCTTAAGATTCTAAATTGAAAACACTTCAACATTCTGAAGCTTCAATTATAACTTTATTATTGCCTTACAGCTGATTCTTATTTCTCTCTCATGATATATTGCCTTCCACTAATTATTTCCATCGTCTTGTGAATGATTCTTTGAAGTCTAATCATGCCTGAAAGAGTGTCTTTCATGCTCTTCTTTTATTTTCTTCAGTTTTTCAGCTTCTCTGGAGTTCCAGTACTTAATTCTTTGATGCAACTCTATGAATTTCTTACATACTGGTTATGTTTTCTTCTCTTGATTTGGCAAACATGTCACATACTACACTTGTATATTGACTTCCTTACCCTTCTTTATATCTTAGTGAATATATTCTTTCCTCCTTAACTATTATATTGTGCAAGATTATTATCTGCTGTGTATTGCCAAAGCTGTTTAACTGCACCTGCTGATTACTCAACTATTATATGAACTGCAGGAGAAATCAATTGTATTTGGTCTGTCACAAGTTGCATATGGGGCTTCTATTTTCTTATGTTATTGGGGCTACTTTTTCCTTTTTCGAGTATATAAAACTTCTGTTCTGTTTCCATTCAGGTACTGATTTCCTTTTTGCGTCATTATCTTTAGCCATTCATATGCCTTATAAGAGACTTGTGTAGGAAAATTAAATGACTGAATACTTAGAGGATCATTTTGTCATAATTTTTTATTTTTATTTTTGGAATAAAATGCTTTTTTGTGATTTCTTCTGAAGCCTTGAGAATCTTTAATATTTTTAGTAGTCCTTTGATCCATCTGTATTTGACTTCATCATTGTGTTAAAGAATAGTGGGTAAGCTGACTCTTAGATAAGTGGTCAAAGGAAGTATTTAATTGTTTATAGTATTTTGAGCATAGCCTGAAATCAACTCAATTCAAACACGAGAACAACATTTTAACCCGAATTTCAAGCCTACTTCTATCTATGTTTTTCAATTATGAGATATGTGTTTTTGTTGGAAGGCCATTTTTCTGTCAGATCCCCAAAAATATAATATCGTATTGTTTCCAAAAGATGATGATCTTAGTGCAATTTTCTTGGACCATGCAGTTGTTGTGTCCAGTATTCACTGTAATACAGCCCTCTTGTTGTTGCTGTTGTTAAATATACATCATGGGTTAATCAGTAATTGAAGATGAAATAATAATCACACACATATATTTTATGTGGCGTTATCTACGATATTTAGTTAGTTTAAAATACCAACTTCTTCTCTTATTTATTTGTTTTCCAATTTGAGTCAAGTTGATTCTTTAAGAGAAAAACCAGTCACTGCTTATAGTAGTCATTATAAACTTTTGCAGGATAGGAAGTATATTGAGCTATGATGGACCACTTGCAAACATGTGTATGATTTTTACTTTTCAATCCTTTCGGAAGTTGATTCTTCAAGAAGGTGAAAAGATGGTTCTTGTGTGGTTGGATACACCATATAATCAAGCTGTATATGGACTTGTAGACAAACTAGGTAAGTCAATCACGGCCCTTTGCCTTATTTTATTATTATTTTCCACATAGCATGGTTTCTTCTGGTGGATGCCGCTGTTGGTTGATATGAATTCTGCAAATCTAGATCTTTTAGGACCTGCGTTCCACCATTTAGTCAGTATTCTAATAGATAACAGTTTGTTCTCAGGGAGCTTAGTGGTGAGGATGATCTTTCTTCCATTTGAAGAAAGTTCTTATTCAACATTTGCAAGGTCTGCATCAGGTTTATATATCTTCTTTTTATTATTTATTTGTTTGTTCTCATTATCACATCCTAAAAATGTTTTTTTATAAACTATTTTGCAATCAAGATTCAAGAATGATTTGGCTGTTTACTATGTTTATAAATGGATTAGGGGTTATCTTTCCAGATACTCACATAATTCGGAGACCCTTTTTACTTCCAGACGTAGTCTTCTCGTGCCTATTCACAATCCCTATTTCAACATTTTGGAACTGTCTATAATTTGAAGCATTTTTCTGGATATATGCTTACTCTGCCCTTCGTTTAAAAATATCTGTTTTATTTTCGAGTTTCTGTGTACATTTTAACCACAAAGCTGGCATTGACATCCCAAACTATTAGATAGCATCTTACAGGTGATCAGATACGAACCTTTTTGACTAAAAACTGTCCTATCCCAGCATTAAACAGATGCTAATGTACTCATGTTGTCCTATTTTCTGACTGAGAGAATAACTTTCACAAGAATCTCATAATCAGAAATTCTGATGGTAGATTGGCTGAAGTAGTTCCCATCAATATTCCTATGTTCTTTGAGTGACTTCATTAATCATCTTGTATGGAGTCATTTACCTTTTCTTTAGTATTCTGATTGCAAATTTCCTACATTTTTAATAGGGAGGGGAAACATATAATCAGAAAAGGGCCCCAACTTTTGGAATGACTTATTTTAGCCTGAGGTGGGTTGTGTCGTTTTGGAAAAAAAATCACAACCAAATTTCAGTGCTTGGTGTGATTTCTGGTAATTTAAGCCATTATTTGAAGGGGTCCCTGAAGTTTGACAGTTGAGAAATTCAAGTGAAGTTAGGTCAGGTGCATATTATTAACAAATCCCATGGATAGTCTATCAATTTGTTTATATTAGTATTACTCATGAAATCAACATTATTAATTGTAAGAATGTAAGCAATAAAGGAACAATGGATAAAAGTGACTCTTCTTTCTCGAGGAATCAAGTGTGCAATATAAGTTTGAAATAACAAATTACTTGGAAGTCCACATAGAGTCGTTTGATTGGGGTAGATATCTTCATTATCAATGTAAATTTCATTTATTTCTCACACGTGAATTAAGGCTTTTTAACCTTAACGATTTGGGTTTAAGGTAAGAAGAGTTTCGTCAGAAGCAAAGGCATAATTGGAAAGGTTCACAGTGAGTTTAGTCTAGGGAACGCTTCTGCCGGAGGGGTTTGTCTCCATGGAAAAGAGTATTCACTGTTGTAAATCTCTTTTAACCATGTCTTCATGCAGGAGGTCAGGAGGGGAGAAAGAACCTTGGAAGGAGTCTAACAGATGCTCTGAAGCTTGTTTTACTAATAGGTAAATTCATATCTTACAGTTAAAACCTTTTCTTGTTTTTTCAGTGTGGTAAGAAATGTTCCCTGATAAAATACAGTGGCTTATTTTGTTCTTTTCTAAACCACTTACTTTTCTTTAATTTGCTAGGTCTGGTGGTCATTGCGTTTGGTCCAAGCTATTCCTATTCCCTCATCAGGTTGTTGTATGGTAGTAAATGGAGCGATGGAGAAGCTTCAACTGCGCTCCGATATTACTGCCTTTATGTGATAGTTTTGGCCATGAATGGTAACTGATTATACATATTACTTTTTGCTTTGTTTTTGTCATTGTTATATGGACTTATAAGCTATTATACTTTATTCTCTATTAGGAACGTCAGAAGCATTTTTGCATGCAGTTGCAACAGAGAAACAACTTAAACAGTCGAATGACTCATTGCTGATCTTCTCAGTAATTTACTTAGTCTTGAATGTCTTACTTATAAGATCAGCAGGTGCAGTTGGATTGATATTAGCAAACTCTTTGAGTATCCTTAATTTACATTTTGATTTTGTGATTACCTCTTCCCCTGGTTGTTTCTCATCATAATATTTGCCACCTTTGTTGAAAATGTATATCATTAAGTTGTTATGAAATATGTTAGTGAAGTTGACTATATGATTTTTCACGGTGTTTTTATTTGCCAGGTATGTTATGCCCTTGAATCTTTATTTTACGGATAGATGTAGGCTGTTTTTTGTTGAGGCTATTTAACTTCACAGTGTAATCAACATGTAATTCTAGTAGTTATTTATTAGTCTCGGCTCGCTGTTGGCGTTTTCTTGAATAAATTATATTATGCTTCAGAATAGATTGTAAAGCTACAACACTAATAATTAATTGTTAATTTGAATCGTTTTGCTTCCTTGACCTCAATAAAGACATGATCTTCAGGATAATCTATTCAGCAGTTTTCATCAGAAAATATTTCAAGGTAATACACTATATTTTGATAGTTAATATGATTATTTCCCAAGACATTTCAACTTTACAGTAATCTCATGTTTGAGTATTTTGACTGGTTATATTTCTTCTTTGCAGGGTTCTTCCTTTTCTTTTAGAGGTTGCATGCCTGCAGGCTATGAATTTCTACTTGTTTCAGGTGTAGCTACCTTCATCCTTGAAAGGATATATTTGGACAGAGATAACTTCTGGCCCACCTTTCTTATCCACTTCTCCTTTGGGTTTTGCTGTTTTGTTGCATCTGCTTTTGTAATGTGAGTGCATTTCTTCTCTTCTTGGAATATATTTCCTTTGTAAACTCATTCTGTTATAAAAATTCTAAAGTTGACATTCTTATTATCAGCTATCAAAAGGAGAAGCCCTTTATTACCAAAATCATACGCTTCCGTGAACATGCTGATTGAATCTCCCAAAGATATAAAAGGTTAGATGTATATTCTAACCCACCTTACTTGTAATTCTTTTGTACATATATAATCACAATTCACTAAGTATTTGTATTTCTTTTCTGTTAAATTGACGGTATAACTTAACCAGCAAAATTGAATGCAAGTGTTTATTTGTGATTAATTCTTATGAAAATTCTAAATGGTAGTAGTAATTTTTTTTAATTAGGGATTTGCAAAAATATTAAAAATGAAGATGTTATTTGTATGATGCTTTGTATGCTCTGTTAGTCAGATAGATCGGACCAGCTCTAGAGAATCAGATGATTCTTTGCTTTATGGAGTATTTGCCAAATTCTTTTAATCATTCGAACTTGTGCTGTGATAAAAACTTTTGATGGAATCATTCTTATACTCCCTCCGTTAGTAGATAGATTGCACTTTTTTTTTTCCCGCTCCGTTTCTTATTAGATTGACCCTTCCTAAAATGACAAAAAAAAAAATTCTTCTTTTTAATTATCTCCTTCAAATATCATAAAATTATAACATTAAACCCTAAAATGTTTTTTTAAGTGATATTCCCATCAAATATTGTATAATAAAACACAAACTCTTTCTTCTCCACCTATTTTGCAATTGATTTACTAGCTCAAAACTTTGAATTTGATTTTTTTTTTAATCTTTTCTTAAACCCTAAAAACCACAAGTTGGAAAAGAAAACGATATGATGCGAAAATGTTAAGCATGCAATATTTCTTACATTGTATTGATTGAATAAATGCAGGATGTTTTTGGTGCACGAGAGATGATGTCTTATTTGACTCTAATACACTCCCATGCAGCGGACAGGTATTGATTTTATATTAGGCCCATTTCAACAGTTTTAGGAATATTCCCAAGGCAATCTTTTGCACTTTCATGAAAAATATCAAGTGTTAATTAAGGTATCTTTTTCATATTCAAAGGGACTGACTAATGAACGCATATTCTTAGGAAACATTTTTTTTTATTTAATATATAATTGTATTTCAAAATTTCAGACTTTTGCAAAAATAATGATTATATATCCACATGTTTAAAAAATAATTATTCTAATTTAGCTGGCGTGTTCGGATGGAATTCTAGGTTAGCATTTGAAAATAAAAACATGATTTTGCAAAGCGAAGTTGTCTTTTGTGGAGGGATAATAATTTTAGACAAATTACAATTCAGTGAAAATCCAGATTGCCGAAATTCTTCTGTCAAGAACAGAAACGTAAAAACAGGAAGCAATTGTTGAAAATTGCGGGGCAGGTGTTGTTATACCATATAAATTGGATGTCCAGTATAAATCACACAAGATCGATTGTAAGTTGAAACAACATTAATTGAAGATTGAAGATATGGAGGGGCGATAGCGGCTGAGCCTTGCGTGTTGGATCAGATGTTCGAGGCGACTTTTGTGCAACGCGGAGTTGCGGTGGCACTCTACTGATCAGGTGCGGCCATCAGATGGTGGATTGGAGGGCGTGCCAACACGATGCAGATAGTGCATTTATTTCTTCAATTGCTTGAAGATCTCTGGTGATGAACCTTGCATATATCAATAATTTCTCAAAATTGTGGAAATCCTCACTTTCTAGCTCGGATTTTTTCACAGACGGCGCTAGTTGATGCAAATCAAAATATCCGACGCTCAAGTCAGTTTTTATATAATATGTGAAGAAGATTAGAATAAATAAATAACCAAATGTTAATATAGAAGAGAAAAAAATGTGTTTCACATAAAAAAAAAAATGACAATTTTTAGTGGACCCGTAAAGCCCGTGCGAAGCAAGGGTCTCGAAAAGCTGTAGAAGTCACCGGAAAAGATTTGGTGCGGTCTGTTTGGATTGAGAGTGAGCAATCTGCTAGAATGATTCCTGGTTGTAATCATTTAGAATGTGGTGATTCTTGGCTCTCCAAAAACTCCATTTGCCCTCTTTGTCGGCAGAGGCGGAGACAACTGGGAACATGGGCTTACGACTGTACCCCAAATTCCAATTTTTTTTATTTTTTATTTTAGGTATAAAAAAATATACTTTCAATATCTTTTCATAAATATGTGTCTAAATTCCACAACTCACCAACTCAAATTAAAGGTCCAATAAAAATCAGTAAAAAGAAAAGCTCAAATAAAGTTCACATCCAACTTTTAAAATGAATTCAATAGTTATATTCTCCTTAATCTCAATTACGCTTGTTTCTTTCTATCATTTTTCGTTCTCCGCGGCTGCTAAAAAAACGTACTCCAATTAATTATTTAATTTATATTTTATTTAATTACTACATTTATTTATATTTATGATTTATTTGGTTATTATTTTTAATTTATAGATGAATTTATTTAGATTTATAACTTATAAGTTAGGAATTAGAGTTTATATAATACTTGTTAATTCACTACATTATGTTAAATTAATCTAATTGAAATAGATAGATAGTGGTTTGAAACATTGAAATTTGATTTTTTTTTAATTTTTTTAATTTATAATTTGCTACCTTATAATTGTTAATTTATTATCTGATTTAATTAGAAAATGACGAAAGATAAAGGTATGTCAAAGAAATTCAAGACAACTAAAAAATAATTCAATCTTCGAGAATTTTCGTACCTCTAAATTTTAAATCTTGGATCTGCCACTATTTGTCGTGCCAAGATTTTTCAAATTATCGTAACTCCAAATTTCAAATCCTGTATCTGCCATTATTTGTGGTGTCAAGATTTCTCTCAAATTATTAGGGGTAGTAGCTAGCTATTCGATTTTGTATTATATTACATTAATTTTATTGCAAATTGAAGAGAGAAAAAGAATGACCGCAGCTACACAGACCACCTGGTCTACTGTACACACCATAACTTTGTTTGGACAAAAATACCCTTACGTTAAATGTCTATATTATCCATATATAAATATTCTTGTTTTATTCTTTTTTTAAACTAATTGATTATAAATATTCCTGTTAAAAGCAAACATAACATAAAAAAACTAGCCGTTCGTTCACTTATGTTGAGTGAACAGAACAAATTTGACATTACAATTCATGCTTGTCTTCTTAAGAGCATTATTGCAATAATATTTCCGAATGTCAAATATTGTGTTCGGTAATTCGGTTAGAACTTTTATTCCTTTGGAAAAAAAATTGAATTCCCTCCCTCCGTTTCTTTCTCCCTTCTTTTCTTTTAACTTGTGCAATAGTGTAATAATCTAATATTGCACGTGTTTATAATTGCATGTGTTAGTTTTTAGTGTTTTTAATTTGAACTATTTTTTTTCCTTCTCATATGGCTAATTTTTTGGTGTGCATAGTAATTTTTTTTTCTTTCAAATTTTGGATGAGGTATATATATATATAAGGATGAAAATATCGCGGATATATCGCAAATTTGAATATTGCGATATGAATATTGAGGTCTAATGTATTTTTTCACGAGTATCGCTAAATATCGATGTCGATATCGATATCGTTCAAACCGTAGTGTAAAATTGAACGGGAATCGGGAAATATCGCAGATATATCGCACGATATCGCAAAATCTGAAAATAATCGCAAACTTATTTAAAATTTTATTTTTATATGTGTAAAATTATAGTTTTTATTTGACTTTTAATAGTGCAAGAAAATATATTTCCAATTCACCTCATATATAATATTTTTAAACATATGAATGACATGTGCATAATTATATCTTAAATTACTATAATGTGCTGAGTATCAATGTTGTTTGAACAAATATGTCATTTCACCTACTATAGTTGAATCATATAGATCATCATTTTGATATTAACTGTATTGTATTGTGTTTTCAATTAGTTTTCGCTAGCCAGTATTTAATTGTATTTTATCAATATTGTTTGGACAAAGATGTTTTCACCTATTATATTTGAACCTCATATGTCATACTTTTGATATTAATTGTATTTTATTATATATATTTAATCATTTTGTATTGTATTATATTGTCAATTAATTTTCGCCAGTCAGTATTTATATGAGTTTTTATCTATATGTTTGTTTTAAACATATAATTTTATCGATTTTTTAATGAAATACATGCATAATAGTATGTTATAATAATCTCTAAAGTTTTATGTTAAATTTTCAAAATTTTAATAAGATTTCCGTCATTTTTTAAAATTTTTTTGCAATATTGATATGCGATATCGATATATATCCAGTGATCACTATTACCATTTAATAAGATGTTCTGATAACATTTCTAAATGGTAATAGTGATTGACTAGCTCTTAGTCTAGAAATCTCTATTAGAGGACAAATATAATACCCCTTTCGTCTCTTACTTAAGGATCCATAACTTTTCAATACAAATTAATGTATAAACTGTTTATTATTATTATAAGAGATAAAAATGAAAATTATTAAATATTTTTCAACTTTATAAATAGTAAATATGTTTTTTAACAATAAAATGATGACATTTGATGTAATATTAAGATATTTTAAGGGGATAGTTAAAATACTCTTTTACTATTTTAAATATGAATCATTAAATAAGGAACATAAAAAATGGCAAAATGAATCTTTAAGTAGAAAACGGAGGGAGTAGTGATTAGCATAAATGAGCCCCTCATGCAAACCCTTGAGAAAGGTCTGCCCGGAAACAGTTGGGAACAAGCGCTGGCAGAAGGTCTCGATTCCCTTCAAAACACCCTGAGCATAATCATCACTCTCCCGTTTCTTATAATGATCTATCAAATCTTGTTGAAAACGCTCATGAGAACGCTTTAGCCCTTCATTGTTCCTCTTCAATTGGTCATTCTCAACTTTGAGCTTAAGAACTTCCTGCTAGCAGTTTTGGGACCCTCTGAAGACATCAGTTGACTGTAACAAGTCAAGAACTGAAAAAAAATGATAAATTAAATGAGGTTCTATAAGAAAAGAAAAGGCAGAACTGAAAGAATAATACATTGGCCAAGTGAAAAGTTGTAGTCTTTTCCACTTGCTCTAATACTTTTTAGGCTGATCGGCATCATCTACAGCCGCGGCAGCATTGACAACTTCAGCAGCAGACTCCGGTTCAATGTCGTCAACGATTTCAAAGCCCTGGGCAGTGAGTTCGCTAAAATCAAGGCCAAAGTCTACCAAATCTTTGATTGGGAGCGGAGTGCCTTCCACTAGCTTGTCTACCCGCAAGTAAGCGAGCAAGGCTTGATGCATAACAAAGATGGAAGAAGATGAAGGCTCAACAGCTCGGACGGCACGAATAGCATCAGCATAGGTACAAACAAGGATGAAAATATCGTTATCGCAACAAATATCACAACCTTAATTTTACGGATATATCGCTGGATATATCGATATCGCAAAAAAAATGAAAAAAAATGATGAAAATCTTATTAAAATTTTGAAAATTTAACATAAAACTTTAGAGATTATTATAACATACTATTATGCATGTATTCCATTAAAAAATCGATAAAATTATATGTTTAAAACAAACTGATGTGACCTCATTGAATTCATTAAAATGCTTGAAGAGGTATACAAACGAATGATTGGTTTAAATGACAAATACCTAAATGAGTTCCTGAGAAATCCTTTGCACTTGATGGAGTAGAATGATGATGATGATAAATAAGGCCTGCACAAAAAACCGAGCCGGAGGAGTGTCCGGCGACGGACCTCCGACGCTCAAGTCAGCTGGGTTGTTGAAGAAAAGTGTATTGAGTGAGTAAGAGTTGTGATTGAATTTACTTACCTTTTCAAAAATGAATTGGGTTCCTTATATACCTTATCATGGAGGGGCATACATGTCATTTCTCCTTGTAGGGTTTGTTACAATTTATGCCACGTCATTGTACTATCCTGACACATGCTGATTATTTCATGTAGTGCATTTACATTTGCAGAGATCTTCTGACATATATAAAAGATTTTATTCCTTCTTCCCCAACAGATTAAAGAGACCTTCTTTTAAACTAGGACTTGTTTTCGGGACATCATTCCAGGTCCTGATTTCAGGTCAGATCCCTAGAATGATGTTCTCGAGAAATCACCGGGTCAGGTCCTGCTCAGATCTCCTCACGCTCTGGTATCGTCGAGGGTATTCTAAGGGCTTAGATGGCTGTTCATTAGGGACTATGCCCATTTAGAGATATCTTCTCAGATCATTTCGTGATGGGGCATGATTATGTCATATCATCCACTCCCCCCTAATTTGATGCGTACTTTGGTTAAGAACGGATCAGAATTATCTCTCATTTTCTCGCCTTTCCTATTTTTCGAAAAATTCTATGTCAATCTCCACCCTCCTTTTATTAGCGACGCTCCGTATCCCGTCATCCCAGCCTTCCATGTGTCTCGCTGGGAAGGGTTGGCCGCTTTACCTTCTTCGATATATAAAAGGAATGCAATCTGGACCCATTCTCCACTTTTCAATTCTCGTGATAAAAGAATTCCGACCGGAAGTTTCCTTTTAAAATTCTCTCTCTAGAACTCCGGCCAAGTCCTCATTTTCCGACGAAATACCTTGTCTTTCCGGCGTCGATCTTTTATTCCAAGTATTAATCCTTTTCTCGTCCATCCTCTCTTCTCTTTCTTATTCATGTCAGATTTTACTCCCTCTTCCTCTATTGAAGGGGAGAGGATTCATTCTAATTCTTCTAGCCATAGAAGTAGGAGTTTAACTCCCGACGAGCTTTTTCAGTCGGGTCACACCGATATTCTTTCCGATAGATATCCTAGGTCCCAACTAGGCCCAGCTCCGGGTTCTTCCTCTTCTGGAAACAGACCTTCACCATCTCCTCACCCTTTAACTTTGGCCTCTATACCTTCCTCCTCTTCTTCACTTACATTAATATCCAGACGCCCTCGTAAGTTCGCAACTTCAGAAGATATTTCCGGTGACCTGTGGGATAAGGTCGCTCCCAACTCCACTCTTTCTTCAGCTGAGTTAAAAGTCCTTAGAAGGAAATGTCATAACACTCCCAATTTTCTTTTTGACTTATCCCTTCCAGAGGAGAGGCCCAATTTCTTCTGTAGTCCCTCTCTCCCCTTTTTTCGAGCTCATATTGATGCTGGAGTTAGGTTCCCCATCTGCCCTTACCTGGCTGAAGTTTGTCGTCTCTTTAATATCTCCCTAGCCCAAGTTAATCCTTCTTCGGTTAGGACCTGCTTGTCTTTTTATATTCTTCTAAAACATTACGGCGGCCATCCTAGCTCAAAAATGTTCGTATCTTGTCACGAAGTGAAGTTAAAAGAGGGCTTCTTTTACTTCAGTTCCTGTGTTAATGGCCATCCGAATTTTATCAAGAAACCCCCTAGTCTCGAAACGGGGTGGAAACGCAAATATTTTTGGGTCACTCCTAAAGATGGGAAGTGGCCTTTCCCCACTCCTGAATGGCAATATACTAACCCTTCTTATCCTTCAATTACTGATTTCGTAATCTCTAAAAAGGACCTAGCTATCATGACTTCCTTAGAAAATCATGTGAACTTACATGGTCTCTTTAAAATAGCTCACCTCGTTCGGGATCCAGGGGTTCTCTTTAATTTTGGTCTTGATAGTTCTGGAGCGGAATTATCCCCCAGAACTGGTATGCTCATCCTTCCTTTGATTATTTCTATTTATTTTTCTTACTTCACCGATTTTCTCACTTCATTTCTCATGGATATCTTTTATTTCAGAGATGGACTTCCTCTTTAATTACGTGAAGCTAGATGGATCTGATGATGAGGTCACGATTACAGGGGACACCACTGCTGTTTCCGAGCCTGCAGCTGATCCTTCGGGGATAGTAACTCTCGCTACTCCCGTGAGCTCTGCTCCTCCTACTTTCTCTGTTCCTGGGTCATCTCTTCCTCCACTGGCTGCACCTTTGGATAGAGGGAAGCGTACATCAACGTCTGCCATTGATGAAGGTCCTGCAAAAAAGACCAAGTCTCGGAGAACTAAGAACCTCTTCACTTTGGAACTCCCTAAAGCCGTTCATGAGCTTAAGGGTTCATCCAGCAGCTCCTTCATTAAAGCTATCCCCACCACTGATGACAGGTTTCACTATCGAGAACACTCTGTTTCTCAACTTTGGAAGGTCCATTCCGAATCCGTTACTCAGGTAAATTTTCCTTTGGGGGCTGTTTTTTTGATTGATTTTTTTTTTTTTGAATGTTTCTTCTCTGATATCACCGTTCTGCCTTTCAGCTCCTATCTGTCCAAGGGCTACTGATGGGTAAAACAGAAGGTTCTCTGAAGATCTCGAGCGTATTCGATCAGAGCTAGTCGAAAAAGATAAGCACGTTCAACAGGCTGCCTCTGATCTGAGCTTGCTTACCGTTGAAAATGCCGATCTTAAAAAACAGGTATCAGCTACTTTGGAGCAGATGGAGAGGTCACAGACTGAGCTGCAAACTCGTCATCAGGAAGAGATCTCAACATGCACAAGAAATCAGAGAAGCTCATGATAAAGGGTTAAGGAGTGGTGTAGGAGTTTGTCGTCAGAGGTTGCTAACGACGTCTGTAGGGCAAGAATTTTTAAAAGATCTCCACTTAGGTTTGATTGAGGCTTATCAGCAAAGTCTTCAATACATTCAAGATATGAATCCTCACATTGGTCATTTTGTTAATCATGGAGTCAAGTGCACCTTATCACAGGCTCGTGCTCAGGGCCTCACCCCTACTATTGATAAGAAGGAGATCATCAAGTCCTTGAAGCCTTCTCCTTTTTTCAAAGGAGATATTACTGTGAGCCCTAGCTATGAATGGTGGATGCCTGTGATTCAAAAGGCTGCTCTGAAGTTAGCTTTCGAAAAGGATCTTGATGCTGATGTTCCTACTGCCCCTTCTTTGGCTTATGATGTATTCCCATCTCGTCAGGTCTCCATGATCCATGATGAGTCATTGCCCAATCTACCTCCTTTGGAAGGATCTGACACTCCAGATCTAGGACTAGCTACCCCCGATCCGGATCCAGCCTCAACACCTGCTTCTGGAGTTGAATCAACTGCCAACATTTCTTAGTAGTTCACCTTTATTTTGAGCGCATGTGCTCTTATGTTGAATTTCTATTTTTTGTTTTTGATCATCAGTTTTTTGTGGGATAACAATTTATTTCTGCTTATATACTACTCTGATCTTTTTAATGTAATTTGCTCTTACTTATATTCACTTCGTTCTGATCCCAGATCTTGGGACCAGATCCTGATCGGGGATCTCATTCCCCTTAAAAATTTGAAATTTTTTCTAAGTAAAATATATTCACTTTACTCTGATCCCAGATCTTGGGACCAGATCCTGATCGGGGATCTCATTCCCCTTAAAAATTTGAAAATTTTTCTAAGTAAAATATATTCACTTTACTCTGATCCCAGATCTTGGGACCAGATCCTGATCGGGGATCTCATTCCCCTTAAAAATTTGAAAATTTTTCTAAGTAAAATATATTCACTTTACTCTGATCCCAGATCTTGGGACCAGATCCTGATCGGGGATCTCATTCCCCTTAAAAATTTGAAAATTTTTATAAGTAAAATATATTCACTTTACTCTGATCCCAGATCTTGGGACCAGATCCTGATCGGGGATCTCATTTCCCCTTAAAATTTTGAAAATTTTTCTAAGTAAAAGATATTCACTTCGTTCTGATCCCAGATCTTGGGACCAGATCCTGATCGGGGATCTCATTCCACTTAAAAATTTGAAAAATTTTCTAAGTAAAAGATATTCACTTCACTCTGATCCCAGATCTTGGGACCAGATCCTGATCGGGGATCTCATTTCCCCTTAAAAATTTGAAAATTGTTCTAAGTAAAATATATTCACTTTACTCTGATCCCAGATCCTGATCGGGGATCTCATTCCCCTTAAAAATTCGGAATATGTGAGCAGATCTTGCCCTTCCAAGTTCTGATTTTATACTCTTCACTGAGTTATTTATACTCCTCAGGGAGTTGTTTATACTCCGAAGCGAGCAGATCTTGCTCTTACAGAGTTTGATTTTATACTCTTCACTGAGTTATTTATACTCCGAAGCGAGCAGATCTTGCTCTTACAGAGTCTGATTTTATACTCTTCACTGAGTTATTTATACTCCTCGAGGAGTTTTATCATTTTATCGTGTATATTGCCATAAGAATATGATAAAGAGAAACTGCTCTCCCCAGTTCTCTGCTTCATTGAAAGTCTTTCGAAATACAAGCTATTACAGCAGTTCTAGGAATTCAAATACGACATGCATAATTTAAAAGAAAATTCAAGATCCGGGTCTCGCCTGGTCTTTTAACAATAGTACTTCTTCAGTTTGCTT
The DNA here is from genome assembly GCA_963675135.1 of Galeopsis tetrahit. NCBI lineage: Eukaryota > Viridiplantae > Streptophyta > Magnoliopsida > Lamiales > Lamiaceae > Galeopsis > Galeopsis tetrahit. The sequence continues at coordinate 65,627,870 of OY776124.1, read as the reverse complement.
ATGTTCCAGGGGCGTGCAACTTCTTTCCCATCTTCTCTCATTAGCTTGTATGCTCCTCCTTTGAGTACCTCACTCACAATAAATGGCCCTTCCCAGTTCGGCTCTAGCTTCTTCACAGGCTTCAGTGCATCAACTCTTCTGAGTACCATATTTCCTTTGCAAAATTTTTGAACTTTCACTCGCTTATTATATCCAGCACGGATCTGGCTCTTGTAGATTTCGGCTTTGAGACGTGCTATCTCCCTTTCTTCTTCCACCAAATCCAGATTTTCTTTCCTCAGGGAGGAGTTCTGCGCCTCCTCATAAAACATGACTCGGTGGGATTCGGATCCGATCTCCACTGGGATCACTGCTGCTGATCCGTAAACCAAATTGAAAGGTGTCTCTCCAGTGGCTGTTTTAGGACTGGTCCTGTAAGACCAGAGGACAGAATCCAGTTCTTCTGGCCAGCTCCCTTTCCTTTTCTCTAGTCTAGCTTTGATCACTTCAACTATGGTTCTGTTGGTTACCTCTACTTGCCCGGTGGCCTGAGGATGAGCCACTGATGTGAACCTTTGCTTAATTTTCATCTTTTCACACCAGTTCTTGATAGCTTTTCCACTGAATTGAGTTCCGTTATCTGAGACAAGAATTCTAGGGACCCCAAATCGACAACAGATATTTCTCCATAGGAACCTCTGTATACTATTCTCATCAATCGTGGCCACTGCTTCAGCCTCCACCCACTTACTAAAATAATCCACAGCCACGATCAAGAAAGATCTCTTCCCTGATGCTTCAGGGAATTTCCCCACGATGTCAATCCCCCACTTATCAAAAGGGCATGGGGAATACATGACTCCCATCTCTTCTCCCGGAACATGGATGAGGGGTCCATGTTTCTGGCATTTCTCACATCTTCGTACCAGGTCCTTAGCATCTCTGAGCATCTTTGGCCAATAATATCCAGCTCTTAAAATTCTTCTAGCCACATCTCGGAATCCTGTATGACTCCCCCCGCATCCCTCATGGATCTCTCGGATAACATAATTTCCTTCTTCATTACTTATGCACTTCAGATATGGCTGTGAAAATGATCTCTTGTAGAGATCCTCTCCGATCATGCAATATCTTGCGAATATTGTTCTTTTCCGAACTCCAGGTCGATCGAGCCTCTGCCCTGTTTTTAAGTAGTGAATAATTGGAACTCTCCAATCTTCATTCTCTGTCTCTTCCTCAACTGGGAACACTTCCAACTCTATCATTCTGCTCTCTGCTGCTAAGAGAGTGATCTGACCTCTAGCTCCTTCTTCCATTGAACTAGCTAGCTTTGCTAAATAATCAGCCTTAACATTCTTTGCTCTCGGGATCTGCTCCAAAGAGAACTCTACAAACCTCAACCTGATACTTTCCACCATTCTAGCATATTTAATCATCTTCTCATCCTTCTTTTCATAAGATCCTGCCACTTGTTGGGCTACCAACTGAGAGTCTGAGAAGATCTTTACTTTTTGAGCTCCCAAATCTGCTAGCATTCTCATTCCTCTCACCAGGGCCTCATACTCCGATTCATTATTCGAAGCCTTGAAGTCAAATTTGATAGCAAATTGCAACTCTTCTCCTACTGGAGTAATGATTACTACTCCAGCTCCACTTCCCATCATGGTAGAAGATCCATCCACATAAGCTGTCCATTCTTCCAGCTCGGTGGTCCTCGTGGTTTCTTGAATAAAGTCCGCTAGAGCCTGGGCTTTAATGGCAGTTCTTGGTTCGAACTCTACATCATATTCACCTATTTCCACTGCCCATTTTACCATGCGTCCTGACAGATCAGGTCTCCCCATAGTCTGCCTCAAGGGCAAGTTTGTTCTTACCATTACTTTATGAGCCAAAAAGTATGGCCTCAGCCTCCTAGCTGCTACCATTACTGCTAATGCTGACTTTTCCATTTCTGAGTATCTCTCTTCTGGTCCTTGGAGCATCTTACTCACATAATATATTGGCCTTTGGTGACCTCCCTCTTCTCTTAGGAGAACTGAGCTTAAAGAATGTTCTCCTACAGAGAAGTACAAGAACAGAATTTCTCCAGGAACCGGCTTAGTGAGCAGTGGCAAGGCTGAGAGGTGATCTTTTAATTCTTGGAAAGCCTTTCTACACTCCTCACTCCACTCAAAGTTAGACCCCTTTCTCAAGATTTTGAAGAATGGTAAACTCATTTCTACAGATCGAGAAATGAAGCGGCTAAGTGCTGCTATGCGACCATTCAGCCTTTGGATTTCTCTTATGTTTCTGGGCTCTTGCATTTCTAGGATAGCTTTCACCTTCTCCTCGTTTACTTCAATTCCTCTTGGTGTGACCATATACCCCAGGAACTTCCCTGACTGAACTCCAAAGGCACACTTTGAAGGATTGAGTTTCATTCCACTGGTCCTAATCACCCTGAAAGTTTCCTCCAAATCTTTCACATGATCCTTTTCTTTTATGCTTTTCACGAGCATATCGTCCACATATACTTCCACATTCCTTCCGATCTGATCTTTAAAGATTAAATCCACCATCCTCTGGTACGTAGCTCCCGCATTTTTCAGTCCAAAGGGCATATCTACATACCCATATGTTCCGCAACATACCACAAAGCATGTTTTAGCCACATCTCTTGGATCCATCTTGATTTTATGATACCCCTGATAAGCATCCATCATCGAAAGCAGTTCGCATCCTGACGTTGAGTCCACTAGTTAATCTATCCTGGGGAGTGGATAATGATCTTTCGGACAGGCTTTGTTAAGATCTCTGAAATCTATACACATCCTCCACTTCCCGGAACCCTTAGACACCATTACAGCATTAGACAGCCACTCTGGGAACTGGATCTCCTCAATATGCTTGGCCATCAATAATTTATCCACCTCCTCAATGATGATCTTGTCTTTCTCTGGACCGAATCTTCTCAGTTTCTGCTTTACAGGCTTCATTTCCGGATTTACATTTAGGCTGTGCAAAGCCAGAGCAGGGTTTATGCCGGTAAGATCCGCTGAGTGGAATGCAAAGATATCTGAATTATCTCTAAGGCATTGTATCAGACGCTGAGCTACCTCGTGGCTCATTTGTGTTCCGACCCTTGTTGCGCACCCAATCTTATGAGGTAATAGCTCCACCACCATAGTCTCCTCCTCGGGTCTGATCTGCAAATTTGGATCCTCTTCCATCCTTTCCTCTGATCTCATCCTCTTGCCCACAGGATCATCTCCTCTGCTCTGATCTCCCTTGAATAATTTATCAGCCTTGTTTATAGTATCCACATAACACCTCCGAGCACTAATCTGATCTCCTGTGACCTCTCCCACTTCATCTCCAACAGGGAACTTGACTTTCATATGGAAAGTAGATACAATTGCTTGTAATGAGTTCAGAGCCGGTCTTCCCAGGATCACATTATAGGAAGATGGGGCATCCACAATTAAGAAGTCCACCATCCTGACCTTCTGCACTGGATACTCTCCTATTTTGAGTTGTAAAGTGACCTGCCCCCAGGGCTGGATAGCTCCTCCAGTGAACCCGTACAAGGCTGTCTTCACAGGTAGCACTTTCACGTTTACGTCCATCTTATCGAAACATTCTTTCATTATAATATCACAAGAACTTCCTGTATCGATGAAGATACGAGAAAGATCGTATCCTCCAATCTCTGCAGTGACAACTAGAGCGTCATTATGGGGTTGCACCACCATCCCCATATCTGAAGGACCAAATTGAATATTAGGTGTTCCGCTAAGGTCCACCACACTTTGCACTTCAGATCTCCAGGCCCCCACTTCTCTCACAAAAGCTTTTCGAGCTCGGTGTGAGTCTCCGTCGGTTGGTCCTCCAGTGATCATGGCGATATTCCCCTTTTTTGGTGGAGGAGCTCCTCCTTTCTGAGGTTGCTCCACCTGGGCCTTTCCTTTCCCCTTGTCCTCTCTTCTGACATAATGCTTATCTCTTTCTGCTTTCACATACTCCGCTAGCTGCCCCTCTCTTATCAATCTCTCAATAGCATCTCGAAGATGGCGACACTGATCTGTATCGTGACCATACTCGTTATGGTACTTACAAAATTTATCGGATCTGGGATTCTTAGGTCCATCTTTTGAGGAATAAGGGAACCTGAATCCAGGTCGGTTCTGCACCACTTCTAAGAGTTCAGACGGTTGTTTTGTTAGGGGCGTGTGATTTCGAAAATGTCTCGTTTCCACTCGAGATCCATTTTCCTCATACTTTCTCTTCCTGTCCCCTGAACTCTCCTTCATATGAGCGGGGTTCAAATCTTCTGTTCTTTTCGTGCTCCGAATTTCTTCTAAATTAATATACTTTTCAGCCCTAGCCAGGAGCTCATCAAAGGTCAGTGGAGGTCTCTTAGCCAGAGATTTGAAGAGATCCCCATCTGCTAATCCTTGTGTTAAGGCATTGATCTTCACTTCTCCAGTCGCGTTTGACACTTCCAGGGCAGCTTTATTGAACCTTCCCAAGTAGGCTCTCAAGCTTTCCCCTGTCTTTTGTTTCAAACTCATCAACGACAAGGACGTTTTGAGTTGTCTTCTAGCACTAGCAAACTGGTGCATGAACACAGAACTCATCTCCGCGAACGAACTAATGGAATTAGGAGACAATTGCACGAACCACTGCTGCGCCGCTTTAGTCAAGGTCGTCAAGAACACCCGACACTTGACCCCATCGGTGTATTGGTGGAGTAGAGCTCCATTCTGGAATTGAAGGAGGTGCTCTTGGGGATCAGAAGTTCCGTCATACTCGTATGAAAGCGCTTTGAAATTTTTTGGGAGTGGATCCATCAGGATTTCAGTGGAGAATGGTGAACCCCCACCTTTACTTCCTGATCCCGGATTCTTCCCGTACAGCTCCTTCATTTCCTCCATTTCCTTCCTTAATGCGATGATCTCCGTATTAACACTATCTCGAGTGGAAGATTGGACGTACTCTTCTGCAGAACTGTCCTCTTCTTCATTAATCTCTCGGAGTGCAGACTTTCCTCTTTTCTTGCGACCATTTCCCCCGGTTACTATTTGGGTTGATCCTTCCAGTACTGGGTTCTTTTCCGGAATGACTGGCTCGGGCTCATTCGGAATCGGTGGGGCGATACTCGTGAAAAAATACATTAGACCCCAATATCCATATCGCAATATCCAAATTTGCGATATATCCGCGATATTTCGCGATATTTTCATCCTTGGGTACAAACATAAGAAAAAGTGGCCAATCCTCTAGACTCAGTTTCCACTTTCAAAATAGTCTTCTTAGCAACCTCTAGCTCGTTCTGAGCGACAACCAATTGATTGTCGACACGAACCAAATCATCAGCCTTTTGTTTAGCAAGGAGTTCGGCGTTCTAGCAAAGTCATGTTTTTTCTTGCAGAGCTTCATGAGTGGAGTTCACCTTTTTCATGGCAGTATCAAGATGACCCTGAGCTTCAGCCAATTGTTTCTTCAGTTCCTCATTCTCGTGATTCACTTGGCTTACATGATCATGTGCTTTCTCCAAGCTTTTAGTCACCTCGTCAAGCTCCTTGCGAGTCCCATGCATTTGAGAAAAGCCTTGTGCCCCATGGGCCAACCCACGACCTCATGTTGTCGAAAGAGTCCTGATTCAGAATGTCATTCTCCACATCAAGGCTTAGCGAACGGGGCATGTCCTCGATCGCCCAACGAAGAAAAGAAGGGAATTGATCGAAGTCTTCCTTCGTCATTGAACGAGATGAAACATAATCTCGAACAATGGGGGCCTTATGCGAGGTGCTACCCACCAACCTTGAAGAGAAAGAAATAACTCCTTACCTACGGGAAAACGCATAAAACAAAAAAGGGAAAAACTTAGGAAAAATCTAATACCTTTCAACCCGATCAGTCTGCCAACCCAAATAAGTGCGATCTTCAGGAACACGATGACCAGCATCTCGACCACCCTTGGGGGGATGCCTCATGGGGGATTGGCGAGGGGGAGTTCGGGCAAGATGGTCATCAGCTGCACGAGGGGAAGGAACATTTAGAAAAACAGATGGGATCATGAATAAATGTTCATTAATGTTTGATAGGCAAAACCTTACATCAGCCACATACTATTCACAATAATAAAAGTCTCACGCACTAGATATGATTGTTGATAAAAAACAGTCTATCAACATTTTAGCTCTAGAAAGAGGGTGGTAAACGAACGAATCTTCCAAACTAAAGATCATCAAGAGAAAAATGTCAGGCCATTCCCAGAATCCGAAAGAAGGCGGTGCGGTGCTACCAACAAAGATCTAGGGGGAAACCACAGCATGCATGTATCGTCTGAATCGTGGGACCTGGAGACCATAATACAAGATCCCATGAAAATCACAAAAGCCATGACATATTTGAAGCAGAAACAACAGCTTTTGTACCTAACCATGGCGCACACACGGTCCATGTAACAACCAACACCAAGGTGCCAGAAAACAGATGGGATCATGAACAAATGTTCATTAATGTTTGATAGGCAAAACCTTGCAACAACTTCATACTATTCACAGTTAAAATAAAAGTCTCACGCACTAGATATGACTGTTGATAAAAAAACAGCCTATCAACAACATCTTCTACAAAAATGGAATGAGCAAAAATAGGAAAGGAATGAAGAAAAGAGATGCTGGAAATTACCCAGTTTCTATCTTGGTTTTCAACTATCAAATTTAAAGATAAAAGTTTTGTTTGTTAGGTGCATTATTTCTCGCATACTAGATTTAACCATCGACAAGTATTTGTTTCCTAGTAAATAGATCAAACCTAAAGTCTAAAGGCCAGTTTCTGTAAACTTTGTTTTACTGTTCATAAAATGATGAACAGGGATGTTGAAAGACTGGAATTTAATCGGACCAGGAAAACTGACTCTAACGCCCAACTTTTTAGGATTACGACCCAAATAACATCTCTACTCATGAATTGGAAATTACTAGGCCTGTGCACCATCCCATATCTTGAGTTACAGCGTGTGCCTATTTGGACCATATAACACATTACACACACATTCACACAACATTTCACCTTCAAAGTAGTCTTCTCTACCATAAACCTGGCACGTTCAAGTTCTGTAGGGGTTCGGGCATAGACTTTATCTTGCCTTATCCCGAAATCAACCTGGAAAAGAATTCACATAATCAAATAGATTATGTTAAATAACAGTCCTCGATAAAAATGGTCTCCAATATATTTGAATCTTGTATGTTATATTGTACTTGGGTACAAGGATGCATTGTCCTTGCTGAGAAATTCAAATAATAAATGGGAAGTTTGAACCATTTGAAAAGCAAACAGGACATCCATTATGTCAAGTTACATTTTAAACAATTTTGTTAATAATTTGCTTGCAGTTCTTAATAAAGTATTAACCTCAATATGCAATCTGCAATTGATTACTTTGTCTGGTATTTTAGCAGCAAGTATCGGCCAATATTTGCATAAAGCTTGACGTACCTACGCAAATAAATGATGCATCAATCATTATTGTAAAAATTGAGAGAGCAGCATGTAAGAGAAAATGGATAGTTATACATGCTATATGATGAAACCATCTCTTAAATACAAATCAAGAAATATATACACACACACATATAATGAACTTGAAATAAAGAGCCAGGGTGGACAAATGCATATATTAAGCAAAAAGGTGAAAATGACACTTATCCATCCAATCACTTACTGTTTTTATCAAAGGCCATGTGAGTTTTAGGGGAAGATCCTCCAACGACCTAATAGGACGCTTGTAATCTAGCAGCATTTCAATGCAAGCTTGGGTTGAACTTGCTAATGAAATAAGATTGTATCCTCCTTCTTGTTTTTCTTGCAAATCATTGGGTTGAACAATTAAGTCCAGAAATGTATCTTCCAATACATTCTCATTCTTCTTTTTCTTTCTCAAAGCAATAACCGTCCTTTCAAACTTTCTTTTGTTTGCTTCAGCTTCCTTCAGTTTCTGCTTCTTCAAATCAGGTTCAGCTTTTTGTTTAGCTAACAACTCTTTTCCAATATTACCAGCAGCTTCCCATGCTTCTTCTGTTGGTAAAGAACTTTTCACTACATGCTGTGTTTTGGATCTTGTTACTCTTCCAGTATCTTCAGCAGCTTGTTCTTCCTCATCACTAATCACAAGCTTCCTCTTTAACTACCTTGAATATTTCTGAGTAACTTCAACAGCTTTTCCTCCAGTACTCTTCTGCTCTTGCACTTGCACTTGTTCAGCACCTTGAACTTCAGTTGCAGCAGCAGTAGTACTCTTCTCTGCTCCTTATTGCTTTCTCAACTTAATTTTGTTTGCAAGATTAGCAATCTCCTGTGCTAACTCATCTTGACTTACAACCAGTTCAGCTTGTTGTGTCTGAGTCTTCTCCATGACACTAATCATTTTTCCTTCCCTCTTTTTGGCTTCATCATACAACTCCCTAATAGGTTTTAGTTGTTGAATGATTTCACCCTTCAATGTTTGGGTAAGGTCATGAGCATACATCTTGTTCATCTCATGCAGTTTTGATAAAGTATGATCCATCACAAGATCATATGTTGATTCAACAGTAAGCTTGGTCAATCTATCAGTCACATCCTGTAACTGCTTCAAAGTGTTCTCCAACTGAGATTTCAACTGAGCATTCTCCTGCTTTGATAAATTCAGCAATTCCAAAGCATCCTCTGCTTGCTTCTGAGCATTTTCAAGTCTCAACTTGAATTCTTCAATCACTTTGATATTATCAGCTGTGTCTGTCTCTTTCATAGACACATCTGCTCCTCTCATTTCAGCTTGAGAATCAAATTCAAATATCTCATCAATGATATCAATAGTGTGGTGAGTATCAATCTTATCTATTCTATCAACTAGAATCTCATCACATACTTCATTTTCCACAAGAATATGTTTGCTCTGAATTTCATCAACATTCAAATCTTCATCAATTATCTCCTCTGTCCTTTCAATATGAATAGGATCAATCTCATCCTCCAATTCAAATATCTCATCAATGATATCAATAGTGTGTTGAGTATCAATCTTATCTATTCTATCAACTAGAATCTCATTACATACTTCATTTTCCACAAGAATATGTTTGCTCTGAATTTCATCAGCATTCAAATCTTCATCAATTATCTCCTCTGTCCTTTCAATATGAATAGGATCAATCTCATCCTCCAATTCAACATCCATTTCTACTTCCTCATCTGCTATAACCTCCTTCTCCATTTGAGGTTCACTCTTAGCAGCCTCTTCCTGTTCATCAACAAAGAATGTTATACCAGAAATTCTTTCTACCATTCTCACAACTGCTTCCTGTGAGAGTAATTCTGTAAATGTTTCAACATTTGCTGCTTCAGCCTGTTCCATCTCCCAGTCTAGGAATTTCTTTAGGCCTCCCATCCCTTCCATTACAGCAACTAGATCAGCAACTCCTTTCTTTCTCAAATACACCCATGTGCTAACTCTCAGAATCTGCTCAAATTCATCTGAGTTCACATCAAGTCCACTGAACTCTCTCTGAATCACCTCACTTAAGTCCATCCTTATCATCTGCTCTCTGATGCATATAGGATATTTAAGCATAGCAGGTTTAGGTTTGGTTTGAGTTTCAGGTTGGGTTTCTGGTTCAGTTTTGGTATGAATTTCAGGTTCAGTTTCGGGTTCTATTTGGGTTTGGGGTTGATTTTCTGTTTGTGGTTGGGTTTGGGTTTCAAGAATTGATTCTTGAGAGGTCCAACCTCCACTTGACTCTTCAGACGTAGAATAAAAATCTTCGACCTTTCTTTTCCCTATTCAAATAACAACTAATCAAAATACAAATACCATCAATCCTACTTCTGTCAAAATGAACTATATACAAAAATTAAACGAAAACAAACCTTGACTTCTGCTGACCCATTCCTTACTACTATGTTTACTCAGTAAGAAGCATTGGGCCTTAGGTCTCTTACCCGACTTCCTGTTTGATGTCCTTCCCTTCATCCCCAAATCTCTGTCACTTTTAACATTCTTTTTAGCCATTTTTTTCGAACCCATTTCTGCAAAACAAAGTTTAAAACAAGACGACTACAAAACCACAACTGGAAATATCGGTAAAGGAAAAGAAGCCGGAAATATAAAGACGACAAGGGCATTTTTTCCAAGAAAAGGTTTTTCAATGTGCTGTGTTCTTCAAGGTCAATTTCTGTAAACTTTGTTTTATTGTTCATAAAAATGATGAACAAAGATGTTAAAAAAAACTATAGTTTAATCGGACTAGGAAAACAGACTCTAACCCCCAATTTTTTAGGTTAGCAGCCCAATTACCATCTCTACTGATGAATTGGGAATTACTATGCCTTTGCACCATTGCATATCTTGAGTTAGAGTGTGTCTAAATTTGGACCATATAACACATTAGTGTCATTACACACATATTCACACAACATCTCACCTTCAAAGTATTCTTCTCTACCAGAAACTTGGGCAGGTTCAAGTTTTGCTGGGGTTCGGGCATAGACTTTATCTAGACTTATCTCAACATCAACCTGGAAAAGAATTCACATAATCAAATAGATAATGTGAAATAACAGTCCACAATAACAATGGTCTCCAATACATTAGGCTCTTATATGTTATATTGTACTTGGATATTAGGATGCATTGGCCTTGTTGAGAGATTCCAATAATAAACGGGAAATTTCAATCATTTGAAAGCAAGCAGGACATCCATTATGTCAAGTTACATTTAAACAATTTTGTGAATAGTTTGCTTGAAGTTCTTAATAAAGTATTGACCTCAATATCCATTCTGCCATTGATCACTTTGTCTGGTATTTTAGCAGCAAGTATCGGCCAATATTTGCATAAAGCTTGACGTACCTACACAAATAAAAGATGTATCAAACATTATTGTAAAAGTTGAGAGAGCATGTAAAAGAACATGGATAGAAATATGCTATATGATCATAGATTTATTTTGGGAAAGCATCTCACGTACATACAAATCAAGAAATATATACATACATATATATATGATGATCTTGAAATGCAGAGACAGAGTGGACGAATGCATATATTAAGTAAAAAGGAAAATGAAACATATCCATCCAATCACTTACTCTTTTTATCAAAGGCCATGTGGGTTTTAGGGGAAAATCCTCCAACGACCTAATAGGAGGCTTGTAATCTAGCAGCATTTCAATGCAAGCTTGGGATGAATTTGCTAATGAAATAAGATTGTATCCTCCTTCAAGTGCCATAACAATCTTGCCTCTTGCAAATCCCATCAACTAGGCACACAAACAGCATCAGTGGTGGATAACTAGACAAGAGAAAATGTTTGATTCAATAACTAAATGGTTAAATTCTAACCTTGTAAAGCATGATTGAATAACCATACGGACTTAAACAACAACCTCCAATGGGATCACCTATGGCTGTTCCAAATAACATTAGAGGTCCAAAAGTCAACAATCAACCTTGATTTTATGGCATGTTAAACTACACCAAATTAAACTGAGGAGCAAGAGATGCATAAAAATGAGGAACGCGGGAGTTCAGAAATTTCTCCTAACCTGCATCAAATCCTGCTGATATAATAATCAAGTCAGGATCAAATTCCCTAGCCACGGGAAGTAATATGTGATCCCAAACTGCAAAATAGTCGGCATCTCCAACCCCACCACCCTCCCAGGGGACATTTATATTATATCCCGCACCTGTCCCTTCTCCCATCATGTTATACGACCCATCATTACCTTCTGGATAAAACCTCCCAAAATCATGCCTAATTGATACAAGAATGTTAATTTGCAAGCTATAACTAGAAAAATAGATTATTTATTGTCTTATTTGAATTGTATCAGGTAACAACTAATTTCAGGATATGCTAGATTTTCTCCAAAATTTATAGTTTCTGTTATGTTCTTCAATTTGGTTAACAATGAAGAAACTATAAATTATTGTTTTACATTGATAGCATGTGATATCCAACTTTATGACAATGATCTTCTTAGCATATTTGTAAAGAGTCATTTTCATAATTATACGTCTTAGAAAATAATTAATGATATAGGACTGAAAAACATGAATACCTATGAACGGAGAAGACTAGTACGCGAGGATCCTTGTAGAACATCTTTTGAGTACTATTTCCATGATGTACATCCCAATCAACAATCAAGATTTTGTCGATACCCAACTCGGGCTGCAATTTGCAAAGGGACGAAATGTAAATTTAACAAACAGGTAATGTACTAACAAACGTACCAATTTTTTAAAAGAAAATATCCAAAAACTTTTAGTAGCTCTCACCCTTTCATTCAAGATGACACTTGTTGCAATAGCAACATTATTGAATAGGCAAAAGCCCATTGGCTCAGATTCTTCTGCATGATGCCCAGGCGGCCTTACAATAGCAAATGCTGAATCCAATTCCCCTTTAGCAACTTGCTCTGTAGCCTAGACAGGGATGCATGCTTAATTAAGCTTACGAAGACTAGTTGCAATTAACTAATGATGATTATTATCTGTATATGACGAAATTGCATCTTGAAATGTAATGAAATTTGAAAAGTGTATAACAATAAATACTTGATACCTCTAATTCCAAAACCTTTTGAGGTTTTAATAATAAAAAAGAGGCCAAACATTGTTCCATGGAGAGTAAATTTCTATAGTTACTGATCTCAAATAAACCAAATAATACAAGAAGCACATGCAAAATAAAAATTAAATGCATTGCGAAAAATATAAGAACTTACCTCAATGACAAATCCAGCGGCAAGATAAGCTGCTTTTGATGACCCTTTATTGAAATAAATAGAGTCGTATTTATTAGCAGTACTTGTCATTTTCTTGGAGTTTTTGGAACTAATCGTCTTGATAAGATCAATGTGCTCTTTGGAGTGAACCAAAGCTAAATGGTCATCCTCTGCTTCCTTTGCATTTAAAACAACGCATCTGAAATCAAAAGTGTTAAAAACAATTCGGATTCAATGTATATATGAATATGACAATCAAAGTGTAAGTGCTTTCTCTCTTCATATTGAAATGTCCAAAGATTACTTGCACATTCCCAATATCATTTTAATTTTAAATTTGTAACTCATTTTTTTTCCACATTTTCCCTAGCACATTACTAAATTATCTTTAAGCCTCACTAAATCAACCAAAATATCCATCATTTATTTGAGCTCACGCCCCAACTAAACTTGAGTGAACCAGTCAAGTATGGAAGTCATCACTGACGGAACAGAGTAAAATCACAATGAGTAAATTTTGACATAGAGATCATTCTCTCTCTCTCCATGTCAGCCTAAATAAATATTTTTGAACTGGATTGAGCTATGAAAATCCCAATTTCAGAGATGAAAGGCAAAATAACATATCATAATCTACCACACGAAATAATAAATATATATACGATTCAGCAGAATGCACAACAAAACTTCATCAAACAATACAAAACAATGAGAAGATCGACCTTGGGAGAAGGCCTGTGGCGTTAAGATTGTCCCAAATGGCCCGAATTCTTTGGGGGTTTTCTGGGTGCTCTTCTCTCCCTGCTTGCTTGTGCTTACACATTCTCTCATCGAACAGCAACCCCACGCGACGTCGTTCCGTTCGAGCTTTCTTCTTCGCTTTCTCCATATTTTCTCTCTGATAATCAAAATCTGTCTTTTCAACTTCTGAAGCTTTTCTACTTGAGTCTGCAAACTGGCGCCATAACTCTGTTTAGTATCGTACACGCGTACACCTTTTAAAAATTATAAAAAAATTATGGTATTGGTGGAAATATGGAGAACTTAAATTTATAAAAATATCAATACAACTTGAATTTTAAAAATTATAAAAATTTAATAACAAACATTTAATACATAAAATCAACAAAATAATTTGAACACATTTTATATACTCCGTAATTGATAAATTTATCTAAAATATAATATACAATGTTGTTTCGTAGAAATATCGGTTTTTCTCAATATCAATATCGATGACCCCGAAAAATGGATATATTGGGGATATTTACGGATTTTTTCATCCATGCATTTTTTTTACCTTAAATTGTTTGAATTTTGATTTTTGTTTTCTAAATTTTTTGGACTTTAAAATTAGTCTCTAATGTTTATAAATTTTAAAATTTGTGTTCTCTAGATTTTTTACTTTAAAATTAGTCTCTTATATTTAAAAATTTTAAAATTTTAGTTTTTATTACTTACCATCGAAGGTAAACATTATGTAATTATCTGCAAATCGTTGACTTTATCGTTTATCTGCAGATATGCGATTTAAGGCGTACAAGTAAACGACAAAACCAAAATGACAGTGTTCTAAAGTTTAGGAGTAGGAATCCACATGAAACTTCTATCCCAATCCCTTCTACCCTTAATTTGAGTTAGGAGTAGGAATCCACATGAGCCTTCTATCCCCGTCGTGGATTCTCTAAGAAAACATTAGGGTGCGAGTAATATGTTTTATAGCTTCTCATCTTATCATTATTTTAAATTTAAATTTTCATTTATTTACGATTCTATAATACACATATTTTACTTTTTTTTTCTTTTCAATATACTACCTCATCCGTCTATAATTAGATTGTCCATTTTCATTTCGATTCACCCTTATTAAATTGTCCCTTTCTAAAATAACAAATATTAATTTTATTATTTTCAATTATCTTCTTTAAATATCTCAAAATTATACTAAATGTTAGTATTAATTTTCCATACACAAACATGTTTTTATTTTATTCACCTCAATTAACTAATAAACAAATCTCACATTAAATATCGTAACAAAGTCAAAGAGACAATCGAATGAGGGACCGAAAGAGTATCAATCAATAAAAATAAATATTTATTTCACAAAAAAAAAGTGCTTTCTTGAACAAAATAAAAAGTACTCCGTATATGGATCATATTTGTCTTTCGGCCTACTTTAGTAGGGTAGATTAGTTCAAGATGGGAGGTTAATCAAGTTTAAAATAAAAATCATACTCTAACATCTAAAAACACTCGATTGTGATAGATGCTATCAATTCCTCCTCCTTTCACAACACAGTGCTGGGAGATTATATTGCACATTGTAAAACATTTCTTAATGCTTTCAATAACGCTTCTCTTTCTTTCGTCAAAAGGGGTGCCAATGCGTTGGCACACGAATTTGCACGAGCCTCCCGCCTTTACGGGGAGTCTCACTGTTGGAGCGACCCTCCGATGTTTGTGGACGGGCCTCCCATAATTTCGTGTCGTTGCAATAATATACCATAGATTGCCTTGGTGTCGAAAAAAAAAAAAACATATTATCGACAATTCAATGTGAATCAATTGGAAATATTCTAACATAACCATAAATACTCAACATTGAATATAAAATAAGAGGTTAAGTGGACTCTGCACATACTAATTATTTGATAATTTAAATTCTCATATTTCAATTTGATATCGAAATATGTATACTATTAGTTTTAGTATATAATAGTAATAGAATAAAAATGAAATACATAACGTTTTTCTACTTATTATTTACTTGGCAGTGAGATGATATTTGAAACATTTGTAGCTTATCTGGTCAAAGGATCGACTAATACGAAGGATCAATTTCACAGTCCATTTGTCGAAGTCCGTTTAAAACCAGAACAATTAGTAATAGTTTGTTGTATGAAGGAAGCCACAAGGTTTGCCTACGGGCATAGAATTCGGAGCTGGAGTGTTGGGAAGTGGCCATGTCAATCCATAAATGTAGAAGAAATAACATGCACTCTTTGATAAGCATCATTCAAACCTTGATGAAATTCCTGCAAAAATGTCTGGCCCAAACACATTGTTCATGAGTTCTACTCCCTCAACTTTACTAGAAGTATATTAATAGGGGTGTAAATGAGTCGAGTCAACTCGCGAGCTACTCGTGCTCGACTGGAAAAAGATCGAAATCGACTCGAAGTTAATCGAGTCGAGCCAAGTTTCGAGCTACTCGAGTAGCTATCGAGTTTGAGCTCATAAATACTCGGCTCGAAAAGCTCGTTAGCCTAATCGAGCTTGAACAATATTTACTATTTTGCCATTAATATATAATTAATATTTATATATAAGTAGTCGAGTCGAGCTCGAGTTTATCGAGTTTCTTATCGAGCATTCTTCTCTATCAAAAATTGGGAATTACTGGGCCTATTTGGACCATATAACACATTACACACACATTCATACAAAATCTCACCTTTAAAGTATATATTCTTCTCTATCAAAAACCTGGGCATGTTCGTGTACTGTAGGGGGGTTCGGACATAGGCTTTATCTTAACATCACCCTGGAAAAAAATTCACATAATCAAATAGATAATGTGAAATAACAGACCTCAATAACAATGGTCTCCAATACATTAGGATCTTGTATGGTATGTTGAGAGATTCCAATAATAAATGGGAAATTTTGAACCATTTGAAAACAAACAGGACATCCATTATGTCAATTTACATTTTAAACAATTTTGTTAATAATTTGCTTCCAGTTCTTAATGAAGTACTGACCTCAAGATGCAATCTGCTATTGATCAGCTAGCAAGTATCGGCCAATATTTGCATAAAGCTTGACGTACCTACGCAAATAAAAGATGCATCAATCATTATTGTAAAAATTGAGAGAGCAGCATGTAAGAGAAAATGGACAGTTATACATGTTATATATTAAGTAAAATGACGAAAATGAAACTTATCCATCCAATCACTTACTTTTTTTATCAGATGCCATGTGGGTTTTAGGGGACGAACCCCCGAAGACTTAATACGAGGCTTGTAATCTAGCAGCATTTTTTCAATGCAAGCTTGGGTTGTATTTGCTAATGAAGACTTAATACGTGGACAAAACACATGACAGTAAATAATTTTAAAATTGTCTTATAAAGTTTGGCAATAAAATTGCATTATTATTCACCCAATCTCTTGCTTGTCACATCCAAGTAATAAATGTAATTGTAGATATGAACTTTTAAGTTATGGTATTGATACCTTTGGAAACGATTGACCCTGACGAACCTTAATTTTTACAAGCATATATCACACTTCTTAATGTTATATTATATAAAAAAATGTGCTATCTCAATTCTCAACTTGTGATAGAGATAAAAAATTCTACTATAACTTTCTCATGCATCTTTTTTTTTTTTTTTTCAGAACTGTCTCACAAAAAAATGTTGGGTAAATTATTAATAAGGTCATTTCACTACTAGTTTTATCTAATAAAATTCACAACATATTTTCTTGTCTAATAGAGTCAAATTGAAAAATCTAAGACAATTATACCCTTTTACTAATTTGAAACAATTCGAATTTCTTAATTCAAATTAACAGGTCAACTAAATACCATAATTATAGATTAATAGAGGATCTCAAAAAAATTCGAAATTTAAGCAGCTTCCAAAAATTAAAAAATTTCCTAAAAAGTATATATCCTCATTAATTCGTTTCACTTGCTCGAGGTTCGAGATTTATGCACTCTACATTTAAAAATTTCCTAAAAAGTAGGTATCATCATTAAATACCATAACTATAGATTAACATGACTTTATATATGCTTTCAGAACTGCATGACTATATGCACGATTTACTACATGTGCAGTAGATAGTTCATATTAATTAAGAAAAATGCGTATGTATGCAGTGAACATATACAGAGGAAACGATTTTAGTTGATTTAGAGTATTAGTAAAAACTATTACAAGATTATATATGCTTTGAGAACTGCATGACTATATGCGCGATTTACTACATGTGCACCAGGTAGTTCATATTAATTAAGAAAGATGCGTATGTATGCAGTGTGCAATTTCAATCATGAATTGCTCCAATCTATGTGCAATTTTTTAATTCATAGTTTCTGGTTCAATGGCCAAACAGTTCATCTGGTTCTCTACTAATCTTCATCATTCAATGGCTCGGTAATAAAGTATTCATTTGTATACGAAGCTTACAACTAAATGATACTTCTTCAAGGTTTACCTACTACAGCTATCAGCAAGAAAGACATAGACAATAACATATTCGATTAACAACTACATGTATTGGTAGAAGCATAAAACTCAACGAACATTCAGAATTCAGAAAAAACAAAAAACAAAAAAAGCAACCAGCAAGTCTACGAGGCAGTTGATACTTGATAGATAAATTACACTACTAAAAAAGCAGAAAACACAAACAGTCGCTATATAAAATGAAAAGAAAAACCTTTGAGAGAATCGAGTTCAAGGGAGGAAAGCTGAACGCCATTCGTGGACTGATACTGGTTGATGAAAAAACTCAGCAGCTGAGAGGTGGTTGGGCATTGAATGATGCTGCTGTTGTTTCAATTTCGTGAAAGGCTAGAAGAATCGTTATGCACGTACAAACAATAATCGGGAGAAGAATCCCAGTCCCGCCTTCCATCTTCAATACGATTGCGGGATGTGGAGAATAATCTGGATGATGACCTCCCGCCGGGTTGTTATGAGCACATCTCCATTGTTGTCGTCGCAAGCAGAGTCGTTGAACAACAACAAGAATGGAACTCCATTGTTGTCATCTCAATCAGGGTCGAACTTCGACGGCATTTCGAATTTCGAAACTCGTGTTTGGTTCGAAATCAAAAATTGGAAATTCACAGAATTGAGGAATTGAATGAAAGGCGATAATTGTGGCAATAATAACTATCTGAATTAATATCAAATTCTGTAACCTAATATTGATGAATTAAATGAAACGCGAAATTTTTGCCAAGACTAAATATGTGATATAATAGTTTTTTCGAAAATTTAAACAAATTTGAATGAATAAGGGTAATTATGGTTTTTTGAATCCAAAATGAAGCAAATAGACAAACTTTTAAGTACATGTTGCAATTTGTTGAATGTGTGGTGATAATGACTCTATTAGTAAATAATCTCAAAAAGGGTAAATTATTAATAAGGTCATTTCACTACTAGTTTTATCTAATAAAACCTACATCATATTTTCTTGTCTAATAGAGTCAAATTGAAAAATTTAAGACAATTATACCCTTTTACTAATTTGAAACAATTTGAATTTCTTAATTCAAATTAATAGGTCAACTAAATACCATAATTATAGATTAAGAGAGGATCTCGAAAATGCGAAATTTAAGCAGCTTCCAAAAATTTAAAATTTTCCTAAAAAGTAGGTATCCTCATTAATTCTTTTCACTTGCTTGATCTTCGAGATTTCTGCACTCTGCATTTACTTCCCGCGATTGTTTCATCCTTATTTGCGTTTTCCGGCGACGAGGAAGACGATTCACCGCATCAGGTATGCGATCATCTGCATGTTTGATTTGAATGGACAGGTGTCAAACATAAGATGCAGATTGAATATGAATTTGCAGTCTACAATACAGATATGTATGCATGTTATATATGCACCGAAATGTGCATAAACACCTTGTACATACAATTGATAAGTAAAAAAAAGGGTTGAAAAGTAAATAGTCATCCAAGTTTACACAAGAAAACTCAATAAAATATAGCATTACCCTTAATTTTATATGAATTTACTCAATAAAATATAGCATTACCCTTAATTTTCTAATCAAGTATGCACAACTATATATGCACTAACGTATGCATAAAAAAAAAAAGAATGAACACATCCAATAAAGTTCATAATGCATATGCCAGTGAAGTGAGTGTTGAATAAGTAAATATAGTTAATAATGCATAAGAAGATCATGTTAAAGCTTCTTTCCCTTGATGAACCATTCACAGCTCGAGTTTGCAGCCTCGTTGCATACTGCATATACATACCTGGGTCCATTTTTTCTATACTTGTACTTAAAGTTGAGTTTTGAAACCTTGACGATATCGACAGCCTGTTCAACGCAAATATATTGAAAACCCGATTAATGGATGCACTAAAATACGTAATATACATAAGTGAAAATAAATCAAAAATTGAATTTACGATATGAATATTGCTGGTTGAACAAGAACTCCATATATCCGATGAAATCAATGATCGGTTTGATGAGATGAACAATAATCGAAAGATAAACAACAAAAGATAAGAATTGGATACGTACTTTGCAGGTGATTCTTGATATAATATGAATATGACGAATCTAATTCTGATCTCAGGCGAATCGGAGAAATTGAATCAGGCTCATTGGAAATTGGAATGCATCTCAGGCGAATCAGAGAAATAAAATCAGGCTCATCGAAAGAAGGAATGCGAATCTGGAAAACAAATTAAATTACGGTGCGTAGCAAGAGTCTTTTAGAATACTTTTTGAATATCAAAATTGGAAAGTGGTTGAATTATGAGAAACATATCCTAAATTTTAGGATTTTGACTCTGCAATTTTTTTAAATTTTAAAATATGCAGTTATTTTTTTAATTGCAAAAATAGTTTAAATAATTAGATTAAGGGTATAAAGGTATTTTTAGCTTTATTTTGACTATATTAGAAAAATATACATGTTGGAGATTCTATTAGCTTAATGGGTTGTAATAGTGGACTTATTAGGCAATAATCTCTATATATAATATCTCTTAATATATTTATATATGTCTAATAACTTTTAACTCTTTTGCTACTCAAATTCTAATCTAATTAAAAAGGAATAAATTTTGAAATAT
The DNA here is from genome assembly GCA_963675135.1 of Galeopsis tetrahit. NCBI lineage: Eukaryota > Viridiplantae > Streptophyta > Magnoliopsida > Lamiales > Lamiaceae > Galeopsis > Galeopsis tetrahit. Next base: position 65,607,270 of record OY776124.1, on the reverse strand, counting down.
AAGATCCACTATATATGTGTGCGCATATATATTAATTTGATCAATATAAATACATGCATGTATATATTAATTCGATCAATATACAATCAAACATTGAATTGGAATATAATGTTACTTTTGTCTAGGGTGGGAATGGGCAAACTATTCAATAGGGATCTACCGCTCGATCAATTAAAAGAGTTGAATTGCATTAGTAGTAGTTGGACTGAATTCAAAATTTAAACCAATTTATAGAATAAAAATCAAAATATATATTTCATTAGAATCAAATTCAAAATTAGTCTAACTTAAAAGAATAAAAAAAACTTTAAAACACCTCAAACCAAGAAATATATAAAGAATCAATTCCCTACCCACTATTTATTTATTATGTAGAAAATAAAAGGCTAAGAGTCATTAGTTCACAAAGGAAGCTTCCTTTTACGCGTTGAATTTGCCCAATTACAAACTTGAATAAAAGACCACTAAATTCATGCACTAATTAAGCATCTTGTCAATATACAAGAAAAACAAAATCGTGTTAGAAAAAAAGAGAAAATGGGTGTTATCAAGATTTCTCAATCTTTCCGAACAAAAGTGAGACCAAGTAGGATGTTCAAGGCCTTGATGTTAGATTCTCACAACCTTATTCCTCAGCTCATGTTCTCATCAATCAAAAGCATTGAATTTCTCCATGGAAACGGGCAGCCGGGCACCATCAAGCAAATGAACTTCACCGATGGTACGTATTTATTGATGATGTCATTACTTTACTATTATTATTTACATAAGTATATTGACTTTTTTAAAACAATGGTACTCAACCCTTACAAGTATTGACTAGTCGTACTGCTTCTCTCTCGCAGCTAGCCCGTACAACTATGTGAAGCATCGAATAGATGCGATCGATGAAGAGAAGTACACGTGCAAGTATAGCCTGATCGAAGGCGATGCCTTGGCGGGGAAGCTAGAAAAAATAACGTATGATGTTAAATTTGAGGCGTATGGATACGAAGGATGTGTTTTTAAGGTAACGAGTGAATATTATACAAAAGAAGAGGTGGAGATCAAAGAGGAAGACATTGAACAAGGGAAAGATCGAGCTATTGGGATGTATGAAGTTGTCGAAGCCTATCTTATGGCAAACCCTCGTGCCTATATATAATCCAATTATGTTTTTTTATTATTTGTGAAAATGTGTATTTGTTCTTGGTAAAATTACTACTTCATGATTAATTAAATTTGTAAATTACAATTCTGCCTCCTTTAACTTCTAATGTGAAATTGTATTTGGTACAAATATATACAATAATCAAGGGATATATCGATCTATTATTCCAAAACATAATACTAGTATACGACTTTTTTCATGGATGTGGCAATTAATCATGCACAAAACAATATTTAATTTGTAAAATTAATTTAGACTTAAAAGGTTTTTTTTTTTTCAACCCGGAGAGGCTTATTCATCATTATTGCAAGAACCGAGGACAAGGGGCATCCCAAACACACAATTTATGGGTCTACCCGAACAATATCGATCGTTTGTCATGCTATTGATAATTTTTTAAACGAAGTTAGTAACCACATTTGACAAATTGGTTTTGAGAGACTTGCAACTACAAACCCGGATATTGTCTCCAAACAGAGGGAGATAGACAAAAGAATAAAAAGTAAAAAATAAAAATATATACTTATATTTAATTATAGTAACCACATAAAAATATATATTATATTTAACTAGATACAAGGGTCAAGTGTTAAAATTTCAGGCTTATATGAAATGAATAATTATAATTTCTGTAACTTGAAAGAAGAAATTCCAATTAGACATGCCAGATTATTTATTAAACATTGGTCAAGAAAAAAAAATAGCCTTTTCAAGTAGTCCACATCCGACGTGGAAATTATAAGCTGCCCACTTGGAAAGATCGATGTAACCTTATAACAATCTAAAATTTCTAAATTATACAATAAATTAAGATTAATGTAATAATATTCCCTTGACTAGTTGAAACATTTGAACACAAGTCTTCGTTTATACTATGTTCAAGTCTGAGGTGCTTATTAGTTAGGTACAAATCCATTTTTTCTCAATTAACAACCTTAGCTTTAAAAAAATCTCATATATCTTAATTCATTCACATATTAATTTATTTTCAACCCAATAGTTTTTTTCCCTTGTAGCTAAGTTTGTTCATTTTTACTTTCCCCAATCAAATTTCATTTTGTTAATTTTAAAATTTTAACTTTCTAGTCATTTGTCCTGAAAATTCTAAATTATAAAATAAGGTAGTAACTTTTTAACTATTCCCTTGACTAGTTGAAATATTTTGAACATTATATAGTCTTAATTCCTTCATACTATGTTCAAGTCCGATGTGCTTATAAGTTAGGCACAATCCCATTTTTTTCTCAATTAACAACCTTAATTAGCTATAAATAAACATTATTTTTGCATCTTAAATTCATATTCATTCACATATTTTTTTTTATCTTTTTTAAGTTCAAAGTAGATCCAAGATTCTTTGTAACATGGGATCCATTAAAATAACTCAAGAATTCACATCTCCAATTGCTCGAGAACGTCTCTTTAAAGCTTTGGTCATAGAATCCAACATCGTACTACCCAAACTTTTACCTCAATCCTTCAAAAGTATTGAAATATTGAAAGGAGATGGAGGGGTTGGAAGCATTATATTGAGCAAGTGAATTTCACCGAGTGTAAGCAATCTTTAAAACATTAATTAAATCTTGATCACTATATATATCCAATTTAATTTCTTTTAAATTTTCTAATTTTGGTATGTTTTGGTCTTATAGCTAGCCATTTTAAGTACATGAAGCATCGTATAGACGAGTTGGACAAAGAAAACTTTGTGTGCAAGTACACGATGATCGAGAGCGATGCCCTGGGCGACAAGCTCGATTCAATCGTGTATGAGATTATATTTGAGTCGTCTGACGACGGTGGGAGTGTTTGCAAGATGACGAGTGAATATCGCACTCTAGGTGGGTATGAGGTGAAGGAAGAAGAGATCAAAGCTGGTAAAGTGAGTGCTATGGGGATATACAAAGTTGTGGAAGCCTATCTCTTGGAAAACCCTAGTGTTTATACCTAGTTTCAATTCTTAAATGTTTAATTGTGTGTTTCTACCCTTTTAAGATTGCTAAAAAGTATGTATCCTCATTAATTCGTTTCACTTGCTCGAGGTTCGAGATTTATGCACTCTACATTTAAAAATTTCCTAAAAAGTAGGTATCATCATTAAATACCATAACTATAGATTAACATGACTTTATATATGCTTTCAGAACTGCATGACTATATGCACGATTTACTACATGTGCAGTAGATAGTTCATATTAATTAAGAAAAATGCGTATGTATGCAGTGAACATATACAGAGGAAACGATTTTAGTTGATTTAGAGTATTAGTAAAAACTATTACAAGATTATATATGCTTTGAGAACTGCATGACTATATGCGCGATTTACTACATGTGCACCAGGTAGTTCATATTAATTAAGAAAGATGCGTATGTATGCAGTGTGCAATTTCAATCATGAATTGCTCCAATCTATGTGCAATTTTTTAATTCATAGTTTCTGGTTCAATGGCCAAACAGTTCATCTGGTTCTCTACTAATCTTCATCATTCAATGGCTCGGTAATAAAGTATTCATTTGTATACGAAGCTTACAACTAAATGATACTTCTTCAAGGTTTACCTACTACAGCTATCAGCAAGAAAGACATAGACAATAACATATTCGATTAACAACTACATGTATTGGTAGAAGCATAAAACTCAACGAACATTCAGAATTCAGAAAAAACAAAAAACAAAAAAAGCAACCAGCAAGTCTACGAGGCAGTTGATACTTGATAGATAAATTACACTACTAAAAAAGCAGAAAACACAAACAGTCGCTATATAAAATGAAAAGAAAAACCTTTGAGAGAATCGAGTTCAAGGGAGGAAAGCTGAACGCCATTCGTGGACTGATACTGGTTGATGAAAAAACTCAGCAGCTGAGAGGTGGTTGGGCATTGAATGATGCTGCTGTTGTTTCAATTTCGTGAAAGGCTAGAAGAATCGTTATGCACGTACAAACAATAATCGGGAGAAGAATCCCAGTCCCGCCTTCCATCTTCAATACGATTGCGGGATGTGGAGAATAATCTGGATGATGACCTCCCGCCGGGTTGTTATGAGCACATCTCCATTGTTGTCGTCGCAAGCAGAGTCGTTGAACAACAACAAGAATGGAACTCCATTGTTGTCATCTCAATCAGGGTCGAACTTCGACGGCATTTCGAATTTCGAAACTCGTGTTTGGTTCGAAATCAAAAATTGGAAATTCACAGAATTGAGGAATTGAATGAAAGGCGATAATTGTGGCAATAATAACTATCTGAATTAATATCAAATTCTGTAACCTAATATTGATGAATTAAATGAAACGCGAAATTTTTGCCAAGACTAAATATGTGATATAATAGTTTTTTCGAAAATTTAAACAAATTTGAATGAATAAGGGTAATTATGGTTTTTTGAATCCAAAATGAAGCAAATAGACAAACTTTTAAGTACATGTTGCAATTTGTTGAATGTGTGGTGATAATGACTCTATTAGTAAATAATCTCAAAAATGTTACTCCCTCCCTCCACCAAAAGTAGTCCGTGGGCACAAGTTTTAAGAAAAAAGTAGATAAAGGTAAGGGTATTATAGGGTATTGTGGGGTTCATTGTGAATAAAGTGATTGTTTGTGAATAAAGTTGATAGCAAATTGAGTAATTAAATGATGGTTGAAGGGTGATAGTTTTCATAAAGTGTATGGGACTACATTTGGGAGTACTTTTTTCTCATGTTGATTCTATTAATTGCATATATAGTTAACTTAATTCGAAGCAATATACCATTATTCGAACAGAACTGTCCGGATTTGTTTGTGAATGTGTAGTGCGTGTTTTATGCTGCATGATAACATTTTTGACGGCTTATAACAAAATATTCGTTGTAAAATTTTCAGATTTTAAATTTTAATAAAAGGATCGAATTGCGACACAAAGTCCTTGCAATTTACGACCGCCCATTTCCCTAGCTAATTACTACGGAATTTACAACGACATTTTTATCGAATTGGTCATGAATCGATCATGACCAACTTACAATGAGAAGGCCGTCATAAATTTACGACAAATAGAAGCGGTCGTAAATTGTGACGACTAGAAAAACATTTGTTCCAAATTAACGTTTGCAACTATCGTTTTTGCGCCTACTTAAAATTCGTCACTAATCATGTTTTGCGACGGTTTTCACATTGAAACAATAGTAAAACAACGTGTTTTTTGAAGCAAGCTATTAATTAAAACAAAATAGTCTAAAATAATTAATCATCATGAATTTTATTGGTTAATTAATTTTCAACGCAAAATCCAAATGAGTTGCACTCTTGTGTACCAGTTACATATTTTGTAACACATGATCATGTACTATATTAATTTAGCACATAGATTTTTTGGGACTTTATTTTACTTCAATTAATTTTTTTTTATAATTAAAAAATAATACTCAATTAATTTTTTAACATTTTATTTTTTTATTTTACTTCAATTGATATTTATATTTCTCTTTTTAATATTATTTTTTAAATATTAGTCACATTTATGGCTAGAGAGAGAGAGAGTGAGTGGGTAAGAGTGAGTGAGAGACGGGTAGATAGGAAAACCCGACCGTCTTCGGTCACCTTCGAGAGAACTCCGGTGAGGCAAAAACCGTACCTTAACCCCAAGCCTAGGACTAGTAGTTGGAAAGCACCGTGGTTGAGGGCTATGGAGCGAAAAGGATTGTTCGACAGATCGGATGTGACGTTCTTCTTCTGTAACTTTCCAGACGAATGCGGAAGACAGGACCTAATGGAGAGCTTCAACAGATTCGAAAAAGTCAAAGATTTATACTTGGCCGAAAGAAAGGATAAGAGAGGCTGGAGATTTGGTTTTGTGCGATTCGGGGGTCACATTAACCTAGAAATGATAGAGTATGAACTGAACAATATCTGGTTCGGTTCGTACAAGTTAAGGGCAAATCTTTCGAGGTTTGAACGAGCAATGGAGCAGAAGGATGCGTTAAACAGAGACAGGGATAAGAAGGTAGTCAGGATCGATGACAGAGTAAACAACTTGAGAAAGGCGGAGGTGTCATACGCAAATATCATCAGGAGTCCCATAAGAAATGTAGAAAAGAAGCTTAGCGATGAGCAGAAGGGGAACAAGGAGGGATCGCTGGCGAAAGGACAAAAGAAACTTAGGGCAATAATATCAGATACAGAAAAGTTCAAAGGGATGAGTTTCTCCCCATCTAAAGAAGAGACAGAATGGTTACAAGGATGCTATATTGGAAAAATTAAGGAAGAATTCTCATGGCCAGGGGAGGGAGACAAGATAAATGAGGAAAGAGAAGAAGGTTGGAAGTTACTACCTAAGGGCGGCGATATGGTACTAATGGTACCTTCTTTTTCAGAAATAAAACAAGATGGAAACTTAGTAGATTCACGTTGGGCTAGAAAATGGTTCGAGAGGATATGTCGGTGGGAACCTGATATAGAGCTTAGTTGTCGTGTGGTGTGGACAAATTGGTTTGATGTTCCACTTCAAGCGTGGAGCCTGAGATTCTTCAAAGAAGTGACAGCGAGATACGGCTCAATAGTAAAGATTGACGAAGAGACGGAGAATCGAAGTAACCTTCAGTTCGCGAGGATTCTGATTCGTACGTCGATGCCTGAAATACCCCGGACACCTCTGAGGATAAATATCGACGGAAAGATCCTTTCCATTCGTATTAAGGAAGAAGATGAAGATTTCGATGTCGAGTCGTGGGAGGAAAACACCGATCTCCTTGCCGACGATGAGGAAGTAAGAGAAAACCATGAGGCCTGGGATACGGAGATGGATCAGGCGGAGGAAGGAGGATACGATCAGCCGGAGAACGGTAACGGCGGAGAAAGAGAGAGAAAAGCAATAATTACGTATCAGCCGTCATGCACCTCGGGAACAGTTATCGAAGAAACTTGCATGGATCCTAGTGTACAACATTTAATCCCAAGAGTTACGCGGCAGAACCAAGGAATTTCGGCGGAGTCCAAGAGTCACTCACGGGCAATAGGGCCTAGGGTCAATCTTAAGAACAAGGCCCAAGACAGGAGTAATGGGGAGGCCCATTCGAATTTGGGCTTGGAAATAAAAAATGGAGATATCCAACAAATGGGCCAGGGCAGTGGAGATATTCAAAAAATGGGCCAGGGCAGTGGAAACAAGAACCTTGATTTAAATATACCATGTGACGTGATTGATAGCGATATTGGGCTGGGAGAGTTTGAGGGCCCACTAACAGCTATAGGGCAGAAGGAGTTGTGGGCTCATGACGAAGCGGGCCAGAATATTGCAACAGAAGAAATGGAGGTTGAGTCCAGTCGCGAGTTATCTGAGAATTTAGCGGTGGACCTAGAAGCTACCGTGACCGACCAAGTTATGGAGTCCGTACACCAAGAAAAGGTGAAACGAAGAAAGAAAAAGAAAGTCGGAGAAAAGATTGTGGTGTGTCTAAAATCCGGTGAGCTGGAACCTGACGAAAGCTTCGAAAGAGCGAGATGGCAAGACCGATGCGACGAAAAAGATATCTCTGCCGAAGCTAAACAGATCTGGCAACTGGGGAAGCAAATCGGCTTGGAAAACTCGCAACCAGATGCCTCGGTGGTGGAAGAATTGGAGAAGATGGAGCGAAAAGAGAAAAAGAGGACTAGAAAAATAGAAAAAGCAAAAAAATCGAATGGTGCGTCAAAGGTTAACGATGCAGATTCTTAGCTTCAATATCAGGGGGATGGGTGGTAGAGAGAAGAGGAGGGAAGTCAAGGAGATGATAGCAAAAAATAAAATTGATATGTGTTGTCTTCAGGAGACAAAGGTCGAAAAAATAAATAGCTTCCTGTGTAGATCAATTTGGAAAGACACAAATTTTGACTGGGCATGGAGGGAGGCGGAAGGGAGATCCGGAGGGATACTCACTATTTGGGATAAGGAGGTTTTCACAAAAATCAGTGATTGGCATATGAATGGGTGTCTGATCGTAAATGGCTTCAGGAATGAAGATGGAACGACGTGTTGTATTTTAAATGTATATGCTCCGTGTAATAGCAGGGGAAAAAGAGAATTGTGGGAGGCTCTGAAAACAGTGGTATGGCAGAATAGTCAGGTATGCGTGTGTTTGATGGGCGACTTCAATGCTATAAGGTATGAGGACGAAAGGGTTGGAAGAGGGGAAAGAACGGATAACAGAGAGATGATGGAATTCGACAACTTCATTCGATCGTGCGACCTAATTGATGCACCTTTGTTGGGTCGTAAATTTACTTGGTACAGGCCCGACGGCACTTGCAAAAGCAGACTGGATAGGATACTCGTTAACGATACATGGGATACAAAGTGGCCGAATATTGCCCTGAGGGGCCTGGGCCGATCAATCTCAGACCATGTTCCGATTATCACTAAAGCAAATCAAGTCGATTGGGGCCCTAAGCCTTTTCGGTTCTTAAACGCGTGGTTAGGCCATCCAAATTTTAATGACTTCGTTAGGCAGAAATGGGGCTCATACCAGATACAAGGTTGGGGTGGCTTTGTCATGAAAGAAAAAATGAAACTTTTGAAATGAGATATAAAAGCTTGGAGCAAATCGGTCTTCGGATGCTTGGAATCAAGAATAGAGGAGAGAAAAATTGAGATTGATCGCCTCGATGCCATTGACGATACTTTCGGATTAGAGGATGAAGAGGTAGACAAGAGAAGAGAGACTATTGCAGGTCTCTTACAAGACTTGCAGTGGAAGGACTCACAGATGCATCAATTGGCAAAAATAAAATGGATCAAGGAGGGTGACATAAACACTAAGCTATTTCACAGGGTTGTAAACAGTAGACGAAAAAGGAATGAAATAAGTGGGTTGTTTATTGATGGTAAGTGGTGTGAAAAGGTGCAGGAGATAAAAGTGGGGATAAACCAATATTTTGCAAATCATTTCAAATCAGAGGGAATTACACGCCCATCTTTAGGCCAGAATATGAGCATCAAACAACTCGACCAGTGTGACAACGAATTCCTCACATCCAGATTCACCGAAGAAGAAATCAAAGCAGCAATCTGGGCCTGTGAATCGACAAAGACACCTGGTCCGGACGGCTTCACTTTTGGATTCTTTAAGAACAATTGGGAGACTCTAAAAGGAGAAATAATAAAGATGGTGGAAGATTTTCACAACCATGGGAAATTGGTGAAGGGCATAAATCCGACGTTCATTATACTATTGCCGAAAAAGAAAGGGGCAACCAGCTTAGAAGAGTTCAGACCCATTTCTCTCATCGGTAGTCTGTACAAGATTATCTCAAAACTTCTTGCCAAACGGCTGGCCAAGGTAATGGAGAGAGTGATATCAGAAAATCAATTGGCTTTTATCAGTGGGAGGCAAATCCTAGATGGAATTTTGGTAGCACATGAGGCGATTGACGAAGCCAAAAAGAAAAAAATAACAAGAGTGTTATTCAAAGTAGATTTCGCCAAAGCTTACGACTCAGTGGATTGGTCCTTCCTCAACAAGATGATGACGGCCATGAACTTCTCACTCAAATGGAGAAAATGGATCATGGAATGCATCTCCACGGCAAATGCATCTGTCTTGGTGAACGGGAGCCCCACGGGAGAATTCAAATTGGAAAAAGGACTGAGACAAGGTGATCCGTTGTCACCATTCCTATTCCTAATTGCAGCAGAAGGTTTAAACATCATGATACAGAAGGTGATTGCAACAGGAGCCCTAGAACCAGCGTGCATCGGCCAGAAAAAAATCAAGGTACCTCTTTTACAATATGCTGATGACACTCTCTTCTTATGCAATGGTAGATGGGAGGATATTGTCTCGATTAAACATACGCTTCGTTTGTTCGAATTGGTGTCTGGTTTAAGAGTAAATTTTGATAAATGTTGTCTGACCGGGATTCATATGCGTGAAGAAGCTATTTCAGAAATGGCCAACTACCTGGGTTGTAAGCTGGGCAAGCTCCCACTTGAATTTCTGGGTTTAAAAGTGGGTATCAATCATCGCAGGAAAGGGTCATGGGACAGTCTAATAAATCGAATCAGGAGTAAACTGGAAAAGTGGGGAAGTCGTCACATTTCGATGGGTGGAAGAATCACTTTAGTTCAATCGGTCCTCGCTGCAGTGCCAACCTACTATTTATCCTTTTTCTTATTACCAAAAGGAGTGTTGCATAACATTACCAAGCTACAGAGAGAGTTTCTCTGGGGAGGGGGTGTGAACAAAAAGAAAATTTCCTGGATAAAATGGGCATAAATTTGTGAGGATAAAAATGAAGGGGGGCTGGGTATAAGGGATATGTATACGTTTAATAGAGCTTTACTAGGAAAATGGGTTTGGAGATTTTTGAATGAGGGGGAGAGTTTATGGGTGAAAGTGTTGAAATCGAAATATGGAGATTTAGGAGAGTGTGGAGACAGTAGAAGGGGGAGAGGCAGGAGAGTGGGGGTGTCAGTTTGGTGGAAGGAACTTGTTAAAATTTATGAAGGGGAACAGGGGATAGGTGGTGGCCTTAGAACAGGAATAAAAAAGTTAGTGGGAAATGGAAATCAAACTTTATTTTGGAAAGAAAGGTGGGTAGAAGAGGAGATAACCCTTATGGAAAAATTCTCAAATATGTACAGATGTAGTAATCATAAAGAAAACAAAATTGGTGAAATGGGTAGATGGGGAGTTAATGGTTGGGAATGGGAGTGGGGGTGGTCAAAAAATTTTAATGAACAGGAGGCTAATGAATTTGCTGAATTTGCTTCTTACATTGACAGATTTCAACTCAAAAGAGATGAGGAGGACAGATGGACCTGGGAGCTGGGCCCACATGGTATTTACTCAACAAGTGCTGTTTATAAGATGATGAAACAGGGGCTGTATGCGGAAGGTTTGGAGGCCAGGAGAAAGGAAGAGTTCGCCACAATGTGGAGGAGCTTAGCGCCGAGGAAAGCACAAACAATTGGGTGGAAAGCACTAAAACTTAGACTGGCCACAACGGACAACTTAAGAAGAAGAGGAATACCGATACCGGATGAAGAAATGGAATGCAAATTATGTGGGTAGGAGGAGGAAAGTAACAACCATCTGTTACTGGAGTGTAAGTTTGCCAATACAATCTGGAGGGAATGTCATAAATGGTTTAAGGTGAGTATGGCTCTACACAACACTTTGTCAACTCATCTTCTTCAACATAATATGATTCTTGGTGATAACAAATGGGGCAAAAAGATAGCAACGAGCATTTGGGTGGGAATTGTGGGGGAAATCTGGAGAAGCAGGAATGCTAAAATATTCTCAAACGAGGAACCGGTGGCCAAGAAATCGGTGAAAAATATCAAGATTCAGCTATGGTCATGGCTGGAGGGACGAGATTTGCTAAAACCAAATTCGGCAATTGTGGCATGGTGCGCAAATCCTTACTTGAGTATGAAGGAATTAATTTAGAGGCAAGAGATTGCAGTAAGAACAGGAGTAAACTAAAACACCTTTGTAATTAATTTGTAAACATTACGGGTTGAGTACCCCTTGTACTCGAGTGGAATACAATTTTTATCGTTTCAAAAAAAATATATTATTTTTTAAATTTATTTTTCTTCCTATTTACCCATTGATGTGTTCGGCCAGTAACTCATGTACACTCACCAATCTATTCGGCCAGAGAGTGGCCGTACGCAACTTGACCAAAAAATTTGGAAAAATTATGTTCGGCCAAATTGGTCGTACACCCATTGATGTGTTCGGCCACGATTCTGGCCGAACATATCGTCGACTGGTAAACTCAAAATCTGTCTATATCGTAAAAAAGTGTAAAAAATATTAAATATACTTATATAATTATATTAACATTCTTCATCACGTTTTCTTTTTCAAAAACTATGTTTGTTATGATTATATCATCATTTGGAGGGTTTATGCATGAAGTAAAAGTAAAAAAATGTTTGAATGAAGATTAAATGATTGGAGAGTTAAAGAATTGGGTGTGTATAACATATGAGGTGTGTTTATAATTTTTTTAAAAAGTTAAAAGTACATTTTAGTAAATGCATTTATGTCTTTTTTTGTCTAAAATTTTTTGAGGTATGTATAACACGGGGTGTTGATAGTCCCTCCCATATGTTGCGGGGTGTGTTTAGACTTTAGAGTAGTGATTAAAAATGTTGCAGGGTGTGTTTAGAGTAGCGAGCAGTGACAAACTCAATAAAGAATGCAATTTTCCACTTGGGCAAATAGGGAACTTGAAGCATGCATTAAAAAAAAAATGGTTGAAGGCATACATAGATGGGATAAAAGCGCAAAATTTTAAATTTGGAGGAAACCCTGGCTGAAAATGTTATCCCTTCAATCCTTGTCTTTGTCATCAGCTAAAACCCTTCTCATAAACCCTAGAAATCCTTCCCTACGTGAATTCATTACCTCTGTCTCTACTCGTTCTAATTCCATTCCACTTTCAAACTCCGACTCCGATGACTTTCAAACCCGCCCCAACAATTTCTCCGGCCTCAACATTGAGGAGAAAGTCGAACTGGGTGCTTCCGGAAAGCTGCGATTGGATTCCTGGATTTCTTCTCGGATTAATGGCATCAGTAGAGCCAGAGTTCAATCCAGCATCCGTTCAGGATTGGTCTCTGTCAATGGCCGCATCGTCAATAAGGTTTTCATTTCTTTTCTCTTTAATCCCAACTTTGGCTACCTTTTCAGATTCAAACTTTTCCTTGTGGAACATGAGTTTCCTTATATACTGTGTTATTTTGAAGGCTTCGCACTCGGTAAGAGTTGGGGACATGGTGAATTGCACGATAGCAGAGTTGCAGCCTTTGAGGGCTGATCCTGAGGACATTCCATTGGATATAGTATATGAAGACGAACACGTTATTGTTGTCAACAAGCCAGCTCACATGGTCTGCTCTCAATAGCCTCTTTAAAATATTTTCTTGCTTCCTGAGTTTTATTTATTTATTTATGAGAAGGTCAAACTTGTGACGAATTTGCTGCTCCTGTATTGTTTTGACTCAAAGCAGCATATGAGGGAAACCTTTATTGGTTAAATAAGTTCTTAGAAATTCCATCTAGTTCTCTTGGGTTTTGATGTCCTGAAGTCACCCTGATTCATATTATGTTGATAATGTTCAGTATATATACCTTAGTATATTAGTCCTTAAACTATTTTGGTTTAAAAAGCCCTTCACATATTGAAAATTTATTTCACAATCTCTCTCGAGATGAAAATTGGCGGAATTTTGTTATTTGCCTTAATGGTCCAGTTAAATAATATTCACATTAATTTTATTTATATCCAGACTTGTTTTGTGCAAGTCATTTTAACCCCAATACTTCTGGTGATGGATACCTAAAATTGCTTGCGAAAAATACTGGTGTATATAAAAGATTAAGTAAAATTGACATGTACATTATTTAACAAGAGCACTAAGGTGAATTGAAATTTTCTGTCAATTTTTGTCTTGAGGGAGATTGTGAAATAGAATGTTGATACCTAAAGGGCTTTTTAAAACAAAACACAGTTTAGTGGCCTATCAACATAAAAGTTGATAGTTTAGGGACCTTTTGATGCATCATGCCTATTGATTATAAGGAAAGCATTTTCAGAAGACTCTGTTGTTTTACTGTTAAATGATACTAGTATGCTATGCTCTTTTGGCTGTGAAACTACTTTAGTTTAGTCATATAATTTCCTTAGAGCATGGTAAACTTAAGAGTTCAAAAACCGACTATGATTTTTTAGTTTCTCATTTTTTTTTTTTAATATTACCATAGTTGGATTATATTTTCAATACTCTTCTGGTAGTTCAATGCATGAATAAGCCTTCTTGTTAGAATCTTAATATGGTTTTTATGATAATGCAGGTTGTTCATCCAGCACCAGGCAATGCAACTGGAACCCTAGTAAATGGAATTCTTCACCATTGTAGACTCTCTACCATATGTCTAAATTCAGAAGCACTACCTGATACTGATGATGATTCAGGAGATGAGGTGAGTGCCTTCTCTTTAGATCAAGGCCACATTGGAGGTGTTGGACTCTGTGAGGCCTCTGTACGGCCCGGGATTGTGCATAGATTAGATAAAGGGACCAGTGGATTGCTTGTTGTTGCAAAGGTGAATCCTTCTCCACTTCTAGAAATTCATTGATTTTCTATTTGCTATTTGGGGCCTGTTTGGTAGATATATAATATGAGGGTGAGAAATAAAAGAACTCTCACCTTATCTCGCTGTTTGGTAGGATGTATTGCATTCACCGACTTTTTTAAAAAGCTGAAATGGTGAAAGAACTCTCACCTAATACATTGTTTTCACTGTTTTGCTTTTCAAAACATAACACACCTCAACTGTCTTACTGGAATCTGCTTGTAGCAGTGGAAGAGATTTCATTCAACAAAAATCGATAATACCCCCGTGAATCAAATTTGAATCCATTTTCATTTGAAAGCCGCGATCTGTCTCTCTCCAAATCATCTCCATCAAAAAGTCTCACCACTGAAATCAGCTTATTTTATATTTTTATTTCTATCTTCTCTCTGGATTTGAAATCCTGATGTGTGTTTTATCTGAATTTGGTAAGGTTCTGGGTTTTGGATGGTTTATTTGTTTTTGGGTCATCGGTTTGATTTTCATAAGAAATTGTGGAAATTCAGGTTGATCCTGAAAAGTCCAGATATATTTTGCTCAACTGTGGGTTTTGTTTGATTGCTTTGCTTTGAAGTGAAAAATGGATTTTGGTTTGAGCCGAGCAGTTGATGTGGAATATAAATTGTTGTTCGATTAGTTTTTTTCTGCTCTATTTCCAAAGAAAAAGAAACAATTGAGGTGAAGAAAAAACTAAAGATTTTTTATTTTTTTTCGAATTTGGGGCGATCAGAATTGCATTCGATCATACTCAGGATCATGCAACTGGATCTGATGACTGCAGAATTCTTTTGTTTTTTTGTGAACATCTGTTATAATTGTGTAGAAGCTTTTTGGATGAGATTCGTTGAAGTCCAAGAGCTCTTGTGTAGTTGTATGTTGTATGTTGTAATCTGGTCAATTCTCGAGCAACTTAGTACTAAAATTGTACAATTTTTCATTTGGTTTTGATCTTTAAATTTGTTATAAGATGTTGAGAGTTATTGGGGGTAAAACCCTTTTATTCTGTAACAACAGGATTGCAAAATTCTCTCTTGTTTCTCCCATAATGCGATTATCTTTTGGTTTTAAATCATAAGGGAATTTTTTCATTTACAGGCTTTTCTCATGATATATATTCCCTACCAAACACCCATATAAAATTTATGTCTTTAATCACCTCCGACCACCAAACAATCATATTATAATTATACTACTTTCATTAAACTCTACCAAGCACTCGTATTTTCTGATTTTCGATATTAAAATGGTCTATATACTAGTAATTATTTACACCCTCACTTTTATCCTTGGTCTCTTTAGGGAACTTTTCTCAATTATATGCTGTACTTATGTTATCTTTTCAGTGCAGGATGAGCATTCTCATTCCCATCTTGCTGAACAGTTCAAGAAACATAGTATAAAGAGAGTCTACGTGAGTCTTACCTGTGGGGTGCCATCACCAGTCTCTGGGCGCATTGATGTCCCAATAGGCCGTGATGTAAACAACAGAACCCGTATGATTGCTATTCCTGGATCTTCTACCCATGGAAAGAGCCGGCATGCTGTTAGTAGGTGATATTCCACTGTCCCTTCCCTTTCAACTTTTTTGCTTCGTATAGTCTTAGGGTGTGTTTGTTTATGGATTTGAAATCCAGTAGCTGGATTTGATGAATAGTAAAAGGTGAATTTGGATTTTCTATATGTTTGGAAGTGTAGATTTTGTAGGATTTGATAGGGGAGAATTTTGAAAAAAGTAGGTGATAAATGATTCATTGTGTGTAAAGTAAGGGAGAGAATGTGTAACGTAAAAAAGAGGAGAGTGAGTGTTGAGTTAAGTAGATAATACAGTAATAATTAAAAAGTAGGAGATATATGATTGACAGTATAATGGAAATTATGTTTGGGAAAAAAGTAAAATAGGTGTATTATAGGTATTAAGGTAGAATTTTATAGGATTTAAAATCATACACCAAAATTGGGTCTGACAAACGACAATTTGGATTTGAAATCAAATCCGGTGTGGGAAAGCATAAACAAACACACCCTTAATGTCAAATAATTGAATACTAGGATGTCGATTAAGTTGACGCAGTAGTTATTGTTTTTCTGTGGTTTTGTTTGCAGTGGGATTATGTCTTCTGTTGTATATAGTAAAGCTTCATATCACAGTAACTCTCTAGTTTCAGTATCAGATTTCAGTGTCTCCTATAGACCTTTTCTCAGCAAGAAAAATGAAGAAAACACTCAATTTAATGCCCAAAACCGGGGACAGGATTTATCTATAACTCATTCCAGTATTCATCCAGACCTAGTGCATCTACTAAGCAGAAGCACCATGCTAACACTTTCTCAAACACGGGAAATTCATACCCAACTCCTCAGAACAGGGCTGTGTTACCTTCCTCATTATAGCACAAAGCTCCTCTCTCTCTACTCCAACCACCATCATTTTTCTGATGCCAAAAAACTTATCCGCTATCTAACCCCCGATATCCTTTCTTTCACTACTATCATTAATTCATCCTGCAAAGTTAACAATTTTAAGACAACGCTTAGTTTCTTTTATCAAATGCTCAAAAATGGGCTTTATCCGGATGCCTATGTTTTACCAAGTGTTCTCAAGGCTTGTTCTGGATTCTCTGTTAAAATTGGAAAGCAAGTTCATGGGTTTTCTTTATCATCTGGGCTTTCCATGGATCCTTTTGTGGAGTCCTCTTTGATTCACTTCTATTTGAAATGTGATGAAATAATCAGTGCACAGAAGCTGTTTGACAATATAGTTGAGAAAGATGTTGTTTCTTGGAGTGCACTGGCTGCTGCTTATGCCAGGAAAGGTGATGTAACTAATGCAAAAAGGGTGTTTAATGAGGTTAACAATCTTGGATTTGAACCGAATAT
Organism: Galeopsis tetrahit; assembly: GCA_963675135.1. Taxonomy (NCBI): domain Eukaryota; kingdom Viridiplantae; phylum Streptophyta; class Magnoliopsida; order Lamiales; family Lamiaceae; genus Galeopsis; species Galeopsis tetrahit. Next base: position 65,590,130 of record OY776124.1, on the reverse strand, counting down.
CGTTTCCTGGAATGGTATGATTTCTGGTTTCAATCAAAGTGGGTGTTTCCTGCAGGCAGTTCTTACGTTTCAGCAGATGCATTCGTGTGGTTTTACACCTGATGGGACTAGTATTTCTAGTGTTCTTCCTGCGATGGGTGACTTGGAGTTATTAAAATCAGGCAGTCAAGTACACGGGCATGTGATCAAGACTGGTTTTGGTGTAGATAAGTGTATAGTTAGTTCACTTATTGATATGTATAGCAAGTCGAGGTGTCCCCTAGAGATGTCACGAGTGTTTCAAGATTTGGAACAAGTGGATGTTGGGTCTTGTAATGCCTTGATATCAGGGCTCGCTCGAAACGGTCTTGTTGATAAAGCATTGAGTACATTTAGAGAACTTTTGGGCAAAGGAATGGGATTGAATGTTGTTTCATGGACTTCAATAATAGCTTGTTGCTCACAAAACGGTAAAGATATGGAGGCTTTGGACATTTTCAGAGAAATGCAAATTGCTGGCATGAAACCAAACGCTGTGACTATACCTTGCTTGCTTCCAGCTTGTGGCAATATTGCAGCACTTATGCATGGAAAAGCTGCACACTGCTTTTCTCTCAAATCGAACATTACAGCTGACGTTTATGTAGGCAGTGCGCTTATAGATATGTATGCCAATTGTGGAAAGATCGAAGAAGCTCGATGTTGTTTCGATATGATGCCTGTTCGTAATTTGGTTTGCTGGAATGCAATGTTGGGAGCATATTCAATGCATGGAAAGTCAAAGGAAGCTATTGAAACTTTTCAGTTGATGCAGAAAAGTAGGCAGAAACCCGACTTCATTAGTTTTACGAGCCTTTTATCTGCATGTAGCCAAAGTGGGCTCACTGAAGAAGGACAAAGTTACTTTGAAAGCATGAATAGGGATCATGGGGTTAAGCCTAGAGTTGAGCATTATGCTTGTATTGTGAGTCTTCTTGGTCGAGCCGGCAAGCTCGAAGAAGCTTATTCGATTATCCAGAAAATGCCATTTGAGCCCGATGCTTGTGTTTGGGGTGCATTGTTAAGTTCCTGTAGGCTTCATCATAATATGAGGTTAGGTGAGCTTGCTGCTGGAAAATTGTTTGAATTAGAACCGACAAATCCTGGAAATTACATTCTGATGTCTAATATTTATGCTTCTAAAGGAAAATGGAAAGAAGTGGATAAAGTGAGAGATATGATGAGAGATAAGGGACTAAGGAAAAACCCTGGGTGCAGTTGGATTGAGGTGAAGAACAAAGTGCACATGCTTTTGGCAGGTGATAATTCACTTCCCCAAATGGCTCAAATTCTGGACAAGTTGAGTAGATTGAGTATGGAAATGAAGAAAGCGGGTTATTTGCCTGATACGGATTTTGTGTTGCAAGATGTGGAGGAACAGGAGAAGGAGCATATTTTATGTGGGCACAGTGAGAAGTTAGCTGTAGTTTTTGGTATTCTGAATACTAATGTAGGGTCTTCTTTAAGGATCACGAAGAACCTAAGAATTTGTGGAGATTGCCATGCTTTTATAAAATTTATATCTGGATTTGAGAGGAGAGAAATCTTTGTTAGAGACACAAATCGCTATCACCACTTTAAAGATGGTGAATGCTCTTGTGCGGATTATTGGTAATTAGATAATATGACAGAAGGACTTCCAGTATTTCCATTTGGTGAGTTATTTCGATGTTTAAGTCTTTCTAATGTCTTTTTTTTTTTAACCTTATTTCTGTTAGTGCTCTCTATTAATGTCTGTTCCATACTTCCCTTTATTATAGCCTTTTTCTTGTGTTTTTTTTTTCTACTTGGTACTTAACATGTCTAGCCGTCTAGGCATTCCTTTTAAATAAAAAAAAAGCTCATGAGTTGGGTATGGTTGGTATACGCAGCTCAAATTCGTATCCATGTTCATATTTTCCTTTGTCAGTATATGGATTCGGCATATAAGGGGACTTTAGTTTTCCTATCCTATAATTTGTTGGCTGCTTGATCTCTGATGGTTTTATATTTTATAACAAAATGGATTTGTAACAAAATGAAGACGCTTCTCATTAAATATGTAAAATTTGGATTGCACATATTTAACAGATGCTAGTGATCTTTGTGTAGTGTCTGGATGCATTGAGGGGGCCTATATTCTATCAAGCTTGTACGGGGTAGTTTTTTTTTCACAATCTAGTCTGATTCATAGTTGAAGATGCTGAAAAGCTGTGGTTTAACAGCTTGGACTTGAACGGCCACTCTTTGTATAAGGTGGAACAAGAGCTGCTTCTGATCTGGAAAGAGCCAATTAAGTAGGTCTTTTTGAAGTTTACTATGAGATTAATCATATTTCTTACAAGGACTTTGTCGATGTTGAGAAGTTTTTGGTGTTTCTTGGGTATGAAATGGAGCATGAATTGCTGAGATTTATTTGTGAAATACTAAGGAAAGTTAGTTCTTAAAATTTTCTTTCTAAAGATACTATTTTTATGATTATAGTGAATATGTGTGGAGATGACCCTCGGATTTAGCGGGAGCAGATGATTATACTGAAAGACCAAGTGGATATGCTCATTCTTGGATGGTTAAGAGAAACAAAATCTCTTCTGCAACAGATGACCCTGGTTTGTTTAGTTGAAGAATTCTTTACCAGTTTGCTAAACATTCCCCACCAATATGCACCTGACTTGTGCTATTTGAGAAGAGGTCCAGAGTGTGTTACTTCCGCATCCCAGTTATCCCAATTTTGTCATAGTTGAATTCTTTTGAAAAAAAAGGAAAGACTGAAAACTTTGAAATAGGAAATTTTCAGTTTAAGATTGTGAGCTCCAGAGGAAGAACTTATATTTGAATGGAATTGACCCAATATCTGAATCTTTCTTTCTGGCCATCCTTTTAGGTTCCAAAAACATTTCAGATACACAACTGCTGTAATTTGTTCTGAAGCCTCAACTTAAGATTGTTGCATGACAATAGTGGTCGGTTTTTGAAAGTGTTTTCCCAGTTTTTGCAAATTGGGAATTTCTTATTAAAGAGCAAAAATAATATTGCCAAGTATATGGAGCTTGTTCTGAAAATCTGATTGTAGTTTTTGTCACTTCTCTCCTGCTTTCATTTTTATGATGATGATCCTACATGCCTTAATGTAGCATGCGTTTCCTAATATGAATATATTTCTCTTAATTTGTTATCATTCTGGGAAATTCCTTTGCATCTCTTTGGATTATTTTTACATTAAAATGCACAGGATATGTTTAACCACGGGTTAAACTTTGTTCTTCAGGTACAAAGTAATTGAAGTACTCGCTGGTGGTGGTTGTGCATTGGTGGAATGGAGGTTAGAAACTGGGCGAACTCATCAGGTTTTTTTTTCTTCTGGTCACTTTTAATCTCTTTTTCCTTGTGCAAATATATCTTTATCTTTGAACAGTTGAACTTGTGTCTGTTAATTTGTGTCCATTACCAAAAACAACTGTGCTCAGTGCTCTGCTCTGTTAAGTCTATGTTCAAAATGTTTGTCATAGGCCAGCTGTGTTGTATTGAGTATCTAGTTTTCATTTAGAAGGAAAAGTTAAAAGAAGTATATGCCTATTCTTGGGAATATTTTTTAGGCCCCTAACTTAGGGGTAGCAATTGAAGGACATTATGTTTGCGAGCAGACACACTTGGGTCATTATATTTTAATTTTTGCACATTTAGGCAAAATTGGCCCGAAGCACCCCAATTTGGGCTAAAATGGCACGTGCTACCCATGTGCTGTGCCTATATGACATACTCATATAATATATGTGTGAAAATTAAAATATAATGACAAATTTTCCAGCCTGAAACACCTGCCCAAATGTGCGAAAATTAAATTTTCGGGCCTAAATGTGCCAAATTATTGTTACCCTCATAGTTACGGTCCAAAAAAAAAGGTATTCCAGTCTCATCTTGGATAGTTGGATGTCAATGTATTTTTGCATTTCCAAATTGCTATACAGTATTTATTTTCCTCCTCTGATTATCTACTTGTTGAATTAGATCCGAGCCCATGCAAAATATCTGGGTGTTCCACTCTTGGGAGATGATGTGTATGGAGGAAGTAAGAACATGGCCTTATCACTGCTTCAATCAAGGAACTCGTCTATCTATCATGCCCAACTTCTCCAACTGGTTGATCGATTAGAAAGACCTTGCCTCCATGCTTTAACTCTTGGGTAACATTTACTCTCTGCATCACTCACCTTATGTTTGTTGTCTCAGTTCTCAGTAGAGTTAATATCAAGAATCGTTATGTAACAGACTGTGTCTAGTTTTAGTTTTTTACTTTATTTGTTAGTTCTTTTGGTGCCAATGTTGATTCAAAAAGACCAAAATTAAAAACATACATCACTATACTTGGACACCAATAGGTACAGAAAATGACACCAAAATTGAAAAAGAAAAATATCATACAGGACCAAAATTGAAAAAAGTATCAAAATAGAGTTTTGAATTAGACCCAACCTAAGTTACAAGACGTTCATTATCAAGTACATATAAGGAGACTGACTGTCTTTGTCTTTTAGGTTTAGACATCCAAACACTGGGGAAAACCTAAGCTTTTCCCAGATACCACCTCCTGATTTTGCTGATATTTTGGACCGCCTACGCAGCATCAACACTGAGAAGGTAACATGTTCAATCTAACAGCAAATCATTACACTGGCTATGATAACAAAACATTATTCCTAAACAAAAAAAAAACTTTTATTACTTTGTATACTCCACTAACCAATATTACTTTGAAGAAAATAGTTTGCATAAACCTGGTTCACAGGAACCTACTTTTGTTCCTATACTGTGTAAAATATACAGTTTGATCAATCTGATGTTTATCTATATATTTTTTCAGGCGACGTAGGTAGTTGGCATTTAGGATGATGGTCTTTGTAAAGCTCAAGGCATCTACAGCAATTCTGATTTTGTTTAGACCGGGGTTGAATTCTCGGTTCACCATAATGATTCTATTCTTATTCATGCTTTTTATTGCTCAGTTTACTAGTCATCAAGGATACATAATGTCTGCTTTGCTACATTCATTTGTAATTTTTAAGATTACCTTTATTTCTTTCCCTCCCCAAATACAACAAGCTTGTTTTGAGGTCTCCCGATTTTTAGTCACGTCTGCCACATTATTACAATTATCTCTCGTGGGTTTCCATACTGTGGGATTATGTAAAATACTAATTGAAGGATAGGTCGGTGCCCTTGCGATATCTCAAGGAAACTCGTGACAAATGTTAAGGTTCTGTTTGTTTGGTAGATATGTTAAAATATTTATAACTAGACTCAGATATTTCAATTGATTCAAATTAAATCGTAAAGAATGTGTTTTTCAGTCATTTGATATCAGGGGTGGACTTAGGATTCGAGGTTGGAGGGAGGGGTGGGTTTTTTTTCTTTTTCAAATGTATAATTATATATAATTATTTTTTAAAGTTTTGGTATCTGGTTCAAAGACAAACTAATTCGAAAATTCAATTATCCACCATCCACTAGCAGGGACTTCAATTAAAGCCAAAATTTGACCCTTAAGAATTATTTGCACCTTGAAAATTTCGAACATGAGATCTAAAGAGAAATACATTCTAAAGTTTTAAGTCTACATTATTAATATCAAAATACATTAAAGTGTAAGAAGAAAAAAAGATAAAGAGAGAAAGTGTAAGAAAAGTAAAAAGATAGAGAGGGAAATGAAAAATGAATGACAATTGATATAAATGTAAAGCTTAATGAAGTAGGAATAGAGCATCTCTTACTGCCTCTATTTGTGGTTTAAGAATCTAAAATAAGGTTTGTTGTCTTCATATACTCCATATAACTAGAAGAATATTCAAATTTGAGAGGAGGCGACAAAGATACTACTATTCACATTTCACAAGTACACAGTCATGTAGATCATTACTTGGTCACGTGAATACGTATATTAATATACTCTTTTATTGCTTCTTTGTTTTTGTCACTAGTAGGACATGTTTGCAAATTTTACCAACTAAGACATAAACTTTTTATTTTTTCAAAAGTTTTTGGAAAGAAAAAAGTGATTTTTGATGCTGTTATTGGAACTTTAGAATCACTTTTTTTTTTTAAGCTGTTAAGACTCAATTTATATATGATTCGGGATTTCTTATTTCATTTACCAAACTTAGTAAAACTTGAAAACACACTTTATATGGCCTGTGATAAGTAATAATTGAAGCAACCTAATATACTAAGTAATATTATAGGGTCAATTTCATTTAAAAAAAAAAAAAACAATTGTATGGAATGAGTGGTGAGATGGGGCTCAATGTAACCAATATTGCTAAGAAAATAAATTAATTGGATCGATTTGAGCTTATGTGAGCCAAATATAAATATGCCTTACATAATAAAATTCGTGATAAATTAAAATTCCACACAAAATTACCCTAAAATAAAATACCTTAGTGTTAAAAGTTTCATATAACAAAGAAATCGAACATTGAACTTCATATTAGTTCTCTATAGTGTATTTCCTAACTTGAGCTAAGCTCCCTCCATTATGGGATATGGTGAGTATTGGGGTTGCAATTTTAAAACTGTTTTATTTTTTGTTTCATTAAATATTGATATGTATCATTTTAAAGAACAATTAACACCTCATTAATCAGGACTACACTTATTAAAAAATTTAGCAAAATGAATCATTAAATACAATAGAAAGGTGGAACAAATTTGGATTTGGGTCCATATAGAAGGTGATACTTATTTTTTTCATAGGTACATGTATTAGCTAGGTGCATGTGATTGGGGATATAATTGTCAACAAGTGTCGCAATGTACAATCCCATCAATATTAAACTTTGGACCGCTGAGTAAAATTTGTCGAAATTATATTCATAGTTTTTTTTTAAAAATATTGTGTATTAGTATTTTTTTTTGAATAATGTATTAGTATTATTATTATTATTTTTTTGACAGTATTAGTATTATTTTTAGTTGAGCTTCTTAAGATCCATTTGGTATATATATTAAAGATATATAAAATATCTTAACTGATTCAAATTGATATACACACAATCAACATATATTGTAAATATTGAATATTTTAGTAGTTTGATATGTACGCAATCACAATCGACCTATTAAATTGGGTAAATATATAATTTGATTTAGTCAAAGTCTCATGTACACTCAAGTACACGGTATATTTGAATGGACTTTGACTAGTCAACAGTTAAACTTTGACTTTATTTTTAATTTTTTTTTTCTTCAAAAAGTGTATGTTAGAATATTAAAAAGTGCATCTTTGTTTTTTAATCAAAAGTGTATGTTACTATATTGAAAAGTGCAACATTATTTTTAATGAAAAGTGTATACTCCCTCCATCCGCCTATAAGCTTCACGTTACTTTTTGGCACAGATATTAAAAAAAGTGATTAAATAATAGATATAATATAAGTGATGTGATTGAGAGAGGAGAGACATAGAGAGAAAAAGTAAGATATGAAATGAAGTGTAAAAAAAAAATATTTACCAAAAAAGGTATGAGAAGCTTATAGTTATAGGTAGAGATGTCTATCGGGCTGGCCCTAGCCCTATAGGGCCAGCCCTACAGGGTTGCGGGCTAAACGGGTTAGGGCCTTAACCGGTTCATATTTAACGGACCTACAATTGTTGGGACCTAACCCTAACCCTAGCGGGCCACGGGCTAAACGGGCCACTAACGGGCTACAATAATTTTTTTTCTTTTAAAATTAAATGTCTCAATTGGCACGTCCAACAAGCAAATAAAATAGAAAAATACATAATTAGTTAATGATCGGTAAATGAGAAAAAAAAAGTATAATTTAAACACAATTTTAGAACTCATTGGTCCTTAATATGACCAAATAAAGCTAAACAAATATCATAATCTAATAAAAAAAATAGTAATAATGACTGATGGATGGTAATGGGCTTCTTAATGCTTATAATTATAGTTATTGGTCAAATGACCCAAAATTTGTTCTTAGGTTATTTATTAAAAAAAAAGAAAAAAAAGTAACAACTCGGGCTAGCGGGCTGGCCCTGTAGCCCTGCGGGCTGGCCCGGTTTAGCCCACGGGCTAACCGGTCCGGGTCAAAAAAGCCCGGTTTTAAACGGGCCTATAATTCATGAACCCTAACCCTGTATTTTTCAGGGTTAAACGGGTCAGCCCGGCCCGGATAAACATCTCTAGTTATAGGCGAATAGACCAAAATAGTAAAATGGGAAGCTTATAGACGGACGGAGGGAGTATTATTATAACTGAAAAATGTATGTTATTATAACTGAAAAGTGTATGTTATTAACTGAAAAATGTACTGTATAATATTATAACTGAAAAGTGTATGATCTATTAATGAAAAATGTAAGTTGGAGTATATATTAATGAAAAGTGTATGTTATTTATAACTGAAAAGTGTATGTTATTATAAATGAAAATTGTATGATCTATTAATGAAAAGTGTATGTTATTATAACTGAAAAGTGTATGTTCTATTAATGAAAAATGTAAGTTATATATAAATGAAAAGTGTATGTTATTATAACTGAAAAGTGTATGATATTATAATTGAAAAATGTATGTTAATATAGTTGAAAATATTATTGAAAAATGTAAATTTTCTGGAAAAAAAAATTGAAAAAAAATTGAGAAAAAAAGAGTTAAAGTTTGATCGTTGACCAGTAAACGGTCAACAGTTGACCAGTCAAGATTCACTCAAGTACATCGTGTACTTGAGTGCACAAGAGACTCACCATTTGTTTTAAGCCTCATGTATATTCTTACTCATTATCCTAAATATATTCTTGTTTAAAAAAAAAATGAGCACACTCTTAATTTTTAATTAAGATTTTAAAATAATAAAACATATTTTGCAATGCATGCGTGAGACTTATTAATGCTACTACCAAGTGAAGTCCAATAAAATATATGTGAACACAGTCACAGGGCCGCTCTTACTCCAACGGCCATTCTCTCTCTCTCTCTCTCTCTAATTTTACAAGAAAATCAATGTCAAATAAATCCCCAATCTTTTCCATATCTCAACACTTCACCGATTATGGATTCGAACCAGCTCAGATTGACTACTTCCAGGTTTTATTTCAAACATTTTCCATATTCATAAAACCCCAAATCTTGTACTACTACTACTATTTATTTCAGAATAAAAAACAGAGCTGCTTCTTGATTCTATTTTCATGGTGGGATTTTTTTAATTCGCAGGTTCTTGAAGAAGCCCGGAAGCATAAGAGGGAATCATCATCAAGATCCATGGATTTGCATTTCAAATTGCAGAAACCCATCTCCAAAGACGAATCTTCCAGAAAAATCAAGAAATCCAAGAAGCGCTGGTGGCGCAACGCCCTCCTCTTCTTCAAGTTTCCCAAGAGGGCGGCACGCGGCGATATGGGCGGCGGAGACAACCACCAGCGTCGCCGCATTGGGTCAATTTCGGGCCCGCTTTACATTACCGAGAGCAGGAGCGGCCCATCCACTCCGTACAGAACGGCTACACGGCCCGGCTCGGGCCCGATCATGAAGGGTGAAATGGACATTCCGTATATCAGTCTCCGGGAGCTGAACATGGACCGGGACCACCGCATTTCCGCGGCGGCGACGCCCATTTATCTGGTCACGTGATCGACATTTTTTTTTATTAATTTTTTTTTTAGCCTTTCTATGTGTCCTTTTTTAATCCCTTTATTACCTTTTGTGGTTTTTCGAGAACGCGACTTTCTTTTTTTTTAAAAGGAGAAATGTGACTCTTTTGATTCTAAGTGGCAATGATTTAGGTTAATTCTCTCTATCTCTCTCTTGCAATTTTTTTATGTCGAATATTTCATCAATATAAATGATTTAAATTGAAATCTTGACTATAAATAAATGTGTAGTTATTGAGATGGTAATAATGGGAGAATATAATCGTACAGTTAATAAATAACAGAGTTGTAATAATAATTTTCTCCCATAAATAAATGTTTTTTTTTTGACGGACCCATAAATAAATGTAGTTATTGAGATATGGGATAATAATTGTTAAATGTGGAGAATGAATATAAAAAAAAAAAGAAAAGGTGTTAATGTGGAGAAGGCTCCTTTTGATTTGAAGGTTCATGATGTCACTACTCTCTAAGGCTATATTTATAGGTGCTTTTGATGACCGGGTCATCCAAAAAAAAAGAAAAAAAATAGAAAAATGAAATATATTTGATGACCATGGTCTTCGAACAACCATGAGCAACCAATGATATTTTTATCCCCAAAAAAATATAAGCATGCCACATGTCAATTTTTTATTCGTCAGTTACATTTTATTTAGATAATTTTCGATTTTCACTTATTTACTTAAAAAAAACTAAAAGTAAAAAATACTAAAATTCATAAAATTAAATTCTCTATAAATAGAGACCAATCTTAATATGTTTTGTATTACAGTTTCATACCCTCTTTTTTCTTTTTTTCTAATTTTGTTCTCTTCTAAATTATGTTAATTATCCTTTTTATATTTTGAATTTTTCTTTATTAAATAATTGTATATATTTTCTAAATATTGTGTAAATATTATAAAAAAATTAATAATAGATATAATTATTATATTATAAAAGAAATAATTTATTAAATGTTAGTTGTGATTGTGATGGTTATAAATAAAGTGTGAAAAAGATGAGTTTAGGTTGTGGTGTAAAATGAGTAGATAGAAGAGTGGGAAATGAATTTTATATTTGATGACCCGATCAATGGATAAACATGGTCTAATTATCTCCCCAACTGGCTATTAAATATTAGTATTATTAATTACTCTTCCTATGATTTTTTATTTTATACATGGCTCGAAAGCCTGCAACGGCCGTTTCTCTCTTGGAGGTGTTGGTGAAATTATGGGGTAGGGGTTATAAATAAATTAAATAATTTTAGTCGATGGGCGGTTTACTTTCTTATTTACCTATTTTATTTTTATTTTTTACATTTGATTTATCTTTACGTTTTTCTTTAGATTGGGTTGTTTTAAAGGGGTGCGTATATCTTTCCCTTCGCTACAAAGCTTGTTCCTAAGAAAAAAAAAATTTTAACAAGATTTTAAAGAAACTTAAACCTCTGATTTGACACGTTGATTTATGACTTTATACTTTCTTTTTACTTTTATATATATTTTTATTTGTTGTCACCGTAAAATATAATTTAACTAAATGAATATTTGTGAAAGTCTTTTAATAATTTATATAATAGCACTTATATTTTTAAAGATACATTAATAAAATTTACATTAAATTTATTTTCTATAATTCTAAAATTTTATTGTATAATTAGTTATTTTTAATATTTTATTAACTTATAATTACTTTAAATTGTTAAGTGTCAAACAATTGTCCCACATAGGATTAGCAGTGAATGATCATCTATATTATATATACTAGTGAAAAATCACGCGTATTAAAATAACAAAAGTTAAATTGAAGAAAATAAGTTTTGAGTGGATAGAAGTTGGGAAATTAAACTAAACCGCTTAATTAAAAAATGCAGAAATTTAAGAAAAATAGAAAATTGAAAAGGAGAGAATATGGAGCGCCACGTAGGAGAGAATAGATTCAGAATTAGTATATAAGAGTAGATTTGCAAACTTTTGAAGTGCCACTGATTCTCCTGATACGACAAAGTGAGATAGCTCAAGCCATGTACTGATTCTCCAGATACAACATCTCTCCTCTCAAATGTCTCAATTTCAAAATCTCTCTTCTCCTATTGAATGATTATTTTTTCCATGTGCACTCTCATCTTCATGTATGATGCATTTTTCTTTTTCAATCAACGAATTTATGTATTTCATATATTGTAGATCTGTAATCTTTAATGTATTTCATCTCCATTTATCTATATTGATAAGACGGATTTTGTAAGATCAGGTGAAGATATCAAATCTTTTTCAGACACCCGTCTACACTCATCGGTAAATTATTTTGGCCATTCTTAATTCTTAACATATTTGTCTTCGATGAATTTTTCTAATAGTTTCTATTGATTATATACATGTTTTCTATTGAACAGTTCAAATTCGACGAAGATTGGCAGGAACATTTTTTAAATCGCATGAAGAATGATCGAGGAGTTCAATGACCCCATTTTGAATGAAGGATGATAACAATTTTGTATTTATTTTCTATTATGATTACATGTAAATTAATTTACTTACGTAACATAGACTGTTGTAATGTATAAAAAAGTTTACTAATTGTGTAGTGTAATTTCACCACAAATGATGTATATCGACCATGATGTGGTAATTTATCTATAATTTGAATTGAGAGTTGTATACTTTTGTTTAACAATTTTTTGTCTGTTGTAAATGATACTAATTGATAAGTGAATTTTAAATAATTAATTTAAATTTCAAATATCAATACCAATTTGATCTCAATATTTTTTATATCTACTGAACAAATTATATAACTGAAAAGTCTTCATTCCATATTTAAAATGTATTCATTATAATAAATTAATACTAATTAGTTATATATTAAAAATATATGAAACATTTAACACAAGGCCACACACATATTTGTGAGCTAGGGATTTTCTTATGCTGAAAAGGAATTCCTTATTTACGTAATTATGAGCAAATTAAGATTATATACTATGTAAAGAATGTAACTCCCGCATGCATTTGGGGAAAAAATGAGAACACATACATATGCATGATATTCCAATTTTTATATATACTATACTCCCTCCACTTTTGAATAAGTGTCGTTTTAGCAAAATTCAACAAATTAAGATATATAATTATGGACCATTTTACCCTTCATTAATGATAACTAATTTTAATATTAAATTAATGTTTAGTAATGTATGTGGCCACTATTGTAGGTGATAATGTATATACTCAATTAAAGTTTATCCATGATTGTGGCAAAATTGTTGATATGCACATCCTTGAAATAATTTATTTACGCCAACTATGCCAATGCCAAAATTTTGATGATTTAAAATTTAAGTCAACTATACAAATAACATTGGAGGCAAATTCAAAATTTATGAAAACTACACAACAATGGAGCCTAAAATTTTGATAATTTTAATATTGAACCAACTACTCAACAATGGAGCCAAAATTTTCAATTTCAAAATATTGAATTTTTTTACTCTTTTACCTATAAATATGATAATGAATCTTACAATTTTTCACATCCCCACCATGAATATCGATTTAAACCAACCTGTTGTCAACCATGAATTACATAACGAAGGAGAAAATTCAATCTTTGTGATGTCTTCTTCATCCAGAAATGTCATAATCACACTTAATAACGAGAATGAGATTCAAAGTCCTGTTATAGAGCTCGACTTAAATCAGTTAAATGAAGATGGTGATGGAATGTGGTCAGATTCCTCAGATGAGGATGACCAACAAACCGAGGATACTAATGGGCAAACAGGAGAAAATGAAGATGGCCAACAAGGTACTATACGAAATATTAATTTAATGTTTAACATTGTTTACTTGATTCTACTTTAATTAATTTTTTGGAATGAATGTTTAATTTCTTGTACACACACATGCCCTACTTTTGATTACAATTTACTCAAAAATTTACAAACATAAATTTATATTGGGTTCAAAGTCACGTTGGCTTGTGAAATTTTATTTTAATTACGTTTAATTATTAGAGTTGAATAACACATCAATATATATGAATGTAATTTTTTTAGATAATTGACTATGATGTTAAATAGGTAATGTTCGAGAGAGAAGAAGAAAAAGAAACCTAAGTAATGATGAACGATGGGCAATTTACCATGTTTTATTAGAGAAGAGTCTTAATGGTAAATTGAAGAAGAACACAACAAGAGAGGTGAAAGATATGTTCAATGTTGAGAGTTTACGAACAGTTCAAAGAATATGGAAAATTCATAAGAGTACTCAAATTCATAAGAGTATTCAAAGAATATGAGATTGCATATCTAATTTTAATCCATCATTCTCATTTTCGTTCATGATTCAAAACGAAAATACAGTAGTCACCCTTGCAACAACAAAAAATACTCAAATTAAACAACACAGATATACATATATATAGACAAATGTAAACGAAAAAAGTGTGATGTATAACGAACCAATTGAATTGGAAGCAAAGAAACCCCAATCCTATATGGCGAAGAAACACTGTTGTTATGGGTGGCTCTCCTAAATCATGCTATAAACAAAAATTAAAACAAAGCTAATATCTTGAAAATAAATTAGAAATCAATTGGCTACTAGATTAACGTTGGAAAATTTGGTTTTAATTAATGGGTCGCTTTTTCGAAATCAATTGACAATCAATTGGCTGGAATCTACCAAGAATAGTGGCCAATTTAACTTTAAATTAAGACTAGCTCAAAAAGGAAAATGTTTAAATTAAGGTAAAGAAAATGGAGGGAGTATAATGTAAAGGGTAAAATTGTCAAAATTAAAGAAAAAAGTGTAGAATGACACTTATTATAAAAATATTAAAAAAGGCAAAGTGACATTTATTAAAAAACTGAGGGAGTATTACATACACATGCACCAAATCATTAATTATATATGCTTAAAATTTTCCATATTATTAACTTACATCTCATTCTAAATTTATGAGTAATATACTAATATCTTAAAATGGTGTGATTGTTAACCATTGTTATGTGATTTGAAATATACACAGTAACGTCTTTTTTTTTATTTTTAAAGAGTACAATAACATCTTTTTTTTGTTTCCTTAATTATCAGTTTTTATATTTGACTTAAATTAATTAAGTCCATATATAAATTCAATACATGTAAGTTTATAATTAAGAAATGATGAAGTACAATTTACATATCAAGTAGGAGTACATAATAAAAATATAAAAATAATTAATATCTTTGACTTATTTCAAAATTTAAACACAATTAATTACCTAGCTAATTAATAGCTATCATTATGTACATATCTAATCTTTATACTCCCTTCGTTCCATAAAGATAGCTCCATATTCCTTTTTTGGATGTCCCAAATTATAGCTCAATTTTCTCTTTTACTCTACCATTAAATATTTTATTGTCAATTTTACCCCTAATTAATAAGAGTAATTAAGGCTTAGCAGATTTTGAAGAATGTGATTCCAAGGACAAATTTGGCATATTAGCTAAATTTGACTACATTTATTGATTTTTCTTAATCTGTGTGTAAAGTCAAATGTAGCTATCTTTGTGGGACGGAGGGAGTATCAATTTTAAACAAAATTAAAACACAATTAATTACATAGCTAATTAATAGCTATGATTACTTACATATCTAATCTTTATATCAATTTTAAACTGATCTGTCTATATATGAATTAAATTAATATATTAATTAATTTAAATTAACTCAAATATTAATGTTAACAAATTATTTGAACCTTTTCAATATTTATCGCCAATAATTGATTTATCTTTACACAAACACAATCTTAATTCCATATTTATCGAAATCTCTAATTAAAATAATTTTAGCCTAAATCACATTCAATTTGGAATATAATTGCCATTCATTTTATCCAATCTTAATCTACCCTTAATACTAATTATGAATAATATTAACACTCATATTTCTTATAAATGAACCCACAAATAAATACACACATCACTTCATTTTAAAAAATAATAGTACAAATACCCTCCTAAATTGTCAAATAGTACACCATTGCAAATAGAAAAATATGAATTATAACAATAATTCAATTGTGAACCAAACCCTTGCCTCTACTTTGATTAAAAGTTTCTTAAAAATCTCAAATACATATTGAATGTGATATAGTAAATTTATAAATCTAGGAAAGTAGGAATAATAAAATTGAACAACTAAAAAAGGAAAGTGGAAATAATAAAATTAGACGGAGGGAGTATTATATATTGTTACGACATTTTTTTTAATTTTTTAATAGAATAATAAATTTATAAATCTATATATATATATATGTATATATATATTGTTCAAAGATTATTTTTAATTAATAAATTAAAATTAAAATATATTATAGTATATATTTATTTCATCCCGGCGTAAAACGCGGGTCTTACACTAGTTGAGTATAAAAGGGGATCTAATATCTCCACTGATATGAAGTCTTTTAGGAAAAATTCAAAGCAAAGCCGTGAGGGTTTTGCCAATTCAAAGCGGACGAGGGTGTCCATGTTTTAATTTATTTTTTTAAGTATAAGACATTTCTATAAAGAACTTATAAAATTTTTGAATAATTAATTTACATATATTAAGTTTTAAAAAATAAACTCAACTTAATTATGACACATGTATTACATCTTGTTGGAGAAATCTACAAGTTATGGATCCTCAAACCCACGTAGAGTTGGGCAGGACTTGGACCTTCCATAGTATTTCATTTGGTATGATATTGTTTGCTTTGGGCTAAACCCTCACGGCTTTGCTTTTGAGCTATCCTCAAAAGGCCTCATACCAATGGAGATACTACTCCTCCATTTTATACCCAATGATCATTTAATGCTAATCCGATGTGGGACAATTGTTTGACACTCAACACATCAATCATCCATGTGATCCAGTGAACCAGCGAGGTTGAGCAGATTCGGTCTCGGGAGAGACTACTTTGAGTATGACATATGCTGATTTTTTTGGATAAGGGGAGGTTTCATACCTATGTGTTGTTCTACAACTATTTTAGAGGGCAGTCTAGGGTCAATTACTCACTTTGACTGGCTACCGAAGTTTGGAATTTCGGGTCCCTCACTCTGCTTCCTCTGTCATGGGGCTTTCGTGTCTATCAATCACATTTTCTGCTACTGCCACTTCTCCATTGAGGTCATCAATATTATTGCATCTTACTTTAACATCTCTTTTACTTTTGATATGGGTTTTTTGAATGTTTTTCTTCATGCCCTTAAGTTCTCATTCAGATAGTAGGTCTTGGATATATGGCGAGTAGCTTTTGTTACCACGATTTGGGCACTTTGAAAATACTCGTAATAAGGCAGTTTTTTAAGATGTTTCTCTTTTTGTGAGACGATGTGTTACACTCATTCTATTTGGTATTTGTGAGGCCTCTGATTTATCAAAGAGTTTTATGAATAACATTGTGGACAACCTTACTATCATTCACTCTTTGGGTGTGCGGAGCCGGCCGCGTCCTCCTAGGATCCCGATTTCAATGCGGTGGGTTCATTCTAATTCGGGTTGTACAACGTTAATATTGATGGTAGTTGCAGGGCCTCTCCGGTATTCTAAAGGCTTCTTAATTTGTGACAAAATTCACTAGTGAGTCTGGATGGGGATATCCATTGAAGGCTGAGATTGTAGCTGATCTTTTGGCAGATTAAGTTTGCCGACTCTCAAGGCTGGTACAATATTTGGATAGAGTTTGATTCTTCATTAGTAGTGCGCTCTTTGGGATCGAGGCCAAACTTCCCTCATTCTGTGGCGACTACCGGGGTTGCAGGGCGCTATCGGTCGATGACCTAAATGATGTTCATTCAATACACACACATCTATAGAGAGGCGAATCAAGCAACAAATGCACTTGTTAAGTTCAGAACTCCAACTCTAAGTTTTATACCTCTGATTCGATTTGTAAATTTATGACTATAGGTTTTCTTCATTATTTGTTATATGAGAAATCATTAAAGTTAATAACATCTTGACACGTAAAAAATCAACTCCCTAGTCTATATTAATTTTTTTTGCCACCAAAAGTGTGATCAAATTTTTGGGTATATATATATTTTTTAAAATAAATAAAGTGGATAAAGTAATCGTGGAGTTGTTGTGAGGTAAAAATAAAGTGATTGCTTCATAAAAAAAAATGATTGTACTTTTGGTAGACAAACAAATAAGGAAAGTGAACACATTTTTAATGGATAGAGAAGCAATATATAGATATAGTTTTTCTAGTATTTCTTTTATTACTAACGTGACATAATAAAACTTTAAAATGGAATCAGGATCGATTTTCATAATTTAAATAATGAAATCGTTGATTCTTGGCAAACAAATTAAATTTTATATTAATGGTTTATTTATTTATTTTAAATTAAGTAAAACGGTAGTACTCCAGTAATTAATTTTAATAACTAAATTGTACACTTTCCTTGACAAACGAGGCTCAGTATATTTGAGTTGGGGTTTTCTACCGTAAGACAGGGGTTTCGCCCTATTTTATAAAAGGCGTCCAATGAAAAATTGACACATAATTTAACTTCGTCTTGAGCGATCGCACTGTCGCCATTAGATAAAATATTTAATTTTAATAAAAGAAAATATAAAATTACTAAATTGTCCTTATAGTATTAAAAATAAAAACATACTTATTCTGATTTTCAATAATTTAATAAATCCCCAAAACCTTTCTCGACGCAACTCTCTTTCTTCATCGTCAAAGCATCACTACAATGGCACTTACCAGCAAGGGGTTCGCCTCGGGATTTGATGAGAACACCATCATGGTCATGGGCGGCGGTCCTGGTGGTTATACCGCTGCTATCAAGGTGACGCAATGATCAGACCCTGGGAGGTAACTTCCTCAACGTTGGCTGCATCCCGTCTAAGGTCGGTTTATATTTCTACTCCCGCGCTAATCGCCTCTGGATATGAGAATATTCATCGCGTGTCTTCAGATCTTTTGTATTTACCTGTTATGCTAATTTCTTTAGATTAAATTCACTTCTTCTTCTTTCTTATTATCATTTGAGATGCATGTGGTGCTTTGCTATAAACCAGTCAAAGGTAGTGCTAATTAGTGGTATAAGCTTGTTGAGTACTCAATTGATTCTGAATAAACGTGTGAAAATTGTTAAGGGGGTGAATGTTAGTATACATGGTGTAATCGTTCTTCAGAAGCAAAATCTAACACTTGATAATTGTTGCAGTTGTACAAGACTTAGCTTCAGGAACGCCTCAATAGAAACCTTATTCAATTGAGTATTCGGAATTAAATGGAATTGGATTGTTTATGTTTCATTATGTAAGACAAGTTTATAGAGTTCATTGATTCTTTTGTGTGTAGTGGTTGATTTTGGAGCGTTGAATTGTGTATTGGGTAAACTAGTTTTCTTTCATGTCACATTTAGGCTTGACATTATCGTCTCACCTTCTTTCATGTAATTCATAACAATCGGGGGAGTCGGTGAGGAAAATCGCTTGGTTAAATTGGAAAGCTGTGTGTCAACCGAAACCTCTAGGGGGGCTAGGGGTGAGAGACTTGGAGATCTTTAACTTAGTTCTTTTAGGGAAATGGAAATGGCGCCTAATGAATGAAAAAAACAGCTTATGGGCAAAAATAATTGAGTCTAGGTATGGGAACGAGGGGGTGGGAGCTGAGTGTTGGGGAGCGAATAGGTCATCATCAGGCTGGTGGAGGGAGGTGGTTAAAGTTACGAGCGAGAGGGTGGGCAGCTGGTTTAAGGAGAATATTGAGAAAATTTTAGGGAACGGGAGAGAGACTAGATTTTGGGAGGAGATATGGGCGGGGAGGGAAAATTTGAGAAGTCAATTTGGAAGATTATATAATTTGTGTCGAAATAAAGATATAACAGTGTTCGAAATGGGGAGTTGGGTAGAGGGGCAATGGGTTTGGGAGTGGGATTGGAGGAGAGAACTCTTAGAGCGAGAAACTGATATTTTTAACTCTTTAAAAGCTGTGATTGACAGGTACACACCTATATTAGAGGAGGAGGACTCATGGAGATGGCAACAAACATCAAATGGAAGGTTTAATACGAAGGGAGCGTATGAGTTCGTGGCGAAGAGACGACCATTACCACAAGTGGCGAGTGAAATGAAAGAAGGATTCAAGGTGATATGGAATAAAATTGCACCCATTAAGGTCAACACACAAGTATGGAGGCTGGTATGGGACAGGTTACCGACGAAGGACAATTTGAAGAAACGTAAAATACTACCACCGACCGCTGAGTCAGGATGCATATTCTGTGATAATGCGGAGGAGACGGCATCGCACTGCTTCTTCACTTGTACTTTGTCGCATAAGGTATGGATGGAGTGCTACAGGTGGCTCGGGTTAGATACAGTAATGCATGCAAACCCTCTAACAAATCTGCTAGCACATAGCCGTCTATTCAAAGGGAAAAAGGGAAGCATAGCAGCAGTGGGAATCTGGAACGGCATTGTATGGACACTATGGAAATGGAGAAATGCAAAACTTTTCAAAAACGAAGACATAAAACAGGACAAGATTGTAATGGAGATCAAGGCTAGGTTGTGGAGCTGGTTCTACATCAAAGGGGAAGGCTGCAATAGATTTTCCTTCAAAGATTGGATGGAGAACCCAAGATTGGTACTGGGGTGCTGAGGTAAAAACCAAATTTCAATTGAAACTCGAACATGTAGTACGATTCTATACTTTCTGGGCATGTCTCATGCCTTTGTACTAAATAATTCAATGTGGGATTAATAAAATGTTATTTTGCTGACCAAAAAAAAAAATAACAATCGGCCATGTGAATTTTTTTTTTAGCTTTAGGTTAAATTTGAGTATTGTATATATTGGTTGATCGAAATTAGGCTGTGAAAATTAGGTAAATATGTTTGGACTGTGAAAATTGGGATTTTATGGACTGTGAAATTAGAATTTAGGGCTGAAACGAATGTTGGTTGTTTGGTTTGGTGCAAAAATTTCAGTTTATTTGATACATAAATTTCACAAGTGAAGAATGCAATCCCAGTTTGATGACTGCATCTTCAGTTTATTTGATACATTTTTATTTTTTTTTTCATTTTGACATTCATTTCACTCTTGAAATCCTACATCATTAGGGCTGTGAATTTGAGATTTTAGGACTGTGAAATTTGGATTTTAGGGCTGTCAAATTGAATGTATATTGTGTTTGCAATGTAGAATGTGGTGATTAACAAATTTTTCTTTGCTATGCAGTTTTGATGACTGCAAATATTATGAGTGATTAGATGATGAACTTCCTTCTCAGTTTAAGATTGTTGCAGTTAGAGTGGGTCTTAAGAAAAATATTCTTGAAGGCTAGCAGGAGAATTGAAAGGGAGACCATGTTGGAAGACAGAGTGAAAATGTTGGATGATCTTTTGTACAACTTTTGTTATCATATGGTCCAAATTGAAAATGCTTTAGTGTTATTAGCTTTCTCGAATGTATTTTCTCTCAACCTATGAATCTGTCAAAGTCATGAATTATCGTAAAATTTGTATGATCAAATATAATAAAAATATAGTTTTAATTATATTGGATACATAGAGGGGTAAGTTTGGTTATACTACATTCATTTGGAATGGTCATTGAAGTTGATGTAGATAAATATGTCGCCCTCCGAGAAGCCGACACGTGGAAACGGGATAGGTTATGATGGTCATGATTAGATCAGTATATCGAAGAAACAGGATTAATACACCTCTAGGCTTGAGTAGGGAAATTAGGGAAACCAGGGGAATTGGGCCTTTGGCCCATATTGAGAGGGATTTACAGCCCTTGGGTCCGAAAGGATCTGGCCCAAACATGGAACGCATAATCAGTCTTTCTGAACCAAGTCAAATGAGCAGGTCAAACCCACGAGAATAGGGGAGGATACGCTCATTTACCAAGTCTTCAGGGGTTGAGGGGCCGGATTCTGGGGAATGGACCAAGAATATAGGGAGAATAAGTCCCCCTCTTTCCCGGGGAGAGGGGGCCAGGTATATAAGCCAATTATTTTACATTATCAGGTAAGTTTTAATTACGATACATACATTTTACATACGATACGCACTTTCATAAGAAATATACACTGATTTGAAGAGAAGCTTCATTATATTCGCCGGAATTTCCCTAGATGTCCAGGGGAATTCCTCTTTGATTTCGCCTACGATTGAATCTGACTTGAGCGTCGGAGCTTCTACGCCGGAGCCCCCCTCCGGCGTACCTTTGCAGGTTATTTTCGGGTAGACGAGGAAATTTACTTGAAGATTGCCAAGGATTCAGCTAGAGATTGGACTCGTGATTAATAGTGCTCGCAAGAGAACGATCGACATCCGAAGGCGTTCTTTTTCGACGCATCAACTGGCGCCGTCTGTGGGAACATTTCAAGCTAAGGCGTGAGAAAAGTTCCGTACTTAAATGGGTGGAGGACATGATCCAGTGAAGCAGACGAAGGAGAAAGGAGATTCCACTCCTCCTCCTCTTCCCCCGCCTCCTCCGGGTTTTCCCTCAAATCGAAATTTAGGAAAACGACCCGTGGATCATACACCAGAAGATATTCCCCCTCCAGGTTTTCCCTCAAATCGAAATCTAGGGAAACAGCCCGTAGATCATATACTGGAAGATATCCTTCCCACTCTGGAGGGAGATGCACCAGGCACCTCAGGAGCTTCAGGGAGTGGGATCAATAGGGATAACCCTAACGCTCAACCGGAACTCCTGACTGTCTCTCGAGATCAATTAGATGAGATGATCGCGCAATCAGTTGAAAGAATAATCGCTACTCGAGGACTTCGCCCTCCCGAACCTATTCCAACCACTCTTAAGGGTACAAGACAAAATCTCCCAGAACAGGTCATTGATTCTGTTCCAGTCCCTTCCAGGAATGAGGATCCCCCTCAGAACCCAGAAGAAAAAGTACCTTCTCAGGCGGAGAGAAGCATTTTGGAAAGACCCCCTCGGAGGGACACGGAGAGGATCCTTGGGGACACCACTCTGGAGACAGGGATGGGAGAAAGCACGGACGACACGTATCAAGGAGCCGTCAGCGATCAGATACAGGCCTTGCGGAAGGAGATGAAAGACATGCAGAAGCATATGATTGATAACGTAAGTAAACCTTCTTACGTTACTGGTTATCAATTTTCATCCACTATTTTACAAGATGAACTGCCTCCTAATTTTAAATCTTTAAATTTCGAATATGATGGCACCACGGACCCGTACGAGCATTTGATGAGTTCGAGAATGCCGCCCTATTGCATCGATACGGAGAGGGCGTCAAGTGCAGGGTATTTCTGACTACCCTATCTAAAGCAGCGCAGCAATGGTTCACCCAGTTAGGGCCAGATACTATCCATTCATGGTCGGAGTTCAGCGAACTATTCCTGCACCAATTTGCCAGCGCTAGGAGGCAACCTAGGGCCACCCTCACCTTGTTTAACATGCGACAAGGGGAGAATGAGAGTCTTCGGGCTTTCTTGAAAAGATTCAACCAAGCAGCTCTCGAAGTACCTACAACCTCCTCAGAGGTCAAAATTAACGCCCTCACCAACGGGCTAAGAGATGGGGATCTATTCACATCTCTAGCCAAGAAGCCAGTTCGGACCTTTGATGAATTGTTGAGGAGAGCAGAGAAATACCTTACCCTGGAAGAGGTAAGGAAAGCTAAGCGATCAGAGACCAGGGCCGTAGTGAGTAATGGAGAAAGGAGGAAAGAGATTCTGTTTAGGAGGCCAAGTCCGGAGAGACATCGAAGCTCCAGGAGGCTAGAAAGCGTAAGAAGAGAGGAAGTTGCACCCTGGAATCCAAGGAGGGGGGAGAAGAGATATACCCCATTGAGGATGGAGCCAGCCGAAGTCCTAGAAGTGGTAGAGGACCATCCAGATATGAAATTCCCCTACTCAAGGAGCAGAGGTCCCCAAAACCCTAAGTCAAACAAATTCTGCAGGTTCCACAACGATTATGGCCATGATACCAACCAATGTTGGCATCTGAAGGATGAGATAGAAAGGATGATTCAGGCAGGCCACCTGAAAGAGTTTATTTTCAGAGATAGACAAGGCCCCAGGGGTCAAAAGCGAAAGGATCCCGAGGGGAAGCAGGAAGATGATAGAAGAGATCAAAGAAAGGGCAATGAGGAGCTACCACCCCCTCCCCAGAAGAGAGGAACTATTCATATGATTATGGGAGGCCCTGCCGATGGGGATTCCTTTAGGCAGAGGAAGCAGAGCGTTCGGTCGCTGAAGAATGAGAGGAGTATAGAGCATCATGAGGTGGGAAAGATGGCAGAGGGCCCAGACATCCATTTTGGGCCAGAAGACGCCGGGGAACCCAGAGAAATTCATAATGACGCGTTGGTCATTACCACGGATATAGCAGGATACGACGTAGCAAGAATTTTTGTAGACACGGGAAGCTCTGCCGACATCATGTTTTTGGAGTGCTTTAAGAAGATGGACCTGAATATAAAGCTCAGACCGGTGGAAATCGCTCTTTATGGATTCTCAGGGGGAGCTATTCAACCCCTTGGTTCAGTGTTGCTGCAAGTAGGGTTAGGAGTTGCCCCTAACCGTCGTGTGCAAATAATAGAATTCCTGATTGTAGATGTCCCATCTTCCTATAATGTAGTAATGGGAAGGCCAAGCTTGAATATTTTTCAGGCAGTGATCTCCACCTTCCACATGAAGATGAAGTTCCCTGCCTCGGGGGGTGTGGGAGAGATTTGTGGCGATCAGTATCAGGCAAGGAAGTGTTATGTGGAATCGGTCAAGATAGCAGACAGGGCCATGTTCAGGGGAATGGAGAGATTTAAGGGCGAAGACCCTGAATTGAAGAGACAGAAAGTGGGTGAGCTAGTACAAGAGCAACCCAAAGTTAAAGCAGACGAGGAGTTAATGAGCATCGAGCTCTACCCAGGAAAGGAGGGATTTACAACCAGGATAGGTATGAATATGAACCCTGAGCTCCAGGGAAAGATGATACTTGCCCTCCAGCAAAATGCAGACATCTTTGCATTCACAGCGACGGATATGACGGGTATCCCTCCAGAAATAGCTGTGCACCATCTGAATGTGGATCCCAAAGCTAGGCCCGTGAAGCAGAAGTTGAGGAACTTCGGTGAAGAGAAGAACCTCATTGTAAAGGAGGAGATCGATAAATTGTTGAGCGCAGGGCACGTGAAGAGAGTGCAGTTCCCTGAGTGGCTCTCGAATGCAGTACTGGTGTCTAAGGGAGCCGGCAAATGGAGGATGTGCATTGACTTCAGGGACTTGAACAAGGCGTGCCCTAAAGACCACTATCCACTGCCTAGGATTGATCAGCTGGTGGATGCCACGTCCGGGTTTGAATTACTCAGCATGATGGATGCTTATCAAGGGTATCATCAAATTCACCTGAACCCCCTCGATATACCAAAGGTATGCTTTATAGCGACATGTGGTACTTTCGGTTATGTACGTATGCCTTTTGGACTGATAAATGCAGGAGCCACCTATCAAAGAATGGTAGACTCGGTGTTCCGAGGGCATATAGGCAGGAACATGGAGGTTTACGTGGATGATATGCTGGCTAAAAGTGTCAAGGCAGAGGGACATATTGACGACTTGAAGGAGATATTTCAGGTAATCCGAGAGAATGGTATTAAATTAAACCCTGCTAAATGTTCTTTTGGAGTAGGGCCAGGGAAATTTCTGGGATATATGGTGACTCAGAGAGGGATAGAAGTGAACCCTGCTAAGGTGAAGGCGGTGCTCGACATGCAACCCCCTCGGAATTTGAAGGAATTGCAAACCCTGAATGGTAGGATCGCATCTCTCAGTAGGTTCATATCAAGGTGAGCAGAAAAGAGCCACCACTTCTTCAGAACCTTAAGGAAGGGGTCGAAGTTCGAATGGGACGACCAGTGTCAGAAAGCTTTCGAGGAACTCAAGCTTCACCTTGAACAGCTTCCGAAGTTGACAAAGCCCTCTCAGGGAGATGTATTGCTCTTATATCTTTCAGTAGGGGAACACTCCCTGAGCACCGCCCTGATGAAAGAGGAAGGTTCTGCACAGCAACCCATATATTATGTGAGCAAGGTCATCCAAGGAGCGGAAATTAGGTACTCAGAGGTAGAGAAGACAGCCCTGGCAGTGGTGGTAACGGCTAGGCGATTACGCCCCTACTTCCTGTCCTATAAAGTTATGGTGCGAACTAATTTCCCTTTGAAGCAGACATTAGGGAGAGCAGATTTATCAGGGAGAATGGTCAGATGGGCAGTGGAATTACAGGAGTATGATATAGATTATGAACCAAGGAGAGCCATCAAGGCTCAAGCTCTAGCAGATTTTATTCAAGAATCTACCAGAGTGTAAGAAGAACAAGGATGGAAGGTATATGTGGATGGCTCAGCATCCGCCTTGGGATGTGGAGCAGGGATATTATTGATCGACCCTGAGGGTCAAGAACTGCAGGTGGCTGTCAAATTCCGATTTTCAACCTCAAACAATGGTGCAGAGTATGAGGCCCTGATTAGAGGAGCGAGCATGGCTGCAGAGTTGGGAGCACAGAAGGTCACCCTATACTCCGATTCACAGCTGATAGTACAGCAGGTCATGGGGGAGTACCTCGCCAAAGATGAGAGAATGATCACCTACCTAGAAGAGGTAAAGAAGTTAAAAGACAAATTCCATACTTTTGAAGTGATACAGGTACCAAGAGAAGAGAATATGAAAGCAGATGCATTGTCTAAACTGGCTAGTTCCACTGAATTCGAGGGAGACGGAAAGATAACCCTGTTGGTGGCAGATCAAGTAGCTACGGAAACCTTGATCGGAGAGATAACAGCAGGGGATGATTGGAGGAAAGAAATATGGGAAGAATTGAACAGGGATCCAGCAGCCCCAATGTCCAGAGAAGCAAAGGCTTGGAGAAGGAAGTATTGCATCCTAGGAGGTTAATTGTACAAGAGGTCATTCACTCAACCATATTTGAAATGTCTTTCAAGAAGAGAAGCAGAGCTAGTGATCAAAGACATCCATGAAGGTTGCGCATCCAGCCATGAAGGATACCAGACCATGGTGAAGAAGGTATTTAGGGCAGGTTTTTACTGGCCTAACATAATCAGAGATGCTAGAGAGTATGTGAAGAAATGCGAGAAGTGTCAGAAGAATGGACCCTTGATACGAATACCTGCAGAAGAAATGGGGGCTATGTACTCGCCCTGTCCCTTCGCCAAATGGGGAATCGATCTGGTGGGACCCTTCCCCTTGGCACCAAGAGGGAGAAAATTTTTGATCGTAGCCGTGGATTATTTTAGTAAATGGGTAGAGGCCGTGCCTTTGGCCAAAATTGAAGAAGATAATGTAATTCTTTTCCTTGCTAGACATATTTGTTGCAGGTTTGGAATACCCAGGATCCTGGTTTCCGACAATGGAACGCAGTTCAATGGAGAGAAAGTAAGGAAGTGGTGCGAAAGGTGGAATATCACACAGAGGTTTACTTCAGTAGCTCATCCACAAGCTAATGGGCAGGTGGAGGTTACAAACAGAATCCTAGTGGATGGTATTCGAACGCGATTGGAAGAGGTAGGAGGAAAATGGGTGAAGGAGTTGGACAACGTCCTCTGGTCCTACAGAACCAGCCCTAAGACAGCTACAGGCGAATCTCCCTTCTACTTAGTATATGGAGCAGCGGCAGTGATACCCCCTGAAGCTAGACTCAAATCACACCGGATCACCTATTTTGAAGAAAAAAGAAATGAAGAGTTGATGAGGGAGGCGCTGGATCAGATAGATGAAGAAAGGGAGATGGTGAGATTAAAAGCAGAAAGGTACAAGAGTCGGATCAAAGCAGCATATGATCGCAGAGTGATCCCTCGCTGCTTTAAAGTGGGAGACTTAGTCCTCCGGAGAGCAGATGCTTTGAAGAACACGGGAAAGCTGGAACCCAACTGGGAAGGTCCATACAGGGTAATACAGGTACTAAAAGGCGGAGCATACAAGCTCCAAGACATGACAGGAAAAGAGATACTAAGGCCATGGAACGTGTGTCACTTGAAGAGATTTTATGTTTGAGGAAGGTGTTATCCCCCTACTTCCTTTTTCTTTATGAACAATTTCGAACATTTACTTCTTATTCGAATAATTGCTTCACCGGCACTCTTTTTCCCTCTACGTGGGTTTCCCTTTAGGGTTTTACCACGGAGAGGTTTTTAATGAGGCCGGCATAGGTTCCCCTTATTTGCCTATGTTGATAAACATTTTTGATCAATGGAGCATCGGTTTTGATAAAAATTTCAGCAATTTCCCTAAATGCATGTTAATATTGTGATGAGATGACTCTTATGTGCTAATTTTATGATGAAATGTTTCTCATATGTTAATATCGTGTTAAGATAACTGTTGAGGGCCTGCATGATGAGTGCCGAAATAACGAATATGTTTTGGAAACTGAAATATAGCATGATAGAGACATTGCAAGATAGAGAAATTCACACCAA
The DNA here is from genome assembly GCA_963675135.1 of Galeopsis tetrahit. NCBI lineage: Eukaryota > Viridiplantae > Streptophyta > Magnoliopsida > Lamiales > Lamiaceae > Galeopsis > Galeopsis tetrahit. The sequence goes on along the minus strand of OY776124.1, from coordinate 65,561,988 downwards.
TTCATACATGCTCGAATAGAGAATACCTAGGAAAAATTCCTAAAGTTACTATTCACGACAGCCTCTAAAGCTAGGGGGAGTAAGGGGTACAATAGCGGAAGACATGATTAACTCGTCGATAAACCCTATCCCCAGCGATTCTCAAAACTCTTACGAGTATAAACAAACTCTTACGAGTATAAACTAACTCTTACGAGTATAAACAAACTCTTACGAGTATAAACTAACTCTTACGAGTATAAACTAACTCTTACGAGTATAAACAAACTCTTACGAGTATAAACAAACTCTTACGAGTATAAACAAACTCTTACGAGTATAAAACAGCCTAAGGGAGAATACGATCCCTAAGATTCTAACTTCAGGAGAATATAATCCCTAAAAATTATAGTATTAAGAGAGACTAGAAGCATTATCAAATCACCAAATAAGTACAGGGATATAAACCCTATCTCCTCGTTAAGGTTCCTCTAGGAGCTTTAGAGCCTTTACGTATCAGGAACATGCTAGATTCATAAGCAGGAAGGATATTAAGATTACGCATCTAATAATAGAGTCAGATATCTATATATGCATGCCAAGTGATAAATGTGCAGGTACGATATTAAGCGGAAGAAAAGCATAAATATTCAAGACTTAAGGCACCATGCCTAAGCCCTCCACAGAAAAACCTCGGAGTGTGGAGTCTTCGGAAAATATCCAAAAGGGGCCTTAAAGGCCTTAACAAAACAAAAAGTGTTTTAAAAGTACCAAAGTGTTATCAAGGAATTAAAGTTATGGAGAGGGGAGAACATCATTCTTCCCCTCGGAACCTTCTCCTGCCTCCCCCGTTCGCCCGCTGGAATCACCTCCCTCTGCCTTCTCCATCAGAGCACCCGCTGCCACAGTAGCCACTGGAGTTGGGTTGTCCACATGGACAGGGAAAGCCATCTCCTTTGCTGGTGCAAGATCATCCAGTTTCAGGGCAGCATCCTTCAACTCCAGGATCGCCTTCCTCATCCCAGGTAACCACCAAGGGGTATGGATGTCTTCTTTAGCATCTCCAGGGAACTTAGGGGGAGTGTCCAATTCTTCTAACCGGAGGGCACGAGTATATTGACCGTTAAATCCAGGAGCAGAATGTTCCGCTACAGCGTTGAAAAATCCATGATCAATGAAATGAGGGATATATGCACCCATCGCCCCCAAAAAGCTGCTACTCTGAAGAAAAGCCTCCAGCCACTCCTGATGCAAGGTACCTAGAAATTTTTGACCTGCGGCAGAGGTAAACAGGGAATCTATGCACAATTTCATACCAGCCTAAGGAAGAGTAACCTCCAGCTGTTCCACCCGTTTGCCAAATTCCTTCTTCAGTAAAGATATCTCCCCCGAAAGTGTCGTTTGGAGTACTTTATACCTCTGATTAGCGTCATGTAATTCTGCTTCGAGAATATCCCTCTTCACTTTCTCCAACTCTACCTGGCTGTGGAGGTCATCCACCAGCTGAAGGGACTGAAGGGCTCGTTCAGACACATTGGAAAACAGGAGACCAAACTACACAATGGATCATCTAAAGAAGTAAGACACGCATATTCTTCTTTATTAGAATTACTTAGAAATGTATTTTCACGAAGAGAATACCTGGGTAAAGCTGTGAGCGGCATGCACAACTCGCTCACCGAAGGACAGAGCATTGAGGGCCTCAGTGGCATGAGCCGGAGTGTAACGCTCTATAAAACCCAGGAGATGGTCAACATTCATCTCATCTGGAGCATCATAAGCGACATTGGGCAGAGAGGATTTGGTCTTGGACTTCTTTTTCTTGGAAGCATCGGAGACAGGAGGCAACGTAGAAACCATGACTTTTTCAGTAGAGGAACGGGTACGCTTAGCAACAGATCCAGTAGCGGGTTCCACTGGAGAAGGGGGAATTTGAGCCCTCGAGGAACTTTCAGGCGCTGGAGACCTATTAACCATCGAGAGAGGGGCAGCATCACGCGAAATCTGAGTCAACCAACTCATAGCTGTACAAAGAAACATGAAACAGAATTAATAAATATAATGGGTTAAGGTCTTGAGTACAATACCAGGAGAGGAGAAATGGTATTACCATCATCGGGACCTAAAGGATAATCAGGGCTACCAAAACCGAAATGAGAAAGGACTCTAGGATTTTTACAGATACCCATTACATCAAAAAAGCCATGATTAGAGACATGATCGTTTAAACGGTTCATCACATCCAGGTTTAAGGAGGAACAGACGGAAAGAGGAGGACGTGGCACCCCAGGATTTTCATAAATCCACCCCTCATGAGGAAATTCCCAAGGAAGAGGATTGGTAACAAAGAAATAGTAGTCTTTCCAATCCTGGACCCCTTCATGGAGCTTCTCCATGAACTTGCCGGTCCGGGAGGTGCGACCACTAGCATAAAAGAACCCGTCCGAAAACTTGCATACATACTGGGTTAGAAAGAGTTGAGCTGAAGGATCCCCACCATTTCCCCTCATCAGAATATAAAAGCCTAACATTGCGCGTATGGCATTGGGAGTAAATTGGTTTAAGGGTATGCGGAGATAATTGGAAATTTCACAGAGGTAAGGATGAAGGGGGAAGCGGAGGCCCGCTTTTAATTGAGCCTCCCAAAAGGCTAAGGAATTATGACCTGGAAAATTAGGGCGCTCTCTCTTATGCGCAGCCCTAACGGAATAATCTGCGGGGAAGATCCCTGAACGAAGAAAAGCGGCAACGCGCTCAGGAGTAAGAAGGGAGGACCCAGAAATTTCATCCTTCAAAGCTCGTTCAGTTACGGGAAATATGGGGAGTGGGTTGGAAGTTGAACTCTCCATGGAAATGGAGTCTGAAGAGGACGACATGAGGATATTGTAAATGAGAGAGGAAAGGGAGGAATAGATACCTGGAGTAAAGTCGGTTCTAAGAAGTGATGACGGAACGGCCGCTGAACGTGCACAAAGAGGTTAGAATCGCAGAGGTGGAAATGAAGATGGAAATTAGATAAGTTTGAAATGAAAGAAAGAAGGGTTTTTGGTGGAAAAAGGGGTTTTTGAAATGATTAAGCAGAGGAGAGAGAGGGGAGAAGGTCGAGAAGAATTAAATACCCCCCAATCGAAAGGCGCGTGAATGAAGAAGGGCGGCTTGATGTTGGCTCTGGACTGTACGCGTGGATACGTGTTTCGAGGGAAGGATTGCGTGTGGAAGTGCAAAAGTCCTGAGGCTTTTTGAGGGCAATTATTACGAAGGGAGTCAAATCAAGAATATTTCGAAGGGTATTTCAAGAATGGAACATTTTCGTAATATATGTTTCAGGGTTATTATTTTCCTACTCTCCTAAAAAAATTCCTTTTATGAGAGTAGGGGGGAGTGGTTGATGTAGATAAATATGTCGCCCTCCGAGAAGCCGACACGTGGAAACGGGATAGGTTATGATGGTCATGATTAGATCAGTATATCGAAGAAACAGGATTAATACACCTCTAGGCTTGAGTAGGGAAATTAGAGAAACCAGGGGAATTGGGCCTTTGGCCCATATTGAGAGGGATTTACAGCCCTTGGGTCCGAAAGGATCTGGCCCAAACATGGAACGCATAATCAGTCTTTCTGAACCAAGTCAAATGAGCAGGTCAAACCCACGAGAATAGGGGAGGATACGCTCATTTACCAAGTCTTCAGGGGTTGAGGGGCCGGATTCTGGGGAATGGACCAAGAATATAGGGAGAATAAGTCCCCCTCTTTCCCGGGGAGAGGGGGCCAGGTATATAAGCCAATTATTTTACATTATCAGGTAAGTTTTAATTACGATACATACATTTTACATACGATACGCACTTTCATAAGAAATATACACTGATTTGAAGAGAAGCTTCATTATATTCGCCGGAATTTCCCTAGATGTCCAGGGGAATTCCTCTTTGATTTCGCCTACGATGGAATTTGACTTGAGCGTCGGAGCTTCTACGCCGGAGCCCCCCTCCGGCGTACCTTTGCAGGTTATTTTCGGGTAGACGAGGAAATTTACTTGAAGATTGCCAAGGATTCAGCTAGAGATTGGACTCGTGATTAATAGTGCTCGCAAGAGAACGATCGACATCCGAAGGCGTTCTTTTTCGACGCATCAGAAGTGAATGATTTATATACAATCTGATTTTAGCATAAAATTTTTGGAAAATATTTTTTAGAGGTGCAAAAGTGGTTTCAGGCTAGGGAGACTGTTCATTATGTATACAATACTACTTCATTGCTTGCTATGTCAATATTACAGTAAATAAGAATCTGCAGTTACTTTCTATCATCACTTATTCTTTGAAAGACATAGTCCCTCAAAATTAATAAATGAAAGAATGGTTTTTCTCAAAAATCTAGTCATATGGTCTTCTTGTTTGCCCACGAAAGATCCCAATCTCCATATGCGTATGATATTTTCCGCTTCAAGCTAACTCACTCCAAAAGCTTCATACCAGTAGAGATATATATCCATTCTAATATACCTCGATGCATGTGGAATATACTAAACATCAGTTTCTTTCGAATCAGAATTATGAACCTCTTCTTCAAGTTCATACCCTGCTTCTTTCATGTGCAATCCCAGCATATCTATAGCCTCATAAACCCATTCAATATGTGAACCCAACTTATCTCCTGCAACAAAATTATACACATCACTCTACACCTCTATCCAACTTCTCCCAGCCTCTTTCTTACTACCTATGCATTTTTCTCAATAGCTAGCTTTCTTATCCTAGCGAAATCTCCCCACTTCCCATCGGTTGCATATATATTCGCCAGCGCCAGATACGTCCCTGAAACGCTTGGCTGCAGCTCTAAAACCCTATTCATAGCTAACTTCCCCAATTCTCCAAACTTATGTGCTTTGCAAGCTCCAAGAAATGCCCACATACAAATTCATTAGGGATGAACGGCATAACATCTATCTAACAACAAATCATCAATTTGGCAGACACGTTGCTCATTCGCCATCGTCGTCTATGGCACAGTCAACCGCTGCGGATTCCGAAGCTATACCTGCCGGAAATAAAATTCTTGAATTCAAAATTCTAGAAACCGACGTTTGGGTTATTGGAATGGGGAAAAGATGAATTGGTTAGGGTTGGTATGTGATTCATTAATTTAAAAGATTTAAATTTGATTAATTTTGTAATACATTAGTAATTGATTTAGATGATGTATTATTTGATGACGCGGATATTTATGTAATTTTATAATTAAATATTTTTATTTATTTTAAATTAAAAGGATATTTTTGTCATTTTATATATATTAATTTAATTTATTAGTAGAGCGAAGCAGTGCGATTGCATATTGCATAGAGCAAACGCACTCATGTGAAGTGCATTCATATAAAATAAATTATATACGTCAGATCAACGATCTAATGGTATTAGAAGTATTGTCTTTTGTAAAACAGTGCGAAGCCTGTCTTACCGTAGAAAGACCCATTTGAGTTTTGGATAAAAAGTTGTTGGATTTTCGATGGTCTTCTTCTTTCTTTCTTTTTTTTTTTTTTTTCTTTTTTTCAGGTTTTCTACATCTTTTGTTTACTGTTGTATTATGTTATGGTTTAATCATTAAAACTTAATATAAATTTTCTAGCATAATTTAAATTAATAAAATATATTCTATTTTAAATTCGCGCGTGGAAGCTCTTTCACCCGATCCCGTGTATTAGGCGGGGTAGGCACACGGAGCATATAATATTTTGCATAAAATAGTACTCCCTCTATTTTAATTCAGTTTTCACAATTTTTTGGTTCGTCACGCATTAATTTTTACACTTCAAAATGAAAAGTTTTTCATAATTTTTACTCTCAATTTTTTTATTTATTTATCTTTTATGTTATTAACCATTTTATACCGTAACACTTTAATAAAGTTAAAATTGACCATTATGTTTTCATTCTTTGGCTTTTTCTTAATTTTCGTATCTAGATTAGTTATAAGTGTGAAAACTAACAAAATGAAGGATGGATGAGTAGGCTTGTTATGTAATTGTCTCATTAGAATTCCACATGTCTAGTGGGTACTAAATATTTAAGTACCTTTATGTAGGTATCAAGGGACCATGTGATATGAAGACACGTGTTAATTAATTTGATCTTGAGGATTAAATGCCTCATGGAAAAGATACATAGCTTCATTGGGTAGAATTCTAAATAATAATGTAATTAAATTTATATTTTGTTGCTTCAAAATAATAATAATAATAGTTAATACTGTTTTTTTTAAGTATTGTTTCTTTCTTGGAAGAACCCCGAACCCGTTTTACAAGAGAAGGTACGTATTTAAATAATTGGAGTATCAATTCTTATTCTTCTTTCTTAAAATATTTTGTAAATCAGTAAAACTCATTAAGTCAAATCAAATAATTCGAAAAAATATGGTGTTTCAATTCTTTTGCAACATGAAATCATTGATCTAAACCGGCCAAGAAAATAAAATACAGATATAATGGTTTTTTTTTTCTTGTTATCAAGAGAGGATATTATATATGATTGATTCATTTCAATCTTACCCATTTATGATCAATATTTTTGTAATATAGTGTAAAAATAAAATTACTCTTTGAATAAGTAGCTAAACCGTATCCTAATTAATTTCAATATTCTTCTTTTATAGACTGAAAATCCCTCATAATTATAATTAACTAAAATTTGTAGTTATAAAAAGAAAGGAAAGAATCAAAATTTTGAATCATATGAGGACGATATCATACAACTCAATATGTAGGGTAGTAGGATGGGCATTTCAATAATTAATGGACTAAATATGAAATTGGTCTTTCGTGTACGTTGGGGATATGAACATGTTCCTTCAACGTTACAAATTCATATTCTATTTATTGGTTGACCACGTCAATACTTGCTTGGTGGTTACAGATTTTCACTTTAGAATTTAAATATCACTTTGCTATAAAATATGATTCTTATGATCCATAAATCATACTTATAGTACTAATATATATTTTATATTTTTGTTTGATTTGCAAATTAAAGTGAAGTTTACATAGCACCGACTAGAGATGACAATAGGGCAGATTGGATAATTGATAAACTGAACATGTCCCGTTCTAACATTCCATCTCAATTATATGATTTTTTTTTTTTTTTTGAGAAAATATGTTTGACTCAATTCGAACCACGAATAATACAAGAGCTTTTTTTACACATTCCTTAAATATATTAGGAGAAAGTATCTCATACTTCGGTGTTCTTTCAAAATCTACTCATTTTGGGTGTACCTTACGAAATTAGTTATTTCATTTTTTTTTTTAAAAACTCATACTCTCTCTTTTTACTTTTGCTTTTTTCTACCTTTCTCTCTATTTTTAGTCATTAAAAGGGGAAAGGGAGGGTATATAATTTTTTATTTTTTTTGGTATATAAATACTATTCTAGAATAGAATTCAGTTGAAGGAACTATTTTTGAGTAAGCAAAGGATATATCCTTTCTTCTACTCCCCACCCAAGAATCACCCTATCTATTAATTTAAGAATCTTAATCATCAAATACTCCACTACTAGTCCTTATAATAATCCACACACACCCCACACATGATATATTGAAATGGAGGAAATTGAACACAAAACATTGAGCCAAACGGGGTGTCTATGCACGTGGCAGAAACGGGTCAGGGCCCGATAATCCTGTTCCTCCACGGCTTCCCGGAATGCTGGTACACGTGGCGCCACCAGATGGTTTTCTTCGCCCGCCACGGCTACCGGGCCGTGGCGCCGGACCTCCGCGGCTACGGCGACACCAGTGGCGTCCCGGTGAAAGATCCGGCGAAATTCACGACGGTACATGTGGTAGGAGACTTGATTTCGCTGATAAATGAGGTGGCGGCGCCGGATGAGAAGGTGTTTGTGGTGGGCCACGATTGGGGAGCGATTATTGCGTGGGCTTTGTGCTTGTATAGGCCCGATAAGGTTCGGGCTTTGGTGAATATGAGCGTTGTTTTTACCCGCAGAAACCCCAAAATGAAGCCCCTTGAAACCTTGCGTACCGTTTATGGCGACGAATATTACATCTCCAGATTCCAGGTAATTAGTTTTTGTTCCTAAATACTCCGTATTAAATTAATACCCTCTGTTTTTTTTTTAATGTTTTTTTTAATAGAGTGATACTTGAGTGCAATTGGATTCCAAATTAGATAAATGTTGAGATCAGAAATTAAATTGATAAATTGAACATTAAAATTAGGTCTAGTTTGGATTGATATATGGAAAAACAGGGAACAAATTAACTCACAGGACTATTAATGCATGATAAATAGGAGTACAAAATTAGCTGACCTTGCATTAATTCCGGGCCACAATCAATCAAACCAAACGTTTGATTCGTTGGGAATAAAATGTCAATCAAGCCTAATCCAACCTAATCAAGCAAATCAAACTAGGCCTAATTGTATTTGCATTTTTAATAAATGAGAGATTTTTGTGAAATTTGTTGAAATTAAAAAAAAAAAGATATATATTGACATGCATACCCTTAATTAATAAGGGAGGTCCTCTAATTTTAGTTTTCTGTAAAAAAAATATATGTCACCCAACTAATTTGAGCTAATAAAAGTAGTTTAAAAATTATGAGATTTACTAAAGTTAAAAGAAGGGTATAATTAAAATAAATAGTGTAAAAAATGTTAGAATATCATTTAATTGTTGAAAAGAACAAAATATTAAAACTTCACTTACTTTAGAGAATAATTATTAGAAAGATCTACTAGATACAAAATTATGAGGGATATTGCCTATATGACTTGTCTGATTTCGATCACAGTATTAGAATCGTTGGTCATAAGGTTTATCTTTCACCTTGATATTTGGTTGTGAAAGGGCCCATGAACGTATGGGTCCATATTAATCTTGTGCATATGAGTTTGATTATTAGGTTTCACTTTTCGTATTTCACTTGGTACGAGATCTTTAACACGTTTCGTTTCATGATTTAAGGACATTGATTATTTTAATATAATACATGTAAACCATATATATATATAAATGAGATGTGAAACAAACAAATTGAAATAAGTGATTACGATTATTTTGAATTCAAGAATGCATGTGCTATAACTTTCTTCAAACTGCCGGCGGTTTGTGATTAATCTCAATCTATAAAAATAAAAACTATGGTTTTTCATATACAATCTTGTACAAATTAATGACCTGATGATACAATCATATATAGAAAAAAAAACTTCTTAAAAATATGATTAAATTGGAGATTGGAGATTCATAAGGACCTGAATCGAAAATGGGATCCGTTTCATATATGATACGGAGTACAATCTTGTACAAATTTGTCATCTTAAAATACAGGATTGTGACAACACTTTTGATTGTGTAATTACAACACCTTAATCACGTACTAGCTAGCTTGTTGATAAATATATATTACAATTAACACGAAATAAAGCGTTGTTGTAGGAAGCAGGAGAAATTGAAGGTGAATTCGCGGAAATAGGCTCCAAAGCTGTGTTGAAAAACTTTCTAGCATATAGAAATCCGGGCCCACTTTATCTGCCAAAGGGTAAACCATTTCCAGATCATACTCCAATCTCTTTGCCCCCATGGTTGTCTGAACAAGACCTCGATTACTATGCTGCCAAATACGACGCCACTGGCTTCACTGGACCTCTAAATTACTATCGTGCCCTCGACTTGTGAGTTCTTTTCATTTCATTTGAATTCAGGATTTTGCTGCCTCTTGTCTTAATTAAATTAAATTGCAGAAATTGGGAGGTGACAGCAGCGTGGACAGGGTCTAAAATTGAGCAGGTTCCGGTGAAATTCATAGTTGGTGACCTTGATATTACATACAATTCCCCTGGAACCAAAGAGTATATACACAAAGGTGGATTTAAGAAAGATGTGCCTTTGTTGAAAGAAGTAGTTGTAATGGAAGGTGTGGCTCACTTTATCCATGAAGAAAAGGCCCATGAAGTTAATCAACACATCCTTTCCTTCTTCAAGGCCACCTCTTCTTCTTGTACGATGTTGTGAGAGAGTTTGCATAAGAGATTCCTTAATATTGTTGACATTGTTTTCATTTTATCAGTTCGTGTGTGTGTGGATCGAATGATGTTGTCATACTACGTACGTGTGTGTTGTATATAGGGGGAGAGCCGCCCTGCATATGATATGACATTCGAGTGCTCACCTTTTCAATTCTTAACAAGGTTGTAAAAGACATAAATTGATATTCGATAGCCGGGTAAGTTGACATTGCTTAGCATCTAGGCAAAATCCGTGAGTATTGCTTAAAGTCTTGTTTACCTATGAAAAAGTTTGCACAATTGCATGTGTCCAAATTGGACACCTGCGCAAGCAAAAAATAAATATATATAATTGGGGCGCCTATGTGGCTTGTCTGGGCGTCGCTAAGACTAATTTTTCATAAAAAATTACTAGAAAGGCAAAATCAGGCTGACAAGAGGGCTATATAGGCCGACTTTTACAACATAGAATTTTAATACTTCCTCCTTTCCGGAATAATCTTCTTAGGTGAAAGGGCACAATTTTTTAGAAAGTTGAGCAATGAGTGGGTGGTAATTTAGTAAATTTTTATGTATAAAGTAAATAAATTAGTCGAATTGTATGTGTAGACAAAAAAGTAATGACATTTTAAGGATGTAAAGAGTATCGTGGAATAGACAAAAAATGAAAGTGTAAAGACTTTTTCAAGTCGTCGGTAGTAATACTAATAGATGACATAATGAAAAAACAATATGTAGTATATTTTTTTTTAGTTGCAACTCAAATTCAACTTTGATGTTCAATTTTAATATATATATATATATATATATATATATATATATATTAAATCAATTAGTCTGATAGATTAAAAATATATTGGTATATGTGAGATACGTGTTCAATAATTAATATTAAAGCATTTTGATTAAATATAATTTAGTTAAATATTTTTATCATATACTAGTATTTCACCTTTTAAAAAAATTTGTTTGGCTCGCTGTAAAAAAAAAAAAAAAATTGTTTGGCTTATTAATCTCAAATTCTGGCAACGCCACTGACTTACTATATTAAATTAATAGTTTATTAAATTCTGGCAACGCCACTGACTTACTATATTAAATTAATAGTTTATTACTCCCTCCATTTTTTAATAAGTGTCACTTTGACATTTTTCAACAAATTAAGATTATAAAGTGTGGTCCATATTATCCTTCATTAATTATAGGTAATTTTGATATAGAAGTTTTGTTTGATAAAGAATGTGGTCAAGAATGTAGCTAATATTCATAAATCAAATTAATTTTGGTATAAACAATGTTTATGGAATTTATTTATAAACAATATATATGGTAAATGAATAAGGGTAAAATAGTCAAAATTAAAGAAAAAAACTCAGAATGACACTTATTTTAAAATTAGTTAAAAAGTTAAAGTGACATTTATTAAAAAACAGAGGGAGTATCATATAATAGGATCAAATCTGCAATTAATTCAATAATTAAATTAATAGTATATACTCCCTTCGTCCAATTTTATTATGTCCACTTCTTCGGGCACGAGTTTTAATGAATATTGATTAGTTTATTCATAAAGTAGATAAATTGAGGGTGTGATGGGGTATTGTGAGGTTCATTTGTAAATAAATGATTGTTTATGAATAAAGTGAATGGCAAAGTAGGTAAATAAGTGATGGTAGAAGGGTGGAGATAAAGTAATATGAATAGTATTGTTTTCAAAAAGGGTATAGGCATAATAAAATTGGACAACCAAAAAAGGAAGGTGAGAATAATGAAATTGAAGTAAGTCTAATATTGAATATGTATTGGTAATGGATGCATTGTTACACAAATTCATTGCACTTTACAATAATATTACTCAAGAGACAAAACCTTCAAAATTGATTGAATTCTAATATAATATTCTATTATACAATGGTGTAAATTTATAGTAATATTTTTTATACATCATTCTAGATGAATACTTCATCTATTCTATTACTCCATCCGTCCCACAGGAATTTGCACACTTTTCATATATGGATGTCTCATACCAATTTGCACACTCCATAAAAGGAAATATTTTCACAATCCTCACCCTTGAAATATACTCATATTTACCCATATGTCATTACTTTTCCACACTCAATCTACTTTTTACTTTACTTTATTCATAAAAGTTTACAAAACTACCCCTCAAAACATCAATCATTACACCTTTTCTTACACATTTCTTAAAATGTGTGCCGGTCAAAGTGTGCAAGTTTCTCCGGAACCGGAGGGAGTACTATATATAAAGAGGGATACGTTCAAGATGGGCCAGTTTTCTCCCGGTAGCAGGTTGCTTAAACAGGTGTCAGGTGCCTCACACAGGTAAGTCTTCAACACACGCGTCTATCTCTCCTTTTTTTTTATTTTCAGGTCTTTATCGCCTTCTTTCAATTTTCTTTGTTCAATTTGGTTCAGCAACTTCTGACGGCGACTTGCGTACGTCCTCCTCTACTCACTGTGAATTTCTGCAATTCTTGTAACTGTTAGTCTAATTCTCTCATATTTGGATTATCACGTTTGTTTTGTCGCCATCCTTTTCACCCCTCTCTCAATTAGTGGTTTTGTTCTCGATTGGTGTTTTTGTTGGCAGTTCTCAATTGGTGTCTAATTCCTTTCCGTCTGTGAATCCTTCTGCCATCCCTCTTGGCTGTTTTCGTTATTTTTCTCCGACTCCAACAACTAGCCTTCTCAGTTAATTTCGTCACCCCCCCTACACACCGCTAATTTAATTTCTCCCTTTAATCATCTCGGTGTCAGCAATCTACCATTGAAGAGGTTTGTGTATTCTTTATATATATATATATTTTGGTTTATTGATACTTTACACATTCACTGCACTTTGAAGTTTAGATGAAAATTTGGGGAAATTTCTCTTTCAAGCTTTTATATTTTAAAAAGGTATTTAATTTGTTGTGGAAATTCTTCTTGCACTTAGATTTTTGTTTTATTTACTATTTATTGATTACAATTGTATTTTCTTCAACTTTTAATTTTTTTCTATATTAGCTAAAGAAAAGAAAGATGTTAGCTAGAGAGAAGGGGAATGGGCTAGGCTATTGTAGTTTGAGTATTTACACCAACTGTTGATAAATTGTTGGTAGAGAAATATTGTAGAAATCAGCTGGATGAATGATATCAAGAGGAAGTTTGGAATTAAGAGCCAATTAATGTAAATAGCTCTTAAAAAAACGTTTTTTGTTTATTTTAGTTGAATGTCCTTATCTGTGCAGCTTGAGTGTAGGAGACTTCTGAAGAAGAAGCAAACTCTCTCTTGTATTAAATAAACTTGTTTTTACATAAAATGATTATAGTTTTATGTTTCCCTAATCTAGGATGCCTCTAACTGGAGGACAGAAATTAAAAAAAAAACTACAGAGGAAGAGTCTATTGTAAACACATGTATTTACAGAAAAAAAAGGAGGGACAATCACTTAAAACTTAAAAATTAAACTTTTTTTCTTACTTAATGTATGTACAGAAAATGTTATGTTATATTAGAAAATGATACTTTAAATATTGATTATAACCTTCAGTTTCTGAAGGACTAAAACTTTTACAAAATCCATAATCCCTCTTAGTGTGGTTGCAATTTTTTTAACAATAAAATATACAAATTAAAGTAAAAAGACTTTATAATTTTGCATGAATATATGACTGCTGCATTGTTTGATAATTGATATGAAGGATTATATAAAGATCAAATTTATATTGCAGTGTATTTTGATTGAGACCATCTTAATTTAGGGTGCGAAATAATTACTTAATAATCATTTTTAATACATATTTGACATTTCCCCCATTTTTAGCCCAATGGAAATCTGAAACCAGATGTTCAGAACTGGTTCATAAAAGCTATGGTTCCAGAAAAGACGCCCATCCGTAGTTTGAAATTGGGGAAACAACAACGAATCGTCCTGGTTGATAAAGAGGTAACTTAATTTAACTTAATAATATTAGTGTTATTTCACCATGTCTTAGTTCTTGTCTTGTTTTCACAGCATGATAGTATGCAATGTATCATATATGAGCAAGACGTGGAACGTTTGGACAAAGCACTTCAGTTGTACAACACATATTTCATTGGAAACGGCAAAGTCAAGGCAATAACTGCAAGTACACCAGCCCTTGGGAGTTTGAAATACCAAATCATACTGAGTAGCAGCACCTACATCAAGCCCACTGACAAACATGAGGAATTATCTTTGGACCACGTGTACCAATTAACACCTTTTGTTGATTGTCCTCAATATGCAGACTCTGCTGACAGACACATCAGCTAAGTTTTTTTTCAAAAAATCTTATTAATTAACACTAAATATGTTATGAGTCTGACCTTATTAATATTCTTTATTCCCAGATTTGATATGTGGTGTTATCCATGTCTTTCCTCCACGTTTTATCCAAAAAAAACCAAAAAACTGTACAAGAATTTGTTGTTGTTAATGAGGAGTAAGTTTATTAGTTTAAGTACTGATATTTGGTTTATTATGACCTTAAAGTTCCTATAATTATTCAATAACAACATTCTTATTTCCTTATACATGCAGATCCAAGCCTACTATACTTACTTTGTGGGAAGAATTCATGCAGACTGAAGGAGTACACTTGAGTGAGGACGTTCACAAAATGCCAATAATTTTAGGGATGAGACTGTCTGTGAATACCTATCATGGTAAGAAAAAATATACATTCTCTATAGTTGTGTAAACAAAGAATTAACCATAACAAATAACTGCAACTAATTACAAACTTTCATAAAATGTTTGTTTGCATTATTTTAACGATTAAGAAAAACCATGCTTACAGGGATATCCGTTGGAACAGTGCCAGCTAGCAGCATTTTATTTGACCCTCCTATACCTCAGGCTAAACATTTGGAATCATGGTAATTAAAAAAAAAAAAAAAAACTTCTTTTGAATTTGCAAATACCATCCTTAAGATTTATGTTAGTCCTTGCGGAGACCTGTACACATTTATTTAACTATTACATCTTCTCAGGTTAAAAGCCAACACAGAATACGTGGAAAGAATTGTGTCTGAAAAATTGTATGAAAAAGAAAACCAAACCAAAGAAAAGCCATTGGATTCCCAAATTCGAAAAATAAGCTAAATCTTAAGCCTAATAGAAACGGTACTTTTAAATTCATCCATATATTGCTTATCTAAATTTTAATTGAATTAATACTAACACAAACAACATCTCAGCCACGTGTTAAATCCTTCTGGGTAAAATCTTGTTAAATCCTTCTGGGTAAAATCTACGCTCCAAGTTATCAAACCCGACCAACGTTTCTACTTTCTAGGGTGTCCAGGTTGTTCGAGAAATTGTGGAGCAGTTTACGGAAGTGAGTTCACCTGTTTTTATTGCAACAATGACTTTCCAAGCCCAAAACCGATGTAAGTTATTATTTCACAATTGTATCGTCCCAATTTAGACTATTGTACTAAGTTTTTTTTTTTTTTTTTATGTAAACATCATATCTAGATTTAGGTTGATTCAATTTTTAATGTTTTCTGCCCCAAATATCCCAACCTTGCATCTTCAACTATAACTTACTATTGTCTCTTTATTTAAATTGTTCAAATTTCTGCATGAAAAAATTTGTTCTCATTTTTAAATGTAAAAAATGAAAAGCATGCAAGAATATAAAATTATACTGTAATTGTATACTTGAATTTGAAATATACATGTTATTTAATGACATTGTAGTAGTGGTATATTGTTTTTATCATACCATACGTTGATATGATCACAAAGATTCATCATTGTTTGCTGATTTAATTTAGGAATTATAACGAGCTTATCATACATGTACAGATTACGCTTTGAAGCTAAGTTATATGATGGAACCGAATGCCTTAACATTTCCATTGAACAAACAAAAGCTGAAATATTATTGCACATGTCAGGTGAAACCATCGTCAGAGCAGAAATGGAGGTACACTATATTAAATCACAACCCACTTAAGTTCACTATAACACAATGACACATTTTAACTTTTCACTGTCATCATGCAATACAGGAAACCATGCCAAGCCTTGATGAAATCAACGCAAAATTCAAAGATATCTTATTTTTCTTCCACATTCGAACATCAAGTACTGAACTAAGAGGTCGTAAGTATATACACAAAACAATCATAGCATGTCTTCCAGCTTCAGAACAATCATCCCCACAAAAGAGGTTAGCATCAGACATATCAATGCACGAAAGTCAACAAAACACTTCTACAGTTCAAAAGGACATCTTCCCACACAGTGTCTACCGATGTGAACAAGGCTCGGCTGGTAAACCGACTCAGAAACATGCCAAACAGAACTAATTTACGTACCCCTATGTGTACGTTATTTTGTTTTTTTTACGATGCATTTTGAAACATGCCACACGAAACTAACCTACCTCGATGTATATGTTTTTTGGTTCTTTTTGAAGACGCATTTTGACAAACCGTCAGGTTAATCTTATTTTGATAGTATATAAATATTATCAACCCTGTATTTTGTCTACTGGTTGTAAATTAATTAACTTAATTGTTTTTATTTTAGCAATCATACTTCATGTATATTATGCATTCTAATTAGACTAAATACACAAAAAAAAATTACACTAAATCTGGGTAAACACCTCAAGAATTGAGGTGTCGCCAATACTAGTATTATTGAATGAGTCACAGTTTCACGTACCAGTTACACTGTAATTTTTCTCAACTTGATTTTACTTTATTGTATTGAATTTATTGGAACAAAAAGACACTTTCTTCCTTTAATCAATTTTATTATTTCCACTTTCTTGTATAGATTGACAAATTTTTTTATTTTCACAATTTTATTTTCATTCTTCAAACATCAATATTTTATTCAAATTAACATTTACTTTATTAAAAAAAATACAGTACTTTTTTCATAAGTGAACCACACAATATACCTCATAATATTCCTAAATATAATGAATTATTTATGATTTTCTCTCTTTTAAAAAAAATTACGATATGAAGAGGCGTAAATCAACCCACTTAGTATTAAATTGGAGTAAAAAAATTAAAAAATTAAAACATTAAAAAATTAAAAAATTAAAAAATTAAAAAATTAAAAAATTAAAAAATTAAAAAATTAAAAAATTAAAAAATTAAAAAATTAAAAAATTCGTCGCCTGAGAGATTCGAACTCTCGCGGGGAAACCCCATGTACTTAGCAGGCACACGCCTTAACCACTCGGCCAAAGCGACAATTATATTACTTCTATTCTACCACCATTAGATTTACTTTATTAGTCAAAAGCACAAATTAATCTATTTTAACTAAAAACAATCCAAGTAATAATCAGCATATTTATACAGTAATACCATAACATATTGAACAACTTGTGTATATATCGAATTGTAATAAGTAATTGAATATTACTCCCTCCACCCCGGAGGAATTTGCACCCTTTAACTGACACACATTTTAAGAAATGTGTAAGAAAATGTGTAATGATTGATGTTTTGAGGGGTATTTTTGTAAACTTTTATAAATAAAATAAAGTAAAATGTAGATTGAGTGTGAAAAAGTAATGACATATGGTTAAATATGAGTATATTTCAAGGGTGAGGGTTGTGAAGATATTTCCTTTTATGGAGTGTGCAAATTGGTATGGGACATCCATATATGGAAAGTGTGCAAATTCCTATGAAACAGAGGGAGTACAAATTACAAAAAAATTACAAACTTGTGTATATAAGAATTTATTTAAATAAAATCAACCAATTAATTAAATATCCAAAATCAACTATCCCCTATGTTTCACTACAATGTATATTAAAAAAAAAAAATCCATTTTGACTTGTTTCACTACTACTTATTCTACTTTTAGTCAACAAATTATCTATTATTTTATTATACTTTACTTATTATTTCTTCTCTCTTTCATATTATTTATACTATAATTATTATTTTATCCCATTTCTTAATTTGTGAGTCCAAAAGGCTCAAAAGTTAGGAGTAATATATTGCGGATAAGGAAAGAGGAATTACATTTACAAAATTTCAAGGCAATTTTTTTTGGGGATCACCATTAACTCCCATGTGGGCTTGAAAATTGCAACCCACTCCCACTGGAAATGAAGTCTGAAATTAGCTCCCAAATAAGAAATAAAAAGACTACTTTACCCCTGAATTGACAATATTTCAACCCATGTCTTACTTTTCTGCTTTTTCACTTTTGCTCTTCCCAATGTATCCCTTCTCCCCAAAAGCATGTCTTCTCCATAACCATCATTTCCACTCTCTTTCCGGCGAAAAATTTAGGCTTCATCTCACCGGCGAAAATTTGATATTTCATCTCCGGCGACAAACATTTTATTTTAGTTTTGTTTGGTTGAAAGTGACGATGAGAATATGTGTTGGTTGGAAGATTTCATCACCTGCAGATCTTTGGGAATAATAATACATGAATAAAGACGATGAGCGGAGAAAATTTTCTGGACTGGCCACAATCGAAATATGTTCGTCCAGGTTCGTCGATCTTGTGTTTTTAAATTAGTTCGACCTCGTTTGTTTATTCCTCCAACATTTCTGTATCCAACCTCGATGAAGAACAAGAAATTGAATTTTGTGGCTAACTATTTCAAAACAGGGTATAATATAAAATGCAGGAAAAATTAGACATTGGAAAAGAATTTTCTTTGATAATGAAATACTTTATACATCTTCTAACTGATAATTCTAAATGGACAACATAGCCCTAAAAATTGATAGTAGAAGGAAGAACAATATCATACACATATTTGCAACCAAAAGGTTATGAACTGTATTACTAGTCATCAAATTGACGCTTGCAGATGCAGATGGGATATTGGCCTGATTTGGATCCATGGTGTCTTGATCTTGAAAAGATCTGAAAGCCTGAGATTCATGGAAATTAAAAGTGTCTGGGCCATTTTCTGGAAGACACCAATGGGAGAAATTATGAGCTTTACATTGATGGAATAACCTCCCCGGATTTGCAGTGGATGTAGAGAGTGTTATAACGGCAGGACATCCACATTTTCTACAGGTAGAATTAGTGTATCTCAAGTAGCGAATCATGGAATTTGAAGAACTATTCTGAGACATATTTTTGAACTTTGCGTTGTGAATAAATTTGATGATGGTTAATGTCCTTATATACAACAAAGAATTTGTAACGGTTATATTTGCGTTAATCTTTGAAGAGGGGGCCCAGATGATAAACTAACGGTTATATTTGCGTAAATCATGGATATGGAAGGACACTTTGACGCTGTTCAAATTTTTTTGCTTACTGTTCAATTTTCATTTTCAAATTCAAATTGCGTACAATACTGTTCAAAAGTGAAAATCAGTAATCCTTCAGAATTGTTTGTAATTACGATTTTTGTGAGTATCGTCTTACTTACAATTATAACATGGAAGATATTTAAGAAAACGAGCAAATAAATAGAATTGGAGATAAAGAAATAGTACAAACTCCAGATTGATATGAAGAGACATAATAGAAAATAGAAATGATATTTAATTTTAGTAAGAGACATAAAATTATGGACATACTAAACTTTGTGTTACATTTAAAATCCTACACGACCTATTAATTATGTCGCCATGAAAGACATCAATGTCTTTCCACATTTTCGAAATAGTATCATAACACCCATATGTTCCTAGTGGATCCTTCCTAAATACTATTTTGGTTTTTTCATGGTCCTAAAAAAATATGGGTTGTAGAGTGAAAGGACTATGAAGAACCTGATCTGGTTCGAAATAAATCATAAGTTTAATCCAATTTTCAGTTGGCCCGTAACCTTGGAGGATCCAAAACTTGAATGTGCATGTAATCTGAGCCGAGGGGTAAATAGGAAATGCAACAAGCGTATCTTCATCCAATGAAGAAATTTCCCATAAGTTGTCGGAATATTCAACAGATTTTGGAAATTGAATATAACCCCATGACTCAGTGTCAACGTTGAATGTTAGAATCTCCTTTCTTGGGGAATCAATCTTGAACACCTGAAAGTGAATTTGGCCACGAACCCAAACACAACTCTTCCCAGACGGTATAACAAAGTTGATTGGCTTTAATCTTTTCCAAGCGAGAGAGTTTGTTGAAAATAAGTCAACTTGAGTAGTTGATATAGTAGATTGAAAAGTAATTAGTCTTAACAAGATGTAAGAGTTACTTGAAAATTGATAGCCCATACCAAAGAAAGCATCACATATCTCAATAGTAGGAGCCCAGTCAATTGCACAAGGAGGGACATTTGTAGACTCGAATGACAGTGGGTTGAAAATGTAGAAATTGTCATGGCAATCTGCCGAACAAATGAGACCTCTACATAGAGCAACGATTTGTTCTTGTTCATCTTCTTCAAGAAGTGTCCTTTTGAAAGATGAGCCTGAAATTTCATAACCTATAGGAGAAAAAAAAACACTTTCATCATATATTAGTAAAAAACAGTTATTTTCAATCATACGAAGACAGTTAGAATGAACGAAGTTAACTGATGTTATCATATTTCTCCAAAATATGTTAACCGTTTATTAAAGGGGTAGCATTTCTTGGCGATAAGCTAGATGCTATATCTTATGATATTTCATTTGGAATGGATAGGAAATTCATTTGGTATAAGAAACGAAGTATGAAAGTGAGTGATATTAGCTTGTGTTGTTATTATTTATAATTGGAAATCCTTCAATTGATTTTAGCATCAATTAATTCGAATGACTAATGGAAGATTGGATTTGATTTTTTACATCAAAGAAATCCTTCAATTGATTTGAACATTAATTATTTTGAATGACTAATGGAAGATTGGATTTGAATTTTAAAGTCAACTTCTAGTATGGCCTATTAATACTAGCTAGTATATTAAATTAATAATGAGATATAAAAATTGAATTAATTTCTTTTTGGGTAGAAGAACAAATTGAATTAATTTCTTTTTGGGTAGAAGAACAATAATAAAATGTATAACAAACCCCTAGGAATATTCTGTATATTTTATGGGAGAAAAAAAAAAGTAATACATATTATTAGGTACTTCTGTAAAATGTGTTATTAATAAAAAAAATTGTCATTTTAGTGCAGTTGTTACTGTGTAATTTATTTTTTTCATCTTGTATATCAATAATTATTTAAGAAGGATAAAAAAATAAACATTAAAATCTTGGAAATAAAATCTTGTTAAAGGAATAAATTAAAATAAAAGGAGATCAAGCATAATTGGCAACATTAAAAAATATAGAAAAAAAATGATGTAGTTTAAAAAAACATAAAATATACTAACCATGAAATGTTGAAGTTTTAATTGATTAAATGTACTAACAACCCACTTTGAAGAGCCATAAAATCGATTTGACTACTTGAATCAATTACTTAGAACGGTGAGTGGATCTCAGCATTGTCTACATCCACTCTGATACCTCCAATTTTGATATTCTTAGAACGGTGAACTTTTATCATAAGTTTGTTTCCCTTAAACACGCTTCTCTAAAATGGGTTATGAGAAACATACATCACCTAAACTTATTTTATGGTTTATTCATTCATTCGATGTCAAATTTTATGACATCGGGGACATAAGGATAAGAATGGTAGACTTAATCAATTTAAGCCGGTTTTCCAATTTTATGACATATTTTGAAAGATTGTTTCAGGGTGCATATGCTCCTTTTTGCCATTCCTACAAGTTTGAGGTGCAGACTAAAATCTCCTTATTTTGGACCCCAATATCCCTCCATCAACCAGAATAATTACAATGGTAGAATCGACAAAACAACGGTAGGACGGGGGAAAGGAACACAAAATAAACTTGTATGAATTTAAACATCGAAGAAATCCCTCAATCGAAACAACAACCTATATCAATTGCTTTCAAACCACATCGCCACGCTTTCTGTATTGTTAACATCGAAGTAATGATTTATGTTTGATTTTAGTAGAATTTAACATATAAGAATTCAAATAAAACTTTACCATTTTTCAAGTAAAACCTTTTATCAATAAAATAACTTTCGTTCGTGATTTGTTGTGACAAGATAGTGATAATCTCATTTTAGATGTCGACATCCAGATTGGTGGCACATTATGTTTAGATTTCTTCAGATTTTAATTTTGAACACAAACCTATAAATCTGAACATACGATTCAATGATTTGAACATAGACTTAATGTTTCTGAACTTCAGCCAGTTATTAATATAAGTTGGGATTCAGATCCATTTTACTGGGAAGTAATGCTTGGGCTGGATAAAAAACATAATGGTAGGCAGAATTTCCCAAATGCATCCAACATTAATTTGGTTCAATTACATGACAGATTCTATAAAGGTAAAAGTTTGAAATGTGGTTTAATTACAATACAAAGTACGTTATCGAGAAAAACATGTCTATTATAGACATGTTGATTTGGTGGCTGAAATATTCATTGCCTTCAATAGATGACAATAATTGCGATGGGGTTTAATTACGATACAAAGTACGTTATCGAAAAAACATGTCTATTATAGACATGTTGATTTAATGGTTGAAGTATTCATTGCCTTCAGGCATGGCATGACCAAAATGTTGTCAAGATATATGATCCCCTCGCTTTCTCTATTGTTCGCCATGGTTTAAGTACAATACCAACGAAATTGGTCGTACGACTCATCGAAATTGGTCGTACGACTCATCGCTTTCTCTATTGTTCGCCATGCTTTCTCTATTTTTTAAATCAAAGAAAACCTTCAATTGATTAAGAGTTTCTTGAAAAAACATAACCCATACCAAAGAAAGCAATACATATCTGAATATTAGGACCCCCAGTCAAAAGGACACTAGGAGGGACGGTTGTAGACTCAAATGGCAAATGGGTTGAGAATGTAGAAATTGTCATGGCAATCTGCCGAACAGATTATACCTCTACATAGAGCAAGGATTTGTTCTTGTTCAACTTCTTCAAGAAGTGTCATTTTGAAGAAAGTTTGAAATAACAAAGTTAACTGATGTTATCATAACTTTCCAAAATACGTTAACTTGTATGAATGATGTTGTGATCCAACTAGATTGTCCCAAACTCTTTAATATTAAAATAAATTTGGCATTAACTCAATTTTTTTTATCACTTGAAGAATTCAAATAAAACTATACCATTACTCAGTCGATTAAGCTAATAAAGCAATTTGACATTGATGTGAAAAACGCCACCCAACAGAATCAAGAAAACCTTTTTATCAATAAAACAAACGGTCCCTCGTGATTTTTTTACAGAAAAGATGGTGATAATCTCATTAAAGATTCGTCTTACACATGTTTTCAAAAGTCATATGGGCGTACATCTGAACAAATGTGTTGATTAAATTTGACATTTATTTTGAACACAAACATGAAAATGTGAACATACGTTTCACTGATTTGAACATACATAGTGTTTTTCTGAACTTCACCCATATTTTAATAAAGAATGGGGTGCTGGTCCATTTTACAGGGAACTAATGGTGGGGCTGGATAAAAAACATAATGCGAAGCAGAATTTCCCAAATGCATCCAACAATAATTTGGTTCAATTACATGACAGAGTCAATAAAGGTCAATAATTGCGATGTGGTTTAATTACAATACAAAGTACGTTATGGACAAAAACATGTCCATTATAGACATGTTGGTTTAATGGCTGAAGTATTCATTGCCTCCAGGCATGGCATGACCAAAATGTTGTCAAGATAACAGACTACACCATCAAAAAACAAAAAGCACTACTCGGGAATTTAACTTATCTCTTCATGGGTTTCTCCTGGATCGGGACCAGGCACACTTGATAGTAAACAAGAGAAGGGGTCGTGCCGGCCCATTTTATGACATCGGGGACAAGGAGATGGCTTCCTCTTTCTTTGTTCACCATATGACGGTAGCCTCTTCTTTTTTGGACGGCCAGGCTTCCGTTTCAATTTTGGTGGCAGGATCTTGGATTCCAAAATAAGTTTAGGTTGGATCTCAAACTTTTCAGTTTGAGGAATGGGATGAAGGTCAAAGCTATAACACTCTCGGTACTTTGATGTGAAAAAACATTCTTCGACGTAAGTGAAAACACTGGGGCTGTTCTTCCGAATTACAGCAACAGCATGCGAGCAAGGAAAACCTCTAACTCTCCATTGACAACAGGAACAAGATTTAGTTCTTAGATCAACCCGAACGGACGGAGTAGAACCAACTTCAAAATCCCCACCTGGGCATGGAACGACTGACCATGTACGACCTTTATTGGTTAGGTGGTTCCACCACTGTTCCTTAGAGGGACACAACGCTCCAGTCCAATTGGCACTTTTTTCCCGGCGTTCGAGGTGCCATCTGCTAATACCTGTAGAGATAAGGAGTAAAATCTGTAATAATCAAATTGGTCGTTTTGAAGGATCTGCTAAACATGATAAAATGAAAATTTCCCAAAATTCTGTAATGAATTTACACTGCTAAATGAGTTTTGGAGATGGATCAAAGATAATTTGGTTGATTTAAATCTTAAAATTATTGATAAAACGCTTAAAAACATTGAGAGGCCATACCACTTCGAATTGAGTCTATCATATATGTAATGGGCAGGCCCCTGAAATCTGAAATCCAAGAATTAAAGGATTCTGCAGCATTTGAGGTCATTTCTCCATATCTTGTAATGTGGGGGGAATAAGCAACAGCCCACTTCTCGACTGGAAGCGATTCTAACCACTCTTCAGCAATCAAGCCACCAATCTGTTTAAAATTTGCAATTTTCTCTTCAAATATACGCACTGTTGGAGCATATGCACACTCTCGAAAAGATTCACCAATGTTAGACCGGTGGGTATTGCTCCAACCTTTAGAAAACCGGCCTTTCAAGTTGGTCAACAAATGAAATAAACAGAAAAAATGAATTGGATCCTCAAAAGCTATTGGGAAGGCAGCCATTAAACCAACATGTCTATCCGATATATAAAAGACCTGCTTGGAATGTTTAATGAAATCCCTCAATTTCTCTAGGAACCAAACCCAGTTTTTTGTATTCTCAGCCGATACTATGGCAAAGGCAACTGGGAATAAACCTGCAAACCAAATCCATCGAGTTTTAGAAGGAAAAAATGGAAACTAAACCACTGAATGTACAATTAAATTAACAACTTTTATAATTCAAACAAACATATAATCTAAAAACAGCATCCAAAACTCAATGAAAGACAGCTCAGCCAATAACACAGGTGGGAGACACCTCAACCACTGAATCGGTTTTGACCATATATGATGATGAATTCCATAGAGTTTGAAAAGGAAAACTGCAAACTAAACCACTGAATGAACAAGTAATTTCACAACTTTTATAATTCAAAACAACGTATAGTCTAAAACACAACATCAGAAAAATACATGAAAGACAGCTCAACCAATTATACTGAATGTACAATTAATCTCATTTAGACACCAAAAAATCAGAAAAATACATGAAAAACCAACTGAAAAGGACGACACGTATGAATGTAGAAGGTAATTAGTTTACCATTGTCGCCGTCTTTGGCTGTAGCAGATAATAAGGTACCCTTAGCACGACCCTTCATGAAAGTACCATCAATGAACAACATTGGCCTACAACTTTGAAATCCATCAATGCAAGCTTTGAAACCAATAAAGAGACGTTCAAAACGACCTGTTTTAGGATTGGGTTCAAGCATAACAACGCTTCCTGGGTTAGTACGCTCGATTGCAGTACAATACCAACGTAATTGATCGTACGACTCATCGTAACTACCAAATATATGATCCCTAGCTTTCTCTATTGTTCGCCATGCTTTCCAGTAGGGTATATTCAATCCATAATGATCATTCAAAATATCAATGATTTGTTTACCACCTGTAGTTGGGTCAGTCCTAACAGTTTGCACAACAAAATCTGACATGATCTTTGGACTCATTCTATTGGCCTGATCCTTCACAAACTTTCCAACGCAACTATGAATGAGATTAGCTTTAGAAACTACAAAATATCCAGTGACGGGCTGACACTTAGCTTTGATAAACCAACCACAATCACTGGTCAACGACTCGTTGCATGCAGCATTAATGTATCTTCGATCATTTTTGGTGTAAATAAACTTAAATCCCATTTGAGTTGAATACTTGATTAGTTGACATCTAAAATCAGCAGCCCCACCCCTAAATTCAAGACCTATGCCATCATTCATAATTTGGGACCAAGAATCCGACAGCAATGGCTTTTGGGGAATAGTTGGGCACAAATCGTACTCAGGTATATCAGATTTACCATGAAAATCAGTTGGTTGAGAACTAGGGTTGGTTTTCTTAATAACCTTAAATGGGATCCTATTTTCTTTTTGAGAAATAAATGTGGGGACAGTACCATTAGAAGACTGAGAGGAATGCAATAAAGAATGATCAACAATAAATGCATCAGAAATAGAATTTTCTACAGGGCATAAAGGAGGATTAGGGGGAGTTTGGGAAATAGAAACTGACACTAGTTTCAGATTTGAAATTTGGCAAACAGAAATCAAATTTTTCACATCAATGTCTCCACCCAATTTGCAATTACTAACGCTGCCACCAGACCAAAAAAATGAAATGTTTTCAACATTGTTCTTCAATTCAGGCCACGACTCAAGAACTTGGGACAACAAGAAAGTGAAAGTAGAATTGCGAGTAAGAGAAACCATCTTACTAAGAGAATTATGGGTTACGTACCCAAATACTTCATATTCCATAGCAGATTTGAAAAATCTTGGCAAGAACGATAAACCCTAGCTTGAAAGAGACGATGAGAAGGAGAAGTTAGTTTGAAATTCAAATTTTGAAATTCAAATTCTGAAATGATGATGAAATGGGAGAGGGAGTTGGCCATAACCTGGAAAAGGGGAGGATTTGACGTCGCCGGAAATGGGAGAGGAAGCTGGCGATTTTTTGTACGGTGTACGGGACTTCTGCAAAAACTACTGAAAGTAGAATCAATATCCCCAATATAATATTTGATTGGAATGGAGGGCAAAATAGACAAATCTGCTTTATTTTGGGAGTTAGATGCTTGAAAAATT
Organism: Galeopsis tetrahit; assembly: GCA_963675135.1. NCBI lineage: Eukaryota > Viridiplantae > Streptophyta > Magnoliopsida > Lamiales > Lamiaceae > Galeopsis > Galeopsis tetrahit. The sequence continues at coordinate 65,534,914 of OY776124.1, read as the reverse complement.
TGTCAGAAAAGGGGGTGGGAGTTAGATGCTTTAGTTGGGCCAAGGTGGGAGTTAGTAGTAAAAAATCTCATTTTTTTTACATGTTGTAGTTTTGAAATGGAGTCTTCTAAGTGTAGTAAAAATTGGATTTGTTTTCAAATTAAGCATAGGAGTGGCTGCAATCCGCGCTTATTGAAAAGTCGCGGGTGCAGCCTCGCCTCTTAAACATTTTTATTAAAATAAAATTATATATGCATACGTACATTTGCGTGCTCAGATTCTTGTCCGACGTGCCATTGACAAGACTACACTGAAAAATGAGACTATCTTTGACAAGACAATACATTTGATCTTCTAGCAAAGGCGCACCAATGTCAGACGATCTGCATTTTTTCTTTTCTACGGTTTGACTGACCATTTGCGGTTTGACTGACTGTTGCTCAATATTTTCATTTCCCTAATAATTATACTCTCTTCCCTGGTTTAATTGTGAATCTAATTTTGAATTTAATTAGCATATACTCCCTCCGTCCCAGGATTGTTTGCACCAAAAATGGGGCACGCAAACTAAGAAAAAGGTGTAATGAGTGGAGAGTTGAGGGGTAATTTTGTAAACTTTTATGAATAAAGTAAAGTGAATGATTGGATTGAGTGTAAAAGTAATGGCATTTTGTGTAAATATGTGAATATTGTGAGGGTGGGGTTTATGAAAAAGTTTCCTTTTTGGGTAGTGCAAACAATTGTGGGACGGACAAATAAGGAAAGAGTGCAAACAATTGTGGGACAGAGGGAGTACATTTTATTTTTTCAATCATGACGTTTATGTGTGTACGAATTCACACACAATTTTCATATGAGTATACTATATATTTGCGTACTTTTTTTAATACTAAGTGAATTGTAGTATAATGATAAAGTTATCAACATTCTTTTTCAAAAGTATAGGGATCGAGTAAAATTAACGTGACGATAAATTTTTTATTATAATATTTTTATGTCTTTTTTAAGGTAATTTTCTTTCTAGTATATAAAAGAGTTTAGGATGATTTTTTTTTTTTTGCATTTATTTAATTGTTGAATTTATTAAATCTAAAAAAATAAATTAAATCTCGTGAAAGTAAAATTCTCAAAAGCTAGTAAATGATTATGGTCATGGTTTGTGTGTTTAAGTGTTTTTTTAAGTAAGAAAAATTAAGTGTTAATTAATAGAATAATAATTAAAATATTCTATGACATATTCCATATCATAGCCTTGTTGGATTATTACTACATTAATATTCAATCTACTACTTTTCCTATCATACCTTGAAATAAATAATAATAGCTTATTTTAATTTAATTTTAATTTTATTTGAATACCTTTGGCGGTTCTTCCTAATCTTTCAAAATCGAAATAGTCATGTTCAACTATTGAAGTCATCACACATCCACATCCAATAATTAAAAAAATAATTTATGATATATAGCTAAGACTTGGGAGGCAAATTAATATAGGTAGGTGGAAGTTAATATGGGTAGGTGGTGGGTGGTATACTCTTAAAATTTGTTTATTTCGTGTTAGATTCACGTCGATTTCGATATAGGCCTGCCGCGTGCCTATGCTAAAGTACAAATTAGAACTAGAACACATGTATGTGTCTTTTTTTTAATTAAAAACATTTAAAATACTCCTGTTATATTCATGTGTAAATGATGAAATTACATTAAAATGATTAAAATTGAAGAGATTGGACTGAAATTAAAATTTGAGGAAAAAAAAAAGAAAAAGAAATCAAAGGAATCAAAATTGTGACTAAAATTAATCAAATAAAAAGTTAGCGAATTCAGAAAAAGTTAAGCAATCATTTGTGATATATAAATACTGTATTAGTCCACTTTTTCCTTCTTTCCCATCAAAATTGACGGAAAGGAAAGACAGAAACAAGTCAAACAACAATGGAGAAAATAGAGCACAAGATGATCCCCGTTAATGGCCTTAATATGCACGTAGCTGAGATCGGAGAAGGCCCTTTAGTGCTCTTCATTCACGGCTTCCCTGAGCTCTGGTACTCGTGGCGCCACCAAATGGTGTTCATGGCGGCGCGTGGTTACCGTGCGGTGGCGCCGGACATGAGGGGCTACGGCGACACCACCGGAGCACCCGTAGACGACCCTTCAAAGTTCTCCACGCTCCACTTGGTCGGAGATCTGATCTCCCTGCTGGACGCCGTGGCTCCTAATGCAGACAAGGTGTTTGTTGTTGGGCATGACTGGGGCGCTTACGTTGCTTGGCATTTGTGCTTGTATAGGCCTGATAGAGTCAAGGCTTTGGTCAATTTGAGTGTGCCTTTTATACCCAGAGATCCCGAGATGAACAGCGTTGAGATGCTTCGGAAAATGTATGGAGATGATCACTATATCTGCAGATTTCAGGTAGTTATAATCGGATTAGTCAGTAAATTGTTTATTATTACTATAAGTTACACTTCATTTTAACTATCCTCAGATAAATGTAAAAGCATCTTTATTACTTAGCAATTTGGTTCAACCTTGTAAGGCCTCAAATTAGTTCAAAGCCCTCTCCACTATTTCTGCCAGGGGATTTTAAGGGATTTTAAGTTTTTGATTAAAAACAATAGATGGAACCGTGCCTGATTTCAATTTTAACTAACCAAAACCGCGGTTTTTTTAGCATATCTAGTTGTAAAGAATACTACCATGATGATGTGTATTCTCAAAGCTCATTTATGTTTATTACTCTGAATTGAAGTCTTCAATTTTGCTTCTGTTATACCTAGTCAAAGAAGTCAATCTTTGACAAGTCAATCCTAGTCATCATCTTACGTGGCGAGGACCAGTCAACAAAGTCGTGCGACGACTAGTCAACAAGACCAAGGAAATGTAATAGTTTTAATGTATTTAATATATTCAAGTGCTCGTTCAAAGATGTTGGCGAGCACGTGTCTTATTTAGCTGCTCGCCCAAATGTGTGGCGAGCACATGCCTATTCTTAGTAAAAGAAGTTTAAGTATTGAAGTCTTGGGAGAGAGCATGGAGCGTGGCGACCACACTCCTCGAAGGTCCTCCGGCGACCACCATGGCCCAGCTCCTCGGCATCTCGGCGAGGACGAGCACCTAAGGCGGTTTAGCATTAAATGCGCCATCAAATCACCTTTTCGGGCAGAATGAAGGTCCAATCTGGAGGCTCCACGTGTAAAGGGCGGGCAGCCCCTGAAAAACAGTATATAATGCCCATTTGGGCTCATTTGTAACATAAGTTAGATTTTACACACAATCATCCTCAACCTAAAGCAATAAACACTCCCAAGCTCAAAGCTTTAGCTTCTCTAAGAAGCTACTTTTGGTGTTCTTCATTGTTCTTCATCAAGATCATCATATAAATACTCCTTAAACACGTAATAACCCCCATTTAATTATATATGTTTGTATCGTGCTAAAAACAGTCCACATCCGAGTCAACCCGATTATAATGCATACAACATTTGGCGCTAGAAGGAGGGGACCTTTTACGTGTTTTATCATCAAAGTTTCGTCCGATCATCGAGCGATCGGTTAGCAAACTCCCTGTTTTCAAGCTTTAATCGGTATATCTACCGTTTAGAGTATCGTCTACGATCTTTAGTGTTCTTCGTGTTCTTGAACATTTTCAGTTTTCGTAGCATATTTTGGAGTTTGATCTCCTTGTATTTGTGTTTTCAAGCTTCTTTTGTTGTTACTTTGCTAAAACTAGTAGTTGTAATAGCACGTTCTTCTGCGTAAGAACTTTAAACTTTCGTTTTTTAAATCATTACCTTGTAATCTAAGAAGAGACACTCTTTAAACGATGTCTCAAAATACGAATCTTAACGGAATCCCACCGCACGGAAGGAACGAGCACCCTCCGCCGCCGGTGGTACCGATGGCAAACCCTTTTGCCAACTTGAATATGGGGGATATTCTCAATGATCCCCAGCACTTGAAAGACCTTTCGGACTACCTCCTGGAGAAGAGGAGGCATAACGAGAAGGAAGAGCTTGAGAAGGCCAAAGATCGGGCTTTCGTCGAAGCTCGCAAAAACAGGGGGCAAGAGGATGACCGCTCCTATCACTCACACTCTGCTCGCCCCCGAGATAAAGGCAAAAATAAAGTCGACGAACACTCCCACAATAGCCACACGGGAGACTCGCGACAAAGAAATTCGGTTTTCAACCGGATGGACGACAATGATGGAAGGGCTCCTCGCCGAGTACCTTTCAATGTGGACGGCCGACCAGAAAAGGCCGACCACCACCATCGCGCTAATAGGAGAGATCAGGGCGACATAGTCTCAGCTCTAGATCGAGTGGGACCAGGGAAAGGTTCGCGAGCTCCGGCAAAGAGTTATCGCGGCCACCACTCTGACAGGCACTCTCCCAGGCGATCACGTTATGATGATCGCCCGGCCGTATCCCATGGGAGTCGACGTGACGAGAACGTCGTCCCCCGAGCACAAACTGTCGAGGAGGGGCAAATCGCCCAATTCCTCGAAACACAAAAGCTGATGAAATTAGAGATGGATGCTCTGCGAGCAGAGGTGGTCGCCTCGAAGCAAGGGACCACTCCGCCAATCAGTCTGCCCGCACCTCCACTAAGTGTTGCAATATTAACCGCCCCCATTCAAAGGAAGATCCAAATGCCCTCCATGGTGGCATATGATGGGATGTCCGACCCCAGAGTACACTTGTCCAAGTACTCCAACTATATGGCCTCAATCGGGGCAACGGACGCCACCCAGTGCAGAAACTTCTCCCTAACCTTGGGAGATCGGGCTCATCGTTGGTACACAACTTTGAGTGCCGGATCATTCACCTCATTCCATGAGCTGGGACAATACTTTCTGACCTACTATGGGTCCATTGCTGCTCGCCCAGCATCAAAGCAACGTTTGGCAAACGTTCGCCAATCATTGAATGAGTTAGGAAAGGACTTCATCGAGCGCTTCGATAGGCTGGTGATCGATGGAGAGGCCGTAAACGATGAGACGAAGCTGATCTCGGCTGTTTCCGGTCTAAGGATAGGTACCAAGCTGTGGGAATCTATCCATCTTACTTTCCCAGTTTCTTATGCGGACTTCCGCACGAGGGCTGGGAACTTCATCCAAATGGAGGAAATCATGGACGCTGCCAAGGCTAACGAGCAGCCTGACACGTCCAAGAGAGTGTGGCCCAAGAAAAACACCAACACTGGGGAATCTTCCTAGCCCAAGAAGGCGACCACTCAAGCTGGCAGTGCTCGCCCAGCGAAATTCAGGCCTTTCGAGGAGTCTCCTGAGATCATCCAGTTCAGGGAAGCCCTCACCGTGGATCCTAGGGGCATCCACGATGCAATCAGGGGAAAGAATCTGCTCCCCCAAGCAAAGCGCATGCATACGAGCGATGCAAATCTCGATGGTAGTAAGTTCTGCAACTACCACAACTCTGTCGGCCACCACACCAATGGGTACCGAGACTTGGTGAGAAATCTTTTCAAACTTTACAATGAGGGCAAGCTCACCCAATTCATCAAGTCCGGAGGTAGAAACGGCGACAACCGGGGCAAGAAGCGTCGCGACGACAACGACGACCTGCGCCAACAACTGAGTCGTCCCAAGCTAACTCCTCCCATGCCAAAGAATCCTATTGGCGACATCGACAATGTGGGCGAAGACTGCCTTGTGATAGAAGGCCCTTTGGGGGGGACTCAGTCCGGAGTCGCTCTGTCTGTTCGCCGGGCTCAGGGTGAACAGCGAGCACTCAACAACGTGCACCAGGTATGCGTCGCTCCAACTGCCGAGAAGCCTCCTTCTCATCAACTCCTTTTTTCGGACGACGACCTGAACGACGTGGTGCACCCAAACAATGATGCTTTGGTCATCACGGGAAAGATAATGGGAACCATCGTCCATCGAATGATGGTCGACACTGGGTCATACACCAACATCCTTTTCAAGCATACTTTGGATGCTCTTGGTGGATATGCAGAATACATCGAGCCTTGCGATGATATAATCGTAGGGTTCGGGGACACACTCAACCTTCCCATTGGGAAAATCAGACTGTCTTTGGAGTTGGCATCGTCAAACGAGCCTGAGATGCACCATACTAGGCAGCTCGATTTCTTGATCATCGACATGCCATCATCCTACAATGCGTTCCTAGGCCGACATTTCTTCAACGAATTCAAGGCGGCCGTTTCTATTTTTATTACTGTGTAAAATTTCCAACCCCGGCGGGAGTTATAACCGTCAAGGGCGATCAGATGCGGGCGAGGGAGTGTCTCGTCCGTTTTGCAAAGCGTCATTCTAAAGAAAGTGCCATGGTTGGAAAGTATATTGAGTGTCAAACACAATCAGAACAAATGAACTACTTGGAAGGTCTACCTAGCAAGTATCGAAAGATTGAAGTTGGGGAGTGCAGTCGTAGTTTCGACGACCACCACGTGGAGGCGAACGAGCACGCCTCCATGGAAGTGGACGACCACACCCCAATGGAAGTCGACGAGCAGACAGATTCGGGCGACCAGCTCCCCGACGACCAGTCTCCAGAAAACTTTCCAGATCTGGAGCCTAGGTTAGGCTTTGAGCCAAAATTCGGAATTGAGGATCCTCGTTGGAAGGAGCCTAAAGAACGGGCGACTTCAGCGGAGGACCTTGAAACCATCCATTTAAATGAAGCTCGTCCCGAACTCGAAGTATTCATAGGTTCGAATTTACCAGAACATTTGCGATCGGACATGATCGCATTTTTGAAAGAGAACATCGGTGCATTCGCCTGGTCGCACGAAGATATGGTGGGCATTCCCACGAATCATGTCTGCCATAGACTAAATATTGATCCAACAAAGAGACCCATCACCCAAAAACGAAGAAAATTTGGGCCTGATAAAAGTGCGTCTTTGGCAGTCGAAATCAAGAAATTGATCGACAACAAATTAATAGAGAAAACTGGAACTGATCCTGAGTGGTTGGCAAATCCAGTGCTCGTCAAGAAAACGACCGGGTCGTGGAGATTGTGCATAGACTTCACAGACTTAAACGACGCCTGTCCGAAAGATCATTTTCCGATGCCCCACATTGATCACCTAGTAGATAACACAGCGGGGCACGAGATGTTAACTTTCATGGATGCCTTCGCAGGGTACCATCAGATTGCAATGCATCCCGACGACCAGCGACATACGGCCTTCATGACTGCGCTTGATATGTATAGCTGGAAGAGAATGCCTTTCGGTTTGAAAAACGCGGGGGCAACGTACCAAAGACTGGTAAACAAAATGTTTGAGAAACACATCGGGGAGATGGTGGAGGTCTATATCGACGACATCGTTGTCAAAAGCTTACGAAAAGAAGACCACCTACACCACCTTGCCATGACATTCGATATCCTAAAAGAGTACAACATGAAGTTAAATCCAAAGAAATGCAGTTTTGGAGTTAGCTCAGGAAAATTTCTGGGGCACTTGGTTAGCCAGCGGAGCATCGAGGCGAATCCGAGTAAAATTCAAGCAGTCATCAATATGCAAAGCCCAAGAAACGTGAAAGAAGTTCAGAGGTTGACAGGATGCCTCGCGTCGCTGAATAGATTCATTGCACGAACGGGCGATCGGTGCAAACCTTTTTTCGACGCTCTGAAAAAAGGAAAGTTCGAGTGGACCGATGAGTGTGAGAAAGCTTTCGAAAAATTAAAGGAATATCTATCGGATCCGAAAGTCCTATCCAAGCCAGTCCCCGGCAAAATTTTATATCTATACTTGGCGGCCACTGACTGTGCGATCAGTTCAGTGCTCGTCCGAGCTGAGGGGAGCACACATCTGCCTATCTACTACGTAAGTCAAACACTGAGAGATGCGGAGTTGAGATATACTCCAATGGAAAAATTGGCGTACGCACTAGTTATGAGTATTAGAAAATTAAGGCAATATCTGTTCGACCACGAGGTGGTCGTCCTCACCACTTTTCCTCTCCGACGAGCACTGCATCGTCCGGATACCACGGGAAGACTTCTGAAATGGTCGGTGGAGATCGGGCAATTTGGTCTCGCATACGCACCCAGAACGGCAATCAAGGGACAAGTGCTGGCAGAATTCATTGTAGAGCTCACTTTCCCAGAGAAATTGGCCGAGGGAATCGAACTTCCTTGGACACTGTTCGTCGATGGCTCGTCGACGAGCACCAAAGCAGGGGCAGGAGTTGTCCTCACCAGCCCAACCGGACAGACGTTTGCTTCAGCGATCGAGTTCGAATATCGGGCGACCAACAACGAAGCAGAGTACGAGGCTCTGGTTGCAGGAATCAAGATGGCTATGGCCGTGGGCGCCAGAAAACTGAAATTTTTTTCTGACTCTCAGCTGGTTGTATGTCAAATCACGGGCAAATACGAGGCTCGCGGCGATCAAATGATAAAGTATCAAGACCTAGTGAAAGGATTACTCGAGCAATTTGATCAATTCCACATCGAGCAAATCCCTAGGGAGGAAAATACACAAGCAGATGCGTTAGCTCGGCTGGCCACTTCAGAGGGGGAGGCAATATTTTCAGAAGCAACCATCACCAAAATTTCTTCCCCATCGGTGAACAGAGGTCAAATTTTGCAGGTTGAAGCGACCAGCGACGAGGACTGGAGGACGCCGATCACCAAGTACATCAAGACCGGCGAGCTCCCGCAGACAAAGTGAAAGCAACCAGATTGCAACTCAGGTCCGCAAGGTACACAATTGTGGGCGACCAGCTGTACAAACGGGGTTTTTCAATGCCTTTATTGAAATGCCTCGGAGAAGACGAAGCGAAGATCGTCATGCATGAAATCCACGAGGGAGCATGTGGAAATCACACAGGGGGGCAAGCGCTCGCTTTAAAAATCATAAGGCAAGGCTATTTTTGGCTAACACTGAAGAAAGATGCAATCCATTACGCGCAGACGTGCAAGAGATGTCAAGCCTTCGCTCCCGCCATTCACTCACCACCAGACGAGCTCATCTCGGTGTATAGTTCGTGGCCTTTCGCGAAATGGGGGATCGACATCATCGGACCTTTCCCACCAGCTGCTGGGGGAGTAACTTTCGTAGTCGTAGCAGTCGATTACTTCACCAAATGGACAGAGGCAAAGGCGTTGAAGACCATCACAACGGGCCAAATGACAAGCTTCATTTGGAAGAACATAATTTGCAGGTTCGGCCTACCACGAGCAATAGTGACCGACAGCGGACGTCAATTCACAAGTCAAGACATGCTAAATTTCTGCTCAGAGTGGAACATCAAGAAATTTTTTTCAACACCCTATCATCCACAATCAAATGGTCAAGTAGAGGCGATCAACAAAATCATCAAGCACACCTTGAAAGCTAAGCTGGATGGATTGAAGGGCAAATGGGCGGACGAGCTGCACATGGTTTTGTGGGCATATCGGACGACCACGAGGAATTCTACTGGTGAAACTCCGTTCGCACTCGCGTTCGGAACCGAAGCTGTCATACCAGCAGAGGGGCAAGTCCCAACTTTTCGAGTAGCAAATTATGACGAGCAGTTGAATAACGATGCACAGCTCTCCGATTTGGACTTTCTAGAAGAGCGAAGGCTAACAGCGGACGAGAAGAATGCGGTCTACAAGCAAAGGTCAGAACGCTACTACAACACCAAAGTACGTGCTCGCCAGTTCACTATCGGCCAGCTCGTACTTCGGAGGGCGACGGAGCAGTCCATCGGCATACTTGGCCCGACTTGGGAGGGTCCGTACCGAATAACGCGCACACTCCTAAACGGATCGTACGAGCTAGAAGATCTGGAGGGCAAGCCGAGCAAGTACCCATGGAACGCGGTCAAGCTGAAGAAGTATTACCAGTAAGTTTTTAATTTTTTTCATATTTGTATAGTCTGTATCTAATTATCATGTCAATACAAGTAAAGTTTTAAATTTCCATCAAGTGTTAGATAAATTTGAAAGTTTAAACAAGGCTCTGCGTAGCCATCTAGGAAACAAAAGACGAGCACTCTTTCTTAAAGATGCTCGCAAGGTATTGGCAAAGACGATCACTACCTATCAAACAAAGAGTTCAACCGACGAATGGTTAACTCTAAAAGACGAGCACTCTTTCTTAGAGTCTCGCAAAAGAAAAAGACGAGCACTCTTTCTTAGAGGCTCGCAAAAGGAAAGACGAGCACTCTTTCTTAGAGGCTCGCAAAAGGAAAGACGAGCACTCTTTCTTAGAGGCTCGCAAAAGGAAAGACGAGCACTCTTTCTTAGAGGCTCGCAAAAGGAAAGACGAGCACTCTTTCTTAGAGGCTCGCAAAAGGAAAGACGAGCACTCTTTCTTAAAGATGCTCGCAAAGGAAAGACGAGCACTCTTTCTTAAAAATGCTCACAAAAATAACAACGTCAAACGCAAACCAATGAAAGAAAAATAAGAAGTATTTATTAAAAGTACTTGCAAAAAAAAATTATTATTATCATCACACAAATTGAAATCAAACTGCATATAGGCAAAAGTTCCATTCATTAAAAAGCCATAAAAGGCCGGAATTACAAAAAAGGCCTTAATGGCCGAGCAGTTCTAAACAAAAAAAAAAGGAGACTAAGTCTCTGTAGTATTCCCCTCGCCAGCAGCATCGTGCTCGCCGGCAACTTTCTCCTCACCAGCAGCATCGTGCTCGCCGGCAACTTCCCCTTGGGTGGCAGCATCCTGCTCGCTTTGTTTAGCTGGGCGTTCTTTTGGAGGATCCGTGAAAAATACCAGAACACCCAAGAGCCTAGGGAACTGAAGTCCCAATTGCAGTAGAGGAAGCAGAGGGAGTTCCGATTTCGGTTTAGGGTTTTCCTTCATAAGAAGGTCGTCCAAAAGTCCGCCGAGCGGAGTCACGTCCACCTCAGGATGAGCTTCCAGTAATTTATGAATAAGCCCGTGGGCAGTGAGTGCCACAGTTATACTGGCCACACTCCCAGCGAGTTCAGTGATCTCATCTCGCTCATCCGTCATGTCGAGCAGCTGTTGTCGAAGAGTGGCCAACTCTTCCTCATCATCGACAGATTTGTTTGCAAAAGTTCTTACCCGTCCTCGGCAGTCTTGAGGCGAGCACGAAGACGTTCGATCTCTTGAAGATCTTCTTGATCCTTTTTTCGAACCATCTCAAGTTGGGCCTCAGAATCGGCCAACTTTGCCTCAGCATCGGCCAGCTTGGTCTCGAGGTCGACCACTTTCTCCTCAGAGGCGACCAGCTGCCCTTCGACGACAGCTTTAGCCTTGGCCATTTGGGCAAGTTTCGCAGCCCTGTCCTCGCTGAGCTTGCGACCTTCAGCGATCTGGCTGGCGAGCTTCTCTATGGTATAAGAGGCTCGGCTCAAATCAATGGCGACCAGGCGCGCATTTTCCATTGCATTGTGGTTGTTGACCTCTTCGATCAGTGTGGTCGTCAACGATCGAGGCAGGTGCTTCACCGCCCTCTGTGCGAACGGGTTCAAAGACTCTTTATCGACCGGATCCCGCGACCGGTAGAAGCCGAGAAGGTTCTCATTGAAGGGTTGGGCGATCGGATAGTCGGCAACCCTATTAGAGAAGGAAAGAATTAGAAAAAAGGTACTTAAGAATTTTCTAGTCTTTTTGATAAGTAAACTTACTTGGCAACTCTTGCGGCTTCCCAGCCGAGAAGTGTGTTATCTCCCGGAGCCCTCTCCCCGGCCGACGAGCTCGTTGCGGTCTCTCGCGACCGAGTGCTTCGGGGAGGAGGGGATACGACCTGAATGGGGGGAGGCGAGTCACCCCTCGGGGGAGGAGATCTCCTCGGCGAGATCCCCCTTCCGCCAATTGGCGCGGCCCTCTGCTCGGCAGCAGGTGGGCGAGAAGAGCCCCCTCGGGTTGGTTTAGCAACCTTTTTGGGTGGAGCCCCCGAGCTCTCCGCTCCTTTCCTTTTCTTACCAGCGCCATCAACGATCTTGCGCTCGCGGAGCAGTCTTGCCTGTTGAAGCATCCTGTTCGACTTTATGCGATCGACTTCAACGGTGGGAGGAAGATAGGTGACAACCCTTTGTGGAACCACTACTGGAAAGAAAAGCGAGAAGTCAGTGTCTACGAAGAGTAATTAAAAAAAAAAAAAAATTGAACTAAGAAATATTTTGATACCTGGAGGGAACTCTCGAGTGAAGTGATGAGGAGGTACTCTGAGACCTGCTCGCTCACGCATACACTCCCTGTTCAGAAATTGGCAGGACCTCTCCAGGTAGCGACGATTGAGAACGCAGCAAACGTGGTATTGGAAGAGAGGAGTGAGACGGTGGTCGGCAGTCTTCTTGCGAACAGTTTCACCTACAAAAGCGAGGAGTTATTCAGTATAGACAAGAACGAGCAGAAATAAAAGGACTTACCGCAAATTCTTTGATATTCGGTCTCGATGGGAATGCGAGCAGGGGATCCATCCGACCTCACTAGACTTCTCCAGTCCCCGGCTACCCACCACCAGTTGGTCTTCCAATCTCTGATCTTGTTGGGAACCCCTTCAACCAACTTAAAATTGTCACGGCCTCGTACATAATAGTACCCATGGCCTACTTTCCCTCCGGCCTCGGCCGCCTGAAGAAGATAGTTAATCTCCTTCGGGCTAAGCCACGTGTTCCGACATCCATTCTCGGCCACCACCAGGCCGAACAGTGTAAGAATGCCGATCAGGTTCGACCAACCGTTCGGAAGTATTTGAGAAGGGGCCACATTCAAGAAGTGTAAGAAATTTGAGATACTGGGGTGCAGGGGGAACCTCAGCCCTGCCTCCATCATGCCGATGTTGACGACGACCATACCCTCTGGCGGCTAGTCGGCCCTCTCATCCTCGCGAGGAACAAAAAAGCAGACATCGGCCGACAATTGGTACTTCCTTCGGGAATTCTCTAGCTGGGCCGAAGAGACTTTGCTCGCATACTTGCTCGCCTCATACATTGTTTGGAAAGCTTCTCGATGCGGGCGAGGAATCTCTCGAGGAAGGTATTCGCTGAAATACTTATAGTAGGCCTCCCTCGAAACCTCGTCGCCATCCAAATTCTCCCTACCACTCAAAATGTCCCTTATGCTCTCCGCATATTGAACGACCTCCTCAAAATCCTCGCGGAGACTCCTCGTCAAGGTCTCCTCGACTTGGGCGATTTCTATCTGTTCGCCCACCTCTCGATCCAAACCCTGATCATGCAGGTCAGAGTCAGTTTCGCTGCCACTCTCCTCGGCATCGCCTTCCTCGGCGTCATTGCCGGCATCGTCCCTTTCAGATTCATCCCAAGATTGCGGACTCTGTAATTTATGGGTTCGGGGGAGTGGATCCTAGAGTCCGAAGAAGATGCCCTCTCCGTCAAAACTAAGGCTAGTCGATCAGCCTCGCCGGAACTTGCGGCACCACCATCTAACGGCGGCGAACCACCACTGGAACCACCACTAACACCCATTTTTTCTTAAGAAAATGGGGAAAAAGGAGTTTTTAAGAAGAAAATATGTTTGTTTTTACCTTTTTGCCAATCGTAAACCACCCGAAAGTCGCCGGAAAAGCTTGAAGAAGTTGCTTGGAAGGAGGCTCAAGAAATTCGAAATTTGCAAAGTGAAGAAAGTGTTTTTGTGAGGAAGGAAGTCATATTTATAGGCGAAATTCGTGCAGGGACTAAAGTGCAAAAAACGGGGTCAAAAACGCAATTTTCCCAAAATTTTGGGGTCATTTCCGAATTCGAGTTCGGAGAGTGGCCCTCACGCGCGACCTTTGAGGTCGGCACGCGCCCCACGCGCGCATTTCAAATTTCGGGCGCCAACCACGCGCCCGACAAGTGTCAGATCCGCATTTAATAAAAGGTGCCTCAAAAGTCGTGCTCGATACTGGAAACGAGGCGACCGCCTCCATCTCACGTCATCAAGATCTCAAATTTGATTGTGTTGTCGAGAACCATTTTCACCATCGGAAAAGACGATCAAACTGCTCGCCTTACCATTCTACGAATACGAAGAAAGGCGACCAGGGGGCAAATGTTATACCTAGTCAAAGAGGTCAATCTTTGACAAGTCAATCCTAGTCATCATCTTACGTGGCGAGGACCAGTCAACAAAGTCGTGCGACGACTAGTCAACAAGACCAAGGAAATGTAATAGTTTTAATGTATTTAATATATTCAAGTGCTCGTTCAAAGATGTTGGCGAGCACGTGTCTTATTTAGCTGCTTGCCCAAATGTGTGGCGAGCACATGCCTATTCTTAGTAAAAGAAGTTTAAGTATTGAAGTCTTGGGAGAGAGCATGGAGCGTGGCGACCACACTCCTCGAAGGTCCTCCGGCGACCACCATGGCCCAGCTCCTCGGCATCTCGGCGAGGACGAGCACCTAAGGCGGTTTAGCATTAAATGCGCCATCAAATCACCTTTTCGGGCAGAATGAAGGTCCAATCTGGAGGCTCCACGTGTAAAGGGCGGGCAGCCCCTGAAAAACAGTATATAATGCCCATTTGGGCTCATTTGTAACATAAGTTAGATTTTACACACAATCATCCTCAACCTAAAGCAATAAACACTCCCAAGCTCAAAGCTTTAGCTTCTCTAAGAAGCTACTTTTGGTGTTCTTCATTGTTCTTCATCAAGATCATCAAGATCATCATATAAATACTCCTTAAACACGTAATAACCCCCATTTAATTATATATGTTTGTATCGTGCTAAAAACAGTCCACATCCGAGTCAACCCGATTATAGTGCATACAACAGCTTCCAAAGAAATTAAAATCCTGAATTGAAAGGGTTAAGATTCTTGATTCCACTTTGGTGTTACATTTTGTATTCCATTCCATTACCTTTAATACAGGCTCATATTCTAAATGTTGTTGCAGGAACCTGGTGAAATAGAAGCTGAGTTCGAAAAGCTTGGTGTCAAGGAAGTTGTCAAGAATTTTCTCTCTTTCCGTACTCCTGGCCCCTTTTATTTTCCTAAGGGCAAAGGATTTGGTTATTCTGCTGATAGGGCTCCCTGGTTAACAGAACAGGATCTCGATTACTACGTAAGCAAATTCGAGCACACTGGTTTTACCGGAGGGGTGAATTATTACCGCGCTTTTCCCATGTAAGTCTCTACATTACAAAATTGTTGAATCGTTCCTAATGTTTGATGCAGTGCAAGGACACAACAAAAAAGAAAAGGAAAGTGGGATGTACAAGTTAATGTAATGAGGAATAAGAAAATACAAGTATTCTTTATAAGCCTCTTTACTTGGATTGCAGAAACTGGGAAGTGAACGCGCCCTGGACGGGGGCTCAAGTAAAGGTGCCAACAAAGTTTATCGTCGGGGAGCTAGACCTGACCTACCATCTTCCAGGGACCAAAGATTTTATTCACAAAGGTGGGTTCAAGCATTTTGTGCCATTATTAGACCAAGTGGTGGTTGTTGATGGGGCAGCTCACTTTGTGAATCAAGAAAGGCCCGATGAGATCAACCAACACATCTATGCTTATCTTAACCAGTTTTAGATTTAATTCTGTAAGTCTGCTAAGCTGATATATTGTTGTCCATGCTCATAATAATAGCAGAATGACGAATTTGATTGTGTTGTTATTGGAAAATGTATGCCTATTTAAAGTATGATTATATGCCAATTGATATATGTTCATAACCTTTTGTTGGAGCAACTGTTGATCATTTTCATATTGATACAAACAAGATATACAGAGTGGGGAGAAGAAATATATGGAAATAGAAAATTATTCCCAATCCTAGTATCTAATCTAGGAAATTAGGAGTCATAACTGTTTATGTGTGTATTTGTGTGCGATCCAAGGCTTTGGATTTGGATGGAGGGATTTAAGTTTATGGATTTTAAATCCACAATCCACTTTACTTGTTTGGATTAAAAAGTATACAAATGAATTTTAAATACTTAGATTTGATCCCATCTTTATTAAGTTAAGATTAAAAGAATTTTTAATCCTCACTAAAATCATGTCATTTGAAATCTGTGTATTTTTAAATTACATCGTCCAAATAAAACCCAAGGGTTTCCCTTTGCATATGTATAGGACTCTCATGTACATAGTGCTGTTATTCGAACCGAGCCTTAACGAGACTTAGCTCGACTCGACTCGTTTAGCTTAATGAGCCGAGCTCGAGCTCGTCAGATACTCGATTTACTAACGAGTCGGCTCGAGCTCGACTTGTTAGGCTCGATAACTAAATTTTTGTAAAAAATTCCATTAGGTTCGTTAGGCTCGGCTCGACTCGATAGACTCGTTAACGAGTCGAGCTCAATTTTTAACTCGATAATGTTATCGAGCCGAGCTCGGCTCGACTCGAGTCGAGCTCGAACCTCAAATACTCGGCTCGAATAACAGCTCTACATGTACATAAGGAGCCCCTCCCATATTATTATGGATGCGATAAACTAGTACATTTGCGGGCGCATCAACGGGCAAGAAGTGAACAAATAACTAAACTGGTATATACTAATCACATGGTTGGGCCATAAGACTCCTCATTAGGGATGAGAATGAGTCAGGCTACCCAATATGGGTCTACAACTCCGCCTATTAAAGCTCGACTCGGCTCGAAATTGAATTTATTTTTATTTTTTTAATTATTACTCCCTCCGTCCCGGAAGTGTTTGCACCACTTTGTGGGCACACTTATTAAGAAAAATGTGTAATGAGTGGAGTGTTGAAGGGTAATTTTGTAAACTTATATTAATAAAGTAAAGAGAGTGGTTGAAATAAGTGTAAAAGTAATGACATTTTGTGTAAATATGTGAATTTCGTGAGGGTGGAGTTTATGAAAAAATTTCCTTTTTAAGAAGTGCAAACAATTGTGGGACTGACGAATAAGGAAAGAGTGCAAACAATTGTGGGACAGAGGGAGTATTATACTTTTTTTTTTTTTTTTTGTAAAGCTTACCAAGGTCCTGCCTATTCCCACCCCTACTTCTCATTCCTAGTAAAATCACAATCCTACCTCAAAATCACAATCCTAATTCATTTTGAGAAATAATTTTGTAAACTTTATAAAAGTAAAGAAATGGATTAACATGTGTATATGTATGAGGTCAAAAGTAATATGAACATTTTAAAAAGGAATGTGTGAAAATTATTGTAAGAGAAAAAAGAATATAATTAAAAAAAAAAAACTAAATTAAAACAACACAAACTCAATTTCAACAAATAAAGTATTAAAAAAGTTCACATTCAATCATACCCTCTATCATTTTTACGACTATTCACCCTTTAAAAATAAAAAAAATCATGAAAATTGAAATGGAAATCTGATGGAGCTAGATTAAGATGCACTATATTTTGAATAATGATTATAGGAGTTTTGTAGTATGAAGTGTTATTTTGTTTATTACTACTTTGTTGTTATTTCTTTTGGGCCTTAGTTAGTTGTTAATAGCAGTTAGCCGTTAGTAGTTATACTATGAGCTACTTACTGTTTTAGTTGTTGAATGAAGAAAGTTGTGTGGGTTTACAGGATTTGTTGAACGAGATCAAAATGGAGAAAATAGTGCACAAGATGATACGCATTAATGGGCTGAACATGCACGTTGCTGAAATCGGACAAGGCCCATTAGTGCTCTTCCTTCACGGCTTCCCCGATCTCTGGTACTCATGGCGCCACCAAATGGTGTTCATGGCGGAGCGTGGTTACCGGGCGGTGGCGCCGGACATGAGGGGATACGGCGACACCACCGGAGCACCCGTAGACGACCCTTCAAAGTTCTCGACGCTCCACTTGGTGGGCGATCTGATATCGCTGCTGGACGCCATGGCTCCCCATGCACACAAGGTGTTTGTTGTTGGGCATGACTGGGGCGCGGTCGTTGCTTGGCATTTTTGTTTGTATAGGCCTGATAGAGTCAGAGCTTTGGTGATTTTAAGTTTGGCTTATGTGCCCAGAAATCCTAAGTTAAACATCGTTCACATTGCTCGGAAAAAGTATGGAGATGATGTCTATATCTGCAGATTTCAGGTGCCAGATTTTATTCTTGGCTTGGATTAATGCTACTTAATTTTGTGAGCGAAACAAGCCGGAAAGGTTGTAAAGATAATGTAGCACAAATTTGAACTTTTCATACCAAATACAACCATGAAGATTTTAATCAGAATGAAGATGTGTGTTCGCAAATCTCATGTTTCTTATCTTCAATTTTGCTCCAAAGTCGAAAAAATTTAAGATGATTACAACCATCTACTCATGCTTGAAAGGTTTAAGATTCATCTTCAATCTTGTGTTCCATTACCTTTAGTTCATGCCATGATCTAAATGTTCAAAGTCTTTTCACCAACCGCTTCAAGATTGTTTACTTATGTTGCAGGAACCTGGTGATATTGAAGCTGAGTTTGCAAAGATTGGCGTCAAACAAGTTATCAAGAATTTCCTCTCCCTGCGTGATCCTGCTCCGATATATTTTCCTAAGGGTAAAGGATTTGGCTACTCTGCTGATAGGGCTCCCTGGTTAACAGAAGAGGACCTCGATTACTACGTAAGCAAATTCGCACGCACTGGTTTTACCGGAGCACTGAATTATTACCGCGCTTTAGCCATGTAAGTGTCTGATTTTAGCAATGTGGCAATGGTTGAATTTATCGTTCTTGATGTGTGATGCAGGGCATGACCAAAATGGAAAAGTGGGATTTACAAGTTAATTTAGTTCAACATCTTAATTAATTGATTGAGGGATAATATCATTTGTGGTTCGGCACCACCCAAATAGTTGATTCCGCTAGTCAATTGATGAAACCAAATGTGAGACTATAAGTGTAATTTCAGGCCAAGTATTCTTAAAATGAAGGTTGATTTTCTCTTTTTTCACAGTTATTTGGATCCAGATATGTAATTCTTAGTCTTTGCAGAAACTGGGAACTGAACGCGCCATGGACGGGGGCTCAAATAAACGTGCCAACAAAGTTTATGGTAGGAGAATTAGATCTGGCCTACCATTCTCCAGGGACCAAAGATTATATACACAAAGGTGGTTTCAAGAAATGTGTGCCATTGTTGGACGAAGTGGTGGTTGTTGATGGTGCAGCTCACTTTTTCAATCAAGAGAGGCCTAATGAGGTCAACCGACACATCTATGCTTATCTTAACAAGTTTTAGACGTTGTAAATCACTCTAAGTTGATGCCATGGCTGTCCATACTCATTAACTTTGAAACAATAATGTAGCTCCAATAGTAAACGCAATTCTGTTTTTATCAGACTATGAACTGTCTGCCGACCTATGCAAAATATGTTTTTAGCAATTACGGATATGGTTTATATCATGACAATTTGGAGATACAGGAACAAGACGACATTCAATGGTGAACGTACCTTTCGAAGAGGAATCTATATTCGAGACGTGTGGCCTTTAGATGGCTCAAGGCTTAAGCAATTTGGTTCAACCTTGTAAGGCCTCGGATTAGTTCAAAGCCCTCTCCAATATTTCTGATGGCGAATCTGCTCGGGGATTTTAAGTTTTTGATTAAAAACAATAAATGGAACCGTGCCTGATTTCAATTTTAAAAATTTCTAACTGAAATATCTATATAACCAAAACCGCGAGCATGTCTAGTTGTAAAGAATATGACCATGATGATGTGTATTCTCAAAGCTCATTTATGTTTACTAGATTTCTCCACATAAACTTGTTTAACTGTCACTTCTTTCTAGTACTCATACATCATATTTGTACACTTCCTTTCTCATATATGCAATCAACATTGATCTGATCATTCTATCTCTCATTCAACTATTATAGTATGAGTTTTTATGTCTAATTTCACATTATGAATATCTGCATCATTACATCAAATTTTCATAATCTCCTCCTCCACCATTTACACACCACACAAAAAATTAAGACTAACCTTTGTGCAGCAACAATCTTCCACAAGTCATGTATAACCTTGATTAAACTGCTGGTTTGAGACTTAGAAAACAAATCAATTGCCTTTTAGGTAAAAAAATAAAATAAAATTGTGAAACAATAATAAATTGTAATTAATACAAATTAACTTATAGATTTTACCTTTTTCAGATCTCCACCTTTACCAAGATGAATGTTAATGGCTGGAGAAACAATAAACAATGAGAAAGTTTGAATTCCATATAGCTTACAAAATTAATAAATTAAAAAATCCATGAACATATTATACACCATCACTCATACTACTCATTAATCCTTTTATTATAAAAAAATACCTTCAAAACATTTCATAAAAACATACCGAGCTGGCTTTCATTAGCTTTTAGTTGATTGTTCTGGCTGGTGACAAAGACACCAATTCATGAGCAATGTCAGGGGCTGAGGAAGTGATGCATGGTCTCTAGCTTTGTTGAAAATATCCAAAAGCAGCACACATTACGACTAAAAAACAATTAAAAAAAAAAAAAACTTATTCTTCGCTACACAAAATTAGAGAGTTGAAGAATCTGACGCTACACAAAATTACTAATTTAAGAAGCAAACAAAAACAATAAATTGAGAGCAACAATAAAAAGAGTAATGTCATTCTCAAGTTAAAAGAAAGCAGAACATTATTCAAATGACAAAACTTACAGCTGATGCTTATCTTTGTTTTCACACTGCTACGTGATTCTGATTCAGTTACACATATGATGTGTAGATTGTCATACACATAAAACATACATGACCTATAATCCAGTAAACACAATGCAAGTGTATAGGCCTTACACTGAGCACTTTTGGAGGTATATATGTAGTTGTCGCTTTAATATGCTTTATAACTTTAAATTTTTGATCTAAATGATAAATAGAGCTTAACAGGTATCCTTGTGAAAATAAATTCTAAATGCACACTGTCAAAGCAGATGTTAAACCAACCTGACAGTTAAATTCAGAGCATCTTAATCGTATGATTGAGTAATTTTGTAGCATTGCCTCCAATTAAGTAAGAACATAGAACACTATAATGAAAGAAAAAAAAAAAACTTAAGATGCAGGCGTCGCACCACCATAGCCCCACCCTGGTTTAGATAATCTCTGACAATTCACAAACCACAATTCATTAAGATGGTTAAAAAAAAAAACCAAACACCTTCCATTCATCATCGTTTGCATTGCAAGTCACAATATTTGGTTGAGAAATTTCATCGAACACTTATTCCGCAAACCCAAACCAACCTCGCACTACTTCTTTGTACAGCTTTGAGTGGTCTAGCTCGCACCGCCATAGCGCCACCCTCGTGTTGCTTTCGGTTTAAATACAAAAATAAAAATCAATCAATGATGAGGATGCTTCACAAAACCTACAAAAGGGATTCAGGGAATTTTGAATTGAAAAACTAAGCGGAGTTCTCAAACCAAATAATCAAGCAAAAAAAAAATGATAGAAAACTATACCTGGTGATGTCCTCAACTTCTAAGAGGAATAATCCAAGCGACACTCTCAATTAAGATCGATAAACCAAGTGACAGCTTTCAGTTTCAAAATGATAAGGTAATAAAAGAAAAATGAAAACTATTAGACATGAACGTAATTCCAACTTAATCTGCTGCTCAGGAATGGAGATAGTTTGTGAAGAGGTTGATTAAAGTACCTGAGTTGGCCCATGAGGCAAGCAACAGAACACGCATCTACCTTGGAAAAATTTGCATCCTTGACCGCAATGCAAGTCCTGAATAATCATTTGTAATGAAAAAGCCACGTGGCAATAGCTAAAAAGAACTTTCCTCCTTTTATTATATAAGAATATAAGATTACTTTGAATTGAAGTCTTCATTCAATTTTGCTTCAGAAGTTAAAATTCTGAATTGAAAGGGTTAAGATTCTTGATTCCATTCCATTACATTACCTTTAATACAGGCTCATATTCTAAATGTTGTGTTGCAGAACCTGGTGAAACAGAAGCTGAGTTCGAAAAGCTTGGTGTCTAAAAAGTTGTCAAGAATTTTCTCTAGCTCTTTCCATACTCGTGGCCCATTTTATTTTCCCAAGGGCAAAGGATTTTAGCTATTCTGTTGACAGGATCTCGATTATTACGTAAGCAAATTCCCGCACACTGTGAATTGTTATCGTTCTCTTCCTATGAAAGTCTCTGTATTACAGAATATTGGAATATATGACTTGCCATACATCTATCTGTTTTCCTTGTACAGATACATTTATTGATGTTTTTCCTTTTGTACTGCTATGGGCCATTGTATAGGAGCCCATTTGATTTAGATTTTCTATTCTCTCGTACTGTATATATTCAAGTCTGAATATCAATGAGAAGCTAATGTGCAGCAATTACACTATTATTAACATGGTACCAGAGCCGATTTCCTGGTATTTTAAAACTAGTTTTTAGAATCCTACCCGCTGTAAAATTATTTTCAGTCCCAAAATAGCCACAGACGGTGTCAAGAGCAAGAATGGCGACGACGACACTGCCAAAGTCATTATTGATTCAATGTCCCCGTATTTTTTCCCCTCCGACGATAAGCCTGGAGATGTTTTCGTGATGGATCCACTCCGTGATGCCAATTATGGTGATTGGCTCGATGAGATGAACAATGCCCTATATGCAAAAAATAAAATTGGATTCGTCAATGACGATATTCCGATGCCAAAGGCAGATTCGCCTTATTTTCCATACTGGAAACGTGCCAACGCCATGGTTAAGGGTTGGCTCAATAGCAGTATGGATGTGGAAGTTCGATAGAGTGTGAAGTTCAAGACCGCCCATGAAATTTGGACCGACCTTGAAGAGCGCTTTGGGAAGGAAAGTGCGATGCGTACATATGAATTACGTTGCGCACTCAGCCATGTTCGCCAAGATGGATCTTCTGTATCTGCATATTACAGCAAACTTCGTAGAATTATATTTGGGATGAGATGACATCGATTTCCACTGGTGTAAACTGCTCTTGTGGTGGTTGCTCGTGTAATATGCCCAAACTATTACGAGAGGAACGTGATCCTGATCACTTGTATGATTTTTCGATGGGGCTTGATGACGTTTTTGGGCCTATCAAAACACAGATCCTCAGCACCAGGCCTGTTCGTTCTCTCGGCACTGCCTATCATCTAGTGTCGGAAGATGAACAACATATATAGATTACCGCTGCTCGCAAACCTCAAGTCGAGGCAGCAACATTTCAAACGCAGACCAAGAAAGAGTTTGACCCAAACAAATGCCAGCCCAACCGCGAGAGCCGCTATTGCACACATTGTGGGAAAACAAATCACATATATGATACGTGCTTTGAACGCATAGGGTATCCTGCGGATTGGGGTCGAAAAAGTGGGAAGGATGGCAGGATCTCTGGTAGTAGTCGAGATGCTCGTGATAGAGGAAGTCGCAATTCTAAGCCTCGGACTGCACCACCTTGAGCGAACCATGTTGATGGCGAACAGAGTCTCGTTGCAAATTTAACAACAGATCAGTTGAATCGCTTGGCTCAATTTTTACGGATTGAGATTGACACGCCACAACAGTTCATAACGCCAACCGTCAACATGGCGGGTAAGAAACCTTGCACGAGACCCTGGATCATTGATTCTGGTGCTACAGAACACATTACATGTGATGAAGGAATTCTGACCGATCTTATGGCGAATGCCTTTGAGTTACCTGTCAAGATTCCGAATGGTGACACTATACCCGTAAAGAGTGTTGGAAACACTTGCTTACCGAATGGAATTTCCATTCAGCGAGTTCTTAATATCCCTTCATTTCAGTGCAATTTACTTTCTGTTAGCAAATTGACTAAAGATTTGAATTGTGCTCTCACATTTTCGATGATTTTTGTGTATTACAGGACTTACCCTCGAGGAAGCTGATTGACACGGGTAGGCGTTGTGATGGTCTCTATTATTTGGAGCCCTTGAAGACAGAGGGTGTGGCTTTGTCAGTAAGAGAAGATTTAATTTTGTGCATGGCACATGAGATTGGATCATGCGTCTGATGGCAAACTTCAACAAGTTAGTTCTTTAAAGGGTTTTAGACGAGATAATCAGTTTTGTGATCCTTGTATGCGACCAAAGCAAACTCGCCTTCCTTTTCCTTCAAGTTCAATAAAAAATAATTATTTTTTTGAGTTATTACATTGTGATATTTGGGGAGGTTACAAAATTGCATCATTTTTTGGGGCTCATTATTTTCTCTCCATTGTTGACGATTTTAGCCGAGGGGTTTGGGTGTTTCTTGTTAAGAATAAATCAGATGTTGGGCAATCATTAATCAATTTTTGCAACATGATACAAAATCAGTTTGAGTGCAAAATTAAGCGTATTCGAACGGACAATGGACAAGAATTTTGATCAACACTCATGTCTAACTATTATAGTTCTCATGGCATTCTTCTTGAGACTTCATGCACAGACACTCCACAACATAATGGGGTTGTAGAACGTAAACATATGCACATTCTTGAGGTGGCCCGGGCATTGAGATTTGAAGCTAGTCTCCCAATTGAGTTTTGGGGAGAATGTGTACTTACTGCGGTGTATATCATTAATCGCCTCTCGTCTTCCACTGTCTCAAATAAAACTCCTCACGAGATTTTGCTTAAGAAGCTGCCCAAATATGAACATATGCGAATTTTTGAGTGCCTCGTGTATGCATGTGACAATAGACGCAAGGACAAGTTCGTCAAAATTGGGAGCCCTGCCGTTTTCGTTGGGTATCCAATTGGCCAAAAGGGGTATCGTGTGTTTGATCTTCAGACGCAAAAAATATTTACATGTAGAGACGTCAAATTCTTTGAAGACATTTTTTCTTTTAAATCAAAGGTTAATAGTATATCCTTCCAAGAAGCTGTTGACGAGGCATTTTATTTGGTGTTGGGACTACACCATAATATTGCAAATAAACATCCTCCACCTTGGCAACATATCAAGAAGATTAATCATGATTCCCAGCAGGAGCAGCCTGCTCACGCCAACCCAAATTCTGGACTAAATGAAACTGTCCAAGATTTGGGTATTGTTACAAATTCTGGTCCACCATCGGGCGATGTCATTTCTGATCCCACGCCCATTGTTGTGGCAACTAGACCGCCCATAACTCATGAATTTTCCACTCGGGCAAGCCAACAAATTAAAAGACGTCCCAAGCATTTAAATGCCTTTGAAACTGACTTGCCACCCTCGGTCGACCATTCACAGCCCATCGCCAATTCGGTAACCTCAACAGTATATCCTCTCTCTCATTTCATTAATTATGAAAAATTCTCACCCTCTCATAAGGCCTTATTAGCGGCCATCACTTCACGTGATGAGCCAAAACATTTTTCACAGGTTGTCAAAGACCCTTTGTGGCGAGAGGCCATGCAAAAAGAGATTCGAGCATTGGAAGATAATGGCACTTGAAAATTAGTACACCCTCCAATTGGCAAGAAACTTGTAGACTCTAAATGGATTTATAAAATTAAGTACAAACCGACTGGGGAGACAGAGCGATATAAAGCTCGGCAGAAAGAGGGTTTACTCAAGTCGAAGGCGTGGATTTTCATGAGACATTTGCTCCTGTTGCAAAACTCGTCACTGTTCGTTGCATGTTGGCCATTGCCGCTAAGAAAAATTGGTGTGTGCATCAATTGGACGTGAATAACGCCTTTTTGCATGGAGATCTTCATGAAGAGGTTTATATGCGAGTTCTGCAAGGTTTTGCTAAGGATGGGGACATGCGAGTTTGTAAATTGCAAAAATCACTCTATGTATTGCGTCAGGCCTCACGAAATTGGTATCACAAGTTCACTCAGGCCCTCGTAGCCATTGGCTTCCGCCAGTCTCGAGCAGATCACTCACCATTCATTTTCCGTAAAGGTACCACTTATGTTTCCGCATTAATCTATGTTGACGATGTGTTGTTAGCCGGGAATGATATTGCACACATTGATCACGTCAAACATTTTTTGCATGAGAAGTTCAGTATCAAGACTTGGGTAACTTAAATTATTTTCTCGGCATTGAGGTAGCAAGGTCACCCGATGGTTTTGTGCTTAGTCAACGGAAGTACGCTCTCGACATATTGGTGGAGAGTGGTTTTCAGGTAGGACATCCTAGCAGCTTCCCCATGGAACAAAACTTGAAATTGAGGTCAGATGACGATACTCCATTTATTGATGCTTCCCAATATCGGAGGCTTATTGGTCGCATGTTATATCTCACAGTTACAAGACCGGACATAGTCTTCTCAGTAATCAATTAAGTCAATTTATGGGCAGGCCTCGTCAGTCGCATCTTACTGCTGCATATCGAATATTAAGGTACTTGAAATAGACACCTGGCCAGGGCCTTTTCTTGCCAGCCGACGAGAATTTTAATTTGGAGGGTTTCTGCGATGCTGATTGGGGTGGTTGTACTTTTACCCGACGATCGAGTTCGGGTTATTTTGTGTCCTTGGGGTGATCACTCATCTCTTAGAGGACTAAAAAGCAGTCTGTTGTCTCCCGTTCTTCTACCGAGGCGGAGTACCGTGTTATGGCCGTTACAGTGGTGTACATCAATCAGGGCCTTGTAACACCCCTAAAATTCTCAAATTAGTTACTTTCAAAACACACTTAAATTTTCATTTAATAAAAGATTTCACATAATTTTAAAAACTTTATAGATTATTATTATTGTATATAATAATATTATTTGAGATATTATTTTCGAAACCTGTCACGTACCAATATTGATTCTAGATCCTAATTTCCTTACTAACTAATTATTATTATTATTATTATTATTATTAGAAAATAAGATTCCATACGAGATATTTATAAATTCCCATAAACATCTATAAGAAATATTTTAAAGTAAATCAAATCTTATTTTTATGGTATATTCAAATTCCTAACTTTTCACTCAAGAAACCTATTTTCTTCCCTATAAATAGAGCTCCATATTTACAAAGCAAAAGCACACATCATAATATTTTTATACAAAACCCTAGATTTATTCATTCTACTCACGGTTCGTGGAAGTCAACTACAAAAGGATTAAGGTTATTTTAATTGCATCAATTGCATCCACAACATTTATTTCAGGTGTGGTTTCTTTGCCTTTATTAACTACTTCATATGAATAGACTGTTTATGTGCATTATGAGATGACTTAAATGTGAGTGAATATTTTAATGTAAAAGACTATGAAAGGCCAGGGGCTTAAAAGAGGCCGGGACTGAAGAGAGGTCCTCGGTGAACCTAAGATTGAAGAGAGATCTCTGGGGGATCCGTCGTGCACAAGAAAAGAACTCGGGACTGAAAAAAGGTCTTTGAGGGGGACCCAGTGGGATTTAAAAGAGATCCTTGGGATGGATAACCGTGAAACGTAATTATTAATTAATCAAAAGTACAATGAAAAAGTGTTTATGTGAGATGAAAGGTGCCTATGTGACTTTTTGTGAATCACGTGATTTTATGTGGCTATACATTTTATTTGTATGTTGTATTTAATATTGTCAAAGTGACTTCACTGAGCTAGTGGTTTTGCTCATACCATACATTTAACATTTTAGATTCAGGTTGATGAGTTGATGGCGAGGAGAGGCGGTGGATGTCAAATCGTCATATTTTATTTTATGAATTTAAGAAATTAAAATTCAAGTGTATTAATATTTAGGCTTTTAAATTAAAAATCATTTTGAGATGTTGTTTATTGTCTCGAGTCTTCCGCTGCTATTCAAGATATTATTGGTATATAAGTTCGTAGAACTCATTTATTTAGTTAAAATTTCAATTCATGCCCTTTATTTTTTAATTGTCAAGTATTTCTACAAAATCTACTTTTATAAAAATTGGGGCGTGACAGGCCTACTTTTATAAAAATTGGGGCGCGCCACATTGCAGCTAATTCGGTATTCCATGAACGGACGAAACACTTTGAGATGGACTATTATTTTGTTCGTGAGCGAGTCTCCAGTGGCGACATTCAACCGTGCCCCATTTCAACAACCGACCAGATTGCAGATATCTCTACAAGAGCTCTAGGTGCGAATCGGTTTCAATTTCTCCGGAGCAAGCTGAGTGTTCCCAACCTTCACACTCCACCTTGAGGGGAAGTATTGGAATATATGATTCGAATATATGACTTGCCCATACATCTATCTGTTTTCCTTGTATAGATACATTCCTTATATTGTTGTTTTTTCCTTTTGTACTGCTATGGGCCATTGTATAGGAGCCCATTTGATTTAGGTTTTCTATTCTCTCGTACTGTATATATTCAAGTCTGAATATCAATGAGAAGCTAATGTGCAACAATTACACTATTATTAACACATAATAGTTGAATTTGTTGTTCATCAATCGTCTTGATGAACGCGTCCTGGACAGGGGCTCAAGTAAAGGTGACACCAAAGTTTATCATTGGGGAACTAAACCTGGCCTACCATGTTCCAGGAACCAAAGATTTTATACACAAAGGAGGGAGGGTTCAAGAATTTTATGTCATTGTTAGACCAAGTGGTGGTTTTTTATGGGGAAGCTGAATCAAGAAAGGCCCGATGAGATCAACCAACACATCTATGCTTATCTTAACCTGTTTAAGATTTAATTTTGTGAGTTTGTTAAGCTGATTCTTGTCCGTGCTCATAAACTGTTGAATAATAATCGCAGAATAACGAATTTGATTGTGTTGTTATCGAAAAATGTATGTGTAAAACTAACTTGAGTTATGAAAACTCAAACCCGGTTCGATTCTCCTGTTCCATTTTTCGTCTTTCACTAGTATTCCACCTTGCTGGATTTTTAACACATGTCGATCTCAATACTATAGGACGTTGATTATTTTTTAATACGACACATATCAATCATCCATTTAATGGAATAAAATGTGGAACACCAAAATTGGAACAGGTGATTTCATTCGACTCAAACCTTCAACAACTTTATCAAGATAATCAATTATGCAATATGAACTCAAACTAAAACATACTTGAAAGAAATAAGAACAACACACAAGTATTTAAGTGAACGATCGAGATGATTTAAGTTCACTGCCTACCACGAATTAACTCTTTGATTAAACTTAGATTGTGATGCAAGATAAACCACCCGCCCCTTAGAAAAAAATCAATTTTTTGTCTAATCACACCCAATCAATCGAAATATGAAATCTCCTCACTTCTCTCGTGATCTCACTCAAAAAAATGTTAAACATGTAACCTTATAATGGCATGCTTCAAAAGTATTTATACAAGTATTCTACTCCTTGTTGATTGTGGTTGTTAACACATGCAGTTAGTTTACATCTTAGCTACTCGTTGCAACAAACCACGTGCAAACTAATTCAATTGTTTGAAAGTTATGTCACTTTGAAGATGTAACTGTAATTCAGTTAGAAATACTAACGACCACCTTCGGTAGACTTGTCCTAATATCAGCTGAGAACAACTCAGCTGATATAATCCACTTTGAAACCTTCATAAGACAACTTCGTTGTATGAAGACTGACTTCGATGAACACGACCAACTCCATTGAACCCATCTCACCTGAAAGACTCAGCTGACACCTTGGTTGAACAACTAAGCTGACTTCACTGCAACCCAACTCCAATTCCATAATCTTACTTTGATCTCCTCGGTTAGTATGTTTATCGAAACTCCAGTGTTCTTGAAATTTGTTACATTCTTCCCCTTCCATATAGTCCATGTAACGCATTCTCAAATACATATCGCCATCTCCTTATCTCCTTGCCTCTCTTCCCCCTTAGCAGTCCACTAAAGTACATCATGTTCAGTAGAGGTTCCTTTGGAAAAACTGTTTTGACTCCAAGCCAGTAACAGATATCTATCGGGCATGTAAATATGATGTGTCGAATCGATTCTATTTTGTTTTCGCATAAGCTGCATGTACTGTCCACATTTGCATCAAACGCTCCTCTTCTTTGAAGCTCCGTCTTCGTTGGTAATCTTTCTAGTGTTGTTCTTCATGCATGTATTGCCACTTTTTGTGGTACATACTTGTTCCACATATCCTTATACAACATTTTTTTCGTCTGCTAATTCTGCATAATGTATATCCCTGCGCTACAGCCAACCGTATGTTGCATTGGTCGAGAATTTTCCATATGTTTCTAAGCTCCATCTCCAATAATCCTCTTGTTCTTGTCTCAAGATGTACTTGTTAATCAAAGAAAGCATGTCATTTAAGCACTCTAGATCCCTATCTCTTAACTCCCGTCTCCACCTCCACTTCCAAGCCTAATGTTCCCCTCCACTCCCCCATATCTCACACATTTTTATTTTTATCTAAATTACGAAGAAAAGGCCTAGGGAACTTGCTCCTAGGAGTCTCTTCCCTTGCCCATTTAGCCTCCTAGAAAATATTATTCAACTCGTTGCCTACCACCTTTTCTAATCCTTCCCTGAACCAACCCTTGTTACCCTCCCTCTTCCCGGTTGCTTTTATTACCTCGCCCCACCAGCCCAGCACCTTACGCCCTCTCCCTAGCCCTTGAAATCCTAGTCCTTCTCCCCATGACACCCTAAATTTTGACTCAATCGCCTTTGTCCACAAGTGCTCTCTTTATCTCTTTCTCGTTGTAAAATCTCCACATCCACTTACTCAATAACACCTCATTAAATCTACACACATCCCTCACCCCAAACCCCATATATGCTTCGGTTTGCATACGTGATTCCACTTAACCCATGAAATTTTTCTCACACTTTCAACCCCTCCTCCAAAAAAAAAATGTTGAGCACATATAATCTCTCTTTATGTTTTATTTGGAGCACGATAGATGGATAGATTTTTTTTTTTTTTGGGAAACGACAAAACTTTATTAACGGGTATGAGTAATACCCAACAACAACCACTTACAAGAAGAAAATTAAGAAATGTACATCTATCTCACACACAAAGATGACTCTCTATCCCAATCCTGAAAAGAAATCCAAGGGTGCAACAAAAATTTAGCCTTTGACCACCTAAAAGATGAGATTTTGATGTCATCCACCAGTTTGTCCTCGTCGAAAGTCAAGTCGTTAAACACTGTCTCGTTTCTGCCTAACCAAATATGCCATATCGTATTGTGCCACACCAGATTCCATGTTGTTCGCCTCTTTGAGTCGACCTTTGTCCCATGCTGTTTGAAATGATCAAGGCATGTACTACTGCTGTCCATACAAATATCCCACCAGTTATAAATTCTGCTCCACAAAGAGATTGATGCAGGACACCTAAAGAACAAGTGTTTGATGTCTTCTTCCTCCGTCTTGCAGATTTTATAATTTGGGTCGAAATTCAGATTGAAAGCTCCTCTCTTAATTAAATTCGAGATCGTTGGAATCTTATTTAGAATCAACCTCCACGCGAACGCCGCGGCCTTTAATGGCACACCCTTAGTCCATATGCACCCCACGCTATCAAGAGAAGAGTTCTCAAGATACTTTTTTTCCAGCAGCATTTTGTACGTCGAATTCACCGAGTAAGTGTCGTCCCCTTCCAGCTTCCAAGACCAATAGTCATCTGCATTCGACTCGCCAGTGTACCTGTATACAACATCACATAACTCATTAAAATAAGTGAGTTCTCTCTCAAGAAAAGGCATGCGCCACCTCCAATTAAACTCCTTACTGCCATTAACCCAAACTACTCTATCTACCACATAACAATGATTCTCCCTCTCCAGGCTAAATAATCTAGGGAATAAAATCGTCAAACTAGTCCCTCCCACCCACTCATCCTCCTAGAATCTGGTGTTTTTCCCGTTACATACCACTCTCTTACAATTGTCAAAAAACCGCTCACTCGACCCAACGTATTTATTTAAATTAAACCACCACCTCGACCAAGACTTATGCCACTTGCCTCTCACTTTGTAGAACTCAACACACTCCCTAAACGGCCCATATTTGGACTCCACTACCTCTCTACAAAGACTCTCCCCACCACAAATCAGATTCCACCCCCATTTCCCCAAAAGTGCCAAATTAAAAATATTTATGTCCCTAACACCTATACCCTCTCTCTTTTTTTCCCTGCAAAGAGTATCCCAGCTCACCCATGAAATTCTTCTAGCCTTCAAGTCATCATAATTCCAGAGGAAACGCCTTTGGGTAGATTGAAAGGATTTAATAATTTTGGTAGGGGCTCGGTTAAGGGAAAGGGCATAGGAAGGTAAATTAGATAATACCGAATTAATGAGAACAACTTTTCCTCTGAAAGATAATGTCTTACTTTCCCGGAAATTCAATCTCTTCTCCAAAGCATTTGTGATTCCCTCCCAGCTTGCTGCCTTGTTTGGATTGGCGCCTAATTGGAGGCCCAAATATTTAATTGGAAGATTCTCCGTCTTGCAGTTGAGAACTGTTGCCCATCTCAAAAGATCTGTCTCGTTCACATTCACACCCGAGAGGGTACTCTTGAAAAAAATTAATTTTCAACCCCGACCAAACTTCTAGCAAACGGTGAACATTCTTTAGAACCAAGATATTTATGTTGTTCGCAGTCCCGAAGAAGAGTGTATCGTCAGCAAATTGGAGATGAGAGATCCCACACTTATTCTTGCCCACCAAGACCGGCTCAAACTGATTACTTTCCACTGCCTTCGCCATCATTATACTTAGGCATTCTCCCACGATTGTGAACAAGAAAGGGGAGAGGGGATCCCCTTGTCTCAGTCCCTTCTCCATCGGAAATTCCTTTGAAGGGCAACCGTTGATCAGAATCGAGGCCTACATAGTCGAGATGCATTCTCTTATCCAACTTATCCACCTTCTGTTGAAACCCATGAGGGCTAACATATCCAACACAAACGTATGGTCGACAGAGTCATACGCCTTCTCAAAATCTAATTTCAGGAGAAACACATTGTCTTTGCCTTTCATAGCTTCCTCAATAACTTCATTAGCCACCACAACACTATCCAGAATGTTCCTTTTCCCAATAAAAGCCGACTGATTTGGCGAGATCACTTGGGTTAGAACTTTGGCTAATCTGTTCGCCAAAATCTTAGAGATAATCTTGTAAAAACTACCCACCAGAGAAATAGGTCTATACTCCTTGATGGATATGGGGTTACAAACTTTCGGAATGAGAGTGATAAAAGATGAATTAATGCCTCTCACGCCTTAATTGTTGTTAAATGATCTGCATTAGAGAAGGTAGACAGCCATAAATACTCCAATCACGCCTTAATTGTTGTTAAATGATCTGCATTAGAGTTCCACCTATTCTGAATCAGGCTTGTGAAATCTTTCTCCTCTGGCCACCAATTGATGCCACAAAAAGGCCTCGAGCCCCAGTCTAATATCAGTTCCAAACTTAGCTTAATCGGAGCGTGATCCGAGAACATCCTAGCAAGACCTTCCTGTTTGGTATTTGACCACGATTCCAACCTGTCACGACCACATTTACTAATATAATATGAATTTAAAAGTAATACAGCCTGTGACATTTACTATAATAATTTTCCTTTTTATTTTCAACATCAGCTCACACCCAGCAACCACCTGTTTGCATTCATTTATTTCCAAATACCAGCAACACATAACTCTTTTAAATCGATAAACTAGTATGTCCTAAATTATACAATATCATACATATTCAAAAGAAACACAATATATAACAAAAGGAAGCATAATAAGTCACGGTCCTGCCCAACCGGTCGTCATCTATGTACACAATCACTCAAAACCTTGTAGGACTCCACAGCTGTTGGGAATAAAATGAGATATGTTTTGATCTAATACCAAAACCCCCTGAGACATGCCTAAGTCAATATAAATATGTTCTAAGAATGTTAGAACATATAGATTATAGGCTAGATGAGAAGCTGAAATGTTAGGTAGCTCTTAGACAAGTAAATGCACAATTTGAGGGGGAACCTATGCTTTGAAGATGATCAAGATCAAGTCCCCTCAAGGCTCAAATTCTGGAATAATCACTTAAGAGCAAGGACACTCTATGAAATCTAAGATACTCTTATCAGGAGAGTTGTCCAGAGAAGATGCTCTTATGCAAGAACAAGATTGTAAAGCTCAAAAGGACAAGTCCAATGAAGATGCTCTGATCAGGAGAGTTGTCCAGAGAAAATATTCATATGCTCTGATCAGGAGAGTTGTCCAAAGAAGCTAGCCATATGCAAGAACAAGCTTGCCTAGCTCAAAAGGACAAGATTACTCAAAGATTTTGATCAGGAGAGTTGTCCAGAGAAGCCAACTCTATGCATGAAGTGCTCTGATGCAAAAAGATTAAATATACTGATCAGGAGAGTTGTCCAGAAGAGTTGTCTCAGCTAAATTGATCAAGATCAAGTGCTCTGAAAGCCTGAGATCAACTATGCTGAAGAGTTTGAGACAAACAATCCCTAAAGGTCCTCAAAGAAATAAGCTAAGACCATACTCAAGAGAAATAAAGGGAAAGAGCCAAGTCATCTGAAGAAGAGCAAGCCAACCATGCTGAAAAGCAAAACTGCTGATAGTGATAAGGAGAGTTGTCCAGATGATAAGGAATGTTGTCCTATCATTGGATCAACCTTCAGAAGCCATGTCCAAATCCCAACAAGAAGTCAAACATTGGGAAAAGTGCTACAGAATGAAGACAAAACTGTTACAGCCGTTTATTACCCAAATGAGGACATGTCACTATCAAGAATCTGTCTTCCAGTTTGAAGAACTCAAGGAAGACATTTATAGCAATTTGGGGCTGCCTCTCCAACGGGCAAATCCTCCATTTTGTCTATAAATACAGAAGTGTGAAGACCATTTGAAAGCATCCAACTGACCTCAACATAATCCAACCTAGCTCAAAGTTCTTACAAGCTAGAGTGCTTTCAAAGCTTTCAAAGACTATCTTAGTCTTCAAACACTTCATCTAAGCTGTACTACATTGTATATCCATACACAAGCTTAGAGAGATATCCTATCCTTATACACTGATCTTCATTGTAAAGGATATCTCATTAGTTGGAACCTTACTTCAATCCTCATATCTTTCAAGAGTGAAAGTGAGAAGGTTGTAGTAGTAGAAGTGGTAGGAGCTGACTGTTGAGAGAAGAACAGTTCAGTTCTGAGTTGAGAAGAGGGTACTAGGACTCTAGACATCCTAGGGATCAATTCACCAAGGAGTGGTGTTCTTGATCAAGTGCACCTTGGCACTATAAAACAAGTTAATTCCAAGAGTGAAGGAATTATCCTGTTAAATCAGGGAAAGTGGATGTAGGAGCTTGAGTCTCTGAACCACTATAAACTCTTGTGTTGATTTGCTTTACAAGTACTTACATTCATTCAACACTGCACACAAAACTGATCTTTCAAAGATATATATTCAAAGACTGTGCAAAACTGATTTGGACAAGTTCCCTGAAGCTAAACTGGACTGTGTTACATTGACTAAGTGATTTCAGAAATTAAAGGAGTCTAAACTTAAAGGGCCAACCACTATTCCGCACATATAACTCCCCTAGATAGTTATTCAACTAAGTACTCAATAGTACTTAGTAGTTTGATTATCTTAGAAGAGTTAATCTTCTTCAGCAGAGTTGTCCAAGACAACCTTGCTGAAACTCTGGTTTGATCAAATTAGATAAAGAATTGCATACAAGTGTATTCCCCCCCCCCCCATACACTTGTCATATACTCCTTTCAGGACCAACAAGTGGTATCAGAGCAGGGGTTCAAAGACCACTGCTTCTGAAAATCCATCTTAATTTTCAAAACTCACATATTTGGTGTGGTCACTGAACTGATCTCTATCTGAAATCCATTACTTATTGATTGACTGACTCTTTTGAGATATGGCTAACAACAATGCTGTTCCTCCACCTGCTGTTCAAGGATTGGACAACATGGCCACAAATCCAGTCAACCACATTTCTCATCACAAACTGCCCATGTTTTCAATAGACAATTATGAATTCTGGAAAATTAGAATGAGGGCTCATCTTGCATCTCTTCATACTGACATGTTAAGAGTAATCACAAGAGGACCTTTTGTGTTTACTCAAACTAACCCCAGGGTAACAGATGCACAAAAAGCAGATGTAAGGGAACTGATTCCCAAGGATGAGGATGACTTCACTGCTGATGAAAAGAGGAAAGATAATCTGAAGTACCTTGCCATGAATACTCTTTATCAAACAATTCCAGATGCAGTTATGGGCAGAGTCTACCACTGCACCACAGCTAAAGAAATTTGGGATACCCTTGCTGAAATGTGTGAGGGCACTGAAAAAATCAAGGAGAACAAGCTCCAAGTTGCTGTGCAGAAGTTTGAACAATTCTCAATGGAGTCTGATGAGTCCATTGACAAATTTGCTGGTAGATTCACTGATGTGATGAATGAGATTAACTCATTGGGCAAGGTCTACACCAAGAGAGAGGTTGGACTGAAAATCCTAAGGAGTCTCACTCAAAAGTGGGATGTCTATGCTGTAATGATGCAGAATACCAAAGATCTCTCCACCATGCCTATGCAACAAATATTCTCAGAACTTAAAGCCTATGAGTTTGACCTCAATAGAAGAAAGCCTGTTGAGGAACCTTCAAATCCTACTAAGGGAGTGGCATTCAAAGCCAAAGTTGCTGAACCAGAAATGCAACCCACTCCCAGATCATCAAAAACAGTCTCTAAGACTGAAATGAAGGAAGAACTAGCCTTGATGGCTAGAAGGTTTGACAAGCTCAACACAAGGTTTGGTAGATACAAGAAATTCTACCAAGACAACAAATTCAGGAGAAGATACAACTCCCCTGAAGATCAGGCTGAGGACAAAAAGCCTGAAGAGAAAAGATCAGAGGACAAGTCCTCTGATAGGAGAAGATCCAGTAGAGCTAACCCTTCATCATCTAAGAGAAGAGATGAATCCAAGAAGGATGATGATGAAGATCTGTGCTATAACTGCAAAAAGAAAGGGCACTTCCAATATGACTGCCCTGAATTGAGCTCTAAAGAAAGAAGAGAAAGACAAGCAAAAAGAGACAGAAAGTTCACCAATAGAAAAGCCATGATGGCTGGTGAAGAATCTGATAGTGCTGAAAGTTTCAACTCTTCTGATGGATTGTTCTCCAACAGTGATGATGATGATGATGTCTGCAACATGGCTCTTGAAAATGATGAGGTATCCTCTACTTCTAGTTCACCATCACTTATTTCACAAAACTCTAGTGAGGTTAACCTGAAACTTTCCTTGGGAAAGTTGATGGAAGATTTCACTAGATTACAAGAATTTCATGACAATTGTGTGAGAGAAAATGAAAGATTAGCTACTGAACTCACCAAGAACTCTGAGGTAGTTGTTGATGTCAAGTCTACTGAGTTGTATCAACAAGTCTTGAGAAAGCTTGAGGAAGCAAATCTCAGGATAGTTGACCAACAAAAGGAGATTGATGATCAACTTCTCTCTCAGAAAAGAAAAGAATTTGAACTTAAAATTCTAAATGCCAAATTTGAAAATCTCTCACATGAGTATGATATTCTTAAATCAAGTGAAGAGAGCCTGAAATTAAAGATGTCTGCTTTGAACAAATCCTCTAGAGCAATAGAGGAAATTCAAAGTAATCAAAGACCTATGGCTCAAAGAAGTGGATTGGGTTTTGATCCATTTGAATCTTCACCTTGTCTTAGTGTTGCATCCACAAGTAACACTAAGAGAATCTTTGTTAAGTCAGTGGCACAACAAGCTGAAAATGAAGTAATTCAGCCACTGAACAAAGGAAAGGGCAAATTGAATGAAATGCCTACTCAAGTGATTCAGGAGAATAGGCCAAAACCTAAGGAGATGGCCAAGGCTCCTGAACACAAGAAGAATATTGGTCAGAAGAGTAGACCCAATGGAAGGGCAACTCTCCTGAACAATGTTCAGAGGAATTATCCAAGGTATAATCAGCCTAGGCCAACTCATCTGAGAAAGCCTCAGCTGAATAGACCTAAGGACAACTA
The DNA here is from genome assembly GCA_963675135.1 of Galeopsis tetrahit. NCBI lineage: Eukaryota > Viridiplantae > Streptophyta > Magnoliopsida > Lamiales > Lamiaceae > Galeopsis > Galeopsis tetrahit. The sequence goes on along the minus strand of OY776124.1, from coordinate 65,497,158 downwards.
TTCTCAAAGGCAGAATAAAATGAGACAACCAAAACCCTTCATGCCAAAGGGTAATGGTCATAAAAATGCCTTTCCTCAAAGATTTCCTCAAGCTGCACAAAGAACTCATAAGTTCAGGAAAGTGGTCAACTCCCCTGAAACTTATAGAGTTAACACATTCACACACACTTTCCCAAAGGCATTTAAGGGAAAGACAGTGTATGTTGATACACTAGGAAATCAACTTAGCCACCTTGAATCAATCAGGGTTATTAGGCAAGTTTGGGTTCCCAAAGGTACAGCTAACCTCTCAGGACCCAAAACTCAAAGGGTACCTAAACCTATCTAATTGCAGGTACCAGTGGGCCACAAAAAGAGGAGCATGAACAAAAAGACAGCATGGTACCTTGACAGTGGATGCTCAAGGCACATGACTGGAAACAAGGAACTCCTCTCTGATTTTATTGAAAAAGAAGGCCCAAATGTCACCTTTGGAGACAGCTCACAAGCAACAACAAAAGGTTATGGTACTTTGATGATTGGTAACATCAAAGTAACCAATGTATCTTATGTAGCTGGTCTCAAATATAACCTCCTGAGTATCAGTCAATTCTGTGATAAAGATTTTAATGTTGAGTTCTCAAGTGGAAAGTGTCTAATTAAAGATAAAACTCAACAAACCCTATTGACTGGAACTAGGAAGGGAAATGTGTATTTTGCAGACTGGGACAAGTCTACTGATGCTGCATGTTTCATTGCTAAGTCTACTAGTGAGCAAAGCTGGTTATGGCATAAGAGGCTAAACCATCTGAACTTCAAATCAATGAATAAACTTGCTAGAAATGCATTAGTTAAAGGACTACCTAATGAGGTTTTCATTAAAGAACATGTGTGTAAGCCATGTCAAGAAGGAAAACAGATTAAAGCCTCATTTAAGGGAAAACCAGTCATCTCTACTAAAAGGGTACTTGAACTATTACATATGGATCTATTTGGACCAATTACCCCTTCAAGCATAAATGGTAGAAAATACACATTGGTGGTAGTAGATGACTTCTCTAGGTTCACATGGGTAGTATTTCTCCTTAATAAGAAGGAAACACAAGTCAAACTACCTGAACTTCTTAAGAGATTGTCAAATGAGAAAAGCCTTAACATTATCAAGATAAGATCTGATAAAGGCACTGAGTTCATTAATTCATACATTAATGAGTACTGCACATCAAATGGAATAGCTCATGAAACTTCAGCAGCTAGAACTCCCCAACAAAATGGAGTTGCAGAAAGAAGGAATAGAACTTTAAAAGAAGCTGCTAGAACCTTAATTGCTGATTCAAATTTGCCTAAGAGATTTTGGGCTGAAGCTATAAACACTGCATGCCATACTCAAAATAGATGTTTGGTCACTAAGGGGCAAGGCAAAACCCCCTATGAACTCTGGAAAGGAAAAATGCCTAAAGTGTCATACTTTCATATATTTGGTTGCAAATGTTTCATTCACAATAATGGGAAAGAACAGTTGAAAGCCTTTGACAGCAAAGCTGATGAGGGAGTATTCCTTGGATACTCTCAAATCAGTAGAGCCTTCAGAGTCTACAACAAGAAAACTCTTATAGTGGAAGAAACACCTCATGTTGTGTTTGATGAGTCTATCTTTGAGATCAGGAATGATCATTTGGAACCTGAGGAAATCACACAGAGGACAACCAGATTAAGCCTAAAAGACAAAGACACTGAATTCATAGATGTTGTTCAAGCCAATCTGCCTGAAAAATCCACATTGGACAACAATCCTGAAGGCAACCTTCCTGAGACAAATCCCACTGATGGAAATGGTGAACTGAATGATCCAATCCCAGTTCACATCCAGGTAACAACTACCAATGAAGAAGCAGTTACTGCTGAGGTAGTTAATGGGTCAAATAATCAAGGGGGAACTCAAAATGTTGAAAATGCCAATGTCCCTGACATTGAGGACAACATCCCTGATTATGATCCTGAATTAGATCCTGCATTAAATTATCCTGAATTCTATGATCAAAATGACTCACCTTCAGTAGAGGACAACTCTACTGAAGAGATCAGAAAAAGAAGGACTTGGTTGTCTGACCATCCTACTGATCTAATACTTGGTGACCCAAGTATTGGAGTCAAAACAAGAAGATTCCATGGTGAAAGTGCTCTTTTCTGTTGTTTCTTGTCAGAGCAAGAACCAAGTAATATTGAGGAAGCACTTCAAGATGCCAATTGGATCACAGCCATGCAGGAAGAACTGAACCAATTCACCAGAAATGAAGTATGGGAGCTGGTGGATAGACCTTCACATCAAGATGTTATTGGAACAAAGTGGGTGTTCAAGAACAAGAAGAATGAAAATGATGTGATTGTCAGAAACAAAGCAAGACTAGTGGCAAAAGGATACTGCCAACATGAAGGCATTGACTATGATGAGACATTTGCACCTGTGGCAAGGCTAGAAGCAATAAGGCTCTTTTTGGCCTATGCAGCCCACAAGAGGTTCAAAGTATACCAAATGGATGTCAAGAGTGCCTTTCTGAATGGAGTCTTGAAAGAAGAAGTCTACGTGGAGCAACCACCAGGTTTTGAAGTTGGAAATCAAGTTTACAGACTCAAGAAAGCTCTATATGGACTCAAACAAGCCCCTAGGGCTTGGTATGATACACTGTCACAATTCCTCTTGGATCATGGATTCACCAAGGGAACTGTGGACAGAACTCTCTTCAGAATCTCTGAAGGAGAGGACATCTTGCTTGTCCAAATTTATATGGATGACATAATTTTTGGATCCCCTAATGAGAAGCTGTGTGAGAAATTCTCCAAGCTCATGCAAAGCAAGTTTGAGATGTCCATGATGGGGTTGATGAACTTCTTTTTGGGTCTACAAGTCAAGCAATCTAAAGAAGGAATCTTCATCAACCAAGCTAAGTACACCAGAGAAATGATCAAGAAGTTTGGGTGTACAACTAGCAAGCCAGTAAGGATCCCAATGAACACAAATTGGAAGATGGATCCTGATGAGAGTGGTGTTCCAACCAACTCCACTGAGTATAGAGGAATCATTGGATCACTCCTCTATCTCACTGCCAGCAGACCTGACATCACCTTTGCAGTAGGTGTTTGTGCAAGATTTCAAGCAAATCCTAAGAAAAGCCACCTTGAGGCTGCAAAGAGGATTTTGAGGTACCTCAAAGGCACTGAGAATCTAGGCCTTTGGTACCCTGCTGATGACAATATTGAGCTAACTGGCTACTCAGATGCTGATTATGGAGGATGTAGGATTGACAGAAAGTCCACTTCAGGGACTTGTCAATTCTTAGGCAACAAGCTTATTTCATGGTTCTCCAAGAAGCAGAACACAGTGGCCACTTCCACCACTGAAGCTGAATATGTTGCTGCTGGAAGTTGTTGTGCTCAAATTCTTTGGCTAAGACAACAACTAAGAGACTACAAAGTCAACTCTACTGAAGTGCCAATATTTTGTGATAACAATAGTGCCATTGCTATATCACAAAATCCTGTCTTACACACAAGATGCAAGCATGTGGACATCAAGCACCACTTCATTAGAGATCATGTGGAGAAGAAGGATATCAAGCTAGTGAAAATTCACACAGACCATCAAAAAGCTGATATATTAACCAAGCCACTTGCAGAGGCAAGATTTCTGGAGCTATCAGCAGAGTTGGGATTACTTGATCCAGGAAAGTTGGACAAATAAGTCCAAAGAAGCTCATTGATTAAAGGGAAAACAAAACTCAAACTTCAGTAGACTTGGTCAAATCTACTGAAACTCAGAAACATGACCTTACTTCTTCAGGACACTTGTCCATTAACATTCAGGACCTTTGTCCATCTTTCTTCAGGACACTTGTCCATGTAGGGTCAGATAAGTTGTCCTAACTATCAAACCAAATCTTGGTATGATAAGCACCTATTTTTGGTGATCAATACCTATTTCGAAATCTGTCCCATTGAAATACAGTTTTCACCTTTCTGGGATTTAATTTGTCTCCCACCCAAAAGGTCACTTTCCATGCATTAAATGCCAAGATTTAACTCTTGTTTGCATTAAACTTTTTGGGACATGATCTATCTCGAAATATTCCCAGCCTTAAACAAACATTAAAAACCACCCACGTTTTGAATAAAACAGTTATTTCACCGTTACATTGGTTTTTGACCATTGGATCAAAAATGGACAACTCCCCTGAAATCAATCCTAGCCGTCCATTTTGGATTTCCATTTTTGTTCACCTTTGAATTGTCTCAAGACCTTACCAACTCATTGACAAACATTCTTTTTAGAATATTCACAAGTCTTAAGATACCCACAAACACTTCTTCCCCAAGTATTCGAAACCCTAACTCAAAAGCTCTTCAAACTCTCATTCTTCATCAAACCTTTCTCTGCAACCTTCAATGGCCCCCAAGGTTAGACCTGAGATGCTTGTTGATTTCTCCAACAAGGATCTAGACCTAGATTTTGCCTATCTAAGCAACAAAAACAATCTTCACTTTGAGCCCATAATTTCCTTTGAAAGTGAAGATCCTGAGATTACTCCAACCCTAAGATGGTTGAGAAGGGCTGGTCTCCAAAAGTTCTTGGAAGAAAGACCAAGCTCTTGCTTGGAGAGTTACATGGCAGAATTCTTTGCCTTCCTGAAGTGGAGAGGCAAACCTGAAGATGGAGAAATATCAACCAGGTTAGCTTACACTGCAGAAGGAGAGGAGGAGGAGAGATTCCACAGAGTAAAATTCTCCTCAGAGGATCTGGAAGGAGCTTTTGGATTGCCTTATGAGGGAAGGAATCCAGAAGTCTATGGTACTGGACATGAAGAGGAAATAGCCCAAGAATGGCTATTAGTTCCAGGCCCTCTCTCCTCAACTCAAAACAAGAAAACTCTCAAGCCAGAGTTTCTCAATCTTTTTGAGGTAGTTGCTAAAAGCCTCCTAAGCAACACTGGAAGCTTAGAGCAGGTCAGCCATCCAAGGATCAGAATCATGGCTGCCATTATTGATGCCAGTGATAAGGGCATCAAGTTTGATTGGAGGACCTTCATCATGTCTGAGATGATGAAGGAGAAGGCTAAATTTAAGGTGAAAGCCCACAACAAGGTGGTGCTAGAAGGGAAAATCAAGTATTGCACCAGGGCAAGCTTGTTGATTGAGAGGTTTTCCCACTATTCCCAGATGCAAACCTTTGCAAAGCCCCACCCAGCCCAAAAGATCCTGTTCAGAAAGCTCAGTAAGAAAACTGAGAAAAGAAGGATGCTACTGGCCAAGCCTGCTGAAGAACAGGAGGAAGAGAAGCCTAAAATGAAAAAGAGAACAAAGGCCAGGGCTGTAAAGACAAGGAAAATGTCTCAGAGAATCTCAGAAGAGAATTCAGATGCTTCAACTGAGATTGAAGAAGTTGCTAGAGAAGGTGTACAAGTGCCATCTGATCATTCAGAAGAACTCAGGCAAAAGTACAATGAGACTAGACAAAAGTCTAAGGGTGATAAGAGAATCAGGGAAGTTGTCCCTGAGAAGGAAGGACGTGGAAGTAGCAGGGCCAGCAAGAGAAGGGCCAAACCTACTGAGAAGGTCTTGGAGTTTCAAGAAGAAAGATCTCTTCAATTGGCTCTAAGGGAAAGCAGAGCTGAAAGCAGGGCCAAATCCATGTCAAGGACTAATTCATCTGGTTCTGGAACTCCAGAATCCAAAGTCCCTGAAGATCAACCCATAGAGGCCAACCTCCCTGAAATTCAATATCTTGAGCCCAACTCCCCTGAAACCCATGTTACCCCTTCCAACCAACCCATTACCCCTGTAAATCTCACTAAGAGATATTCTCCTGAAGGGAATGAACAAAGAAGTGGCATAGATGTGCTTGCTGATTTAGCAGTAGATGAGACAAGACTCCTGTCTCCCCTTGACTCATCCATGCTCAACTATTCAAAGCTCTTAGAGCATGCACTTCATGAGCCAACCCCCCTGAGTAAAGCCCCTTCAGATTCATTGCTCTCTAAAGCAACTGAAGATCCTTCTACTGTACCCAACCCATCTGAAACCATTATCCCTGAAATCAATCTGCCTGAACCCATGTTAGGAGAACCCAGAGCCAACTCCCCCATAACCCAAAGTCCCCATTCAAGTGAAGATGAGGAGGAGTATACGTATGAAAGTATGCTCAGAGGAGGAGCCAAGGCTACTGTGGACAGTTTGTATCCACAACTTGCTGGATTTCCAAGAATTCAGAAGGCCTTTCAAGATTTAAGGATGCTTGTTGATGTGAAAGACAAATCCTTGATGGAGATATCACAGGTCATCCAAGATAAGGGTGCAAACTGGTGGCAGATAGAGGAGAACAGATTGCTACACTTTGCTGGAGTTTCAAAGACAAGATTCCTCATTGATGAGGAGATTTTTGCAAAGTTGGTAGCCAATAAGATTGAAGAGGAGAAAGACAGAAAAGCCAAGGGAATCAAACACCCTGACAGTGGCTCTAATGATGATGATTCCCCTGATGATCCCTCAAACCCTTCAAATCCCAACCCTCCTGAAACCCCTCAAGCCAACCTCCCTGAATCCTTTCAACCCAAGTCTTCTGTAGCAGATAGACTTTCCAATCCTCCTAAAACCTATCATAGGAAAGGCTCTGTAACTTCAGAGGTGTTGACCAAGGGTGGTAACACAACCAAAGACACATCTGCCAATGAAGGTTCCTCGGAACCCAAGGCACAGCCTAAAGATGTTGAGGTTCCTGTACTAGAGGCTAGTCTGATTAAGGCCTATTCAGTGTCAGAGGTGTTGGACATTGATCAGCCCTTAATCATTCAGGATGACTCAGTGGCTGCTGTTATATGCACTGTGATCTCCCCACAACTGCCATCTCTGAACCTTGTTGAAGGTGGAGATGCTGCAGGTTTAGGAGAAGGAGTTGAAAAGGAGAGCATAGTTGAAAAATCAGAGGGAGTTGTGGATGAAAGAGAGGTAGTCATCACTAAGATAGTGAGTGTACCACCAAATGAGGGTGGAATAAGTGAGGAAGGACAGGTTATTCTTGAAGTCAAATCTGAACTTCAAGAATCCCTTGATGAGAGGAGGCCTGATTCCTTGAGTGAGAACATTATCACAGAAGGGAGAAAAGAACGAGTTGAAAATGAGAAGAAGACTGCTGATGTATCAGAGTCTTATGCAAAAGACATTGAGGGTGATGAGTGCTTATTTCCTAACTTGTTTGATTTATCTGATGTTGCAGGTATTTCTCTTGACCAAATTTTTGCAGATGAGTTCCTCACAGATGCACCTATCCAAGTTGATACAGGCTCAGCTCAGGCCCTACTTGGAATGCAATCAGAGAAGTTGGACTCCTTGGCTCATCAAGTCCAATTTGCTCATGCTGAAACTTCAGGAGCATTGAATGAGCAAGGAAGGACTCTAGCATCTGTAGAAATGAGGCTCACTGGCTCTGAAGATGTTGTGCTACCAACTCTTGAGGCAAGAATCAGTGGTGTGGAATCTGGTCTCCAAACCATCTCCACTGAAGTTCAAAGTGCCAAATCAACCATGGAAGCCATCTCAGAGGAGGTCAAGAAAGAACAAAAGCTGCTGAGAGACAATCACAATGCTAATGTCAAAGCTCTCAGGCTAACTGTCAAACAAGCTATTGGCAAGAAGACTGCACTGCAAAAGAGAAGAGCTGAAGAGCAAAGGCTAGCTATGGTCAAAGCTGCCTCAGAAAATTTTTCCCAAGAAGTGTTGGCCAACATTGCTGAAGGTGCAGTGGCCAACCTCACTGAGCTCTTACAAGCCAAACTAGATGCATCTCTGAAAGCAACCATGGAAGAGGTTGTCCAACAAAAGATGAAGCCTGTTCTAGCCTTCCTTAGCTTGAGCAGTGATAGAATGCAGAATATACATGATGAGAATGTATATTTGTTGGAGGAGATGAAGTCCCTAAACCAGGCCCAATCCCTGATGGCATCAACAATGAGTGACCTCAAGCCCCAGTGTTTTGATGCTGCCAAAAAGGGGGAAAGGGAAAGAGCTAGAGCAAAAGGTGCCTTGGTGATTGGGAGTCCATTGAAAGGGAAGGACAAAGCCCCTGAAGCAAAGGGAAAAGAGCCAGCAGTGCTGAACTTGGAAGATTTGGATGAAGAGGAACAGTTAGCATTGGCATTGAAAAACTCAATGGCCTCAGCTCAAGAGGAAAGAATAAGGCTACAACAAAGACCAGGTGGTGAAGTGTCAGGTTTGGACAAAGATGCTGAAGGTCTCCAAACCAGAGGAAAGATCAAGAAGGCCCAAGGAAAGAAAAGACAAATTGAGAAATTCACTGACTTTCCTAGCAGCCTTGATCTTCCACCTGAATTCAGAATTGATGAAGATGAGCCTACATCAAAGAAAGCCAAAGCTGCTGAAAAGGACAAATCTTCTGAAACTGGCAAAACTGCTGAAAGTACCAAGTCCTCTGAAGACATTGAAGACTTATTTGCTGAAGGATTTGGATCTGAACCTAAGAAGAAGACAACAGTCCTAGCTCTTGATCCATCAAAACTGTTTCATGAAGGGTATGGCAAAGACCCTGAAACACAACAGAAACTGGCCATGATGAGGGCCCAAGAGAAAATGGATCTGATGGAAGAAGCCAACAGAGCAAGAGATGAAAGGAGAGCAAACTTTCAGAAACCAAGAAGGAGAAGAGCAACTTACAGCAAGATGAAGCCTCAGCTTCTAATCCCAATGGACACCAAATATCCACACTTGGATAAATGGGTGCCAATTCAACTGAATGACACATGGGAAGAAGCCAAAAGGGAGTTTGTCTATGACTATTATGTCATTGACAGATGGAATGGAGGAGATGCAAACTCTGCCTTCACTGAGTTCATGCTAGAATACTACAGAGAGCTGTATCAACAACTACTTGCAGCTGCTGACATTGCAAAATTTGAACTCACAGCTCCCAAGCCAATCATATACATGCCTCCAAAGCTTGAAGGATGGATTGACCAAGCAAGAATTCTGAGGGAATTCACTGAGATCCTTAAGCTGAACAAGATGGTTCTTGGACCTAAGGGAACCAACCAAGAAGCCATGGCACTGAAAAGAAGAGTGTGGGCACAGTATGGAATGCTGCCACCTCCTGAGGATGATCTTTGAAATGGCTAAGTTTTCTGACCTTACTTGAATGATCAACTATGCTGAAATATGGTCAAGATTGCTGATGTGTTAATCTGTTTGCTCTGGTTGCTTATGAATTGCTCTGATAACAAGTTCTATGCTCTGATGCTGAAAATGTTATTTTGAATTATTGTAATGAATTGCTCTGATGTATTGATTCATGCTCTGATATGTTAATTTCAACTATCAACATGCCTGTAATGATTTTTTTTAATGAATGATAGTTGAACTTATTTTGAATCAAGAAACACAAAATCTCTCTATGCCTATCTTAAAACCTACTTGCAACAGAAACAGTGAATACACTAACACATTATTTTTCAGGAATATTGACCTTAGTCATGTCTTCTGAAGATACATGTAATAGGTGTAGACAAGTCACTTTTGCTTAAATTGTGTAGGTTTTGGCATCATAAAAAAGGGGGAAATTGTTGGGAATAAAATGAGATATGTTTTGATCTAATACCAAAACCCCCTGAGACATGCCTAAGTCAATATAAATATGTTCTAAGAATGTTAGAACATATAGATTATAGGCTAGATGAGAAGCTGAAATGTTAGGTAGCTCTTAGACAAGTAAATGCACAATTTGAGGGGGAACCTATGCTTTGAAGATGATCAAGATCAAGTCCCCTCAAGGCTCAAATTCTGGAATAATCACTTAAGAGCAAGGACACTCTATGAAATCTAAGATACTCTTATCAGGAGAGTTGTCCAGAGAAGATGCTCTTATGCAAGAACAAGATTGTAAAGCTCAAAAGGACAAGTCCAATGAAGATGCTCTGATCAGGAGAGTTGTCCAGAGAAAATATTCATATGCTCTGATCAGGAGAGTTGTCCAAAGAAGCTAGCCATATGCAAGAACAAGCTTGCCTAGCTCAAAAGGACAAGATTACTCAAAGATTTTGATCAGGAGAGTTGTCCAGAGAAGCCAACTCTATGCATGAAGTGCTCTGATGCAAAAAGATTAAATATACTGATCAGGAGAGTTGTCCAGAAGAGTTGTCTCAGCTAAATTGATCAAGATCAAGTGCTCTGAAAGCCTGAGATCAACTATGCTGAAGAGTTTGAGACAAACAATCCCTAAAGGTCCTCAAAGAAATAAGCTAAGACCATACTCAAGAGAAATAAAGGGAAAGAGCCAAGTCATCTGAAGAAGAGCAAGCCAACCATGCTGAAAAGCAAAACTGCTGATAGTGATAAGGAGAGTTGTCCAGATGATAAGGAATGTTGTCCTATCATTGGATCAACCTTCAGAAGCCATGTCCAAATCCCAACAAGAAGTCAAACATTGGGAAAAGTGCTACAGAATGAAGACAAAACTGTTACAGCCGTTTATTACCCAAATGAGGACATGTCACTATCAAGAATCTGTCTTCCAGTTTGAAGAACTCAAGGAAGACATTTATAGCAATTTGGGGCTGCCTCTCCAACGGGCAAATCCTCCATTTTGTCTATAAATACAGAAGTGTGAAGACCATTTGAAAGCATCCAACTGACCTCAACATAATCCAACCTAGCTCAAAGTTCTTACAAGCTAGAGTGCTTTCAAAGCTTTCAAAGACTATCTTAGTCTTCAAACACTTCATCTAAGCTGTACTACATTGTATATCTATACACAAGCTTAGAGAGATATCCTATCCTTATACACTGATCTTCATTGTAAAGGATATCTCATTAGTTGGAACCTTACTTCAATCCTCATATCTTTCAAGAGTGAAAGTGAGAAGGTTGTAGTAGTAGAAGTGGTAGGAGCTGACTGTTGAGAGAAGAACAGTTCAGTTCTGAGTTGAGAAGAGGGTACTAGGACTCTAGACATCCTAGGGATCAATTCACCAAGGAGTGGTGTTCTTGATCAAGTGCACCTTGGCACTATAAAACAAGTTAATTCCAAGAGTGAAGGAATTATCCTGTTAAATCAGGGAAAGTGGATGTAGGAGCTTGAGTCTCTGAACCACTATAAACTCTTGTGTTGATTTGCTTTACAAGTACTTACATTCATTCAACACTGCACACAAAACTGATCTTTCAAAGATATATATTCAAAGACTGTGCAAAACTGATTTGGACAAGTTCCCTGAAGCTAAACTGGACTGTGTTACATTGACTAAGTGATTTCAGAAATTAAAGGAGTCTAAACTTAAAGGGCCAACCACTATTCCGCACATATAACTCCCCTAGATAGTTATTCAACTAAGTACTCAATAGTACTTAGTAGTTTGATTATCTTAGAAGAGTTAATCTTCTTCAGCAGAGTTGTCCAAGACAACCTTGCTGAAACTCTGGTTTGATCAAATTAGATAAAGAATTGCATACAAGTGTATTCCCCCCCCCCCCATACACTTGTCATATACTCCTTTCAGGACCAACAACAGCTTGTCCAGTAGGTTCACAGAGTCACTGATCATCAAAGTTACCTACAATGCATAAACTACGTGAGATAAATCTCAGTAAGCACAAATTATGCATGATAATATGATCTTGTAAATATCCTCCACGTATATTTTGTTTCGAAACCACCTACATCACTTTCTAACACTCGCCTAATTCAATTTCTATCACTCGCCTAAATCAATTTCTAACACTCGCCTAGTTCGATTTCTAACACTCACCTAATTCAATTTCTAATCACTCGCCTAATACATTTTCTAAACAATTGTTGGGAACCCCAGACTTACCAATATACACTGGCATAAGCTCAGTATACAGACCATCACATGGCCAATATAAATATAACCTGAATTTACAACTTTATTCCTTTGCGGTTAAAACACATCATTTACTTTCATGGTATGTGACACGTATTTTTCAATACTCACCTCTCAAGTGTAAGAGGATCCTCGTAGTAAAAGTAAGTGCCCGGTTAAATTATCGAACCACGGGACTAGTTAGCTAGCATAGCCTTAGTGTTATGTGTCGACACGTAATTATAGTGATAGAACATGGGGTGACGATTAAACTAAATGCAAAATTTAACTAACGAATGCTAACTAAGAAAGCAAGTAGAAGATGATCAAATATCAAATAGTGAGAAGTAGTGTTCGGGTGTTCTTCATTATGTGAAAATCGATTAAAAGCTTAACTTGGACGTTTAATTCATTGGTTGGTGTATGATAAGAGCAATCACTAAAAATGTATCTAATAAAGCACCTATGATCGAGAGGAAGGATAGAGTCGTTCTTGCTCGGGTCATCACACAATTAGGGGGTTCTACTCTATCTAAATTAATCTAATCTAATACCTAATCATGCTTTTCCACCTGAATACTAGAAACCAAGCTCCTATGGTCTCCTCACCAATTACCCAAACTCACATTCAAATAATTAGTGTAAATTAATGGGGTTCTAATGAAAATTACCCAACTCTCGTTGCGATAATCCAATATAATCTCAATTCACTCGACTCCCAACCCTCGATTATACTATCGTCAAGACTAACCAACTCTCGTTGCACTAATCATGCGTCAAAATATAATCTAATAATTGAATTCAAGCAAATGATCAATCAAAACCCATTAATTTAATCAATACACCACCAATATAATTAAACAATCCAAATCAAGCTAAAAATCACAATTCCATCATAAATCCAAACACCCAAACACCAACAAACTAGTCAATAACTAAATTAACAATTGAATGCAAGCTTATGAAAGATAAACAATAAAACATGAAATTAAGGAAAAATATCACCTCAAATGGTTTTCAAATTCTCCAAGTGCTTGCATAAAATAAAATACTACATTAAAATCTACTTAAAACATTAAATGAAAACTAAATTAAAATGAGTGGAGTGTTGTGTGGGGAGGGTTCCCCAATGAGCTGCGTGCTCTGCTTCTAGCCCCTCTGCTGCGTATTGTCCCCCTTCCTTGGCGAAGCTCTCCCTTTTTTTTTCTGAATGGCCGAAAACTATATATCAAATGGCCCATTAAATGTAAGCCCAACTACTTGATTAATTTTCGGGTTGGGGTATATACCCCTCCAGCTTTGTTTAATGCACTCCCCTGATACATGTACTCCACTCAAAACACATGTAAGATAGATGCACTCCCCCTAAATTACCTACTATACCCTTATCTCTTTAAATCTCATTAAAATATATAGGATAAATACACTCCTCAAAAACCCTAATTTTTACACTTAATCCCTAATTTCTTCAATTCATTCTTCCTCACTCCATTCTCTCACACCTTTCATCTTCTTCTCCACCCCTTTTCCACGCCGCCGCCGCCGCTTCCCACCGCCTGCCGCCAGCTCGCCGCCTCGCACAACAGTGCCACCTCCTACTCCTCTTCTTCCATCGCGCGGCGCCGCCTCCTCCTCCTCCTCCATCGCGCGGCGCCGACGCCTCCTCCTCCTCCTCCTCCATCGCGCCAGCGCCGCCACACCCCAAGAAACTCCTCTTCATCCTTCCTTTCCTCTAGCCTCCGCCACCCCAGGTATGGATTTTTTGGTTTTTTTTTTCTATTGCTCCAGCTTTTTTTTTTTTTTTTTTTTAATTTTTGACAATATTGAGTCGACCAAAAACAATCTGATCGACTCTGGTTTGTCGACGTAAGTGATTTTGGTCGACTCAATATTGTCGAAAATTTCAAATTTTTTTTTGAAATTCTTTCGAAAAATCCTATTGACCGAAGTGTTTGTGGTCGATAAACCAGAGTCGACCGGAGTGTGTTTGGTCGACAAACCAGTGTCGACTAAAGAAATTTTGACCGACTCTGGTTTTTTCGTTTTTTTTTTTTTACTTTTATGTTATTTTTTTTAATTTCTGAGTTTTTATTTGTGGCGGTGGCGGCGGCTACGGCTAATACATCTCAAATTAGGATTAGGGTTAAAATTAGGGTTGGGGATTAAGTTTAATTTATGGAGGGTGTATGTATCTTTCTATGTTTTATTAAAAGGGCAAAATAGACATTTTACATGATTATTTAATTAATAAAAGTGGAGGGGGCGTGTATTAAACAAATCTGGAGGGGTATATACCTCAACCCTTAATTTTCTTTGTTCAACTCTTGCTCATTCGCCCAACAGCAAAAGATCAAGCTGCTTGCTTTTCTGATTAAACAATGTGGACTGTTCTCAATCAAATGGGCTTTGGCCCATAAATTTTTAATACCAGCAGCCTGCTTCCCAATTCATGAAAGGGTTGGGGTATATACCCCTCTAGCTTTGTTTAATACACTCCCCCTTTCATTTATTAATTCAAAAATATATATGAAATACCATATTTACCCCTTTAATAAATGTTATAGATACATACACCCCCTCTAACCCAAATTTCATCTTCTTCCCAAACTCGCCGTCTCTGTCTTCCCCTCCCCCTCCCCATTCCCATTTTTTTTTCTTTTTCTGCACTCCCCATCTCCATTGCACTGCACCTAGACATGAGCAACGGTTGAAAACCGCCGGTTTCGGTTAGAAACCGGTGGTTACGGTTTGTGGTTTCGGCGAACCGTAACCGAACCGCGAACCGCCGGTTACGGTTACGGTTTTCAAACCGGCGGTTCGGTTTGAAACCCGCCGGTTTGCGGTTTTTTTTTTTTTTTTTTTTTTAATATTATCTCCGTTTTCGCTCATTTTTACTCCGTTTTCGCTCGTTTTTTATTCGTTTTAACTCATTTTTTAGAAAATACATTACTAGAATTGAATAAAAATTATATAACTTAAATTTATACATTAAAAATAGAAGAATTGTATATTAAAAAAAATAAATTTTTTTTTTTTAATAATAAACCGCCAAACCGCCGGTTAACCGCCGAACCGACGGTTAACCGCCAAAACCGGCCAAACCGGCGGTTTGCGGTTTGTCAAAATGCCGAACCGTAACCGAACCGCCATTTTACGGTTACGGTTCGGTTTTTAAACCGTAACCGGCGGTTTGGCCGGTTGGCCGGTTTGGCGGTTCGGTTTTGCGCGTGTCTAACTGCACCCTAAATACCTTTAACCCTAGAATTTCACCGCCGCCACCACCACAACAACCACAAACAAATTCTAACACCCACAAAAATTACACATGTTTGATAAAATAAAATAGCAATAACACTCAAATCGACACCATAACCACCGCCTCAAATAAAATAAAATAAAAAAAATAATCTTAGTATTTTTAACAAACCAGAGTCGATCAAAAACACTACGGTCGACACTGGTTTATCGCCCAAAAACACTCCGATCGACACTGGTTTGTCGCCCAAAAACACTCCGGTCGACACTGGTTTGTCGACCAAATTTCGAAAGAAAATTAAAAATTGAAATTTTCGACTATTATTGATCGCTCAAAAACACTCTGATCGATAACCTATCGTCGACGAGAGTGTTCTTGAACGACCAATAATGGTCGGTAAAAAAAAAAAACAAAAACAAACATGTTCTTCGCTGGCGACGGTTGGGGGCGAGCGCTGGCGTGACGCGACTTCTGGGGGCGAACGCCGTCGGGCTGCGACGGCTAGAGGCGAAGGAGGAGGGCGGCGGCGTCGCTAGGCGAGGGGGCGGCGCCGCCGCTTGTTATAGATTTTTTTTTTAAAAAGAGCAGAGCGGCAGTGCACTAGGTGAGTGGGAGGGGGAGGGGTAGATCGCCGGCAAGGGGGAGTGTAGAAAAACGGAAAAAAAAAGGGGAGGGGGAGGGGAAGACAGAGACGGCGAGTTTGGGAAGATGAAGTAATTAGGGTTAATGGGGGTGTATGTATCTATACATTTTATTAAAGGGTAAATATGGTATTTCATATATATTTTTGAATTAATAAATGGAAGGGGGAGTGCATTAAACAAAGCTGGAGGGGTATATACCTCAACCCTTCATGAAAATAGGCGTGGGCAAACTTCCTTTGCAATTGGATTTCTACTAATGGGTCTTGTATTTCCAAATGGCCTACATGCTTTGAATTGGGCCAGCTATTAAATTTAATGGCCCGCACAAATTAATTGTTGACCTTCCCTCTTTTTCCGTTTCGACTCGATTCTCGTCTTACTCCTTCAATTGACTTTATAGAATAATTAAGGTGTGTTTTGCTCCAAAAATGATCATTTCCCTATAAAAATAGCAAACAACACAACTTTTTTCAAATCAAGTGCAATTAGTCAATTTAGTGTAAAAATGCAACGAAACTCTATAAAATTATGCAAATTAAATACACGAATTTCGAGCAATTTTCACACTAATCAGTATGCTCCATGCAATGCAATGTATGATATCTCACATTATCACATATCATTGAACTCACAGGTTCAATTCACAATAACCATTGAATTCACAGATTCAACTCAAAATAATCACGAAACTCAAAAGATAATCTAAAACTCAAATTAATATTCTTAATTAAAGAATACTCACATATATATCACCAATCAACACAATTAATTCAAAATATACTATGTTTATGCATTGTAGTTGCAAATGAATTTCTACTTACCTCAAGATGCACATGCACAGACGATAACAACTCGAACTCTTAAATCCCCTTATCAACGTCCAAATTCCAATCTAATAAAAATAAATTATAAATATCACTTCAACTAATTAAATTAGTGATAAGCTCTCGACTTCTACTTAAACAATCCATACCTTTTTGTTAGTACAAAATAAAATCTTATTCATATATATATATATATTGGATGTAATTAAATAATTAAAAGATATACCTATACATATATACATGCATATACCTGCTCCTCTTCTTCTTCGATCAAGCTTTAGTATTTTTTTTTCTTCTATTGTCCATCTCTCGCGTGCTTATACTTTCTGGATTGAAGAAATGGGGTGTGTGTAAGTGTAAATCCCAATATAAATGCCGACTTACTTAGTAGCTCATCTAGAAAGCTTTCCACTTACTAATTATTTAGACTATTATAATATTATTAATTTTTTTATAGTACTTATCTCTACTAAATGGCTGTGTATATAGATAAGATATATAATAATAGTTAATAACTTGTTTATTATTTACTATTCTAAATAATGGCATTACTCACCCAAATTATTTATATACTAGAATTCTAATAAAATCCAAATAAATTATAATAGTTTCTTTCATCACTAATCATGTAAAAGCATATAAGTAATTTTCAATTTAAATGCAACATAAAGTAATGCAAAATCACAAGCTATTCCATAAATAATATTAAATGAACACCATGCATGAATTATATTGGTCAATGAGTAGTGAGAAGCTCGGGTTTCACACGACCAGCTTTCCGACACCAAGAAACGGTCAAGTCTACTACAACACGAAGTGTAAACATTGACGATAAATACCTCTATTTTGTCGCTGCCCCACTTCCATTTACCGCGATGGCTCCATCCTTATCCCAAAAATCAAATGGGGAAAACGACGATTTCTTCCAGATGCTTAATATTCCTCCTGACAAACCCTCAACCCCTTTAGAATACCAATCGAAATCCGTATTGGGCCATAGCGAACCACACATCTTGGCGTCCACCAATCGACATCCTCTGTCGCTCCGTCTCTTCTTGATTCCCCGACTCGAACCGAATGCGACAACTCCTTTTCGCCTTTCTGCCTTTTTTTTCGCCGCTTTGGAGATCTTTGGTTTGGATGGATTTTCACTCAGAGGGGCTTCCTTCTTTCCTGAATCTATATCACCTATAAAATTCGGCCAGCAATTTGGGTTCGTCATCGACCTTGACCTGCGGGACCGTTTAGGGTTGGGAGGATTAGACGCCTTAACTTTTGGGGTAGACACTTTGTTGATTATGGGCTCCAGATTAAATGGGTCAGAACCCAGCGAATCCTCTAGATACCCCACCGCATCAACTAAAGCTGGCCCACCAATGTTGGGCTTCCCGAGAGGAGACATGTCCCTATTGTTGTCCATATCTGGCCCATATAGTTGATCCAAAATTGGGGCAGGGTCTGTTGGATCTGGTAGGGCCCCAATTTGCATTTCCTCCACTGGCCCATTTACATTAGAACTCTGATGGCTTGAATAGACCCACTTTTTTCCATCCAAAGGCCCAATGTTGGGGTCCACCTGTGGGGCCTTACTTTCAGAGGGTTTGAGCGCTATGTTGCATGCTAAGTTTGTCATGATGATTTCGTCCCCCGAGATTAGAGATATCGAGGAGGTTTTTTCGGGGAATTCACTAGCCGCCTTACCGCGTGAATCCTCCTCGGGACTCGTGTCTATCTCATGACTGTTCCCCTCCCCGTAGTTTTAGGTGGAACCCTAATTTCAGCCTCCGACTTTACCTCATCATACTCCTCTCCTGAGCTGATAAACTCCGATGATTCTCCCCAGCAAGATGACGAATCCACCTCTGAATCTGTCTCCTCGATATGATTTCGATGACTAAAATCCTGAGTCGTGCTATCTCCGATGCTTTCCGATACCCAGATCTCATAAGAGCTTGAACCAACACTTAACGAAATGTTGGTATTGATCAAACTCCAACAGTTAGTGCCAATGTGAACCTTTCCTTTGGATATATCATTTTGGTTGATTGTTTTTGGGTCAATGTGAATCACTCTACCAAAGAAATTACCAATCTCCCTGAATGGATCTTCATTCCAGGCATGGAATGGGACCCCAAATATATGAATCCAAGCATATCTTATTTTGACCACATCCTCTGGATCCCATCGTCGCAATGATGAGAGCTGTTTAGATTTCCATTCTATGTCCACCTCCATTATTTCTAGCTCCTTCGATTCGTTCCTCGGTATGAATAAGATCGATAGACCTCCCAATGGAATTGCTTCGATGTTTCTATAACCTCCCTTGATTAGTTCTTCATCCATGACTTTTAAGCACTCAACATTCAAAACTTTGCCCACTGCACAAATACTAGCCCACTTAATATCTTCCTCTTTGGAAATTCCTGTAACAACGTCCAAACTCGGATTGGTTTGATAATTTCCAGTAGAATCGGCCTTCGGAATAACCACATCCGTATAACTTCTAATATCTCCGTGACCTCCTCTCACCACATGTGTCTTACTGATGCCCCCATCTGTCTGAACGTCCTTAATAGATTTAGCTACCACTGCCTTTATTTTTCTCATCCCTATCCAGGATCTATCAATCTCCATCGCTATTTTTTCCACGTTCGACTCTCTGACAAACTTGACGAAAGCAAATCTTCTTCCGACTCTAGTTCTCTTATTCGGGATAAACACATCAATAACTCGATCAAAGAGTCTCAACCGTTCGAACACGTCCCTCTCATTCCAATTCTCTGGAAAGTTGGACACAAACACCTTGGAGTCCTTAAAGGATTTCTGGGCGTGGTAAGACCGATCACTCGGTTTGGGGTAAGGTTTCTTGGGTATAGGATAAGGGAAAGGCTTATAGGAAGGATTGAAGAAGGGTTTTGGGAAAAAAAGATGCATTGTGGGGTGGATGATCAGGAAAAGGGGTTTTTTGGTGGAAAAATTGGCTAGGCTTAAGTTTAAAAGATCTGGTATGGGGGGTGGAAAGGCGTTTCCTGGGCATATGATTCCTGTCGGCCGGAAGATGAGGTATGGCTTCCTCCCTGAGACCCTCACACTCTCTCTCTCTCTCTCTCTCCTCCACTCTCTCTCTCTCTAGACCCATAGTTTTTACGATAGATGGATAGATAATAACACTGGTATAGAAGATAGGACTTCATTGAGCAATGTTAATCTCCCCCTATCGAGATTTGGAGGCCTTTCCATTTCTTTAGCATGATTCAAATTTTGTGTGTCCACTCCGAGGCTCTTTTGTGAGCTGCTCTCACTCTCATTCCCAAGTATATGAATGAAATATTTTCTGCAGTGCGTCCCATCACATTTGCAATATCTTTCACCCTATCCTCTTGCACATTGACTCCATAAATGTTGCACTTCTCTGTTTACTTTCAGTTCGGATGTAAAATCCAGCAGTCGAAGGAAATATTTCAGGAAATGCATATTCTCCATACTTGTTTCCCCAACAAAGATGGTATCATCTACAAAGAGTAAGTGTGATATACGAACCTTGTTCCTGCCTACTTCGATTGGTCGAAAGTGCCCATAGTCAACTGTTTTCGATAGCATGATGTTGAGTCCCTCAACTACTTATAAGGAAGAGAAATGGTGATAAATGATCACCCTGACTGAGCCCATTCTCCAATTTAAACTCTTTGGACGGACTGTCATTCACAAGGATAGATGCAAGAGCCATCGAAACACACTCCACTACCAATTTTATCCACTTTGGGTGAAAATTGAATCTCTCCATAAGCATCTTCAAATAACCCAAATCCATTGAGTCATATGCTTTTACGAAAATAGTCTTGAATATCATCTTTTTTTTCCTCTTTTCGCCCCTCCTCAATGACTTCATTCAAAATCACTACTATATCTAGAATCTGCCCTCCCTCCCCCGATGAAAGCGCTTTGGCGTTCGAAGATTATTGAGGTTAGAACCTTGCTCAATTTTTTCTCCAATAGCTTAGATATAATCTTATAGATGCCTCCAATAAGGGATATTGGTCTGAAATTTTGTAACTCGTTCGCCTCTTCTTTATTCGGTATGAACATAATAAACGACGAGTTGAGGCCCCTTACTAGCTTCCACGTGTTGTAGAATTCCTCCATTAACTTCATAAGATCACTTTTATACGTATCCCAACATTCTATAAAGAAGTAGAAATTAAATTCATCTGGGCCCTGGGCTTTTCGAGCTTTCACATGATCAAATTGCTGATTTTACTTCTTCTAAAAACGGTGTTGTAAGCATGCAGTTCTCGGCCTCTGAGATTTGCTTAGTTGGGAAATTCGGAGCAAGTTGTGGTCTTTTGTGACAGGATTTTCTGAAATGTTTGGCGAAGTGATAAAAAAGTCCCCTTATTTACCTCTCTAACTTCCTCCTGCCATTCCTCGTTTAATATAATTTCTTGTATTTCATTCCTTTTGCATCTCTTGTTGATGAAGCGATGAAATAGTCTTTTGTTTTGATCTTCTTCCCTCAACCATCTGCACCTAGATTTTTGGCATAATAAGTCGTCATTTGACTTTAATTCTGAGAAAGTTTAGCTAGCTCTCTCTTCATTTCCCATTTTTATCTCTACTTCCTCTAGGCCCCAAGATGTCATCCATAATATCCAGCCTCCGTATTTCTTGTCTTACATTTTCGATTTTTTTATCAATCGTGCCAAATATGTCCCTATTCCATATTTTTATATCCTCTTTTAGTTTCTTGAGCTTTTCTTTGAGCACGTAGCCACCCCATTGACACATATTTTCTAAATACTCGCATGTTAAGTATAAGAGGGTCCTCATAATATTAATAAGTGCCCAATTTAATATCAATCCACGGGATTAGATTGCTCGTGTATCCTCAATGTTATGTGTCGTCATTTGAATATAGTAAAAAGACATGGTTTGAACGATTAAATTAAATGCAAACTTAGAAGAGAAAACTATTAATTAACGAAAACAAGTACTCCCTCCGTCCCGGAGGAATTTGCACCCTTTGACCGGCACACATTTTAAGAAATGGGTAAGAAAAGGTGTAATGATTGATGTTTTGAGGGGTAGTTTTGTAAACTTTTATGAATAAAGTAAAGTAAAAAGTAGATTGAGTGTGGAAAAGTAATGGCATATGGGTAAATATGAGTATATTTCAAGGGTGAGGATTGTGAAGATATTTCCTTTTATGGAGTGTGCAAATTGGTATGGGACATCCATATATGGAAAGTGTGCAAATTCCTGTGGGACGGAGGGAGTATGATATTGATGAAAATCAAATTGGGAGAGTTAGTGTTCGGGTGTTCGTCATTATGTTGAAATTGAATTGAGCTTGACTTTAATGTATAATTCGTAGGTTGGTGTTCGATAGGAGTGGTCACTAAGACATAAACCTAATTAAACATCTAAGATCGGGAGGACGGATAGAATCGTTCATGCTCGGGTAATCACACAATTAGGGAATTCTACGCTAATCCATAATCTAATCCCTAATCATGTTTTTCCACTTTAATGTTAAAAACCAAACTCCTAAATTTTCAAAATCAATTACCAAAACTCTCATTCAACTAATTAGTGTAGATTAAAGGAGGTTTTAATGGAATTATTCAACTCTCGTTGCAACAACTCAATATAAATTCAATTCGCACAATTTCAACACTCAATTATACGATCTAACGCGACTATTCAACCCTCGTTGTACTAATCATGTCTTAACATACAACTAAATACAAGAAATTAATCAAATGATCATTTCATTACCCATTAGCCTAACCTAAACACATTCCAATTGAATTATACAATCAAAGTTAAACTAAATCACAAATTCCATCACAAATCAAAACACTCAAACACAATATGTTTATCCCATAGCTAAATTAACAAAGTACATGAGTGGTTTAACAAGATAAATCAAACTCATAGATAAGTAAGCAATAAAACTTGAATTGAAATGAATTTACCAAATTGAAAGCACAAAAATGGATAAAAATCACCTCTTAGCTGTGAAAAATGTTAAAAACTTCAATAATTACAAAAGCCCAACATCAATTCTTACTTCAAAATGATGAAAAATCCATAATCTATTCTAATTTGAAGAAAATGGAAAAATGGTGAAAACACCCTAAACTATGTGAAAGTGTGTGTGGATTCCTCCTCAAGCTTCCTCTAGGTTGTTCTCCTCCCAAAAATCCCCCCAAAACTGAGTTGACCGAGTGCGCTGTGGCATGCATTCAGCGTGGCCAGGTTGACTCGTCGGGCTAGGTCGAGTCACCCCGGCTATTTACGTAGGCCATGCTCAATGGCCGGGTCGACTCGCCTGGCCGGACGGTTTCCTCTTTTTCTTGTTTCGTTCATATCTTGAGCGTTCGACCTCCGATTGACTCGATTCTTTTTTTCATTTCACTCTATTTTTCGAGATGCTTCCAATGGTGCAGTTATCCTCTTGGTTACATGAATTCTTAGACGCGTGTTTTGCTTCCAAATGTTAAATTTACCTACAAAACAATGAATATACCTTTCTCAAACCAATTAATTAAGCATACATCAAAACACATTTGCATGAAGAATGTATGAAAATGATTCACGTATTCTACAACACTAGAATAAACGACCGCAAGTATACGGTGTCTATCGTAGCGAAGTAAGTACGAGGTCGATCCCACAGGGAGGTATAGCGTAAAAGTGTATTTTGTTGACGGAATTCTAAATAGACGATGATCGATAAAAGAGAATAGTGTGATTACCCCTAAATTATCTACCAAGTGTCACAAGTAAACAATTAAAAGAGTAATGTAGAATCGATCAATGAACATGCAAACCAAGAAACGAGATGGAAAATGATTGAAACTCAAAGAAGGAAAGGTAGGTTCCAAGGCATATGTCACACTAAGGGTTCAATTTATGATCAAAGGCCTATTTAAGTGGTGTTGTGTTGATTACTATATGGTTGATCACGAAATGATGAATTAAAAGTTCTCTCGATCCAATTAATCCAAGAGAATTATCACACAAACTAGTATCTCTACTTAGCATGCATAATAAACCTAAAAAAGGGTCCTAAGATCATCTAATACCCTCCCAACAATTGATCCTCTCTCTCGAGCTCACAATAATATTGGGTCTAATGCTTAAATACGATTAATGAAAGAGACTTCTCAATACAATTTCAATTAACAATAAATAAAACATATTATCATGGCCATTGACAACATGTTTTGCAATGAAAGTTAAGCATTCAAATAGAAATAGCAACACAACCACCAAATAAACAAGAAATTAATTCATAAACATCATCCAAAGTATAAACATAGCCCTAAAACCAAAAGTGTTCTAGCCTATCAACAACATACTCCAATTACAAAGAAAACTAAAGTAAAAGCAATAAAAAATGAAGAGAAAAGAAAGCTTAGACTATTGTATGGTGAGGAATCAAATTCTCAAGCTAATGGTGGCCTCCTTGCATGAATTGATGGAGAATTGAAGAAGTAGATGATGAAAACCTCCAAGTGTGTGTGATTGTGTGTGAGAATGCTTGAAGGAGAGGTAAGATGGTTTTGAATTTAAGAATGGAGGTATTTATAGTGTTGGGATAGGGTTTAGGTGTAAGAATTGCAAGTTGGTCCCTTGAAAATGGAGAAAATATGAGTTTGGCACCGAAAATGGGTTGGCCCGGCCGGGTGGGAATGTGGCCGGGCGGGTATGTTGGCCAAAAAATTTGGGAACAGGGGGTAAGTGGCCCGGCCGGGTGGGAATGTGGCCCGGTCGGGCCAAACCTTCGTATTGGCTATAAATTAACATTTTATCACCCGGCCGGGCGGGTAATGTGGCACGCCCGGGCAGGTATGTTGGCCGAAAATTTTGGGAACAGGGGGTAAGTGGCCCGGCCGGGCCAAACCTTCGTATTGGCCAAAAATTCAACATTTTATCGCCCGGCCGGGCGGGTAATGTGGCACGCCCGGGCGGGTATGTTGGCCGAAAAATTTGGGCTCCGTCCTTCGTTTTCGTCCTCCAACTTCGTTCCTCCGTATCTTGAGCTTCCGACCTCCGATCGACTCGATTCTTTTTGCTATTTTACTCCATTTTTCGAGCCGGATCCAATGGTTCACTCCTCTTTCCGATCCAATCACTTGTGGTATGTGGTTTGCTCCCAAATTTCATCGTTTTACCTACAAAATCGACAAAACGCTACCTTTCTCTTATTTCGACCAAAACAATAATAATCACCCCATAAATCAATGAAATCCACCTCAAAATACACTTCACATGTGCCTCTAAAATGTGTAAATTCCACCCGAATCAGAAAACTATCAATTTCGAGAAATTAAACATAAGGAATTCAGGCAATTCTTAGAAATTAAACAATGCATATACCTTTCTCAAACCAATTAAGCATACATCAAAACACATTTGCATGGAAAATGCATGAAAACTAACCAATTTCGAGCAATTAAATTAAACATAAGGAATTAATTCAAGCAATTCTCACATAAATCGCCCATCCCTCAACCTTGTAGCTTCTTCATTTTTCTTCCACAAATTCTTTAAAACTAGGGTATGTGAGCCAGGCATTCAAGCTTCGAAATTCTTTGGGTCCCTAGTCCTTTACCTTAATCTCGAGGGCAATTGACACATGATCTAATAGCGATCTCTTCAATCCTCTTTGCTAAGTACTAGGCCAGCTCATGAGCCACTCATTGTTAATTAACATCATGTCTAACCTGCTCTTGCATGTTCCATCAGGTCTGTATCACATGTAAGATCATCCATGGAGTGACAAATCAATCAAACTAGAGGGTCTAATGAAATTTTCAAAAGCTCGTACATCATTGCTAGTTGAGCTTGCTCTTCTCCCAACCCTTTCTTGCTCATTGCGTATTGAATTGAAATCTCCTGCTACACACACCTATGTAGAGGATGCTTGTGATACAATTACGTGAATTCTATCCAAATGTCTAATCTATCTGCCAATGCACAGGGTGGCATATATGCTTACCATAATACAATTAATTCGATCATGTCCCCATAATTCGTTAACCACCGCTGTCCCCATAAAATACCTCTTGACCTACACTCTGCTGCCCTGAAATCCCACCCAAAATTCCCTTCCCCCCATACACCTCTACAACTTATCTCATCCATTACTTCTTTTTAAGTTTCTTGCACAAAGCAAAAATCCACCATTTTCTCTTTATTTTTATATTTAATCAATTTTAAATAAATAATGGCGTGGTAAGAGTAAGATAGTCCAAACTTTGACGCCCGACTTTTATTTTAGTATGCATATTCCATTTAAAAAATATATTAAAAAATTTAGCCTCCAAGCACACCTTATTCCCTTCTTCTTTATTTTTATATTTAATAATTTTTAAATAAATAATGGCGTGGTAAGAATAAGATAGTTCAAACTTTGACGCCGACTTTTATTTTAGTCTTGTTAATTTCTCATCAAAAATCTCATCGGCGGAGGAAATACAGCAATAACAATGGAGAAAATAGAGCACAAGATGATACCCATTAATGGGCTGAACATGCACGTTGCTGAAATCGGACAAGGCCCATTAGTGCTCTTCCTACACGGCTTCCCTGAGCTCTGGTACTCGTGGCGCCACCAAATGCTCTTCATGGCGGCGCGTGGTTACCGCGCGGTGGCGCCGGACATGAGGGGCTACGGCGACACCACCGGAGCACCCGTAGACGACCCTTCAAAGTTCTCCACGCTCCACTTGGTCGGAGATCTGATATCGCTGCTGGACGCCGTGGCTCCCAATGCAGACAAGGTGTTTGTTGTTGGGCATGACTGGGGTGCGATCGTTGCTTGGCATTTGTGTTTGTATAGGCCTGATAGAGTCAAAGCTATGGTGATTTTGAGTTTGGCTTATATACCCAGAAATCCTGAAATGAACATCGTTGACATGGTTCGGAAAATGTATGGAGATGATGTCTATATCTGCAGATTTCAGGTGATTTTATTCTTTGAATGTTCTTGGTTTCAAGTTTATACTATGGATTAATGCTACTTAATTTTGTGAGGGAAACAAGACAAATCCTCTACTTTAAGTTGAAATAATAAGATTTCTAGTATTCTTGGTTCTTGGATTTCAGGGGAAATGTATAACAATTTTCCAAATATTTTTAGATTGGAGAACAAGTGATGTTTTAATTTGTGAATTTTAATGAAGTTTTGTTTATATATGATCTGATCTGAGTTCTTCCATTTTTTTATTAGTAATTAATTGTTAGAATCTGACAATACAATAGAAATAATGTCGTTTTTTAAGACTACACAAAAAAGAAAAGAGTGTCACTTAGGCCTATTTTAGAACACTGACGAAAAAGGTAGAATATATCAAACACAAGACTTTATTTCCCTTTTTTTTCATCATAGTAATCATATTTAAGCAGACGGAAAGGTTGTAAAGATAATGTAGCTCAAATTTGAACTTTTCATACCAAATAAAACCATAAAGATTTTAATCAGAATAAAGGTGTGTGTTCTCAAATCTCATGTTTTGAAAAAGTTAAAGCTGATTACAAGCATTCAGTCATGCTTGAAAGGTTTAAGATTTATCTTTCCACTGTGGAGTTACATATTGTGTTCTATTACCTTTTAATTCTTGCCATGATATAAATGTTCAGAGTCTTTCACCATCGGCTTCAAGATTGCTTACTTGTATTGCAGGAACCTGGTGATATTGAAGCTGAGTTTGCAAAGATTGGCGTCAAAGAAGTTATCAAGAATTTCCTCTCCCTGCGTGATCCTGCTCCGATATATTTTCCTAAGGGTAAAGGATTTGGCTACTCTGCTGATAGGGCTCCCTGGTTAACAGAAGAGGACCTTGATTACTACGTAAGCAAATTCGAACACACTGGTTTCACCGGAGCAGTGAATTATTATCGCGCTTTCCCCATGTAAGTGTCTGGTTTTTGCAATGTTGCAATGGTTGAATATATCGTTCATCATTCTTGATGTTTGATGCAGGGCATGACCAAAATGGAAAAATAGAAAAGTGGGATTTAAGTTAATTTAGTTCAAGATCTTAATTAATTGATTAAGGGATAACATCCCTTGTGCTTCTAGAAGTCCACTTTTACTTTGTCATTTGGCCCCACCATTCGTTGACTTGACAGAATCAACTATTTTAGGGTGCCAAATTTATTTATTTGAAAATTATTATTTACATTTGGCTCCCTCAAATATTAGCACCACCCAAGTAGTTTATATTTAGCACTTCAAAATAGTTGATTTCATCCGTCATTGAATGGTCAACTATGATGGGATCAAATGTTAGAGTAAATATGTACTTTCAGGATCAAGTTTGATAGTGAGTGTAAAAAAAAGGATCAAAACTGGAGAAAAAAAAAATTAAACTTTGAGGACCAAAATATATATTACCCCTTTGATTGAATAAGAAAATGTTGTGAAACATTCACGGGTATTCTTTGAATCAATGTTGTTTTTCTCTGTTTTCACAACTATTTGGATCCAGATATGTAATTCTTAGTCTTTGCAGAAACTGGGAACTGAACGCGCCATGGACGGGGGCTCAAGTAAGCGTGCCAACAAAGTTTATGGTAGGAGAATTAGATCTGGCCTACCATTTTCCAGGGACCAAAGATTATATACACAAAGGTGGGTTTAAGAAATGTGTGCCGTTGTTGGACGAGGTGGTGGTTCTTGATGGTGCAGCTCACTTTTTCAATCAAGAGAGGCCTGATGAGGTCAACCTACACATCTATGCTTATCTTAACCAGTTTTAGACGTTGTAAATCACTGTAAGTTGATGGCATGGCTCTCTAGTATGTCCATGCTCATTAACTTTGAAACAATAATGTAGCTCCAATAGTTATGGTCGCAGAAATAACAAACTCAATTCTGTTTTTATGGTACTGTGAACAGTTTGCCTGCCTTTGTAAAATATGTTTATAGCAATAATGGATACTATGATTTATCTCGTGACTCGTATATATGCGCCATATTGATGTCCACGACTTTTTGGGATAACATTTCGGAAAACTAGTTTTATTGTGGAATTTAAATGGATCCGTTTGGATACCGGCTAAAGTAACTTTTTACTGGAACGGAGGGATTAATATAATTGTCTGTTTTTGTAAATGTAAAATCTAATCCTCGCTCGATCATGGTAATTTAGATTTTATCGGTATTTAATTGTAACTAAATATTTTTTAGAGCAAATCTTATTGTCCTCTTGGTTATTTTCATTTCCAGGTTCTGCCAAGTTACTTTGATTTAACGACAGAAATTCTTCTTATGATTATTCTGTTACTCCGATCCTTCTTTGCCTTGGAAATGATCATGGTCCCTTGCATGTCTTTTCCTGGAAAGTTCTTCCTTTAATTTTATGCATAGGCTGCCCCCCCCCCTCTCCTTTTATATACCACCCATTTCCGGTCATTTGTTTCGCCAGTGATGGTTGTTGACTTCACTCCATCCTTGTATTGAAATTAAAACAACACAAATGCAATCTTCTTTTGATCGAGCCTTAGTTTGTGTTTGTGTAAAGTAGTTAGTTGTTAACACTAGCAGTTAGCAGTTAGTAGTTACTTGTAGTTATATATATAAGCTACTATTTTAGTTGTATTTTGGGTTAGTTGTTGAAATGAAGAAAGTTGCGTGGGTTTATGTCCATTGAGGGTTTACAGGTTTTTGTTCTACGTATTCTTGAACGAGATAGCTTCCGCTGCATCAAAATATAAATCGGCGGAGGGAATAAAAATGGAGAAAATAGTGCACAAGATGATACGCATTAATGGGCTGAACATGCACGTTGCTGAAATCGGACAAGGCCCATTAGTGCTCTTCCTTCACGGCTTCCCTGAGCTCTGGTACTCGTGGCGCCACCAAATGGTGTTCATGGCGGCGCGTGGTTACCGGGCGGTGGCGCCGGACATGAGGGGATACGGTGACACCACTGGAGCACCCGTAGACGACCCTTCAAAGTTCTCCACGCTCCACTTGGTCGGCGATCTGATATCGCTGCTGGACGCCATAGAGATGTCAGATGTCCACTGGAGCACACAAGGTGTTTGTTGTTGGGCATGAATGGGGCGCGGTCGTTGCTTGGCATTTGTGTTTGCATAGGCCTGATAGAGTCAGAGATTTGGTGATTTTGAGTTTGGCTTATGTGCCCAGACATCCTAAGTTGAACATCGTTCACATTGCTCGGAAAAATTATGGAGATGATGTCTTTATCTGCAGATTTCAGGTGATTTTATTCTTTGAATGTTCTTGGCTTGAAGTTTTTACTATGGATTAATGCTACTTAATTTTGTTGCAGGAACCTGGTGATATTGAAGCTGAGTTTGCAAAGATTGGCGTCAAACAAGTTATCAATAATTTCCTCTCCGTGCGTGCTCCTGCTCCCATATATTTTCCTAAGGGTAAAGGATTTGGCTACTCTGCTGAAAGGGCTCCTTGGTTAACAGAAGAGGACCTCGATTACTACGTAAGCAAATTCACACGCACTGGTTTTGCCGGAGCACTGAATTATTACCGCGCTTTGCCCATGTAAGTGTCTGAATTTAGCAATGTGGCAATTTATCGTTCTTGATGTGTGATGCAGGGCATGACCAAAATTGAAAAGTGGGATTTACAAGTTAATTAGTTCAAGATCTTAATTAATTGATTGAGGGATAATATCATTTGTGGATTTGTGGTTTTGGAAGTACACTTTTACTTTGACATTCGGCACCATCCAAATAGTTGATGAAACCAAATGTGAGACTATATACACAATTATGAAGGTTGATTTTCTCTTTTTTCACAATTATTTGGATCCAGATATGTAATTCTTAGTCTTTGCAGAAACTGGGAACTGAACGCCCCATGGATGGGGGCTCAAATAAACGTGCCAACAAAGTTTATGGTAGGAGAATTAGATCTGGCCTACCATTCTCCAGGGATCAAAGATTATATACACAAAGGTGGGTTCAAGAAATGTGTGCCATTGTTGGACGAAGTGGTGGTTGTTGATGGTGCAGCCCACTTTTTCAATCAAGAGAGGCCTAATAAGGTCAACCGACATATCTATGCTTATTTTAACAAGTTTTAGACGTTGTAAATCACTCTAAGTTGATGCCATGGCTCTCTAGCTAGTATGTCCATGCTCATGAACTTTGAAACAATAATGTAGCAAAATATGTTTTCAGCAATTACGGATATGGTTTATCAGACTGTGAACTGTCCGCCGGCCTATGCAAAATATGTTTTCAGCAATTACGGATACGGTTTATATCATGACAATTTGGAGATACAGGAACAAGACGACATTCAATAGTGAACCTTTCAAAGAGGAATCTATATTCGAGACGTGTGGCCTTTAGATGGCTCAAGGCTTAAGCAATTTGGTTCAACCTTGTAAGGCCTCGGATTAGTTCAAAGCCCTCTCCACTATTTCTGCCCGGGGATTGTAAGTTTCTGATTAAAAACAATAGTTGGAACCGTGATTTCAATTTTAACTGAAATATCTATATAACCAAAACCGCGATTTTTTAGCATGTCTAGATGTAAAGAATACGACCATGATGAATGTTTAATACTCAGAAATTAAAATTCTGAGTTGAAAGGGTTAAGATTCTTGATTCTATTCCATTGCATTACCTTTAATACAGGCTCATATTCTAAATGTTGTTGCAGGAACCTGGTGAAACAGAAGCTGAGTTCAGGATCTTTGAGACATTGATTACATATAGAACAGTTGGCTATTCTGCTGATAGGGCTCCCTGGTTAATAGAACTGGATCTCGATTATTACGTAAGCAAATTCTCGCACACTGTGAATTGTTATCGTTCTCTTCCTATGCAAGTCTTTGTATTACAGAATAGTTGAATTTGTTGTTCATCAATTGTCTTGATGAACGCGTCCTGGACGGGGGCTCAAGTAAAGTTTATCATTGGGGAACTAGACCTGGCCTACCATGTTCCAGGAACCAAAGATTTTATACACAAAGATTTTTGTGTCATTGTTAGACCAAGTGGTGGTTGTTGATGAGATCAACCAACACATCTATGCTTATCTTTGTGCTCATAAAAATAGCAGAATAACGAATTTGATTGTGTTGTTATTGGAAAATGTATGCCTATTTAAAGTATGATTATATGCCAATTGATATATGTGTCATAACCTTTTGTTGGAGCAACTGTTGATCATTTTCATATTGATACAAAGAAGATATACATAGTGGGGGATAATGCAGGGAGAAGAAATATATGAAATAGAAAATTATTCCCAATCCTAGTATCTAATCTCCATATTATGTGGCAACGATGTCTATGTCTATGTGTATATTTGTGTGTGACTAAAACAACACAAATTCAATTTCAACAAATAAACTATTAAAAAAAATTCATATTCAATCATACTCTCATTTTTACGACTATTCACCCAAAAAAAATAATCATGAAAATTGAAATGAAAATCTGGTGGAGATTAAGATGCACTATATTTTGTAATATGAAGTGTTATTTTGATTACTGGTTGGATAAATTCTGAGAATTACTACTTTGGGTGTTATTTCTTTTGGACATTAGTTTGTGTTTGTGTGAAGTAGTTAGTTGTTAATAGCAGTTAGCAGTTAGTAGTTAGTTATAGTTGGTTGTATAGTTATATAACTTACTGTTTTAGTTGTATTTTGGGTTATTTGTTGAATTGAAGAAAGTTGCTTGGGTTTATGTCCATTGAGGGTTTACAGGTTTTGTTCTACGTATTCTTGAACGAGATAACTTCCGCTGCATCAAAATCTAAAATCACATCCAAGCACACCAGTAAGATAATTCAAACTTTTTCTTCATTCTTCTTCTTTATTTTTATAGTTAATCAATTTTAAATAAATAATGGGTTGGTAAGATAATTCAAACTTTTAGTTTAGTCTAGTTAATTTCTCATCAAAAATCTCATAGGCGGAGTTAATACTGCAGTAACAATGGAGAGAATAGAGCACAAGATGATACGCATTAATGGGCTGAACATGCACGTTGCTGAAATCGGACAAGGCCCATTAGTGCTCTTCCTTCACGGCTTCCCTGATCTCTGGTACTCATGGCGCCACCAAATGCTCTACATGGCGGCGCGTGGTTACCGCGCAGTGGCGCCGGACATGAGGGGCTACGGCGACACCACCGGAGCACCCGTAGACGACCCTTCAATGTTCTCCACGCTCCACTTGGTCGGCGATCTGATATCGCTGCTGGACGCCATGGCTCCTAATGGACCCAAGGTGTTTGTTGTTGGGCATGACTGGGGTGCGATCGCTGCTTGGCATTTGTGTTTGTATAGGCCTGATAGAGTCAAAGCTTTGGTGATTTTGAGTTTGCCTTATATGCCCAGAAATCCTGAGATGAACGTTGTTGACATGGCTCGGAAAATGTATGGAGATGATGTCTATATCTGCAGATTTCAGGTGATTTTATTCTTTGAATGTTCTTGGCTTGAAGTTTTTACTATGGATTAATGCTACTTTATTTTGTGAGGGAAACAAGACAAATTCTCTACTCTAAGTTGAAATAATAAGATTTCTGGTATTCTTGGTTCTTGGATTTCAGGGGAAATATATAACAATTTTCCAAATATTTTTAGATTGGAGAACAAGTGATGTTTTAATGAAGTTTTGGTATCTTGTTTATATATGATCTGAGTTCTTCCATTTAATTAGTAATTTTTTGTTAGAATCCGATCCAACGATACAATAGAAATGATGTCATTTAAGGCTAAACAAAAAAGAAAGAGTGTCAATTAGTCCTATTTTATAACACTGACGAAAAAGGTAGAATATATCAAATACAAGACTTTATTTAAGCTGCCGGAAAGGTTGTAAAGATAATGTAGCTCAAATTTGAACTTTTCATACCAAATACAACCATGAAGATGTGTGTTCTCAAATCTCAAGTTTTTTATCTTCAATTTTGCTCCAAAGTCGAAAAAATTTAAGATGATTACAACCATCTACTCATGCTTTAAAGGTTTAAGATTCATCTTCAATCTTGTGTTCCATTACCTTTAATTCATGCCATGATCTAAATGTTCAAAGTCTTTCAACAACGTCTTCAAGATTGTTTACTTATGTTGCAGGAACCTGGTGATATTGAAGCTGAGTTTGCAAAGATTGGCGTCATAGAAGTTATCAACAATTTCCTCTCCGTGCGTGCTCCTGCTCCGATATATTTTCCTAAGGGTAAAGGATTTGGCTACTCTGTTGAAAGGGCTCCCTGGTTAACAGAAGAGGACCTCGATTACTATGTAGACAAATTTGCACACACTGGTTTCACCGGAGCACTGAATTATTACCGCGCTTTGCCCATGTAAGTGTCTGATTTTAGCAATGTGGCTATGCTTGAATTTATCGTTCTCGATGTGTGATGCAGGACATGACCAAAATGGAAAAATAGAAAAGTGGGATTACAAGTTAATTTAGTTCAAGATCTTAACTAATTAATTGATTGAGGGATAATATCATTTGTGGTTCTGAAAGTACACTTTTACTTTGACAATCCGCTAGTCAATTGTAGGTCAACTAATAATGAAACCAAATGTGAGACTAAAAGTGTAATTTCAGTCTAAGTTTGATAGTGAGTGAAAAAAGGGGACCAAAACTGGAAAAAAAAAAACTTTAGGGACCAGAAACAATCTTATCCCTTTGATTGAATAAGAAAATGTTGTAAGACATTCACGGGTATTCTTAAAATGAAGGTTGATTTTCTCTTTTTTCACAATTATTTGGATCCAGATATGTAATTCTTAGTCTTTGCAGAAACTGGGAACTGAATGAGCCATGGACGGGGGCTCAAATAAACGTGCCAACAAAGTTTATAGTAGGAGAATTAGATCTGGCCTACCATTTTCCAGGGACCAAAGATTATATACACAAAGGCGGGTTCAAGAAATGTGTGCCATTGTTGGACGAAGTGGTGGTTGTTGATGGTGCAGCTCACTTTTTCAATCAAGAGAGGCCTAATGAGGTCAACCGACACATCTATGCTTATCTTAGCAAGTTTTAGACGTTGTAAATCACTCTAAGTTGATGGCATGGCTATCTAGTATGTCCATGCTCATTAACTTTGAAAAAATAGTTATCATCGCAGAAATAAACAAACTCAATTTTGTTTTTATCAGACTGTGAACTGTCTGCCGGCCTATGCAAAATATGTTTTTAGCAATTACGGATATGGTTTATATCATGGCAATTTGGAGATACAGGAACAAGACGACATTCAATGGTGAACCTTACGAAGAGGAATCTATATTCGAGACGTGTGGCCTTTAGATGGTTCAAGGCTTAATTAATGGAACTCTTATGATGACTGTGGAAGGGAACCGGGACTGTTTGTTAGTTAGTTCTTCGGTTGAGAGTGATTTATGTTCTTTTATTAATGTAATTGTAATTGCCCTTGGGTATTCCTGATACCCGTTAATCTAAATTTTGCCGTTTCCAATATAAGGCCTCGGATTAGTTCAAAGCCCTCTCCACTATTTCTGCCCGGGGATTTTAAGTTTCTGATTAAAAACAATAGTGGAACAGTGATTTCAAATTTTTAGCATGTCTAGATGTAAAGAATACAACCATGATGATGTGTATTCTCAAAGCTAATTTATGTTTATTACTCTGAATTGAAATCTTCATTCAATTTTGCTTCAGAAATTAAAATTCTGAATTGAAAGGGTTAAGATTCTTGATTCTATTCCATTGCATTACCTTTAATACAGGCTCATATTCTAAATGTTGTTGCAGGAACCTGGTGAAACAGAAGCTGAGTTCAGGATCTTTGAGACATTGATTACATATAGAACAGTTGGCTATTCTGCTAATAGGGCTCCCTGGTTAATAGAACAGGATCTCGACTATTACGTAAGCAAATTCCCGCACACTGTGAATTGTTATCGTTCTCTTCCTATGCAAGTCTTTGTATTACAAAATAGTTGAATTTGTTGTTCATCAATTGTCTTGATGAACGCGTCCTGGACGGGGGCTCAAGTAAAGGTGCCAGCAAAGTTTATCATTGGGGAACTAGACCTGGCCTACCATGTTCCAGGAACCAAAGATTTTATACACAAAGGAGGGAGGCTTCAAGAATTTTGTGTCATTGTTAGACCAAGTGGTGGTTGTTGATGAGATCAACCAACACATCTATGCTTATCTTAACCTGTTTTAGATTTAATTTTGTAAGTTTGTTAAGCTGATTCTTGTCCGTGCTCATAAGCTGTTGAATAATAATCGCAGAATAACGAATTTGATTGTGTTATCGAAAAAATGTATGTGTAAACAAACTTGAGTTATGAAGACTCAAACTCGGTTCGATTCTCCTGTTTCACTTTTCGTGTTTCACTAGTATTCCACCTTGCTTGATTTTTAACACTTGTTGATCTCAATACTATAGGACGTTGATTATTTTTTAATATGACACATGTCAATTATCCATATAGAAATAAATTGTGGAATACCAAATTTAAAACAGGTGATTTCATTCAACTCAAACCCTCAACAACTTTATCAAGATAATCAATTATACAATATAAACTCAGACTAAAACATACTTGAAAGAAATAAGAACACACAAGTATTTAAGTGAACGATTGAGATGATCTAAGTTCACTGCCACCATTAATCAACTATTTGATTAAACTTAGAATATGTTGCAAGATAAACCACTAGAAATAAATATCATTTTTTGTCTAATCACACCCAATCACTCGAAATATGAAATCTCCTAACTTCTCTCGTGATCTCACTAAAAAAATGTTAAACATGTAACCTTTATAATGGTATGCTTCAAAATGTTTATACAAGAATTCTACTCATTTTTAATTGTGGTTGTTAACACACGTAGTTAGTTTACATCCTTAGCTACTCGTTGCAACAAATCACATGCAAAATAAATCAACCGTTTGAAAGTTATGTCCCTTTGAAGTTGTAACTGTAATTCGATAAGAAATACTAACGACCACCTTTGGACCTTTGGTAGACTTGTCCTAATATCAGCTGAGAACAACTCAACTGATATAATCCACTTTGAAACCTTCATAAGACAACTTCGTTGTATGAAGACTAACTTCGATGTACATGACCAACACCATTGAACCCATCTCACTTGAAAGACTCGGTTGTCACCTTGGTTGGACAACTAAGCTGACTTCACTGCGACCCAACTCCAACTCCATAGTCTTACTTTGATCTCCTCAGTTAGTATGTTTATCGAAACTCCAGTTTTCTTAAAAAAAATTACATTCCTCCCCTTCCATATGGTCCATGTAACGCATACTCAAATACATATCACAATCTCCTTATCTCCTTGCCTCTCTTCCCCCTTAGCAGTCCACTAAAGTACATCATGTTCAGTAGAGGTTCCTTTGGAAAAACTGTTTTGACTCCAAGTCAGTTACAGATATCCATCGGGCATGTAAATATGACGTGTCGAATTGATTTTGTTTCATTTCGCATAAGCTGCATGTAGTGTCCACATTTGCAACGAACGCTCCTCTTCTTTGAAGCTCCGTCTTCATTGGTAATATTTTCAGTGTTGTTTTCCATGCATGTATTGCCACTTTTTGTGGTACATACTTGTTCCATATGTCCTTATACAACATTTTTTCGTCTGCTAATCCTGCATAATGTATATCCTTGCACTACAAACAATCGTATGTTGCTTTGGTCGAGAATTTTCCATTTGTTGCTAAGCTCCTTCTCCAATAATCCTCTTGTCCTTATCTCAAGGTGTACCTGTTAATCAAAAAATTCATGTCATTCAAGCACTCTAGATCCCTATCTCTACCTCCACTTCCAAGCCCGATGTTCCCTTCCACTTCCCCATT
Source organism: Galeopsis tetrahit (assembly GCA_963675135.1). Taxonomy (NCBI): domain Eukaryota; kingdom Viridiplantae; phylum Streptophyta; class Magnoliopsida; order Lamiales; family Lamiaceae; genus Galeopsis; species Galeopsis tetrahit. The sequence continues at coordinate 65,459,746 of OY776124.1, read as the reverse complement.
TCTCCCACATTTTTATTTTTATCTAAATTAAGAAGAAAAAGGCTAGGGAACTTGCTCCTAGGAGTCTCTTCCCTTGCCCATTTAGCCTCTTAGAAAAGATTATTCAACTCGTTGCCTACCACCCTTTCTAATCATTCCCTGAACCAACCTTTGTTACCATCCCTCTTCCTGGTTCTTTTATTACCTCGCCCCACCAGTCCAACACCTTACGCCCTCTCCCTAGCCCTTGAAATCCTAGTCCTTCTCCCCATGACACCCCAAATTTTAACTCAATCACCTTTGCCCACAAACGCTCTCTTTCTTTCTCTCGTTGTAAAATCTCCACATCCACTTACTCAACAACATCTCATTAAATCTACACACATCCCTCACCCCAAGCCCCCTATATGTTTCCGTTTGCATACGTGATTTCATTTAACCCATGAAATTTTTCTTGCACTCTTAACCCCTCCTCCAAAAAAAAAATATGTTGAGCACATATAATCTCTCTCTAGGTTCTCTTTGGAGCACAATAGGTGGATATATAATACACTAGTATAGAAGATAGGATTTCATTGAGCAATGTTAATATCCCCCTATCAAGATTTTGAGGTCTTTCCATTTCTTTAGCATGATTCAAATTTTGTGTACCACATACGTTTACTCTGAGGCTCTTTTGTGAGCTACCCCACTCTCATTCCCAAGTATGTGAATATAATATTTTCTGCATTGTATCCCATCACATTTGCAATATCTTTCACCCCCTCTTCTTGCACGTTGACTCCATAAATGTTTTACTTCTCTGTGTTTACTTTCAGTCCGGATGTAAAATCCAGTAGTCGAAGGAAACATTTCAGGAAATGCACATTCTCCACACTTGCTTCCCAAACAAAGATGGTATCATCTGCAAAAAGTAAGTTTGATATACAAACCTTGTTCCTACCTACTTCGATTGGTTGAAAGTGCCCATAGTCAACTGCTTTCGATAGCATGATTATGATTCCCTCAATTGCTAATAAGGAAGAGAAATGGTGATAAATGATCACCCTAACTAAGCCCTTTCTCCAACTTAAATTCTCCGGACGGGTTGCCATTCACAAGGACATATGCAAGAGTCATGAAGAAAAATTCATAATATATTATAATTTGAAGTAAGAAAATGAAAAAATGGTGAAAACACCATAAGATATGTGAAAGTGTGTGTGGATTCCTCCTCAAGATTCCTCTAGGTTGTTCTCCTCCCAAAAATATGTCAATTAAATCTATTTATACTTGTAGCAAAGTCATGGAGAGGTTTTGCACTTTAATCCCTAAAAAATGTGAAAAATATGCACCCAAAAAAAAAAAAAAAAACCCGAGTTGACCGAGTGGGTTGTGGCATGCATTCAGCGTGGTTTGGTCGACTCGCCGGGCCGGGTCGAGTCACCCCGACTATTTACGTAGGCCATGCTCAATGGCCGGGTCGACTCGCTCGGCCGGACAATTTTCTCTTTTTCTTGTTTCGTTCATATCTTGAGCGTCCGACCTCCGATTGACTCGATTTTTTTTTCATTTTACTCTATTTTTCGAGACGCTTCTAATGGTACAGTTATCCTCTTGGTTACATTGATTCTTAGACGCGTGTTTTGCTTCCAAATGTTCAATTTACCTACAAAACAATGAATATACCTTTCTCAAACCAATTAAGCATACATCAAAACACATTTGCATGAAAACTATCAATTTCGAGCAATTAAACATAAGGAATTCAGACAATTCTCAAGACACGTATTTTGCTTCCAAATGTTCAATTTACCTACAAAACAATGCACATACCTTTCTCAAACCAATTAAGCATACATCAAAACACATTTGCATGAAAACTAATCAATTTCGAGCAATTAAACATAAGAAATTCAAGCAATTCTCACACAAATCAAACATTAGGAATTAATTCAAGCAATTCTCACACAAATCACCCATCCCTCAATCTTGTAGCTTCTTCATTTTTCTTCCACAAATTATTTAAAACCAAGGTATGTGAGCTAGGCATTCAGGCTTCGAAATGGTTTAGGTCCCTAGTCCTTTACCTTAATCTCGAGGGTAATAGACACATGATTTAATAGCGATCTCTTCAATCCTCTGTGGTAAGTACTAGGCCAGCTCATGAGCCACTCATTGTTAATTAGTATCATGTCTAACTTGCTCTTGCATGTTCCATCAGGTTTGTACCACATGTAAGATCATCCATGGAGTGGCAAATCAATCAAACCAGAGGGTCTAATTAAATTTTCAAAAGCTCGTACATCATTGCTAGTTGAGCTTGCTCTTATGTCTACCCTTTCTTGAAATCTCCAATCACACACACATGCAGAGGATGCTTGTGATACAATTACCTGAATCCTATCCCAAAGGTCCAGGGGCGGACGCACGTATTGCTTGGGGGTGGCCTTGGCCCCCCTCAACATTTGGCCAATTACTACTAATATGTAGTATGTACTATAATTTCTGTAATGAGATATACATATATATATATATATATTTATGTACAATATAATATATTAAACATGCAAATATATCATCTAATTAATAATCATATGATTAATATATATATATATATATATATATATATATTATTTAATAAAAAAAGTTCATATATAGTTTTATTCGGTTTTTAATTGGGTCCCCAGATATTAAAAGGTGAAATTGATCTCCCGAATTAGTCGATCATATATATACGGTTTTAATATGAAACTAGATAGTAAATTTTTATTAAACCTGCAACCACATGCATAAAATATTTATACGTACAAAAATGCACATGTAATTTATGTACGTATGTGTTTTCATAAAAAACCTAGCATCGAATTCTATATCATTATATTATATATATATATATATATATCAATTTTAATTGGATTATCTTCTCTTTATTTTTTTTATTTTTTTTGGCCCCCCTCACTAATTAGTCCTGGGGGTCCGCCCCTGCAAAGGTCTAATCTCTCTATCAATGCACAGGGTGCATATATAATTACCATAGTACAACTAATTCGATTATATCCCCATAATTCGTTAATCACCACTACGCCACTCATATGCCAACAACTTGAGCTCACAAATTTGTTTGAGTTCTAGATGGATGAAATACCTCCTGACCTACCCTCTACTACCATGAAAGCCCACCCAAAATTCCCTTCTCCCCATACACGTCTACAACTTATCTCATCCATTACTTATTTTTTAGTTTCTTGCACAAAGCAAAAATCCACCCTTTTTCTTTTATTTTTATAATTAATCATTTTAGACAAATAATGGCGTGGTAAGAGTCGTAAGACTAGGGGTGGGTAAATATACCGAAATTTCGGTATATCGAGCTTTTCGTATTAAAAAAATATCGAAATTTTTGGTACGGTAACAGTATGGAAAATGATCATACCGCGGTATTTCGGTATTCGATATGAAACGGTATTTCGGTATTCGATATGAAACAGTATATCGATATACCGAAACCTTAATAAAATATTAATTTTATATTTTTTTAAAATTAAAATAACTTTAATTATTAAAACTTAAATAAAATAAACCTTAAATAATTAATTTCAGTATAAAACAATGCTTCAATATTTTCAGTATGAATTGATATACCGGTATTTCGATATGAAATGATGGTTCAATATTTTCGATATGAATTGATATACCAATATGGTACAGTATACCATATACCGTACTGAAAATTCGGTATACCGAAATTATGGTACGATATCGGTATGAATTTTTACATACCGAAAATTTTGGTATACCGAAATTTCGGTACGATAACAATATATATTTTTTCAATATCGAAATTTTCGGTATAATAACGATATGATTCAGTATAGTCGGTATACCGTACCGAACCACCCCTAAATAAGACTAAGATAGTTCAAACTTTGACGCCGACTTTTATTTTAGTATGCATATTCCATTTAAAAAATATATTAAAAAATTTAGCCTCCAAGCACACCCTTTATTCTCTTCTTCTTTATTTTTATATTTAGCGGGTGTATTCAATTGAGATTCTGTTGAATTTTTTTGAACTTTTAAAATCTGGGGTATTCAATTCGGATTTTTAAAAGTCTTTCAAACTTTTGAGGTATTCAATACGGATTTTAAAAAGTCTTTAGAAATCTTTAGGTATTCAACAATCTATGAATTTTAATACTCTATGGATTTCGTTGGATTCTCTTTAAAAAATATAAATAAATTTTACTATTCAAAATCTCTTCTAAAAAGTAGAAATTTCAACGGATTCTCTTAGAAGACTTAAAAGAGAAGAAAAAAAAAACTTTTGTTAACTATGTTCTTCGATAAGCATCACCATCATTATTATGGTGAAAAGATTACATCAAACACAAGCAGAGTTAGTATCATGCTGGATTACATAACTTTTTTCGAAAAGAATGTCGCTCTGATGAATTTTCATTGAATATAAAGAAGATCAAGATTCACCACATGTCAACGTGGAAGAGGAGAGTGGAAGAGGAAAATGGAAAATTTGGAATTGTTTTCTTAATGTCAACGTGGAAGAGGAGAGTGGAAGAGGAAAATGGAAAATTTGGAATTGTTTTCTTAATGCATGGAGATGTTATGTGAAAAATGAAGCCAATGTAAAATGAAGATGAGAATAATAATAATAATGTATAATAATTTTTTTTTAACTAGTTAGTTTATGGAAATCCACGTAAATCAATAAAAAAATGTGTATTTCAGAATCCTATCAAATCTATAAAAATCCATATAAATCAATAAAAAAGTCAGTCAAACTCTGTATAGAGTCTATGGATTTTCTAAATCCACGAACTTTTTATAGTCCAAAAAAATTCAACAGAATCTCAATTGAATATACCCTCCTTAATCAATTTTAAATAAATAATGGCGTGGTAAGAATAAGATAGTTCAAACCAAGGATGAAAATATCGGTATCGGTGAAAATATCGAGACCTTAAATTTATGGAAATATCCATGGATATATGGATATCGATATCGGTAAATTTGAAAAATTGTAAAATTTTAATAACAAACCTTTAATACATAAAATCAATAAAATAATTTGAATACATTTTATATCAATGATAAATTTATATAAAACATAATATATAATGTTATTTCGTATGACATTTATCGATATTTTTCGAAATTTATCGATATTTTACCGATCGATATTGTTATTATCTATCGATATTTTTAATTTTTTTACAAATATCGTGAAAATATTGGTTATTCCCAATATCAATATCGATGAACTCGAAAAATAGATATATCCGGATATTTCCCAATATTTTCATCCATGTTCAAACTTTGACGCCGACTTTTATTTTAGTCTTGTTAATTTCTCATCAAAAATCTCATCGGCGGAGGAAATACAGCAATAACAATGGAGAAAATAGAGCACAAGATGATACCCATTAATGGGCTGAACATGCACGTTGCTGAAATCGGACAAGGCCCATTAGTGCTCTTCCTACACGGCTTCCCTGAGCTCTGGTACTCGTGGCGCCACCAAATGCTCTTCATGGCGGCGCGTGGTTACCGCGCGGTGGCGCCGGACATGAGGGGCTACGGCGACACCACCGGAGCACCCGTAGACGACCCTTCAAAGTTCTCCACGCTCCACTTGGTCGGAGATCTGATATCGCTGCTGGACGCCGTGGCTCCCAATGCAGACAAGGTGTTTGTTGTTGGGCATGACTGGGGTGCGATCGTTGCTTGGCATTTGTGTTTGTATAGGCCTGATAGAGTCAAAGCTATGGTGATTTTGAGTTTGGCTTATATACCCAGAAATCCTGAAATGAACATCGTTGACATGGTTCGGAAAATGTATGGAGATGATGTCTATATCTGCAGATTTCAGGTGATTTTATTCTTTGAATGTTCTTGGTTTCAAGTTTATACTATGGATTAATGCTACTTAATTTTGTGAGGGAAACAAGACAAATCCTCTACTTTAAGTTGAAATAATAAGATTTCTAGTATTCTTGGTTCTTGGATTTCAGGGGAAATGTATAACAATTTTCCAAATATTTTTAGATTGGAGAACAAGTGATGTTTTAATTTGTGAATTTTAATGAAGTTTTGTTTATATATGATCTGATCTGAGTTCTTCCATTTTTTTATTAGTAATTAATTGTTAGAATCTGACAATACAATAGAAATGATGTCGTTTTTTAAGACTACACAAAAAAGAAAAGAGTGTCACTTAGGCCTATTTTAGAACACTGACGAAAAAGGTAGAATATATCAAACACAAGACTTTATTTCCCTTTTTTTTCATCATAGTAATCATATTTAAGCAGACGGAAAGGTTGTAAAGATAATGTAGCTCAAATTTGAACTTTTCATACCAAATAAAACCATAAAGATTTTAATCAGAATAAAGGTGTGTGTTCTCAAATCTCATGTTTTGAAAAAGTTAAAGCTGATTACAAGCATTCAGTCATGCTTGAAAGGTTTAAGATTTATCTTTCCACTGTGGAGTTACATATTGTGTTCTATTACCTTTTAATTCTTGCCATGATATAAATGTTCAGAGTCTTTCACCATCGGCTTCAAGATTGCTTACTTGTATTGCAGGAACCTGGTGATATTGAAGCTGAGTTTGCAAAGATTGGCGTCAAAGAAGTTATCAAGAGTGTCACTTAGTCCTATTTTAGAACACTGGCGAAAAAGGTAGAATATATCATATAGAAGACTTTATTTCCCTTTTTTGTCATCAAAGTAATCATATTTAAGCTGCCGCAAAGGTTGCAAATATAATGTAGCTCAAATTTGAACTTTTCATACCAAATACAACCATGAAGATTTTAATCAGAATACAGATGTGTGTTCTCAAATCTCATGTTTCTTGTCTTCAATTTTGCTCCAAAGTTGAAAAAATTTAAGCCGGTTACAACCATCTACTCATGCTTCAAAGGTTTAAGATTCATCTTCAATCTTGTGTTCCATTACCTTTAAGATCTTATAAATGTTCAGAGTCTTTCACCATCGGCTTCATTGCTTACTTATGTTGCAGGAACCTGGTGATATTGAAGCTGAGTTTGCAAAGATTGGCGTTAAAGAAGTTATCAAGAATTTCCTCTCCCTGCGTGATCCTGCTCCGATATATTTTCCTAAAGGTAAAGGATTTGGCTACTCTGCTGATAGGGCTCCCTGGTTAACAGAAGAGGACCTCGATTATTACGTAAGCAAATTCGAACACACTGGTTTCACCGGAGCAGTGAATTATTACCGCGCTTTTCCCATGTAAGTGTCTGATTTTTGCAATGTGGTAATGGTTGAATTTATCGTTCATCGTTCTTGATGTTTGATGCAGGGCATGACCAAAATGGAAAATAGAAAAGTGGGATTTACAAGTAAATTTAGTTCAAGATCTTAATTAATTGATTGAGGGATAAATGGACAATATCATTTGTGGTTCTGGAAGTTCACTTTTACTTTGTCCTTGGCTCCACCTGACTTGACCGAATCAACTATATTAGGGTGTTAAATTTATTTATTTGAAAAATATTATTTACATTTAGCACCCCAAAATATTAGACCCAAATAGTTTACATTTAACGCCTCAAAATAGTTGATTCTATCAGTCAATGGATGGTCAGCTAATGATGGGATCAAATGTGGGGAGTAGAAATGTACTTTTAGAATGAAGTTTGATAGTTAGTGAAAGCAAGGGACCAAAACTGGAAAAAAAAAATTAAACTTTAAGGACCAAAAAATATACTCTCTCTGTCCCATAGGAATTTGCACACTTTTCATATAAGAATGACCCATACCAATTTACCCATATGAATGTCCCATACCAAATATTGTCATAACACTCACCCTCAAAATATACGCATATTTACCCATATACCATTACTTTTTCACACTCAATCTACCTTTTACTTTACTTTATTCATAAAAGTTTATAAAACTACCCCTCAAAATAGCACTCATTACTACACTTTTTCTTACACATTTATTAAAATGTGTGTCATCCCAGAGGTGTAAGTTCCTTTGGGACGGAGGGAGTATTATCTAATGAGATTAGAGAACCACCAATTACAAATGTATACAGGAGACGACTTGAGAATTAATTTAGTTGATGTTATTCCTTTATTTCATGTTTGGGCCTTGGCCAGATTGTTTTGGGCCTTCTGCGGAACTAGCTTCCGCGTTGATTGCTACGGTAATCTAAGTGTTCACTTGGGTTTCTAGAATTCGTAGTTTGGGGTCTCATCAATTGGCTTCAGTGCCAGTTTCCGATGATTGTCAATTACAATATGGTATTGTATAAACAAAGGTTCGCTCAAATAGAGACCTCACTCGCACAGCTGAGCAATGCGTTACAAGCAGTTTCAGAGTAACTCGGGGAACGTTCAAGCGGGATTCGCGAGAGAAGGTGATAGACCTTGCTATCGGAAAGTAACATGAACACACAAGACAAGAATATAAACGAACAACTCCCAATTAAGGGCCCAAGAGAACTCTCTTGCCACAAGCTTAAAAGCTGCAATCAATATTATTTCCTGAATGAATCTCTAACAAACACTCTCAGCCTTTATATACTCAATGCTTCCTAACTCCCTCAACTAACTACTAACTATAGCTCACACAACAGAAACAATAACCAACTGCCAACTACCAAAACATAACAGAAACAATAACCACCACATCACAAACTTATTTCCCTTTTCCTCTTTTCTTGTAGACTTTACTATCCTGTCGACTATCAGAAGGAATCGAAGTGATCGACACCAAGACAATGGTTGGATAAAGAAGAACAGTACTTCGACATCAAGAAAATACATTCGAAAAACAGGGCTCAAATAACTTCATACTACTTGGAAGGAGACGCAAGACAATGGTGGAGATGGTTTGAACAAACCTCCAAATGGCGAACTGTAACGTGGGAACAATTCAAAGAAGGCCTACTTCTGAGATTCGCCGAAACACAATACGAAGACGCAAACGAAATCATGAGCCGACTAAAGAAAACTGGTACTTTTAAAGATTTCCTCAAGGAGTTCGAAAAAGGAGTGAACTAAGTACCCCACTGGCCGAAAAGCGATATTCTAGAGACCTTCATGGCCGGGGTAAAGCCGGAAATTGCGAGCGAGCTTCGGATGTGGAAACCTAAAGACCTTCGTGAGACAATTGTATTGGTGACACACAAGGACGAGCAATTACGGTAAAAAAGGTCGTACGACCCAATGAATAAGGGGGGGACGATGTCCTATGCTCGTCAGTTTGGCCCAAGAACGTGGGGGACGAACATGAACAATTCAACCCCACCTTCAGCAACACTGCCCACGCTGAATAAACAAGTACCCGAAATTAGTAACCGTCGAGGACAGTTATCTAGCGAGGAAATCAGTCGTCGACGACGAGAAGGACTATGCTTTACATGTAACGAGAAGTATACATGGGATGACAAGTGTCCAGGGGAAAAATTCATGTGTCTATTCATCAAATGACGAGACAAAAGAGGAAGAGGACAGTACGCCAGTGTACAACGAGGATCCGAGGGACGAAAAGGAACCCGAGGACAAGATCGAACTCCACTGAATGGAAAACATCGCACCAAACGAGCAATCAATATCGAGCACCAAGACAGCCACGTTGTCAAAAGGAGGGCGAGGAAAATCCTTAAAATTCAGAGGATGTATTGGGGAGATTGACGTCCTAATTCTGGTCGATAGTGGGGCTTCACTAAATTTCATCTCTGACACGGTGGCGAACAGTCTCAATCTCTCGACCAAGAAGACAATAACCTCGTTTCAAATCGAAACAGGTAGAGGTAACGCGTTAAATTGCAATATCAAATACGAAAATATCTCGCTAACAGTGCAGAGCATTAGCTTCGCAGTCGATCTGTTTGCGTGTAAATCTCCACACATTGATGTATTCTTGGGCATCCCTTGGCAGGAATCCTAAGCCCACTTATCTTCGACTGCAAAACCTTGACAATCCAATTCGAGCACGACGGGTTGTCACGCAGGCTGCAGGCCACGGGCACAACACCCCGATTAGTATTAAGGCCGAGCAGTTACAGTACGAATGGGAACAAGGGGGTGATTTTTTCCTCCTGACGGATTTAGGAACAGCACATATGAAGTCAGATATAAACAGCGAAGAGTAACAACGCCACATCCAGGAATTATTAGGCGAATTTCCCGAAGTCACGACGACAAACACCACTACCACCTCAACGGGAATTTGACCACTGCATTCGATTAATTGACGAAACTAAACCAGCCAATGTTGCTCCATATAGATACACCCATTTCCAGAAGGAAGAAATAGAAAAACAGGTACACGAAATGCTCGAATCCGGTCTTATTCGGTACAACACCAGCCCGTTCTCGTCCCCTGTCCTATTGGTTAAAAAGAAAGACTCAACATGGCAATTCTGCACCGATTATTGTGCACTCAATGCGACAACCATCAAGGATTGTTTCCCAATTCCAACAGTGGATGACATGCTAGATGAACTCCACAGGGCAGCTTACTTCTCTAAAATGGATCTTAAAGCCGACTACCACCAGATCCGCATGCACCCGGACGACATCCCAAAAACAGCGTTTCGTACACGCAACATACATTTTAAATACCTAATCATGCCGTTCGGACTTAGCAACGCCCCCTCAACATTTCAGGCCATCATGAACCACATATGCAGAAAATTTTGCGCTAAATTCGAAGAAATAGCTCGCCCACTGCATAATTTGACCTGAAAGAACAGTTTTTCATGGACTATCGAAGCACAATCAACCTTTGAAACACTGAAACGTGCCATGAGTTCCACTCCGGTACTGGTGCTGCCCAACTTCGAGTAGGAATTCACGATAGAAACAGATGCTTCGGGGCACGGTATGGGAGTTGTCCTCTCCCAACGAAATCGACCTATTGCGTTCATGAGCAAGGCTATATCAGCATCTAAACTTTCATGGTCAATTTATGAGAAAGAAATGTTTGCTATCCTCGAAGCCATAAGATGTTGGCGACCTTATTTGATTGGACGACGCTTCAAAATCATCACAGACTCAACGCAGCCTCCGTTTCCTCTTGGAACAACGAATCACAACATTGGAACAACAGAAATGGATAGCCAAATTGGTCGGATTCGACTATGAAATTTTATCTAGACCCGGTAAGGAGAATAGCGTCGCAGGCGCCCTATCCAGAAAACCCCAATCAGACGAACTACACATGGCACTCTCTAGCCCCTGCACGGGCCTATGGCACGACATCGCCACGGCCACCCGAACGGACACACACCTTGCACCCATACTTCAGCAGCTAACCGACGGACAAATTCCGCTCGACAGATGGGACTTACGGAATGGATGTGTTGCATACAAGGGCAAGATACAGGTTCCAGCAAGTGATCTGTGCTCGCAACTGATTACGACATTCCATGTCTCGGCCTTTGGTGGCCATTCGGGTGTTCTGTGCACAATAAATCGGCTACAATAGTTGTTCGGCTGGACAAACCTTAAGCGTGATGTGATACAATTTATCAAAACCTGCGACGTATGTCAGCGACATAAAGCCGACAACCGCACACCAACTGGTCTTCTTGCCCCCTTACTGATTCCATCACAGGTATGGACTGACATTTCAATAGATTTTATCACAGGTTTGCCCCGATCCCACGGCAAGGATGCGATTCTTGTGGTGGTCGATCACCTTTCAAAATATGCCCATTCTATTGCCTTTCGCCATCTGTATTCCGCTGTGTCCATCGCTGAGGTTTTCATCCGCCATATTATTCGCTTGCACGGCATCCCGAGGACTACCGTTTCCAATCGTGACCGACCGAGTCTTTATTAGCAATTTCTGAGACTTGTTCAAACTCCTAGGTACAAAGTTGCAGTTTAGTTCCGCCTCGAATAGTACCTCCTATGCATTACATATCACAAGCCGAAGGATTGGGAAGCACACTTAGCCTGGACAGAATATTGGTACAACACCACGTACCACAACGCTATCAAGATGACTCCATTTAAACGGCTGCCCTGCTGTCCCTATTCTGTTCCACGACCCCGGGTCCACAGCCGTCCACGAGGTGGACATTCAACTCAGAAATCGAGATGCTCTTGTTCGTGAATTACACTTGAATCTGACAGCTGCGCAAAATCGAATGCGCCAATACACTGACGCTGAATGACGACCAGAGGAAATCCAGCCGGGTGATTGGGTTTACCACTTTACCTCAAACTCCTACCTTATCGACAACAAACCATTGTTCGCCGAATTAATCAGAAGCTTGCAAGTAAGTTCTTCGGCCCTTTCCAGGTGATAGAACACATTGGGCCAGCCGCATATCGTCTCGACCTACCCGCCGACTCCAGAATTCACCTCGTTTTCCACGTCCACGTTGGTCCGGATGCACCTACATGTCCTACCTTACTCACATATTCAGGCGACGGCACACCAGATTTGGTGCCTGATCGCGTAATGGAGTATCGTTGGCATCGGAAGATGCTACTTGGGATCTCGTTGACAACTTACGAAGTCAATTCCCTGACCTTAACCTTGAGGCAAGGTTCGTTTGCATGGCAGGGGTGTTGATGATATTACAGAACCACCAATTACAAATGTATACAGGGGAAGGTAACGAGTGACGACTTGAGTATTAGTTTTGTTGTATGCACTTAAATCGGGTTGACTTGGATGTAGGCTGTTCTTAGTACAATACAAACATATAATTTATACGGGGGTTATTACGCGTTTATATGGATTAAAGAGATGATTTGTGATGAACTTGATGAAGAACACACAAGAACACAAGATATAGCTTCTTGGAGAAGCTAAAGCTTTAGAAGCTTGGGAGAGTTTATTGCTTTGGGATGGGGTGATTGTATGAATTTCCAACTTATGTTACAAATGAGCCCAAATGGGCATTATATACTGCTTTTCAAGGGCTGCCCGCCCTTTACACGTGGCGCCTTCAGATTGGACCTTCATTCTGCCCGAAAAGGTGATTTGATGGCGCATTTAATGCTAAACCGCCTTAGGTGCTCGTCCTCGCCGAGATGCCGAGGAGCTGGGCCATGGTGGTCGCCGGAGGACTTTCGAGGGGTGTGGTCGCCACGCTCCATGCTGTCTCCCAAGACTTCAATACTAAAACTTAACTGAGAATAAGCACGTGCTCGCCACACATTTGGGCGAGCAGCTAACTAAGACAATGCTCGCCAACATCTTTGGACGAGCACTTAAATATATTAAATACAATAAACCTATTACATTTTCTTGGTCTTGTTGACTAGTCGTCGTACGACTTTGTTGACTGGTCCTCGCCACGTAAGATGATGACTAGGATTGACTTGTCAAAGATTGACCTCTTTGACTAGGTATAACATTTGCCCCCTGGTCGCCTTACTTCGTATTCGTAGAATGGTAAGGCGAGCAGTTCGATCGCTTTTTTCGACGGTGAAAATGGTTCTCGACAACACAATCAATTTCGAGATTTTGATGACGTGAGATGGAGGCGGTCGCCTCGTTTCCTACGCCGAGCTCGCCTTCCGAGGCACTTTTGATGACGTATGATGTGACTGGTGTCAGGCGCGTGGGCGGCGCTCGAAATTTGAAAAGCGCGCGTGGGGCGCGTGCCGACCTCAAAGGTTGCGCGTGAGGGTCACTCTCCGAATTCGAATTCGGAAATGGCCCCAAATTTTTGGGAAAATTACGGATTTTACCCCGTTTTTTGCAATTAGGTCCCTGCATAGTTTTGCCTATAAATATGACTTTCCTCCTTCTCAAAACACTTTTACCATTTTGCAACCTTGAATTTCTCTCGAGTTTTCTTCCGAGCTTCTTACTTCAAGCTTTTCCGGCGAGTTTGGGTGGTTTTCGATCGATAAAAAGGTATTTAACTCTCATTTTCTTCTTAAAAACTTCTTTTTCCCCCTTTTCTTTAGAAAAAATGGATTTTGGCGGTGGTTCTGGTGGTGGTTCGCCGCCGTTAGACGGTGGTGCCGCTGGTTCCGGCAAGGCTGATCGTCTAGCCATGGTTTTGTCGGAGAGGGCGTCTTCGTCGGACTCTAGGATCCTTTCTCCTGACCCCATAAATGCTAGTGTTCGCAACCTAGGAAAAGCAGTGGTCGTTGACGTCGACGAGCTCGATGACTCTGAAAGGGATGATGCCGGCAATGATGCCGAGGAGGGCGATGCCGAGGAGGGCAGTGAGACGGACTCTGATTTGCATGATCAGGGTTTGGATCGGGAGGTGGGCGACCAGATAGAAATCGCCCAAGTCGAGGAGACCTTGACGAGGAGCCTCCGCGAGGACTATGAAGAAGTTGTTCGATATGCGGAGAGCATAAAGGACATCTTGAGTGGTCGGGAAAGTTTAGATGGCGATGAGGTCTCGAGGGAGGCCTATTATAAATATATCTGCGAATACCTTCCTCGAGATGTTCCTCGCCCGCATCGAGAAGCTTTCCAAACGATATATGAGGCGAGCAACTATGCAAGCAAAGTCTCCTCGGCGCAGTTAGAGAATTCTCGAAAAAAGTACCAACTGCCGGCCGATGTGTGCTTTTTCGTTCCTCGCGAGGATGAGAGGGCCGACCAGCCGCCAGAGGGCATGGTCGCCGTCAACATTGGTATGATGGAGGCAGGGCTTAGGTTTCCCCTGCACCCCAGTATCTCAAATTTTCTACATTTCCTGAATGTTGCCCCTTCACAAATTTTACCGAACGGTTGGTCGAACCTGATCGGCATTCTTACACTGTTCGGCCTGGTGGCGGCCGAGAATGGATGTCGGAAAACGTGGCTTAGCCCGAAGGAGATTAACTATCTCCTTCAGGCGGCCGAGACCGGAGAGAAAGTAGGCCACGGGTATTACTATGTTAGAGGCCGAGATAATTTCAAGTTGGTCGAAGGGGTTTCCAACAAGATTAGGGATTGGAAAACCAACTGGTGGTGGGTAGCCGGGGACTAGATGAGTTCAGTGAGGCCGGATGGATCTTCTGATCGCATTCCCATTGAGACCGAATATCAAAGAATTCGTGGTAAGTCTTTTAAATTCTGCTCGTTCTTGTCTATACTGAATAACTCCTCGCTTTTTGTAGGTGAAACTGTTCGCAAGAGGACCGCCGACCACCGTCTCACTCCTCTCTTTCAGTACCACGTTTGCTGTGTTCTCAACCGTCGCTACCTGGAGAGGTCTTGCCGATTTCTGAACAGGGAGTGTATGCGCGAGCGAGCAGGTCTCAGAGTACCTCCTCATCACTTCACTCGAGAGTTCCCTCCAGGTAAAATATTTCCAAATTTCTTTTAAATTTACTCTTCGAAGATACTACCTTCTCGCTTCTCTTTCTAGTAGTGGTTCCTCAACGGGTTGTCGCCTATCTTTCTCCTACCGTTGAAGTCGAGCGCCTAAAAGCGACCAGTATGCTTCGACAGGCACAAATACTCCGCGAGCGCAAGATTGTTGATGGCGCCGGCAAGAAAAGAAAAGGGGCGGAGAGCTCGGGGGCTCCACCAAAGAAGGTCGCTAGACCGGCCAGAGGGGGGACTTCTCGCCCACCTGCTGCTGAAAGGAGGATCTCGCCGAGGAGATCTCCTCCGCCGAGGATCTCGCCCCCCCCCCCCCCCCAAGCCTGTTGCTTCCCCTCCTCCCCGAAGCACTCGGCTTCTACCGGTCGCGAGACCCGGTCGATAGGGAGCCTCTGAACCTGTTCGCACAGAGGGCGATGAAGCACCTACCTCGTTCGTTGACGACCTCACTGGTCGAAGAGGTCGACAACCATAACGCCATGGAAAATGCGCGCCTGGTCGCCATTGACTTGAGCCGAGCCTCTTATACCATGGAGAAGCTCGCCAGCCAGATTGCTGAAGGTCGCAAGCTTAGCGAGGACAGGGCTGCGAAAGTTGCTCAAATGGCTAAAGCAAAAACTGTTGTTGAGGGGAAGCTGCTCGCCTCAGAGGAGAAAGTGGTCGACCTCGAGACCAAGCTGGCCATTGCTGAGGTAAATTTGGCCGATTCTGAGGCCCAACTGGAGATGGTTCGAAAAAAGGATCAAGAAGATCTTCAAGAGATCGAACGTCTCCGTGCTCGCCTCAAGACTGCCGAGGACGAGGTAAGGACCCTTACAAGTAAGTCCGCAACTGACGAGGAAGAGTTGGCCACTCTTCGACAACAGCTGGTCGATGCAATAGATGAGAGAGATGAGACAACTGAGCTCGCTGGGGGCGTGGCCATGTTATCGGTGGCGCTTACTGCCCATGGGCTCATTTATAGGCTACTGGACGTTCATCCGGAAGTGGATGTGATTCCGCTCGGCGAGCTTCTGGACGACCTCCTTATGAAGAAGAATCCTCAGCCCGGAACCGAGATCCCCTTGCTTCCGTTGGTGCAAATGGGACTCCAGTTCCCTCGACTCTTGGGAGTTCCGGTGGAGTTCGTGAATCCTCCCGAAGACTCCCCAACCCAACAGGGCGAGCAGAGTGCTCCTGCTGAAGTGGAGGTTGTGGACGAGGAGGGGGTATCTGGCGAGCAAGTTGCTCCTGCCGAGGAGAATGTTTAGTTTGCTTGTATTGTTTTGTTTTTCTTAGGACTGTTCGGCCATTAAGGCCTTTTTTGTAATTTCAGCCTTCTAAGGCTTTTTAATGAATGGAAGTTTTTGCTTATGATGTGTTCGTTTTTCCAATTGTTTTATGATAATTTTTTGCAAGTGCTTTTAATAAATATTTTTCTTTCATTGGTTTGTTCGACGTTTGTTATTCTGCGAGCATCTTTAAGAAAGAGTGCTCGTCTTTTCTTTGCGGGCATCTTTAAGAAAGAGTGCTCGTCTTTCCTTTGCGAGCATCTTTAAGAAAGAGTGCTCGTCTTATCTTTGCGAGCATCTTTAAGAAAGAGTGCTCGTCTTTCCTTTGTGAGCATCTTTAAGAAAGAGTGCTCGTCTTTCTTTGCGAGCCTCTTTAAGAAAGAGTGCTCGTCTTTCCTTTGCGAGCATCTTTAAGAAAGAGTGCTCGTCTTTCCTTTTGCGAGACTCTAAGAAAGAGTGCTCGTCTTTTAGAGTTAACCATTCGTCGGTTGAACTCTTTGTTTGATAGGTAGTGACCATCTTTGCTACTACCTTGCGAGCATCTTTAGAAAAGAGTGCTCGTCTTTTGTTTCCTAGATGGCTACGCAGAGCCTTGTTTAAACTTTCAAATTTATCTAACACTTGATGGAAATTTAAAACTTTGCTTGAATTGAAATGATGATTAAAAACAAATTATACATATGAAATAATTTAAAAACTTACTGGTAATATTTCTTCAGCTTGACCGCGTTCCATGGGTACTTGCTCGGCTTGCCCTCGAGATCTTCAAGCTCGTATGATCTGTTTAGGAGTGTGCGCGTTATTCGGTACGGACCCTCCCAAGTCGGGCCAAGTATGCCAATGGACTGCTCCGTTGCCCTCCGAAGTACGAGCTGGCCGATAGTGAATTGGCGAGCACGTACTTTGGTGTTGTAGTAGCGTTCTGACCTTTGCTTGTAGACCACATTCTTCTCGTCCGCTGTTAGCCTTCGTTCTTCTAGGAAGTCTAAATCGGAGAGCTGTGCATCGTTATTCAACTGCTCGTCATAATTTGCTACTCGAAAAGTTTGGACTTGCCCCTCTGCTGGTATGACAACTTCGGTTCCGAACGCGAGCGCGAACGGAGTTTCACCAGTAGAATTTCTCGTGGTCGTCCGATATGCCCACAGAACCATGTGCAGCTCTTCGGCCCATTTGCCCTTCAATCCATCCAGCTTAGCTTTCAAGGTGTGCTTGATGATTTTGTTGATCGCCTCTACCTGACCGTTTGATTGTGGATGGTAGGGTGTTGAAAAAATTTTCTTGATGTTCCATCTTGAGCAGAAATCCATCATGTCTTGACTTGTAAATTGACGTCCGTTGTCGGTCACTATCGCTCGTGGTAGGCCGAACCTGCAAATTATATTCTTTCAAATGAAGCTTGTCATTTGGCCCGTTGTGATGGTCTTCAATGCCTTTGCCTCTGTCCATTTGGTGAAGTAATCGACTGCTACGACGACGAAAGTTACCCCCCCAGCAGCTGGTGGGAAAGGTCCGATGATGTCGATCCCCCACTTCGCGAAAGGCCACGAACTATACACCGAGATGAGCTCGTCTGGTGGTGAGTGAATGGCGGGAGCGAAGGCTTGACATCTCTTGCACGTCTGCGCGTAATGGATTGCATCTTTCTTCAGTGTTAGCCAAAAATAACCTTGTCTTATGATCTTTAGAGCGAGCGCTTGCCCCCCTGTATGATTTCCACACACTCCATCGTGGATTTCGTGCATGACGATCTTGGCTTCATCTTCTCCGAGGCATTTCAATAAAGGCATTGAAAAACCCCGTTTGTACAGCTGGTCGCCCACAATTGAGTACCTTGCGGACCTGAGTTGCAATCTGGTTGCTTTCACTTTGTCTGCCGGGAGCTCGCCGGTCTTGATGTACTTGATGATCGGCGTCCTCCAGTCCTCGTCGCTGGTCGCTTCAACCTGCAAAACTTGACCTCTGTTCACCGACGGGGAAGAGATCTTGGTGATGGTTGCTTCTGAAAAAATTGCCTCCCCCTCTGAAGTGGCCAGCCGAGCTAACGTATCTGCTTGCGTATTTTCCTCCCTAGGGATTTGCTCGATGTGGAATTGATCAAATTGCTCGAGTAATCCTTTCACTAGGTCTTGATACTTTATCATCTGATCGCCGCGAGCCTCGTATTCGCCCGTGATTTGACATACAACCAGCTGAGAGTCAGAAAAATTTTTCAGTTTTCTAGCGCCCACGGCCATAGCCATCTTGATTCCTGCAACCAGAGCCTCGTACTCTGCTTCGTTGTTGGTCGCCCGATACTCGAACTCGATCGCCGAAGCAAACGTCTGTCCGGTTGGGCTGATGAGGACAACTCCTGCCCCTGCTTTGGTGCTCGTCGACGAGCCATCGACG
The DNA here is from genome assembly GCA_963675135.1 of Galeopsis tetrahit. Taxonomy (NCBI): domain Eukaryota; kingdom Viridiplantae; phylum Streptophyta; class Magnoliopsida; order Lamiales; family Lamiaceae; genus Galeopsis; species Galeopsis tetrahit. The sequence continues at coordinate 65,440,823 of OY776124.1, read as the reverse complement.
AATAGTGATCAAGGAAGCTCGATTCCCTCGGCCAATTTCTCCGGGAAAGTGAGCTCTATGATGAATTCTGCCAACACTTGTCCCTTGATTGCCGTTCTGGGTGCGTAGGTGAGACCAAATTGTCCGATCTCTACTGACCATTTTAGAAGTCTTCCCGCGGTATCCGGACGATGCAGTGCTCGTCGGAGAGGAAAAGTGGTGAGGACGACCACCTCGTGGTCGAACAGGTATTGCCTTAATTTTCTAACACTCATGACTAGTGCGTACGCCAATTTTTCCATTGGAGTATATCTCAACTCCGCATCTCGCAGTGTTTGACTTACGTAGTAGATAGGCAGATGTGTGCTCCCCTCAGCTCGGACGAGCACTGAACTGATCGCACAGTCAGTGGCCGCCAAGTATAGATATAAAATTTCGCCGGGGACTGGCTTGGATAGGACCTTCGGATCCGATAGATATTCCTTCAATTCCTCGAAAGCTTTCTCGCACTCGTCGGTCCACTCGAACTTTCCTTTCTTCAGAGCGTCGAAAAAAGGTTTGCAACGATCGCCCGTTCGTGCAATAAATCTATTCAGCGATGCAAGGCATCCTGTCAACCTCTGAACTTCTTTCACGTTCCTTGGGCTTTGCATATTGATTACTGCTTGAATTTTACTCGGATTCGCCTCGATGCCCTGCTGGCTAACTAAGTGCCCCAGAAATTTTCCTGAGCTAACTCCAAAACCGCACTTCTTTGGATTTAACTTCATGTTGTACTCTCTTAGAATATCGAATGTCATAGCAAGGTGGTGTAGGTGGTCTTCTTTTCGTAAGCTCTTGACAACGATGTCGTCGATATAGACCTCTACCATCTCACCGATGTGCTTTTCAAACATCTTATTTACCAGTCTTTGGTACGTTGCCCCCGCGTTTTTCAAACCGAAAGGCATTCTTTTCCAGCTATACATATCACGCGCCGTCATGAAGGCCGTATGTCGCTGGTCGTCGGGATGCATTGCAATCTGATGGTACCCTGCGAAGGCATCCATGAAAGTTAAAATCTCATGCCCCGCTGTATTATCCACTAGGTGATCAATGTGGGGCATCGGAAAATGATCTTTTGGACAGGCGTCGTTTAAATCTGTGAAGTCTATGCACAATCTCCACGACCCGGTCGTTTTCTTGACGAGCACTGGATTTGCCAACCACTCAGGATCAGTTCCAGTTTTTTCTATTAACTTGTTGTCGATCAGTTTCTTGATTTCGACTGCCAAAGCCGCACTTTTATCAGGCCCAAATTTTCTTCGCTTTTGGGTGATGGGTCTTTTTGTTGGATCAATATTTAGTCTGTGGTAGGCATGATTCGTGGGAATGCCCACCATATCTTCGTGCGACCAAGCGAACGCACCGATGTTCTCCTTCAAAAATGCGATCATGTCCGATCGCAGATGTTCTGGTAAATTCGAACCTATGAATACTTCGAGTTCGGGACGAGCTTCATTCAATTGGATGGTTTCAAGGTCCTCCGCTGAAGTCGCCCGCTCTTTAGGCTCCTTCCAACGAGGGTCCTCAATTCCGTATTTTGGCTCAAAACCTAACCTAGGCTCCAGGTCTGGAAAGTTTTCTGGAGATTGGTCGCCGGGGAACTGGTCGCCCGGATCTGTCTGCTCGTCGATTTCCATTGGGGTGTGGTCGTCCACTTCCATGGAGGCGTGCTCGTTCGCCTCCACTTGGTGGTCGTCGGAACGATGACTGCACTCCCCAACTTCAATTTTTCTGTACTTGCTAGGAAGACCCTCCAAGTAGTTCATTTGTTCTGTTTGAGTTTGACACATAATATACTTTCCAACCATGGCGCTTTCTTTAGAATGACGTTTTGCAAAGCGGACGAGACACTCCCTCGCCCGTGTCTGATCGCCCTTAACGATTATAGCTCCCGCCGGGGTTGGAAATTTAATACAGTAATAATAAGTTGAAGCGGCCGCCTTGAACTCGTTGAAGAAAGGTCGGCCTAGGAACGCGTTGTAGGATGATGGCATGTCGATGATCAAGAAGTCGAGCTGCCTAGCATGGTGCATTTCAGGCTCTTTTGACGATGCCAACTCCAAGGACAATCTGATTTTCCCAATGGGAAGGTTGCGCGTGTCCCCGAACCCTACGATTATATCGTCGCAAGGCTCGATGTAATCTGCATATCCACCAAGAGCATCCAAAGTATGCTTGAAAAGGATGTTGGTGTATGACCCAGTGTCGATCATCATGCGATGGACGACAGTTCCCATTATCTTTCCCGTGATGACCAACGCATCATTGTTTGGCTGCACCACGCCGTTCAGGTCGTCGTCCGTGAAATGGATTTGATGAGAAAGAGGCTTCTCGGCAGTTGGAGCGACGCACACCTGGTGCACATTGTTGAGTGCTCGTTGTTCGCCCTGAGCCCGGCGAACAGACAGAGCGACTCCGGATTGAGTCCCCCCCAAAGGTCCCTCTATCACAAGGCAGTCTTGGCCCAGATTGTCGATGTCGCCAAGAGCATTCTTTGGCATGGGAGGAGTTAGCTTGGGACGGTTCAATTGTTGGCGTAGGTCGCCGCCGCTGTCGTCGCGACGCTTCTTGCCCCTGTTGTCGCCGTTTCCACCTCCGGACTTGATGAATTGGGTGAGCTTACCCTCATTGTAAAGTTTGAAGAGATTTCTCACCAAGTCTCGGCACCCATTGGTGTGGTGGCCGACAGAGTTGTGGTAGTTACAAAATTTACTACCATCAAGATTTGCATCGCTCGTATGCATGGGCTTTGCTTGGGGGAGCAGATTTTTCCCCCTGATTGCGTCGTAGATGCCCCTTGGATCCACGGTGAGGGCCTCCCTGAACTGGATGATCTCAGGTGCCTCCTCGAACGGCCTGAAGTTCGCTGGGCGAGCACTGCCAGCCTGAGTGGTCGCCTTCTTGGGCTGGGAAGATTCCCCAGTGTTCGTGTTTTTCTTGGGCCACACTCTCTTGGACGCGTCAGGCTGCTCGTTAGCCTTGGCAGCGTCCATTATCTCCTCCATCTGAATGAAGTTTCCAGCCCTCGTGCGGAAGTCCGCATAAGAACTGGGGAAAGTAAGATGGATAGATTCCCACAGCTTGGTACCTATCCTGAGACCGGAAACCGCTGAGATCAGCTTCGTCTCGTCGTTCACGGCCTCCCCATTGATCACCAGCCTATCGAAGCGCTCGATGAAGTCTTTGCCTGATTCAGTCAGGGATTGGCGAACGTTCGCCAAACGTTGCTTTGAGGCTGGGCGAGCAGCAATAGACCCATAGTAGGTCAGAAAGTGTTGTCCCAGCTCAAGGAAAGAGGTGATAGATCCGGGACTCAATGTTGTGTACCATCGATGAGCCCGATCTCCCAAAGTTAGGGAGAAGTTTCTGCATTGTGTTGCGTCCGTTGCCCCGATTGAGGCCATATAGTTGGAGTACTTGGACAAGTGTACTCTGGGGTCGGACATCCCATCATATGCCGCCATGGAGGGCATTTGGATCTTCCTTTGAATGGGGGCAGTGAGGATTGCAACACTTAGTGGAGGTGCGGGCAGACTGATCGGCAATGTGGTCCCTTGCTTCGAGGCGACCACCTCTGCTCGCAGAGCGTCCATCTCTTGTTTCATTAATTTTTGGGTTTCGAGGAACTGGGCGATTTGCCCCTCCTCAGCAGTTTGAGCTCGTGGGACGACGTTCTCGTCACGTCGACTCCCATGGGAAATGACCGGGCGATCATCATGATGTGATCGCCTGGGCGAGTGCCTGTCAGAATGGTGGTTGCGATAACTCTTGGCTGGAGCTCGCGAACCCTTCCCAGGTCCCACTCGATCTAGAGCTGAGACTCTGTCGGCCTGATCTCTTCTATCAGCGCGATGGTGGTGGTCGGCCTTATGTGGTCGGCCATCTACGTTGAAAGGTACTCGGCGAGGAGCCCTTCCATCATTGTCTTTCATTCGGTTGAACACCGAATTTCTTTGTGAGTCTCCCGTATGGTTATCGTGGGAGTGCTCGCCGACTTTGTTCTTGCCCTTATCTTGGGGGTGAGCGGGATGTGAGTGATAGGAATGGTTATCCTCGTTCCCCCTGTTTTTGCGAGCCTCGACGAAAGCCCTATCTTTGGCCTTCTCGAGCTCTTCCTTCTCGTTCTGATTCCTCCTCATCAGGAGGTAGTCCGACAGGTCTTTCAAGTGTTGGGGGTCATTAAGGATATCCCCCATGTTCAAATTCGCAAAAGGATTTGCCGGAGCCGGAGGGTGCTCGTTCCCTCCGGATGGCGAGATCCTATCTTGTGGAGTATGCTGAGACATCGTTTAAAGAGTGTCTTTTTAGATTACAAAGTATAAGATCTAAAAAACGGAAGATTAAAGTTCTTACGCAGAAGAACGTGCTATTACAACTACTAGTCTTAGTAAAGCAACAACAAAAGAAACTTGAAAACACAAAAACAAAGAGATCAAACTCTAAAAAATGCTACGAAAATTGAAAATGTTCAAGAACACGAAGAACACTAAAGATCGTAGAATGGTGCTCTAAACGGTAGATATACCGATTAAAGCTTGAAATAGGGAGTTTGCTAACCGATCGCTCGTTGATCGGACGAAACTTTGATGATTAAACACGTAAAAGGTCCCCTCCTTCTAGCGCCAAATGTTGTATGCACTTAAATCGGGTTGACTTGGATGTAGGCTGTTCTTAGTACAATACAAACATATAATTTATACGGGGGTTATTACGCGTTTATATGGATTAAAGAGATGATTTGTGATGAACTTGATGAAGAACACACAAGAACACAAGATATAGCTTCTTGGAGAAGCTAAAGCTTTAGAAGCTTGGGAGAGTTTATTGCTTTGGGATGGGGTGATTGTATGAATTTCCAACTTAAGTTACAAATGAGCCCAAATGGGCATTATATACTGCTTTTCAAGGGCTGCCCGCCCTTTACACGTGGCGCCTTCAGATTGGACCTTCATTCTGCCCGAAAAGGTGATTTGATGGCGCATTTAATGCTAAACCGCCTTAGGTGCTCGTCCTCGCCGAGATGCCGAGGAGCTGGGCCATGGTGGTCGCCGGAGGACTTTCGAGGGGTGTGGTCGCCACGCTCCATGCTGTCTCCCAAGACTTCAATACTAAAACTTAACTGAGAATAAGCACGTGCTCGCCACACATTTGGGCGAGCAGCTAACTAAGACAGTGCTCGCCAACATCTTTGGACGAGCACTTAAATATATTAAATACAATAAACCTATTACATTTTCTTGGTCTTGTTGACTAGTCGTCGTACGACTTTGTTGACTGGTCCTCGCCACGTAAGATGATGACTAGGATTGACTTGTCAAAGATTGACCTCTTTGACTAGGTATAACAAGTTTAGTTGATGTTATTCCTTTATTTCATGTTTGGGCCTTCTGCGGAATTAGGTGTATATATACCGCCTTTTGTAGCTTTGTAACATTACGTTGAATATATGAGAATTGCATACTTTACAGCTTCCGCACTGATTGCTAAGGTAATCTAAGTGTTCACTTGGGTTTCTAGAATTTGTAGTTTGGGGTCTCATCATTATCCCTTTGATTGAATAAGAAAATGTTGTGAGACGTTCACGGGTATTTTTAGAATCAATGTTGTTTTTCTCTGTTTATTTGGATCCAGATATGTAATTCTTAGCCTTTGCAGAAACTGGGAACTGAACGCTCCCTGGACGGGGGCTCAAATAAACGTTCCAACAAAGTTTATGGTAGGAGAATTAGATCTGGCCTACCATTTCCCAGGGACCAAAGATTATATACACAAAGGTGGGTTCAAGAAATGTGTTCCGTTGTTGGATGAAGTGGTGGTTGTTGATGGTGCAGCTCACTTTTTCAATCAAGAGAGGCCTGATGAGGTCAACCAACACATCTATGCTTATCTTAACCAGTTTTAGACGACTCACCCCGTTATAAATCACTGTAAGTTTATGGCATGGCTCTCTAGTATGTCCATGCTCATTAACTTTGAAACAATAATGTAGCTCTAATACTTACCGCCGCAGAAATAACAAACTCGATTCTGTTTTTATCAGACTGTGAACTGTCTGCCTGCCTATGCAAAATATGTTTATAGCAATTATGGATATGATTTATATCATGACTCGTATATATGTGCCATATTGATGTCCACGACTTTTTGGGATAACATTTCGAAAAACTAGTTTTATTGTGCAATTTTGACCCATAAATTTTCAACTAAATGGCTCTTTTTTTATTTATATGAAGTAATACTCATGATCGGTATTTGTATCGAGTTTAAAAGAATCTGAGTAAAAGAAAGACTGAAAGATCTATAGTTGCTGCTAAAGAAACTACAAAGAAAGAGGAGGCCCAAAAGCAACAAGCAAACAGAATACAAATTACGTTCAATTTTTGTTTCTGAAGAACTCATTTGTGTAACAGGTTGCTTTCGAATATATTTCTCTTCATTTTCTTCGTTCGGTCAATGGGAAAGATTTTCAAACCGCCTAATGGACGTCTGCCCATGCCGGAACCCTACCGCTTTCGGTTCAATTTTCGTGCTACTATTAGACCAAGTGGTGGTTGTTGATGGGGCAGCTCACTTTGTGAATCAAGAAAGGCCCGATGAAATCAACCAACACATCTATGCTTATGTTAACCAGATTTAGATTTAACTCTGTAAGTTTGCTAAGCTGATATATTGTTGTACATGCTCATAAAAATAGCAGAATAACGAATTTGATTGTGTTGTTATTGGAAAATGTATGCCTATTTAAAGTATGATTATATGCCAATTGATATATGTTCATAACCTTTTGTTGGAGCAACTGTTGATCATTTTCATATGGAAATAGAAAATTATTCCCAATCCTAGTATCTAATCTAGGAAATTAGGAGTCATTACTCAATCTCCATATTATGTGGCAACGATGTCTATGTGTGTCATTAAAACAACACAAATTCAATTTCAATAAATAAACTAATTTGGTTACTGGTTGGATAAATTCTGAGAATTACTAATTTGGTGTTATTTCTTTTGGGCCTTAGTTTGCAGTTAGTTGTTAATAGCAGTTAGTAGTTAGTTGTAGTTGGTTGTGTAGTTATATAAGCTACTGTTTTAGTTGTATTTTGGGTTAGTTGTTGAATTGAAGAAAGTTGCATTGAGGGTTTACAGGTTTTGTTCCACGTATTCTTGAACGAGATAGCTTCCGCTGCATAGAAATCTAAAATCACATCCAAGCACACCGGTAAGATAATTCAAACTTTTTCTTCCTTCTTCTTCTTTATTTTTACATTTAATCAATTTTAAATAAATAATGGCTTGGTAAGATAATTCAAACTTTTAGTTTAGTCTTGTTAATTTCTCATCAAAAATCTCATAGGTGGAGAAAATACTGCAATAACAATGGAGAGAATAGAGCACAAGATCATACGCGTTAATGGGCTGAACATGCACGTTGCTGAAATCGGACAAGGCCCATTAGTGCTCTTCCTTCACGGCTTCCCTGATCTCTGGTACTCATGGCGCCACCAAATGCTCTACTTGGCGGTGCGTGGTTACCGCGCGGTGGCGCCGGACATGAGGGGCTACGGCGACACCACCGGAGCACCCCTACACGACCCTTCAAAGTTCTCCACGCTCCACTTGGTCGGCGATCTTATATCGCTGCTGGACGCCGTGGCTCCTTATGGACCCAAGGTGTTTGTTGTTGGGCATGACTGGGGTGCGATCGCTGCTTGGCATTTGTGTTTGTATAGGCCTGATAGAGTCAAAGCTTTGGTGATTTTGAGTTTGCCTTATATGCCCAGAAATCCTGAGATGAACGTCGTTGACATGGCTCGGAGAATGTATGGAAATGATGTCTATATCTGCAGATTTCAGGTGCCAATATATTCTTTGAATGTTCTTGGTTTCAAGTTTATACTATGGATTAATGCTAATTAATTTTTTGAGGGAAACAAGACAAAATCTCTACTTTAGTTGAAATAATAAGATTTCTGGTATTCTTGGTTCTTGGATTTCAGGGGAAATATATAACAATTTTCCAAATATTTTTAGATTGGAGAAAAAGTGATGTTTTAATTTGTTCACTTTAATGAAGTTTTGGTATCTTGTTTATATATGATCTGATCTGAGTTCTTCCATTTAATTAGTAACTTTTGTTAGAATCCGACAATATAATAGAAATTATGTCGTCTTTTTAAGACTAAACAAAAAATAAAGAGTGTCACTTAGTCCTATTTTAGAACACTGGCGAAAAAGGTAGAATATATCAAATAGAAGACTTTATTTCCCTTTTTTGTCATCAAAGTAATCATATTTAAGCTGCTGGAAAGATTGTAAAGATAATGTAGCTCAAATTTGAACTTTTCATACCAAATACATCCATGAAGATTTTAATCAGAATAAAGATGTGTGTTCTGAAATCTCATGTTTCTTATCTTCAATTTTGCTCCAAAGTCGAAAAAATTTCAGCTGATTACAACCATCTACTCATGCTTGATAGGTTTAAGATTCATCTTCAATCTTGTGTTCCATTACCTTTAATTCATGCCATGATCTAAATGTTCAAAGTCTTTCACCAACGTCTTCAAGATTGTTTACTTATGTTGCAGGAACCTGGTGATATTGAAGCTGAGTTTGCAAAGATTGGCGTCAAACAAGTTATGAGGAATTTCCTCGCCTGGCGTGAGCCTGCTCCGATATATTTTCCTAAGGGTAAAGGATTTGGCAGCTACTCTGCTGTTAGGGCTCTCTGGTTAACAGAAGAGGACCTCGATTACTACGTAAGCAGATTCGCACGCACTGGTTTTACTGGAGCACTGAATTATTACCGCGCTTTAGCCATGTAAGTGTCTGATTTTAGCAATGTGGCAATGGTTGAATTTATCGTTCTTGATGTGTGATGCAGGGCATGACCAAAATGGAAAAGTGGGATTTACAAGTTAATTTAGTTCAACATCTTAATTAATTGATTGAGGGATAATATCATTTGTGGTTTGGCACCACCCAAATAGTTGATTCCGCTAGTCAATTGTAGGTCAACTAATGATGAAACCAAATGTGAGACTATAAGTGTAATTTCAGGCCAAGTATTCTTAAAATGAAGGTTGATTTTCTCTTTTTTCACATTTATTTGGATCCAGATATGTAATTCTTAGTCTTTGCAGAAACTGGGAACTGAACGCGCCATGGACGGGGGCTCAAATAAACGTGCCAACAAAGTTTATAGTAGGAGAATTAGATCTGGCTTATCATTTTCCAGGGACCAGAGATTATATACACAAAGGTGGGTTTAAGAAATATGTGCCGTTGTTGGACGAAGTGGTGGTTCTTCCTGGTGCAGCTCACTTTTTCAATCAAGAGAAGCCTGGTGAGGTCAACCATCACATCTATGCTTTTCTTAAGAAGTTTTAGACGTTGTAAATCACTGTAAGTTGATGGCATGGCTGTCACTATGTCCATGCTCATTAACTTTGAAACAATAGTTATCATCGCAGAAATAACAAACTCGATTTTGTTTTTATCAGACTGTGAACTGGCTTGCCTGCCTATGCAGAATTTGTTTTTAGCAATTACGGATATGGTTTATATCATGACTCGTATATTGATGTCCACGACCTTTTGGGATAACATTTCGGAAAACTAGTTTTATTGTTTTTGTTTTTTATATGAAGTAATACTCTTTATTCCATTTTAACTTTACTCTAAAAAATATTTTTCAGCAAACAATTACTACAAGAGGTGAGTACCATTTGTGCTCAAGGATCAAAGCACTTACTATCCTTCCTTGTTTAGTAACGTGTGTAATTCTTAGTTTCTATTGTGATATTGAGCCCTTGTAGTATTAAAATTAATTTGTGACAGCTATTTTTTTTTTGGGCTGGGTTATACCTATAATATAATTCAGGGATGTACTCAGTAAAATCGGCTTATTTAAGGCTAGCTCGTGTTCGTGGTGTATACAAGTAGTCTTTATAAGTCTCTTTACTAGGGACCAAAGATTATATACACAAAGGTGGGTTCACGAAATGTGTGCCGTTGTTGGACGAGGTGGTGGTTGCTGATTGTGCAGCTCACTTTTTCAATCAAGAGAGGCCTGATGAGGTCAACCGACACCTCTATGCTTATCTTAACAAGTTTTAGACGTTGTAAATCACTCTAAGTTGATGCCATGTATGTCTATGCTCATTAACTTTGAAACAATAATTGATGAAGATGAAGTTTTGGTCTTCGTTAACAAGTTTGACAAAATCATAAGAAAAAATCATGGCAAAAAATCAAGTGATTGAAGAAAGATATGTTATTTCCTTCTTGATGTAGGGAAGCGTCTCAATTGAAGTGAAAATTTCGTTGATTTCTAAAAGAAATATCCGGACAAACACAATATCAATTAAGGATAAAATGAAGTGAGAACCGTTGATTTCGATAACGAAATATCCGGAATAAACACAACAACGATTAAGGATAAAACTTTAAGAATTTTCATATAATTTCTGAATGTGTAAAATGGTGCATACATTCTCCTTTTTAAAGGAGTTTTAACATAAGAGTCAAGACTCTTTAAATGCAATAATTAAAGGGATTAATTGGATGCATTGAAATTAGACTTTGATTGAATAAATGAATAAAAAGCATAATTTGAGGAATCAATTTGAGGAATCATTTATTCTTTCACATCATTCTCTCCCGGTTGAAAACGATTCGACCTCGAATCGCTACTAGCTTCATCCTCATCGTGAAGATACGAAGACGAGCTGTAACGTCTTTGTATTCTTTTGACCACAAAATAATAACAAGATATTCCATCATCAAAATGGTGCGATTACCATCATCATTCGTAAAGCACACAAAATAATTTTTCTCAACCTCCATTATTGAGTCAATAGAATTTGGATGAACATCCTCAACTATAAAAATCATTTCATTCTCCTCATCAAAATTTGTGGGGTCACTATAGCCAATGTCAACATCATAACCAAAATTGTCATCAGAATATTCATAAAAAATTGGTGGTCCATCATAACCACACTCTTCATCAGAATATTCATCAAACATTGGTGGTCCATCATAACCACAATTTTCATCAAAATATTCATAAAAAATTGGAATCGTCATCAAGATCGTACCTGAGCTCTGATACCACTCTGATGCAGTGTGCGTAATAAAAAAGAACAACAAGAATCGTTGATTCACAAAATACCCGAATCTTGATAAAACGAAGAATAATTCTTAATATTGTTTTTTTTTTTTTTTTGTGGCTGTTCCACAAGCCTTAATGCATGTACCAAACTAAGGTTTATGGTACTTCAACTAAAAGGAATACAACGGTATAATCATTTTTCATATGCCAATAAAAAGTCGGACGTAGATCGCTCCACTGGATATTCACTGCAACGGAAATAAACTTATTTACGTCGTAGTGAATATTTTGTTAGAGCAATGTAAGTTCGACTTCTTATCGACATAAGGTATCATGCACACTTTTTTTTAACGGGCATCCCAACATTTTTTGCACACTTTAAAAAAGAAAACAATAATACTCCTCTTTTATTTTACCTTTAGTCAAATCTCTTTCACTTTAATCAATGAATTACCAATAATACATCTTCTTTATTTACCTTACACGTCACTTTATTCAATTTTCTTAATTTTCGTGCCGATCAAAGTGTGCATAAAATCTTGGGACGAATGGAGTATTATATAAATCGAATACCGAATTTTTAAAAAAACACCAACCGAAAATCGAACCGAAATTTTTGGTTTTCGGTTCAACACGTAAATCTGCACACCCCTATTCAATGAGGACAACTAACTCATTTACTCATAACTAGTAGTATACCCATGCGATGCACGGAAGTATTTTTTAATTACACATTGTATGAAAATAAATTTTATAAATATGAACAACAAAATTCATGTATAAAGATTTATGTAAATGCTTATTAATCTTCTAAAGCACAAAAAGAACACGATCATTTTAACACTTAATTTTTTAGGTTGATATTTATCATTTAATAAAAACTAAAATTACTATTTTCAAATAAGTACAAGTTTAAATAATTTCTTTAATTGATTATTTTAATAGGTTTTACAATTAAATTTTAAAAATAGATGTCTGTAATTTTTCTTAAGAATGCTGAGTAATACAACACATGCACCCAAAAAACATTGCATACTAAACATTCATAATAAAAATAAAGCTATAAAAAGGGGAATGTTACCGCCAAATCGAGCTTTTATCTTTTGAATATCAACTTGATTTTCTATAATTTCAAAAAAAAAAAAACATTATTTATCAATGATTTTCTATCGATAATCTGTCATCAATTCATTAATCTATGATTTTTTTTAACACATAGTTTGACTATGTATGTAATTGTTTATATATTAAATATATTTTTATGAACCTTTCTCCAAATAAAAATAATTTTTCCTTATGCATTATAATAAAACTGACATTTTGATCCATTTTTATTCAACGTGATAATCTGTTATTCAAATTAATAAATGGTAGTGATAACTGATAACATAGCTAGTATCATATTAACTTAAACAAACTTGATCATTTGTTTGCATCCACTAAATGTTACTGTACTATTTGATAATTCCTCTGAAACATACATTTGACTTTCTGGTAATCTCCAAACAACAGTTCCTAAAATGAAATGAATTTAACATTGAATTGAAATAAAATCTACTAAAAAGAAATCATCTCAATAGTCTAGAAATTGTAAAATCCAAAAGAAATTTCATTTATAGAATACACAACTCCTTTACTATGAATCAACACAGAAATTATACAACTCTAACCAAGAGGAAATGAACAAAGTCTGTAACTTCTGAGCAGCATGGAAGAAAAGGACAGAACAATATTTAAGAACTATAACCTTCAAACTTCAACTTTTCCACAAATAAAAATATGGATATTTTTCTCAATAAACCTAAATAAAGAAAATTAGTAAGAAGAAAAAAAAGTGAGCATAGGAAAGAATAAGACGACAGAATAGAAGAAGAAGAAATATTTTGTATTTCGTTTTCTCTTTCTACAATCTAATTTAAGTGAATGCACGGGCCTGAGTCAAATATTAGATGATTACACCCATCTTTTTGTTACTCTATTTTCATCCAACAGTTGAAGAAGCAACATTTTACCTGTAATTCAAACATAAAAAAAATATGGTACTCTAAAATGATTCAGCCTTGAATTGAGCTCGATCAAAATCATGATAATAAACCTACAAAAACAATTGAGAGATTAGAAATCTAATAATCAATATAAATTTCAACCCTTGTAGATATTCCAAAGGCGGGCACAGAAATTCATGAAGTTGTAAAAAACAATTTTGAAAAATAGAAAGGAAACCAAGAAATGTAAAAATATTTTAATCCATCCACTACAACAATATTTATACACTGTAAAATAAAATTCTTTGTCTTGTCTACAAATTTAATTTGAAGTGCTGAATAACAGGAAAAACTCCAACAGTCACCTCGTTTAAAGCGACAAATATAATTTCAAGAAGCATGCTATCTGTTCTCACAAAAAAAAGGACCATGTTGCTGTCTTTTATCAGGAAAAAAATTAACTTAATATAAAAAAATCTAGACAAAACTCAATGTCCTAAATATAATAAAAATAGCAATTATTTTGGGCGGCAAAATCGAAGTGTTATTTTTAGTGGAATACTCCCTCCGTCTTAGGGAAAGCTCCCCATGAGCTCCTGGCAGTCTGGCACGGAGGTTAAGAAATATCAATTTAATAAGTAGATGTATTAGAGGTGATGTGATTGGGAGAGAGAAAATATAATGAAATGTGAGGGGAATAGTTACCAAAAAAGGGATGGGTAGCTTTCTCTGGGACGGACGAAAAAGGAAAGTTGAGTAGCTTTCTCTGGGACGGAGGGAGTATAAATTTATAACTTAAACGTTCGAATTTCTTGATGCAAAATAAAAGTAATAAAAAGTTCAAAGTATTCTTACTTATTTTAAGTTGACTCTACAGACAACCTTAATTAATGGTAGCATACAACCTAATACATTGAATCATAGAAACAATTTAAAATAAAATAATAATCATGACAAAATAATACAATAAACATATAATAATAATAATAATAATAATAATAATAATAAATTTACCTCTAAATTATGGAATCATTTTTCAACTTTTTTTTTTTTTTTTTTTTTTTTGATGAAGTCTATTTCTTATTTTTCTAATGTAAGTATAACTTGGTGGGTTGTGACCAAACCCACTAAAGTCAGTTCAGATATTTATGAAAGGGTAGATGAACAAAATATTTTTCACAGTTGATTTTTCAAATGAAAGGCTAGATGAACAAAATATTTATGATTGTTGAGAGGAAGATGGAGAGACTTCAAATTAAATTTAAAATGTAAAAGGATTTACTTGTCATTAATTTAGTTTTTACGTTTTGCTTTATAGAATTTTTTTTTTTTTTTTTTTGGGGGGGTTGGTTAATACTCCAGAAGTAAAAAGAAAATTCGTTTAACCACGACACTTCCGGCTCTCCAACGACTGCTCCATCTCATCCATCTGAAACGGTAGAGTCAACTCCTGCCTGGGCAAGACTATGTGCCTCTTTAAGCTCATTTCTCTTGTAAAACTTGAATTTGCACACTACAAATTCTTCAGAAATATCTCTTATCTCCATAATGACACTTCTTTCCGGGCCCTCCACTTTTTTATTATGGGAGCAGATAAGAGCTGCAGTGGTGGAGTCTGTTCTAACTTCAACTTTATCCCACTCCTGAGTCATTGCGGCCATAAGCCCATGGAGTATAGCCGTAAGTTCTGCTCCCAAGGGGCTTCTTTGGGGTCTAATTCTTTTTGAGAATGTTACAATTTTTTCCCCATCCGCCTTCCGTAGAACTCCTCCCACACCATACCTCCTGTCTTCCATTTTGAACGCTCCATCAACCTCAACTATGTTGATGCTGGGCTCTTGATCTTGATCCTGAGTATTCGTACTTTGATCCTTCCTCATTCGGTTTTTGCTGCTCTGATTTTGTGATTGGAAGGTCTCTAAGTACAAGATAACTCGCTCCCCAGTTCTCTTGTCCATTTCTCTTCTACTACTATCTGAAGAGTGTAAAATTGTACATCTCTCTCTCCATATACCCCAAGCAATCATAATAATCTTTTCGAAGCTCTTTTTATTCGACTGGTTAAAAACGTGGTTAAGGAAGTCCAGAGTATTCATTCATTTTCCTTTGTTAATGATGGCCTTATACCCCGCTCGAGCCCATATTTTTTTGGCCCAATAACAGTGGAAAAGTACATGGCAGGTTGTTGAGACGCCCACTCCACACAGTCCACACGAAGATGAGATTGGGATATGCCTTTTAGCTAAATTGCCTTCTGCGTGAATGAAATCATGGCACATTCTCCAGCAGAAAATTCGGATTTTCGGGGGAATGTCCAGTTTCCATATCCTCTTTCACCATTCCGAGAGGACACAATTCTCCGAGGTGGACGCCCTATTAATCTCGCTCATTTCCAGTCTAAAACCTCTAATGTAGCCTGATTTAGCTGAGTATTGTCCTGTGTCTTCGTCTTCCCAATACCTCGTGTCTTGATCGTTGATGTTACCCACCTGTGTGCGGAGTATACCTTCAGCCTCGTAATGGTGGAATGCACTCCTGACCAGTGATTCTTTCCATTCTCTATTTTCATCAATGAGGAAGTTGATGTTTTGTATAGCCGCAATATTTGATCTAATTCTTCCATTTTCCAAACCCTGTACCCACGCATGTTTATAGAGCTTAACTTGTTCTCCATTCCCTATTACCCATCTGACTCCATCCTCTAGAATATATCTACTTCTACACATCGAGCGCCAGGTAAATGAGGGATTATACCCAGCCTCTGTTTCCATGATATCTACATGCTTGAAATATCTCGCCTTAAGAGTTCTACTGATTAGAGAATTTGGTTCTTTAATACATCTCCATACCTGTTTTGCCAGGAGCGCATCATTGAATATATGCATTCGTCTGAACCCCATTCCTCCCTCACTTTTAGGCTTACATAGATTCTCCCATTTTTGCCAGTGTAGTTTTTTCCCTCTTTCCGTTTTTCCCCACCAGAAATCCGCCATTAATCTTTCTAATTGATCACAGATTTGTAATGGAATTTTGAAGCATGACATCGCATACGTGGGAATAGCTTGGAGCACCGATTTGATGAGTACCTCCTTTCCCCCTTTTGAAAAATCCTTGTTCTTCCAGTTGTCTATACGATTTTTCATCATGTCCACCAGATACGAGAACTGTATACTTTTCGCCCTAACTGAGAAAGTAGGGAGGCCCAAGTACAGTTGGTGGCCCTGAGTCATTTTAATACCAAGTGTTTGTTGGATCTTTTGCTTGGGGCAATCCATCGTTTGGGGGCTGAAAATGATAGTTGACTTATCGAAATTAATCATCTGGCCCGAGGCACTTTCATACTCCGAGAGGATTTGCTTGATGCTATCTCCGCTGTTACTTTTGGCCTTAAAGAAAATAACGCTATCATCCGCAAAGAGAAGGTGGGAGATCATCGGGGCTTCTCTAGCAATTTTAAGACCTTCTAAAACTCCTTCATTCACACGATAAGTAATATAGGACGAGAGCCCTTGGGCACACATTACAAATAGAAAAGGTGAGAGAGGGTCACCTTGTCTAATTCCCCGAGAAGGCGTAACTTTTCCAATCACATTGTTGTTTATTTTGAACGCATATTTCACTATCTTAACACAACGAAGAATAAGTTCGACAATTTTGTTTGGAAATCCCAACCGACGCATTTGCTCTTCAAGAAAACTCCACTCGATTCTATCGTAGGCTTTGCTCATATCAAGTTTCATGGCTGCATAACCCGTCTTGCTTTTGTTGTTTCTCAACCAGTGCATACACTCATATCCTATAAGAATATTGTCTGAGATCTGTCTATTTTTAACAAAGGCGCTTTGGTGCTCATCAATCACGTCTGGCATAACAACCTTTAGCCTCATCGCAAGGACTTTTGCTAAGATTCTAAAGTGAACGTTACACAAACTAATCGGTCTAAAATCCTTGATGGTCGTAGGGTTTTTAGTTTTGGGAATGAGGGTGATCCAAGTTTCATTCCACTCATGTATTCTCTCAACACTTCTGTCTCCATTGTTAAGAACATCAAGTACTCCTTTCGAGACATCCTCTCCTATGGTATTCCACATTTCCTGATAGAATTTGGCATTAAAGCCATCCGGTCCCGGAGCCTTGCCCGGATCCATATCGAAAACGGCCAATTTGACTTCATCCTTTGTAAAAGGCCTCTCTAGGAAGGCTGCCATTGTGTTTGTCACCATTGGTTTGGAATGCTTCAAAATAAGCTCCAGTTGTTGTTGATTAGGCTTGGAAGAAGAGAAAAGTGCTTTGTAGTACTCTTCAATGGTAGTTTTGATCTCTTCTTTGGAGTAAGCCCAAGTACCATTTTCATTTTGAAGCTTGTTTATTGTATTCCGACATCTTCTCTCTGTTGCGTGTCTATGAAAATATGTAGTATTTCTATCTCCACCAATCATCCAATTAGTTCGAGCTCTTTGTTTCCAATATTCCTCTTGCTGACCCAGTAAGCTCTCCATTTCTTCTTCATTTTTGCTGAGTTCTCACACTCATCCTCATCATTCCTCATAGTATTGCTAAACAAAATCCTTTTTGATAGTGCATTAATCCGGCTATCTAAGTTCCCAATCTTTTCTATTGCCCAATTTTGAAGAAAATTTGCACATTGAGAGAGCTTAACATTGAAAGTTACATTGTCCTGCAACCCTTTCCAATAATCAGCAATATCCCTCACAGCATTTGGTTCCAAGAACCAGGCATTTTCGAATCTAAAGAATTCGAATTTCTTTTGGTTCCAACCCCAGTTCTTTGTGTTCATTTTCACGGATATTGCTCGATGATCTGACCCAAACCATAACGAGTGCTGGACTTGGTGAGTATTCCACATATTAATCCATTCGGAGTTGGCTACAAACCGATCGAGCCTCTCCAAAATCTGGTGTGTCCCTTTTCTTTTATTATTCCATGTAAATTTTGGACCTTTGAATCCAAGGTCATGTAATTCAAGTTGATCCAGGTTATCTCTAAACCTATTCATTAGATTTTGAGTGCGCCCATTTTGGTTACCTCCCTTCTTTTCACTAAAGCGTAATAATTCATTGAAGTCCCCCCCCCCCCCCACTAGCCAAGCTTTATATGAAGTATGAGAATGCTTGATCCGATTCATTAATTCCAGAAATAAGTGTCTATCGTTTTGGTTCGGTGGTCCGTGGTAGCCCGTAAACCACCATTGCAGATTATCAACTCCAATAAGAACATCAATGTGACAAAAAGAGTAAGAGCAAACAGAAATCTTGATTTCATTCATAGCATATAACAAAAGGCCCCCACTATTACCCCTTGGATCAACAGAAAAACAAAAGGAAAAGTTAAGCATATGCATCCAAGCTTCTACAATCTTACGGGGGATTTTAGCTTCCATAACAAAAAGTACCAAGGGCTTATTTAGGGCAATAACATGCCTTAACTTCTGGAATGCGTTAGGGCCCTTTAATCCTCTCGCATTCCAGCAGGTTACAATTATGGAAAGGAGCGGAGAGGGTTTCCACCCTCCTCCGCCATGCTTGAGTTCGATCCCTCCTCGTCACTCTTGTGCCTTTTACAACCACTTCCACTAGTTCCTCCCGATCTCTCATTGTTTACCTCCATATCTGTTGCTATGCGAATCCCTCCCATAGTGGGTCTTCCTCTCTTCCGCTGCCCCTTAATGTGTGTGCCCAGCATTATTTCCTTCCCTTTTTCTTGTTTAGCCTTCCACAGACCTTTGCCGCTTCCCTGACCTTGGCTGGATTCTCCCATATCTTCATTGTTCATAAGAGCTTCATAGTAGCTTGCCTGTGCGATGCCTTCCCAGTCAGACCTGAGAGAGTGTTCAACATTAGAGATATACCTGACTTCATTCTGTTGTAAGATCTGGTTTGCGTCGTCAACGAGGACTGAGTCAACAAATCGATTGGCTTCTTGAGAAAGCTCTTGATTCTGTTCGTGCCAAGCCTCATCCGCCATGACCAGCCCTCCTACCCTTGCATTCGGTCGGATGATGATTGAGTTAACAGTCCTTCTTACTTCAGCCTGGGGAGTGGGAGTACGATCCTGGTTTGTCACCTCAATCAAAGCCTTGAGGTGTTCAGATTGTTGAAAAGTAAGTCCCTTCTGCCCATCAGCCCTGAGCCACATAGGGAACTCGTTCATTTCTCCACGGTGGCTACTTTCACCAGTGTATCGTTCCATGCAGTCTCTTTCGTTGTGAGTGAGCTTTCCACATCTGTAGCAAAATTCCCCTAACTTCTCGTATCTGATGGCCACCAGGATGCTTTCTCGTCTTACCGTGATGTAAGTGCTTCTATTGAGAGGCATGTGAAGATCCACCAGAACTCGAACTCGCAGGCATCTTCCCCACGTCGCCCCCTCCTCCGGACAATCGATGTCAATGACATCTCCAAGCACCTCTCCAAGTTTCTGGGCCAAGCCCTTGGTCATGCAGCATATCGGCATTCCATGGAATTGTACCCAGAGGGGGATCCTATTAATGACCAGATCTCATGGCAGCTCATCCCCCTGAAGTTTTGAGAGGATCAACATCGGTCCGTTGACTATCCACGGTTGACGAAAGAAAGCTTTGTTGTAGTCAGATTCTTTCTCAAAGTCTAGCATAAAGTATCCCTCAGCAACCAAAATGATACGAACCGCTCCCTCCACCTTCCAGATTCTACGCAAGATGTTCAGGAGTTCATTCAGGCCTTGGGGCCTTCTAATGGTGAAGTGCCCCAACAGCGCAAATTGAGGAATAGCAAGGTCGCCTTCCTCCACATGGACATTAGAGTCTTCAGCATCTGAAATCCTGACATTTCTCAGAGGTTCATGGAGGTGATCCGCCATTATCAGAAATTTGGGAAGGATGGATTTCTTAAGAGACAAAGAGGAAAATGCGAAAGAGAGTGCAGTGGCTGTGAAGAAATCAATCCTTCCTTTCCCCCTATAAATACCCCTCTCCACCTCCTGAACGCCCAATCCCCAAAGAAGGCGTAATCCTAATTCCAAAACAATGATAGTTTTTGCCTCGATAACTTTGCCCCATACGCAGAGACGTCTCAGCGAACTCAAAAATCCGGCTCTCTCAGGCCCCCAAATCACGCCAACATTCCTCTCATAAATGCTATTGGCCTCCATTCCGACAAATTAACTCCCACACTCCAAAAAGCCTATAAATGCAATGATTACCTCGAGAAGTTGTGAAGAACCCTAGATAAAATCTCTTTGCGCAGTCAGAAAAACCAAATCGCACCTTCCCGAGGTGAAAATCGCCTCTCTCTCGCGCGTGGCGCGCGTTCCTCCCCAAACAACAAATACGAGTCACTTTTGCTTTATAGAAATTTAAAATGAACCATAAGTATGATTTATTTTAAGAGTAGCAATCATTAATAGCAACCATCCGTTATCTCGAGTTTTGTACCATCACAATGGAGAATGTGTCGCTTGAGTGTGCAACACTCTCTCCCATAAAATTATTACAGTTCACGTCAGATTTTCGGGTTTAACAGCTACTCAAAAGAGTTTTTGAACTTAGAACACTAAGCCTTACTCGTAGCTACACATAAAACTTTTCATTTTTCGTTCGAAATTTCAAAAAACAAAACAAACCAGAGGATAATTGTTTAACTCTGTCGAAGAAGAAGCCAGATTCGAAGAAATTATTGAACCGATTTGAAGTTTCATAACCGACTTCGGTTGATTAACTCTGCAAAATAGCATCAGCGTCGCAAACCATAAAAATATTTTGGAAATCTCCTAGAGGTAACAATTATTGAAGATGAAAACGAACTATAAAAGTAAAGCGACCATAAAAAAAGAGTATCACCACTCACTCAGGCATTTTATCAAACACATAGTATGCAAAAGGTGAAAAGACTACTCATAAGCCAAATGAACAAATATATCAATGTATATTTAAATGGCTAAGGTTTCTCGTCTTCAACAGATTCTGGGGAGCCATTGACATCGTGGGCTTTCCTGAGGAGCTGGTCCGTGTCCCTGATTCCTGTCCTCGCAGTCTTAGAAAAGATGAAAATGAAAATGCATTGTAAAAAATCAGAGAAGAGGTTGTCAGAAAATCCAAAATTTTGAAATAGAAAAATAAACAAATGAATTACCGTCAAGCTCATTGAAAATCATAGAGACAATAGATTCATTGGAGTCAAGAGAGCAAGAGCAGAATGTACAGAATAAGCAAATAGTGGTATGTAGGTAGAAAAATAAACAAATCAATTACTGGAATTTATTAAAAATCTTTAGGCGTGCAGGTCTGTAGTGTAGGTAGAGTGAGAAGAGGTGATTTATGCGTGCAGAATATGCAGCTTGGGCCCACAGCAAAAATATTTTATTATAGATTATTAATTCCCTCTCTCTCTTCCTCTTTCCCTCTCACCCTCTCTCTTTCTCTAACACCCAAGCGGCGGCCACCACTCCCACTCGCAAACCCATTGCCGCCCCTCCCCCTGTCCCGCGGCCGTTGAAGAAGTAGGCGGCTGCCGTCGTCGCGGCTGTTGAAGAAGAAGAAGGTCACCGTCGCCCCTCCTCCCAAGCGACGGGGCCGCCATCGCCCTTCCCACCTGAGTACCGGCGTCGTCCGGAACCCTCCTACCTTGGTTAGTTGCCTAGATTTTTTCAATTTTTTTTCGAATTTATCTCTTTCGAAATTTTGTTTTAATTCGAAAATTATTGCGTTTTTGGAGAATCTGTATGGTTGTATTTTTATTTTTTTTGGGCGTTTTAATTCGAATTCCTACCTGATGGTTGTATTTTTTTTTATTTTTTTTTGGAGAATCTGTATTTTTTAGATTCGTTTTTTCGAGATTTAGGATATAGAACTGACATTTTACCTCTAATTAATTTGTAAAAAAAATCTCAATGGATGTACTCAACAAAATCTGTGTGTGTATAACCCTTTTTGTTTTATGTATGTATGGAGTAGGTGAAGATTTATGATATGTCCGATTATGATAGTGAACATACAATTGAGAGCGTAGGGAGCAATTCAAGCCATTCTTTTGACTTTTTTGAATAGTTGTTTCTTTCGATCTTTTCTTTCTACTTTTTTTAATAGCATGAGTTAAATTTCTTTTTTGAATAATTGCTAGGGCAAAAAGAAACATACATCTGAAAAGAGAAAGAGAAAGAGAGAAACAGGTATGACAGTAATTTTAATTGATAGAATAAAAATGAAATGTTATTATTTTTTGCTAATCCTTTAATATTTTTTAGTTACAGACTCTAGTGTATGCTCGTCCATCATGGCTAACGTGAATTGTCCTGCATATCGAGATGAATCTTACCATAAAGTAGCTTTGGTTATTCAATCGTTTAGGTTTGCAGAAACCAATGAATATAACATTACTGAGACGGAGCAACTCAAGGGCAAACGTTTTTGGGATAATGTTACTAGAGTTTTTAATGGAAATAAAACTTTTTTTCCTCGGGAACATGTGTTGGGTATGGCCAAAAGCATTGCAAGCTTCCACAGTCTTAATAATTGTAATTGTGTAGGGAAAGTCGTATGTGAAATCCTTAGGGACAGGGGAAGACCATCAATCCCTACTCCCCAAGAATGTTTAGAGTGGATATGGCAGCTGAACCCATTCAACAGATTAGTAAGTCTAGTATTGATCCGGTTCAGACCGAAGTGTGTGATGTTGATTACACAAATACTTGCGCTATTTCCGCTAAGCAAGCCCGGAGTGATGCCCTTATAAACATTATGGAGCGTTATACACTTCCAAAGGAAATGAAGAATGCAATGTTATCATTAAATGGTGAACTAATTCATATAGTAACTAAACTTGATGAAGATTCACTATTTGCTTGGTTAAAAGGAATATCATCTAAAGATGTGTATGAGAAATGGTTTGAAGAATGGAACAGCAGGTAATACATACGGAGTATATTTTTTTTTTGTCTGTTTAGTGATTTTAGTTGTTCTATTCATATTATTGAGTTTTTTTTGTTTTTTGTGTTGCAGTGACAAGATGAAGCCAATGAATGATTGATCTGGGGGAGGCTCTAATTTATTCCAGTCTTTAGTTTTTTTTTTTCTTTCATCAGATACTTTGTTTTAAGATGTAAAAACTAACTATTTGCTCTCATTTCGATCAACTTTTTTCTAGGATGTTAACACATTTTATTGTATGTATTAATATGTGTTAAAATACTTTGTTTTTCGTCTACTTATATTTTTATCAAATAAAGCCTAAATTACATTAAAAAATTAGAAAATTTTAATAAAGCCTATTACTATTAAACCTCTTAAAACATTTTAGTTATTTAATTGGTAATTCACTACTTAGAGTCTGCGCATTATATCTTTGTGGTTGTACCTCATTACTTAGTGTTTGTACCTCATTACCTAGTGGTTGTGCATTATATCTTTGTGGTTGTGCATTATATCTTTGTGGTTGTACCTCATTACCTAGTGGTTGTACTTTACTGTCTTAGTGGTTGTACCTCATTACTTAGTGTTTGTACCTCATTACCTAGTGGTTGTACTTTACTACTTTATGGATGTACCTTACGTATTAGTGGTTGTATTTTACTACTTTGTGTCTAGTAATTGTACGTGACATTAAATGAGAGTTATAGGGCTTACGTATTAGTGGTTGTATTTTAGTACTTCCCTTACCTAGTGGCTGTATAACTTAGTGGATGTACTTCACCACTTGAAAAAATTAATAAAGCCTAAATTATATTAAAAAATTAGAAAATTTTAATAAAGCCTATTACTATTAAACCTCTTAAAAAATTTTAGTTATTTAATTGGTAATTCACTACTTAGAGCCTGTACATTATATTTTAGTGGTTGTACCTCATTACTTAGTGTTTGTACTTCATTACCTAGTGACTGTACTTTACTACTTTATGGATATACCTTACGTATTAGTGGTTGTATTTTAATCTTACGTATTAGTGGTTGTATTTTACTACTTTGTGTCTGTACCATAGGACTTGATACACAATATTTAGTGTCTAAAAAAAACTGTTCTGAATCTATTTAACCGAATTATTCTGAAAATAATTTTAAAAATTTGATTGTAAAATAAATTTAAAAAATTGAATCCAATTTAAAATTTTAGTTATTTAATTTTGTTTATATCAATTTATAACTTAAACCGATGTTAAGATAACATAAAATGTGTTATATTTAATGACTTGTATAAATTTTTTAACTAAACATTCAATGCCCAACAAACAAACGATTATTTTAAGACTAAATTATTTCAAAGAGGAAGAAATCGGGGTTGTTGAGAATGATGATTTTTTAATTGGATTTCAAAGAGGAAGAAACCAGGGTTGTTGATATGTTAGAGAACATGTCTTTTTTTATTTTTTTCATTCAAATCTGCTAACAATTTTTTTTTTAAATCTGAATTTTGTTAAGTCCTATGAAAATTTTAGTTATTTAATTTTGTTTATATCAATTTATAACTTAAAGAGTTAATGTGTGTTATATCAATCACAATTTATAAATTTTGTAACTAAATATTAATTAATCCGGTAAAGTAATTACGAACAAAAACCCAGCTGGGTCACTCGAATATCCTTAATTTTGTACCACTTTACTTTGGGGTTGTCCTTCACTATTTCAAAAATATATTAATAAACTAAAAAAATTATAGTGGTCCTAGTGGTTGTATCTTTCATATTAGTAATTGTACGTGACATTAAATAAGAGTTAGAGGATGAATATCTTAGTGGTTGTCCTTCCCTTATCTAGTGGCTGTATAACTTAATGGATGTACTTCATCACTTGAAAAAATTAATAAAGCTTAAATTACATTAAAAAATTAGAAAATTTTAATAAAGCCTATTACTATTAAACCTCTTAAAAAATTTTAGTTATTTAATTGGTAATTCACTACTTAGAGCCTGTACATTATATATTAATGGTTGTACCTCATTACTTAGTGTTTGTACCTCATTACCTAGTGGCTGTACTTTACTACTTTATTAAGTGTAAGAGTTTTGAGCTTCTTGGTTTCGCCTTCTTAGTTCGCCCTATTGATTTTTTTATTTTTTTCTGTTTTCGATGTCATTTAATGTCTTTACGACGTCTCCTCCGTTAGTTTCTTTTTCCGAAAACTTTGATCAATTGTAGGTTCACTCACAATTTATTTTTCAACAAATGAATATATTTTTTATAAAGTAATATTGTATGTAAAGTTTTAAAAAGAAAAAAAATCAAATAAGTCATAATCTTATAAGTGGGATAAACTCCTAATTTTAAAAGAACGAAATATACTCTCACAAAAAAATTGTACCAAATCTCAATGGTCATTTGAGCTCCATTTACACAGTTGAAAAATACAACTCCCAATTTTAAGATCAGAGCTCGACTCCTTTTTCCATTTTAAGATGATTTAAATTTTATGATACAAAAATATTTCAAGCCAAAACTGAAAAATATAAAATATACTGTAGCTTACTAAGAAGCAATTGAGTATAGAAATAAAATTAATATAAAATATATTGTAGCTTGTGTTCCTTATGTTTTACACTTACAAAGATGAAATCACATATCGTTTTTTCCGCCGGATTATGGATAAAATCGACACTAAGGGCATGTTTGATAGCAAAGATGGATTATCTAAGATTATGATAACAACTAAACTTTATAAATTTTAAAGTATAATCTACGCTTAATCTAAATTATCAAACAACCAATAAAAATAATATATAGTTAATCTAGTTTTAATCTAAGCTATCAAACATGCCCTAAGGTTAAGCACTGTGATGGAAAGTTGTGACTGGTTTGCGAGATATGAGTTATTTTGTACTTCTCATTCACATTTAAAAAAAGAAGAATCAGTTTCTTATAATGAGTTTTCACATTCTAATATATTTTTCACTTCAATATATTTCCATACATTCTTCTACAAAAAAAAAAACAATATTAATACAACGGTATAATCTTTTTTTCACTTCAAGAATAGTTTATTAACAAGTTTGACAAAATCATAAGAAAAAATCATGCCAAAATTTTTTGAAGTTTTGGGAGCTGGAATCCGATTTTGGCGTGTGAGCACACTTTTTGGCCAAATTTCATCGTTTGAGTGGTCAAAAACGCATTTTATTGCTTTTTGGGTGTTATTTTTACAATTTTTAATTGTTTTGGAGTTTTTTTGTAATTTTCTAATCCCGTACACTAGGGTTTGGTTTTATTCTCGTTTTCCAAACACTGTTGGGCAGTTTATCAAGATTCGAGTATTCTGTGAATCAACGATTCTTGTTGTTCTTTCTTTTGATCACGCACGCTGCATCACTTCTGCTCTATTTTCTTCCTGTAATAAGTTCTCTAATTTTAGTATGATTAGGAGAATATTAATTAGTGATTTCCAATCCACCTTCTTATAAAAGGGTTGGAAGAATAATTGTAAGGGGAAGAAGTTTTTGAATAATAATGATTAAAGAACAGAGTTCTTTTGAATTGCATTTACGGTATTCTTTGTGAATCAACGTACTTGAATTCGTGCCACTTTTTCGGGTATCTTAAAATCAATGAACTAGTGTGTGTTCCTCGTATACATTCATCTTTTTATACGCTTCCGCAGCCTACATCAACAAAATGTAGCTCCAATACTAATTGTCGCAGAAATAATAAACGCAATTCTGTTTTTATCGTACTATGAACCGTTTGCCTGCCTTTGTAAAATATGTTTATAGCAATAATGGATATGACTTATAGGAGTATATGATTTTTAAGTGATAATACATAATTTTACTTTTATAGGAGTATATGATTTTTAAGTGATAATACATAATTTTACTTTTGTAATTAATTTATGTGCAAGAAATTTTAGTCCAATATATGTATTTCAAATATTTTCTTTGTGATGTACATGAATGAGTATCTTTAACTATAGGAGTATTAAATAAATTGTTTATTCGTTATCTATCGATCATAAATCCCGACTGACTTCACATTGTGGATTTTCCCGACCAAGTGTTTTTGTTAGCTCAGAGAGTTGTTTGTAAATGAATGCAGTTATAACAAAATTCTGGCACAAGTCTCTCACATTTTATTAGAATTATTGTGTAACACACAGTTTATTGCAATACAGATTTTTCTGAGAATTCTACCTACCCATAGAGCAATCATCTCATGTGCAGCATCAAGAGCTCCGGTTTTTCGACGAATAGCTTCCACTCATTGCAGAACTTTGCAACAGTTGCCCCATCCAATACTCTGTGATCAGCACCTATGTTTATCTGATCAGGAACACACACAGAGATACACCACATTAGCCCATCCATATATAGATTCTATAAAGATGTCGTTTTCTTCGGGCAAAACATAATAAGCTCGATTAATTAAGGAGATTTGGGTTGCTTACTGTCATTATTGAGGCAGGATACACATTCCCATGTTCGTCGAACAGGGGAAGTTTCTGGATACGTCCCATGGCAATAATCGAAACTTCAGGGACGTTGATTAGAGGCGAACCGAATTTCCCACCAATTGCACCAATATTACTCAATGTAATAGTTCCACCAGATATATCATCCGAACTAAGCTTGTTAGCTAAAGCCAGTCGTTGCAGACGAGACAGTTCCATTGTAATCTGAACAAATATCATTATATCAGGCGAAATTTAATAACACCAACATACTATAAGATGGATTTAGGAAAAAAAAAAAAAACAGAGATGGACGTGATTATTTACAACCAGAGAAATGTTTTACACCCACTTTGCAGTTGTAATTTATTGTACGAATAGCTACAAACTGTTGTACTTGTACATGAAGGGTGTATTCAGCAATTCTCCAGGTGAGAATAATCGCGATAAAAAGAGCAATAGTAAGCTGTTAAAAAGTAAATAAACCACGAAACTTGAATTTAAAAACTGACCTCCAATATGGAGAGAGACTGAACCTTCTTTATGTTAGGTACAACTAGACCATGTGGAGTAGCCATTGCAATTCCGATGTTGTGGGACCCTTCGACATCATAAATGTAAATAAGTGGTCTGATAAAATGACTTGTAGTGTAGTCGTGAAGGGGGGAAGAAAAAAAATCATATACTGTGTTTTTTGCAAGAGACAAAGTCATATTTAAACCAGTTTCCCCATGCAACTGGATTGCATTTTGTGTGTATTTGTTAACAATATTGCTTTAAATAAAATGCATTAGTTGTTTTCATTCAGATGTATTAGTTGTTATACTATAAAGTGATAGTTACGAACTAGTTATACGGTAAAACTATTGGATATAAGACCAGCACTTTGCAAGATATATTGTGAACATATAAGCAAAAAAACTTATAGAAATACGTAAGGATACCAAATGATCTGTCATAATAGCCAATGTCACAAGTTAGCGTACCTTTGAGAGTCACCTCTTGCAATTCCTCACTGAAACAGCTGTTTAGCAGGGGATATTTACTCAATGCCATTGAAAGTGACTTTATCAACACAGGGAGGAAAGTATATTTGACACCTGGATCGGAATTTTCATTTTGGAATGATGCTTTAAGCCCAATAAGGGCGTCGCAATTTATCTCGTCAACATAATGGAAGTGCGGGATTTTCGCAGCTAATGTCATAGATTTAACCATAGCACGTTGGAAACCTCTGCATGAGGAAAGCACCCGAGAATTTCTGAGCAGGCTTTAACTAAGAACTATAATAGGCTGTTTTAGCTTTAAAAGATGATTGAAACATTATCATGAAAATGGGCTGATCATTTTCATCTTCTTTAAGAAACAATGTAGGAAAGCAATATATTGCATCAAAGTGGCAGCCTATTCAAGACCTAATGTAATTTTTGGGAAAATAGTTTTTTAGTCCTGGAAGTTACCCCTATTTCAGTTTCAGTCTTGTCAACTTTAATAAATTGAAAGTAGTCTAGTAACTTTCAATTTTTCAACATTTAGTCCGGTAACCAGTTGTAGGAGGTGAAGCATCCGGTTTAGCAGTCATACTCTGGCACGTCAGCATCAACTGGATGTTTCACCTCCTATAACCAGTTAACGGACTAAAATGTCGAACAATTGAAATTTACCAGACTATTTTCAATTCTTGAACGTTGACAAAAACTAAAATATGGGTAACTTACGGGTCTAAAAAAACTGTTTTCCCTTAATTTTTTTTAATGTCCTTTGGGCCTTTCCACACAAATGTCTAGTACCAATTAGCATCATTGACCAATTTAACTTAATTTACCACATTACGAGGATAAAGAACGAATTCAATTATATAGGTAAGCACTAGCTTAGCTTATATTTTGGATTAAAATGCATAATCATCAGAGAATGTAAGCCTGCATAGTGTTCATCACAAAAAATTATCCATTCAACAAATTTGAAGAGTATGTTGTTTAATTACGAGAGAACTTATGCATTTATAATATACCTCAGAGGGACTGTTCGGTCGTCATACTCCCATGCATATTTCAATGAAATTCCTGGGGGTTTGAGGTCTTCTTCAAGATCGGAAGAATCAGAAGTGGAAGAATCGAAGGATGCTGAGCTCCGCTTCAGACGTGCAGCATAATTTAGTATATCCTCTTTCAATACTCTTTCATCTTCTCCAGTTCCATGCACATCTTCAATATCTACGCCTAGTTGTTTTGCAAAATTACGAACGGCAGGAGTGGATAGCACTCCACCAGTTTTTGGTTTTCTATGTCCTGAATCAGCAGCTTCTACTTCACTTATATTGGATTCTTGTGCCTTAGTAACCTCGAAACTTTGATTAGAGAAAGCATCTTCATCAACAATCATCTTCAGAAGAGTTTCTCCGACCTACAAAATGTTTGCAAATTACAGGAAACTTGATAAGAAGGTGTAAATTTTGTGACCTAACAGCTAAGGTGAATCATGGGTTACTAATCTTTAAACAAGAAAAATACAAGACGATTGGAAGAAAGAAAGGAAAAATGTGTTTTCTAGTATAAATTCGGGGAAATAGTTTTTTATTCTGGTAAGTTATCCATATAGATTACTTTCAATCCTGTCGACTTTCACGAATTGAAAATAGTCTTATAAATTCCAATTTTTGTGCCCATAGGAAGTGAAACATCCGGTTGATGCTGACATGGCAGAGTTTGATTTGTCCATGTGTCATAGTTTGATTGGTCAACCAGATGTTTCACCTCTTAACAGCTGGTCACCGTACCAAAATGTCAAAAATTGAAAGTTACGGGACTATTTTCAATTCCTAAAAGTCAGCATGAATAAATTCAAAATAAAAAAGACTATTTTCCTATAAATTCACAAAGCATATCCTCAGAACAAAGAAAGTGATTGTTCAAAAACGTATAATTAAGAAAATTAGTTCCTTAAATCGATTGTTTATAAAATATGTGACGCAGCTACAAACTAAAGCTACTATATTTTTTGTCCATGTTTACCATGAAATGGTAGGATATCATTGACATTGATACATTGCATTGTTGAGCCATAAGTTGCTCGCATTTTAATTTTAACGAAAGAATTTTCATTTACCCAACTTATCTAGTTACCTTTACTATGTTGCCTGGATCATGCAGAACTTTAGAAACTTTTCCTCTGTATCGACTCGTTATCTCTATTGTTGCTTTGTCACTTTGAACCTCACAAAGAGGCTGAAATTCTTCAACTTGCTCCCCCTGCCAGAAATTCCAATTCCATTTTATTTTACACAGAAATAATAACACCAACATATACACAAAAACATCAAGTATTGCAATAACACACAATTAAAGAAACGCAGATCAAATTAGACCATGTGAGAGATAGAGTTCACATCTTGAAACCAAGATTCGTTCGCGAAACTCCATGAAATCAAGAAGGGCTCTCGAGCTAACAATCATGAACGTGCAAATCGAACAAACAAAACTGATGGAAAAAGAAATTACATCCACAAAGGGAGATGCAGTTGACTAGTAAAAAGGATCATCACTCACCTCTTGCACAAACCATTTGAGAAGCTCACATTCGGCAATGCCTTCACCGGTTTGTGCCAACGGGACATCAACCACTCCCCCTTGACTCGGAAGATCAGCCATCGTTTGAGTAGTGTATTTACACACTTTAATCCCAAATGGGATGCTCAACTGAAATTTCAATCAAGTTTCAATGGGATCTACACCTCAAAAGCAAAACCATAACCACAATAGTAACCTCTCTATATTCAACAATTTGGGTATAAAATCAGCATCTCCAACTTAAAACTCACATACACACATTCAAACTATATTTACACACAGCAAAATCAATAAGTTCTAACGAATTAGCTTATGTACGCAATTTCGAACACATACAAAATTAGAATCATGTATAATACTAAACGCCCTTAAATTTAATCTACCAAATTGACAATATTTCAAGCAGAAAATGAGCCCATCATATGAAATTAAAAAAAAAAAAAAAACTTACAGAACTTTTCTCGCAGCGATTATTTAAGAAAAACAAAGTTCTGGGATTCGTAAAAGCGTTAGGTTGAGCTTGACATATTGAGCCCAGTTCACAATTGATTCCTCGAGTGGCAGCGTCGGCGGCCGACGACGGTGGAACGGTGGCGGAGTGAACAAGGCGGCACCAATGGCTGAAACTCCATGGTTTTTTCTGGTAAATTTTACGACAAATCATTATTTACTTTGATTAAGTGTAGAATTGCCTGAACTTGTTGATGATTTACGGAAGTGAAAATTGACTGATCATTCATACAATTTCTTCTTATTGCTCCCTTATTTATTACTACTACTAGCTACTGGATATTAAACCCAGAATTTGTTTCTTATTAGCATTAAATTTGCCCTTAGGTTACATTTTCACGCAAATTTATACAAAATATTTCAAACATATAGTAATTTAGTTAAACATATTGCATATGTAAAATATTTTAAATAGCTCTATTTATTTTAGTATACTTTTTTTTTTTTTTAAACTGATTAATGCTGACTAGATGGAACTAACAGTTTAGAACTTGATTAGATAAGGTATTTTTTTTTAAAGAATTTTGATTGAATGATTAAAAGTTAATATTTATATTTTATTTTATTTTATTTTAGAATATAATATAATTTAGGTAGAATTAAAAGTTAACGGGTCATACAATTTGCTTGGGACAAAAATTTATACTCCGTATTATATTATACCAGATTTGTATGAGATAGATTCAAAGATTAGACTCGTTAACTTATACTCTAGTATAATTCTAAATAAATAAAGTTTTAAAATAAAGTATAACTATTAAAATGGAGGGATTATATCTATATCTCACCTACATTAAATAAATATTAGTTTTTCTAATTTTAATCTATTTTTCTTACATGGTGCTATGTCAGCTGAGCTTATCTCATCTTTTACGTTTGGAATTTTGTAAAGATAATGGATATGATTCAACTTTAATTGGATCTGTTAAAATATGATAAACGCAAGTTTCATATGCACGTGTTACGTTTAATTGATCTTTTAAAATATGATTCAAATTCAACTTTAATTGATCTTTTAGTTTAAACTAATATCACATTTTAATATTCACAATTAATATTTGAGTGAGGAGGACATATTATTTTGTTAAATTAATTTACATATTTTAATTAAAATTAATATTATATTTTAATACATGTGTCCGGTTTTAAAATTAATGCACATAAAAGTGATTAAATATCATTCATGGGTTAATTGTTGATGTGTGATACACTAATATAATGCGTACACGTAATCTATAGGTGGAGTGTTTCCTCCATCTAACTAAGTTACTTCCTCCGTCCAAATATAATCAGTACTTCCTCATGTAAATATAATTATTTTAAAATATATATATATATATATACTTTTTTTTATTTAAATTCATTATACTTATTATGTGGATACAAATTATAAAAAAATGTTGATTAATTTACATATAAAGTAAATGTAAAATGATAAGGTATCGCGGATTCCACCTATAATAATTGTTTAAAGTATATAGATGGTGATAGTTGACTAAAGATAAAGTAGTATGAATAATATTATTTTAAAAAAGATAATGAATATAATAAAATTGGACAATAAAAAAATAAGAGTGTAAATAATGAATTTGGACAGCGGGAGTAAATACTTGTAAAATTATTTTGGATAATTGCAAATTAAATCACCACCTTTCACTTAATTATAATTCAATCTAAACTTTTTAATAATTGTAAATAAATCATCAATTTTAAATATTGTTGTAATTTAAAATTTTTGATAGTCTTATTTGTTTTTTTTATGTCAGGTCCAAGAACCGACTAATTTGAGGGGACCAATTTCACCGCCCACTTATGGGGGCCATCTATATGGACATGACCA
Source organism: Galeopsis tetrahit (assembly GCA_963675135.1). NCBI lineage: Eukaryota > Viridiplantae > Streptophyta > Magnoliopsida > Lamiales > Lamiaceae > Galeopsis > Galeopsis tetrahit. The sequence goes on along the minus strand of OY776124.1, from coordinate 65,407,419 downwards.
CATATAAATTGTTTGCATCTTAGGGTTAGGGGATGAGATCTAGAGAAGAGCATGCTTGTTAATGTGACACATTCTTAATGAAACAATATTATTGTTTTTATTTCGATCTAATCTTGAAACACAGATTGGAACACAAATGCAATATTTAAAGATGATGATTTATCTACCATTATTCACAGTGGCGGATCCAGAAATTTGAATTTGTGGGTACGATAAATAGTTTTTAAAAATTTATTTAATGTTTAAAGTCTTACTAATTAGTTTACATCGTTGACTTTCTATATTGCTTTAGGTATTCGAAAAGAAGTGCAGACCCGACTAAAGGGATAAACAAACATAGAGGTGGAATTAAATAAAAATATAATACACATATTATAAGACACTAAGACTATGTTTGATAGCTTAGATTAAATATAGATTAACTATATATCATTTTTATTGGTTGTTTGATAGCTTGGATTAAGGGTAAATTATGTTTTAAAATTTATAAAGTTTAGTTATCATCCTAATTTTAGATAATCCATCTTTGCTATCAAACATGCCCTACGAGAATGTAGAAATTCATAGAGTTAATAAGTGAGTAAAAATATATTTAAATTATATTTGGTTCACACAAAAATTTTTATATGAAAAATATACTCTCTTTGTCCAAATTCATTATATCAATTTCTTCCGCCACAAATTTTAATAAATATTAATTAATTTTATATACAAGATATGTTGAGAGTATGATTAGGTATTGCGAAATCTACCTATAAAAAAATGAATGTTTATTAATAAATATTGTTTTTAAAAGAAAATTGAGAACAATTAAATAAAAAAATAATATTTAAATAAATTACAATTATAATTTATTTAATATTTACAGTATGACAAATAATAGTACTCGAGTATATTTAAAAAAAAGGAAGGTATAGTAAATTGGACAATTAAACATCAATTTTAAGATTCAGAATTAAGCCCATTTCAATGGCCCAATTGTGAATTAGAGTTTTTCAGAATTAGTACTCCTATGTCTATGAGAATATTAGATAGATTTTTTCAATTTTAGGGTACAGTTGTACGGGTGGAAATAGGCCAGTTCAGACCAGGCTTTACATGAAAAGGTCTGGGCCTATTTTAAAAAAATAAGCCTATGTCTGACCTATTATCTGTGATAGACTTTTTTTGTGGGTTTGGCCCGACCTTTTTATTAAATAGGTCAGGCCTACGAGCCTTTTAGAAGCCTATTTAAAATTTATTTAATACAAAAATTTAAAAATGAATTTAATATTTAAAATTACAAATAAATTTATGATCAAAATAAGGGCAGATAAATTCAGATAAAAACTAAAAAATGATTTCTCAAAGTAATAAAATAAATTTAATTTACTATTAATATTAGTATTATATATTAAGAATTATTTTATTAAAAAAATATATATATAATTGTATTATATAATATACATAATTTTAAATAGGCCGGCCTCTTAGACTTATAAGGCCTTAAACAAGGCCTAAGCCCGACCTACTTAAGTAAATAGGCTTTTTAAAAAATCTTAGCCTGGCTCATGTTATAAATAGGCTAGGCCCTTAATAGGCCAGGCCGTAGGCCCCTGTTGGGTGGCCCGACCTATTTCCACCCCTAGTTGTACCCATTGTCTCCATGTGCGTCCGCCTCTGATTATTCAAAAGGTCGGATTAAATTTCAATTATGTAAAATGGGGTGATTTACGATTAACTCAATTATTTAATATTTTTCAGATGTATATTTAAATCTTTAATTATTTTTTAAATATATTAAATTTAAAATAATTTTTTTTTTAAAATTAACTAAGAGATATTTTCCCGACAAAAAAAAAAAAAAACTAAAAGTTATTGCTTGTTATACGCGACTCTATTACCTTTTATTTCTATTTATGTTTCTTTCTTTTTTTAAGGATATTTAATCTATTTTTCAGTGTGTGAAATAAATAAAGGTATATTAACGTGAATTAATTTTTGTGTTCCACTTATCGTTTTATTTTACAAAATCTTTAATACATATTGTTTCTATTATTTTAAAGCGTTGTTCATACATATTAATAAATTAAACATTGAAATACAAAATAAAAATAATACTAAATCGACACATCATAATGGAGCCACCCTACTATAACTCTAGTGGGTTGATAAAAATTTGTCTTTAACTCATTAATACAATAATGGTAGTAAAGGCCCGCAGACAGAGGGTCCATTAATTGAAGGTCACGGATAAGGGTTGGGGTATATACCCCTCCAGCTTTGTTAGATACACTCCCCCGATACATATACTACCCTTAAAGTACCTCTGAGATAGATGCACTCCCCCCAAATTGTCTATTATACCCCTTTATCTTAAAAATTGGTATGATAAATGCACACCCCCCATAAAACCCTAATTTCCTCATTTCTTCCCCAATCCTCATTTCCCCCTCATTCCCTCCTTCCCCTTCGTTTCTCCAAGCCACCGCCGCCCCAAGCCACCTCCTCCGGCGCCGCCCGTTCCAGCGTCGCCGCCCTGAAGAAACAGGTAGGTTTTTTTTTTTTTTATTTCTGCAAGCGGCGGCGCCGCATCCTCCCCACCGCCCTCTTCACCCCCTCCCTCTCGCCGTCGAACTCCCCGTCCCCTCCTCCTCTCGCCGTCGCACTCCCCCTCCTCCTCTCGTTGTCGCACTCCCCTCCCCCATTTTTTCTATTTTTTTTTCTGCAACTAAGTAGCGGCGCGACGGCGCCGTCCCCTCCCCTAGCGTTGCCGCCTCCGTCCCCTCCCTCGGCGTCGTCGCCTCCGCCCCTTCTCTCGGCCTCCACCGCCGTGAAAGTTGAAACCCTCCCCCAAATCGTCACAGGTTTGTTTTTTTGTTTTTTTTTGTTTTTTTTATTTTCAACTATTTTGGGTCGCCTGAAAACCCTCTCGTCGACAATAGTTCGTCGATGAGAGTGTTTTTGGCCGACCCAAAATGGCCGAAAATTTCAGTTTTCTTAAAGAAAAAATCATTCGAAACACATAGTCGACCGGAGTACTTTTGGTCGACAAACCAGTGTCGACCGGAGTGTTTTTGGTCGACTCTGGTTTATCGACCAAAATAAAGTTTACTTTTTTTATTTTCAAAGTCTAATTTTTAAAATTTCTAAATTTATTTTGTGGCCGCCAGAGGTGCGGCAGCGACCGTCGTTTGTTGGGCGGCGTTGACCGTCGTTTGTTGGGCGGCGGCGGCCGTTTGTGGATTGCGGCGGCGGCCGTTTGTGGGTAGGGTTAGGATTAGTGATAGAATTAGGGTTAGTTTAAATTTAAATTGAAGGGGAGTGTATCTATCTTTGTGTATTTTAATAAAGGGTAAAACAGGTGTTTTACATGATTATTTAATTAATAAAAGTGGAGGGGGAGTGTATTAAACAAAGCTGGAGGGGTATATACCCCAACCCCACGGATAATTGCCCCAATTATTATGTGTTCAACTCTTAGATGTTTTTACCCCTAGCATATGAGTTCATCGATCTCTCATTTTTTAAAATTACCCTCCTTACTCATAAACCCTAATTTTCCTTCTATTTCACCCTTTTTTTTGAATTTCTCTTCACCATGGTTCGATTTCGTATTCACAGTCATTGCTCAATATATGTGTAGTATATTTCGTTTCCGAGTTTTTTTTTACAAAAATCGCAATTTGCAGAATCTCAACACTGGTTCTCCGAGTTTTGTGAGATTTTTCGGAAAAAATTCCACGTTTTGAATCAAAACTCGGCCAACTTTTCCACGTTATGATTCAAAACTCGGTCAACTTTTCCACATTTTGATTTAGCACTAGTTTACCAAGTTTTGAATCAAAACGTGGAAAACTTGGCCGAGTTTTAATAACGTGGAAAACTTGGGAAACTTTTTTCCGAAAAATCACACAAAATTCGGTGAACCAATGCTGAGTTTTTGCAAAATACGATTTTTGTAAAAAAATTCGGAAACGAAATACACTACACATATATTCATTCCAACTACACAATCATGTAATAATACAGTCAAATAAAATAATAATAACATGAAAATTAATTAATTACAAAAATATACTATGTTTTGGGTGTGAGAGGATTGTAAAAAAAAACTATTTTTTGTGTGTTTATGGGTGGAGGTGAACTAAGCATAGTATAGTCTCTTTACTTATTGATACATAATATAAATTGAGGGGGGACAAAGTGGGATAGCTCAAGTGGTTAGAGCACCACTACCTAGGCCTTAGGTCCTGGGTTCGAGTCATGGGAAGGGGAAAAAAGGGATGGGTATTTAACTTTCATAAAAAAAATATATATATATATACCCTCCAATATTGTTAGATACACTCTTTAAAAAAAAGACAATTAGTAGGTGCACTTTTCTTAAATTATCTAAAACTCCCTCTAGTAAATACACTCCTTAAAACTCTAATTTCTCCCTTTCTTCATTTTCTACAAATGTCGCCTCCATCCACTCTTTTTGTTTTCTTCTACAAAAAATGTTTTCCCCCACCCACCACGCCCTTCGGGCCCTCACCACCACGTCAGTCGCCCCTCCCACGCCGCCTTCCTTTTTTTTCCTCGCTTCCCCACCCCATTGTTCATTCACATTTCTCACAGTTCCTTCGCGCAGATAGGTTTGTTAAAAAAAATTATCATATAAATTAGGGTAAAGAATTTACACTAGTGTTGACAAATTATTTTCAACAATAATGTATATTTTCAATAAATCGATGTTGAAAATATGTTAAATAACTTTTTTTCTGTGATTTTTAAGATTTTTTTTTGGAATTTTTATATTTTGTTATGAGAGTTTGATACTGTTTGAGGGGAGGATGTGGGCAGCGGCCGCTTCAGTTAGAAATTAGAGTTTAAATGTTAAGAAAAGTGTATTTGTAAGGGACATTTTACTAAAATACGGATATTTTATCATTTATTCCCTCCGTCCCACAACTGTTTGCACACTTACCTTATTTGTTCGTCCCACAATTGTTTGCACACCAGTAAAAGGAGTTTCTCTCATAAACTCCACCCTCACAATATTCACATATTTACACAAAATGTCATTACTTTTATTCTCTTTCCAATCATCTTTTTACTTTATCCATATAACTTTACAAAATTACCCCTCAACACTCTACTCATTACACTTTTTTCTAAAAACGTGTGTCCATCTTATGGTGCAAACACTTGTGTAACGGAGGGAGTATATATTAAATTAATAAATGGAGGGAGGGTGTTTTTTTTTTTTTTTTTTGAATTACATTAAATACCCATCCCTTTTCCCCTCCTCATGACTCGAACCCAGAATCTAAAGCCTAGGTAGTGGTGCTCTAACCACTTGAGCTATCCAACTTCGTCAGGGTGTTGTTATACCCCCAAGCCTATTTCCCTACAATGGGCTTCGTAAGGAAACATAGGCCATATTTTGGGGCTGACTATTTACACTTTCATTTGCATTTGGATGCACTTTCCCTATCACTTTATTAATTTAATAATAGTGTAAAAATTCCAAAATATTCTTGAAATAATATTACACTATTAAATGGACTCCCACTACTAACTGCACCCTTTATTTAATCTTTAAACCCTAAACCTAATTTTTGCAGCAACAACCATCGTCGTCGCCACCTCCACTTTCGGTGGCCACCAAAAAAAAAAAAAACAATCATAAATTTTAAAAAAAAACTTAGATTTTTTTTTAAAATTTTTTTAAAAAAATTTCGATAAATCAGTGTCGACCATATACACTCTCGTCGACAACAATTTGTCGACGAGAGTATATATGGTCGACCTAAAAAGGTCGAAAAATAATTATTTTTTTTAAAAAAATCGACAATGTAATGTCAACCATATACACTCTCGTCGACAAAAAAATTATCGATGAAATTGTATATGATCGACATTACATTGTCGAAAAAAAAAGGGTTTCTACAGAAATTCTACAAAAAAACCCTAAAAACAAATCGTGGCTGACCGGCAGCTTTACCAGGCGGCGGTGGCCGATGCACATACCTAGGGTGGGGGTGGTCGGAATCTTGGACCAGGAGGAGGCGGCGGCGGCAAGGTCGATCTGGAGCGGCGGCGGCGGGTTGAAAAAAAAAAACTTGCAGAAAATCGGAGAGAGGGGGGTAGGTCGTCGCATCCGATGAAGAGGGAGGGGGAGGCCGTCGGTGAAGAGACGGAGAGGAAGGGGGCCGCAGCGACAAGGGGCGGCTGCCGGCGAGGGGTGATGTGCGGCGACGACGGTAAGGTGGAGAGTGAAAAATGAGGGAGAGATGAATTAGGGTTTGGGGGAGGGTGTGGTTAATAAATGTGTATTATATAGATAAAAGGGAGAAAATGATATTTAGAATAATTCGAGGAAGATACATCTATCCTGACAAATTTTAGGGGTGCATCAATCGGGGTGTGTTCTCAACGCAAATGGAGGTGTAAATAGTCAGTCCCGTATTTTTTAATAAACATTTTCTTGTGGGCTTCATGAATACCCAGGCCCAATATAGAGAGGTAAGACTTTGAATAAACAATTTTTTTTAATACTTCTGGTTTTATGATATTTAATTTGACACCTATAATGTTGATTCGAAATTAAAATTCCAAATCTTAAAAAAAAAAAAAAAGTGTGTTATTTCGTTTATTATTGAAATTGAATACTTGTAACGAACTTGAGTGTTTGCGATGAGTTTAGTTTACAATATGGAAATTTAAAAAATAAAATGTTAATATTCAGATAAAAATTATACTCCATTAATAGAATTGCATATATAAATACAGTATATTTTATTAAAATAATACATTAAGAATAATCACACTTTATATCTAGAATCGTCGGCAAGTTTGTTTTTGTAATATATTTATTATTATTATTATAATTGTTGATGTTGCTTTTTTTTTTTTTTCTTTCTTTGATGCCGCAGCTTGAGCACATGAAGTTAGGTTTTTCCCCTGCCTAACTATTTTTTGTTAATTTGGTAAATAAATGGATGTAAGCTCATGCCTAATTATCAATCAAGCAAGTGGGTGGCTTTTGAACAGAATATATTTATGCCCCACAAAAAAACATGATATGTGTCTTACCAAAAAGAAACATTAATTTTATTGCATCTAAAAATTTGAACGAAAATTCATTCATTTATTATCTAATACTCTCCTTTCACTGTGGACGAATTATCACATTTATCCTTTAAGAAGAAGATTTATTGAAAGGACAATTCAAATGGATAAAATTGCTTTCAATAGGAATGGAATATAACACGTTTGTCTGAGACTCTAATATCATAAAATAATTTCGTCTCATTATAAAGTTCAAATTTGTAAAGAAAGAGCGAATTAAATCATTTATATTTGATTTCCTAATACGTACAATTGTCATCTAAAAATGTTAATTTGATGTGTGCAAATATGTGAAGAAATTATCGACTTAGTTTTTAACTATTAATGTTTTCGGTGAACATTGGTATATTATTAATTTTATGAAACAATATTAGTTGTTTTCGGCCTATAATATTAGTTAAATTCACTTAGCAATATTAGTTGTTCTTATTAAATAATATTGGTGGCAGTGAACGTGGTGCATTGCAAGTATTGTTCATTGGTTAATTTGTTCAGATATACTTTCTCCTATTCATAGTATAAGTAGTTTTGATCTTTCGTTTTCTTTGTAAATTATATCACATTTTACACTTTTTAATGTAAATTAATTGTATTTCTTTCAAATTTATTCTTAGAATGAGGGGTGGGAATGGGCTAGGCCTGACCTGTTATATATTTCTTAGGCCCGAGCCTGGCCCATGGCCTGTCATAGGCTTTTTTTTTAAAGGCTCAAGCCTGGCCTTTTTAATAAATAGGTCTGGCCCGAAAGCCTTTTAAAGGCCTCTTAATCTTATTAACGTATTTTTTTTTTAAAAAATCTACAACAATATTATCATCAAATTATAAAAATTAACTCTTTAAATCTCAAAATGAAGAAATAGAACTAATAGAATGTTCCAAAAAAAATACTCAGTATTCAACTATTTTTTCAACTATTCAAAGAAAAATATAACTAGTATTACTAAATTTTCTTATTTATTTATTTGAAAATCACATATTATATAAGTATATACTTATAATATATACTACACATATATATATATATATATATATATATATATATATATATATATATATATATATATATATATATATATATGTGTGTGTGTGAAGTTATATAGGCCGGCCTGTTGGGCTTAAAATGCTTACAAAAAAGTTTGAGCCCGGCCTATTTAGTTAAATAGGCTTCTAAAAAAGCTTGAGCCCGGCTTGTTTATTAAACGAGCTGAGTCGAGCCAAGCTTTAATAGGCCGAGCCATAGGCTCCTGTCGGGTAGCCTGACCCATTCCCACCCCTACTTAGAATCAATAAATATTTACGTAAATGTATTCTTGTTTGAATAAGTACAAACATTAATTAAAAGTAAAATGAGATCAATTATTTTTTTAATATATGTGCATTGATCTAAAATAACTTATATTTTAAATAGTAGCAAGTATACGTGATTTCATTTGAAAAAAAAGGTTGTCAAAATCTATACGGTAAATATTAAAGAATTAATATAAATGAATTAATTATCCAACTCTCTGTAAATTTAGACTTTTAGATGCGATATAATTCTTTTATGGTATCAGAGCCACAAGACTCAAGCCCACACGTCTTGTGTTCGATTCCTGCTAAAAACAATTTCACTCATTTAAATTGTTCACTCGATAAGCCTCATCCCTAAAGAGTATATGTAATAATTCGGTCACAAGTGAAGGGAAGTATTAATGAATTAATATAAATGAATTAATCCCCAACTCTAGTTCAGACTTTTAAATTGCGTGCTTGTCATTTTTGTAGCAACACATGTACTTGTTGTTTTGTAAAAAAATATTTCCTTATATTTTATATGTGAACACATAATGCATTTAATTAAAGAATGAAATTATTAATCATAAGATAAAAACAAGTCAAATTAAAAATAGGGACCCTATTATTTCGGAACAAAAACTATATGTAGCAATATAGTGGACCTTAAATCATTTAGAACTCCTTTTTTCCTATCTTGCTTTATAAATTATTGGAATAATTTATAGTACTTAACAATTAATAGATGCACTCAAATATAGACAGCGAATTTATTCTCCTTTTTATATAACTCTGTAATGCTAACTACCAACAAATATAGTGATCACATAGTGTGACTAAAATATAACTTTGGCTCAAAGAAAAAGTAAATGAGTCGGCAAAGAGAACCTATATACAAAAAAAAAAAAAAAAAAAAAGATTTTAAGTAGACAATAATCTTAAGTACGTGACACTTCTCTAAAAACGCTAGGTACACAGCTTGATTTCATCACACATTTAGTTACTAAAAAGTGTTAATGTTATTTTTACTGTAATGTAATTTAAATTCAACAATTACAAATAAAATGAAACGTGTCATTATGCAAAATCTTCTCTAGTCTGGCCAACTATAGGTTAACGTTTAAGGTGTCCAAGTTCGATTCCTGAAGGAGGCGCCCCCTAACCGACCAGATTTTGCTTCTTTAGGCGTTTCTTGCAAAAAAAATTAGTCTCGACGGTGGCTAGGCGGATCTAGACGGCCGAAACTATTTATTTTATTTTTTACTTTTCTTTTATTGGTGTATGAGTCTGATTTGTGCGACTGTGCACATTGTTTCAAAAAAAAAAATGAGACTCTAAACAATACTCATGGTTTTGCTATGATGTATGGTGTTTTTTTTTGCTAAAATTATATCGTTTAAAGGGTAAAAATTATTTTTATTTTGGTCAAAACGTTATACTATCGATTTTCGACTTCTGCAACCTTGTTTTTTAACAGCACTAAAAAATAATCTTTAAAATCTTGATTACTTAGAAAGAATTGAATTATTAAGCAATAAACAAAGTGGTCCAATGACTTAAATTCCATCTAAAAATGAAGCCACATGGTTGAGGTTGAAGAAATTCTTGATAATATCATGCCTATCCTAGGAGTTGATTGGTAACTAACATCACATGATTGTGACCTCACTTTTTGCACTCTCTAATTATTCAAAAAATTAAAAATATCAAGAAGATAATTGCCCCTCAACAAATATGACTCATAGTTTACCACATTTGAGAAACACAGTTAGTCACTTTTTGATATGAAATTGAAATTAAACTGAACTCTAATCCAAAATAGAAAACCTAATTGTTTTCCCCAAAATCAACTCATGTTACCATTGACTACCTTGTCTAATCATTAACACCTTTTCTTAATTAATTTAATTTAATTTTGTTAGTTAAATTAAAAGCCACCATGGGGTAGTGAAAATTAGGACAATGTCATATCAATATAAAAATCCATGTTAAATGATAATGCATCCATCACCCCCACCCCTACCCCTATCCCTACCCAATCACATGATAACTTTCAATTTCCATTTAAATTATTTGTTGAGCATGCACAATTAATTATACATGTAGGAAATAGTTTACATAATAAATTAAGTCTGCACAATTGTTTTAAAATGGTCTAATTAAAGTAATACTCTGCAATTGAAGGGTGCTCTATTTTTTATGGGTAGAGTAGATTATCATTAGAAACTTTCTATTTGTTAATCGTTCAATTGAAAATAGAGAAGAAAAAAAACGTATCAATATAAATTAATTAGGATTATGATATGTTTGAAGTAATTGAACATGTTTATGTGATGTTTTTTTGAAAATAAAATATGAGTGTGTGACTTACGTTTTTCCAACAATCTTAACTAGTAAGCTTCTTCTATATATGCATGCATACATCAATGGTGCATGCACATCCATGCATCCCACGAAGAAATTTAGCCATCATGGAAATTGGAAAGCAACATTCCCCATCATGACAATGATGTTTATATATAATAGTGATCGAGGAGTAACTTGAATATGTAAAAAAAATAAAACTTCAGCAAAAATATAGATTTTGGATAAAAAAAAAATACCTCGGCCGTAAAGAAATATAGTTCGTCCACACGAAGTTTGCACATTTTCCTTTTTTAGAGTTTAGACTGTACATATAAAGTCTGATTGTTTTTTTTTTAAATATACTTTACCACACTTACTTTGTATTCTCTTTACTTTATCTATTTTCAATTACTTTATTCATAAACAACAATATTTTTATAAACAAGTGTTTAAAAAGAAACAAATACATTGTATATCCAGGGAGTACTAAATATCATATCCACCGATATATAGTTACAAGAATCATATTTGTGTACACCCAATTATATAGTGCAAATTGAACCATTTAAATTCAAAATTCAACTGTGTATTATTCAATTGAACATAAGAATTTACCTAGTTTACAAATCCACATATAAATAAAAGATACAAACTATCAACCAGGGAGCTTAAACAAGTGTGAAAATCAAGTATAGGCTTGCAAGGTTAATTTTAGTTGGCATGATCAAGTAATGGGTTTTAAACTGCCTCTTCAAGAATTAACACGTGCACATGAGTATTCACGTCAATAAGACATGCATGTCCATTCTAGGTGAATATTTCTACCTAGAGTTTTATATTTTTCTGAAAAGATTGAGTAATAATTAATTTAATTAAAGAAACCAATAATGGAGTGCATAATTAATATCAACCTGTCTGAACAAGTGGTAAGTAAAAGAATGAAATTTTCCAAGCTCCTCCACTATGTGCACCCTATAATGAAGCACCATGAACAAGGATAAGTAAAAGAATGAAATAATTTTAATAAAAAGGACCAAGACAATGATCATTTCTTGCTAGCTTTGACTCTATGGATTTGCCTCCAAAGTTGAGAAATACTTTATGAAGAAATGAGACCAAGTATGGTGGGTAATATAGCTAAATGCACTATGCCATTAATCTAGGGTACTTAAATCATAGTCAATGGTTTAGAGCTATTGAGTGTATTCTTGAATACCCTACACAGGCACAAGTGCTCTATATATATATCTTGTGACCAATTTCAAGAACCATGGCCCCACAAAAAGATTTTTATTATTACACTAACAGTCACATGATCCCTCTTATTACCTCACCTTAATCAAGAATAGAAGCTTTTGTACAGACCAGAGCAAGCAAAGTGCATATGGGGTAAGGGCATTTGATCTAGTGTCAACTTTGTGCAAGTTGTGTTTTAGTTTCTTGAGAGCATTAGCATCTGCACACAAAATAACAACACTTATCAAAACTGATTAAGTCACATTATCAAGAAAAACGGGTATATATTTGTGCAAGCGTTGTCTTAACGACTCCCTATACTTTCGACTTGTCCACTGATGGTTAGTTTGGGTTGTTACTAGCCACTGTCTGAGAATTTGGGAGCAAAATAAAGCATCTGACAACTGCAAGAAATGGCTACACTTTGAGGACAGCACATCTTTTCGTCCCTTACAACCTTACCACCTTTCGGGTTTTAATTGGTGAGAAGGTTTAATATCACATCCCATCTTTGAATGGTGAGAAGAAAAGATGATGCTTGAAATGCAATTTGCCCACAGGATTATGAAAAGTGGGAATAATAATAATTATTATACATACATTTTTATTTGTCTCTCATTTGGTGCAACAAATATGCACATGCATGGTTCCATATGAGCATGACAACATTATATTAGTGCACTACTTCTAATCAACTTTAGACTCGCTAACATGTGAATAATGTGATACATGCTAAAGTTGCGTATTTGGGTCAAGAGAATGTATTTAAACTGGGGATATGATGGTTTATACCATAGACATGTGGAATGGGACGATTTTACTAGCATGCATGAATTATTATGACAAGATGGATACCAGAAAAAACATGCATATATATATATATATATATATATAGAAACAAATTCAAGACTATGCACACATATATATGCATTGTCAGTCTTTAACAAACACGTAGATGTGCTTGAAGATGATGTTCTGCAATTTACTCTATGATGATGCCTATGGGGGATGTATGATCATGAAATATGATGACAGCTTGCAACATAACTCCAAAAATAACTAACTCTAGGGTAGCATGTCTATGCGTGTTTTTGTCACAAGAACCTAACTAGTAAAAAGAGGAAATGAAAAATGTGTACAGAAACAGGGCTTATTTTTTGTAGAAACTTTACAGAACAAGGTATATGATAGTTGACATGGAGATTTTCGCTGGGATCTTGGGTACATCTTTCATGTGAGATAGAAGTTCTTTGCTTGCTCGAAGATACTAGCATGAATGTGACATAGACTTGAGCAAATTCTTCCTATCATTAACTTGACTAATGCATGATGGAGATATTATGATCATATATGAACTTTTAGTCAAGGTTATAATTTATATCTTGAAATCTTGCTTGCTATATCTCAGTAAAAGTAGTTTTATAATTAGAGTACAAAAGTTTCTCAAAATTTTAAATGAGTTCATCGGACGCTTATACCTAGCATGAGGGTAATCATCACTTGCAATTACAAAAATTAATTGATTGGAAAAAAATGAGAAGTACACATACATATAAACGTCTACATTTGAGGATACAAATCACAGATTTACGTAATATTATTTTCTACAAGATTCTCTTAGTGGAGGAAGTAGATATGTTCTCATACATATGGCAAAATGACAAATTAAAGTTTGAGGGGACCTTAATTACAAGAGATTAAGCAAAAAACTACACTAACTTCTTGATTATAATTTAAAAAACCTATTGAACCAAAGAAATAAAACTAAAACGAAAAATTTGATAATCCACCACTTTCACCCCTATAAAATCTCCCTCATGTCCGGTAAAGTGCCACTCTCACTACAGTACAGATAGTGATCATGCATAGCAAAAAGAGCATGACAATGATAGAGGTAAGAAAAACAGAAACTCCAATCTTTATAAGATTATGCTATACAACAATACTAACTTTTTTTCATTCTAACAACTTTTTCATGCCAGGTGATAGAAGAACTCAAGAACGTAGCAGACATTGGATTACCGATACTAATTATGGGCATATTAAGTTACCTGAAGAACATGATTTCAGTTGCTTGCATAGGAAGGCTCGGGAGTTTGGAACTAGCAGGTGGGGCGTTAGCCATCGGGTTCACCAACATTACAGGATACTCTGTCCTTTTCGGGCTTGCGATGGGAATGGAGCCCATCTGCAGCCAAGCTTTCGGGTCCAAAAACTTCACGATGGCATCTCTAACTCTCCGAAGAACGATACTTTTGCTGCTTTTTGCATCTATACCGATTGCAATGCTCTGGACTTATCTCGAGCCTCTCCTGTTATTTCTCAACCAAGAGCCACAAGTAGTACATATTGCCAGCCTTTATTGCAGATTTGCAGTCCCAGATCTTATCACCAACAGCCTGATTCACCCTCTACGTATATATATACGTAGCAGAGGCCCTACATGGCCACTTCTATGGAGCACTTTAGCAGCAGCGCTACTACATTTTCCTATAACCGTCTTTTTTACTTTCCATCTTCATCTTGGCATACGCGGAGTCGCAATTTCCACGTTTATTTCTAATCTCAACACTTTGATATTTCTTTTCTGTTATATAAAATATGCTCATGAAGAGAAAATCCCTTGGTCTAAATCACAAGGGTTGGCCTCAATCTACGAGGAATGGCAAATGCTGCTTCGACTAGCGATCCCAAGCTGCCTCAGTGTTTGTTTGGAATGGTGGTGGTATGAACTGATGACGCTTCTAGCAGGGTACCTCTACAACCCACAAGTTGCACTTGCCACATCAGCGATAGTGATACAAACTACATCTCTTATGTACACATTGCCTTCAGCGCTTAGTGCGTCCATTTCAACTAGAGTAGGGAATGAACTTGGAGCAGGGAGGCCACACAAGGCACGTTTGGCTACCACAGTAGCTATAGCACTGGCCTTTTTGGTATCATTATTCGGGTTTCTATTGACTACCTTGGGAAGACGAGCATGGGGCACGGTTTTCACCAATGATAATGAAGTTCTTGAGCTAACGGTGGCTGTCCTACCCGTTATTGGACTTTGTGAGCTTGCGAATTGTCCTCAAACCACCTGTTGTGGGGCTCTCCGGGGAAGCGCGAGGACTAGCATTGGGGCGGGAATAAACTTTTGTTCGTTTTATATAATGGGGGCACCTGTAGCAGTAGCTTTGGCATTTTTTTGGAAACTTGGGTTCTTGGGCCTTTGTTACGGGCTTTTGGCAGCTCAGGTAGCGTGCGTGCTGTCCATTTTGACGATAATCCATATAACAGATTGGGAGAATGAATCACTGCGGGCAAAAGATTTGGTTGGTGAAAGCAATGAATATGTCCATACAGATTTATTAGTGAAATGCGAGGAAGGAGTAGTTATCTATTAGATATCAATTCAACTCAAATGCAAAAGGTGCAGGCAGATAACGAGTTGAGTATTTGTCATTAAGATTGATTTCAGAGATATAAAGTAAAACTCTTCTGTACTCAACATGTACTACTATTATAGAAATAGTTTGGAACAGCGTCAATGCGTTGACTAGCATATTGTACAGTTTGGAATTTAACTTTTTCCTTACCTTAAATGCTATCATATTGTAATTTTAAGCCTCAGATTGTAGAATATGGTCCAGCTCAGGAAACAGGATATTGATAAGAAATTTGGTTATTTGTTTGTTAGAATCTGAACCATAAGCCTTTAGTTTTCATAGTCCATCTAATAGAATCCAAGATCAAATTAGGTTTGCAGATCGGAAGTACAGCACACTTGAAATCTTGAACAAAGACCACCAATATGAGAGTCTACATGCTCATATGGATTTTTTACAAACTGTCAAACTCCAAGAAAAGTACAATGAATTCACCAATGAGAAATATATCTGATTTAGCATTGCCCTAAAATTTCAACATCCAAACTAAAAGTTACAAATGACGCAAGGAATCCATATCTAGTAAATTTCATGTTTGTAAATTAATGTATTTCACTTTGTCATTTTGTTATGGGAACTATGGTTAAGCCAAGAACCAATCTAAATGAACAAGCTTCAGATCAGTGAGAAACAGAGTCTTATTGTTATTCTGATGCAAATTCCCCTGTATATTGCACACACAAAACAGCACATTGTAATTCTTTTAGTTTGAACATCATACACTGAGCAATTAGTATAGAGTGTATCATTTCCCTGAATTAATAAACTTCATATTGTTGACTGAATTAGGCTTCCTGCTAAATTAAAGTTATGAACAAGTGACACAGCCATAAGGAATCTATTCACTATTATAATTCCCAACTAGAATCATGAATGCACATTTGATGTATGAACCAAATTTTTTTTTCAAGAAACACAGATTGAATATATGAACGAAACATCAGATTCGGTGAACATGCTATCAGAATAGTATTTTGACAAAGTGGAAATGGGCCCAAATAAAGCACATATGTGCCACACTATAGCATTTTGACAGCTAACTAACTGAAATACCCGATCAGGAGGTAACAGGTATTTATTTTTTATTTTCTCTTTTTATTATTTATAAATACCTGATGAAATCCTGCAAATATGTTATTCCCTAAACTAATTGAGGATATAAGCTTCGTCATACACCAATCCCAAGTTCAACCAAATTACCACCTCAATCTCAGCATTTTAAATTATACTCACCCCTAGGTTAAATCCTGGCTCAGCCACAAATACAATCCACTCACCAAAAGAACATCAAATAAAATATAATGAACACAGTGATCACGACAAACATGAAGGCTAAAATCCCGAAAGGGTATAGGCACTTCTTCTTCAACTTTGATTATACAAAATTTCGCCATTTTACAGTTAATCGAACCAACGAAAATAAATTCAAAGAAACATGCATCACCATAAACGGCATTATAGAAACTGATAAAGCAATTACCTACAAGACGTAGCAGTGGTCGTAGTCAATTTCTGCATACTGAAATTGATGTAGATAAATAATTAATTAATGTTGGATTTCGGTGCCGCCGGGCTCAGCTCCTCTAAGTAATCTGGCAGGCAAACAAATCAATCCTATTATTTCCTCCGTAAATCACACGTAGCCGCTCACAAAGACACTCGCACCACCGCTAATTATCATGGCCATCACAAACGTGCATGTAGGTGGAAGGATGAAATCGGTATCCCCCATCGTCGCCGGAATTTGTGGGATTCATGAAGGTGAGTTAAACGGTATACAAGGGGGGCTTTTTTGATTAGCGAGAGAATGATGAGAGGCATGTCTAAGCCCAACAATTAATAATTGGAAAAAAAATTTGGTTTCTTCATAATTAAATGTATGGGCCCAATTCGGGATGCAATTAGACTGATTAGTGCACCCTTAATCTTGGAGTCGGATATATACACCTACAACATCAGTAAATACACACACCTCTTCTTGAGAGACGGACCTCAGACCTAGGGATGGCAATGGGACGGGTAAAAACCTGTACCCGCATGAAACCGGCCCGCACGGGACGGGTAAATACCCGGTCAAACGGGTCCCGGGTCGGGTAAATACCCGGTCAAACAATACCCGACGGGTATGGGACGGGTAATGATTTTATATATACCCGACCCCGACCCGTATAGACATATATATTTAATATATATTATATGTATATGTACATTAAAAAATATATAAATATATTAGTATATATTAATATATATGTATGTTAATAATTGTATATGTATATCCGTATAAGTATATCAGTATATATATGTATGTTAATAATTGTATATGTATGTTAAAAATGTATATATATATATATATATATATCAGTATATACATTGGCTTAAAAAAAAAGTATATACAGTATATTATATATATGTATTATATATATATATATATTTATTTATTGTAATTTAAAGTAGTTTTTATGTTTTATTTTCTTAAAATAACAAATAAAAAAACAGATTTGTGATGGCGGGGCGGGGCGGGTTTACCCGCCGGGTTCGTGGGACGGGACGGGGCGGGGCGGGTTTAGGCGGGTATTGAGGCGGGGCGGGGCAGGTAACGGGTCTAAAAAATTTTGGCGGAACGGGTCCTGGGATAGGCCAAACCCGTCCCATACCCGCCCCGTTGCCAACCCTAAATTCAGACCGACCAAAAATGTAGCACCATGTTTGGCACTAATTTGTTGAAAATTAAACATTTTCAGCAAATATTAGTCTAAATATACTTAAAATTGCGGCTTGTTGAAAAAAAACTACACACACTTGATACACAATACACAAAAATACAAACTAAAAATCAGCATTCAAAATTCAAAATATATGAATTACTTCCTCTGTCCTGTAAAATTTACATTTTTTAAAAAAATCATATTTTAATTATAAAAAATATATGGTACATACTCAATCTTGTTAATAAAGTAGAAAAAACACTCAAAAGTTAACTATTTAAATAGAATAAACATATAACGAGTAAACAATATACGGAGGAAGTATATTTTAACAACATAAAAAATTATGTACATGTATATTAAGGCCCTTGTGTTTTGACACCATAGTTCTATATTCTTCAAAAGTACTAATGGTGTGAAGTGCAGTGGTAAATGGAATACGGTAGTCGTATTGGTGAAAATGCAAAATGCATTTTTCTTATTTTGAAAACGCAATAAGAACGCCAGGAGAGGTGGGTGTAGTAGGGGAGAGGTTCTGACTATTTTTTATGAATAATGATATTTTAGAGATTTAATAATTACATTAAAATAATAAAAAAAGTGAAGATGAGTGTGTCTATTAATGTTGGGGCAGGGGGCCACGTTGGGGCAGGGGGCCACTGGACCTCCCACCAGTTTTTTTTATATATATATACATATAATAAATATTTTATAATAATTATATATTCAGTATATTATGTGATAATAGTTATTCTCATCATATATATTTTGAAAGTGTGTGTGCGTGTTTATCATAGGTGTTGTCTTAAAGATGATGGAACAACGAAGACAACAATTAGAGCAGCGGAAATTAAAAACACGAAACAGCAGAGTATTCAAAATTTTGTATAGATTATAAATAAGTCTATACTGTTTCACTAAAAATATTATTAGTAAAACAAGAACCAAAAACCTCTTCGAGGTACGGCAGTGCCAATTATACGGTATTGACAACCTTACGAATCTAGAATAACTTTTATGGAACAACTCCTCAATTCGGTCTATACATAAACCTTCTAGATTCAAAACTAATGTGCTAGATTAATTGATAGAGTTTACAACTAATCTATCACACACAGAGAGATGAAACAATGATATTCTTAAAACTAAATACACAACGTGCACTCGATAACTTTAGTCTTGGTGAGCTTTTCTTCTCTCTGTGATTTGCGTTGAGGGCAGCCTCTATTTATAGATAATTTTGCAGCCTTCAACTCCCATAGATTGCATGATCTATGTAACTCCTCTTAACTCCTAAAAATAAGGAAACTTCCAAGATAATCTCAACTTCCATGATTGTAGGTTTTTTCTCACTCCTCATGCAACTGCCAGTTCTGGAACTGTCCAGCCCTGTAACTGCATAAAAGGAACATTACGAACAACATAGAAGAATCGGAGTTAGCGTTTAGGAGAAAGGGCGAATTATGATGTTGCCCAAAGTGATGAAACATTTTGTTCATCACCGGTACAACATCAACAATCTCCCCCAATTTGGCCTTTCTACTACAACACTTCTGGTGTTAAACATACAGAACTGTTCAAAGTAAAAATATACAAAGTTTACATCAAGTAAATGACATAAAACCGTAATAGCCAATTGTAGGTGACAAGTCTTGCTCTAAACACTAAAACAATGTGTTTAGATTAAAAACTGAAATAAATAACAACAAAAAAAATCCTAAAGAATAATAAGGAAATCCTAATAAACTGAAATATAAAAAATACGGAAATAAAATTGTTTTCAAACAGAAATAAAACTAACATAATTAAACATTAAGCATTACAACAAGGAGGAAAAAATATAAAGGTGCATTGATGGCAAGGATTGGGCCGAAATGATATCAGCTGCATCTTCATGTAGTCTGCACGTACTCCCCCTCAACACAAGTTCTCCCCCTGTCTTCATGCTTTAATCAAATGTCTCCATAAAGAGTATGGAGGTCTTCATCGTCTTGATTTTGAACTTGTTGAACTGCATCGGCATTTTCATCTACGTTATGAACTGTATCAGTATTTGGTTGATTAGCAACTGGAACGTCATCCACATCAGTTGCTCTAGGAAATAATCCATCACCATCATTAGGAATATTATCACCACCAGTAACATCAGCATCAGCTACTCCCCCTGTTGGAGTAGAAAGCAAGTATTGCCAAAATTGTTTTTGTATAAGCATGTCTTCCACTGTGCTTTGAAGATTAGTGATCGTGGTTTGGATGGAGTCAATCTGCTTCTGTATGTACGTAGGAGATAAGTGCACTGAAGTAATAGGACCTGCATAAGAATTGTGGTGTGAAGATGACGGGTCATCTTCAGGAACATTTTGCTGGCCAGGAAGTGGTATATCACGCACTCGGTTTCCTGTCTTCAGTTGATGCGAGATGGTGTAGTGAGGTACATAACCACTGATTACCTCATGTTCTGGTCGAACAAACTCTTTGTCTTCAAGGAACTTGTAGATCAGACAAGGATAAGGAAGAAGTCCCTTTCCTTTTAGATTACGCCCATACGACATCATGTTGTCAAAGATAGTTTGACCAAGATTAAACTATTTGAGGTGCCCTATCTTATATAAAAGGATGGCTTGATCTAGAGTAAGGGTAGTGTTGTTTGTAGTAGGTAGCCAATTGTAACACACCAGCTTATGTAACACAGAATACAAGCTAGTTAAACGGGAGGCTAAAAGTTTGTGTTTCCATTTTTTGACTCTACCCTCAGTGATAACTGAAATAACCTCATTGTGATCAGACACAACAGGATCATCCATAACCCTAGTCTTGAACATAGTGTTTATAAGTCTAGGAGTGAAAGCAATAGTGATACCACGGAACCACACATTACCATACCTAGGAGACTATACTCTTGAGGTAAACTTGCTTATATTAACATAAAATTCATAAATCCACTCAACATAATATGGGCATGCAAACAGTAGGGAATATAGCAAGGATCTCTCTTCTAAAAATCCTATCATATTAACCTCTTCAAAGTCTGAAATTTTGATTATCCTTTCACTAGCAATCAACCGTGTTCGAATTGTTCTATATCTTTCACTGTTTTGATCGTTTCTAAGTTTTTCTTCATCATCCGAACTAAATAAAGGGTCAGATTGTACCTCGTTGTCACTGTCACCATCCTCATCAGAAGGGCCAGAGGATGATGGTGGTGACGAACTTTCGGATGTTGCCATCGGAGAGGCAACATTTTCGAACTCAGCGGCATTTTTATGATCATCAGTGTTTTCTTCCATTTGGACATCATTAGGAACTGTATCCTCATCATCCGGATTGAATTGATCATCAGAAGAGGCTTTCTCAGCAGGGGAATCAGATTCTGAATCAGTCACATGCACTGGATTTGAAGAACCACCATCAATATGCATCTTTTTTGCTTTCCCAGTATAGTCCACCTTCTTTCCAAGAGTTCTTTGTGATTTTCTTCGACTCCCCCACTTTCGAATTGGGGTGTTCTTTCTTTTACGATGAACTCTTTGAAATCTAGAAGCAAGTGTTTCATCAGAGGATGAAGAGAAAGGTTTAACATTTTTACCTTTGGAAGAATCTGGAGAATGAGTGGATTTGAACATTGCATTGTCAAGCTCTTCATCTCCAAGGACTATCACAGGATATGTTGTCTTTTTACTGAGTGATTCAAAAGCTTGTTGTAGAACTTCGAACGGAGTGCCCAGGGGAAAGAAGTTGTGCATCGGAAAGGTTTGAAGAGTGTCATCTTCAGGAGACCCGTCAATCAGAGGCACACTCCCTGTTTCTGGTGGAGCACTTGAAGATTCTGGTACACAAATGGATTTTGAAGCTTGAGCAATTTCTGTGCGAATATCCAGAGGTCCAAAGTCCATGGATGGGGTAATTTCAGAAGTTTCAGTGGATGGAATTTCTGGAGCTTTTGGTGTTTCAGAAATAGAGTTTTGCATTGTGGGAATTTGAATTTCAATCGACCCGATCGTAATAGTGGGTGAGCCGGGTTCAGTTGATGCAATATTTTCTGAAACGTTTGGAGAGGACGCCATAGATGCTAGTAGGTTAAGGTTTGTTGGAGAGATGGAAGAGGAAGTAGGGTTTGAGCTCGGTTTTGGTGAAGAATATGATTTTTCCATCTATAAAAGCCTGCAACAATCAAATCAGAAGTTTAAAAGCCTTTACAAGAAATCTTAATGAATATTGTAGGCTAGTAATAATTTAACCCTATTTTATAGTCTTGGAACTACAAATATACCTTTTAATTCCTTATGCCAATAAGTTAATGATGCAATATATAAGATGAGTAGACATTCATTTTGATTGAGAGTCTTATATAGATATAGAGATTGATCGGAAGTAATTTCACAGAAGTGGATTTGAATAGTGGAATAGTGGGAGATAACTTCTGCCATGAATGATCGTGTGAAGTTTGTGGGAGAAAAACAAGGATAAAATAAACTGCCCAAATTTAAATAAAATAAATAAAATACAGAAAATGCAATAAATATCTGGAATTAAATGCTGACCTGGAAATAAATCAAATAAATAAATCTGAAAAATTAATCTAATATTCAGAAAATAAATAATTCATAAAGGTAACTGAAATTCGAACCATTTTAATGTCGCTCATAATGTTGGCCCACATACATCTCAACACTGTTTTTATATGAATTTGCTTCATTTGTGTTGCACATATACATTTTTTTTTCACAATTTCACATTGATCCATCTTTTGAAAAGAGTGCATCGTAGTAGCGAACTCCGTGCCCCATAGTTACTCAATGGATATACGAATAATTTGATGCATGATTTAATCACCTTTTGAAAAGAGAACATCGTAGTAGTGAGCTCCGGGACCCATAGTTACTCAGTGATTTTTAAGCATCTAAATTGTGATCCCTTTTTGCATTTAAGAGATGTATGTCCAGAACAAAAAAATTTGCAACACTTTTTCAAGGCTCAAATAACATTTACACAGAAGAATTACTTAAAATCTAACACAGAAAAATAACCAGAAAAATCTAAAAGACCATTCCATATGTTGTCTCAATTGTTTACACAATCGATACAACATTTAGTCAGAATTTTTCAGATAGTGCATAATCTAAGAGATTTTCGAAGGGATGAAAACCTCTTATCATCAAGGGCTTTTGTAAAAATATCAGCTAGTTGTTTCTCAGTAGATATATATTCTAACTTCACAATCTCTTTCTCAATAAGATCTCTAATAAAATGGTGTCTAATACTTATATGCTTTGTCAAAGAATGTTGCACAGGATTCTTAGATATATTTATAGCACCTAGTATTATCACAAAATACAGTTAGCTTATCATTTTTAATGCCATAGTCATTGAACATTTTTTGCAACCAAAGTAATTGAGTACAACAACTCCCTGCTGCGATGTATTCAGATTCAGCAGTGGATTGAGAAACACAGTTTTATTTCCTACTGTGCCATGAGATTAAGTTGTTTCTCATATAGAAACAACCACCACTTGTACTCTTTCGATCATCACTATCACCTGCCCAATCTGCATCACTATATCCTGTCAAAGTACAGTTAGTGTCTTTGCTATACCATATGCCCAAATCACATGTGCCTGCAACATATCGTACGATTCTTTTAACATCATTCATATGTGATTCTTTAGGATTAGATTGATATCTAGCACACAAGCATACACTGAACATGATATCAGGCCTACTAGAGCTTAAATATAGAAGACTTCCGATCATTGATCTGTATAATGTTGGGTCAACATTTTGTCCAACATTGTCTTTACTCAGTTTCTGAGTTGATCCCATATGTGTCTTCATATGTTTAGAATTATCTAAGCCGAATCTTTTCACTAAGCTTTTAGCATACTTGCTTTGAGTAATAAAAATGTCATCTTTATGTTGTTTAATCTGAAGTCCTAGAAAGTAATTTAAATCACCAACCATAGACATTTCAAAAGTAGATGTCATTTCATTCACAAACATTTTAAACATATGATCACAAGTAGATCTGAATACTATATCATCTACATAGATTTGAGCAATCATAATATCATTATTAACATGCTTAATAAAAAGAGTTCTATCAGCCTCTCCTCTAACAAATCCAAATTCAATTAGAAAATCAGTTAGTCTTTCATACCATGATCTAGGTGTTTGTTTTAATCCATATAAGGCCTTCTTCAATTTAAATACATGGTCAGGAAATTCAGGATTTTCAAAACCTTTTGGTTGTTCAACATAAGCTTCTTCCATAAGAATTCCATTCAAGAATGCAGCCTTAACATCCATTTGATGCAACTTTATATCAATGAAACATGCAATGGCAAGTAATAATCTTATAGACTCGATTCTAGCTACAGGAGCAAATGTTTCATCAAAATCTATACCCTCAACTTGAGTGTAACCTTGAGCTACAAGTCTAGCTTTATTTCTAATGATGTTTCCTATTTCATTAGTTTTGTTTTTAAATATCCACTTAGTTCCTATAACATTGACATTATCAGGTCTAGGAACAAGAGTCCATACATCATTTCTAACAAACTGATTTAATTCTTCATGCATAGCATTTACCCAATTTTCATCATTTAAAGCTTCAACAATATCTTTAGGCTCAATCATAGAATGATAACACTCACGAGTTACCTTGTTGCACATGGATGACATGCATATAGACCTTACCACATCTTTTGAATTGATACCCATTCTTCTTCTTGTTCGAACACCTGTAAACTGTTCACATATGATCTGGTCTTGAGGATGATTCTTAAGTATTCTGGTAGATGGTGTTTTCTGATATTCATAGATTTTTTCTGGTGATTCTGACTTTTCCGAAGTTGTTTGAACGGGTGTTGCATCATCTGGATCAACACTTTGATTTTGATCAGAATTCTCAGAATCTTTTGAAATTTCAACTAAATCAGATACATCCTCTTCAATGTTTTGACCTGTAAGACTAGCATCATCATCAAATACCACATTTACGGATTCTTGCACAATATCAGTCCTTAGATTATAAATTCTATAGACTTTGCTATTTCTAGAATAACCTAAAAAGAATCCCTTGTCACTTTTTGAATCAAACTTATGCAATTGATCTCTATCATTCAATATATAGCAAACACATCCAAACACATGAAAATATTTCAAATTTGGTTTTCTCCTATTTAGAATTTCATATGGAGTTTCATTTGAGTTTGCTCGAATATAAACTCTATTAGAAATATGACATGCAGTGTTTAATGCTTCAGCCCAAAATCTTTTAGAAAGTTGTTTGGATAAAAGCATAACTATAGCCATTTTTTGAAGAGTTCTATTCTTCCTTTCAGCAATACCATTTTGTTGTGGAGTTTTAGGTGAAGAAACTCTTGCATGATACCCTTACTTTCACAAAATTCAGAAAACGAACTATTTTCAAACTCTCTTCCGTGATCAGGCCTAATTCTGCATACTTTAGAGTTAAAAACAGTTTTGAATCTTTTATAAAGAATTTTGAAGACAGAAAAAGTTTCTGATTTTTCTTTTAGAAATTCAATCCAAGTGTATCTTGAGTAATCATCAACCACAACCAATGAATATCTCTTACCACCTATACTCTCAGTCTCCATTGGACCCATCAGATCCATATGCAGCAGTTCAAAGCAGTGTTTTGTTGAACAATGTCCCAACATTTTGTGAGACACCCTAACCTGCTTACCTTTTTGGCATGGGCCACAAATCTTGGTATTTTCAAACTGAAGTTTAGGTAAACCTGTAACAGCTCCTAATCTAATCAGTTGTTGAATTTGTTTATAATTAGCGTGACCAAGTTTGTTGTGCCAAAGAGTATTTTCATCAATTTTAACATTATTGCATATTTCTTTTGATCCAATCAAATAACAATTATCAACTGATCTTGTTCCTGTCATAACACAATTAGAATTTTTGTCCAGAACATAGCAAGAATTCTTATCAAATTTTACATGTAGATCATCATCACATAATTGACTAATACTAATCAAGTTAGCAAGTAAGCCATCAACATGTAAAACATTTGATAATTTAGGAAAACCAGATATATTCAATGTTCCTTTTCCAATAATTCTACCTTTAGAACCACCTACATAGGTAACATTTCCACCATCATAAGCCTTATAATCAGAAAGATAGTTAATTTGCCATGTCATGTGTCTACTACAGCCACTATCAAAGTACCATAAATCAGGAATACAGGCTTTCAAAGACATATGCACAACATTACACACAATATCAGATTTAGAAACAGAAGCGTTTTGTGCAGAATGTTGTTCAACATATTGAGTCATTTTAGACAACATTTTGGCAGTTTTCTTATCTTTCATTCGTTTGAAACAGTATGATCGTGTATGTCCATTTTTTAAGCAGTAACAGCATGTATTTCCTTTATCAACAGAAACTTGTGCTTTAGCAGAGGTATTAGAATCATTTTTTAGCTTCAGCTTTTACAAACACAATAGGCATTTTAGCATTTGAAGGTTTAGAAGACATACCGTTATATCCAACTTCATTTTTTCCTAGATTACCTATCGTTAACACATGATTCAGCTTTGTCCTTCCTTCTGAAAATTTCTTGAAGTTTAATGTAGATTCCTTCAACTTTTCATTTAGCTTACATATCTCCAAGTCCTTTTTAGTTAAGATACTTTCTAACTTTGTTAAAGAATCTCTTAAATCAGAATTTTCTATAGTCATAGACTTTAGAGTTCGATTTAATTTTTCAATTTCAGAAAATGTATGACTTTTGAAAGAATTATCATTAATTAAAGGTTTATCATATGAGTATTTTCTGAAATCCAAAATAGAAACATCCAACCTATCTTTAAGTTTTGAAATCTCATGATCTTTCTTTGTAAGCATAGATTCTAGTTTAGAAACAGTTTTATGAAGATCATCAATTTCTGTAACACTTCTGGATAAGTTCCTGTCGCTTGAAGTACCTGTCTCAAAAATTGAACTTGCAAAACAATTAGATTCTGGACTGACATTACTCGGTGATGTCTGAAATGTAGGCACATTTAGCTCATCATCTGAATAATCATCATCCAAATCATCAATAAACGTATCATCAAAATCAATTCTACCAGAAAAGGCACGTTCTACATCATCTTCAATTTCATTTTCAGCATCAGATTCATCACTCATAGTAGCACTAAAATTCAATTTTCTTTTTAGCAAAGTGTTGGCACATTCATTAGCATAATGACCAAAACCAGAACATGCATCACACTTGACTTTCTTTCTAAATTCAGCATCATTTTTTAATTTGCTACTCCTATCAATTTGCCTAGATTGATTAAAAGTATTTTTCCTAACAGGCAATTGTTGAGTGTTATTAATCTGAACCTTAGGTTGTATACTGTCTTTAAACTTGTTTGACCTATTTTTCAAGAACGATTTGAACTGTTTAGTGATTAAGGCCATGTTGTCAGGATTGTTGAGACATTCCTCGAAAACATCATCATCGTCAGTTTCAATTTCAGTAATATACGAAGATTTATCAGTACTGGATGAAGCATTACCTTTAAAAACTAAAACTTTCTTATCACTTTCATCATTCTTTTCAGTAAAGTTCATCTCATAGGTTTTCAATATTCCAATTAATTCATTTTGGCTTAGAACATCAGTGTCCTTAGCTTCTTCAATAGCACATATCTTGGGATCAAAACGTTTAGGGACAGATCTAAGAATTTTATGAACTAACCTTGTATTGGATATTGGATCACCAAGTGAATGAGCTTCGTTTGCAATTTCAGTCAACCTTTCGTTGTAGGCAAAATGGTTTCATCTTCTTTCATCCTTAGATTCTCGAATTTGGTTCCAAGCATACGTAGTCTCGTCCTTCGTACGCTGTCCGATCCTTCACAATGTTCTTGCAATCGATCCCACGCTTCCTTCGAGGATATGCAATTTGAAATGATCTTGAACATTGATACATCAGTCGAGGTAAATATTGCATTCAACGCCTTTGAATTATAACTTGCAGCCGTGATTTCATCATTGGTCCAATCAAGTTCTCTTTTGACTCGTGACTCGTTGTCATCATCCGCCGTAGTTCGTGGTTGAGTCCAACCAGCAAGAACACTCCTCCATGCTCGTTCATCAATGGATTTGATGACATACGCATTTTAGGCTTCCAAAAAGCATAGTTAGTACCGTCTAGAATGGGAGGTTTAAGTGCGGGTGAAAGTGGATACTCCATTGTAAAAACACACTCTAAGCATAATCTCTACTTAGTGTATCAAGTAGTTGGCTCTGATACCAACTGAAAGTGTGTGTGCGTGTTTATCAGAGGTGTTGTCTTAAAGATGATGGAACAACGAAGACAACAATTAGAGCAGCGGAAATTAAAAACACGAAACAGCAGAGTATTCAAAATTTTGTATAGACTATAAATAAGTCTATACTGTTTCACTAAAAATATTATTAGTAAAACAAGAACCAAAAACCTCTTCGAGGTACGGCAGTGCCAATTATACGGTATTGACAACCTTACGAATCTAGAATAACTTTTATGGAACAACTCCTCAATTCGGTCTATACATAAACCTTCTAGATTCAAAACTAATGTGCTAGATTAATTGATAGAGTTTACAACTAATCTATCACACGCAGAGAGATGAAACAATGATATTCTTAAAACTAAATACACAACGTGCACTCGATAGCTTTAGTCTTGGTGAGCTTTTCTTCTCTCTGTGATTTGCGTTGAGGGCATCCTCTATTTATAGATAATTCTGCAGCCTTCAACTCCCATAGATTGCATGATCTATGTAACTCCTCTTAACTCCTAAAAATAAGGAAACTTCCAAGATAATCTCAACTTCCATGATTGTAGGTTTTTTCTCACTCCTCATGCAACTGTCAGTTCTGGAACCGTCCAACCCTGTAACTGCATAAAAGGAACATTACGAACAACATAGAAGAATCGGAGTTAGCGTTTAGGAGAAAGGGCGAATTATGATGTTGCCCAAAGTGATGGAACATTTTGTTCATCACCGGTACAACATCAACATATCTTAATCTTATCTTAATTATCATATATTTACAAAAGGTGCCACATGTCAAAAAATGATTGGTCTAGTCTATTTTTTCTCAAATCACTCTAGTTCAAAATCTTTTTTTTCTTATTAATTTCACTACAAAATAATGGAGAAATGGCATCGGGGAAGGCATCGGATTTGCCGTCCCCAAAGATGAAGGCAACGGCAAAGGCATCGGCAGTGTGCCGATGCCAATATGCTCGATGCCATTTAAATGGCATCGGATTTGGGGAAAACCGATGCGAAATGGCATCGGCAGGTTGCCGATGCCAATATGCTCGATGCCATTTAAATGGCATCGGATTTGGGGAAAACCGATGCGAAATGGCATCGGCAGGTCGCCGTTACCAAATGGCATCGGGGCCCACTGCCGATGCCATTTCGCATCGGGGCCCACTGCCGATGCCTTTTTATTAAAATTAAAAAAAGCCGAAACTGGGTTTCGAACCCAGGTCGATAGGCCACCAACACCCACCCCCCACCGCTGGGCCACCCCATTTTTCGGAAATCTGGCCATTTTCGCGATTTGTGGGGTTCGAACTCGGGACCTCGCGGTCTCGAAGGCCTTTGAGCGCCCCCTGTGTGCCGTTTAGGCTAGGAGCTTTTAGTCGACATGTTGTGAATGCAATTAATATATATTCAATTTAATTTTAGTTTTTAATTCTTTAATTAATTCAATCCATTCTAACTTTAATTGTTGCTTATTAAATTATTCATCAAAGCATATCATAATTATTTCTAAATTATGTTTTTCAAATTAACTAAATTATGTTTTTCAAATTAAATAATTTATTTACGGTATCAATTCACACTATTTAAATTTATTCTAATCCTCAATTTACAACATTTAAATTCATTCTAATTTTTTATTTCACAACATTATAATTACATACAACATTGAATATAATTATTTTCACTTATACATTTAAATTTATTATAATCACATCATTTAAATTCATTCTAATTTTCAATTCACAACATTAAATATATATAATTATTTTCACTTATCCATTTGAAAATATGAATTCACTTATCCATTTAATTAAAAATATTTTCATCTATTATAAAATTATTCTCTAGTTCATTTTCAATTAAAATACACTTATCTAATACGGAGTACTAGTGAATACTTTTTTTTTTTTAATTGTAGAGAATAAGCTTGATTAATTTCCTAATTGTTGTAGTATATTCACTACAAAAAAAGGGCGTTTTAGAGACGGATTTACCGACGGAATTTCCGTCGGCCGCCGATGTTACCGACGGATTTGCCGACGGAAGGTCGGCCGTCCCCTTTTTCATCGTCAGTATTTTTGCCGACGGATTTGTGAATTCCGTCGGGATTTCCGACGGATTGGCTGACGGCTTATCCGTCGGCAATGCCGACGGATTTACCGAGGGATATTCCGTCGGTATTTCGGACAACCCGTTTAACAAACTGGGTCAACATTCCGTCGGTAATTCCGTCGGAAAGAATGGATTAAAATAATAATAAAATAAATTAGAATGAATTAAAATAATTATAAAAGAAATTAATTTTTGAATAAATATTGATTTCGACATTCATATGCCGACGGAATTTCCGTCGGTCATATGCCGACGGAATATCCGTCGGCATTTTACCGAGGGAAATTCCGTCAGTAAAACAAAAAAATGAATAAAAAAAATATGATTTCGAAATTCACATATCGACGGAATATCCGTCGGCATTAGACCGACGGAATATCCGTTGGCATTTTACCGACGGAATATCCGTCAGTAAAACAAAATATTAATAAAAAAAATATGGGTGGCCGGGGAGGCCCCGACCAGAATTTCATTTTTCGACCACAATTAATTGGCATTGGTTTGTCGAAATATAATGCATGGATACAATAGAGGGGACAATTAATTGGCATTGGTTTGTCAAAATTACCACTAACACAAACCAATAAATTACATATACTACACTAGAATCTATAACAAATATAGGGGGCAATCCAAACAAAGAGTAGTAAAGCATCGGAAGACATTTAACTAATAAGTCGATCAATTAATTAATCGTTGCTGCAGGAAGACATTTTTGACATATTATGGAATCATCAAACCTGGAACATATCTCGTTGCAACTGTCAATGGCTTCGGTGTGCTTGTTGAGCCCACAATTCGTCGTTTTCATCATCATCCGAAACTGAAATACAAAATCAAATCAGTTTGTTCAAACAACAAAATACAAATTGACAACTCAAAAAAAAAAAAAGGAAAGCGTACCACGGCAGAGAAAATGGGAGGACGGCGGTTTACGACGCGGAGAGAGGACGGCGGAGGGGAGGAGGAGGAGGCGCCGCCACTTCCCCCTTACTGAATTATATCCATTTTCCTCTTCAATTTAAAATCCATGATTTTCCTTCCATTAAAACTGTTATGTTCCAAAACTTTGAATCAACACAAGAATTTCAACTCCAGAAAAAAAATGTGGTTACCTGTAAAAGGGGAGGAAGGAGGGAGGAGGAGTGGGGGGAAAAGGTGGATACAGAGGTTTGGGTGGGGGAGGAGGCGGCGGCGGCGGCGTTGCTGGGCGAGGGAGGCGAGGAGGTGGAGGGAGGCGAGGTGGGAGAGAGGAAATTTCTGAAAGAATAGGTTTTATATACGAGTAAATACCGACGGATTGTCCGTCGGTATTTTTCAAAAAGTAAATACCGACGGAAAGTTAATTCCGTCAGCATGTTGGCGACGGATTATCCGTCGGTATTTTCAAAAAGTAAATACCGACGGAAAGTTAATTCCGTCAGCATTTGGCGATTTTTTTTTTTTTTTTTTTAAATAATTCAATTTTTTCTATATACTAGACCTACTAAATTACCAAAATATTTTTTAAAAAAATCACAAAATTCATTTCTTCCACATATATTAATAAATATATTGGTTGTGGCTTATATTTATAGTAAATTTAATTTTGCCTCTTTGTACCTAAATGATAAATAATTAATTAACTTTTATAAAATAAGAAATAAATACATTACATTAATTGAATTAATTTTCATCTTCATCGTCTTCATCCTCCTCTTCGTCCCTATCCTCCTCCTCCTCCTCCTCCTCATCGTCATCTTCCTCATCCTCATCCTCCTCCTCATCCTCATCTTCTTCATTCTCCTCTTCATTCTCCTCTTCATCCTCATCTTCATCCTCTTCTTCATCCCCCTCCTCTTCACCTTCAATTTCGATTAATTGGGGATTTGCAACCGTCAAGGGTACAGAAAGATTGAAATCTCCCGTAAAGACTTCAGTTGGAGTCTCTATTTGTTCTGCTTGAAATGGAGATTCATCTTCAGTATTTTTGTCCTTTTTAGGAACTTCTACCATTGACCTTGCCTTTACTTTGCAAACAGCGTGCCATTCATAACCACGTGGAGCTCCCGGATATGTGCAGTAGTATACTTGAGATACTTGATGGGCAAATACAAATGTATCATCCCCAACATACGCCCTTTTCGAACTAACATCAACGAGCTTGTACTCCGGGTGAATTCTTGTTCCTAGATGGCCTGAATCAAACCAATGACACTTGAACAACACTACAGTCTTTGTTGGATATCCTGGATATTCTACTTCGACGACTTCCCGTAACACCCCAAAGTAATCACTTGCATCTGCATTGTAATTCGCACTGCTAACGCAGACGCCACTGTTGGTAGTTGCCTTTGTCGATGCATACCCAGACGTATGAAATCTGTAGCCCTTCACAATATAACCGTTGTAAGTCTTTACACGACGTAGTGGTCCCTTGCTGAGATCTCGTAAGAATCGACTATCTAGAGCGTTATCCCGTCCCTATACGGCTCAATTTAAAATTAATTAAAATAAATATTAATTTATTTACGTAAAATATAATTAATTAAATGGTACTCACATAACGTTCGAACCATCGGGAAAATTCACGTTGAATACGAGCATCTATATATGCATTTGAGATGTTTGGTTCTGCTCGTCGTAGTTCTTGAGCGTACATCCTAATTCACAACATTCAAAAACTTGGTTAATATTAAATGACATAAATGAAGTGGTATTTAAATAGACGATTTATATATGAAATACTTACTCGATGTATGGCTGAACTTCATCACAATTCAACAACACATACGTTTGTGCTATTTCCGCCTCCGAGTTCGTCTCCCAATATCGTTCAGTGGGTTTTCCTATTGGCCGTCCCTTAGACTTGAATATGGAGAGCATTCCATCGACCTCTTCACTGATATCGTCAGCGGATGTACCACCGAAGTTACGTGGAGCACTTCTTAACTTTGTGTTGACGTGGTCTTCAAAGTAATAAGAACAAAACATGCCAACCTCTTCATTCAAATAAGCATTCACAATCGATGCTTCAACGTTTGCCTTTTGTTTAGCATTGCGTTTCAAGTTGTGGAGATACCTGATATACACACACATATATATATATATATATATAAAACTTATATGAATGCATGTGTAATTGTAATGAAATAAAAAAAGTAAGATTTTACCTTTCAAATGGGTACATCCACCTGTATTGCACCGGACCACAAATTCTCGCTTCATACGCTAAGTGAACGGGTAAGTGTTCCATCGAGTTAAAGAAGCTAGGTGGAAAAATTTGTTCCAACTTACACAAAATCACTGGAATGTCTTCATCTAAACGAATCATATCATCGATCGTGATCGTTGTAGCCGTTAAATCTCTAAAAAATAGACTTAATTCAGTGATAGCCCTCCACACATTGAGAGGAAGAAGTTCTCGGAACGCAATCGGTATCAAGCGTTGCATAAATACATGACAATCATGACTCTTCATCCTTGCAACCTTACCCGTTGTTGTGTCTACGCATCGACTCAAGTTCGACACGTAGCCGTCCGGAAAGTTCAACTCCTTTATCCACCTACACAATCTTTGTTTTTGTGGCTTATCCAGTGTGTAGCTAGCCTTTGGAAATTTACCTGTACGCTCATCCTTTTTCAACTCTGGACGGCGACAAAGAGTGTCCAAATCCTTCCGAGACTTTGGAGTGTCTTTCGTCTTGCCTTCCGTGTTCATGATTGTGTGGAACACATTGTCAAAAACATTCTTTTCAATGTGCATCACATCCAAATTGTGTCGTATCAATAGTGAACTCCAGTATGGTAAGTCCCAAAAAATACTCCTTTTGTTCCAACCACCCTCAATTCCTCTGTTGTGTTCCGCTGCATTTTCCTCAGTACTTTTTTTCAACCCCGTCACTTGAACCTCATATAACAACCTACGTCCTGTACGGAGAGTAAATTATAAGTGACACTAAAAGCAATAGATAAATATACGTTTAGTACTCGATTATTAAATAAATGTATAAAATACCATCTCGTAGTGGAGGTCGATTGTTTGTGACTGCTCTGTTTTTTACGAAGTTCTTCTTATTTCTTCGAAACGGGTGACCTTGAGGTAAGAACCTACGGTGATTATCGAACCATGAAACTTTTTTACTCACCGGGAGACTGAAAGCTTCAGTATTCTCCATACAATACGGACATGCTTTCTTTCCGGCCGTACTCCACCCGGACAACATACCATATGCAGGAAAGTCGCTAATGGTCCATAAAAGAGCAGCACGCATCGTGAAGTTCTGCTTTCTAAAAACATCGTATGTTTGGACTCCATTCTCCCATAAGAAGATCAAGTCTTTTATAAGAGGTTGGAGATAAACATCTAGTTTGTCCTTTGGATTCGTTGGTCCAGGCACCAATACAGTCAGAAACATTGTTTGAGGTTTCATGCACATCCACGGAGGAAGATTATATGGAGTCAGTATCACCGGCCACAAAGAATACTGCTTCCCATGCATCCCAAACGGTGCAAAACCATCAGTACACAAACCTAATCTCACATTCCTCGGTTCACAACCAAAATTTGGAAACACGTTGTCAAGATGTTTCCAGGCCTCTGAGTCTGCCGGATGTCGCATCTCCCTCGACTCAGCCGAAGAGGAATCTGTAGCATGCCACGTCATGTGTTGTGCAGTGGCACTTGATTGATATAATCTCATCAAACGGGGAATGATAGGAAGGTAGTACATCTTCTTATATGGCACTTTCTTCTTTGTCTTCTTCGATTGACCACCAGGTCCCTTTCGACGTGCCTCTTTGTACCGGGGATGGCCACACAATCTACACATATTCAGACTGCTATCTTCGTCACCCCAATATAACATGCAACCATTCACACAACAATCAATCTTCTCAACCGGCAAACCAACATTCTTCAACATTTGTTTGCTTTGATGAAACGTCGTAGGCACCTTATTATTTTGAGGACAAATTTCACTGCATAACTGTGTCACTTGCTCATATGCCCTGTTAGAAAGCTTGTTCTCGGTCTTAATGTTCATGAGTCGTGCATTAAATGACAACTGTGAGTGAGATTCACAACCCGGATATAAATCTTCTTCGACTTCAGCAAGGCCTTGTTTGTTATTATGGAAAGGCATGTCGTACATATGCTTCTAAACAACCTAGAAGTAAAGGGAGGATATTTCATAATTGTCCTGACTCCCAAAGTGATGGCGGTGGATGTGGTTTCTTTGTATGGGCTGACACTTTAGAAAAGTGTGTTGTTGACAAGAATCAAGAATCTAATCAAAGTGACCAAGAAACTGAAGACATGAAGAAAATGACTCAAGAGATGAAGAAATTGGTTACAGAGATCAAGAATTTGGCTGAAGAAATCAAGGATTTAATCAAAGTGAACAAAATCATTTTGATTGTGCTAGTTGTCATGGTTGCATCTACCACCTTCAAGTGGTTTGGTTAAATATATGTATAATGCACTCTATATGAGGCTATTTTAATTTGTACTAAAATGCACTCTTCAAGTGGTTTAAATCTATATCTAGAATGCACTCTAAATGAGATTATTTTGTACTCAATGAAACAAATGAATGCACCCTATTTTCATCTATACACCAATAAACTACACAAATAAACTGCAATATATAGTTCAACATATTTTTCAACATAAACATAAATATATACATAAAGATAAATAAGTTCAACAGAAAATTAAATAAGTTCAACAGAAAATTAAATAAGTTCAACAAAAAAATAAATTAGTTCAACACAAAATTAAATTGTTCAAATTGTTCAACCAGGATAGTTGCCAGGATAGTTGTCAGTGCCGGGAAAGTTAAAATATTCATCCATACCATCATTCAAGTTGACGTTGCCACCGTCGGCCTGACCTGCATCTTGACCTGCAGCTTGATCTGGAGCTGGAGCTGGAGCTGGCGGTGGTTGCCCCATCGTCTGTTGATAGATGGCCTCGATCTGCTCAGCAGACATCCCCAACGTCCGACCCGCATTGGTACTCCAGAGGCGGAAGTAGTTCTCGAACGTTGCCATGACGTTCGGATCCGGGACGGCAGTGGAGGATACGGACGGCTGCGATGCACTCCGGGCCGACCGACCACTTGGTGTCCTCACGGCGCTGCTCATCCCACCAAGGCCAAGGACCCTTCCCTTGGAGGTCGGGGCAACGTCAAGGTAAAGCTGGTCCACGTCAACAACCGGAGGGGTACCGCTGCTTCCGGATTCAGCAGTAGTCGTGGCGGTGGCTTGCGTCTCAGCCTCTTCAATCCTCTATCGGACGCTCAACTACATAATTAAAAAATTAAAATTAATTTAATTATCTATATATATATATATAATGTAATTAATACATAAATTTAATTAAACTTACGTGGAGGTCAGTAGTGCGCCCGTAGGTGGACGTCTGTGTATCGGCATTAAACGGATGAAGAAGGCTCAGCCGATCCAAGTGGGTGTGGGGACGTCCAGTCTCCCGCTCCTATTACGTATCAAATAAACATATACAAATTCATTTGGATAACTAATATAAAATAATTAACTATAATTATTTAATTTTTAAATAATTAAATAAAACTTACGAGAGCAAGTGATTGCTCGAGGACGGACCGAGCTCCCCCCCGATGCACTGCCATCCCACCTCCAACGTCGGTTCTGCGGTTGGCCCGAGCTTTGTCACACTTGTCTTGGTAATCCTGCTCCATCCACTTCTCAACCAACGACTCCCACAGGTCAACACCATCCTCGTCTTTCCCCAGATCAAGATTTTTGTCTTCATCACGCCAGGCCTTTCTCCAGTCGTACATCGTGTTCGTGTACCGAGTAGAACAGAGATTGTACCACTTCTCGTAAATAACGGCGTCCGAGTAGATCGTCGTATCCCAACGGGCCTTTTTCTATACAAATAAATATTCAACATATTTATCAAATAATATGAATAATTAGTTATTTAATAAACTTTAAATATTGTAATTATATACCTGGAACTCCTCGAAATAATCATCCTTTTTAGATTGTGGCACCTTCGACCAAGTGATAGCACCCTTAGAAATCTTGCAATCCTTAAAGGATTTTGTGCACATCCTGGACACCTCATTACCGGGCATCAACCTGTAAAATTATTAACAAATTTATAAACTAACACATTATAAATAAATAAATAAAGTTAATCGTTATTGAATCTCATCAAACATTAGAATTATTGACTTACCTTCCTGAAACGATATCAACGGGTTGCCTTGTGTCTCGAACAGGATGCTGACGAGAAGAGGATGACGAACCAACCGACATCGTAGTCGGCGGCGGCGGCGACACTGCCATAGGAGGAGGAGGAGGAGCCGTCACAGGAACTGATTCATCCCGAGACCTCCTTGCACGTGACCAAAGTGACGACCTACGACGTGAACCCGAACCCGAACCCTGATTCGGTACTTGTTCACTCATCTGTTTCAATCAATAAAAAATACATAATTTTACTAATTATCAATTTAATGAACATATTGCTAATTTAAAATTTTTACAAATATAGCATATTTCTAATTTAATCAATTACTAATTTAATCAACATATTCCTAATTTAAATCAAAACAATATATATATATATAACCTAATTACAACGTGATACCACCGTCGAACCATCTAATTAACTAATAATTTAAACAATTGATTGAAACATACATCACCTAAATTAAAAATATTTCTAAATTAACATATTCCTAAATTAACAAATCTAAACATAATTAAAATAATACTTTTCTAATTGGAGTTTTCTAATTATCAATTTGATGAACATATTCCTAATTTAAATTTTTTACTAATATAGCATATTCCTAATTTAATTAATCAACATATTCCTAATTTAATCAACAATAACCTAATTTAATTATTATTTTTCTACCTAACTTAATCAATAATAAAAAATTGAACATATATATTCCTAAATTAACAAACCTAAAACTAATTAAAATAATAATTTTCTAATTGGGTCAATAATTATCAATTTAATGAACATATTTCTAATTTAAAATTTTTACTAATATAGCGTATTCCTAATTTAATCAACATATTCCTAATTACAACGTGATCCAACGGTCGAACCACTATATCTAAACTAATTTAAACAATTGATTGAAACATGCACTACCTACATTAAAAATATTCTATATCAAAATTACACCATTAAATTAA
This sequence comes from Galeopsis tetrahit, assembly GCA_963675135.1. Taxonomy (NCBI): domain Eukaryota; kingdom Viridiplantae; phylum Streptophyta; class Magnoliopsida; order Lamiales; family Lamiaceae; genus Galeopsis; species Galeopsis tetrahit. The sequence goes on along the minus strand of OY776124.1, from coordinate 65,368,730 downwards.
ACTAGTAATTAACTATATAACAATTGATTAATGTATACATATAACAATTAAGTAGTAAATTAACCTTAAAAAACAACTCTATCAAAATTATTCTTAATCAACAAATTAAATTAACTAACATTCGTACTAACATGATCATAATATTTTAACAACTAACTAAATCAATATAACATGCAAATCAACATTAAATTATTCATATTTACATATATTCATGCATAAACATATATAAGTATTAAAACTAAGTAATAGAACTAATTAAGAAAGCGTACCGTATCGATGTAATCGGAGAAATTTGCTTCAATAGCCTCGTCCTCGTCTTCGTCTTCCCCACCGAATCCTCGCTCACGCACTCCCCCTTTTTTTTTTTCGCCAAACGCATTCTGATATCAGGCCCTTATATAAAAAAAAAAAAACAAATGCCGACGGATATTCCGTCGGCATTTCCCTCGCTAACCGCCCTATATTAATGGTAACCGTTACCTTTTTGGAAAACGATGCGGGCATTTCCGTCGGCATACGCTTTTCTAAATATCCGTCGGCATTGTCCCTCGGTAAATGCCGACGGAACGGATATCCGTCAGCATTTCCCTCGGTAAATGCCGACGGAACGGATATCCGTCAGCATTTCCCTCGGTATATGCTGACGGAACCGAAATCCGTCAGCATTTATGTTGACTTTCCAAATCCGTCGGCAATGCCGACGGACTATAATCCGTCGGCATTTGTCCGTCCCTATAGCTCGCGTTTTTTGTAGTGATTATATATAATGTTTGTTTCACTCCGATCAGGAGTAATGCTAAATTCATAAGTCATACTCACGTAACTATCAAAATCCACGCAAATATGCATGACATATATATATATATATATATATATATATATATATATTGAGCCCATATAATGGGCTCCTTAGGCCATCTCCAACCACAAACTCTCAAATGAAGATCTCTAAACTCTAAAATACACTTTTTCATACTCTATTTTAAAAACCTTCTCCAACCATGAAACTCTATATCTTACTCTATTTATTATTTTAATCATTTTCAATATATTACAATCATTAAATAATATATTTATCTTCATATTTAAATTAATTTATACAATTAAATATTCAATTAGTAAATTAAATATTGTTGATTTTATCAAAATCATAAAATGTAAATAAACTTGTAGTTTTTAAATATTACTTTTATTTAAATATAAAATTAAAAAACACATAATGACGTAAAACGAAACATGTGAGTATAATGTATGTTTTATTGTATTTTAAGTTATTTTTTTTGTTGGTAATAATAATACACAAAAAAAAAAAGTTACACAATTAAAATTATATTATAAATTAGTATAACAATAGAATTGTAATTATATTTAACAAATTATTAATATAGAATTGTAATACAGAATAGTAAATATTAATAAAATAATAGATATAAAATATAGAGTTTTGAATAGTGAACTTCATATATAGAGTTTACTATTCAAAACTCTATTTCAAAACTTCAAAATAGAGTACGGTTGGAGGGAGCAAAACTATTTATAGCCTACGGTTGGAGATGGTCTTATGGAGTCAAATGATGATGTGTCATTATCTACATCATTATATTTACTTATATAATTAACACTATTTTATGGAAATTTAAAAAATTAAAGGATATTCCTATAAAATTAGGAAACGTAGGACAAAGATACCATAATCAAGATTACCAATGCTAATTATTTTGATTTTTTAATTAATCAAGATTAATTATTTTGATTTTTTAATTAATCAAGGTTAATTATTTTAAGATTTTTTAAAATTATTTATTAACGTGTTTATTATCAGTATATAATTATTAAATTAAAAAAAACCATACATTTATATATATAATTTTTTTAATAACAAAAAAATTAAAATTAAAGTTATAAAAATAATTAATTGAAAAATAATGACTACATTAATTAAACTAAATCATAAACTCTAAACTTTAAACCCTAAAAAAAATCATAATTTTCAATTTTAGGGTTTAGGGTTTAGGGTTAAGAAGTTTAGGGTTTAGGGTTTTAGAGGTTTAGGGTTTAGGGTTTATGGCGACGGGGAAGGCATCGGGCCCACTGCCGATGCCATTTTGCATCGGGGGGCCGTTACCAAATGGCATCGGGGCCCACTGCCGATGCCATTTTGCATCGGCCATTAAATGCCGATGCCATTTCGCATCGGGGCCCACTGCCGATGCCATTTTGCATCGGCCATTAAATGCCGATGCCATTTCGCATCGGCCCGCCTGCCGTTGCCAATTGCCGATGCCTTTTGGGCAATATTTTGTAGTGTTTCACCTTTACTAATTTTTTATTAATCATTAATCGTAACCGTGTGTATTTTTTAATCTTAACTTTTGAATATTAAAATTTAAATGAAACTTTCTAATATATGAAAATAAAAATATTATTTTTATTTTTTGAAACATACATATTAAGTATAGACGAATAAAAAATAAATGCTTGCATACAAAGTTTGAAAGGAGTAATATATTTTTTCATGTATTTTTTACTTAAAATTATTTCTTAATACTCCAAAAATAAATTATTTCAGTCAATAATATAGATTGATGGTGTATTTGAGAATTATTGTCTAAGTTTTTACTAAGAATTGCAAAATATTTTAGCAATTTTTAAATTGTTTCACTTCATTTTGAATCGAACTATCAAAACTTCAAAATAAAATTAAAGACAACTTGTTCAATTTAATTTAATGAAATGTATTGACAATTTTATTATGTAAAATTTCAATGAGTATAATAAGTACATATTATTTTATCTTTAAAATAATGTTAATCGGGCCCCCTATCGACATTTCCTGGCTCCGTCACAGGTTGTCGGTGCAAATAACCGCACTCTTAATCTTGGACTTTTTTTTTTTTGTTACATAATCTATAGTTGGTGGACCACTCCAAATAATATTATCTCAACTGTTTTGCTTCACATCATATTTAGCATATTTACACTAAAAAAAAAAGACTACGATTTTCACTGTTAGCTTTCCATCAACAAACGCGTTTGTGGTAGGCCTCGTTGTGATAAGTGGGCGTTGATAGATAACGGTTACTTAATAGTTAATCGTAACTTTTAAAATTAAGATAACTTTTAAAATTTGTATTTTAGAAGAGGTGATAGTGAAAAAAGAAAGAAAAAATAGAAATTGCTCAATTCGAACTAGTTCCTTTTACAAAATTTAAACCTGACTCAATTGAAATCGTTTCATTAAATACCACCACAAAGTAGTAAATTTTAAAAAATAGTGTAATTAATGATGTACTGCTGATATTTGTGAATTCATTAATTAGATGTAGTTTAGTAAATGCACAGCAGGGGGATCTTAAGTATTCTTGTACGGTCCAAAGTTAAAAACTGCAAACAAATTACAGTCACTCCCGACTAATATTTACTCTACTATTGTGCCATGAACAAGTTTCACAAATATATAATAATACAAATTATAAATTACACATGCCACGTTGTATCATTCATTTACATTTACTATAAGGACGAGTTTGTTTTTGAATTATGTAGGACGGAAGAAATGTGGATGGAAAAATTCTGGATTAGAAATATGATTGCATGTGTTTGTTTTGAGAGATTTTGAGTATGATATGATGTAATTTATGTTAAATCAATTGTGTAAGAGTAAGTAATGTTGTACTCCGTATTATAGTATGATGTAAGTTTATGTCAAATTAATTATACAAAAGTGAATGATATTGTATTATTATAATAGTAGAATATAGTGAATGTAGTTAAATAGTGAAATTTAAATGTTAAACCCCGAACTTAAACAAGACGCGGATGTATACTCCCAAAACAAACATATCATAAGGATTTTCGCTATCAAAATGTAAACTTATGACTTGTAATTGCGGTTTTTTTACATATTATTTAAATACAGTATTACGTACGTGCATAGTAACATGTTTAAGGAGGGTCTTATAAATAAATAGTACGGAGTAAAATTTATTGAGAAACATAATATAAGCTTCCAAAAAGTCTAAAAAAAAGTGTATAACATATGATATCTTATCATAAATCATAATGCATTGTAATATTACCATGTCTTGAAAAAAGGGAACCACCCACTTAAAACATTATCTTGAAATATTTCACTTGCTTTTATATATTCACAAGATTGAGAAAAAAAGATTGGGCCGGGTGCCCCTTAATAGAAGATAATTGACTCAATTCTATTTTTTTTTTTTTTTTTTTTATGAATTTACAAATTATGAAATATAGAAGAAAAGAAAAGTTATTTTGTGTGAGAGAGATTGAAGTCATTCGTTTTCTATGTAAGATACGGTTTTTTTTTTATCATTATATCCTCATTATAGTTAATATATATATATATATATATATATTGTTAACATAATTAAGGTGGTATAAGGTTAAAAATGAAGGTACAAACTAAATTAATCTATGATACAAGCTTAATATATAGTAGTATGGACTTAAAATAACGGTATAACGTACAAGGTGAATTAAATGGTGATAAGAACTTAATATATGATACATACTTAAAAATAATGGTACAAACTGAATTAAATATTGATATGAACTTATTTAGAGCATCTCCTATGCTACGTAGAAATTTTTAGGTATGAATTTGTCATGTTTGCGCCACATGTGTGCCACCTCAAAAGTTTTATACCCCTACCTCAAAACACTCCTTCCTCTTCCAATCATTCCTACCTCAAAAGTAACTATTCATGGGTCCCACTATCAAATCATATATATTTATTATCTTTAACTATTAACTATTTTTGTTATGAATTATTTATTTATTCAATTAAATATTAATTATAAAATTATAATATACAAATAAAATAATAAAAAAAAATCTTGGTGTAACATAATATTTAAAAAAATGGTTGTTAAAATTTCATTTAAACCATACAATTAAGGAGTACAAAAAAAAAATTATTGCGAATAAAAATTAAAATTAAGAGTACAACATAAAATTAATATGGTAGTTCAAAAGTTATACAAACCCCAAATTAAATGTGTACAGTATATAGGAAACGGAAATTCAATATATTAAAAAAAAAAAAAAAAGTTAGCGGTGGGACCCACAATATTACGCTGAAGAAAATACATTCATTTTTGTATATTTGTTCCTCACGCACTATCCATCTCCACTCTCCCTTTTTCTCCTTTTTTATCTCTACCTGGATAGTCACAGTCCTTCCCCCAAACCTCTTTCTCTGCCACCTCAGCATCCTCACAGTGCAGGATTTTTTATTTTCTTGGTAGAGGTAGTGCTCCACGTGGGATCTCTACCTCCCATTGTGGATGCCCTTAGGTGATGAACCTGATAAAATTTTACTCAATAATTAAAAGGTTATAGTTGAAAAATATATTTCTCCAGAATGAAATTAAAAACCTTGATTTTTTTTTTTTATATAATTAGAAATGGTTAATGGTGGGAGATTTTATTATTGTGAGTGAAAACATATGAAAAAGTTGTGTTAGGACAATACAAAGAGACAATTCTGTGTTTTTTATATTTGCGTTTGGATGTTCTTTGAAATACTCATATTTTATTTTAGTGTTTCATTTCATATTTTATTATTTTTAATATATAATACGTATAATAAATAACATTATAAATCATCATTAATGACATGATTATAAAGATATAAAATGAAACATAATTACATTTATTTGAAGTCGTCGCAATCAAAATTCCTATCAAATTTGACAAAAATGGACCTACTTATTTATTTAAAATCAAAATGGACAAACCTATTTATTTTAATCGTCGAGGTCATCAACACATTAACGAACCACCTTAGAAATTAGAACAAATTCTAAAATTAAAATTAGGAGTGATAATTTAATGCAATACAATTGAAATTGAACTTCAATAAATTAAGTTAAATATTAAATTATGATTAAATTGAACATTAAAATTCAAGTTTATGTCTCTATACACTCAATTGCATAAAAAAATTATTCTAAAATTATATTGAACAATGCATGATATATATATATATATAAAAGATCGAAATTCTAAAATTTCAATTAAAATTTCATATTTTAGATGCTATTTATAACATGATCATTGAAACTTTGTAGAAACACGTCATTTTTTAATGAAAGTAACCAAATAATTCGATATAATTGATCATCTATACTATTTCAAAAAAAAATATTATATTCACACTTGTAGTACTAAAATAACATGAGTGGTATATAATTAATTATTCAATATAAATTAGCATGACAGCTCATTTAACTTTAAAAGAATTAATTATAAAATCAAGACAATTAATTTCATAAACATATTTAAAAAATATACTATTCTATTAACAATTATAATAAATTAACATATTAATTATTGTTTATGAATCGGAAAAAGATCGAAGGAATATATGGAATTACCATGGGGTGGATTAATACTTTGAATGGGAAAAGGTTGTGCAATTTTTTTTAACGTAAATATATATACGAAAAACCGTATAATATACATTTAAAAAATGGAGGTGTATATATGTATGTGTATTTTTCTAATGAAGGTTGTACATTATTTTCTTATGGGAACATGAAAAGTGTTATTTACTTTTTATAATCATCAAATATGTTTTGCTGCTTTAGCATTTGGAGAATAAAATATTAGACACTACTATTAAAGAAAAATAATCATAGATGCATGTATATAATTAACTTAGCACTTACCAGGGTGTTCCTCAATTTTTAATTCTATAATTAAATTTTCAACCATTTTTATAGGCAACTATGATGAATAATGTTTACGTAGAGAAAATATATAAAACCCCCCTGTAAGTAACTCTAGTCTAAATAAAAGAAATTACCATAATAATAATATTCCCAACATATTCTGAATCTTTTAGGGATGATGCAACTTTCTCAAGAGTCTCAATTCTAAAATTCTTTAAATTCTGTTAATTTAGATTTTTCTTTTATTTTTCATTTTTTTCAGTTATAACAGTCTTAGGGCGTGTTTTGAAACTCTACAAACTACTTCCAGAATCACTTTTTTTCAAAAGCTTGTGAGAGGGAGCTTTAAAAATAAGTGATTCTAGAAGCAGTTTGTAGAGTTTCAAAACATGCTCTTACTTCTCTAGCTTCTTTCACCCATTTATAATTTTAAAATCTAATTTATCTATCTATCAATTTTACTTTTTTATTTTTTTTATTTTACTTTTTCTTTTTCAATCATTATTTTTATTTCTATTTCTATTTCATAAATAAATAAAATTATATACCATTTAAAAAAATTATACTACTCCGTAATAATTTTTGATAATTTTTTTTTTTTTTACAATCCCAAGTATGGTTAGAGCCCTTACTTGTCTTGATTTAGTTAATATAAATTTTGTAACATTTTCTAATGTTTTTGATAATAGTCAATTAAGAGAAGATATTTTCTCCATTTATTGGATCGACTATTGTTTCATCAATCTATCCTTATAGAAAATTAACATGTATTAATCAATCCAATTTGTTGAATAAATAGTACTCCATTAATCATATAAATCCTAATTTTAAATATTAATTCAAAATTTGCGAGTTTGATAAAGGGTTGTTCTGCTTTGTGCACTCTAGTCCATATTGCATTTTTCAGTTGTACTCACTTGCACTTTTTCATGACTTACACTTGTTGGTAAAATGGTGTTGCATTTTTCAATTATTAAACTGTATAATAATATTTTTATTTATAATGACTTACATTTTTTAATAATATTGCGTTGCACTTTTCAGTACTTTTCATTAAAAATTGTGATACTGACTTGCACTTTTTAATAATATTGGTTGTACTTTTCAGTAAAAAAATTTGTTACACTTTTCAACTCTTACACTTTTCAGTTATATTAACTTACATTTTTCATTAATATTGTGATGCTCTTTTTAGTAATACCGACTTGCACATTTTCAGAAATATCGTATTTCACTTTTAGTTATACTAACTTATACTTTTAGTAAATATGGTGTTGCACTTTTTTGTTATATCGACTTAAATTTTTTAGTAATTTTGTGTTGCACTTTTTATTGAATAAAAATTTTTCTTAAAATTTTAATTTAAATGGAGAATGTGTATATTTTCAAGTAAAAAAAAAGGGTAAAAAAAATAAATTAAAAAAAAGAAAAAAATGAAATAAAATGAAAAAAAAAAAGCTATTTTATTATAGGTCATGTAATTATTTTTATAATAATAATAAAAAATTGAACTAGGGTGTACAACATGACTGTATACTAGGACAAATACTTATGTGTATCATTTACATACATGTAACTGGCTATTTACACTCTTTTTTTAATAAGTCCATACTCCTGACTATTTACACTCTTTTTTTAATAAGTCCACACTCCCTTCTTTTAGACACTTATGTGTACAAGTTACATACATGTAACTAAATCCAAATTTTTATTATTAGTTATTTACCTTATTTTTTATTAGTTTCACCCCCAATTTTTTTAAAAGAAAAATACATGTAAAATACTATATTACGGAATACCATTTTATCAATTAAATTAAAATATAACTCATTAAAATTATAATTATACACTGACTATCGTGTCACCGATGAATCACCACGAAGTCAAATATTATTCTATTTTTTTAACTTTTAAAAAATAAATATAAAAGCATAAGGAATATAAAAAATATATATGAAACTCAAAAATAAAATTATGAAATAAAAATTTTAGTTTTTTTTTTAAATGACCAAAATTTAGGAAAAAAATACAAAAAAAAAAAGCAAAAAAAAAAAACTAAACTAAAAATATTCAATTTTTTTTTTAATTTGGGTATAAATGTATGAATATGACATGCTCACTCTCTAGTTTTAATCTGATTTATAATAACTAAGATTATTTTGTTATGTTTTCATTATTTCTACAATGATATCTAGTTTGTTACAAGTTTTTTATAGTTGTAGATTATTTTTTAAAAGTAATTAATAACATAATCTAATTGAAAAATAAAATTTATATTTAGAAACTTAAATGAGTGGAGAATTGTGGAAGAAACGAGCATAATATTGCATCAGCTTTATTATTTTCTTTGTGGTCATCGCCGTGTTGATGCATTCATATGTTTATTGAGTGTGAACGTATCTATTAATTGAATTGTGTGTTTAGTGTGATTAATTCTCACTTTTGTTCTTCTTACTAGTTACTTAATATTAATATTTTAATATTGATGTATTAATTTGCATGGTATGCCTTGAATTATGAATGTGTTAAGTTATGTATTTTATATTAAATATAATATTAGTTTAAATACGATATAGTATTAGTACGCCTATGGTATAGTACTAGTTAATATATTATATAGTACTAGAGATTAATGTGGGTATAAAAATATTATTTAATATATGAACTAATACTATACAATATGTGAATTAATACTATACTATATTTGAACTGGTATCATAGAGTATGTGAACTAATACTATACAATATGTGAACTAATACTATACTATATTTGAACTAGTACCATAGAGTATGTGAACTAATACTATACAATATGTGAACTAATACTATACTATATTTGAACTAGTACTATAAAGTATGTGAACTCGAAACTCGAAAACATTAGAACTTGTACCAATATAAACTAATATTATACTGTATATGAACTAATACGTACAGTACTGCATATTAACTAATGATACACTATAATATTTATCAATTGTTATCCTAACACTTATAAACTAAAAATTATTATATATAAAAAACTAAAATAAAGTGATTAAAAAATGAAAGTTCGAATGAAAATAATAATTAAACAATGTAAAACGAAGTAAAATTTGTAAGGAATGAAGTGAAATTTTGAAAGGATAAGATGAATATTATACAGCAATTAATTAAAGTAAAATAGTACCTATAGAATTGAACAGCTAAAAGAGATGAGAGTTTTATTTTTTAAAACAAATTATTATTATAGTATTTAATATTAAAAAAAAACAATTAATATTATTTTTAAAATTTTCTTATTAGGCTTTAAAATTTTAGAATAATTATTTGTGTCATAAAAAGAAAGTACGTGAAAAAAAAATATCATTTGAAACACAAATGATAAATAGGAAGAAAAATAAATTTAAAAAATAATATTAAAAAGAGAAATATAAATATCAATTGAAGTAAAATAAAAAAATAAAATGTTAAAAAATTAATTGAATATTATTTTTTAATTATAAAAAAAATAAAAAATTAATTGAAGTAAAATAAAGTCCCAAAAAATCTATGTGCTAAATTAATATAGTACATTGTCATGTGTTATTTGTAATGAGTTATTGAATTGTATATAATAAATTGGTCATGTGTTATTGGATTGAATATAGTAAATGGGTGGGTTATTGAATCCAGTTACATACATGTAACTAGTACACAAGAGTGCAAACCGTATACTAGACTAAACCTTTGATAAATATGGTAGTCTTACCCTATTTACTTTTTCTAATTTTCTAGGCAATTACTTATGTGTACCAGTTACATGTATGTAACTGACTATTTACACTCTTTTTTTAATAAGTCAACACTCATTTCTTTTAGGCACTTATGTGTACAAGTTACATACATGTAACTAAATCCAATTTTTTACATGAGTTATTAGTTAATTGCCTTCTTTATTATTAATTTCACCTCCAAATTTTTTAAAAGAAAAATAAATGTAAAATACTATATTACCATTTTATCAATTAAATTAAAATATAACTCATTAAAATTATAATTATACACCGACTATCCATTCACCAATGAATCACCACGAAGTCAAATATTATTCTATTTTTTTAACTTTTAAAAAATAAATATAAAAACATAACGAATATTAAAAAAAATATTGAAAAAAAATATGAAACTCAAAAATAAAATTATGAAATAAAATTTCCATTTTTTTTTTTAGTATTGGAATGAATTAATTGGTTTAGAGCAAGATAATTTATTTATTTATTGTGTAGAGCAGAGCATGATGATGTGTCCTTTTTTATTAATACATGAAGTGTCAAGTCACCATTTCATTCTTTTAAAAGATAAATGATTACAATTGAATAAAAAAAAGATTGAAATTGAAAATTTGAAAAAGTATGTATTTTGTAAAGTTTGAAATTTAAAGGATTTATTTTGAAAAATCTTAAACTCAGAGGACTTAAAAAAAATTGCTCACATAAATTGTAAATTTGTGCCGGTTATTAATTGTGACAGGCTGTAATTAGTTAATAGTAAATAAAATAGTGAAAATAAGAAAGGCTAGATGAGAAAACGACAAAAAGGAAAAAGAAATGGGAAGGGTACGTGGCAGTAAATGAGCAGTACATGATGTTACACACCCTCTCTCTCTCTCTCTCTCTCTCTCTCACTCACTCTTTCTCTTTTTTTGTTTGTGTTGAATTCAGACTTGAAGGGGTAAAGGGTAAGTGGCCTCCTCTCTCATTCTTCTTCTTCTTCTATTTATGTTTGGCACCTTTTCATCATCACACCACCGCCACAGCACCGCCGCGCCGGAGATGGTGGGGCTCAGTGTGATTCTAGATCAGGTTTGTGAAAGCACAAGGATCATCAGCACAAAACCCCCCAGCAGATCGCCCCCCAATCTCAATCTCTCTGGGTTTCTCGATATTTGTTTTCTCTGCAAGCACAAACTCTTACCTGGAAAAGACATCTATATGTACAAGTAATTACGAATCTCTCCCTCTCTTTCTCTTATGGTTCACGTTTTTTGTATTGATACAAATATGTATGTATATATGCAGGGGGGACAAGGCGTTTTGCAGTGTGGAGTGTAGGTACAAGCAGATTTTCATGGATGAACAAGAAACCAGTGGTGGTTGTACCCTAGAGTACAACTGTTCCATGCCTGCTTCGTCTTCCGGTGGGAGAAGAAGAAGAATAAGAAATGCCTTTGCATACTGAATTCTGTTTTTGTTTTGGTTTTTGCCTTTGCCAGGGTCTGTCTCGTCATTTCCCATGGCTTTTGGTTTTCCATTCCTCCTCTTTTTGTTACTCATGCCTGCCGGATAAATTTTCTGTGTTTTTTTTTTTTTTGGACTTGAAGGGTGTTTTTGGAAGCACAGTATTTATATCTTGAACCGGTGATGAATTTCGGAGCTCCTATTATCAAATCATTATTGCTGCTGATATCTGATTAATCCTCAAAATAAAAATGAAATACTACTAGTATGAAATTATGGAAATTAATTCAATGGATTGCAATAGCTTAATGATTTTCCTTTTAAAGATGGTTTAGCTTAATGCTAAAATTATACTCGAGAATAAAAGATTTAGAAATTGTGAGTGAGGAGTAGGGTTTGTTTGGGTCTACAACATTAAGTTTACATGTTTAAAAACAGACACAACATACGTACCTTGGTGTTGAAGGACACTTTAGTCTTTTGTCGTTTGCATTGCGCACAGTTGTTATCATAGATTTATTTTGGAATGTTTAAATGGGAGTACTATTTTGTCGCCACACTCACTCACTCACAATAAATAATGAGTTTACTACTTCTCTATATCCACTATTATTATTATTATTATTAAATCAACTAATTTTTCCTAATTCATATTCACACAAATTTAATTTATTAAATAAATCAAGATTCAAAGTCTTGATTTCATTAATGCATGCGGTGAAACATCAAACACATTATTTATTCCTAAATAAAAGCATCAGCTTTAATAATAATATCATACCATAAATTGGTTGAAGCCATACTTTCATTCCTTCAATACGCATTAATTCTTTATATTTCTATTTATCACTCCCCTCTTAACTTGTTAAACTTCGAATTTGTTATTGATTTGATTTATCTCACATCGATTATTTCCTCGTCTCATTATATATTAGCGTAGTTACTGTGCTTTTTAAAATATGTTATACTAATATTATATTTTAAATTTTAATAGTGTATATATTTGTACAAATAAATTTTGCGCATTTTTAATATACAATTGACTATCTATTAATTTGTATTTTATAAACGAAATATAACCAATTACGTAATATATATATCACTTGTCACAAAAGTAATTTAATAAATTTATGTATTCATGAAAGTAATACTCCCTCTGTTCAATATCAATTTTTATACTTACTAATCTAGACTAAGAAAAATAAAATAAAGGAAGTATTCATGTCATTTCATCTTTATTAAAGCAATAAAATAAAATGTAATGACATAAATGAGGGTGCATAAGTGAAAATTGTGATAAAAAAAATTGAAAACTGATTTAGGATAGGGGAAATATTAAATATATTCAATATTATTTTTACCTTAATTGAAATAGGAAGTATCAAATTTGTAGTCAAATCAATTTTATCTTTTACTTTTTATATTTTTTACCCACTTTTGAGAACATTTTAATCTCAAAAGTGAGCTGTTGGTAAAACACAATTTTTGTTAATGTGGGTAAATATAATGTTTATGTATGAAAATGAGTATTTATTAAATTAGTTTTAGTTACAAGTGAAATGGTAAAGATTAGTAGATGGGAATTACATTGCATGAGTCCAAATTTAAAAGTTCAAAGCCTTACAAATAAACAGTAGCAGCAGCAGTACATGCTGGGACTGGCTGTGTAAAACGGTGGAAGGGGGGTGTGGTGGACAGTGGAAATCTATCATTGGAAATGCACATTTTGGACTATGTTCTGCACACCACCATTCCATACATGACCATGTCATTCACAAAACTATATCTATGTATGTATGTAGTATATATACTCAAGATTCAAGAATAAGAACATGACACACACAATTAGACTCCCACAAACCGTTTTTCTTTTCCGTTTTCAACAACGATCAGCAACAGGGAAAACTATGAAAAATCAGCGTGTAGAAAGTGAGATAAGTTCACACAAATATACAAGAACAAGAGAGTGTTTGATAGATAAAAGATTTATGAAAAATAGTAAAGTAATACATACAAAAAGCATGCCATCATCATCATCATCATCTTATCTTGTTCATCATCATCATCGCCACACAGCTTAGCCAGATTTGAATAAGAGCACGGCTTTGGTGTCCAAATAGAAGTAGACAAAGTGATTTGTCTCATGAGTTACATAAGAACCTAAACAGGCCCATAATGGATGAAGATAAATTAGAATACAGTTTCAATGACATAATAATACCTAATTCAAATTTTCTATTTTGAGACATAAGGATAATTACAAATACTATCCTTGAGGTTTAATAAGAAAGAAATAGGCAAAAACTTCTATGCATCAGTTGCACCGTGCATTTTGACTAAAGTTTGACTCATTCACAAAAAAACACTGAAATATATAATGTGAAGTATTAATTCATATAAAGAAGAGTATTACTCTTAGTATGTAGGCTGAGCAGTATTAGTATTTTTTTCAATATACAACATATATTTTTCATCATATGAGCTAATACTTTTCATCACAGGCTAATACATTTCAGTTGTTTTTTTCTATGATTTGCGAAAAAATATAAAAGACCTGGTTGGCTGAAATTTTTCTGTCAAGAGTACACCAGTTGCACGCTGAAGTGCTAGACTAATAAATAATTCTATATTATGTGTCCCTAAATATGAGATAGCATAATCCCCAGTTGAATGATAAAATTACAATAAAGAAGCACAAGCAAGTAAAGAAAATAAACTCGTATATAATGGTTATGAGGTTGAAACAACAAGAACATGGTAGCTTCATCGTTTCCTTATCTAACATGACATAAACACGAGATGATCAGGAATTTGTGAATAGTCCATGTGTTGAAGCAGGCAAGTCTACTTTCATAGAGAAATTAAGATTCAATTATGTAGAAAAGAGGGATGAAACTCTATTCTCATCCTACTTTATTCATACCTACTCATTTCAAGTGTCATTTCTGAAACATAGAGCTTTAATAAGCCAAGCGGAGAAATTATCAATTCCCAGTAATTGATTCTATTTTCTTTGTCCAGTAAGTGTAATAAGAAATATACTGAAAAGAAGGACGAGCTCGATGGAAATAAAAGAAACACTACCACCATTCGCAAATAAGAGAGTCGTATAATATTTATGGAATTTAGGCTTAATAAGATAACTTCTGCTCTCAGTGACGATTACTATACAACAACCTCGATTGCTTTTGGTTTTCTTAACTGTTCAACCAAGAATCTTAATCTTTTGCATCCCTTTCTATAATTGATATTTTCCAATCCATTTAGAAAATTAACTTCCATATGCTTATCCCTGATTAGTCAAATTTGTTAACAGCTTTGTGACAGAACTCCGATTACTAATGTGTACAAGAGAGGAAAGAGAGGATGACGGTTATTTTTGTAATAGTTTAGTTGTGGTTAGTTGTACTATTCTGATTCTCTTGGCTCACTTGTATATATAGTTGTTAGGCAAGAGAGAGGGAGGGTTGTTGATAGTCATATTGTTTGCAGCCTATTGGCTTGTGACAGACGGATTATTCCTCCGCGGCCCACTTGTGGGAATTGTTCTACTCATCATATTCTTTGGTTCTTGAAGTCTATGTCCAATTCGTAGTCTTCTTGAAGTAAAACAAGCATTTTAAACAAAATTATGCTCGATGTGAGGTCACCATAGCGTTTACTAGTACAACAAGAAAATCTTGAAGTGCTTACTTAAAGGAAAGTGTATGTACACTAATGAATGCTACACAAGAACTGTCAACTTGCGTACAAACAATTACAAGCAAGGTAACATGATGTGTCTTTGTTCATCAAACTAAAATTCCAAGTAGTCATCAATTTTGATGCATGATTCTTTACTCGATAATGAGAGATATAGCTGGCAGGACAAAAGCCTCTCAAATGAGTAATCTAGTTTTTTAAATAACCTAAAACCATGTTAAACCACAATGCAATCAAATGTGCATTTGACCAGGCTTTTCCAGAGTAGTACATTAAACAATAATGAAGATGAGATCTGTCATTGTTGAATTTGTCAAATTTACTACTACAAAGTAACGAGATGTATCTTCGTGCACAATATTTTTTAACTATCAGAATGTTTTCTACAATAAAATGATCCACTGTCTACATCAAGCTTCTTACTCTATCTTATGCAAGTAAAATGTCCTCGAAGCATCCAGATATTATAATTTTTCAAGAGATCTTTCATTGTTGAATTTGACAAATTTATGGATTCAACTCACCCACATTCACTCTTAATAGACTTTACTCATCTCTTAAGCAAGTTGGACTTAGTAGTAGACTTGTCCTTTAAGCTTAGTCATACTCTCAACTGCAAATTCCAACTATTTGAAGGCTGAATATCATCATTTTGGGCATGTATATATACACTTTCATAGTTATGACAAAGGAGAACGCAATCCTACTTTCATCTTCCGCATTGAAAGAATTGGTCTCAATTCAGATTATACCAAAATGGCACAATCCAGCTGAACTTTCCACATACAGCAACAAGAAAACGTGCACATCTAATAAATGCCTAAATGGGGCTCTAATGCCAACTAAGGAAGTACAAATACTATCAGAATGGGGCTCTAATGCCTAAATTAGATCCTCCGCGGCTGAATAGCAACGGATCACCATTGCTAATCAATTCATGGATAAATCCTCAATCTTAAACCATTATTCAATTGAAAAATAAAAACGTGATAGGGAAAATCGTCAATTTGTAACCAGTATGCAATTGAAAGTAAAAACTAAAGCAGTGAAAAATGAAACAATAAAAAAACAGAGGAATTACCAAAATTCTTGCCAACAATGCAATGCCAAGTTGGACCATACTTTTGGTCGAACATCTTCTTTATATGCTCCGCCACATCCTTCTCTACAGTAAACTTCTCAAACGCCTGCAAGAAAAATCACTAATCTTATCACAAATGTAGAAGATTAAATCAATTACCTAACTTAAAAACGTAAAGGGCCCCCATTATTTTTTTCAATTTGGCGCAGAGAGAGGGAGAGAGAGATTACAGCAACGGCAATGTCGACGGCTTCTTTCTGAATGTCCTCCTTCATGTCAGCACTCTTTATGATGACCTTCTTGCCGGGATTCGAACCGGAGGATTTCCGATCGTCGGACGACATAAGCGGCACCAGTGCGCCGCCGCCGCCGCTGCTCCTCTTCATCTCTTCACTCATTTTCTGGATTCCCTTTTTCTCAGATATAGAATCTCCAGCTAGAGAGAGAGAGGGGTGTGTGTGGTATAGTGATTTGTAAAGCAGATTCCGGGGGGTTTTGGAATTTCCCTGCTTTTTCACACTCACTGACTACTGAGTAGTAGTAGGGATTTCAGTTTTTTTTTTTTTTTATCCAAAATTTCCAACCTTTTTCTTACTTTTTACGGTGACGTTTATTTTGATTTTAAAAATCAGATTTGCCATTTAAATTAATATAAAATTAAATTTTACACATTAATTTAACATAAAAAAATTATATCAATCCTCTCAATTTTAGGAGGGTGTGTTCAATTGAGATTTTATTGGATTTTTTTGGACTTTAAAAGACTGATTGTAGAATATATTTTTTTATTGATTTATATAGATTTTCATAAACTCCAAACTTCAATATTGATGCAAATAGTTTTCTTTAATGTGAAGTGTTTTTTTAAAAAATTAATATTATATATATATATTATATAAAATATTTTATCAATAATATATACTCCCTCCGTCCGTTTATAAGCTTCCCATTTTACCATTTTGGTCCGTCCGCCTATAAGCTTCTCATACCTTTTTTGGTAAGTACTTTTTCTTACACTTCACTTTATATCTTACTTTTTCTCTCTATCTCTCTCCTCTCTCAATCACATCACTTGTACTATATCTATTATTTAATCACTTTACGGAGGGAGTATATATAAAGTATTTTACCAATAAAATATATATATAAAATTTATAATTCGGGCGGATCAGATACCCGTGGGTCGGGCATAAGACCCAAAACCGACCCATACTTAATATGGGGCGAATCTGACCTGACCCAAAGCTCGCGGGTGGGGTGGGTATCCGCGGGTCGGGTCAATATTGTCATTCCTACTTCTGATCTTTGGTCTTTAGTTCTCTGAGAAAATTCGTTGAAATCTCTTGTTTTTAGAAGAGATTTTGGATAGTGCAATTTATTTATATTTTTTGGGGAGAATCCAACGAAATCCATAGAGTATTAAAATCCATAGACTATTGAATACCTAAAGATTTGTAAAGACTTTTTAAAATCCGTATTGAATACCTCAAAATTTTAAAAGACTTTTTAAAATCCGAATTGAATACCCCCAGACTTTGAAAGTCCAAAAAAATCCTACAGAATCTAGAACCAATACACCCCCCTTAACTTAAAAAATATGCTTAGGACCATTAATTTTATTTTTAATCCAAACAATGAGAGTGAATTTGAATGATGGATTTGAAATCCATAGATCAAATCCCTCCATCCAAACGGAGCCTTATTATTATTAAGATTTCAAAATTGAGAATTTCAAAAAACTGATTTTCATAAACATCAGTAAAACTCCACTTAGACTCTTTAACTAAACCATGGTCAAATTTTTCTTCCTCTTCTTTCCAACTCTTACGGCATGTTTGTTTTGGGATGGGAAATCCGGATTTGGGATTTCGAAACTCCACCCCCGTTACAGTTTGGGATTTTGATTCAAGATTTCAAAATCCTACCCTATAAACTCTATAAAAGTCAACCCTATAAATATTTACAAACCCTATATAATTACCTATAAAACCTATAACTCTATTCTATAAAGTTAAATCCTACCCTACATAAATCCCAAAACAAACACAAAACATAAAAAGCATTAGGATTTTAAAATCCACTAGATTTTGAAATCCGGATTTCAAAATCCTCAAAATCCCAAAACAAACATGCCCTTAATTTGTTTCAAGCACTATAATTACACTTAAATTTGAAGTGAAACGAGTGTTACGTCATGTTTTAGCACTTGGTTTTTATTTAGATTATCGAAACACGCACAAAATAGTGTAATTACATAACATGTCGTGATTAAACTATTCTTTTTCTTCATTGCCTAGCAACTTTTATTAATTTGTTTCCGGTTGTTTAAGTCTTGAACACATAAGTATGAAGGTGAACTCAATATAAATAAATATATTTTAATACAACAATTAATACTATAAAATTAATACAGAGTATTTTTTTAATGTTAACATTAGAAAAAATGCATACAAAATGCAAAACAATTCCACAAGACTTTTTCATTAGCATTAATTTTTCATTTACCCAATTTTAAGATCCCCGAGACAGTGTGCTTCTTAATCCGTACATGACACATTAGGTAAAACTTTTCTTCCTCTTTTTCACTAGGTTGTTTTTAATACTACGTCTAAGATCATTAAGGCCATGTTTTATAGCTTAAATTAAATCTAGATTAATTATATATCATTTTTATTGATTATTTGATAACTTAGATTAAAAGTAGATTATGCTTTAAAATTTATAAAATTTAGTTATCATTTTAATCTTAGATAATCCATCTTTGCTATCAAACATTCAAACATGCCCTGTAATTATTTTTCATTTATGCATAAACACAAGAAAATCGAAAATGCTTGGATCGGGGATTTGACTTGACTTTGAAAGAAAAATAAATAAAATGTCACTTCTGTTGGATTGAATTTCACCGATCAAACTAATATTTGTTTTTAATTGACCTATTATATACAATAATCATTTTCCACCTGTCACCTGAAAAAAGTATACTCCTCATTTCCCTTTCCATGGGATTTCACTGACTTTGAAAGAAACATACTACTAGTAATTTTTAGAATTGGGGAATTTGATTTGATTTAATTTTATTTAATATATGGGTGGGAGTATCGGTTGAAGACATAATAAACTTAATATGATGAGTTAGAAATGAAACCTCATTTCATTTGCTTTGCTATGCTTCTTCTTCTTCAGAGTCTTGCACTACTCGACTCGTTCTGGCTCTCTTGGCTTGAGGAAGGACCGTTTCGCCCTCGTCCTCCTCCTCCTCCTCGTCTACAGCTACAGGGGTGTCAGATTCAGGCACCATTACAGTTTCTTCTCCTTCACCACTCTCTTGAGATGATTTATCATCATCAGTAGCATTGGATTGATCACAATCTGCTTCGTTGTTCATCTTATTTCCTAGAGTTGGAGTTGGCTCCACGATCTTGAAGTCCCGGGAAGTGCTGCGTTTGGCATGTCTTAATAGGTTGAGTTTGGTAATCTTGCTAAGCTGGATCAGATACTTTTCGTACTCTTCTATCTGGAATATCAAATCAGGGATGCATCTGTTTTCCCTCTTTATTTTGTTCACAATCCCTCTTGTCTTATTGCTCTCTTGTTGATTCTGCATGCAACCAACCTCATCACAACTTGACACATTTTTTAAACAACAAGTTTTAATATACTCCATTACCTCTGAATTTATGGATTTTTTTAAACAACTTGCCTTATGTAAAATAGTTTCACCAGTTGCATGGTAAAACTGGTTTACATTACACTTTCCATTCGCCCAATGTTATGTATACATATATACAGGACTTCCAAGTTACATGCCAACTAATTTTGTTCATCCTAACAAATTGCACCTAATGAGCCAATTTTAAAAGAATTTCCCAACCAAAATGTGGCAAAGCTTTGGATTTTCTTGACTTAAATTTAACACAACTTTGTGCAGGTTCAGAAATAAAGAGCAATACATACCTTTTGCATCTGATCAACAAATGTATAAACAGGTGCTGTTAATTGCCTGCAAGTTATTTCCACAAGCTTCTGGTAATTCATACTAGGTATAACTTGCTTGCAACCTTTAGGAGCGATTCGCAGCTTTGACATTCGTGCTAGATTCTTGTATAACTTTGCTGCTAACCTCAGCAAATGTTCAGCTTGAGGATCTGCATTTTTATTAAAAAGTTAGGAGATGATAAATTTTACAAACAAGAAATGCAGTGGCACTTTCCATACCCATTAGATTCATAGCAACAAAATGTGATAGAACCTTCACAATAGCTTCTGCTCTTGAATACAGTATCTCTTCTACTGCTAATTCTGGGCCCGTTTGATTCGAAGAAATACCTTTCTGAGTAGCTGTATAGTATGTTTTCAGCCTCATTGTCATCCAATCCATATCAGCAATGGATGATTCAATCAACTGCAATAAAGTGGAAGCTATAGAAGCTCCTGTTGAATTGTTTATAACAGGGAATGTTTCTGGATTGGTGTCCTTAGAGCCTACTACTCGTACAAGTTCTTCAGCCATACTTTGTGCAATAACCAAGTCTGTGGGAGGTGAGCTTAAAGTAACAGCAACAAAGACCAAACATTTTGCAACCTTTGAGTTTGATACATCATTGCTTTTGCAGATTTGAGTTGCCCACAATCCAACTAGGTTTCTCCTTTCCTCGGGCAAGTTTTTGCTGATCATCAGTGCCATGTCACAGAGGATCTGAGAACATGTGACTCTCATTTATGGCATCAACAAATTTAATTTTACATAAACTTAATGCATTTTTTTTTATTTGACTAACATAAACTTAATGCATGCAAACAAACTGTACATAATGTTTCAATATATTAAAATTAAATAGATTCATGTTTGTCTGATTAAATATATTCATATATCTACCAATACATTGTAACTAATTAAATATATTCATGCATGATACACGAATGAAACTACTATATAAATCTTAATATGGAAAAAATTAAGATCGTTGGCTTCTAATCTAAAAAGTACCCAATAATCAACCATGATTAATCAATCGCATAAAGCCCTATAAGTGAGCACAAGAGAGAACACTTGACATGGACTCAAAAAGATTTACAACAGTGGGTTGAGGAAATCCACCTAGATTTAAATTTCAAGAATAAAGGGATAGCAATAGATTCATATTTTAACAAGTTACCACAGTATACATACTTATACTTGGACCTATATATTTATATAGGGATTCTCCAGAAAATTATTATTATTTATTATCTTATTAAAATTGATGATTTTTATATCTGGCCCAGGACCTGAAAAAATTACGGAGTATTATTTTATAGAGTATTAATTTAAAGAGCTTCTACTGTACTGCACAGATAAAGTGAAAGCAAAATGCATTTTACCTCAGCTTCGCGGAAGAAAGAGAACTCAAGAAACTCACTGAGTAGTGGTCTGATGATCCTCTTGATGAATAACTCTTTGCTTCTTGTGCTCTGGTCATGAATACCTTCAGCTAATTTACATTCATCTTGAGCATCCATAGCAATTGTCGAGGCTGAGACCAAATCATCGATCAAACTCGCATACTTTGGGGCAAACAAGCTTATCTCAATTACTTTTTTCAAACAAAGCAATGCCAAAAAAGTATGTTCCTTTCTACATTCTACATCTTTCTGTGCCTTCTTAGAAAGATCCATCTCAGACTTTGGCTTCAGAGACACAATTATATTCACCAATGGAGGACCGAGAAGCTTAATTTCACCATAAATCAACGTCTTCAATGGATCATCTTTTCCCATAATAGAAAAGAACTTCAGTTGGCGTAAGCACATATTTAGAATGCTAGAAATAATTTTGGAATTTGGAGAGGAAGATTGGCTGTTTTTCTGTGAGGAAGCACCATTCATAGGATTATCATGTTTCAATGAGTCTAACGCAAATTGCAGTAGCTGATGGACGCTTGAAGTTGCCAAAAGAGGAGTTCGTTCAGGAGACGACAACTTGGCACTACTTAAACCAAACTTATCAGTAGCATCACTAGCACTTGGTCGTATCATTGCTTTTTTAGTTCCGGTGCCTTGCCTAGAATTAGACGTGTATTTATCCACAGAATCATGAATCTCAACAAACTGAGAAAGCTCCTTTTCTAGTTCCAGTTTCTGCACATCTGCAGCTTTGCCGAACTCAGCCACAATTATATTCATCACCACCTCAACAATCCCCAATAAGAGTGTAGCAGAGCACCTCCTTTTTTCTTCTTCTAATGGTGTAGAGCCCGACTCCTGCTTTTTCCCCAGCATACCTAACTAACATGCAACAAAAGAAACTCACATAAGAAACAAGAAAAACATATGACAGCTGATGATATTGAACTGAAAAGAAGTACCTTCCAAATTTACAATTTTCAGAAACTTCCGGATTTGGGCTAGAGCGTTTGAGAAGAACTCTCCAGACAAAGTTCTCCCGGCCTGATATGTTGTGGCAAAGTATATCATAGATTGAAAGAGAGCTAATAATTCACAATAATGGGAATAGTATGCACTCACCTCATTGTCCTGAGAGATGGAGAAGCCAAAACAGGGCATTGAATCAGAAGGATGATCGGATCTGTTTTGTGGTTGGAGAAGAAGAATTAAAGAGACACAAAAGAGAAGGCAGTCTAACGGTTCTTCAATACCAAATTTTCCATTTTCTAGTTTCATGCATTGATCAATGCCCAAGTGAACTTCTGCATCCTAGAAAGATAAATGTCAACAAGAAATGTTTAATCATAGGTAATACTCAAGGAAGTTTTACAAATCAATGTTGTGTGCTAATTCCTTAGATGAATACCTCTCTGTAAAATCGCTGGAAGTGAGACAGCAGAAAATCGAAAATGGTGCCAGCAGTTAGCGGATCCACTAAAACAAGCTTCATTAAACCATGGTAAACATTCTCCCGGACGTTTGCCTTGAAACGATAATAATAATGAAATTCAGTCCAAGGAAAAAGAAGAAAACTGTGGCATTTATCTTACGATTGTTATAGGTCCTTTTGACCAAAAGAAGTTGTATTTAATACTCTGAGCTACAAAATTTGGATGTTAAAACACGATCCAAAAACTTTGAAACAGTTGAATAACTTCACTAGAAAAGTGAACATTTTGAATTGAAATTTGGAATTGTGGGATCACTTTGGTCTTTCATGCCACTTCAAATGGAATTTTTCTAGAGCATGTAATGTCAAAGCAGGCAAAATAGAAGAATGATTGAGCTCTAAAAAACAAAAGATTTGGATGCATATACATTAGTCAAAAGACTTTGCACAGAAGAACAATTTCATTCTGAAAGCAAATATCTTGAGTTGAATTGGGTAATCTTACCACTAAAATTGAACTTAGAATAAGTTGAGAGCATTTAATGTTAAAGCATGAGAAATAAAGTATGCGTTTTGGAAGTTGAAGGATGTGTATGATAATGCATGAGTTAAACTTTCAAACTGTTGCATTACTTTATTTTGAAAGTTAATTATCTGGAAACTCTATTGGTGAATCAGTTTAGAAGTTCGATTAATCTTACAACTTAAATTGGAAATATAGAATTGGTTGAGAACGTCTAAACTAAAAGCAGGCAAAAGAGAAGCATGATTTTTACCTGCTGATAAAGGCACCTTTGCAGCAAACCACTGAGCTCTTGGAATAGATCAGCTCTAGTTGCATGAGGTTTTTCAGCTTGCTGACTGCAACTGGCCTGGCTGCTTGATTCTTGAAAAGAAAAAAGCCCGTTTGATTTTGACTGTTTTTCTGCTAAAATCAGATCAAATATGGCACTGCTTGCAGCAAGACGAACTGAGTTCTCTCGTCTAAACATAGCCTTCCGTAGAACCAAAATGGTATAATCCTAAATTATCAAATTACGGATTAAGGTTAACTTAGTATCTTCAACAGTTCAATGGTGATAAAAACTTATTAAAAAAAAAAAAAAAAACATTAACTACAGCAATCACGATCCGTAACAATTTCAAGGCCTATTGTGCAACTGCTGGACTATACAGAATGTAAAATATGTCAAAATAACATGACTTGGAACAGTTGTATTTGGCTAAATAAGATATTGCATATTGAGTACCTGAAGATCACGGTTAAACTTGATGAGAGGAAGTAGAACGGTCACAAGATCATAGGCAATCCTATCATCCATAAATGCAAAATAATCCAGCATTTCTTTCAAATGGGTCACATGGTCTAACATTGGGTGTGGATGAACTAGGACCAGATGCCCAAGCAATCTAGAGAGAAAGTATTAATATCTATAATCAGTGTATCAGTATACAACACGAACGTTAAGATTGATATTAAAGTTAACAGGGCACCTTGTCAAGGGGAAGCACTTCTCAGGCTTTAGAGAGAGGATTCGGAATTTACATTGCTCAATTATCTGCAAATATAGTTAGCTAAGTAGCCTGTTGACTATGCATATATCAACATAAGAGTAACGTGTGTAATATAGTAACTTAAAGCCTTTACAGTTCAAAAATTCATTCACAGCAGCAATTTTTCAGTATTGGAGGTCCCTAAAATTTATGCAATATTCTACTAAATTACTAACCTCGTTCCTTGCCATGTCATGCACTTCAAACAAACACTTCAGAACTTGAGTCCCTAGGTCCTCTGTACCCATCAGACCATCAGACTTTGATGTTTCTTTCTGCTGTCCTCCTTCTACTCCTTCAAGCAATCCAAATCCCAATTGTACTATACTAGGTACAATGTGCTCTCTTCCATAATGGCTTGCATTTACCTATACAAAAGGAACATGAACAAACTAACACTTGAGCAGCTGAATATGGATGACAAGAACTTTTTGAAAATATTATTGATCTGCTCATCAATTGGTCCTCCAACATTCATGCAGTGTCTATCTAACCATGCCAAACAACCCAATATATATGCACATTGAGGCCAAGGTTTCAGAACATAGAGAGCATAGAAAGGAAAAACAGCTTACAGCTTTAAGAATAGCTTTTTCTATTGCTCGGGCATTCTCCGCATATTCCCACTTCAGTTCATCCGATAGCCATCTGCAGGTTCTGAAGCAAAAGGATGGCTTAAAAAAAGATCATACAGTACTGAATATCAATAAATGTATACAAGCCTTGAAACACTATTTATGCTTATTGATCACCATTGGTCTGATTCAGGGATATATTGAAACTTGATAAGATCATTGTCAGAATGAAAAACAAAAAACATAAGCACCAAGAGCTCCCATAATCATGGGAATCTCTTGACAGTAACATTGACTGTACTCGGAATTTATGACATACATAAGACTAAGAAGATGTCCACACCAAGTATCAATCAAACTACACAAAAGATGTATAGCCTTAGAACATAGAAAAGGAGCGTGTATAATAAAGTACAAAATATAAAATAGCAAGAGTAAACTACTCACTTTGCAAACTTATAGTCTTTATATGCATTAAATAACGCCGTTTTCAGAACCCCAATTGCACTCTCGCTGAACCTCCTAATTCTGGCAATGGACAACAAAACAATAACAGTAAAACGATTAAAAGCCCTCGAATCCAACCTCACAAAACCTAACACCTCCTGCCCCAAAGATGGATCCTGCTTCACCGCAAAATTCACATGAAGCAAAACTGTCCCTTCTACTTGCTTCATTACTGAACCTCCTTTATTCATACCCCCAAAATGCAATACAATTCCTTCCATCACCTCCCTCTTCCCAAACCCTTTTGTAGCTAGCACCAACAACTGATAAACTAGCCCAGGCAAATCCTGCATTTCTACATCCTCCCTCATTTTCGCAAAAATCTTTTCCAAAAACTCCCTTTTTCTCATTTTATCGAGACACTGAGAAAAATCCCTAACCATCTCCACCATTTTGATCATCAAAATGTTGCTCCATTCACAATTAACCAAAGCATCCACAACCGAATTCAAGTATTCCACAGGCTTATCGAATTCATTCGAGATTCTAATCAATTGAAGACACGTTGGGAGGAGACCCAAAACATGAGAATCCTCCAAATCTTTAATCTCGGGAAGATACGATATAATTAGATCAATAACTTTAGGTATCTCCTTAATTTCAATTGTATCTAGGTGCCCAACGAATTGATGGAAAATGGATAAGGAGTTATGGTCATGAGGAATTTTACGGGAAGTGAAGAGAGAAAGATAAGCGTGGAGAAGGGCCGAGAGGAGAGAGGATAGGGCGGAGGAAGGGTGGCGCGAGATGAGGGAAAGGAGGGAGGAGACATAATCGGAGACTTCGGCGGAGGAGTTGACAGCGGCGGCGGCGCGTGAGTGGAGAAACGAGAGGAGAGTTTTGTGTGAGGATTCGGAGAGGAGGAAGGGCGGGAGTTGGGAGGAAATTGGATTGAACTGGTGAAGGTTTTTTGCGAGGGAGATAATTTCAATGTCTGTTAACTGTGGCGGTTGTGATGGAGGGTGGAGGGTGGTGGTGGAGTTTCCCGGCGGCTTAGCGGCGGAGCGCATGGTAGTGGTGCGGCGGAATTCCGAGTAGATTTGGGCGGGAAAAGTCGCAGTTTTGGGTTTTGCTAATATTTTATTTGATTTATTATTGCCGCCATTTTTTTCTTAATAAACCTAAATTATACACACATATCGCACACTATCTTCATCTTTTTACCAATACTAGTCTTTATAGACGTAATTACGCAATAAAAAAAAATTAAATGTAAGTGTATGTATTTTTATTTATTTTATTGAAAAAAGAAGAAGTTAAAATTGGTATAGAGAAAATAATTTTCAAATGAAGAGAGAAAAGTGGGAGAAAATATAATTTTTAGGGGTTAGTATTGTATGAAATATTGCAGCCAAATTCTTGTATGTTTCTGAGTACACGGTGTACTCTAGGCCCATTTGTAGCCCTACCCTACCCAATGCTTTTCCAGGCCCAATTTTTGCGACCCGACCCGCAGCCCACTAGACTTTGACCAGTCAAATGTTGACCGTTGACCAGTCAACGGTCAAACTTTGACTTTTTTTTCGATTTTTTTTTTTTCAATTTTTTTTTCGTTTTTTTTTTTTTGATTTTTTTTTTCAATTTTTTTTTTTTGAAAAAGTGTATGTTATTATAACTAAAAAGTGTATCTTTGTTTTTTTAATTAAAAGTGTATGTTACTATATTAAAAAGTGCAACATTGTTTTTAATGAAAAATGTATGTTATTATAATTGAAAAGTGTATGATATTATAACTGAAAAGTGTAAGTTATATATTAAAGAAAAGTGTATGTTATTATAACTGCAAAGTGTATGATCTATTAATGAAAAGTGTATGATCTTTTGGTTATTAATAATTGCACTTTTATAATATACATAAACTGTTCCTAATATTTTGAAAAACATTGTTATTAATTTGACACATTTTATTATTTAAACTTGCACTTTTATGACTATCAATGATACACCTTTTTGTTATTAGTCTTGCACTTTTATAATCTAGATAAACTGTTCCTAATTTTTTTTTAAATTGTTATTAATTTTACAAATTTTATTATTTAATCTTGCATTTTTATGACTATCAAGATACACCTTTTGGTTATTAGTCTTGCACTTTTATAATCTAGATAAACTGTTTCTAATTTTTTTTTTTAAATTGTTATTAATTTCACACATTTTATTATTTAATCTTGCACTTTTATGACTATCAACGATACACCTTTTGGTTATTAGTCTTGCACTTTTATAAGCTAGATAAACTGTTTCTAATTTTTTTTAAAAAAATTGTTATGCACTTTTATGACTATCAATGATACACCTTTTGGTTATTAGCCTTGCACTTTTATACCTTTTGGTTATTAGTCTTGCACTTTTATAAGCTAGATAAACTGTTTCTAATTTTTTTTTTAAAAATTGTTATGCACTTTTATGACTATCAATGATACACTTTTTGGTTATTAGCCTTGCACTTTTATAAAGTAGATAAACTGTTTCTATTTTTTTAAAACTTGCACTTTTATGACTATGGATGATACACCTTTTGGTTATTTGCACTTTTATGACTATGGATGATACACCTTTTGGTTAAAATACTTGCACTTTTATGACTATGGATGATACACCTTTTGGTTATTTGCACTTTTATGACTATGGATGATACACCTTTTGGTTATTTGCACTTTTATGACTATGAACTTTTATAATCTAGATAAACGAGTGCTAAAATATTTATTAGGTGCGAAAATAAATAAAAAAGGTGCGAAAATAAAATTAAATTCAAATATTTATTAGGTGCGAAAATAAATAAAAAAAAGTGCGAAAATAAAATTAAATTCAAAACTTGATGTAGTTGGGACTCGAACACATGACCTAGTGGTGAAAAACGCAATGGGTGACCACTAGGCTGTAACGGCTAGTTGGTGGTATATGAGCATGCAATATGTTATTTATCCACATAATTAGGGCTGCAAGTGGACTCAAGTACACCGTGTACTTGAGTACACAGCAGCCCTACCCAATATTGCATATATGCATTTCAGTTATTCACACACATGTTCTTTATAAATACACCCACAAACTTAATTCACACACACATTTTTTATAAATATACCAACAAACTTAATTCACACACACTTTTTATAAATACATCCACTGACAGCTTAATTCGAAATTTTTAATCCGTTTATTTTACTCGTTTCTGTGATTTTTTTATCTTTTATTTTATTGTCGAATTGTAATATGTAGTAATACACATTATTTTATTTAGTAATAACACAAACTATTTATATAATAATACAAATTCTTTTATTTAGTAACGCGTTTTTTCTAGTGTTTTTATTGATGTAGTAACTCACATTATAATACGTAGTAACATATATTATCGAATGTAGTAAACACAATAATCATGTTGTGATACAAAATGTTTTATTGTAGGATGATGCAAAAAATATTAGATCATTTGATAAAGTTACATATAGTAACAAACGTCTATTCAATGTAGTAATTCAAACTGTAGACAAAATGAGATAGCACAAGTGATTAGAACACCATTACCTAGGCTTTAGATCTTTGGTTCTACATGGGGAGGGGAAAAGGGATGGGTATTTAATGTAATTCAAAAAAAAAAAAGTAATTCAAACTGTAGTATGTAGTAACATATAATTTTTTATGTAGTAAAACAAATTATTACGTGTAGTAATAACACAATTCTATATAGTAATACTGATTTTTTTATATTTTTTTTATTGATTAAGTAACCCACATTATAATATATAGTAGCATATATTATTGCATTTAGTAAGATATACTATTGCACGTAATACAAAATAACATTGACCCATAATAATTAGTATTAAAGAATATTTAAAGATATAAAATATTTAAGGATTAAGGTCATCGTAAATTGCAGCGTCCGATCGCGGCCTGAGGTGACCGAAAACTGCTCGGAGAAGACGACCATGTTCAATTTCTGTCAATGGGTGCATTTATAAAAAAATGTGTGTGAATTAAGCTTGTGGGTGTACTTATAAAAAATGTGTGTATGAATTAAGCTTGTGGGTGTATTTATAAAAAATGTGTGTGAATTAAGCTTGTGAGTGTATTTATAAAGAACATGTGTGTAAATGACTGAAATGCATGTATCAATATTTCATATAAATTTTTGTGAATTTGGAATAGTCTTGCATGCATCTTACCCAAATCTTACCCAATTTAGGCAAACGCCGACCATTTAACTAAAACTTAAAAATCTTAAGCTAATTTTGTGGTCCTCAACAAATATGCATGTACACAATAATATAATAATAAAATATGTACAGTATATTAAGTAACGTAAATAAATTTATTTAATTAAAATATAATATGTTAAATTAGAGAAATATTTCTCTTAATATACAACAGATTTTTAAAAAAATACATAAACATATTACTACATGTACCAAAAATGTTATTTCATTAAATAAAAAATATTATTACATGAAAAATGTATAATACCACTACGTATCAAAAAACTTGTCACTACATTTAAAAAAAATGTTTTACTAAAAGAATAGAATTAAACTACTACATGTATAAACAATATTTACTACTACTACATGAATAAAAAAAATGATAATAAGACAACAAATTAAAAAAAATACATGAACAAAAATATATTACTAAATGTACAAAAAATGTTACTTTATTAAAAAAAAAATATTACTACACATATCAAAAAACTTGTCACTACATTTAAAAAAAATATATTTTACTAAAATAACAGAATTAAATAACTACATGTATAAACAATATTAATTACTATTACATAAATAGAAAAAAAAAATGACAACAAATTTAAAAAAATACATGAACAAAAATATATTACTACATGTAAAAAAAAATTACTTTCATTAAATAAAAAATATTACTACATGAAAAATGTATAATACTACATACAAAAAAAAAAATTGTCACTACATTTGAAAATCAATAAAGTAAAATTAATAAATCAAGATGGAAATCTAGAAATTTGGAATAGGACGGATAAAATTAATAAAACAGATTAAAATTTAATAAAATATGTTGACCCAATGTAACAGCAAAATTTTATGTTGAGCCATTTACTTAACTTTAAAAAATGAAACGTTTTTGTGATTTTGTAATAAATGAAAGCATTACTTAACTTTAAAAAAAAAATGTTTGGATCCATTTCAATAAAAAAAGTATTTGGAGAGATTTTTCTAGTACCACATCGCGATACATAGCTCTTTAAGGCTCATGATAATTAATATGATAAAAAAAAACTCTTATCATTGTAATTTTCTAGAAAAAAAAAACTCTATTAAAGTATAGCTGTCTTAATATGAAAGGTCATATGTATAACTCTCTCTTTCAATAAGAAAAACTAGAAAATATATTTATAAATTCTTACTACATAATAATTCTAAAAAGGGAATCTAAATCCAGCGACCATGTGTAAATAATTTTTTTATGTACTTAAGTTCGACAGTTTGAGGTCCCCCCCTCTTATAATATATCTGTTGATTTGTTTATTCATTTGTGAAATTAATAGGATAAAAATAAAAAATATTGACAAAGGTTTCCAATGATAAGACTAGACTAGACAACCATGAATCATTATACTGAGAGACACAGACAGACAACTGTAAAAATTCACATTTTCTGCAGCCCTCCCCTTTCTTTTCCAATATTAATAATTTAACCTCCAAATTAGTCTTCCCTTTCCCAATATTTATTTAGTACCACAATTTTTTTTTTTTTTTTTTAATTTAAAAAGTAGTGTTTCCTCCATTTTAAAATCATTTACACGGACGTAAATTAGAGTATACATCGGTCTGAATTTGAATCGGGATCGAAATCTACTCTAATGGGTGGACTGTAGATCGAATCGGAATTAAATTCTATCCAAACTGAATCGGACCGATAAATTCTGGTCCAATTCGGGTTTGAACCGTTTCACATTGGTTATTTATTTATTTATTATTTTGTCACGTATTTTTTTTTTTCAAGTTTATGAAAATGAGAACAAGAATAATGAATTTTTGTATGGAAATTAAAGTGTTGGTTCTTCATTGAAGATTAATCTTCGTCAATGTGAATTTTATTTACAATATTATTAATGGTATTTTGGCACTAAAAGTAAATTGAATATTTTGTTACATTACATACTTCAAAAAATATAAAATATCTCAACACGTTTACCTCACACCCTTACCAATTTTTTAGTTTTAAGCATATTGCGTTTTTATTATTTTTTATAGAGTCTTAATGAAAGAAATATATTCAAAGTTTTCAAGTTAAGAATCTTAATTTTATTTAGTTTAGAATAATTGAGAGTGTATTATTAAAAAAATATATAAAGAGTATATATTAAAAAAAGTTAAGAAAAATATATTAAAGTCAAATAAATGAAAGTCAAATAAATGAAGGACATTTTGATTGATTTAGTTAGCTAGGTGTAAAAGTGATTTGTAAAATGTAAAAATTGAAAAAAAATAAAATAAAATACTAGTACTCCCCAGTGAAATACTCCGCCTGTGTGTAAAGATAATGATGCGGTGTGTTTGGATAGAAAATAATGGAATAAGCGGAATGGAATGGAATGGAATGGAATGGAAGCCTACTACTACTAGTACTACTATTCTGAATTTTGGCAATCAAAAAAATCCTACTCCAGTATATACATTTGTTTTTTAAACTTTGTATCATGTTATACTATATAATTGGTGAGTTTACATATTGCTCTTATTAATTTTCGTGTGACATGAATTATGAATTTTCTTCGCGTGATATTTTATTTTATATATAGAAATTTAGTGTTCGATATAAATTATTAATTTTTTTTAAGTGATATTTTATTTTACAGATATAAACTTAGTGTCAGAAATGAATCATTGATATTCTTCACGTGGAAACTTAGCGCTTTGCGTGAATCATTAATCTTCTTCACGTGATATTTTACTTTACAGATAGAAACTTAATTTCTGATATGAATCATGAATTTTCTTCACGTGATATTTTACTTTGCAGATAGAAAATTAGTGTCAATCTTCTTCACGTGATATTTTACTTTACATATAGAAATTTAGTGTCTGTCATGTATCAACGATCTTCTTCACGTGATATTTTTCTTCACGTGGTATTTTACTTTACAGACAGAAACTGAATGTTTGATGTGAATTATAAAAAAAAATTCACGTGATGTTTACTTTGTATATAGAAACTTAAAATTTAACGTGAATTCTAAAATTTCTTCACTTGATATTTTTACTTTACAAATAGAAACTTAATGTCTGACATAAATCAGAAATCCTTTTCATCTACGATGGTGTTGTTAGCACACTTTTTTATTATAACTTTCTAAAAAAAACTCACATAAATGTTATTGTTCTTGATTGGTTTAACAACCATATAAAAAACTATAAAAAAAAAACCAATGAATTATTATTACTATTATTTATTTGGAAAAGCATGTAAATACTATAATTTTAGTCACACTTCAGTTCATTTTTTTTTTCTTATGATCCGTTTTATATACTCATACTTAAATCTTTGGAATGGTTGTTCACCTTATTTGTCATATAAAATAATAGTATTAATGGTATATGATAAACAATATTCAATACTTAATATTTTCCTTGAAAATTCAATCAAACATTTTAAAAATATATAAAGCCTTCATTTGAGTTGCACGTATTTTCAAGTTAACACTTTTTTATTTTTTTGCCAAAAAACAATTTGTGTACTGATTTTTTTTTTGATAGGTGTACTGAATTCTTTTTGTATCGCTCAAACATACAAGTTGATACCTAGTAGTATTATTTATTTTTATAATAATCTTTATTTAGTTTATTATTTTTTTTATGTGCGTGGGTCATATGAGTCAAAATTATTCTAATTGTACAGTACAACGTTAATTTTTTTTCCCCTCAGACTATTAGGGCATGTTTGTTTTGGGATGGGAAATCCGGATTTGGGATTTCGAAACTCCACCCCCGTTACAGTTTGGAATTTTGATTCAGGATTTCAAAATCCTACCCTATAAACCCAATAAAAGTCAACCCTATAAATACCTACAAATCCTATATAAATACCTATAAAACCTATAACCCTATTCTATAAAGTTAAATCATACCCTACATAAATCTCAAAACAAACACAAAACATAAAAAACATTAGGATTTTAAAATCCACTAGATTTTGAAATCCGGATTTCAAAATCCTCCAAATCCCAAAACAAACATGCCCTTAAATTTGATAAATCAAAATAGTTCCAACTCTTTTTAATACTCTATCTAACTTTCATTTTCCGTTCATCTTAATGATTTTTCTTTTTTTTAACAAACTACTCATTCTTACATTTTATTGTAGAGTATTCATTTACAATCACACCACCTCAAATAAACATCTATTTATTGAGAGTACTAAATTTTAATCTTTAACTCCCAACTAAAAAAAGGCTAACTATTCTTTGAAGATAAATTCTTTGACGAAAGCCAAACACGGCGCTAAGAACAATTTAGGGTTTGGTTGTCTTGTTCTGTTTCATTGCATAAACAACTCTGCTTCCCACGTGCTTCTGGCCTGGGCACTCCCTCCTCACTCACCCATCCCCACTTACTTCAATGCTGCACCATTTTTTTCCCCCATCATCTTCACCTCAACTCCTTTGACCCCTCTCTCTCTCTCTTCCCAGCTGAGTGTGATATTGCCCCTGTCAAGCCACACTCTGTAGTTTTCAGCACCTTCAATCAAAACCCCAGATAGAAAAATCGAGTCTTTCTCTTCCATGAGTGTCACTTTCCCACATTTCAAGACCTAAAATCAAAACCCCAGATAGAAAAATCGAGTCTTTCTGCCTCTGGGTTGTGGATTCTCTGTTTTTTTTAAGCAATGGTGATGGAGGTAGTGCACGAAGACATGGGAGAAGGTAATTTGCAATGCACAAACCATCCGTACAAGAACAGCACCGCCGGCGGGATCTGCGCCTTCTGCCTTCAAGAAAAGCTCGGAAAGCTCGTTTCTTCTTCATTCCCTGTTCCTATTTTCCCTTCTTCTTCATCTTCTTCATCTTCCCCTTCTTTTAGATCTGATTTTGGTGGCAGCAACCCTGCCTCCGCCGCCGCTTCTTCCTCCCAAGGCAATGACAACGCCGCTAGAAGGTCGAGATTGCCCTTTGTTTTGACTCAAAAGAAGCAAAACAAAGAAGGTGGGGTGGTTAGGGTTATGGGGGGGCCTGATTCCTCAACCTCCATTGTTTTCAAGAGAAGCAAATCAACTGCAACTCCGAGGAGAGACTTTTCTGACGATTATAGCCCTCACAGGAGAGGATTCTGGTCTTTCCTTTACATTTCAAAACACTCTTCTGCTAGGAAAAGTGATAAAGGTTTGAACTTTACATCATCCACACCTAGTAGTACTGTGTGTAGCAATGTGGGATCATCATCTGTTGCAATGAGATCAAGGGAGAAAAAAAGGGAGGATTTTGTGATAGTTGATGAAAATGGGAGCCCTGATCACCAATTTGATAGGAAAGTTTCGAGATCTAGATCTGTTGGTTGTGGTAGTAGAAGCTTTTCAGGGGATTTCTTTGAGAGGATCTCAACAGGCTTTGGTGATTGTACCTTGCGTAGAGTGGAGTCACAGAGAGAAGGGAAGCCTAAGGTACAATCATCACTGCACAGAGGAGGGAACAATGGGCAAGATTGCATCAAGGAAAGGGTTAGGTGTGGGGGGATATTCAGTGGGTTTATGATCACTTCATCATCCTCCTCGTCTTCGGCGGAGGACGGCGGTGGGGCGGCGGCGAAGGCGACGGTGAGGCAGCTCTCCCATGGGAGGAGCAAGAGTTGGGGATGGGCACTTGCAAGTCCAATGAGGGCATTTGGTAAGCCTTCTTCTGGTAAAAGGGATAATGCTAAGAATGTTGTTACACCTAATTTGGCTGCAATTCCTTCTTTATTGGCTGTGAGTGGCTGAACTGAAGGAAAAGGCTTAATTAGATTGAATTAATTAGGTACATTTTCACATTCTTGGTTGGTGTTTGTTCATCCATGTTTTTGATGCTGCACTTGTTGTTATGTTGAGCTTGCTTTTATGTGTTGTAGTTTCAATAATCTTGTTTGTATGTATATCTACATGGTGATGGTATGAGATTGATAATGTAAGTTTGGGAAATAAAATGGATGGATCCATCTTGAGACCTTTCTTGATTTTTTCATATTGCTTAAATTGAAACAAAGGAATCTTGATCTTTTGTTTGTATGATGAAAAGTTGTGGAGCATATATGTATATTGTACTAAAGATTATTGATATGATTGTTGACTTTATGCATGGATTTGAAGCAACTTTACATGCAAAAAGATAGGGATTTAGATCCAGTTGTTGTTGTTGTCTCAATCAAGGAGGTTTATTTGTTATATGCTGCCATTAAAGATGGCCAAAAATTAAAATAAATGTTGAACCACATGTCACTAGCTGAGCATGTGCAAGGTCCCATTGCTTTGTCTAATCATTGTTCAAACAAAACAGAAAGAAAGAAAGAAAGAATCACATCACAATATCATTTAGTAGTTTAGTTTAGAGATAGTCAAAAGTGATGCACATGTTGGGTAGATAAAGACACATTTGAAAGGTCTTAATCTTAACTCAGGTGGAATCTTATTAGCTCATCTTACCTTTTAGTAGTTGTTTTTCTTTCCAAACGGTTGTGTAAATGAGTCGAGTAGTGTCGGGTCGAATTCTATTCAATTTAAATTTTGAAACTTGACTTGTTCGAGCTTAATTTTTCTGAACTTGACTTGACTCTATAATTTAGAACTCGAGGTTCGACTCGACTCGCTTTATTGATATTTTATCTTTGTAAATAATTAGTGCTTAATTGTAATAAAATAAACTTATATAATTCAAATAAACTTGCAAACTCGTTGGTTGAATATTTTGTGCTTCAACAAGCCTCAAATATATTCGAGCTGGTTTTTTATTTTCCGAAATGAAAGAATGATTGAGTAGCTCTTACACTTGTTTTGCACATTGGATCCGCCATAAGAAAATTAGGGTGTGTTTTTGCTTTATTTGAAGTGATTAAAATTGATATTTATTTTTGCTTTATTTGAAGTGATTAAAATTGATATTTATAAACAAACTGATTTTAAGTAATTGGGTTGAAGTTGATGGTGTTTTTTAAAAAATCACTTTTTATTAATTTTACAAAAATAGCCTTGTATACCAAAAGTGTGAGCAAAACATAATGGAAAGAAGTGAGGTTAAATTTGAAAAAAAAAGTTGGTATGTTTTACTAAAATACCATAATCTTTTAAGGATAGAAATGATGTTATTATATTATTATTTTTTCTCTGGATAATTTTTTTTTAATGTTGTGAGTTGTTATTAAAAGTCTTTTTTTTTTTTTTTGTCATTAAAAACTTTAAGCTATACTAGTTATAATGAGATGATTTTGTCATTAAAAATAATTTTTTTATAGTAATTAGATTTTATTCATTCGATTGAAATGCAAATTAATCATTAAAAGTTAGACTAGTATAACGAGATGATTTTGTTATTAAAAAACAAATTTTCCGTAGTTGATCGGATTTTATTCATCCGATTGAAATGAAATGTGAAATATGGATTATAACATAAGTAGGGGTCTTGTCTTGTTTTGTTTTGGATGCAAGTAGTTTGTCCATTCCCAAACAAAGGTGGACCACTATGATATTCATACGAGGGGACCCCCTAATAGTACAAATGTTGGTCCCATTGTCTGAAAATTCAAGATCAAACCATAGATTACAATTTACAAACACAAAGATGATAAGTATTAGTTATGAAGAGATTGAGACTTGTGAGGGATGATAAAAGCACAAATTCATGCAAAAGACATGTAACAAAAGACTCAAGATGTTAGACAAAACTCCACACATGATTATTACCCAACGGATTTATAAGGACAATGATTTATACTCCCTCAGTCCCGGAATAACTTGCATAGTTTGATCGACACGTTTAAAAAAAAAAAAAGAATTTAGTGGTTGATGATATATGTAACACAAATGAGAAGTATTTTAGGTGATTTGATGAGGTGTAACGTAAATTTAGTGATAGGTAAAGTGAAATATATGGAAAAAATGGGTGACAATTTTAAAAATAAAATAATATTGTGAGGTATTTTCATATTAAGAGTGTGTAAGTAATTTTGAGACGTTTCAATAAAGAAAGTGTACAAATAAGCACGAGAAGTAATTATATTGATATTTCATGTGCCTTGGCCTCTCTAACTTTGGGGAGATATTATTTGTGGTACAAATGGTTCAACCACTATTTTATTCCAAACATAGTCATGAATGAATGCTTCATTAATACTCTATATTTTGATTCACTATTTTTATATATTAATATAAATTTCTTATAATTTTGAAGAAAAAAAAAAAACGCATAGAGTAGTTAAGTTTTATAATATAATCTACATCCTGTCAAAAAAAAATCTACATCTGTATCAGTAATCACTTTCCATTTTCGCTAATTTATATGATGACCCTTCACCGCAATTTCATACTACTCCTATATAGAGTGACGGAGCTAAAAAAAAATCTGTATTAATTATTAACCAGAAGTGTACAAGTTAAATAGTGTATCAATTCAAAAATAAATTTCGCAATATTAATATGCAATTATATAGTATAATATTATACTCCGTATATTATTTGCAAGAAAAAATAACAAATAAGTAGACAAATATATAAAAAAGGACAAATACTTGTGTGTATCGATTAATTTATTTCTATTTAATATAATTTTTAAATGGATGAATGTTACTCATAAATTATGATAAATACAGTATAATATTAATTTAAATAAAATATAGTATTAGTTCAAATACAGTATATTATTATCTCACATATTATATAGTATTAGTTCAAATATTAAATACGAATAAATTATAGTATGTTGTAACGATAAGAGTGCAACCCATAAAAAAGAGGCTTAAATTATCCTTGCATTTAAAATTGTGTGCAGTTAAAATTTAATTTTAAGAGATATTTTTAAATAAAAAATTATATTTTGAACAAGAAAACGAAAAATCCAAAGGGGACTAAATAACTAATGCTCCCTAAGATGATTGTTGACCTGTAGCTCCGTCTATTTGTAATTGACTCATTTTTTAGATGTTAATATTTTTTATTTTATTTTTCTATTTCTCTCTCCCTTTATCTTTTTTTATCACTTTTCACTAATTCAATATCATTTTAATATTATATTTTTTAAAATTTAGATGGAGGAAGTATATAATATAAAATTGTATAAAAAATCTGTGTACATATATTAAAGTGAATATCATGTTTAATTTGGTGAACAACAATGAGATGAGATCCAACCAAGAGTGCCCACACCACCTAATAGCAGATTGGACTTAATATCCAAAATTCGGCCAACAAATAATGAAAGCGAAGAACAAAACAATTGATTGGTATGAACTATGAACTGCTCACATATGTTTTTTTTTTATTTTTTTTATTTTGAAGATTTGGATCCTACCCAAGAAAAAAACTTATATGCAACAATATTAACACAAATTAGAAAAGAGAGCTAAACTAAGATCGAATCTCTCTACCATCATCACTTATTCATTTAATTATAGGCTTCAATATATGGAGTATATAGACGATTAACCAATAACTATGAAGATTAACCGATAACTATGAAAACTCGTGTATGGAGAAGTGAAATTAATGAATTTTGACCCAATAAATAGTTATCTTATTTAAATGTCACATCATAAATTAAATTGTACTCACACGTTGCTCTTTCTCTGATCAGATGGACCACGTTGAGTAGTTTTGAATTCTCATGCATTCACCTAACAATAAAATCACAACCAAGAATACACTTATTACTTGTAAATCAGATGAGAGTGGTAAGTCACATTCGAACAAGATATGATTGACGTGTATGGTCGAGTACAAGTGTAGACAAAAGAATTCCAACACTTAACGCAATTTTTTTTTCTTCTTAAACGTAACTACTAGGAACATAATTTAATACTCTTGGTACTTACACTAATAAGATGTTATAATCATATCATACAACATTCTATCACAACCACATGTTGGAATTAAGCTACCTATGAATATTTTGGGCTCAAAGGTTAAAAAATACTCAATAATATAATAAGTAGATGTATTAGCTAGAGGTGATATGATGAAAAGAGAATAATATAATAAAATGTGATGGAAAGTAATTTGTCATAAAAAAAAATGTGTAATTTTCATTGAGACGAACTAAAAAGAAAAGTTCGGTAGTTGTCACTGAAACTGAGGGAGTACTACACTGCAATAGGAACAAGAATCTCGTCTATCAAAATCGAGTTAGGCAGACAATATCACTTGTTTACCTGAACAATATTGTGTGTATTCATAGTAAAACACTATAAGATATGCAATATTAAATTGTTGTTATCTTTACAAGTTCAGATTTTTAGATGAGACATAATTTTTTCATGGTATCAGAGCCTCAAGGCTCACGTCCACACGTTCTGGGTTCGATTCCTGCTGAAAGCAACTTCATACATTTAAATTGTCCACTCGATTGTTCTCCTCCCCTGTTACTGATTTACATAATATTGAATGAGCAAATAAGTTTGTATCTCTACCTCACAAATATTGTATAACCTAAATTAGCTCAAAGGATCATTTAATTCCCTCCCAATAGTTAATCCTCTTTCGAGCTCATAATAAATTGAGTTGTATGCTTATGTTCAATTAATAGGATAAATCTCTCAATCTTACCCAAATTAACAATATATAAAACACATTATCATGATCAATAATAATATGCTTTCATGTAAGAATTAAATACACAAATAAAAAATAAATACCATTTAAAATAAAACATTAATCCATAAACTTCAATCTAAATATTTACCAGCCTTAAGGTAAACATGTAACACTGTGATATTGTAGGAGAGAATTCTCCCTGTATATTGGTTGAATTGATGACAATAACGTTACGTACTTTAAATGAAATTTATTATTAATTTAATTACTAAGTGGGTCTACATTACATATACAATTTTGGTGCATTGTATTGAATTTAATATAGCCACAAAATTTACTGGCAATTAATATGATGATAAATGTTTGTTATTTTGGAAGAGCATTATCACTATTTCATCTGTACTTTCTTGTCTCCACACGTAACTCTGACTTTATTTTCACGTGCCCATTCTCCCTAATTATATTTCCAATTATTTTAAGCTCATGGTATTTCTTCGTATATTATTCTTCCGTCCCTAAAAAGTTTGCACAGTCACTCTTACAATATAAACATACTTACCTTTCATATCATGACTTTTGAGGTCCACAATACACTCAATCCAACAACTTTATTTACTTTATACTCCCTCCGTCCCACAAAGATAGTTCCATTTGACTTTACACACAGATTAAGAAAAATCAATAAATGTAGTCAATTTTAACTAATATGCCTATTTTACCCTTGATATTCCATAAATTTGGTGTAAATTCCAAGACAGTTGAGTCTTAATTGTAATCATGAGGTGGATTTAATTAAGGGTAAAATTGTCAATAAAACATTTAATACTTAATTAAAAGAGGAAATTGAGCTATAATTTGGGACATCCAAAAAAGGAAAACGTAGCTATCTTTGCGGGACGGAGGGAGTATATAAAAGTTTACAAAATTACTTTAAAACTCCAATCATTACACTTTTTTTTTTTAATTTCGTGCCACAAAATGCAAACTTTTCAGGAAGGAATTAGTACTGTAATACTAATATATATATATGTATATCCCTATGTAACATGATTTCTTTTACATATGCAATGACACAAAAAATTATAATACGACATCCAAACTAAAGTGAAGTAATGAGTAGTGTTTTGAGTGGTAATTTCATAAAATCGTGGGTCTAAAATAATGAAATCGGTTAAATGTTTGTATGTGTGGATCCAAAAAGAGTACTGATATTTTTTGTAAAACTATGAATATTTTATAGTTGAGTTTATAAGATATATATATATATATATATATATATTTTTTTTTTTTTTTTGTGTGTGTGAGAGAAAGTAATCTTGATGTGTCCCACATTAGACACAAATCAAAGCATGGTTTTAAATTTGGGCCGATTCATCAGGATGGGCCTTCATTGCGTGAAGAGCCCAATGGGCCAGATCTCATCTTATTACACCCAAATTGGCGTTGGCTATATACCCCTCCAACTCTGTTAAGTATACTCCCCCTCTTTATTTATTAATTTAATATTAGTGTAAAATACCAAATTTACCCTTTTAGTAAATATGTCAAAGATAAATACACCCACTAACACTAACCCTAAAAATGCAACATCCTCCCCTCAATTCTGCTGTCGTCGTCGTCGGCCACCTAACCCTAAAAATGCAGCCTCCTCCCCTCAATTCTGCTGCCGTCGGCGTCGGCCACCCCTCCGGCCGACATCAGCCACTCGAAATTAAAAAAAATCTTTAAAAAAAAAATCGGCAAACCAGAGTCGACCAAAAACACTTCCGTCGACACTGGTTTATCGACCAAACACACTTTCGTCAAGATCTAGACGAAAGAAAATTTAAAAAAAAAGTAAAAAAATTTGAAATTTTCGACAAAGATGGATCGACCAAAAAGACTCCCGTCGACACTGGTTTGTCGACCAAACACGCTTTCGTCGGTAAGATCCCGATGAAAGAAATTAAAAAAAAAAGTAAAAAAAAATTGAAATTTTCAACAAAGATAGATCAATCAAAAAGACTCTCGTCGACAAACTAGTGTCGACGAGAGTGTTTTTGGACAATTGATTATTACCGAAAAAAAAAAACTGCAGTTTTGCGAGGGAGGAGGGCCGTGCCGATGACCAGAAATTAAAAAAAAAACTTACCTTAGGTGGCCATTTTTTCACGGATGAGGAACGTTGGGGCAGCGCTGGGATAAGGAAGAGCGTATGGGGCGGCGGGGGATGAGGAGCGCGGCGACGGCGCTGGGAGAAGGAGGGGCGGCCGCCGCAAAAAATTAAGAAAAAAAAAATTGCAGATGGGCGAGAATAAAAAAGAATTGCGCTGGGAGAAGGAGGGGCGAGAAGAAGGCTGTGGCCGCGCAGAAGGTGGGGGCGGCGCCCGCGCCGGCACCGGTCATGGGCGGCGGTTTTGTGAGGGGGGAAGAGGAGAGATTTAGTTTTAGGGTTTTTAAAAAAATGGAGAAAGAAGGAAGGAAGAAAAGAAGAAAAAGAAGGAAGGAGGGTATTTAGGTTAAGTAGAGGGGGAGTACATCTAACCTTTTTCACATTAAGGCCTGAGGCCTGAGGGAGGTATACAAATCGGGGGAGTATGCTTAACAGAGCTGGAGGGGTATATAGCCAACGCCCCCAAATTAGTGTGCCTCTACCGACAAGTAATTGATGGAGGACAATTTAGACATTTTAGGGCGCGGCTAAAGGCACCCAAAGATACTATGAGGACACCCATCAAATTTTTTTTTGTCACAAGGGTGATGCGAAATGACGTATTTACCCCTCTTGTACTTTTTTTTAAAAAACGCCGGATGAGTACACCCACCACTTCTATTTCACGACAGAATCATCTCCACCACCACCAAAACAAACACCATTCTTCAACAAAACACAAAAAAACAACTAAAATAATAAAAAAAATTCTTAAGATGTTCGAAAATTTTTACCCAACAAACTCAATGTGTTCGAAAAAAATTCATGAAGAACTTTCATTTGTCCGAAAAAAAATTGGACATCTTGTTCGAAAATTTTTACCCAACAAACTCAAGTTGTTCGAAAAAATATTCAAAACAACTTAAACTTGTCCGAAAAAAAAAATCGAACAAGATGTTCGAAATTTTTTCAAAAACAAAAACAGAATGTTCGATTTTTTTTCAAAACAAACAAAATGTTTCCAAAACAAACTCAATA
Source organism: Galeopsis tetrahit (assembly GCA_963675135.1). NCBI lineage: Eukaryota > Viridiplantae > Streptophyta > Magnoliopsida > Lamiales > Lamiaceae > Galeopsis > Galeopsis tetrahit. Next base: position 65,324,677 of record OY776124.1, on the reverse strand, counting down.
TGTTCGAAAATAATTCCCGAACTTCTAGAAACCCTAATTTTCCTACAATTCCTAATTTTTTCAAAAACTTTCAAAAACCTACCTTGAAATGGGCGACGACGAGGGCAGGGGTGGTGGCGGACGAGTGCAAGGGCGGCGGCGTAGGATTTGCCCTTCTCCAGCGGTGGCGTTCGAAGAAGAAAACGCGCGGCAAGCAACAGGAGACAGGGGCGGCCGCGGGCGATTCGCCCTTCTACAGCGGCGACGGCGTTCGTTCGAAGAAGAAAGTGGGCGGCGACGTGGGGAGTGAAGCGCCGCTGTCGCCGCGTGAGGAGGGGAGGAGTGGCGCCGCTAGGGAGGGAGGAGTGGTGGGCGGCGGCGCCGATTGGGAGGGAGGGGAGGTGCGTGCACCCCTTTTGTGTGTGAAAATGTGAGAAATGGAGGAAGATAATGATTTAATTAGGGTTTGAAATGAGGAGGTTATTTTTGAGATTTTCACGTGGGTGTCCTCATCCGTTTTGTGTGTGTCCTCATCGCATGTGTGTACTCATAGTATTGATTAGTGTGAAAATTGCTTGAAATTCATGTGTTTATTTTGCATAATTTTGAGGATTTTGTTGCATTATTCACACTAAATTGACTAATTGCACTTGAAATGAGAAAGGTATGTGTTTTGCTCTTTTTTCTTAGGTAAATTGAACTTATTTGGAAGCAAAATACGTGTCTGAGAATTCATGAAGTCAAGACGAAAACTGCACCATTGGATGCGTCTCGAAAAATTGAGTGGAATGAAAAAAAGAATCAAGTCAATCGGAGGTCGGAAGCTCAAGATATGATCGTAACAAGAAAGTGTGAAATTGTAACAGATTTCACTCGGGCAGCCGAGTTAACCCACTCGGTTGACCGAGTCAAATCTGCTTCCAGGTCAGTTTCTGGACTTCCAACCCACTCGGTTGGCCGAGTTAAACCACTCGGTCGACCGTTTGAACCCGTTTCTGCGCGAAAATTCGAGAATTTTAAAGGATTTCAAGGGCCTAAGTGCAAATCTCGTCTCAAACACTCTTCCAAGCTATAAATACCTCCCTAAATCAGATTATTGGGAGGTTTTTGGCCTCACTTTCACACACTCAAACCCTAGATTACTCTCTTAGGTAGATTTTTACATATTTTACAAGTTTCATTCCATAGATTAGTTTCAAATTTAGTATTTAGGTTGGGTTCTTAAAGATTTTGGCTACATTCACTTGTAATATTCTAGATTGTTGAAGAATAATCAAGGTGACTTCCACCCAAACTCTATTTTGTTATATTATTGATATTTTTATGTCTCTTTTCTAGTTCTCTTGTAATTTTAGCCATGGGTGTTTCATCAAACAGCATAGACTAAGCTTTTTATACTTTGGATGTTTGAAACCATGTGAATATTTAGTGTTAAAATTATTTATGCTTTGATTATTGTTGATATTTGGATTGTTGCTTCTCTTATTGGATTTTATTGGTGCTTTGTGTATTAACTTCTACTAATCCATATTTTGAGGCATGTTTAGCGTAGAGGAGAGTTACATGAATATGTGTAAATTTATGGTGTGAGTTGTTGGTATACAAATGCGTTTATTATACTTTTAAGGCTATAGTACGCGAAGGGAAACAATTTTCATCCTAGCATCTTGATGCTCTTAGCAAGTTCAAATTGAAGCATAAAAACAGTATAAACAATCCCACTCGATTTCACTAGGTAGAGAACACCCAAAGCATTCCCAACCTTTGCACTTCTCCGAATTTATATTCGTAGTTGTTCTTTACTTTAATTGTCATTTTCTCGTTTTCTTAGTTTAGTAGTTAATTTTACTTATTAGGATTGTGTTTAGTTTAATTTATTGTCTTTAGATTATTATTTAGCTTTAGTTTTGCATCCAGCTTCCGAAATCGTAGCTACATTAGGTATGACGACACACAACTCTAGGGATCCATTGCACTAGCCCACCTCCCGTGGTTTGATACTACTTGGTCGAAATACTTACGTGTATACTACTACAGTCCCTTATGCTTGAGGGGAAGTAGTTAGTCAAAATATTTGTCTAAAATTCGTTCAAGTCAAGTATCCTCAGGTGCCTTAAGCCGCACCCAATATTTTATTATATTTTAATTTAAAATCCTGCATAATAAACACCCTACTTTACATATTATTTTTTGTATTTTTTCCCTCCTCTCTATTTCTTCATATAATCCTATCATTCCACAAAAACAATTTTTTAAAAACGTCACTTAAAATAAAAAATAAAAATCACCTTAAAAAAAGTTAAGAAACTATTTAGTACTCCCTCCGTCCATTTATAATGTACTAATTTTTTTTAGTTGATTTTAAAAAATATTATTTGTTTATGTAAAATAAATTAAATAAAATAGATAAAATAGGGATGAGATAAAATATGGGTGATAAACTGATGTATGTTTTCTAAAAAAGAACACACATACTTATGTGAACAATCCAAAATATATATACATTTTATGTAGATAGATGGAATATTTATTATTAACACAATTTACATGTAAAGCCTCCCTCAGAGTCTCAGACCATTGCAATCCCAATTTTATTTCCTTTTTTTTTTCTTTCTAATTTCAATATGCTCATTATTTTTTTTAAATAATACTATTTACACTATTTTATTTATACTCTTCAATCATCAATTATTACTTAAATTATCATTAACTTTATTTATAAACAATTATTTTATTTATAAATGGAGTTTACAATACTCCATAATACCCTCAATTTAAACTAATCAATATTCATTAAAACTTATGCCCTAAGAAATAAACATAATAAATTTGTATGGAGTGAGTATTAAAGTATACTGGAGTACTTATCTTGTCTAAATTCATTATGCTAATTTGTTCGGGCATATGTTTTAATAAATATTCATTAGTTTTTATAAAAAAAAAAAATATCACAGTTGGATCATGAGATTGGACGCTTAACTTAGATTCGAACCCCTATAATTTGTTATGTTTTTATTAGCTTTAATATCGTGCTTATTCATTCTATGCTTGTCTTATTTATCATATTGCGCGCATAATTCACATCTCAACTGTACACCAAGTTAGCCGATTGAATTTTAAAATACGTAAACGAGTTTTAGACAATTAAATATGTCTTAAGGCCAATGACTGATTCCATATGGTACACCGACCATACCAAATCATACAGAAAATTTTGATATTAAAATAATCGGTACTGATATTGTATCAAAAAATTTCAGTAAATTCAGTATAAAAAATACCATACCGCATATCATACAAAAAATTCAGTAAATTCTCGATACATACTGATTTATATCAAATCGAATGATCATGTGACACATAGTGATTTCTCTCATGTAGTATTGTATATAATCAATTGCAAGTTTGCAACCATCTCAAATTCAAAAAAATTACCAATTAATTAATAAATGGTGAGAATTATCCAATCCGAATTACTCCCTAGCTAGGTATGATAATTTCGTAACTTAATTAGCTGACATGGAAATAATATCGCAAATTAAGTTATAATTACTTCATTAATACCAACCAATATCATTTAATTATGAAATTCAATACTATAAGTAGACAACCAGTTTCATAATCACTTGCAAATTAAACACACACACATGACATATACATATCATGTTAGCTAGCTAGTGAATAGTCTCTCACTTATTATTATTAATGATGGAAGATTTAGTTGTTGAGATTAGCGTTGAACTGAAAGCCCACCGGAACCAAGTTTGCGACGTTGAGGAAGCCGACAAAATTGTTTCCGATGAACAGCAAGTTGGAAACGAGGCCACCGATGGAGGGTAAAGTCGCGTTGCAAGAAGCAAGAGGCGTGTTTACAACAAGCTTACACCCTGAAAGAAGCGTGGAAAGGAGAACGCTGAGAGGGTCCATCACTATTGAGAACAAACCCGACCCATTTGTCGTAGCAGTCGACACCACATTCCCACCACACTGCAGCTGCACCAAAGCATCTGCATCCACACCACACATATATTACTTTATTTATTTCTCTAGCTAAAAGTCTTTAAAAATAAAAATAATTCAAAAAATTATTATTAACTAGAAAAGTTATAATAAAATTAAATATATACTAGGATTTTAGGACTTACTAGGAAAAACAGGAGTGGCAGTGCCATTAACACCAATAGCCCCATTAGGAGTGCAAAAAAGAATGCCTTGGATTCTAATTAACCCTAAGAGAGGGCCAAGTAAACCAAATTGTGCTTGAGCTACTGGTATTAATGCAATTGCAACCAACAAGCTAAACACAACAACTGATTTTATAAAGGCCATGTTTGCTAGCTATGTTTGGTCTGCAAATCATGTTGATTTACCATCTATTTATAGATAAATACGCGTATGATCGACCTCCGTTCGTCTCTACGCGTACGCGTGCTACTTCACTCAATGCAAGTCAATAGATACAAGTTGTATGTAAATTTTCAGTATATGCCAAGTTTTATAGGCTTTCCCTCTCCTATATGTCCATGGTTTGAGGGAAAGCATTTTTGAAAATCTTGCCATATTTCTTTCTTGTGTTTTTATTCCAACATTTCAGCTCATGTAAAAATGGTCCAAGGGTGCTGCAAGCAGATTTACAACATTTTGTTGTGTATAAGGAGTTGAATTTTGTGATATTGTAATTAAATATTTTTTAATGTCAATTTTGAGCAAGAACCATCTATTTTTTTGGAATTTTTTGATCCCAAGAATTTAATTAAAGTGTTGCATGGAGTGACAAAAATATTTTCTTCAAAAGTCAGTAGCAAGTTGCAGTCAAATTCCACATTGTAAAGAATAACGCATTCTCTTATAAGTACAATCGAATAATCGACCAGCCAGCGCACTTCATGTTTCTATATGTCCTACTATAAAAGAGTTAGCAAACATAAATCTACTCTAATAATTTTTGAAGTTTTAAATTTGAAGAAAAAGTAAATAGCATTTGTTTTATAAAGGATTTTTAATTTGGGTACGAAAGTAATTGTTGAAAGTTTTAAAAAGAAAGTAATTGTTGAAAGTTTTAAAAAGAAAAGTGTGAAAGTAATTATAGGATGAATGAATACAATTTACTTAGGCTCCTTCACTGTAATGGATAAAACTTAATTAAAGAATTCGCCTTCACTTAGATGGCCAAAAAAAAACCACCACTTGCTAACAAATACAAAAAAAAGCAGACAAAGATCACAACAAAGCAAAATGCGAACACACGAACAATCTAGTTGAGCAATTTTTCAAGAATATTGAATGACTGGCAATTTATTGAATGCAAACGTGTCAATGTGGGACTTGGCAACACTCAGCAATAGAATATACTAAACACAGAGTTATGCCATTTTTCTCATCAAGCACTTCAAAGTAAGAATCAGAGCAAGGCATCTAAAATGCATGGAAAACAACCGAGATGACAATACGAAAAACTCCAAAATAGAAACTAAACGATAAAATGTCATCGCAAACAATAAATGTATCCAAAAATCAAAATAATCTTTTCTCCTCCAACGAACAAAAATTGTTATTAGAAACAGTCGGCCCCCCTCCCACATCACTCACTCACTAGTTTTCTGTTGCTTGTTACCCTTTTTTCTTTTTTGGTGTGCAAACTCAGTAAATCACTTAGATGGGGCACGGTGGAACATCAAGAGTAATACCAGCTTGAATCTGACCCCACCCAATCAGACGCCAATGCCTATCAATTCTTCGACTCAGTGCAATTTTCTCTCCTTTGCTTGTACACACAGGAGATGTCAGTTGCAATTTTGCAAACACATTTTTAACAGCAACGACACGGGCCCCAGTAGACATAGATCCTATGTTCAACATTAGGATCTCCCCCTTGGCTAGCTTTGTGACCTTACCCTGCCTTTCCGTGTCCTTTGTCCTTACACCGAGCAGCCTCCTTAGTAAAAAGAAATTTACCTGTGCATTGAAAAGAGATGTTACAAAATTGACGTCCTAAACCAATGTGTCCTATACCCACAATTAAATTGTCTTGACCAAACACGACTCATACCTCTAATTCAACGTACACTTCAGGTAGGGAACCAACTTCCCCAAGAACCTGGCCAACCAACCTATCAGCACGTGTAAGTGTGGGGTCCATGGTTGTACCAATTCCAATAAGGCCTCCAGGCACAGCAAATTGTAATTCATTTTGCTCAGCATATAAGGAAACTATCCTGGAGTAGATCGGCGTTATTTTGGTGTTATCATGTTCGTCCTTAACAACAATACCTGGACGGACTTCAATATATTGATTGATCTTCAAAACACCCTGCAAATAATTCAACAACAAATTTAACATAGGTTAATAAACAATAATGGAAGACCATTTCATAGTGTATTCAACTTCATACCCGTCACAAGAAAAGTATATAAATGTGAGCAGCAAGATAAGCCTACTTATATATTGAAAACATCTATACCTTGAGAATACTACCACCAGCAACACCACCTTTAATTTCATCAACTTCAGACCCAGGCTTATTGACATCAAAAGACCTGATTACAATCATGTTTGGTGGGGAGATGAAATCTCTCTTCGGAATGGGGATTTTCTTCGTAATATACTCGCACACAACATCAATATTATACTTTAACTGTGCAGAAATTGGAACAACTGGTGCACCATCTGCACAAGTTCCCTGCAGAGTTAATTTGAAAGATTGTACTATTAGATGCAGCTATAGAAGAGAATAAATTACATCAAAGGAACAAACTTACCTGAATAAACTTCTGAATTGCTTCATGTTGGTTTATAGCAACATTTTCCTGAACAAGGTCAACCTTGTTTTGAAGTATAATGATATGTTTGAGTTGCATAATTTCAACAGCAGCTAAATGTTCTGATGTCTGAGGTTGAGGGCAACTCTCATTGGCAGCTATTAGAAGTAGTGCGCCATCCATGATGGCTGCTCCATTAAGCATTGTAGCCATAAGAATATCATGACCCTGAGAAGTATGACATTCAAAATACTAGTCATAACTCTGGATAAACTTAGCAAAGCCCAGTGAAAGATTTTGATTAAAACATCATTTGTTAATTAAAAAAGAGGGGCAAAATTACCAAGAAATTCAAAAAATGAACTAGCAATAAAGATAAAAGAGGTATTTCAGTATTGTGAAGAAATGAATATAGTTTCTGTAAATTAAAGTGTTCCATCAAAAACCTTACCGGGCAATCAACGAAAGACACGTGTCTAAGCAATTTCATCCTAGAGTTCTCAAAACCAGGAACATCACACATTGGGGTATCTTCTTTACCGCTTCCATAAGCCCTGAGGAGAATAATAACATATTTGTGAGAACCAGGAAACATAACACATCAATAACTACAAGCCACTGTCTACAGCTTACTTGTAGCAGCTAGGTCGAGGGCATCGATCATCTTCACATTTATAAATCTTTGCATTGGCATACCCAAGCTTGATGGTGATGTTGCGTTCTAATTCATTTTTGAAACGAACGGTCTGTAAACAGTCAAGATGAAAAGAACTTCAATAGATCTATTTTTATTGTATCTGAAACAAGTTTTTTCTTCTATTATAAGAGAATCACATATAATATGATAATGAAACGATCAAATTAACAAAGACACTTAGTTGCAAGAGGAAGTAAGCATACTAAACTCACATAATAAATGAAGGCCCAAATAGTAGCCAGAGAAGTTTCAATACCTGAACACCTGAGATAGCCTTTACAACTGTTGACTTTCCATGAGCCACATGACCAATTGTGCCTGAAGGACAGAAAAATTCAGCAATTAGATAGTATGCAAATATGCTTTCAAAGGCATAACATTAGAAAATGCTCGAAAAAACGAAACAAAATTATTTAGTAGTGTTAGAAACTTACCAATGTTTATAGTAGCCTGGCGAGAAATAACCTCCGGTGAGAGTGGATTTAGCTGTGCTACATCCAGCTTACTCAAATCCTGCTCCATTAAACCCTTTCTCGACATTTTGGCAGCTCTTGATTCAACCGAAAATAAAATTGAAAAGATCTAGCAACTGAAGACAAAAAGAAACTTATAAAATTACAATACGCTCCAATAAAATCGTATTATTATTAATTGTCAACTGTCCTACAAATTTACTGGAGGAGATCAGTGATCTTAATAGGAGTTGTATTGAAATTGTATCGAAGATTTTTATTTAGTTAGGGAAATCAGCGAACTAAATATACAATGAATTGAAGATTGTTGGATGCGAAAGCCTAAATAATACCCTAACCCTAATTCAATTTATTAAAAAAATAAAGCGGCGTATTGTGGCGTAGAAACGACAGAGGCTGCCGGATCGACGGTAGATCGCGGCGGAGCCAAGATTCAGAGGAGGAACTCCAAAAAAATAAAAAAAGCACAAAATATACCAGGACAGCGGAGCAGCAGGGGCAGCGCCGAAAAAACGACTGGTGAAGGCGCCGCGGAGGTCCGAATACGCTAGATTCAAAGAAGGAGATGTTTGTTCTCTTTTACTTAAACCCTGCTTCGAGATTCCGCTGCTTTACGTCGGCCGTAAATCGGAAAACCCTTAGCAAGATAAGAGTCACTGGGCAAACGCAGAGAAACACATGAATTCTCTCCTCTCTCCCTGCCCTAACTTTAATACACATGGGCTTTGTATATATTAGAATGGGCTTTACCATAAAATTTGAGCCCCAATTCATTTGTTCACCCCTTTTAATTTGAAAAGGCGTGTGCAAACACTGCAAAGATTGAATAATTCAAAGAGAAAATTTTAAATTTTGTAATATTTATTTTAAAAACTTCAAATTTTTGGTCAAATCAAATCTATAATTTTTTTTATAAAAACATGGAGTAATATATTTTTTATTTTAATTAATCAAAATGCTTAAGTGTAAGTGTGCTAAACTATACATGCAAAACCATCACAACTACTTTCTGTGATGGTTTGATCCAGGGGAATCTATCCTTTGGAGGTCGTTCCACTACGAATGGAATCACCCGTTGAATACAAAGGAAGTTCATCATGCGGGCCAATCTTTGATGATATTAGAAATGCAGTTAAGGGTGTTAGAACTAGATACATGAGGATTTTACAAAAGCTTCAACCGCATGAAATGCATACTAGTTTAGCCTTTGTTTTCAAAAGGAATGGAATGAATAATGTAGTCGTAATTTAATTTATACATGCATCATATTTGTTTCAAAAAATACAAAAAAAAAAAAAGATTTTCTAAATTGATTGATTTAATACATAATTAACCGTTTCATTAACTTATTTGAGAATTTTAGGAAAATAGTAAATTAATTATTTAAATTTCAAAGTTGATAAACTTTCAACGTTTTAAAAATCTCGACCAATAATTTAATTATACATCATATTTTAAAAATCAAACAATTATAAAGTTTTTCCAAAGAGTTTACTTGTGTATCACACTTGACTGTAGTACCATGTCATTGCACCCCAAACATGTGTTGCTTTGTTCGAGGCCCCTTAACTCGAGTTGCAAGAGGCTTTTTAAATCTGTATGGTCTAAGTGTACGGTCGAGATTTAAACGGTATGTGCTTCAGGATCAAACTGGAGTGTTGGGAGTCCGGATGTTTAAAGTTAAACATTTTGTAGATGCAATATCAATGATAAAAAATGTTCATAAATATGAAAATAATATTGGTTAAACAAGTAATATACATTAAAAGTATAAATAAATAAACAATTCAAAATTAGTAATACCATAATAACTCCAATAATGTTACACAATCATCTTTGTATTGCAAAATTCGACCTAATTGTCTATACAAATAACCTTAGTGCAGTTGTTCCCCTAGTGTAATTTCCAAATGTACACACGCACAAAAAAACTGTTCAATGTGTAAGGTATGCATTATGTATTTAAATTTAAATTTTAAACCATCTTTAAATAATTTTAAAAAACAATTTAAACCAACATTTTAAATTTATAATGGATGGGCCTTGTTCCGAATCCGATAACCCTTTTATTTCTAACAAGGGTAAATAAGTCCCTCGATGCTAAATCTATGGCTACAAATAAATGTCCATAAGAAAATCAAGGTTATTTTTTTCTCTTTCTAAATAAAAAAACTTAATACTAGTGAAGGAAGGAAGAAACTACTCTACAATAATACATCCATTAATTAATTTATAATTTACAAACTTAAATACAAAACATGACAATGCAAAACTATACATGTAAGAATAACACCAAATACAACAAATGATAGTATTAGTTAAAGTAGTTGTTTTAGTTATAACTTCTATTTTAGTAGTTGTAACTTCCATATTGTAAATTCCCCTCTATATAAGAGAAGAGATGATAATCATTTTGATAATGTAATTTCAATGTAATTCTTCTATATTCCTAAATTCTCTCAATATGCACTCTATCCAATCTCTTCTTATTATGAAATTTCACAATACATAATAGCGAGAAGATGCAGCAACTGATTTTTGAGAGAGCCATAATCAAACAAAGAATTAAAAAGTAACATGAGAAATAAAAACTTTAACGTGAGAAAGAAATGTCATTGTAAGATAAATAGAAGAAGAAAAAGAGAAGAAGATTAAAAGGAAAGATAAGTTGTATAATTAAGAACCAAAAATAGAAAATAAATAATGAAAAAATTGGAGATTTTATGCTAGACGGACGCATATGTGAGTAAACTCTATATTAGTATTTATATTTTACTCTACTTTAAAATACGTTTATAAGTCCATGAACATAAGATTTATAAGGGTTGAGAGCTCATCTCATATGAAAAATTGTAGTATGATGAAGTTTTTTTTATGAAAAAAAAAATGACATGGTTGCTAAAGTGTATGTAATCATGTGTGCATCTATGCTCTTATTGAAACACTTTATTTATTGACAGAATATTTTAATAAAATAGAATAAAGTTGAAAAAAATATTTTATCTTTTTCCCTACTTTTTCAGTCTAAGAAACGAGATTCATTACAGTGTCTCTGTAATGACACTCACCCCGACTTAAGTAATTTGTTGAATAAATCCATTTTCTGGTGAATCTCACGGAAGGGTTTTTAAGTATTTTTAATAGTAGCAATACTTTTAAGAGGATATATATTTAATAATTTATCTTAATATATGTTTAATGGAATATAAGATGCCTAAATTTTACTATACATAACAAATATGTTAAATCATATTAAATTTAAATCTCATAACTCGAATCTTGGCTCCGTCCATGTCACGCTTTTAACTTTTAAAGTGCTAAAGATAATCGTACAAATCCGCGCCTTCTTTGAATTATAATTGAAAATTCAAATTATAAAATCTAATATTGCTACTACTACGGTATTTCCTATTTAAACCCTACAACCTCGTAAGTCGTAGTAATTGTATCCATCACCTTTCACTTTTTTTAGAACATTTCAATAAAATTCCTTGGATAAAATTATAGCCTAAAAATACCTAGCAATAACTAATGAAACACCATTTGTCAAAAAAAAAAAAAAACATCATTCGATAATTGTTAAAACTAATTAAGAGTACTATTTTTCCTCACTCCGGATACTTTTTCTTTACTACATAACATTATTTTTTTTCAACTAAATACATGTTTTGGTTTACATTTCAAGTCTCACCACTTAGTATACTTATGCACTTGAGGTGGATGTGACATCTTTCTCATCGCCAAAAATGCGTTGTCTGAAGTCGCTAACCATACGAGGAAGCCCGTCTGCTAAAGAAACAGCCGGCTGCCATCCAAGAAGTCGATTCGCCTTTGAAATGTCGGGTTTTCTCTTGTGAGGATCGTCCTCAGTGTTTGGTTTGAACTCTATCTTCGCATTTGGATCAATAGTGTCTTGCACTACCTAAGCAGTAACACATTTTTCAAACAATACACAACTAATATAGACTGTTTCGCGTTTCACACGCTCGAGACAATTCTACACGTCTTAAGACTTGTGCAGAGAGACATAACTTATGTCTTAAATTTTCTTTAAAATATTTTTTAGTCCTTTTAGCACGATAATATCTGAATGTACCTTATTTAAAAAAAAAAAATGCTCGGACGTACCTTAGCAAGTTCGAGCATGGTGAATTCGCCTGGGTTCCCGAGATTGAATGGTCCAACATGATCTCCTTCCATCAATCGTATTAAGCCTTCCACCTATTCCGAACACATAAAAAAAAAAAATTATTGCAAGAAGATTTCATGTTTAGCTCCATACAAAAAACAAGTTAATAATGTAGCAATTAATATTTATTTTTTGCTAAGGAATTGCAAAACTGTATTGAAATCAAATTTCTTATTACCAAATCAGAAACATATTGGAAGCTCCTAGTTTGTTTTCCATCTCCATAAACAGTCAATGGCTCCTTCCTTAAAGCCTACAAATTTCATCAAAATCACTCGTTGATCCTGGAAAATAAACGTGTATCAAATCGAGCATATCAACTAATTACCTGGGCGACAAAGTTGCTAACAACTCGCCCGTCGTCAATGCACATACGTGGCCCATACGTGTTGAAAATTCGAGCAATCCTTACCTGAAAAGTAACAACACAAATCATGATCATACCAACGAGACACAAAATTTGTTACATTGATCATATGTAATAATGTTTAAAATTGATATATAATCAAGAACCTCTAGATTTAGTCCCCTGTGGTAATCCATAGTTAGCGTCTCAGCTGTACGTTTTCCCTCGTCGTAACAACTACGAACACCTATCCACAAATCGAAACTAGTTCAACCAACATTCTAGCTTACACAATGACAAATAAGTTGAATCGACTTACCAATGGGATTGACATTGCCCCAATAAGTCTCGACTTGTGGATGTTGCAACGGGTCACCATACACTTCGCTGGTGCTCGTGAGTAGAAATCGCGCCCCAACCCTCTTCGCCAACCCCAACATGTTCAATGTTCCCATCACATTTGTTTTGTGATCTCTAGAAAATAGAAGTCAAGGACTTCCAAAAGTATCACACATGTGAAGAAATTGTATTTTCTGCACCATCTATTTCACATTCTTGATAAAATTTAATTTTGACACAAAATATAAATAGGACTAATGTAACATCTTTATAATAAACTCTAATATCATAACAAGAAGTTGAATGCCCTATAAGTTTAGAAGGATATAATTGTCTTGACAGGGTTGTACTTGTAATGAACAGGGGAAGCAGGGCAAGCAAGATGGTAGATTTGATCGACTTCAAGCAAGATAGGCTCGACTACATCGTGTCGAATGAGCTCAAGTTTGGGGTTTCGGAAATGGTGCAGGAGATTTTCTTTACGGCCCGTGAAGAAGTTATCAACAACGATGACACTATCGCCACGAGCAATTAAACGGTCGACCAAATGGCTCCCTACAAAACCAGCTCCTCCTGTCACTAATATCCTTAAACTCTTGCCTTTCACCCCTAATGGAACCCTTCCACCTGCATCACACACAAATATATAACTTCATTCATATTTTTAAATCAAAAATTGACTAATTAGATTTTTTTTAATGAACATGTTACAATTCTTGTAGATTTTTTTTTTTTTTTTGAATTGAACAATTAATTTCTTGTCTAATTAGCCTTGTGAATTTGAAAATTTTGATAAAAATAATGAGATGAAATAATCCTATATCACAATAACAAAATTTTACATCTAAAAAAATGAGATTCAAACATAAAAAGAAAAAAAGAAGAGATGATACATACCTGCACTAAAATGACTAAATCCATCGTCGATTCCATACGAAACGCGGCCGTGAACCCAAGTAGTAGACTGATCGAAGAGGGCGATCTGGGCGTCTTCCGACGGAGCAGAGGAGGGAATTGCAACGAAAAGGAGGCAAGAAATCATGATTCCGACGAGAAGACAAACATATCTTTGTTCTTGAAGAACATATTGGAAAGGGGACTTTACAGAGAATCTTTCATGATGTTTGATGTTATTCCTTCTTAAGTTATGATGATCAGAACCCATTTTTGTCTGATCTTTTCCCTATATGTTGTATATATGATCAATAATAAAATTAAAATAGAATGGGGTGATGGAAATTATAGGATGAAGAAGAAAGCAGGAAAATCATCAGGTGGGTGATTATAGAGAAATGCGTGTGCATGTGAAGGAAAATAATGTGTATTGTTTGCATGGGAGTGTGTGTTGTGTGTGAGAAACTCAAAGTGAGAAAGAGAATGGTGAGAGACTCGAGATGAGATCTAAGCTTTTGCATGAAAATTCGGCATGACTTTTGCTATTTTCTGTTTAATTACTACTCCATATTTTTCTCCCTTAATTTTTTTCTTTTCATTGTTTGTAGGAGGTATGTAATAATTACACTCTAACAAAAAATTGACAACTTATCTTACATCGGACTATATAAATTCAACCATAAAATAGTGAAATATATTATTTACAGAATTGAATGAGCAAAACATTAATATGCAAATTTTCTTCAATGTGTAACAAATTAAGAAATAATTTATATCCTATATATATTCTTTAAAAATCTGATTTCATGCCATATTTTTTTCCTAAAATTCTCAAAATAATAAATTTTAAGGAATGGAAATGCCAATTTGCATTAAAAGTGGTTTTATACTCCACATATGTAGAATATTACATCACGTGTTTTCTTATCATTAGTTTTTTTTTTTTTAAACTTTCTTATTATTCTTATCACTAGCTAGTTTGAGCGACAAGTATTGTGTGCATGTCAATTCTTACTGTACTTTTCAAATAAAACATATTTCCCGTCTACCAAAAGTATATTTCAAAGGTTAGTAAAACACGTTCTTTCAAAATAGTATACAAATTATTTTTATAAGAAAAACATTAGTAGTAGTATACCAATATTATTTATCTTTCAAAAGTATTATTTTATAAATAAAATTATTCACTTCACATGTCACACAAAATTATTCCGCATGAGTCGGCATGACAATCATATAACAAGTTAGGTTGCATAGGTTGAAAATCGCTAGGGTGAAAAATAAAACTATTCATTTCACATGTCGCACAAATTACCTTACAAATCGTGTATGTTTCATTTAACTCAGTTCAATTCAGGCTTGGACAAAAATAAGCCTTAAACCCACTACGCGGGTGACTGAATCATATTCAGGTTTGTATTTTATTTTATTTTCAATTATTAAACACAAACGAATTAAGTCATTTAAAGATGTTAAAAAAAAAAAAAAAACTAGTTGAAATTGTTTGCCTTGGCGGCGCCTTATACCAATAAAGTCTATACACATGCATATAAGATGGTCTCATACAATTTTTTTATAATTTAAGCTCATCATTAATGAAATGTTACAAACATATACAATACTAATACGGTATATGGCAATCGATAAGTATAAATTAAGCACATTATTAAATTATAGGACCATCACAAAAGTCGGAAAAATTGCACTTTTAGTCCTGTAAGATTATGTCTAAATCACTTTTAGTCCTTTTTCCTACACTTTTGATCCTGTAAAAATAATTCTGTTAAATGCTAACGGAAATTCTTAAATGCTAACGAAAATTCTGAGTGAGCCACACGCACGGTCAACAAAAATAATTTTTTTTATTAAAATCAATTAAAATTTTTATAATTATAATACAAATATTAAAATTAATAAAATTTTAGCCCCACCAATCAAACTTTCCGGCGAATCTCCCTCTCCCGACAGAAATTTCCGGCGACTTCACAATCACCCAAAGCTACTCCCATTTACCATGAACGCTGTCCCAACCCATCACCCCCCTACTCCATTCGCTAGAAATTCCAAAAGACTGAGAAAAAAACACGCACAAGCCATAACATAGCACCAAAATCTCAAATCTCACGACAACTCTTGCCACACCCGTCGCCAGAAGCACCATATGTCGCACCACGCCACAAGCCCCAATCCCAAACATCAACACGAATATAAAAAAAAATCAGAAAAACACAGTTAAGATAACAGTAAAAATTTGTGAAAATTTATAATTAAACTTCACAAATTGGAGATGAAGGAAAGATCTAAATTTAAAATTGATAAAGGGCTTTGATTCTAAGCATTGACACGAGGCTAGAGTGGGTAGCCTCTATGAATTTCATGACCGGATTCGAATTTTTCGTAGCCCAATTTTTTATGTGATTTTGGAAGAATTTGGGGCTAACGGTGGTGGCGGTGGGGTTGAGGTATGGTGATGGGTGGCCGGGTGGTGAAGAGAATGGAGCCAGAGTGACGGCGTTGGCGGCGATCGGAGTGGGGACGCTCGCCGGCGAGAAGAAGAACGGGTGCTGGAGAGGAAGATATGTGCATATACAATACATACATCCACAGATCCACTGTATAAAAATATATATATATATATATTAGTTTTTCAGATTTTACATAAATATTTTTTTTATTTACATATTATACTATATATATATATATATATATATATATATATATTTCAATTGATTTATAATTTAAAAATATGTTTAATTATATATAATTAATATTTTTTTAATATTATTTTTTAAACTAACGGATTCCATCCTAAATATATCTAACATGATCAATACTGCATAAAAAAGGACCACTTTCAAATATCAGGACTAAAAGTGATTTAGAAATATTCTTACAGGACTAAAAATGCAATTTTCCCCACAAAAGTCACAAACATTGCACATGTTTATTTAGGTTTATATACAACTTAACACTACATTTGATTTGTCCCATAAAAAAGATACTACTACATATTATATGATCTATGAAAATTCAAGGGTCTGTTTATTTTGGGACTATGGTGTGGATTGCAAAGTCTCAAATTCTTTTTGGTGAATCCCAAAACAAACATATTCTAAAGGATCATGCACCTCATTTAAAAATCTATCAAATCAATTTTTACATATTTCAAAATACAATTGCATGAAGATCAAAATCATAAACAAAAGGTAATAAACCAAACATTATTCTAGTAATCATTGAACTATTTCAATTGTTTTACACTATGAGTTGAAAATAATGTTTGCAGAAGCTCAGGATCCAGAAATAGTTCAAACCCCTCTAGCCATGCACAACATTAACCCAAAAAAGAAAAAGGAAAAAAAAAGGCTTTCAAAAATCCCCACCTGAAGGTGTATTCATTCAAGGGTATGAATCTTGTTAAAAGGTTTATGAACTAACCTATCTAACCTTGAGACTAAGCTAGTTGAATAGGGTTCAACATCTTCAAAATGAAACAAGTTTCGACTCATCAACACCGAGAAATTAAAGTTCAATTATGTCGTTGGTCACTCAGGTCAAGAAACTTTGCAACTCGTTCTGCTTTTGCTCCGGATTTGTGGTCGTAATACTCAACAACGGCAGCCCCACATAAAGCAGCAAGGGTAAGTGCTTGAGCATGCAACCTGATTTTCAAGCAAGACTATTTCATTAAATATAAATTATAATGAGCTATTACACAATTACAAATACATTTTATTCTTCTAACATACGAACGAAGTATCATATTTTTAAAAAAAAAAATTGATTTTATGTGTTATTCTTCTTAAAATCAATTAACTGTGATACACCATACGCTAAACAATATTAGTTCATATGTTAAAATACTAAATAGTACTCTGTACTACTAGTTTACCATAAAACATTCATGAACCAAAGTTCATAGAAGTCTTTGTCTTTACAAAATAAAGAACCATATATTGACAGGAGAACTATATTTTTATCAAGCCAGTCAGAAATATCAAAATGCAGCACACACAATTGTTCATTAAATTATTGAAACACCACCAAACAACTAAATACTCAAAAATGGCATACAAAACAACAAATTAAGCCGACCAGATACAACAAAAGCAATATCCCTTTTTTGTTTGTCTCAAATTTCAGTTTTTGCTTTCATTCAAACGAAATAAAAATTACATAATATGAATTCAAGAATTCCCCAAAAGTCAAGCAATAACCATACCTAGCGTGAATAATCTTAACGCTTGCTTTCATATGTGGTTGAGACCAATTATATGCCAATGAACCCACAATTCCAGTTGCCCATAAAGACCCTTCAAAATATTTTGTATTAAAAATAAAAATAAAACATCAATCTTGAAATAAACATCATATATATTACCAACAGCACGAAGTTTGTGTTCGACAATCCATGCCCTCATAGATTCAATCTTGCCATTCTCTTCTCCCATTCTTTGCTTCTTGTTTCTCTAATGTTTGTTTTTTTGAAAACTCTTATTTTTCTGCTGTAATTTTTTCGATCAACAATGTTTTTTTTGTTTGTAGAAGTTTTCTTGATAGTCAAGACATTGTATAATGGAGCTGTGAAATAGGAATATTAATAGTCCACGCGTGTTTGGTTGTTATTTTGCAACCTTTACAAGGCCTAATATGTGTTTTTTAGATGTTGTAATTGTCAATATTAATAGTATGTATTTAGATATATTAGTTTGAATAATTGATTTTAGCTTATATTAAATAGAATTATTATTAAATAAACTTATTAATTAATGATAGTAAAATTAGTATATGATATTTTAGTTGGAAGGACAAATAATACACATATGCATATATAAATAATTTTACAATTTATTCTAAATAATAATAAATCGAAGTATCTTTTAATATATATATTTAGAAATATGACAAAATTTTCAATTGCATACAAGAAATTGTCTTAAAATGATTATTAATTTATTTTTTGGTTTTATGATAATCATATTTTAGCAATTTTGACACTGTTTCCTCTCTTCTGAACTGAAACAATTAAATGTTCATTCGAAACATAACGAGGGTCAATTTGTTTAATTTAAATTAATAGAATGAGATTGTTATAATGAAATTATTTAATAAGTATAATAATAATAAATCGAAGTATCTTTTAATAAAATTCGTTATATTAAATAATAATATCTTCAAATTAATACAATGTACTTAGTTGGGAATAATTCAGATTTTTTTTTTACAACAATGCATTTTAAGCTTGAAATTAGCATTACTGTAATATCCGCATTAGGAGGCTCATTAGAGATGATGAATATTTATTTTACTTTAGGTAATTCTCTATTTAAAAAGTGAAAAAAAATCTTAAGACATGAGATTAAATGGAATGTATAAATCAATGCATCCATAACTTCTAGTCTTCCACCGTGTTATAATTTCTTTTAAGTTTTGATATCGGTTCCAAAATTGATTAATTCGAGCAATCAATTCCACCGTCCGCTAATGCGAACTCTAAGGGAATGTTTGTTTTGGGACACACCCCGTCCGGACGTGGGACGTCTGTTCTACTTCGGGATTTCACATCCGGATTTTCCCATCCAACTACATCCACCCCTAAAAATACCTATACATCCTATTATCACTACAAAAAATTGCTCAAATAACGAGGGGAATTGGCGAGGGATTTAACGAGGGGCATAAATAAAGAGGGATTTGGCGAGGGGCAGAATCACACTCGCTATTTAGCGAGTGGAAAAAGATGCCCTCGCCAATTGGCGAGGGATTTGGCGACGGCGTGTTTTGCACTCGCTCATTGGCGAGTGCATTGTGGCCCTCGGAAAATGGCGACGGTCCCCCACTCGCTAATTGACGAGGGGGGTGGGGCCCTCGTAACTGCCCTCGCCTATTTCCCAATTAAAACCCTCTACTTCTTCCCCAAATTCGTACAACGCCTCCTTCACCCCAAAAATAGCCACCGCCGCAGCTTCCGTCCACCTCGCCACCGCCGCTGCCGGAGCTACCGATCGTGACTAATTTTTGGATATTTCTGTTCTACACTTCGAGGGGTTCATTTCTACGGTAAATTTATGCGTTTTTATTGATTAAATTAAAAGTTGTATATATATGTTTGTATTATATTATATATGTATATATATATATATATATATATATATGCATGTATATAGTTTTGTTGTGTAATGTTAGGATTGTAATTATGTTAGAAAAATATGTATAATTATTGTTAATTGTTATGAATGTGTTAATATAATTATTGTTATGTTTTATATATGCATGTATATATATGTGTTAATTATTAATTGGTGTGTTAATTGTTATGCATGAATGTGTTAATTTTTATAATTAATTGTTGGAAATAAGTGAAATTAAATCGATGTTGGAGGCCGGGATGAGTTGTTTGTTTGTTGTAGATTGTGCGTTCCGACTTGAGTAATTTTACTCGAGTCGGAAATGGATGCACTAGGAACCTAAATATTTGGTGATACAATAGATTTAGATGAAACTCTGCCGAAATTTTTAAAAATATATATATAAACTATATATTTACATTTGAAACAGATCGATTAACATGAATTATTCAAGTCGTAGTTGGATGTATAGGCCAAGATTGGTCAATGGGATTATGAGCCCCGAATTTATTAGTGGTGTGAATGGATTTATTTTAGCTGCCACTAGTAATCCGAATTCGATTTGGGAAGGAAAAATTAGGTGTCCTTGCTTGAAAGCTAGATGTCGAAATGAGACTTATAGAGATCCTAATGAAGTGAAGTCTCATTTATATCGAAATGGGTTTACACGAAATTATTATAATTGGATTTATCACGGTGAAGAGAGTTGGGGTCCACGTCCATTTCAAAACACTAGTGAATTTGCGTTAACTTCAAATGAAGTTGACCCTATGGGACCTAGCTCGTACCACACTATGGTAGAAGAATTAATGGGTGACCCAAACATTGATTTTGGAATCAACGCGGAAGAGGAGGCACATAATGAAGAACCCCCTAACAAGAATGCGTCACAGTTCTACGACATGCTTCGTGCAGCGGACCAAGACTTGTATCCCGGTTGTGAATCTCATTCGCAGTTGTCGTTCAATTCCAGATTGTTGAATATTAAAACCGAAAACAGATTGTCTGAAAGGGGATACAATCAAGTCGTTGAGTTGATTCGTGAGATTTGTCCTTCAGAAAATAAGGTTCCCAAGAAATTTAACGACACCAAACACTTGATGAGTGGGATGGGTCTTCCGGTAGAAAGGATTCATTGTTGTGCACAGAACTGCATGTTATTTTGGGGTGCAGACAACGAACTAGAGTTCTGTAAGATTTGTGGTGGACCACGGTATAAGCTGAGTAGGGTTGATGCAGATGGTCGGTTGAAAAAGAAACGTCCGGTTAAGGAGATGTTCTACTTTCCCATAATTCCTCGTTTGCAAAGATTGTACATGTCCAAGGCCACTGCGAAGGATATGACATGGCATGCCTCGTGCAGTTCTGATGACTCTGGTGTTATGCGTCACCCTGCAGACTCGTTGGCTTGGAAGCATTTGGACCGTTCGTATCCTGATTTTGCAGCTGAAATTAGGAATGTTAGGTTGGGCTTGAGCACAGACGGTTTTGCACCGTTTGGAATGACGGGGAAGCAATATTCGTCATGGCCAGTTATTCTTACTCCGTACAATCTACCCCCGTGGTTATGCATGAAAGATCAATTCATGTTTCTTTCGATTCTTGTGCCCGGGCCAAAAAGTCCGAAGGACAAGCTTGATGTGTTTTTACAACCTCTGATAGCTGATTTGAAATTTTTATGGGAATATGGGGTGCAAACGTACGACGTCTCTAGGAAGCAAAACTTTTTGATGAGAGCTGCACTGATTTGGACCATTAGCGACTTTCCAGCGTACTCAATGTTGTCTGGTTGGAGTACAACTGGAAAGCTTGCTTGTCCGTATTGTGGGGAGTACACCGATGCATTCACTTTGAGGCTCAGTCGAAAGCAATCGTGGTTCGATAACCACCGAAAGTTCTTACCACCTAATCATACATGGCGAAAGAACAAGACGGCATTCAGGGCTGGAGTAGCAGTCACAGATGATCCGCCACCTATCCGAACAGGTGCGAGTCTCCTATACGAAATTGATCATTTGGGACTTAGAAAGGTTACAGAGGAAGGTGCTGAGGCACACAACAAAAAAATTGACGAAGGGTGGAAGAAAAAAAATCTTTTTTGGGATTTGCCTTATTGGAGTACTTTGTTAGTTCGACATAATTTGGACGTGATGCACATTGAGAAAAATGTGTTCGATAACGTGTTCAACACAGTGATGAATGTGGAGGGGAAAACAAAGGACACATCAAAATCAAGAGATGAGTTGAATGAATATTGTCGTCGTCCCTCTCTCAAGAAATGTCCACGTACAAATAAGTATCCCAAGGCTTGTTATGCGCTTGATAAGAAAGAAAAAGATGTTATCTGTAAGTGGATAAGTGGGTTGAAGTTTCCCGATGATTATGTGTCTAACATGTCTCGATGTATTGACTGGACGAAGTTGAAATTGTATGGAATGAAGAGTCATGATTGTCACGTGTTTATACAGAGACTACTACCGATTGCTTTTCGTAATATTCTGCAGACTGATGTGTGGAAAGCAATCACTGAGCTTAGTCTTTTTTTTAAGGACTTAACTTCTACGACCATAACAGTTGACAACATGACTCGGTTGGAAACGGATATCCCAGTAATATTGTGCAAGTTGGAACGTATCTTTCCACACAGCTTCTTCAACTCCATGGAACATCTACCTGTGCACCTTGCATATGAAGCAAAAGTTACTGGTCCAGTTCAATACAGATGGATGTATCCATTCGAGAGGTATTTTAAGGAATTTTAAGATATAATGATCATATTCAATGTTTTTATTATCTTAATCACGATCCTTGAATTCTATTTATAGGTATCTTCGCACCTTGAAACTGAGTGTGGGTAACAAAGCACGTGTTGAAGCTTCGATTGCAAATGCATATTTAACCAGAGAGGCGTCAATGTTTTGTTCTCATTACTTTGAGGATCATGTTATGACGAGGATACACAATTTACCTCGTAATTACGATGGTAGTGGAGATGTACAACAGTATGTGGATGGTACATTTTCCATATTTAAGGCGCCTGGCAAGCGATTTGGGAAACCAAAGAAGAGATGGATTTTGGATGAGGAGAAAAAAGTTGCTCATACGTACGTGTTGTTGAATTGTGATGAGGTGAAGCCGTATGTTCAGTAAGTGAATCTGGCCATAGTATAAATACATATACAGTATATTGGTTAGTTTTGAGATGTCTTATTAATCAAAATACGTATGTAGGCTATTCATGCATCAACTTCAAGTTGTTGAACCAAATCTCTCGGCTGCTGCATCGGACAATAGGCTACAAAATGAATTTGCTTCGTGGTTTGAAGAAATTGTAAGTCATATTTTATACAAATATATAGGTGAAGATAAATCTCACATAGAGTCGACTTATATAGGTGAAGATAAATCCCGTGGAGAACAAGTTTATTTGCGATCTTTCTGCAGGTCCGTCTGGTCACGTAGTTACGTACTCAGGGTATTACGTGAACGGGTACAAATTTCACACTATGGCTTATGGTGCATCTAGAGCAACATCAAACAGTGGGGTTTGTATCAATGGAAAAAACTATGATGCAGATGAAGAGGATTTCTACGGGAATCTCGAGGAAGTAGTCGAATTGGACTACCAGGGGTACCACGAGAAGAAAGTGGTTTTGTTCAAGTGTCAGTGGTTTGATAACTCAGTCAGTGGTACAAAAATTGATCCTAACTACAAGCTTGTGGATATTCATCAGAGGCGACGATACGGTCGGTACGATCCATTCGTACTAGCAAGTCAAGCCACCCAAGTCTACTATTGTTCGTACCCTGGACCCCGTACTGATTGGATAACTGTATGCAAAATCAAGCCGAGATCCTTCTTGGACGCACAACAG
The DNA here is from genome assembly GCA_963675135.1 of Galeopsis tetrahit. NCBI lineage: Eukaryota > Viridiplantae > Streptophyta > Magnoliopsida > Lamiales > Lamiaceae > Galeopsis > Galeopsis tetrahit. The sequence goes on along the minus strand of OY776124.1, from coordinate 65,300,998 downwards.
TCATCCACTACTGACGATGAAGCAGATGTTCCCGCGTTCCAAGAGGAAAGCATAGAACATCAAATGATTGTGCAAGTAGATGATGATCCTGTTATATTAACTGATACCACCGGTACATTGATGGACGTAGCTGGAGACGAAGAAGCAGAAGAAGAAGAAGAAGAAGAAGAAGAAGAAGAAGATGAAGATGAGGATGAAGATGAAGAAGATGATGAAGAAGAATATTACTAGAGTGTTCATGTATATGTTATATTATATAAAGACTGTTGATTATGACTCGGTTTCAGTGTTCTTAATGCATGTTTATGATTCAGTTTGAGTGTTCATAGATGTTATTATATCAAGAATGTTAATTTATTAATTGTTATATTTTAATATTTATTTTTACAGATGAGTGGATATGGGGGTCATGGACAGCGTTCTGGTGGACATGGTTCTGGTGGTCAGGGTTCTGGTACTGGGCAGGATTCGGGTGGTAGAGGTAGAGGTAGAGGTAGAGGTATAGGTAGAGGTAGAGGTGAGACGCCGCCTGTACCTATACCACATCATCCGGGTTTCTATTTGCCATATATGACTGGGATCGTCCAGATGCCCCAGATGCAGGGATCGACCCCCTATCCGTACTACACACAGGTTCCCCAGATGCCCCCTATGTATCCAGCGCAGGAGGATCCACCGTTACCGGACCCAGTCGGACGTGCGTCTGTCGAGACAGCGGCCAGCCAGGCGCCAGACGCACACGAGAGTCGTATTCGTCTTACGATCTATCGTGGAGCGTAAGTATTACATATCTTATAATTTTCATTATAATGAATTACATAATTATTCATTTTCAAATTAATTATGTGTACGTAACAACAGGATGATGCCTTCGGGTCTAATCTCGACCACCATCAGACATATCATGTACCGGAATATGGAGGTTGGCGCACACACATTCGGCTTGGTATCCCCAGGTGTACTTCAACGGTGGTGGGATACATTCCAGGTATAATTTAATGATGTGTAACATATCTATTCATTCACATTTTGTTATAATTAATCAATTTTTTTTGGCAGAATGAGGTTACGTGGGATCCAGAGACTGTTGACACTGCATTAGTGTACATGCTCTTTCTTGAGAGAGCAGCAAATCGATACAGTGACATGTTGAACCACTACAAGGGATTGTGGGAGCATGAGAAGAAGAAGCCGAATTGGGACAACGATGTCTGGGAGCACTTGGTTCGCCACTGGAATCATCCGGACACAATTAAGAAGAGCGAGCAGTGTCGGAAGAACCGTCTATCAGAGCCTGGAGGCCCGGGTACCGGTTTTGCTAGACATAAAGAGGGATCTTGTGGGGCAGCCGAGGTGGCCAGACGGATTGTAAGTATTTATGTTCAATTATATAAGTAATTAATTTGAGTTCATTTTAATTAATTTAATTTTATGTTCTTCAAAATATAGGAGGAGAGGACGGGACGACCAGCTTACGACTGGGAGATTATCGAATATTACCACCGTTACAATAACGGAACGTACACATACGGGCATATAGGTGATATTCTGGTAAGTGTATACATATATTATATTAAATATAATATTTAATTGTATTGACATGTATATTAACCAAATTTTACATATGCACAAATAGGATCAGGTGCAAGAGGAATTGTCACATCTCACCCAGCCGTCATCTGATCATGATCCTTCAGATGATGGTTCCAGTAGCCAGACCCCACCCTTGCCGGAAATGTCTGAGTTGTACGTGAAGAAAGTTGGAAGATCTCACGGTCGCGTGAAGGGTCTTGGGCAACTAGGAAAGAACAGACGTGTCACTTCTGGTCCTGGTGAGACATCTTCCGGTACGGCGTTTGGACGATTTAGCCAGGCCGACATCGACAATGCTCTTTTGGAAGAGCGGAGGGCTAGTGAAGAGAGAGAGCGTCTCATACGTGAAGAACTGCAGCAATCAGTCACTCAGACGGAGGAGCGCTTACGTCAAGAGTTTGCTGCTCAGATGGCATCACAGATGGCATCAATGATGAGACGGTTCAGAAGGGGGTCGGGTAACGGGAACGGGGATGATGATGATGATGGTGATGATGACGCTGCTGAGGATGGTCGATGATTGATACATTTTAAGTTATGTTGTCTTGTTGGATTTTAAAAAATTGATGAAGTTGTTTGAGATTTTTTTTTTTTATGTTGTGTACTTGAATTGAAGTGAACGTACGAGACAATGTTTTATTTTATATGGTTTTAATTCATATTGCTTGTGTGTGATTAATTAAGTATTGATCTAATATATAAATGAATTGAGTTAATAGCATATAGTTGGTAATTTATTAAATAAATTGAGTTAATTAATAACATATAGTTGGTAATTGAGTTAATAGGTTATTAAACTTAGTAATGAAGGGCTTTTGTTAAGTTAATTAAGTATTGAGCCAATATATAAATTAATTGAGTTAGTAATCTATTCAATTAATTGACTTAATTAATAATAAAAGAATAAATTTGAGTTAATACATACATAAGTATAAATTATTAAATTTAGTATTAATGAAGGGATTTGTTAAATAAATTGAGTTAATTAATACATATATAAATATAAGTTATTAAATTTAGTAATGAGGGGTTTGTTAAATTAATTAAGTATTGAGCTAATATAATTAATTTACTTAATAACATATAGTATAGTTGGTAATTTATTAAATTAATTGAGTTAAAGAATAAAAACATAAATTAAAAGGGATAAATATATAACGCATTTGAAATATTACGACTAAAGCTCCTAGCCTAATTGGCACACGGGGGGCGCATAAACTCTTCAGAATCCAGGAATTAAGGCTGGCCTGGTGGTGAGGGGTAAGGGAAGTGGCCTTAAAGACCTGGGTTCGAAACCCAGGTCTGTTATTTTTTAAATACAGCGTATTGGCGACGGTCTTTGCCCTCGGGAATTGGCGAGGGTTATGACTCTCGCGACTGGGCGGGCGACGGCACGCGCCCTCGCCAATTCGCGAGTGGGTATGCCCTCGCTAATACGCGAGTGTGTGTGGCCCTCGCCAATTCGCGAGTGTGATCCTGCCCTCGGGATTTGGCGAGGGTGCCCTCGCCAATAAATTAGCGAGGAGCACTTAGGCGACGGCGACTGCCCCTCGCCTCTACTGTCGCCAAATCGCTTAGCGAGGGCTTTTCCCTCGCCAAAACCCTCTCCATATGGATGGTTTTTTGTAGTGTATTACATCCTATCAATACATCACTTTTTTAGTTTTTTAAAAAAAATCACCCCCGGTTCCTAAGACTATCCTCATCCATGACACTCCTCCAACCCAACATTTTAATATTATATTAATTTCTCTCTCATCCACATATACAATTTACAATCCAACCCATATTTAACTTTATCATACTTTATCAGTGACACTAACCCAACTCAACCCAAAAATAATACTCCCTCCGTCCCATGATTACTTGCACACTTTCCTTATTGGGACGTCCCAAAATTACTTGCACACTTTCCTTATTGGGACGTCCCAAAATTACTTGCACACTTTTAATATGGAAATACCCCACAAAATTAATAACCTCACAACATCATTTTATTTTCAAATTTGCACTCATTTTTTCCATACATTTCACTTTACACATCATCAAATCTACTTTACACATCATCAAATTACCTAAAATACCCCTCCTTTATCTTACATCATCAACCACTAAATCCACTTTTCTTAAACAACATGTCGGTCAAACTATGCAAGTAATTTTGGGACGGAGGGAGTAATAATTTTTTAAATACATATTATATTATTATTTTTTACTATATTTTAATGTGTAAATGGGTATATAAAAATTACTTGATATTCTAAATTTATAATTATAATAGAATTTTTTTTATCACACACTTAAAATAAATAATGAACTCAATAACGAAATTAAAATTACAAGATTTGAAAATACGAAATTGAAAAACAATAATAAACAAACTACAAATGGATGCATGCAATATTAAATTACAAATAGAGAAAACAAAAAATTTAGTTTGTGTTTCAAAATAGCTGATATTGGACTTTATTTATAGAGAAAAAATTACGAATTTTGATATATATATATATATATATATATTTAATACATATTATCTTCAATATTTACAAATTTAATTATATCACATAAAAAATCACAACAACCAATAGAATAGTGACACATGTCACATTATCCACACTTAAATTATTAAGTGACACTAGGTTGGATGGCCAATCCAATGTCATGCAATTTTGACATCCTACCAATATTTTATTATTATATTGGTGACATTTTGCTATGACATTGTGCAAAATGTCACCAATGAACATGGTCTAACACCATTTTCAGACTCCACGTACTCAACAAATTAAATTTCAAACACACGCATCATCCTCTTTGCTTCTTCTTCTTCCTTTTCAATTTTTCACAGAGAACGTACAAGAGCCCTTTCAGCTTCATGTTTGATTTCTAATTTCTCACTAATTTTTTCCGCTTTAATTTCTCTGTTGGTGTTAGATAATATTCAAATCGTACAAGATTCTAGGTAATCTTTCCCTGTCCTTTCGTTTTTACTTTTGAGGCTCGAATCTCTGTAAATTGCAGGGATTCCTTGACTATTTCAACGTTGCTTGTGATATCTACGTACCGGAGTAGTGGAGTAGGCAAGAGAATGGTATTGCATTATATCTCTGAAAAATGGCAGGGATTCTTTGACCTAGGTAGTATTTATTGTATATCTACCACATTTATTTTTTTATTTCCACTTTATGTGTAGGTAGGATGTAGTGTAGTTTTTGTATAAATACATGTTTATTACTTGTGTTGTAAAAATGAAATTTCAACGCACTAACGCACTAGCTAGAAAAAATCGATGGACTAAGGGGAAGAAAGTGTTGACTGAAAAGAATGGGATTCTGAAGAGGAAGAGTTGTAGGAGTGAGAGTTGTTCGGATTCAGAATCGATTGGGAGTAATAACGAAGTTTGCTCAAAACAACAAAGAAAGGTAAATCGTTCTAATTTTCTAGACCAGTCTAAGTAACTATTTTAGTTTTAGTTTGCATTTCTAATGTAATGATGTTTGGTTTCATGTTTTAACTACGGAGTATTTTAGTTTGTATTTGTTTGTAATGAATCTGTTTATATGACTCGATTTAAGTGGGGACCTCTTTTATTATCTTGTTATATGCACCTGAGTTCTATGTCAAAAGAGAGATGAGTATTTTAGATTCACGAATCCAAGTATGGTTCTACTATATTAACAAATTTGATTTTCTGCTACTATTGGATGCTCTGTTTTTTTTTTCTCTCTCACTGAAGGCATTTCTTATGCTATTGTTTATGCCTTTGTAATCTATTTGAATCTTAGTATAAGTGCTTTTGTCATATAAAAAATATAATAACCACCTTAGTTTGCGGTTACCTCAGTGGTTTATATATTTATTGCTTAATTCATGTGGCATTTGTTAATTCATATTATACAAATTAGCAAATGTGGTTGTTAGTTGCTGATGTCTTATATGAGTTTTTTTTATTTTTTATGGAGGGTTTACAAGATCATAAAATAAAGTTACAAATCACAATTCTAACATCTTGATTTTCAAATTAAACGGATATCGCCGTCCACTCCAATCGCGTGAAGAGAAAAGACGAGCTTCCCTTTGCCTTAACAGGTGTCCAAGTCTCCAATCTTTAAATGAGACAACCCCACACTAAGGTGTTCTCATATCAAGAATAGGAAACAGAATAAACAGACAAAGTTCCACGAGTACCCAATTCAAAAGTACCAGAGCACCAAGACTCTCGAGACTATCTCAAGGAGCCCAACCATAAAAAAAATCTCACAACCACAACAAAGCCCGCGCAACAGACCAACATAAACTAAAACAAAAACTAAGCAAGCACCAAAACTACCTAAGAAAGCAATAAAATAGGATCAACGAAGAAATACCCGAACGGTCACCGTGGCTCCGTTACGGACAAGATCTACGTTGATCCCTAACAAGAACTGAAAAAACTACACCAGATCTACAACTCAGATCTGTAGATCTACAACTCAGATCTAACTAAAACTAAAATAACAGAGAGATTGGAGAGAAGCGGAAACCAACAGATCTGAGGCGACAACAAAGACAGAGCAGCAACATAGACAAGAACGATGATGGCAGTGTGAACGACGGAACGGCGACGGAGGCCGGTGAAGAAAGGGAGAAGCAACTCTCTAGAGAGAGAAGCTCTCCCTTCTCTCTAAAACCCGCTCCCCTTGAGAGAGAGAGAAGCGATGTCTTACATGAGTTGCTTCTGAATAGATATATACAAAAAGATTGCATAAATGAGAAAAATGAGCAGATGTATTAGTATCATAAGTAGGCTAATATTTTTAAGGTACTGTGTATTGTTTTTAGGTACTATATATCAGAAAAATGAGCATATAACAAATGTCTTTCTCAGATTAGTTGTGTGAAAGTGTTAATATAGAATAATACACTCATAGAAAGAATCCAAACAAAAATAGTTTCGAAACAAATTTGGATTAAAAATATGATCATCTAATTAGTGAACTTGCAAATTGTATTAGATGTCGGACCGTGCAACTAGGTCAGACAAAATCTTGCACCGTACAAGCAAACCCGATATCACTTGAATGAATTTAGGTCAAGTGGAGTACAGGCTCGTACACCGGATGAACTATTCAATCATCGTCATTTTCGTTTGAGAAACGTCATTGAGAGGTGTTTTGGGGTGCTCAAAAGTAGGTTCCCTATATTGAGATTTGGCATGCCTTCATACACGGTTGACCGCCAAGTGAAGATTGTTATTGCTTGTTGTGTAATCCACAATTTTATACGTCGCTCTGGTATGGAGGATGATATATTTGAGGGAAATTCTGAGTTGAATGTGAACGACAAATTTCTCGTATGTCATGCGACTCGACAAATCATTGAAGAGCAGAGCAATTTCTAGGATGCTATAGCAAATGCAATGTGGCAAAATAGGGGTGTTTGAAATGTGTAGAGAGGTTGTTCACTTTTAATTTTAATTTCATCCCACCTTAACTATTATGTAGTTGTATAACTATTTCAATGTAATTTTACTGTTTAAACACGCTTGGTTATGATGGGATGATTAATGCGACTATTGAGTTAGTATAACTCAATAATATTTTATGATCCTATTATACACTTTTTTACGAACCTGTAGACAAAATTTTATGATCCTATTATACATTTTTTTACAAGCCTGTAGACAAAATTCTATTATTCACATGTACATAAAAAAAAAAAAAAAAGTCTAAAATTAATTATACATTTATAATTATATACGTATATATTGTGTTTAATTGGTATATATCAAAATTTTAATTTTAAGTGTGTATATAATTACACGAACTAATAATTTTAAGTGTGTATATATAATTTGCACCCACATATAATTTTAAATAATTTCATAATAATTTTATCATCTAATAATTATCCAATTATTTAATCCTTACTCTACTTAAAAAAAAAATACAATAATACAATATCACACTACTCTTACACAGATTTGACATAAAGTTACATCTCATCCTACTCAAAATCCCAAAACTAAGACACACACAATTACTATTTATCAGGATTTCCCCCCTCCTACATAATCCCAAAACAAACGTAACCTAATGGTTTGCTCTCTGAACCATCATCCACCATGTTAAAATTAATAATAGCCTTTTCTTACTATTCACGATAAACAAAACAATGAACATATATCATTTTCTTACTATTCACTATAAACAAAACAATGAACATATATATATTCACTTCCAACCTTATATGGAGTTATTTATTCAAACAATTTACATTGCCAATAACTCGTAATACATCATAATATTTACACAAAAATTGGATAATAACTTTCTAAATCAGCAAAAATGCATCCACATACTCTTGATCATATGCTTCTAAAGAGGAATCCATCCCTGACATTTTACCATAATATATAATTAGTACTAATATTCATCCATAAATAAAATAAAACTAATCAACATATATGTTTATTACCTTGATCACTCCTTTCTCTGTGCCACATAGAATCATGTCATTTGCTGAAAGTATGCTCGTTATCTTGCTTCCTGCTGATAATCTTCCCACTTTATGTTGCGTCCCTCTCAACCAAATCTGTGTTTCGCACGTAAAGTTTTATGTAAATCAATTTTTTTCGTGCAATTAGTTTGCATTTTGTGTGTATTTTAAATAGTTACAAACCATTTGTATGGTATTAGACCAGTTTTAGCAAGCATACTGCATTTTTCTTTTCTTGATCAAATATATATATGTAAACAAACTGAATACTGTATTTTTTTAATAATTTTCGACATAGATTATATATGTTATGATGATAAAGTGTTGTAACCACCTGAATGCTGCTCATTGATGTACTGCAGTTTAAGTATATGAAGTCCTCTACTACTTCCATGGCAAGAATGCTTCCTCCCTTTTCTGGTACTATCGACATTTGAGGCCTATTGCTTCGTCTCCAATCCTGCGCGCGTTCAATATTAAATCACGATTGATTAGCATTAACACAATCAAGCTTCTTGATTGATTACCTTCGTCTTTGAGCCCTCAACAACTAAGTTTGCACTATATAGCCAATCTTTGTACATAGAAATAGCACTTATAGGCTTGGTCTGCATCCAACTCTTTGAAGGCGCTTTAATCTCTTGTTGTCGATTATTCGTTATCATCATCTCTTGTATACTTGAATCTGCGCATCCTGCGTAAACCTTCCCCTGTGATACTCTCGTGCACTTTACGTGCTTATTTTTGAACACGTCTCTTGCTTTTCTTGATGCATCAACAACCTTAAAACCACAGAGTTTTGGTTTAATCATATTCATATGTTGTAGCAATAAGCAGAGTTTTTTTTCCAAAAAAATTATTTTTCCTTGCAATAAATTAGATATTTCAAATATATATCATATATGTACCTTCAATTTATGTGTTTGAGTAGTTACAAAGATCAGCTCATTCCAAGTTTCTATACTTTTTATTGACTCCTTTGTTGGTATTACTTCAATGCATTCAAGGCTTCTCTGGGGCATTTGCCACATCTGCAAGCAAACGAATCACAATTTCAGCACGAATAAACGAGTGAACTTATCTTCGATTTCAATGCTAATTGATCATCGCCTTGATTGTTTTATCTGCAGATCCACTGAGAAGGCAGTTCCCAGGTTCATATAACGCGAAGCATGTTACTGCCTTTTTGTGTTCCTTCGTCTCATAGACGAGTGCAGCCGTTTGTCCCTTGATTTCCCAGGCCTATGATTCATTAAACAACCATGAAAATTGTTGTAATAAAAGATCAAAACATGAAAGTAAAATAATCAAGAATTTAACCTTAATTGATCCATCTGTATATCCACTAAATAGAAGTCCCTTATAGTATATCAAACAACATACACCACCACTGCTCTTATTCCCTGCCTCCAAAACTTGGCTATGGACGCACGATATTCGCTGCATTCATCATTAAAAATGAGCTAATTAAGCATGCTAACTACTCAATCTAGTGATGAGATTTTCAATAAAGATCACCTATTTCACTTTAGTGTTTCATTATCTTTATACATGACACGTGGCATTAACGATGATTTGTGATGTCATTCATTACACGTGCCATGTATTAAAATCAGTGAAACACGAGATAAAACACCAAAATGGAATAAAGGATCCGTGCAGAAGATTCTAACAGCCTAATATCCACACTTACCCACTTATTTGGTTGGAAATAATCAGCTACTTTGAGTAGCTCTTCAGCCAACCAAGTAACACTCGATAATCGCCTCAGAGATTCTCGAACACCTTCCGATAGATTCATGATTTTCTTCATCCCTTCAACAACAAAAAAAAAGCTAATAAGAACATGATGTATGTACAATATATGTACATAAAAAATATATATACCAAGAAGTATTAATTACCTCTTCTTGATGTGTAATTATAGATGCATAAACAAGCTAAGAGTCTTTCTTCAAGCTCAAATCCAGGATGAACAAACTGTTCAACAGTATGTAATAACATCTCACAAGCTGCATTTCTAAGTTCATCTGAGCCCTTCATTAGTTCACATCCAATCCAAGCTGTGGCTATGAGACTATCTCTTGAAACTCTCTTCGACTTGCTCTTAAGTCCCTTATCCAATGCGGCGAACAAACGTGTCCCGAGATGTAGTAGCTGTTGCCCGATTTTTCCGCACCATGAATCCACCCCTGCATCCTGCAAGTAGAAACAGATCCATTTAAACAAGGGGTCATGATTTTCTTGCATTAATTTTGACAAGTTTTATCATAGGTTTTGAGGGCAGTTTTGGTAGTTTACCAAGGTTTAATTACCTGAAGGCTTTGATCAAGAAAGTCATAGGTTTTGATCAAATTCCTATGATGTTGCAAGGCTAAACCGGTTTTCTTTAATAGCCATGCCATTGTGTATGGCTCCCCTGTCCAAGAGAAAGTCCCTCCAAGATTCGATAAAATGAACGACGAAAGAGCCTGTTTTGGTGGCGATTCTTCGCATATCAACGACTCGAGTAGAGCCTCAACTGCTTCGTTCGTGTAAATACATTTAGCCGATGCATCCTCCTGGAAACGGGCACGTAAGAATAGCGAAAAAATTCTAGTTCAAGATAATAGTTTTCTCAGAAAGTTTACTTACAAGAACTTCTAACTGAAGTAGCAAATTAGCTGCTAGAAGTTTGTACTCATCCTCAGAGTTCTGTGTAAGCAGAAATAGAGCACACATGTTGTTGATGCTTCCTTGTTTCTGAATCTGATCCAATAAATGAACGGCTGATGATCTGATCATATACAAGAAATCATGATAAGAAACCTTAAAAAAAATTGTAATAAAAACAATCAAATCAAGAAAACTTGCAGTTTACATACCTTGGGATTCTGAGTAGTTCATTGAAGAACTCCAAACCAATAGACGTAGCGCGTTTTTGGTTGCTCCAAAGAAGGGAGACGAAAGGTGAAATGGGGCAATACTCGTATATATACTTCCTACACTTTCCATCAAATCTCATGCACTTAACAAGTATAGAAGCTAAAGAAACAAACTCCTCAAGACTGTCCTTTCTAGGCACTTGTAATAAGCCAGACAACACTTTGGGCGATGTGATCGAAGCTAAGTGCGTGTTATTCGTCTCATAATCGAATGCACTCACGAGCACTTCAATGATCATCAAAGACGCAGATGGGGGCGTAAGAAAAAGCGACGTGAATTCCACTTTTGAGGCACAAACAACTTCAACTAAACAAGGTAAAAGTTCAAGAGTTTTGATTTCTGAAGGAGATGGGTTGATCAAGTAGATAAGGATCACGGCTTCATGCACGTTGCGTTTCAGGGCCGTTGCAAGATCATATAGCTGCAATCCTTTCCGTTTAACATCCTCGATAACTGATCTGTTGGCTGTCACAATAGATGACAGTATAGAAACAGAGATTCTTACAACCTTTTCCTCTTTAGAAGTTGTAATAGCTATGAGTAGTTGGTCTAATATCATGTCCTTCAAGAGGGTGTACTTAAGCCCCGATTTACTTTCCAACAGATCGTATATCGCCTTCATTTCAACCGTGTAATCTTCTTCCTTATTTCCTAAATCCTCTGCGAAACACAGCTTTGAAATCATCCTCTCAATGAATGCATTATCCTCTTGTTGCAAACTAGGTCTACAGCTTAAGCTTTTTGCCATTCTTGAAATCGAACCAATGTAGTCGTGTTTCACTAGTTTCCCCTCTTCATCTATCGAATCCTCTAAAAGGGTGCCTAATGATGACACATTTGTGTCAAAATATGAAGTGGAGAAGCTTCTAGAAATGCATTCCGTCGCCTTTGCTCGTTGCATTTGAAGCGATCCTCTCCTTCCAAGCTTCGGCGTGCATGACAGTGAAGTATACTGATCAAAAACTTCATGATTCTAGTGACAAAAAGATTCAACACTTAGTGGGATTTTTAAGTCCAAAAGTCGAAAAACAATCTAGACGACCTCATTTTTTAAGAGAGCGTCTAATGTAAAACAGTTTTACTGTGCAAATACCTAGTTCACAACTATTACTTTAAAATTAAACTAATGCACAACCTAGTTCACAACTATTACTTTATAATTAAACAACTAATATTGTTCAATGAAACAACTAATACTATTTAAAAATACACACAAAATGCTTGACTCATTATGCATTGAAGTACCTGAGGGAGAAGCTCTTCAACAGAGGAACTACTATCTGAATGTAATGAAACAGGTGAGTCTGGTTCAGATTCTGTCAAGATATCTTTGAGGCATTTAAGGTTTGAAGTTCTTGCAGTTTGTACAACAATGTTCTTACGCCTTTCGGGCATTGATGGACTAGAATTGAGGCACACTCTCTCCACATCATTAACAGTGCTTTCTTGCAAACTAAGACAATGCATATTCTCAGGCTGCAAACATCAAGAAACAACGAAAAAATGTATCGAAGGGTCTAAGTTTTCGCGCATTCTTTTCTCATTTCAAACACAAGAATTGAATGATGAGTGAGCTCAAATAAACAACTTACATTTGAGTAAGTTCTTAATCCATATCTTTGATGATCATATGAACTATGAGACACTACTGTGCTTCTTGATCTCTGAACCCTATTCCTGAAATTAACAATCTCTCAATCTTTAAACAACTCAAAAATCTTGAATTAATCTCATCTAAAATGCCTCAGTTTGCGCTCAACTTTAGTTTTTCTCTAAATTCAAGACCTAATTCAATCAATTTAAAACTTGTTCTTGAGATGAGATATATTGTAATTAAAAACACTAGACTAAATATAAAAATGGTTAATATGCCAAATTGACTAATTGCAACCTAAATTTATTATTCTTTTCCAAAAACTACTACAAAATTAGAATTTAGATTGCAATCAATCAATTTCACATACTATGGATTGCAATCAGATAAAAAAATGTACAAATTACAAGTTTTGATAATAAAAATTGAGTCTTGTATGAAAATTCGAAAAACCCAGAATTAATCTCTTATAAAATTACCAAAAAAAAGCACTTACATTGCAGAAAAATCATTGGTGGACATGATTTGGTAGTACACCAGCCATGGCTTATACCTCCTTGCAATCCATCTCATCACATCATCATCATCATGATCAAACGGCTGAGATTCCTCCTCATCTCTGTGCCTCAAGAACAGAGGATACAAACTCTGTGAAACCCCAGGTGCAAATTCATTGCACACAACCTTAGGAGACACAGAAAGTGCTTGAAGAAAATGAACCGCACATTGCCACTCATTCTTCCTCAAGAATTCAAGAATTGACAAATAGAAATAAGAAGAGCAAACTATGTAAGAATTTGGAATTCCCAAAGTGACACCGTTTTGATCCAAAGAAGCTGGAACCTGCAGCATTGTTTCACATTCTTCAATCTTGCCTTGCCTCTCATCATCAAAGTTGAGAATGTTGTGTATGCCCCAGTAGAGATTTGAGAGCACCGAATGTTCCGAAAACTCGAAAAATTCGTGGGATTTAATCTTGAGGTTGGAGAAGCAGCTGTGTTTCAAGGCTTGGTGATCATGTTGGAGAATGTTTTGCACGTTGTGAGTGATTATGGATATGAGTTCATGTACAGATTGGATATGGAGTTTTTGATTGCTGCAAACAACCTCCATAGTTCATTAACAGAGTTTGAAGAGAGAGATTAGTACACCCTAGCTATTTATATGTGTTTTGTTGGTGATGAATTGTTATGGAGGGAGGTTTTTTGCAGCAAGCAATGCCTCGTGATTGCTTTACATAAAAACAAATTCCCATTTTGGTGTATCTTCTCACTCTAAAGATTGACAGAGAGAGAGAGAGAGAGAGAGAGATTTTTTAATCACTTTTGCTAAATTTCCTGAAAGAAGGGATAGTGGGGCTGCTAACTAGAGAAAAAAATTACAAAACTTTTAACTTAAACAACTATTGTTATTTCGGAGATAAAGTGGGATAGCTCAAGTGGTTAGAGCACAACTACCTAGGCCTTAGGTCGTTCGAGTCATGGGGAGAGGAAAAAATGATGGGTATTTAACTTTCCATCAATAGTGTGGGAGGGGAAAAAAGTGATGGGTATTTAACTTTCCATAAAAAAACTATTGTTATTTCGGATCATTATTTTAATTTTTTTAATGATTCGGTTAATTTTGATGTAATTTTGGCCATTTTACTATAACCATTGGTTCAGTCAAAAATAAAATGTTATTATGAGTATATTAATTTTAGATTATTTCCATTTCGGAGTGTGCAAGTATTATATTAATTTTTTTATGATTTGGTTAATTTTGATGTAATTTTGGCCATTTTTTTATAATCATGGGTTCAGTCAAAAATAAAATGATATTATGAGTATATTAATTTTAAATTATTTTCATTTTGGGAGTGTGCAAGTATTTTTAATAAAACAATAAATTTGTTGTCAACGGTAATTTTGATGATTTGGTTAATTTTGATGTAATTTTGACCATTTTTTTTTATAATTATGGGTTCAGTCAAAAATAAAATGATATTATGAGTATATTAATTTTAGGTTATTTTCATTTTGAAAGTATGATATTATGAGTATATAAATTTTTTAAATTATTTTCATTTTGGGAATGTGCAAGTATTTCTAATAAAACAATAAATTTGTTGTCAACGGTAATTTTGACAATAAAAAGGTTTTTGGATTAAAAAAGAAAGAAAAGATAAAAGCCATAAGTTCACAAGCCGAAACCAGAGGCCGGGGTGCCATCGCTAAATGGTACACCCCTAAAAACGACCTAGCAACAAGAGCGATAATAAATTCCGAAAAAACCGATCAAAAATCTATGAATCTGAAATCGGGTGAATGACTATGGAGGGTCAAATGCATCGCCCATACTACCCTTGAACTGGGAGACGCGGGTGAAATCATTATCAAACCCTGTTGGATGGCTGATAGTGTAGCTCGTGCAGGCTCTACCCTCGAATTCATTGTTAGCCCTACCCGGAATTTGGTTCACCCCGGCCATCCTGGGGCTATTACGTTTCTTCTTGGAACGAGTCGGGCCTGCCCGGGTAGGGGAAGGAACGTCGTTGGCAGTGGCCTCCAAGTTCGGACTGTTGTTGGCCGCTGCAGCCACAGGATCCTCTGAGGGCTCATCCGTACTGAGACTGGAGAAGGAGTTGCTCACTGGGACCGGATCGGCCTCAATACCGAGGGGGGGGTTCTATGGGGGCGCTCGGGGTTGGAGGTCTGAGGGAGAAGGCCTCGATCGTCTTCTGTGCCGAGTCCTACCACGAGAGTCGTCGCGAGGAGGCGGCTGGGCCTGACCCATAGCGCAACGAGCAGACACGTGACCCACTACCTTACAGTGGCTGCAGAACTCCGGAAGCTGCTCATATAAAACCTCCACCGTCACCGAACTATCCTCGCATTCAAGGACCAGACGCTCCAACAAAGGTTGTTTCATATCCACCTCGACCAGGATTCTAGCGTACTGAGTCATGGTCTTAGCTGCTGTATGACCGTCCATCTTAATGAGCTTGCCAACCGCCGAAGCCGCAGCTGAGAGAACCGTGGACTGCCAGAGTTCAATTGGGAGGCCGAGGAGGCGTACCCAAACTTGAGCAGTCGAGGTCGGCACCTGATTCGGGTTGAAGCCTAGAGACCATTTTTGAAGGCGAATGGAACCTGGGCCCAGTTGCCAATCTCGTCTCCTAAAAATCCGGTCGCGCTCTTCCAAAAGGTGAAATTTAAGAATAACAAATCCTTTTCCGATTGGCACAACAAAGAGGCTCCCATGGAGGGACCAAAACTCGACAAGCCTCTTCGACAGCTCAGCATACGGGATCGGGGTTTTACCACGAGGGGTGATTAAGCGACCAATCAAGGCATCCTTGAATTCGTTCACACCAGCCTGCAACGTGGCGTGATCGATCGAGATCGTGATGTAGTCCCCCTTCTTACATGGGCGCATGTGTTCAGGAAAAATGACTGGGCTCGTGGAGGAGAGGCCAATGGGCAAGGTTGGCATCTCGGAAGAGGGCGGAGCCAAGGTGCTATGTCCGACCAAGGCAGACACGAACGAGGTAGGGGATGGCATCGCAGGAAAAGAGCCAACGAGCGGTTCGAGAAACTCAGTGAACCCAGGAAAGTGTTCCTCCAAGGAAGGGAGGTGAACACCAATGGGAACCAACTGATCAAGAGATTCCAAAAATGTGTCTAGACCCGGAAACCGAGGTATAAGCAGCTTAGCGAGAGCAATTTCACCGGGGGAGAAATTGGATAAGGACGAAGAGGGCGTTGGAGTTGGAGCCTGCTCGTGTAAAGGCAGCGTGCTGTCTGGAGGAGCCTCCTGCTCCCGCAAGGGCGACGGCGGATGGCTGCCAGTGGAGGAGGAGGGCGGCCGAGGACGGCTAGAGGCGGCGAAGGGGGGCGGAGGAGGGTGGGGAGCCGCGGCACTAACGGGCGACATCCTGCCGCGTGGGAGGGACAGCCATTCACGGCCGAGGCGGTCGGCGTCGGCAGGGGAAGGCGACCGAGGAGGGGGAGAGTTTACCGGCCATTCAACGGTAATTTTGATGATTTGATTAATTTTGATGTAATTTTGTCCATTTTTTTATAACCATTTGTTCAGTTAAAAATAAAATGATATTATGAGTATATTAATTTTAGATTATTTTCATTTTGGGAGTGTGATATTATGAGTATATTAATTTTAAATTATTTCCATTTTGGGAGTGGGCAAGTATTTCTAATAAAACAATAAACTTGTTGTCAATGGTAATTTTGATGATTTGGTTAATTTTGATGTAATTTTGACCATTTTTTTATAACCATTTGTTCAGTCAAAAATAAAATGATATTATGAGTATATTAATTTTAAATTATTTCCATGTTAAGAGTGTGCAATTATTATAGAACATTCTAATAAAAAACAATAAATGTGTTGTCAATGGTAATTGATACCTGGTCACTTGAATTTTGTTTAGATAGAAAAAAATCTGGACACAAACGTGTGTCCATCTCTGGTTTTAACTTAAACGTGACATTAGCTTTAATTAAAGTGTGTAAGTTAATATAACAAAAGAATATTAATTAATATCAAGTTATCAACAATCACAAATAAATGAAACATGACACTAGTTTTAACTGAAAAGTAAGATTCGTGCACTAATCAGATGTGTTCTAACTATGGGTCAGGCCTAGGTAGGCTTTACAAAAAAAAAGTCTGATCCATTACATAATTCTTATGCCAAAGTCTGACCCATGGTCTGTCATAAACCTTTTTTTTAAGGTTTGGTCTAGCCTTTTTAATAAATTGGTCTGACCCAAAATCTTTTTAAAAATCTTTTTAGTTCTATTATTGCATTTAAAAAAAATCATACAACACTTTATTATCATCAAATCATAAAATCGACTCTCTAAATTTCAAAATGAAAAAATAAAAACAATAACAAATTTATCAAATGTTCCAAAAAAATATTCAAATATTTTTTCAACAATTACAGATAAAAATATAATTGTGGAGTTAGTATTACTAAATTTTCTTACTATATTTAATTATCACATATATTATATATTTATTATATTTTTATATAAAGTATATATTTATATATAAATAAAATTAAATAGATCGATCTATTGAACTTAAAAGGCCTACAAAAAAAACTCGAGTCCGATCTATTTAATTAAATAGGTTTTAAAAAATTTAAGCCCGACTTATTTATTACACGAGTTGCGTCGAGCTTTAATAGGTCGAGCCGTAGATCTCTATCGCATCGATTGGTCCATTTCCACCCCTAGTTGTAACCATAGGTGTCTTCTTATAATGCAATTTTGTTTTAGTTACTTGGGTGCAGAATTATTGAGAAACAGAAAAAAAAAATGATTTGGAAGAAATATTAAAGGCAATTAATTTTGATATCTGAAATAGTAGCTAGATAAATGAATGAATGAAAAAGGACAAGAAAGAGAGTGTGGCATTCATTCAGCTGATAGATACTTCAAACTGAAAAGGGATTCATATTTAATATGTTATCCTTTTTTATTTAATATGTCACCTTGATAATGTCTCTCACATGTCATTTACATTTACCCCTGTATTTAAATAAATTTTCAATAAAGTTCCCCCAATTTTATTTTTTTTTTGAGCTATTAAAGTGAGGTGTGGTGTGTATAGTTTTATCTCTTAGTCTAAACTCAATGTTCTTTTAATAAAAAATGAAAATGTACACTGAATACAATTTTATTCTCGGCAATTACTTATGTGTACCAGTTACATGTATGTAACTGGCTATTTACCCTCCTTTTTTACTTAGTCCACACTCCCTTCTTTTAGACACTCCCTTTTTTAGGCACAAGTTACATACATGTAACTTTATTAGTTATTTATCTTCTTTTTTATTAATTTCACCCCCAAATTTTTTAAAAGAAAAATACATGTAAAATACTATATTACCATTATATCAATTAAATTAAAATACAACTCATTAAAATTATAATTATACACCGACTATCGATTCACCAATGAATCACCACGAAGTTAAATATTATTCTATTTTTTAAACTTTTAAAAAATAAATATAAAAACATAACGAATATTAAAAAAAATATGAAACTCAAAAATAAAATTATGAAATAAAATTTCCAGTTTTTTTTTTTCAAAAAATAACCAAAATTTAGAAAAAAAATACAAAAAAAAATCGAAAAAAAAAACTAAACTAAAAAAATTCAATTTTTTTTTTTTCTAATTTGGGTATAAATGTATGAATATGGCATGCTCATTTTCTAACTTAAATCTGATTTATAATAACTAAGATTATTTTGTTATGTCTTCATTATTTCTAAAATGATATCTGGTTTGTTACAAGTTTTTTAAGGTTGTACATTATTTTTTAAAACTAATTAATAACATAATCTAATTGAAAAATTAAATTTATATTTAGAAACTTAAATAAGTGAAGAATTTGGGAAGAAACCAGCATAATATTGCATCAGCTTTATTATTTTCTTTGGGGTCATCGCCATGTTGATGCATTCATATGTTTATTGAGTGTGATCGTATCTATTAATTGAGTGTTTAGTGTGATTCATTATCACTTTTGTTCTTCTTACTAGTTAGTTAATATCAATTTTTTAATATCGATGTATTAATTTGCATGGTATGCCTGGAATTATAAATGTGTTAAGTTATATATTTTTTGTTAAATATAAATATTAGTTTAAATACGATATAGTATTAGTACGCCTATGGTATAGTACTAGTTAATATATTGTATAGTACTAGAGATTAATGTGGGTATAAAAATATTATTTAATATATGAACTAATACTATACAATATTTAAATTTATACTATACTATATTTGAACTAGTACCATAGAGTATGTGAACTAATACTATACAATATGTGAACTAATATTATACTATATTTGAACTACTCCCTCCGTCCCTGAAAAGTTTTCATACTTTCCTTTTTTGTTTGTCCCTGAAAAGTTTGCATACCCCAAAATAGAAATAATCATCACAATCCTCACCCTCAAAATATACATATATTTACCCTTCATGCCATTACTTTTGGGACCCACCATACACTCAACCCACCTACTTTATTTACTTTATATATAAAAGTTTACAAAATTACCCCTCAACACTCTCATCATTACACTTTTTTCTTAAACCATGTGCCCAAGATTCCCCGCAAACTTTTCGGGGACGGAGGGAGTATTACCATAAAATATGTGAACTCGAAACTCGAAAAAATTAGAACTTGTACCAGTATAAACTAATATTATACTGTATATGAAATAATACGTTCAATACTACATATTAACTAATAATATATCATAATACTTATCAACTGTATCATAACACTTATAAACTAGTAAAAATTATATTTAAAAAAAATTAAAATAAAGTGATTAAAAAATGAAAGTTCAAATGAAAAAAATAATTAAACAATGTAAAACGTAGTGAAATTTGTAAGGAATGAAGCAAAATTTTGAAAGGATAAGGTGAAAATTATACACCAATTAATTAAAGTAAAATAGTACCAATAAAATTAAACACTTGCCTAAAAGAGGTGCGAGTTTTATTTTTTAAAACAAATTATTATTATACTATTTAATACTTAAAAAAACAATTAATATTATTTTAATTTTTTTTATTAGACTTTAAAATTTTAGAATAATTATTTATGACATAAAAAGAAAGTACGTTAAAAAAATTATCATTTGAAACACAAATGATAAATAGGAAGAAAAATAAATTAAAAAAATAATATTAAAAAGATAAATATAAATATCAATTTTTTAAAATAAAAAACAAAATTTTAAAAAATTAATGGAGTATTATTTTTTGATAATAAAATTAAAAAAAAATTAAAAAAAAATTAATTGAAATAAAATAAAGGACCAAGAAATAATTTATGTGTTAAATTGATATAGTAAATGGGTCATGTATTATTTGTAATGAGTTATTTGATTGAATATAATAAATGAGTCATGTGTTATTTGTAATGGGTTATTGGATTGGATATAGTAGTTACATATATTGAATTGGATATAGTAGTTACATACATGTAACTGGTACACAAGAGTGCAACTCTTTATTCTCATGGAATAATCTATAAATAGAGGTTTAAATAAATGAGTTGAAACTCAATTGTGCTAAGTTTTATGAACTCCATGAGAAATTCAGTAAACTTAAGTCCCGTGGACTAAAAAAATCTTACATAATCCTAATTAGGGCTTTTCCATTTTGTTTATAGTAAGGGGAATTTGTTCATAAATAACACACTTCAGTCGATTATTACAAATTCAAAGTTCACCCAATTAAGTGGGTGTATTGGTTGTAGAGTCTATATAATTTTTTTTAACTTTTAAAGTTAAAAGATATTCAATCCGAATTTTTAAAAATCTTTAAAAATTTTGAGATATTATTAGCAATCGAGATAAGCAAGATGAATGAAATTGATTCTGAATGAAGGGATTGACTAGGTTTTACAAGAATACCGAAAAATGAATTCTAAAATGTTCTTTATCACTATTTATATATTTTATAATATACTGTAATAACTTCTAAAATGCGCTTTATCACTATTTATATATTTTATAATATAATAACTAGCTAACTAATGAAACTAACAACTCTTGTTTATGGAAAAATATCGCTTTTGGCCACTGAACTTTACCACTTTTCACATTTGATCACCCACATTTCATCACTATCAAAATTGGTCACTCACTTATTCGTCACTATCAAAATTGGTCACTCACTTATTCTTTCTCTATCAATTTTGATGCTGCTGTTAGAGAATCCGTCATTTACTAACGGAGAAAAGGTTTTGAGCCGCCAACTTTTATTTTCCCTCTTTTAATTCCTTAATTAATCCTAAAACCCCCCAAACTTTTTTTTTTTTTTAAATTTTACTGAATTTATCTTCAATTAATATTACTGTGTGGGTTAAGAATAGATTATCAAACCCAAATAAGTATAAATGGGGAAATGAATTCTAATAATTTACTATTTTGAAATACGTTTTTATTCCCAATCATTATACAAATTTAATATGAAAATCAGTAATTGAAATATTATTCAAAAAAGTCTGAAAAACAGAGTACAAAAGCAAAGTCTGAATAATTTTCAACCACAGTGAATACAATAATTATAAACCATCCAACTACACACCATAATTATAAAAACTGAGTACATAACTAGTACATGGCCACCACAATTTGACTAATTTGGCTTGCCATCACTCTTAGCTAGATTTGACATAGTGATGTAAAACCCACCACACCAGGTGACTTATATGGGAAAGAGTGGCAGTGGTTCATCAAAATGACCAAGAAAAATACCAAAAGGAAAAATAAGTGAGAGTGATGGCAAGCCAAATTAATCAAATTGTGGTGGACATGTATGTACTCTGTTTTTATAATTATGGTGTGTAGTTCGATGGTTTATAATTATTAGAATTCATTTTCTCATTTATACTTATTCGGGTTTGATAATCTATTCTTAACCACACACAGTAATATTAATTGAAGATAAATTCAGTAAAATTTAAAAAAAAAAAAAAAAAAATTTGGGGGTTTAGGATTAAGGAATTAAAAGAGGGAAAATAAAAGTTGGCTGCTCAAAACCTTTTCTCCGTTAGTAAATGACGGATTCTCTAACAGCAGCATCAAAATTGATAGAGAAAGAATAAGTGAGTGACCAATTTTGATAGTGACAAATAAGTGAGTGACCAGTTTTGATAGTGATGAAATGTGGGTGACCAAATGTGAAAAGTGGTAAAGTTCAGTGACCAAAAGTGATATTTTCCCCTTGTTTATTTATCTTTACAGGTATTCAATACGAATTTTAAAAAGTTTTCAAAAATATTTATGTATTCAACCGTCTATGAATTTTTTTTTAATTCTCTTCCAAAAATATAAATAGATTTCACTCTCCAAAATCTCTTCTAAAAATCAGAGATTTCAACGTATTCTCTCAGAGAACTTTGAAAACGAAAGGTCAAAAGAAAAAATCTTTTGTTGTTCTTCTAACAAAGCTACTAAGCAAATCTTTTGTTGTTCTTTGTTTTGGATTTTGAGTATAGATTGGTTGAAGTTATTTGCTATTACTTTGACATTTTGTTTTGGGTGATTTTGGGGTAGGTGTGTGTGTGGAGGGTTGCACATGAGAAATGTTTGATGTGTGAAAATATTGCGGTTGATTTAGGTTATTTAGCATTATTCTCTGTTAATAAATCTTTATTTCTTTATAAATTATTTTGAGTGATTTTTCTTACAAGGAAATAATAACTCACGGTTTGGTAGATTTTTGTTTGTTCTGTGATGGAGACTCGACTGTTAACCAGATTTTTGATTTACTTTTTTTTTTACAAAGATTATTAGAAATATAATATTAACCAAACTTGTATATATCTTTTAATATTATGTTCATCTTTGTCTTTCAAATATTTTGTAAATTCATGTAAATCAATTAAAAAAAAAAGTGTATTTCACAGTCCTGTCAAGTTTATGAAAATTCATATAAATAAAAAAAAATAGTTAAATTTTGCATGAAGTATATGAATTTTCTAAATCCACAAACTTTTTAAAGTTTAAAAAAATTCCATAGAATTAAATTGAATACACCCCTTGATTTAAATTGATTTGATTTTTTTTAGCAAAAAAATGGAGTAATAGTTTGTGAGCCCATTTAACTCAATTATACTTTTATTCATATGTTAAACCATGCTAGGTGAACACGTGGTAGTTGTTTTACAACAAAAAATATTACAGAGCAAAAACGTACACGCGAAATCTTCGAGTTGAGTTTTGTGGGTTTACGTTTTACATTTTTTTATCTATAAATCACGTCGAGTTGAGTTTTTATTTTTAATTTTTATTAGGGGTCTTCGAGTTGAATTCTGTGGATGTATTTTAGAACATTTGTTATAAATAAAATCTGTTGTTTAAATTTATAAGAGAGAAAATGTAACATGCCTATATTTTTAATTAAATGTGACAGCTTTTATTACATGTGGTACTCAGACCTCAGTCACCAAATATGTCGGAAAACTTCAATTTTTAAACACACGTTCGAGTTGCACGTGTTAGTTTTTGCCTTTTCGGAGAAATTTTTTATTCTTCGACCAAAGGAATGTAAATTGGACAAAAATAATGTAAATTGAACATCTTAGAGGGTATTTTTTAAAAATGAAATCTAAAAAAAATTTAAAATGGAATCCACCTAAATTATCGGAACTATTTTAAAATTTTCCCTATAAAAAAGATACTATAAAAAAATTTAAAATGGAATCCACCTAAATTATCATCATATACTCTAGACTATCATAAAATATGATAAGCGTATTTAAAATAAAGGGTTGATGTTATGTAACTAGGCTAATTTGCTGTTTGTGTGTATATATTTACAAGATAATATTTCTTATCATTAATTAATTGTGTTAATTATATAATTAAGCTACATCTATACTGTAAAGTAGAAAATGTGCTTTTTAAAAGGTGTTTTGCTGTAAGTGGTGTATGGGCATAATGGTTATAAATTTGTCTCTTTTGCCCTAGGAAGTGGTGGCAAAAAAATTATTATCCTGGATGAAGCAGAAATGCTGTACTAGGTTGGACAAATTTTAATATAAATAAGTAATTATAATTACTAAAAGCCTATCTTTTCCTTTCCACAAGCATTTGTATGCAGTACAAATTTAACTTTTAGTGAAATATGTTATTTAATACTCCATATATATAATATTAAGAGCAAAAACAAACCAAATTACAGTAACAATATAAAATAATTGTTTCATTGTTTGGGAGTAATATATATATAATATATGCCCTGTGTTTTCAATTATTTATTAGGGGGTTAATTTTGTAGTTCTTTGAAGACATTATTATATATATTAAAATCTCATTTACTTTAATAAAATATTATTCTCAAGTATATATGTGGATATCATTCATTGTATTTAAGTATCAAACAAATTTTGTTTACATACAATCTGACGTTATAATAATGACCTATGGATGTTATAATATAAAATTTTGAACTAATATTTTTAAACTCGAGATATATTATTATTATATATATAAAAAAAAATTGTACTACTACTTTCTCTTACAAATGCTAACATGATGGCTTGACCTGTCGGAACAGAATTATTCAGTTCTGATGAGTTCGCACCATAGCACTGGTGTTAGAGTTTTATTCTGACTTCAATTAAAACTTCTTCGTTAATTGAATAATGGAATATTAAAGGCTGCTACAGTGTTACTACATTTTCTGTTATTTGAAGAAATGAGAAATGACCCCTCATTAATCCAAATATTGCACTTGAAGGCTGCTCAACAAATCATTAATTCCTCAATCAACCCCAAAACTTTTCATAATTTCATCAAGAGTGCTAATGTCCAAGTTTATAGTAGGATGATTTTATTAAAAAGTGGGGCCAATCAATCTAGATAAAATGTGTGATGGGTTTCAATAAAAACATGGATATCTTAATATCTCTGACTCTGTTTTAATTATGTTTTGTTTGGGTTGATGGAATCCAATTCTTTTTAATACGAAGCATGCTGTATTGAAAGTGACTTGGCCCCAAACAGCACCACAAACCAATGCATGGTTGATCAATCCCCTTCTTGGACCCTATTGTAAGAATGAGATCAACATTGGGGTAAATCTGTCATTTTAAAAATATTTTGTAGCACTTAATCATCTTTTTTAGTAAGTGACACATTACTATATTGCAAATAAAGTAGGTGTCACATTACTATATTGCAAATAAAGTAGGTGAATGAGATGGGATTATCAAATTCCACAAGTTTGAAATTTTGACATGCATTTAATGGTTTGAGACCACACACAAAACATGCCTAATGAAATCATGTTATATATGTTGTTTACGAGGGTTTAGATTCGATTGAATGTCACGAGTTCAAACTGTACGTTTATGCATGTCTATGTTTTTATCGAGCTTGCAAGCTATTGTATGAAGGTGATTCTTGAATAAACAAGAATGATATGAAGTTGTAAATTAAAGTAAAAATTAATGTATGATTAATTAGAAGAAATAGTTGGAAAATGTAGGTCACAAAAAGAGATTGGAAGAGGATAAAAGGGAAATTCTTGTCAGTCACGGGCCAAAAACAAAGTTGATGTTTTGGGCCTATAATAAGATTCTTTTTTAATTTGGGTTCAAACTCACATGCAATATATATACATATGTTTATGTAAAAGGAGAATAATAGAACTATTTATGTGATGGGATATATCATATTAGACTACAACCTAACTAAAGTTCACATAAACTTTGTCCAAATATATATCATGGACGGCCAACATTATTGCCAATGATATGATAGGTACTGTAAATATGAAAGACATGGAAACATGATTTCATGAAATATAATAATAAAATATTTCGGATTGTAATTGATCTAGAAAAGTATAGTGATGATTTATCATAATAAAATAAAACATATGAGATGAAAAGCTAGCTTTATTTACTTTATAGAATATCATCACGAAATAAATGATAAATGATTGGTGTTTGTTTGATGCATGCTCAACATTAGGCCAATAATAAATCAATCTTATTATGCTAAGTTAGGTTGGGTAGATTAATCGATCATCACAAAAAGCCTATTTAGCCGAAGGAAAAGTCCTAGCTAATTAAGTTAACGAGAGCTTTTAGTAAGGACAGGCACCACTTTAACCTTGCTAAATTGTGAGAAAAACCCAGTGTGATCAAGAAATGCTCGAACCCTCGCTAAACAGCACGGGTTTATTGGCCCTCGACAATCCTATTTTTTTATTTAATAATTTCCCTTGGTTACGAACCCAAGACATAGGGGAGACCAAGCACCACACTTACTACTGAGTCATTGATTATTGTGAAAATTGATTGAAATTCTTGTATTTAATTAATTTACATGATTTTATAGAATTTCATACATTGTTTACACTAAGGGCATGTTTGTTTTATGGGTTTAGAGGGTTTAGTGATGAGTTTGATATGTAAACTCATCTTCTCTCATGTTTGATATCTCATAACTTTAAACACTTTGACCCGAATTTTATAAACTAGATTCTATGGGTTTAGGCAACCTAGTCTCCCTTTCGATTTATGAAGCCAAGGTTTACATATCCCACTACATCTAAACTCATCTTATCCCAACCCATGAAGCAAACATGTCATAAATTGCTAAATTACACTTGAAATGAGAAAGGTATGCGTTTTAATATTTTTATAGTAAAAATGATGATTTTTAGAGTGGGAAAATTGTACTTTTAGTCCTGTAGGAATTTTTAAAAATCACTTTTAGTCCTGAGGTTTGTAAATGGTCCTGTTTATTGCAGATTTGGTCCTGTAAGATAGTTTTTGAATTGAAACTGTTACTTTTTGAATGAAAACCGTTAGTTGACCAAAAATATTTCTAAAAAAGTAATTATAATTAAAAAATACAAAAATATTTTTAAAACTAATAATAAATTATATTAGTTTTATTAACATCATACAAAATCAAGAAGAGAACGACACATCAGCAAAATTAAGCAAAAGACGACACATCAGCTTTCTCTAGGTTACAGTCTTACAGAGCACAAAACCCTGGCTTTAAACGGGCCCCCACAAGTACACGGTGAGATTGATCCCCCAAATAAGTCGATATTTGAACCGAATAACGAAACATAAAAAAAATATGAGAGAAAATTGCACTTTTAGTCCTGTAGGAATTTTTAAAAATCACTTTTAGTCCTGAGGTTTGTAAATGGTCCTGTTTATTGCAGATTTGGTCCTGTAAGATAATTTTTGAATTGAAACTGTTACTTTTTAATGAAAACCGTTAGTTGACCAAAAATATTTCTAAAAAAGTAATTATAATTAAAAAATATAAAAATATTTTTAAAACTAATAATAAATTATATTTATAGAATTAAAATATAAATAAAATAAATAGAATTTAAAATATTAATTTTTTACTATGAAGAAACCTCACTAAGTTATATAATTTGAATTTTTTTTATAGAATCTAATTTTTTTAATTCAAGGATTTGAATACTATTAAAAATTACTAAAAAAACAATGTAATTTAAATTTAAATAACTTTTTTCTTGTATTAAAACTGAAATATTTAAAAAATACAAATTTAAAAATAAATTTTGAAAAATAATTTAAATATACAAAAATATAAAATTGAAAAATATACAATTTATATTCAAATATAATCTCCAAATTTAAATTAATTTTTAACCCCATATAATTTGAAAATACAAAAATAATAATAATAATAATCAAGCCAAATACTTTTTTTTTGCATTGATTTGAGATCAATTTCAGATTTAATTGAATAATTTAATTTTGATTTTATATATAATTGATTACATTTTTAGATCATAAAATTATTTTAAGAAAATTTATCGATTTTAAATAAATTGTTAAAATATATTTGGTACTTTTATAATTATAGTGATATTACCAAAATTTTAATACGATATTAGGCTTTTGGGTGTGTTTTAAGGAATTTCACGCAATTTTCTTCCGTTAAAAAAAATGTAAATTTATTATGAGATTAAAAGTGTATGAAAAAAGATCGAAAGTGATTTAATCTTATTCTTACAGGACCAAAAGTAAAATCTTTAACGGTTTATGCAATTTTCCCGTTAAAACTAACGGAAATAACTACAACACCAAAAGTGTATGAAAAAGGATCGAAAGTGATTTGAGCTCATTCTTACAGGACCAAAAGTGCAATTTTCCCTTTTTAGAGAAGAACACGTCTCAAATAATATTGTGGAGTCAACCGAAGCGATAAATCGAGAAGGAGTCGAAATGAGAAAAGATGAAAAGGTAAATTAATCTGGGCTTGACAATTAATTTATTAGGCCCATTTAATTAAATTGTTTATTAGTCGTGAGAGGCAAATTTTGGAGAGCACAAATAAAATCAATTGGGCCAATTTCAAAACTAATATCCAGCCCATTAATTATGGAGCCCAAGTGCAAGTGCCTATTTTAAAACTACTGTATATCACTAAAACTATGTTACTGTATGACCAAAGTTTTATCACTAACGGGGTGTTTACTTTAGGTTTTGAGTGGTTTTAAAAATCGGATTTTTGAAATCCCGATTAATAGTAATATGAGTGTTTCTTTTGAATTTTAGAATAGTGGAGGATTTAACTTTATGTCAAATCAAGTTGTAAGATTGAATGAATTTGTATTATTATATTATTATTTGGTGAAATTATAATGATTAGTTGATTGTGTAATGATTAAATGTATTATATTATTATATTATTACATTATTACATTATTATATTATTATATTATTATATTATTGTTGAGAAATAATATAATGATTGAAGTAATATTATATAAATATAACTTTATGTCAAATCAATATGGTTGATAGGGGTGGTTTTGAGTGGATTTTGAAAACCGGTTTGATCATGTAGTGGTAATACTTTGATCTTGTAGTAACAATATTTTGATCATGTAGTAAACCACTTGTTTGCGACCCGCAAATTTTCTGAGCAATCCAAATTCGGGCTTATGACCCTTATTTTATTTTTTAATTTTCTTAGTTAGACATATTTCATGTGGTGAAATATTTGGGCTTATGACTTTTTTTTCTTTTATAATTTTCTTAGTTAAACATATTTCAAGTGGTGAAATATTTCACACAAGCGTTTCTCTTTGATATATACTCAAATTACTGATTTTTTAGTATTCAACATGAAACGGTATACCAGTATATATTGAAATACTGATCAATTAAATAATAATTTGTAATTTTATATTATTCCTTAAAATAAAATAACTTAAAACTTAAAAACTTTGATAAAATAATTAATTAACATTTCGATATAAAACATGCTTCAATAATTTTGGTATGATTCGATATATCGATGGATCAATATTTTTTGTATTGATTCATTTGAAAAAGTACGGTATACAATATGCCATTTTTCATACCAAATTTTTTATCAATTTTTTAATACCCAATTTTTCAATATTGTGGTATGATTCAATATTATATATAGTTGGATACAAAAATAAATCGAATCCCTGGAAAGTAGGTGATAGACATTTATAGCCTCTACATGAATAAATGGGAGTCCTTTTTGGCTTTTAGCTCCAGTGATTGGAGACAATCATGAATGAATGAATGAACGATGGAGTATCTTTCTTTAGAACAAAGACATTGTTTGTAAATTCAATAAATTACTTACTTTTAATTTATTTTTTTCACAGTTTTTAAATAAAAAATTATTAATTGTATTTACAAATATTCCTAAAATATGGTATAAAAGGCGAGTTAAAGTGTAAGTTGAGTTTATCCAAAGTATAATTCAAATTCCAGAGCACCTTCACTAACTTTGGAGTGAGTTGTGGTTGAATTATACTAAGAAATAACGTATTTTATGTAAATTAAGTTGTTGGTGGAAAATTCAAGAAAATAAAAACATAGAGAGAGAAAAAAAATGTGTGATAATTGATGTAATTTTATGTAAAAGTATGAATAATTGTTAATAAATATAAGGTCCATCACAACTTGCTAAAAAAAACATAAAAGTTTAAAGAGAACACTCAAATAGCAAAATGTATAACTTAATGGTGGACGGATGGAGCATTTTAATATGATTGGATATTATATAAAACAATTTTACGGTAGAGCTCATAAGTCATAACTATCACTTTATGATAAAATAATTTATACGATTAAATTATTAGGTTTTAACGAAATAACTAATACGGAGTATTTCATTTGTTTTCAAATAAATGTCGTTTTAGGGGTTTACTTTTATTTCAAAATAAGTGCTGAGTTTGCAATATTTAATTTGTACTATTAATTTTCTAATTTAATTAGCACATGTGTATCCCTAAAAAAATTGTTACTTAATGAAGAATACTGTTTTCACCCACACTTTATTAAAAGAATATAATATTCATTGTTTTTAAGATTGGAGAGAGATTTTGAAAATAAATATTTCTGTTTTAGATATCTTATCTTAATACTCTATATTTGTGAGAATATAATGGGACACGTGTCACAATTCTATCACTCTACACAATCTCTCTCTTCATCAAAATCGTCTATTTCAAAATCCCTGCATTCTCAGGCATTCTGATTAAAAAAAATTAATTTTTCTATTTTAATCTCAAAATTATAAATTATAATAATTATTTTTAATCTCTCTCCCCCTCAAATTCTTTTATTTCAAATCTTAATACTCTATATTTGTATATTTGTGAGAATATAATGGGACACGTGTCACAATTCTATCACTCTACACAATCTCTCTCTTCACAAAATTGTCTATTTCAAAATCCCTGCATTCTCAGGCATTTTGATTAAAAAAAAAAATTAATTTTTCTATTTTAATCTCAAAATTATAAATTATAATAATTATTTTTAATCTCTCTCCCCCTCAAATTCTTTTATTTCAAAATCTCAATATTGTCAAGCATTCCTATTAAAAAAAATAATAGACACGTGTCACAATTTCATGCTCTATCACAGACTCTCTCTTCACCAAAATCCTCCATTTCAAAATCTCTGCATTCTCATTCTCAGGTATTCTGATTAAAAAAATATATATTTCCTATTTTAATATCAAAATTATAATTAAATTTTTTTAATTATAATTATTATTTTTAATCTCTCCCCTCTTCAAATTTTTCCATTTCAAAATCCAATATTGTCAAGCATTCTTATTAAAATTTTATAATTCTCCTAATTTGTTTATCACGGTTCTTTCATTATTTATTAATTCAAATCTTAATATATATCTTAATCTTAATTATATATTTATTATCATATATTTGCAAACATTTTAACAAGCACGTGTTGCAAATTGATTGGTCTATTGCAATCTATTTTTTCTCAAATTCCTCCATTTCAAAATCTATTTTTTCTCATTAATTTCACATTTTATTAATTTTTTTATTAATCTTAATCATTAACCTAACATACATTTTTTAATCTCATATTTTAAATGCATAATTTTGAATATTAAAATTTAAATGAAATTGAACTTTTGAATTTAAACCGAACTTTTAAAATGAAACAGAATTTCCGCATAATCTTCTATGGAGTATTCTATATAAATCTCAACATCTTTCTTTCATTTCAACAATCATAATTTTTTTTTTCAATTTTAGTTTTTCCTTCTCCCACATATATATGTAGCCTAATATGTAGATTTATTCTTTTTCTTACGTATTATTCTTTTTTGTCCATTGATAATCTTCTAATATGTAGATTTTTTCTTTTTCTTACGCATTTTTTTTTGTTTTTCGGTATAATTTTTTTTTCTATCTATTGTTATATGATTCTATTTTTATATGATTCTCTTTTAATTTCTTTCTTAGTATGACTTTTTTTTTTCTTATTTCCTTCTTCAATATGTAGATTTTTTCCTTTTTTTTATGCATTTATTTTTTTTCTTACATATTTTTTTTTTGCCCTATTTTCATCTTAAAATAATAATTTTAATATTATTTACTCCTAATTATTATTTTTAAATTTCAAATCATTTTAATCTTATCTTTTTAATTATTTTATTTTATGCTTTTACAATTTTCTTAAATTTCTCTCATTTTTTCAATTATTTTTCTGTTCTCTCTCTTATTTTTTATTTATAGATTTACAGTTTTTTAAATTATTTTTTCTAAAATGGTAAATTAATTGAAATTGGACGGTAAATTAATTTACGAAAATTATTTTTCTGTTCTCTCTCTTATTTTTTATTTATAGATTTACAGTTTTTTAAATTATTTTTTCTCAAACTGTAAATTAATAGATTTACGAAATTGGACGGTAAATCTATTAATTTACTAAATTGGACGGTAAATTAATAGATTTACGAAATTAGATTTTCTTGATAGTTATTGTTGTATATTTTTAATTATAATATTTTTAATTTAATTATAATCAATCGATAGTTCACATCAATTTTTTTTATTGTCTAACATAAGAGTATATATTTATGACCTTGATATGTTAGGTATTTTCTTATTGTCTTCTTCAGCGTGTCTACAAAAGTTTCTAATGTAAATTATAAAATCAAAATAAAAACAATGTACATTTTTACAATTTTTTTGATCTAAAATTCTTTTAGAAATGTATTTTATATTTGAAGATCATGTAAATTATAAACTTAGGAATATCTCTCACATTGTATTAATTTTTGTTTTATTCATCTGAAGTTGATTATTTCATTTTATATTCAATTTGAATATCCATATTTTAAATGGATGATTCATCTGAAGTTGATTATTTCATTATATATTCAATTTGAATATCCATATTTTAAATGGATGTGTGTATACAGTATACATATTTTAATTAATCAACCTTGAATAAATAGAATTGATATTTATTCTTGATTTATTATTAATATTTTTTTACATATTTAATATATATCAATACTAATTTTTAAATTTATTTATAAATAGGTACGCGTAAAAATTCTAACAGTAAAGTAAAAATTCTAACAATAAAGTTAAATATTAAATGGTTAAATATTAAATGGTGTCTTTGTAGACCCTTCTTTAATAAATAAAGACATTTATTTTGTTAAAGATTTTTTAATTGCATATTATGAAGAATGAAGGGTAAAAAAACTATATGTATTTAACTTTATAAATGATTATCTGGATGTGGATGTATGTATATATAGGGTGTGAATGTATTTTAAAATAATTTTAAAAACTTTCTAAAGTGTATAAAGTATTGTGGATGATTTTAGAGAATTTTAAAAACATTTGAAAAATCTGCGGTGAATGATTTTTAAAAACAATTTTGGAAATTCTCCATGATAAAGGGGAGGTAATATGTGATATCTTTTAAATATATAAATTTATATTTTTATTATTTTCAAATTAACAAATTTTTTAACAATATTTTTTTAAATATATAAATTTATATTTTTATTATTTCTAAATTAATAAATTAATTTTAACAATATTTTTTTATTGTCTTGATATATTTCATAATATTTTTTTTTAAATTGCACGATTTCTCTAAGGAAATGTTTGTTTTGAAATGGAAAATTTCACACGGTTTTACTCTAAAATTTAGATTTAAAATTTTAAAATCTTAACCTACAAAATTCAACCCTATAGATATTTATAAACTTTATATACACTCGAAATAGCTATAGCACAATGACAGTTCCTCTCGCTGGGGGTTAGGGTTTCTCAAGTCTTGAGATAGGGTTAGGGTTTTGGCCCATTACGTTAATTCCTCATTGAATTTGCTCGTTGTTTTCATCTCCTTTCCGTTTCTTTTCTCCGCAAACAGATCTTCAGAGTCTCGGAATCCGGAATTTGGTGTGTTGAGGTTAGTTTTTATTACTTTTGTTTCCTGACGACTGTTTTCACTTCGTTGGTTTTCCTTGCGTTGTTGTGTACTCTACAGGTCTCTATAGCCTTTCTTCTTCGTCCAACGCTCTGATTTAGAAATGGCAATGGAGGAGGTTTTGGATCTGGGGGAACTAGGGGTTCTGCATGGGGATGGTGAGGTCGGATCAATGCTACCGGTGTGTCTTGTAGGTAGGGTTTGCTCTGATAAACCCGTGAACAGCTATGCCCTTATTGATGTGATGGCCAGGTCGTTTAGACCGACAGGAAAGGTATCAGCCCGTGAGTGGGGAAAGGGGGTGTTCATCTTCACATTTGATACAGTAAAGGATAGGGATTGGGTGGTGTGCAACCAGCCATGGCACTTTGATGGTCACCTCTTTGCGATTCGGGCTCTCTCGGGAATAGAACAACCTTCTACCGTGTCCATCTCCCGGGCCTCCTTCTGGATACGTATTTATGATCTGCCTATTGTGTGTCACTCTGAGGGAGTGCTAAAACTGATTGCGGCCAAGGTGGGACAATTGATCGCCTTTGAGAGACCGGATACATCTGCCCCGGAACACTTTCTACGATGCAAAGTGGAGTTAGATGTAACGAAACCATTAGTGAAGGAGATCTCTGTGAATTTCGGGGGGGGTCCTGTTGTTCTGCCGATAAAATATGAAAATCTGCCGCATTACTGCTTCGGGTGTGGGGTCATTGGCCATTTCTTCAAGTCCTGCGTGAAAATGGACAGAGACACTGCAATGGATCAGACATTGTTGGAGTTTGGCCCAGTGCTTAAGGCGACACCTTTGAGACGGCCAAGAGGTACCCGTGTTGACATTGTCTTTGTGTCACCTTCAAGTTCACCACAGGGAGTGCATGGAGCTGAAGCTCACAATCGTAATATCCCACCAGGTCCTACTACACACCAGCCTAGTCCGGATGGGAGAATGGCCGGTTCGAACTCGGAGATTGCTCAAACCTATCCAATCCTTGGTCGTCGTTCAGACCCCCTTCCAGCTCTGATAGCCACCACTCAAACCACCACTACCCAATTCACTACCACAATTCCAACCTCCCACATCTTCAACACCATTATTTCAGCCTTGAAGCCGCTTGAACGTGAGGTTTTCGAGTTATCGAATGCCTTATCGTCTGCTGTTCACCTCTCCAAATCTGGAAGCCCTTTGGCTTTAACCTCTTTGACACCCTCTACATCCAATGATCCTAAAACTTCATATAGCCCAACACATAAGATCGACCTCGTTCCCCACGTTGCCACTGAGCCTGCTAGCCCAAATTTATATCCCGACCGTAACCTTCAGCTGTTCACCCAAAAACCGAGCCTCCCTTCAATCCAAGTCCCACCCTCGTTGAGCTCCCTTTCCAACCAAGAACCCCTATCTGAGCCTACCCGTAAGTTTTCGTGGAAGAGAGCTGCCCGGGGGATAGCAACAATCCTAGAACCGGGATTGCACACCACAGGCGTGAAAAGACCAGCGGCGGAGGGACTTTTCGAAGCCCCCATTGGCAAGCATTTACGGTTGACGGAGATTCTGGAGGATAATATCACTTCTTGTTCGGCGGAGGCTGCAGTGGAGCAGCCCCGCCAAGCATTATGAGTTGCTTGAGCTGGAACTGTCGGGGGCTTGGGAACCCCCGAAAAGTTCCAATTCTGAAGAAAGAGATTCTTTCTAAAGATCCCATGGTGGTGTTTTTATGTGAGACGAAGTTACGAGTGACTGAATTGCAAGGGGTGGCGCGCAAACTAGGCTTTGAGTGCTGCTTGGGGGTAGAATGTGATAGGAGTGGAAATGGAAGGAGAGGTGGCCTCGGGCTGTTATGGAGGACAGACATCTCAGTTACGATCCGTTCATACTCGGCGAACTATATTGATGCCTATATCGGAGACGAGCATCAGTGGAGATTAACGGGGGTGTATGGGTTTCCGGAAGATGGTAATAAGTGGAAGACTTGGCGAATGCTGGACTCGCTGGCGGATGAGCAGGATGTTCCGTGGGTATGCTTGGGGGACTTTAATGAGATAGTATTTGGGTACGAGAAGAGGGGTGGAAACAGGAGAAATGACAGTCGGATGTTGGCTTTTCGCGATTGTTTGGATAGATGTGGCTTGAATGATGTGGGGTATGAGGGCCATCAATTCACTTGGTCCAACAAACAGGCGGGGGAGAATAATATCCAGGAGAGACTGGACAGAGCAGTGGCTAACGAATGGTGGGTTAATCGCTTTCCGAGATCCCGAGTGTTACACCTAACCCAGATAATGTCGGACCATTGCCCGATTTTATTGCAGTGGGAGGGCAGGTGCCAGGCCCCGAATGATGGTCGAACAGCGCACAGATTCAGGTTCGAGGCTTCCTGGCTCCAAGAGGAACAGTGCCCAGAACTTGTTCGCTCGGTCTGGGCGGAGTCAGGAGCCGGAAATGCCTTCAATAACCTGGTTGTGAAGCTTGGTGTGTGTGGGGAAAGGCTAGCAAACTGGGATGCAGAAAATTTTGGGAATATTCCAAGACAGATTCTAAGATGCAAAAAAGAACTTTTAAAATTACAGAGGGGAAGGCAAACAATAGAAATTGTTCAGGCTGCAAGGGCGTTGGAGAATAAAATCAAAGCATTAGTTCGGAAAGAGGAGTTGTATTGGCTGCAGAGGTCGAGGGTAAGCTGGTTGAGGGAGGGAGATAAGAACACAAGTTTTTTTCATAGGATAGCTAGTGGAAGGAAGAAGAGGAACTATGTTCATGATATTATGGGGTCGGATGGGATACGAGTGGTGGAGGCACAGAGTGTCAAACGGGTGTTCTTGTCTTACTTTGAGAAGATGTTTACGGCTTCAGAGACTTTGGACATGGAGGAGGCTATAGGGGCTGTTGAATGCAGAGCGACAGATGGGATGCTGGCGGCGCTAAATCAGCCGTTCACGGAGGCAGAGGTGGTGAAGGCTCTCTCTCAAATGCATCCAACCAAGGCCCCGGGACCTGACGGTATGTCTGCTCTCTTCTTTCATAGGTTTTGGGATGTTGTGGGTCCTTCTGTTGTGTCCTCGGTTCTTAGTGTCCTTAACAATGAGTCTTCTCCTGATATTGTGAATAATACGTTCATTTGCCTCATTCCTAAGAAGAGAAATCCTTTACTGCCCTCTGATTTTCGTCCTATTAGTTTGTGTAATGTGGTGTATAAAATAATCACAAAAACTATAACTAACCGATTGAAACCCTTCTTGAATGACATTATAGATCCGTGTCAATCTGCCTTTGTCCCAGGCCGTTTAATTACAGACAATGCTTTGTTAGCCTTTGAAATCTTTCATCATATGCGCCATAATAAAGCTATGACCCGTGGGTCGTATGCTTTCAAGCTTGATATGAGTAAGGCTTATGATAGAGTGGAGTGGCCTTTTTTAGAAGGGGTGATGAGGAAGCTGGGAATTAATAATGCTTTAGTTAATACTATTATGCGCTGTGTTACCTCGGTCTCTTTTGCAGTCTTAGTGAACGGCTCACCTACAGAGACGTTTCGACCATCGAGAGGGATACGCCAGGGAGACCCTCTATCCCCATTTTTGTTCCTGTTCTGTGCAGAAGCATTGTCTGCCCTAATTAGGCGCCATTTGGAGGATGGCGGGCTGCACGGGGTGAGAATTTGTAGAAGAGCCCCACCTGTCTCGTGCTTGTTCTTTGCCGATGATACGGTGATATTTGGCAGAGCGACACAGGATGAGCTGGCTGTGGTTAAGAGAATTTTACACGTTTACGAGGGTGCATCGGGCCAGGCAATAAACCTAGATAAATCCGAGATTGCTTTCAGTGGGG
The DNA here is from genome assembly GCA_963675135.1 of Galeopsis tetrahit. Classification (NCBI taxonomy): domain Eukaryota; kingdom Viridiplantae; phylum Streptophyta; class Magnoliopsida; order Lamiales; family Lamiaceae; genus Galeopsis; species Galeopsis tetrahit. The sequence continues at coordinate 65,263,272 of OY776124.1, read as the reverse complement.
GAGTATCAGAGGAGAAGGGGGAGGGACTAGCGGATTTTCTGGGGGTACGAAGAGTGGAGGAGCACAATGTGTATTTGGGAATACCAACTAGGGTGGGCCGTTCGAGGGGAAGGGTATTTCAAACGCTGGTGGACAGGATCAACAAGAAAATTAAAGACTGGAAAAGTAGGGCATTATCTATGGCGGGCAAGGTTACGTTGGTACGATCGGTTGTTCAATCAATACCCACTTATCTTATGACCTGCTTCAAAATTCCAGGAAATGTGATTCGCAAGATTGAAGCATCTATTGCTAGATTTCTGTGGGGACAGAAGGGGGAGGAGAGAAGGGTGCATTGGCTGAGATGGGAGATCTTGTGTCGGCCTAAGGAGAATGGGGGTTTAGGCTTGAGGAGGCTGCAGGACTTTAACTTGGCATTGCTGGCCAAACAGGGGTGGAGGTTGCTTTTAAACGACCAATCCTTGTTGGCAAAAACACTAAAGGCTAGGTATTATCCGCGCGGCTCGTTTCGAACAGCCAAGGTGGGCTTCAATGCCAGCTTCACGTGGCAAAGTATATTAGCAGGAAGGGCAGTCTTAGATAGGGGAATGGTGTGGGTGGTAGGCACGGGGGAGGACATTGATATACGCGCAGAACCATGGATATTTGATGGTGCTGACCCTCATTTGCGACCTACACAGATTGTCGCGACTGGGAATTACAGGGTTAGTAATTTTATTAATCCGGAGACACGGGAATGGGACGCGCTCAAGGTGAGGGAGGTATTCACAGAAGAAGTGGGACGCCGCGTGGTTGCGTTGCCACGGCCATTGATGGATCGACCGGACAGATTGATGTGGCGATTCTCTAAGAACGGATATTACACGACAAGGTCAGGATATAACTTTGGCTCGGCTCCAAGGGAATACCCTGCTGAAGATGATGGAATAGGAGAATGGTGGAGAAGGGTGTGGACGATGGGGGTGGCGCCTAAGATTCGGATATTCATATGGCGGGTCTTCCATGATGTTCTACCAACTAACATCAATCTAATATCGAGGTTTATTGATGTGAATCCGATGTGTGGATATTGTGAGGAGGAAGTGGAGACAGGGGAACACGTGGGGCGAGACTGCTGCTGGGCTCGTCAATTTTGGGACCTTGCTGGAGTAAATATGGTTGGACAGCCGGACTGGTCGCTGGGGACGTGGGTTAAGAATATGCTAGACACTATGGCAGAGGAGGAGCAGCGTAATAGATTTGTGGTATTGTTGTGGTTTTTGTGGTATGCTCGCAACTCACGAATCTTTCGGGAAGTACAGTTCACCCAACAAAAAACAATTCAAATGACCGATGAGTATATGGCAGAGTTTCACAAAGCTAATATTAATATCCCACGCCGAAGGACAAAACAGATGAGCAGATGGGTAGCGCCACCGGCGATGTGTTACAAGCTGAACACGGATGCTTCGGTGAGGGGCGAGAACGGTGTGGGCCTTGGGGGTATCCTACGGGATGCGAGGGGGATAGCTGTGTGGTGCTTTGCACAATATGAAACTGCTGTGTGGGAAGTGGATGTAGCAGAAGCTGCAGCTATACGGAGAGGGCTGTTGTACGCTATGGAGAAGGGGGTTGAGGACGTTGTTGTGGAGTCGGACTCGCAGGTTGTCATTAATGCCCTGCTTGAGCCGAAGCCAAACTTGTCATATCTGGGAACCTTAATTAATGATATCGAGGGCTTGAGCAGGAGGTTTAATACTGTTTCGTATTCGTGGACGAGGAGATCGGGCAATTTAGTTGCTCATCGTTTAGCCTTGTATGGATTCTCATGTGAAACTGAGTTTATCTCAGAAGTTGTACCAGCTCATATAGAGCCTGATGTTTTAGCCGATTTGGCCGTCTAATTTATGAAATCTTATTTCCTGTCAAAAAAAAAAAAAAAAACTTTATATACATTCCTATATAAAATTATTTTACAATGTCCATTCTTATTAAAAATATTTTTAATTTTACAATTAAAATTATAATTTTATTAATGCACATTTTATTAATATATTAAAAAAATATTATAATATATAGAAATATAAATACAATAATATAGATTCAAATTTATAGATATGTAATTATATTAGAATAAAAAAAAATTATTCTCACAAACTCTAACAAATAAAAAAGATATAAAAATTAATATAGTATTTAAAATTATTATTTTAATAAACTAACTCTAATTTTAATAAATCAACCCGCGTAAAAACGCGGATATAGGGCTAGTATATTATAAAATACATCCAAAATTCATGTCAGTAGCTAGTAGGGTCTTTATTGTTAACGAAGAAAGACGATGTGTTAATTAAATTAGAAAGGATGAACACCCTTTCTAACTATGGAAAAACCCAACTCAAAAAGTAATAGCTAGATCATACGTCTCATCTAAGTATTTACATGTGTCACCGGAATTGTTTGTGTGGTGTCGATAATTTGAAAATGAGTCTATTATACACCTGGAGATGCTTCATAGTTCATACTACCTATGTTCTATTTAAAAGCTACAAAAACTTTTGACACATAAATTATGAAATATAGTAGTAAATATATAGCGGATAGTTAAAGTACAACAAGATAGAAAGATGTGAAAAAACAAAATGTAGAAAGAGAGATAGAAATAAAAAAAAATAGAAAAAGATAATAAATTTTGCTAATAGACAAATACGAAAATGTGTTGGGACTGACCAAAAATAGCCTTAGAGAAGGATGTAGGTACTATATATAAGCAGTAATAAAGTTTTCGCTACGGTACTCGTATAATAATAAAAAAAAATTAGGTATTCAATATTTTACCTAAAGTTTTCGCTATGGTACTCGTATAATAATAAAAAAAAAATAGGTATTCAATATTTCAAGGTAAAGTCTAGTATGCACTCGAGTGCATGTTGTGCACCCTAGTTCATGTGTACTTTTCAGTTTTACTGACTTACACTTTTTGGTAAATGGTGTTGCACTTTTCAATTATTACTAAAAATATTATTATACAGTTTAATAACTGAAAAAAAGTGCAACACCATTTACCAAAAAGTGTAAGTCAGTAAACTGAAAAGTGCAACATGGACTAGGGTGCACAACATGCACTCGAGTCCATAGCAGACCAACCCATATTTCAATAGAAGGTATGAAAAGATATATCAAAACTTCGGTATAGAATAATATATCAAAATAGAATGCATCTTATATATATACTTCCTCTCTTTCAGAAAGATTATTGTTTTAATTTGTTGTTTGATATAAAATTAAAGAACATATTTTTTTAACACATTTACCCTATAATAATGTTTATCTTTCCTTTGTCTTTCCTCTTCAATATATATTTTCATAATTCACTCTAAAACATATCAAAACAAAAAAAGGATAAAGAAAAGATAGTGTCAACTTACCTCTCGAAAGAAAAAGAGAGAAAAGAGGGATACACCTATACATAAATATATTTTCAATAAAAATGAGAAAAAAATGTAGAAATTTACCTAGAGGTGTTTAGGAATATCAATGATAATTTTATCTAAAAGACAAACATTTTAAAACAAGATTTAGGATCAAATTAAAGCGATGAATAATATGCTTCTAATTTGGCATTGAAAAAAAAAATAGTTTGCCAAGTGACCACACATAACCAAATTTTGGGAGAAAGATATGGTTTTGTTTGTTTGTGGGAGTAGTCAATTTTCCAAATAAATCCAAACTTGTTTAAGTGGTCCAGGCATGTTTTTGGCGTAATTATGAAGCACAACTATATATTCCGATATCATTAATTCCCAAGATTTAATTTTTTACTAGCGTCGACATCTTTCACAATTACAATCAATTAATTAGTTTTTTTTTTTAATTAGCTAGGCAGTTCTACTTCTGGCCTAAAAATTATCTAAATAATTATAAAATTAAATAATGTAAAAGAGGGTGGTTATTTTTGAGATGTGATAAGATAGTTGCCACAAGCCTCTTTTTTTTTTTTTTTTTGAACAGTAGTTGCCACAAGCCTCTGATTTTAAAGATTGACATAATGTATTTTTATTTTGGTTGAATTCTTTTGTACCTATTTGAATTTTATATTTATTTTGTTAATTAACTATATATATTTTTAAAGGAAATGTAAAAATAGGTGGTTAGAAGATTATTCAAATTTGTTAATCCTTTTTTTTAAGCAACAATACGTTTCCTTCTTATTTGCATAAAAAAATATTTATTTCCTCTACTTATAAGCTTTCCATTTTGTCATTTTAATTCGTTCGTCTATAAATTATTTATTTTTTTATTCTCACTTCATTTTATATTTACATTTTCTCTCTATCTCTATTTTTCTTTCATTCACATCACTTATACTATATCTATTATTTAATTATTTTTCTTAATCCATATATCAAAAAATAATTAGAAATTTATGGCCATCCCCAAAATAAATTCGAATCATAGGGGTACGAGTACAACAAAATCTGAGAGCGGTCCGAGTTTTAAATAGGGAGTGAAACTGACGTCACAACTATTGAATGCCCCCACAGAATCGGGTGCGGATAGACCTTTTAATCTTACAATTTGTCTATTTTCAATTTACTAGTACGGCACCCGTGCTGACGCACGGACAGTTAGGTTAAAAAATGTCACAACATTTTAAATTTTAATTTTTTATAGTGTCATATATAATTTATTCATTTTATAATATCACTTTTTTGTTAATATATATATATATATATATATATATATATATATTAACCAATATTTATTATAATATATCGAATTTTAAAAAATAATAAAATTTAAAATTTTAAGATGTTGCTTATATCATTTTTAGATTAAATTATTAATCTTGAAATTTAATTAAATCGATGTCTTATACTACTATATATATTTAAAGATAACATATAAGTATATAAAAATTAATGTCTAATATTTAAATATATGTATATTTTATGACACGAAAAAATGATTAAATTATTATAAAGTGTTAAAAAATATTACAGTAATTTTAGTGATATAAATTACATTCAATTAAATAATGCAATAATCTAATATCAATAGTAATTTAATGAAATATAAATTAAGAAAAAAAATATCTAACTTAAAAATTAAATTATTATAAATTCATACATTCCTAAAAACTTAATGAAACATTACGTTATTTGTGATATTACAATCACAATTGTTGTCAGTAGTATTTTCAAATCATGACAGTTTGTTATTTTAGATACAACTACATATAATTGACCATGACTAAATACAAATTAAAAAAAAAAAAACACTTACATTAGAAAACGATTGCCCCTGATTTTTATTAATAGTCATAGCATATGACACAATCAACATAAACTGTCTACGTTGAAACTTGAAAGAAAATCTATGATAAAAAGGTATCAATGTAAGTCTCAGTATCAATACCAATTGTCCACCACTACTTCCACTTAGAATCTTACCTTCGAGAACTTTATCATCCAACCGGTTATAACCAACCTAACCATATAATAAAATATTATATTATAAATTTATAAATAAAATAAATGAACATTTTTAAACGATAGAAAATAAAAATAAAGAGAAAGATACACAAATCTGGCTTCATTGCATATGTCGCTTGAGTGATCTATATTTCTCAATAACATTGCAAGTGTTACAATTTTCAAATTAAATTCATGATCAGGTACACCAGAACACTTCAAACTATTCAAAAATTTAGGAGTATGGACATTAAACAAATTATCAACATTCAAATTAGATCTGGAAGGATTGTTAGAGTACAAACAAATGCGTGATTCTTTTTCATTTAACTAAATCGTGTGCTCATTTATTGACCTAACAACATTTAACGTGGGTCCAAGAATAACTCTACTTTGTAAATAGTCATGGTCATCCATCATATTTTTAAATTCAGGATAAAGGCTAACAACAATAGTAAAAAACGGATCATCACCACCCTTTAGCAAAATATCCTTATGAATTTGTACATCACACCTGTTCTCAGTTTCAAATCCTATACTACCATCTCTAATAGATGATATAATTCAGAAAAATAATTCAATTAATGTACAACTTCATCAGATCTCAGGGTTTGCAACCTCATGTTCTTAGTAAGTTTCAAAAGAGTACAATCGTTCCACAATTTAAATGAATTAATAGTAGCGTGAACGATATCCTGCCTCATTCCTTTTGGAATAACGGGTAATATCTAACAAAAATCACCTCCAAGCACAACAATCTTATTGTCAAAAGGCAGTTCAAATGACAATGGATCTGTGAGCTGCATAATATCCTTCAAAATCGCATTGAGAGCCTCAATACAATATTGGCACTTCATCCCATATTATAAGACCACATTTAATCAACAACTCAGCAAGATAACTTCCTTGATGAATATTGCACGTAGAATCTTTAGTAACATCAATTGAAATTACAAATCTAGAATGAGAAGTACATCCACCAGTAAAGAGTGAAGCTATACTACTCAAAGCTACATTAATTACAATCTTGCCTTTAGATCTCAAACATGTACACAAAGTCTTCCATATAAAAGTTTTGCATGTTCCACCATATCCATAAATAAAAAATACACCACCCTTACCGGACTGAATGAACATAATTATTCTATCATACACATCACGTTGTTCATCACTAAGTTTGTAAATTAATCAAATTCTCATACTCTAAATTCAAATCTAATATGCTGTATGAAAACTCATTCAAAATCAATCTATTTCTATATGAAAAGTTTGGATCATGGTTTACCATCGACATGTCTTCAAAATCTTGCAAAGACTTATCAAGAGTCTGCAACATATTATCATTTTTAATCAAACAACAACTCTTGATTTCATCATTTGTCATCATTAATTCTAAAATAAATCAATATAATTTTTTTTTATAAGTAAATGAGTGATAAATTTATGCAAAGTAATTGAAATTTAGAATAGACATGTATATTTAAATTGTTAAATAAGAATATAACAAATCACATTATTATATATTATATATGTTTACATTAAGTTGATTATTTTAAAATAAATTAATATAAAATATTTGATTTTTTAAAGTAAATGAGTGATACTTTTATGTAAAATAGTTAAAATTTAGAATTAAATTGATATTTATATTTGATATGATAAATAAGCATATAATGAATCATATTATTATTTATCATATATACCATTTAAAGATTTACCTTTGATGTTTCAATAAAAATAATTTTACATTATAAAAAATTAATTTAATATTAATATATGAATATTTTTCACTAATACACGTCATTATTATTGTTTTAAATAAATAATTTGATTTTAAGTGTTATTGATCTAATAATTAATAAATGCTACTCCCTCCGTCCCAACTTAACTTTCATACTTACTATTCACCCCTTTTAAAAAAAATATTATAATAAATATAATTTTGAGATATAATTTTATAAAAAAATAAATAAGTGAGTTAACTTGTGTGTATGTATATATACCATAAAAATAATAACATTAAATATAATATTTTAGATATTGTATGAGTAGAGTTTCTAAAGGAGCGAAAAAGTAGGTATGAAAGTTAAGTTAAAACGGAGGAAGTAAAATATTATATATATATATATATATATATATATATATATATATAAGAACTACGTATATGAATCAAATCTTCATTTAACATTTTATCTTTTATTAACTATATTTTTCTTAAATAATATTAATAAAATAAGTAAAAAGATCGATTACCTAATTTTTTCTATTCATAAAATCAAAATTATATATATAACAAATTAATATCAAAGTCAAATAAAATTTACAATCATAAAAAAAAATTGTTGTATTCCTAAAAATTTAATTTTTAAGGTTAATATTAAAGTATGTGAAATAATTTAATCAATCAACACTACAAAATTTGGCTCAAATTGCAAGGGAAATTACCGAGGGAGATAAATTCCTTACAAATAGCAAGAGATGGGCCTAGGGATTTAATGGGCAAGGGAAAATACCTAGGGAAGAAAAAACCCTAGCTAAATGTCTAGGGAAACTAAATCCCTTGCCATTCCCGAGAATATTGGCAAGGGAATTTAAATTTAAAAATTTTCAAGGGGTGGGCCCTTGCTAATTGTGACATGTCAATTAATATTATTGAGAGTTTTTTTTTTTTTTTGAGAGTAATATTATTGAGAGTTAGTGGGCCTTAATTAGTAAAACTCACGGTCAATCCAATGTAATATATATATATAATTGACCTTCTTCCTCAATCCTCACAGAGTCACAGACTGCGTGAAACCCTCCCCCTCGAGTTCCAGCCGACGCAAGAGCAACTGATCGAGCTCAATTTTTACGGTTTCTTGCTCTACTCTTCGTCGTGGTCATTTCTACGGTATGTTTTCTTATTTTAATTGATTAAATTAAAATTTATATATATATATATATATATTTGTATGCATATATATATATGTATATTTGTATTATATGTTCTGCATAAAATCCATTTATTTGAAGAAAACATGCAAATGTTGGTTACATGTGAATTTGAGTATTACTGTTAGTCATTGAATGTTTTATTAACAAACATAATTTTGTAAACATAGCAGATTTGTAAAACAGTGTGTGATTCATGTTATTAATTGGATGATATTTATTAAGATATTATATTAGTTATATTGTAGCATAATGCACGTGAGTTAGTTTGTAGATTTGGATAATTATCATAATTTGTTATGGGCAGAATTATATTTTGTTTTGTTAATCACACGAGAACAAATTGATAAATATTATCCAATACATATTCCATTAATTATCCCAAAAATAAATTCCAAACCAATTATTGAATTTTAGTTCGGTGAATTTTGAGTATGACTTTGATTACTATTTTAAAATATTAGAAAAAGTAAGATAATTTTCCATAATTCCCGTAACCAAAGGCGGACATTATATGTACCCCAATTTTATTTTTTTTACTATGTATATATACCCAATATATATTAATAATATATATGCTACATGACCGAAAAATTAACAGCATTAGCCTATTAATTAGAGTTGCAGCCACCCATTACTAATTAAAAATATTATAAAAAAATTAAAGAAATATCAAATTTAGAAAAAGTCAAGATAGTTTTCCATAATTCCCGTAATAAAAGGTGGACATTATATATAACCAGAAACTGTACCCCAATTTTTTTTTTTACTATGTATATATACCCAATATATATTAATAATATATATGCTACATGACCGTAACAGCATTAGCCCATTACTAATTAAAAATATTATAAAAAAAATTAAAGAATATCAAATTTAACAATTAACATCACAATCCTCCTTTCTCGCGGCGAACAAGCGGCGAACAATTAACAACAATTAACAGCAAATCTGAATAACAAATTGCATATCTTAGAATTCTCAAGAAAGATCTCAAAATATGAATTCAAATAGAGTATCAAATCAAATCATCATCTTTTACAGCCCACATTTCATTTGTACTCCTTTTCTTGACAGCAAGACTTATAATTCCTAAAGAAAAAGAAAAGATAAATCCCAAACTAACCACCGAAACCGTACAAAGTCCTCCCCTGCCTCTTCAGAGCATAAACCACATCCATGGCGGTAACAGTCTTCCTCCTAGCGTACTCAGTGTAGGTAACAGCATCACGAATCACATTCTCCAAAAAGATCTTTAATTTTGTGATGGTGTTCTTTAACATTGTCTCATGCCTTTCCTCTCTGAATCTTTCTTCTACCTCATCCTATTCCTCTCCTTATCCTCGTTTCATCACTTTCTATTTGTCTTGAACGGAAAAATTAACAGTTTTGATGTGATTCCTGACTTTGTGGATGATGAATGGCATCGCAAGGATTAGTTTCTTCTGTGTTGGATGCTGAGTTCAATCTAAAAAATTGATGCTTGGGTATGTGAATCGCTGTGTCCATTCATTTGAGGTATGGAAGGTGTTCGATGAAATGTTCAAGTCTAAATCACAATGTGGAGATAAAGTTATGTGAATGGTATCATCATCAACCGAAATAGTGAAAAGATACGAATAGGATTTTACCAACGATTATTCGTTTTTTTCTTTTTCTTTTTTGTATTTCTTATCTCTTAAGGCCCGGCCATAAATAATAAATTTAACTCAGAAAAAAACAATTAGAGACCTACGTTGTAAATAAAAATAAGGAAAAAAAATTAATTAGGTTTTTACTAATATGACTAATTTTTTGTTTTATCATCGTGTATTACTTTAGTTTGATATTTTTATTTAGTGTTTTTTCCTTTTTTGATTTTTTGAGTGTTTGCCATCTATGATGATTTATCGTGAGATGATGTTTTTAAAAAAAAAAGAGATTTTTAGCAAAAATAACTTAACAAAAATGACATCAGCCCTGAAATGCGCTTCACGCCTCCCCTTCTGGCGAGACGGCGAATGGCCGGCTTTGTGATTCCCTGAATGTTATCGCGGAGAACTTTCCGATGACGCTTAGCTCTGCCCTTTCCCAAACCCTTGCCTCCTTTGCCTCTTCCCGACATTTTCGATTCTGAGAAATTAGGGCTAAATTGTGATGGAGATTGGAATTTAAAGTTTCATAAATGAAATTGATGCTAAAAAAATTAGAAATTTAGGGCTTTTTATGTAACTTATATTTTACAATTGTGTATTTTTTTTATAGAATTGTAGAATATATATATATATATATACATTTGTGTGTGTGATTGTATTCTCATTTTTGTATAATTGAATTAGAAAACGAGAGACGAAACATAAAAATCAAAGAAATCAAATGCTATGAGAAAACAATCCCCACTTTATAAAATATATTTTATTTATATATAAATTAAAGTACTTAAAAATAATTAATTAATCTTAAATTTTTTATCGATATTAACAGATGGACATTAATTATTCAAGACGTAGTTGGATGTATGGTCCAAGATCGTTGTATGGAATTATTAACCCCAAATTTCTTACTGGGCTAGATGAATTTATTGAAAAAGCCACTAGTAATTCGGATTCAATGAGGGGAGGAAAAATTAGGTGTCCTTGCACGAAAGTTAGATGTCGAAATCAAACGTTTAGAAGTACTAGTGAGGTGAAAGCACATTTATACAACAATGGATTTCAGCCCAACTATCATAATTGGATTTTGCACGGTGAGGAGAGTTGGGGCCCACGTCCATTATTTCAGAATCCTGATGGATTTGCGTCAACTTCACACGAAGTTGAAACAACGTGTACCACTTCGTACCATGATATGATCGAAGACCTAATCGGTGGAGGTCCAACTAATGAGAATGTTGGAGAGGAACAACAGAATGAAGAACCCCCTAATGAGAATGCTGCAAAGTTTTATGACATGCTTCGTGCAGCGGATGAAGATTTGTATCCTGGTTGTGAATCTCATTCGCAGTTGTCATTCAACGCTCGATTACTGAACATTAAAACTGAAAATAGACTTTCTGAAAGGGGTTTCAGTCAGGTCGTTGAGTTGATTCGTGAGATTTGCCCTTCAGAAAATAGGGTTCCCAAGAAATTTAACGATACCAAACAACTAATGAGTGGGATGGGTCTTCCGGTGGAGAGGATTGATTGTTGTGCACATAACTGCATGTTATACTGGGGTGCAGACAGCGAACTAGATTCTTGTAAAGTTTGTGGTGGACCACGGTATAAGCCCAGTCGTTTTGATGCGGATGGTCGTTTGAAAAAGAAACGTCCAGTTAAGGAGATGTTCTACTTTCCTATAATTCCCCGTTTGCAAAGATTGTACATGTCCACGGCTACTGCAAAAGATATGACATGGCATGCCTCTTGCACTTCTGACGATTCTGGTGTTATGCGTCATCCTGCAGACTCGTTGGCTTGGAAACATTTGGATCATTCGTATCCTGATTTCGCATCTGAAATTAGGAATGTTAGGTTGGGCTTGAGCACAGACGGTTTCCAGCCGTTTGGCATGACAGGGAAACAATATTCATCATGGCCAGTGATACTTACTCCGTACAATCTACCCCCGTGGTTGTGCATGAAGGACCAGTTCATGTTCCTTTCGATTCTTGTGCCCGGGCCTAAAAGTCCGAAGGACAAGCTTGATGTATTTTTACAACCACTTATAGCTGATTTGAGATTTTTATGGGAAAATGGGGTGCAAACGTACGGCGTCTCTAGAAAGTAAAACTTTTTGATGCGAGCTGCACTGATTTGGACCATTAGCGACTTTCCAGCGTACTCAATGTTGTTTGGTTGGAGTACAGCCGGAAGACTTGCTTGTCCATATTGTGGGGAGTACACTGATGCATTCTCTTTGAGGCTCAGTCGAAAGCAATCGTGGTTCGACAACCACCGAAAGTTCTTACCACCTAATCATACATGGCGAAAGAACAAGACTGCATTCAGGGCTGGAGTAGCAGTCACAGATGATCCACCGCCTATCCGAACAGGTGCGAGTCTCCTATACGAAATTGATCATTTGGGACTTAGAAAAGTTACAGAGGAAGGTGCTGAGGCCCACAACAAAAATATTGATGGAGGGTGGAAGTTTAAAAGTATTTTTTGGGATTTACCATACTGGAGTACCCTTTTGGTCCGACACAATTTGGATGTGATGCACATTGAGAAGAATGTGTTCGATAACGTCTTCAACACGGTGATGAATGTGGAGGGGAAAACAAAGGACACCACTAAATCAAGGGATGAATTGAATGAGTATTGTTGTCGTCCCGAACTCCAGAAATGTGTCCTTACAAGAAAATACCCAAAGGCTTGCTATTCACTTGATAAGAAGCAGAAATATGTCATTTGTAAGTGGATTAGTGAGTTGAAGTTTCCCGATAACTATGTGTCTAACATGTCGCGATGCATAGATTGGAAGAAATTGAAGTTGTATGGAATGAAGAGTCATGATTGTCACGTGTTTATGCAGAGACTACTACCAATTGCTTTTCGTAATATTCTACCGCCTGACGTGTGGAAAGCAATCACTGAGCTTAGTCTATTTTTCAAGGACTTAACTTCTACGACCATTACATTTGACAACATGACCCAGTTGGAAATAGATATTCCGGTAATCTTGTGCAAGCTGGAACGTATATTTCCACCCAGCTTCTTCAACTCCATGGAACATCTACCCGTGCACCTTGCATATGAAGCAAAAGTCACTGGTCCAGTACAATACAGATGGATGTATCCATACGAAAGGTAATTTGTAACTTTAACTCCTTAAATTCATGATATATATATATATATATATTAACTTACGTCCCTTAAATTCGAATTAGGTATCTTCGCACCTTAAAACTCAGTGTGGGTAACAAAGCATGTGTTCAAGCTTCGATTGCGAATGCATATTTGACTAGAGAGGCATCAATGTTTTGTTCTCACTATTTCGAGGATCATGTTATGACAAGGATACACAATCTACCTCGTAATTATGATGGGCGTGATAGAGAGAAAAAATATGTGGAGGGAACTTTTTCAATATTTAAGGCACCTGGTAAACGTCTTGGACAACAGAAAAAGAGACGGATTGTAGACGAGGAGAAAAGAGTAGCTCATACGTATGTGCTACTTAATTGTGATGAGGTGGTACCGTTTGTTGAGTAAGTGAGCTACAACCACATATTTCGTATATGATTTTGTCCATTTTGCTAATGTTAGTGTTAACGTCCGTTAAATGTGTTATATATACACCGTAGTGTATTCTTTCAGCAACTTCAACTTGTTCAACCAAATCTTTCGGCTTCTGAATCAGACGCTAGGCTACAAAATGAATTTGCTTCGTGGTTTCAAGAATATGTAAGTCATTTTGAAATTAAGCCTTCCACAATGTCGTCTTATTTCAATACACGATATTATTCTTACACAAACTTGGTCCCTTATATTATAGGTGAAGATTCATCGCATTGAGAATAGGTTTATAAGCGATCTTTCTAATGGTCCGTCTGGCGAAGTCGTTACGTACTCTGGGTATTACGTGAACGATTATAAATTCCACACTGTCACTTATGGTGCATCTAAAGCCTCAACAAATAGTGGAGTTTGTATCAAGGGAAAAAACTATGATGAAGATGACAACGACTTCTTTGGGGTACTGGAGGAGGTAATCCAACTGGACTACCAAGGATACCACGAGAAGAAGGTGGTTTTGTTCAAGTGTCAATGGTTTGATCCAACCCTCAATCGTGGCACGAGAGTTCATTCTGATTACAATCTTTTAGACGTTCATCAGAGAAGACGATACGGTCGTTTTGATCCTTTTGTACTAGCAAGTCAAGCTACCCAAGTATATTACTGTTCGTACCCGGGACCCCGATGTGATTGGCTAGCTGTTTGCAAGGTAAAACCGAGATGTTATGTGGACACACACTCGTCATCAACCACTGTTAGTGAAGAAGAGATCCCCCCGTTCCAAGAAGATAACATAGAGACTCAGATGAATGTGACAGTAGATGATGACACTGTCATATTAACTGATGTCACTGGTGCACTGATGGATGTGGAAGAAGAAGAAGAAGAAGAAGAAGATGATGATGAGGATGGAGATGAGTTTGATTGATGTTATTATTAATTATATTTTACTATGATGGATGTTGACTGATGTTATTATTAATTATATTTTAGTATGATGGATGTTATTATTAATTATATTTTACTATGATGGATGTTGACTGATGTTATTATTAATTATATTTTAGTATGATGGATGTTATTATTAATTATATTTTAGTATAATGGATGTTGATTGATGTTATTATTAATTATATTTTAGTATAATGGATGTTGACTGATGTTATTATTAATTATATTTTAGTATAATGGATGTTGACTGATGTTATTATTAATTATATTTTTGTATAATGGATGTTGACTGATGTTATTATTAATTATATTTTTGTATGATAGATGTTGACTGATGTTATTATTATATATTTCAATGTTGTTATAAGTTGCTTATGTTGATTTTAATGTCAATCGTTTCAAGGGATTAATTTATTGCAATGTTATATTCTTACAGATGAGTGGATCTAGTTCTTCAGGTCGTGGTCGAGATAAGGGCCGAGGTCGAGGTAGAGGAGGTAGATCCTCTACTAGTACACCGATGGACACGCCCAGGGTACCGATACCCCATCATCCTGAGGTATATCTGTTGGTCCTGAAAGGAGTATATAACAAGTGTATGGGGGGGGGGGAATACACTTGTATGCAATTCTTTTGCTAATTTGATCAAACCAGAGTTCAGCAAGGTTGTCTTGGACAACTCTGCTGAAGAAGATTAACTCTTCTAAGATAATCAAACTACTAAGTACTATTGAGTACTTAGTTGAATAACTATCTAGGGGAGTTATATGTGCGGAATAGTGGTTGGCCCTTTAAGTTTAGACTCCTTTAATTTCTGAAATCACTTAGTCAAAGCAACACAATCCAGTTTTCAGGGAAGTTGTCCAAATAGGTTTTTGCACAGTCTTTGAATGTTTATCCTTGAAAGATCAGTTTTGTGTGCAGTGTTGAATGTATGAAAGTACTTGGAATGTAAATCAACACAAGAAGTTATAGTGGTTCAGAGACTCAAGCTCCTACATCCACTTTCCCTGATTTAACAGGATAATTCCTTCACTCTTGGAATTAACTTGTTTTATAGTGCCAAGGTGCACTTGATCAAGAACACCACTCCTTGGTGAATTGATCCCTAGGATGTCTAGAGTCCTAGTACCCTCTTCTCAACTCAGAACTGAACTGTTCTTCTCTCAACAGTCAGCTCCTACCACTTCTACTACTACAACCTTCTCACTTTCACTCTTGAAAGATGTAAGGGTTGAAGTAAGGTTCCAACTAATGAGATATCCTTTACAATGAGGATCAAGGTATAAGGATAGGATATCTCTCTAAGCTTGTGTATGAATATACAGTTGGGTTCAGCTTAGAAGAAGTGTATAAAGACTAAGATAGTCTCTTTGAAAGCTTGAGAGCACTTGTCAACTTGTAGGATAGTTGGATATTCTTGTCAAGGTTGAGGTGCTTTTGGATTGTGTTAAGGTTTTCAAATGGTCTTCACACTTCTGTATTTATAGACAAAATAGAGGATTTGCCCGTTGGAGAGGCAGCTCCAAATTGCTATAAATGTCTTCCTTGAGTTCTTCAAACTGGAAGACAGATTCTTGATAGTGACATGTCCTCATTTGGGTAATAAACGGCTTGTAAGACTTTGTCTTCATTCTGCAGCACTTTTCCCAATGTTTAACTTCTTGTTAAGACTTGGACATGGCTTCTGAAGGTTGATCCAATGATAGGACAACATTCCTTATCAACTGGACAACTCTCCTTATCACTATCAGCAGTTTTGCTTTTCAGCAAGGTTGGCTTGCTCTTCTTCAGATGACTTGGCTCTTTCCCTTTATTTCACTCCAAGATGATCTTGGCATGTTGTATTGTATTTCTTTAGGGTATGGTTGTCTCTAATTCTTCAGCATAGTTGACCTTCAACCTTTAGAGCATCTGTTCTGATTCAATCATGCTGAGACAACTCTTCTGGACAACTCTTCTGATCAGCATATTTGGTCTTTTAGCATCAGAGCACTTTTCATACAGAGTTGGCTTCTCTGGACAACTCTCCTGATCAAAACCTTTGAGTAGTCTTGTCCTTTTGAGCTAGGTAAAGTTGTTCTTGCATATGGCTAGCTTCTTTGGACAACTCTGCTGATCAGAGTCATTAAGCTTGTCCTTTTGATCTTTACAATCTTGTTCTTGCATAAGAACATCTTCTCTGGACAACTCTCCTGATCAGTGCATTTGGTTTTCCATAGAGTGTCCTTGCTCTTAAGTGATTGTTCCAGAATTTGAGCCTTGAGGGGACTTGATCTTGATCATCTTCAAAGCATAGGTTCCCCCTCAAATTGTGCATCTAATTGTCTAAGAGCTGCCTAACATTTCAGCTTCTCATCTAGCCTTATGCTATGTGTTCTAACATTGTTAGAACACTATCAATTTGACTTAGGCATGTCTCAGAGGGTTTTGGTATTAGATCAAAACATATCTCATTTTATTCCCAACACTTTCCCCCTTTTTGATGATGCCAAAACCTACATTATCTAAGCAAAAGTGACTTGTCTACACCTATTACATGTATCTTCAGAAGACATGACTAAGGTCAATATTCCTGAAAAGATAATGTGTTAGTGTATTCACTGTTTTTGTTGCAAGTAGGTTTTAAGATAGGCATAGAGAGATTAGTGTTTCTTGATTCAAAATAAGTTCAACTATCATTCATTCAAAGATCATTACAAGCATGTTGATAGTTGAAATTAACATATCAGAGCATGAATCAAAAACACTTAAATACATCAGAGCATTTCATTCTAACAATTCAAGACAAAAATAATATTTTCAGCATCAGAGCACAGAGCTTGTATCAGAGCAATCCATAACAAATCAGAGCAGGCAGATTAGCACACCACATCAGCAATCTTGACCATATTTCAGCATAGTTGATTAATCAAGAAAGGTCAGAAGACTTAGCCATTTCAAAGATCATCCTCAGGGGGTGGCAGCATTCCATACTGTGCCCACACTCTTCTTTTCAGTGCCATGGCTTCTTGGTTGGTTCCCTTAGGTCCAAGAACCATCTTGTTTAGCTTAAGGATCTCAGTGAATTCTCTCAGAATTCTTGCTTGGTCAATCCATCCTTCAAGCTTTGGGGGCATGTATATGATTGGCTTGGGAGCTGTGAGTTCAATTCTTGCAATGTCAGCAGCTGCAAGTAGTTGTTGATACAACTCTCTGTAGTATTCTAGCATGAACTCAGTGAAGGCAGAGTTTGCATCTCCTCCATTCCATCTGTCAATGACATAATAGTCATAGACAAACTCCCTTTTGGCCTCTTCCCATGTATCATTCAGCTGAATTGGCACCCATTTTTCCAAGTGTGGATATTTGGTGTCCATTGGGATTAGAAGTTGAGGCTTCATCTTGCTATAAGTTGCTCTCCTTCTTCTTGGTTTCTGAAAGTTTGCTCTTCTCTCATCTCTTGCTCTGTTGGCTTCTTCCATCAGATCCATTTTCTCTTGGGCCCTCATCATGGCCAATTTCTGTTGTGTTTCAGGGTCTTTGCCATACCCTTCATGAAACAGCTTTGATGGATCAAAAGCTAGGACTGTTGTCTTCTTCTTAGGTTCAGGTCCAAATCCTTCAGCAAATAACTCTTCAATGTCTTCAGAGGACTTGGTACCTTCAGCAGTTTTGCCAGATTCAGAAGATTTGTCTTTTTCAGTAGATTTGGGCTCTTCAGCAGTTTTGGCTTTCTTTGATGTAGGCTCATCATCAACAACTCTGAATTCAGGTGGAAGATCAAGGCTGTTGGGAAAGTCAGTGAATTTCTCAACTTGTCTCTTCTTTCCTTGGGCCTTCTTGATCTTTCCTCTAGTTTGGACACCTTCAGTACTCTTGTCCAAACCTGATACTTCACCACCTGGTCTTTGTTGTAACCTCATCCTTTCTTCTTGAGCTGAGGCCATAGAATTCTTCAAAGCAAGTGCTAATTGCTCTTCTTCATTTAATTCTTCCAAATTCAGAACTTCAGGCTCTTTGCCTTTTCCTTCAGCAATGTTGTCTTTCCCTTTGACTGGGCTCCCAATCACCAAGGCACCTTTTGCTCTAGCTCTTTCCCTTTCCCCCTTTTTGGCAGCATCAAAACACTGGGGCTTGAGGTCACTCATAGTTGAGGCCATCAGGGATTGGGCCTGGTTTAGGGACTTCATTTCTTCCAACAAATATACATTCTCATCATGTATATTTTGCATCTTGTCACTGCTCAAGCTAAGAAAAGCTAGAACAGGTTTCATTTTTTGTTGAACAACCTCCTCCATGGTTGCTTTAAGAGATGCATCCAATTGGGTCTTCAGAAGCTCAGTGAGGTTGGCCACTGCCCCTTCAGCAATGTTGGCCAACACTTCTTGGGAAAACTTTTCTGAGGCAGCTTTGACCATAACTAGCCTTTGCTCTTCAGCTCTTCTCTTTTGCAGTGCAGTCTTCTTTCCAATAGCTTGTTTGACAGTTAGCCTGAGAGCTTTGACATTTGCATTGTGATTGTCTCTCAGCAGCTTTTGCTCTTTCTTGACCTCCTCTGAGATGGCTTCCATGGTTGATTTGGCATTTTGAACTTCAGTGGAGATGGTTTGGAGACCAGATTCCACACCACTGATCCTTGCCTCAAGGGTTGGTAGCACAACATCTTCAGAGCCAGTGAGCCTCATTTCTACAGATGCTAGAGTCCTTCCTTGCTCATTTAATGCTCCTGAGGTTTCAGCATGAGCAGATTGGACTTGATGAGCCAAGGAGTCCAACTTCTCTGATTGCATTCCAAGTAAGGCCTGAGTTGAGCCTGAATCTACTTGGATAGGTGCATCTGTTAAGAATTCATCTGCAAAAATTTGATCAAGAGAAATACCTGCAACATCAGACAAGTCAAACAAGTTAGGAAATAAGCACTCATCACCCTCAATTTCTTTTGTATAAGACTCTGATACATCAGCAGTCTTCTTCTCATTTTCAACTTGTTCTTTTCTCCCTTCTTTAATAATGTTCTCACTCAAGGAATCAGGCCTCCTCTCATCAAGGGATTCTTGAAGTTCAGATTTGACTTCAAGAATAACCTGTCCTTCCTCACTTATTCCACTCTCATATGGTGGTACACTCACTATCTTAGTGATGACTACCTCTCTTTCATCCTCAACTCCCTCTGATTTTTCAACTATTCTCTCCTTTTCAACTCCTTCTCCTAATCCTGCAACATCTTCACCCTCAACAGGGTTCAAAGATGGCAGTTGTGAGGAGATCACAGTGCTTATCTCAGCAGCCACTGAGTCATCCTGAATGATTAAGGGCTGATCAGTGTCCAACTCTTCTGACACTGAATAGGCCTTAATCAAACTAGCCTCTAGTACAGGAACCTCAACATCTTTAGGCTGTGCCTTGGGTTCAGAAGAACCTTCATTGGCAGATGTGTCTTTGGTTGTGTTACCACCCTTGGTCAACACCTCTGAAGATACAGAGCCTTTCATATGATAGGTTTTAGGTGGGTTTGAAAGTCTGTTTGCTATAGAAGACTTGGGTTGAAAAAGTACAGGGATGTTGGCTTGAGGGGTTTCAGGAGGGTTGGGATTTGAAGGGTTTGAGGGATCATCAGGGGAATCATCATCATTGGAGCTACTGTCAGGGTGTTTGATTCCCTTGGCTTTTCTTACTTTCTCCTCCTCAATCTTATCAGCTACCAGCTTTGCAAAAATCTCCTCATCAATGAAAAATCTTGTCTTTGAAACTCCAGCAAAGTGTAGCAATCTGTTTTCCTCTATTTGCCACCAGTTTGCACCCTTATCTTGGATGACTTGTGATATCTCCATCAAAGATTTGTCTTTCACATCAACAAGCATCCTTAACTCATAAAAGGCCTTCTGAATTCTTGGAAATTCAGCAAGTTGTGGATACAAACTGTCCACAGTAGCCTTGGCTCCTCCTCTGAGCATACTTTCATAAGTATACTCCTCCTCATCTCCACTTGAGTGGGGACTTTGGGTTATAGGGGAGTTGGCTCTGGGTTCTCCTACTAGGGCTTCAGGCAAAATAAGTTCAGGGATAATGGTTTCAGAAGGGTTGGGCTCAAATGAAGGTACTTCAGTTGCTTTAGAGAGCAATGAATCTGAAGGGGCTTTACTCAGGGGGGTTGGCTCATTGAGTGCATGCTCTAAGAGCTTTGAATAATTGAGCATGGATGAGTCAAGGGGAGACAGGAGTCTTGTCTCATCTACTGCTAAATCAGCAAGCACATCAATGCCACTTCTTTGCACATTCCCTTCTGGAGAATATCTCTTAGTGAGATTTACAGGGGTAATGGGTTGGTTGGAAGGGGTGACATGGGTTTCAGGGGAGTTGGGCTCAAGGTACTGAGTTTCAGGGAGGTTGGCCTCTATAGGTTGACCTTCAGGGACTTTGGATTCTGGAGTTCCAGAACCAGAAGAATTAGTCCTTGACATAGATTTGGTCCTGCTTTCAGCTCTGCTCTCCCTTAGAGCCAATTGAAGAGACCTTTCTTCTTGAAGCTCCAACACCTTCTCAGTAGGTTTGGCCCTTCTCTTGCTGGCCCTACTGCTTCCACTTCCTTCCTTCTCAGGGACAACTTCCCTGATTCTCTTATCACCCTTCTTCTTTTGCCTAGTCTCATTGTACTTCCTCCTCAACTCTTCTGAGTGGTCAGAAGGCACACTCACTCCCTCTTCTGCCACTGCATCAACTTCAGCTGATGCTCCTGAGACTTCTCTTGAAGGCAATTGAGACATCTTCCTTGTTTTGACAGCCCTGGCCTTTGTTCTCTTTTTCATCTTAGGCTTCTCTTCCTCCTGTTCTTCAGCAGGTTTGACCATGAGCATCCTTCTCTTTTCAGTTTTCTTGCTAAGTTTTCTGAACAGGATCTTCTGGGCTGGGAGGGGCTTTGCAAAGGTCTGCATCTGGGAATAGTGGGAAAACCTCTCAATCAACAAGCTTGCCCTGGTGCAATACTTGATTTTCCCTTCTAGCACCACCTTATTGTGGGTTTTCACCTTGAATTTTGCCTTCTCCTTCATCATCTCAGACATGATGAAGGTCCTCCAATCAAACTTAATGCCCTTATCACTGGCATCAATAATGGCAGCCATGATTCTGATCCTTGGATGACTAACCTGCTCTAAGCTTCCAGTGTTGCTTAGGAGGCTCTTAGCAACTACCTCAAAAAGGTTGAGAAACTCTGGCTTGAGAGTTTTCTTGTTTTGAGTTGAGGATAGAGGGCCTGGAACTAGTAGCCATTCTTGGGCTATCTCATCTTCATGGCCAGTACCATAAACTTCTGGATTCCTTCCCTCATAAGGCAATCCAAAAGCTCCTTCCAGATCCTCTGAGGAGAATTTTACTCTGTGGAATCTCTCCTCCTCCCCTCCTTCTGCAGTGTAAGATAATCTGGTTGATACTTCACCATCCTCAGGTTTGCCTCTCCATTTGAGGAAGGCAAAGAATTCTGCCATGTAGCTCTCCAAGCAAGAGCTTGGTTTCTCCTCCATGAACTTTTGAAGTCCAGCTCTCCTCAACCATCTCAAGGTTGGTGTGATTTCAGGATCCTCATTCTCAAAGGATACTATTGGCTCAAAATGGAGATTTTGTTTATGGCTTAAGTAGCCAAAATCCAGGTCTAGATCCTTGTTAGAGAAATCAACAAGCATCTCAGGTCTAACTTTGGGGGCCATTGAAATTTGCAGAGAGAGCTTTGAGAGAGTTTGAAGAAAATTTGAGTTAGGGTTTCGAATACTTGGGGAAGAAGTGTTTGTGGGGATCTTAAGACTTGTGAATATTCTAAAAAGAATGTTTGTCAATGGGTTGGTAAGGTCTTGAAGCAATTCAAAGATGAGCAAAAATGGAAATCCAAAAATGGACGGCTAGGATTGATTTCAGGGGAGTTGTCCATTTTTGATCCAATGGTCAAAAACCAATGTAACAGTGAAATAACTGTTTTATTCAAAACGTGGGTGGTTTTTAATGTTTGTTTAAGGCTGGGGGTTTTTCGAGATAGATCATGTCCCAAAAAGTTTAATGCAGACAAGAGTTAAATCTTGGCATTTAATGCATGGAAAGTGACCTTTTGAGTGGGAGACAAATTAAATCCCAGAAAGGTGAAAACTGTATTTCAATGGGACAGATTTCGAAATAGGTATTGATCACCAAAAATAGGTGCTTATCATACCAAGATTTGGTTTGATAGCTGGGACAACTTATCTGACCCCACTTGGACAAGTGTCCTGAAGAAAGGTGGACAAGGGTCCTGAATGTTAATGGACAAGTGTCCTGAAGAAGTAAGGTCATATTTCTGATTTTCAGTAGACTTGACCAAGTCTGCTGAAGTTTGAGTTTATTTCCCCTTCCATCAATGAACTTCTTTGGACTCATTTTTCAAGTTTTCCTGGATCAAGAAGTCCCAACTCTGCTGATAATTCCAGGAACCTTGCCTCTGCAAGTGGCTTAGTTAGTATATCAGCTTTTTGATGGTCAGTGTGAATTTTCACCAACTTGATATCCTTCTTCTCCACATGATCTCTAATGAAGTGATGCTTGATGTCCACATGTTTGCATCTTGTGTGCAAGACAGGATTTTGTGATATAGCAATGGCACTATTGTTATCACAGAAAATTGGCACTTCAGTAGAGTTGACTTTGTAGTCTCTGAGTTGTTGTCTTAGCCAAAGGATTTGAGCACAACAACTTCCAGCAGCAACATATTCAGCTTCAGTGGTGGAGGTGGCCACTGTATTTTGTTTCTTGGAGAACCAAGATATGAGTTTGTTGCCCAAGAATTGACAAGTTCCTGAGGTGGACTTTCTGTCAATCCTACATCCTCCATAATCAGCATCTGAGTAGCCAGTTAGCTCAATATTGTCATCAGCAGGGTACCAAAGGCCTAGATTCTCAGTGCCTTTGAGGTACCTCAAAATCCTCTTTGCAGCCTCAAGGTGGCTTTTCTTAGGATTTGCTTGAAACCTTGCACAAACACCTACTGCAAAGGTGATATCAGGTCTGCTGGCAGTGAGATAGAGGAGTGAACCAATTATTCCTCTATACTCAGTAGAGTTGGTTGAAATACCACTCTCATCAGGATCCATCTTCCAATTTGTGTTCATAGGGATCCTTACTGGTTTGCTAGTTGTACACCCAAACTTCTTGATCATTTCTCTGGTGTACTTAGCTTGGTTGATGAAGATTCCTTCTTTAGATTGTTTGACTTGTAGACCCAAAAAGAAATTCATCAACCCCATCATGGACATCTCAAACTTGCTTTGCATGAGTTTGGAGAATTTCTCACAAAGCTTCTCATTAGGGGATCCAAAAATTATGTCATCTACATAGATTTGGACAAGCAAGATGTCCTCTCCTTCAGAGATTCTGAAGAGAGTTCTGTCCACAGTTCCCTTGGTGAATCCATGATCCAAGAGGAATTGTGACAGTGTGTCATACCAAGCCCTAGGGGCTTGTTTGAGTCCATATAGAGCTTTCTTGAGTCTGTAAACTTGGTTTCCAACTTCAAAATCTGGTGGTTGCTCCACATAGACTTCTTCTTTCAAGACTCCATTTAGAAAGGCACTCTTGACATCCATTTGGTATACTTTGAACCTCTTATGGGCTGCATAGGCTAGAAAGAGCCTTATTGCTTCTAGCCTTGCCACAGGTGCAAATGTCTCATCATAGTCAATGCCTTCATGTTGGCAATACCCTTTTGCCACTAGTCTTGCTTTGTTTCTGACGATCACATCATTTTCATTTTTCTTGTTCTTGAACACCCACTTTGTTCCAATAACATCTTGATGTGAAGGTCTATCCACCAGCTCCCATACTTCATTTCTGGTGAATTGGTTCAGTTCTTCATGCATGGCTGTGATCCAATTGGCATCTTGAAGTGCTTCCTCAATATTACTTGGTTCTTGCTCTGACAAGAAACAACAGAAAAGAGCACTTTCACCATGGAATCTTCTTGTTTTGACTCCAATACTTGGGTCACCAAGTATTAGATCAGTAGGATGGTCAGACAACCAAGTCCTTCTTTTTCTGATCTCTTCAGTAGAGTTGTCCTCTACTGAAGGTGAGTCATTTTGATCATAGAATTCAGGATAATTAAATGCAGGATCTAATTCAGGATCATAATCAGGGGTGTTGTCCTCAATGTCAGGGACATTGGCATTTTCAACATTTTGAGTTCCCCCTTGATTATTTGACCCATTAACTACCTCAGCAGGAACTGCTTCTTCATTGGTAGTTGTTACCTGGATGTGAACTGGGATTGGATCATTCAGTTCACCATTTCCATCAGTGGGGTTTGTCTCAGGAAGGTTGCCTTTAGGATTGTTGTCCAATGTGGGTTCTTCAGGCAGATTGGCTTGGACAACATCTATGAATTCAGTGTCTTTGTCTTTTAGGCTTAGTCTGGTTGTCCTCTGTGTGATTTCTTCAGGTTCCAAATGATCATTCCTGATCTCAAAGATAGACTCATCAAACACAGCATGAGGTGTTTCTTCCACTATAAGGGTTTTCTTATTGTAGACTCTGAAAGCTCTACTGATTTGAGAGTATCCAAGGAATACTCCCTCATCAGCTTTGCTGTCAAAGGCTTTCAATTGTTCTTTCCCATTATTGTGAATGAAACATTTACAACCAAATATATGAAAATATGACACTTTAGGCATTCTTCCTTTCCAGAGTTCATAGGGGGTTTTGCCTTGCCCCTTAGTGATCAAACATCTATTTTGAGTATGACATGCAGTTTTTATAGCTTCAGCCCAAAACCTCTTAGGTAAATTTGAATCAGCAATTAAAGTTCTAGCAGCTTCTTTTAAAGTTCTATTTCTTCTTTCTGCAACTCCATTTTGTTGGGGGGTTCTAGCTGCTGAGGTTTCATGAGCTATTCCATTAGATGTGCAATACTCATTGATGTATGAGTTAATGAACTCAGTGCCTTTATCAGATCTTATCTTGATAATGCTAAGGCTTTTCTCATTTGACAATCTCTTAAGAAGTTCAGGTAGTTTGACTTGTGTTTCCTTCTTATTAAGGAGAAATACTACCCATGTGAACCTAGAGAAGTCATCTACTACCACCAATGTGTATTTTCTCCCATTTATGCTTGTAGGGTTAATTGGTCCAAACAGATCCATATGTAGTAGTTCAAGTACCCTTTCAGTGGAGATGACTGGTTTACCTTTGAATGAGGCTTTAATCTGTTTTCCTTCTTGACATGGCTTACACACATGTTCTTTAATGAAAACCTCATTAGGCAGTCCTTTAACTAATGCATTTCTAGCAAGTTTATTCATAGATTTGAAGTTCAGGTGGTTTAGTCTTTTGTGCCATAACCAGCTTTGTTCACTAGAACTTTTAGCAATAAAACATGCAGCATCAGTAGACTTGTCCCAGTCTGCAAAATACACATTTCCCTTCATAGTTCCAGTCAATAGAGTTTGTTGAGTTTTATCCTTAATTAGACACTTTCCACTTGAGAACTCAACATTAAAATCTTTATCACAGAATTGACTGATACTTAGGAGATTATATTTGAGACCAGCTACATAAGATACATTGGATACTTTGATGTTACCAATCATCAAAGTACCATAACCTTTTGTAGTTGCTTGTGAGCTGTCTCCAAAAGTAACATTTGGGCCTTCTTTTTCAATGAAGTCAGTGAGGAGTTTCTTGTTTCCAGTCATGTGCCTTGAGCATCCACTGTCAAGGTACCATGCTGTCTTTTTGTTCATGCTCCTCTTCTTGTGGCCCAATGGTACCTGCAATTAGATAGGTTTAGGTACCCTTTGAGTTTTGGGTCCTGAGAGGTTAGCTGTACCTTTGGGAACCCAAACTTGCCTAATAACCTTGATTGATTCAAGATGGCTAAGTTGTCTTCCTCTACCATCTACATACACTGTCTTTCCCTTAAATGCCTTTGGGAAAGTGTGTGTGACTGTGTTAACTCTATAAGTTTCAGAGGAGTTGTCCACTCTCCTGAACTTATGAGTTCTTTGTGTAGCTTGATGAAATCTTTGAGGAAAGGCCTTTTTATGACCATTACCCTTTGGCATGAAGGGTTTTGGTTGTCTCATTTTATTCTGCCTGTGAGGGTAGTTGTCCTTAGGTCTATTCAGCTGAGGCTTTCTCAGATGAGTTGGCCTAGGCTGATTATACCTTGGATAATTCCTCTGAACATTGTTCAGGAGAGTTGCCCTTCCATTGGGTCTACTCTGCTGACCAATATTCTTCTTGTGCTCAGGAGCTTTGGCCATTTCCTTAGGTTTTGGCCTATTCTCCTGAATCACTTGAGTAGGCATTTCATTCAATTTGCCCTTTCCTTTGTTCAGTTGCTGAATTATTTCATTTTCAGTTTGTGCCACTGACTTAACAAAGATTCTCTTAGTGTTACTTGTGGATGCAACACTAAGACAAGGTGAAGATTCAAATGGATCAAAACCCAATCCACTTCTTTGAGCCATAGGTCTTTGATAACTTTGAATTTCCTCTATTGCTCTAGAGGATTTGTTCAAAGCAGACATCTTTAATTTCAGGCTCTCTTCACTTGATTTAAGAATATCATACTCATGTGAGAGGTTTTCAAATTTGGCATTTAGAATTTTAAGTTCAAATTATTTTCTCTTCTGAGAGAGAAGTTGATCATCAATCTCCTTTTGTTGGTCAACTATCCTGAGATTTGCTTCCTCAAGCTTTCTCAAGACTTGTTGATACAACTCAGTAGACTTGACATCAACAGCTACCTCAGAGTTCTTGGTTAGTTCAGTAGCCAATCTTTCATTTTCTCTCACACAATTGTCATGAAACTCTTGTAATCTAGTGAAATCTTCCATCAACTTTCCTAAGGAAAGTTTCAGGTTAACCTCACTAGTGTTTTGTGAGATGAATGATGGTGAACTAGAAGTAGAGGATACCTCATCATCCTTAAGAGCCATGTTGCAAACATCATCATCATCATCACTGTTGGAGAATAATCCATCAGAGGAGTTGAAGCTTTCAGCACTATCAGATTCTTCACCAGCCATCATGGCCTTTCTATTGGTGAACTTTCTGTCTCTTTTAGCTTGTCTCTCTCTTCTTTCTTTAGAGCTCAATTCAGGGCAAACATACTGAAAGTGCCCTTTCTTTTTGCAATTATAGCACAGGTCTTCATCATCATCCTTCTTGGATTCTTCTCTTCTCTTAGATGATGAAGGTTCAGCTCTACTGGATCTTCTCTTATCAGAGTACTTGTCCTCTGATCTTTTCTCTTCAGGCTTTTTGACTTCAGCCTGTGTTTCAGGAGAGTTGTATCTCCTGAATTTGTTGTCCTGGTAGAATTTCTTGTATCTACCAAACCTTGAGTTCAACTTTTCAAACCTTCTAGCCATCAAGGCTAGTTCTTCCTTCATTTCAGTCTTTGAGACTGTCTTTGATGATCTGGGAGTGGGTTGCATTTCTGGTTCAGCAACTTTGGCTTTGAATGCCACTCCCTTAGTAGGATTTGAAGGTTCCTCAACATGCTTTCTTCTATTCAGATCAAACTCATAGGCTTTGAGTTCAGAGAAGATTTGTTGCATGGGCATGGTGGAAAGATCTTTGGTGTTTTGCATCATTACAGCATAGACATCCCACTTTTGAGTGAGACTTCTCAAGATTTTCAATCCCACTTCTCTCTTGGTGTAGACCTTGCCCAATGAGTTAATTTCATTCATCACATCAGTGAATCTACCAGCAAATTTGTCAATGGACTCATCAGTTTCCATTGAAAATTGTTCAAACTTCTGCACAGCAACTTGGAGCTTGTTCTCCTTGATCTGTTCAGTACCCTCACACATTTCAGCAAGAGTATCCCAAATTTCTTTGGCTGTTGTGCAGTGGTAGACTCTTCCCATGACTGCATCTGGAATTGTTTGATAAAGGGTGTTCATTGCTAGATAATTCAGATTATCCTTCCTCTTTTCATCAGCAGTGAAGTCATCTTCATCTTTGGGAATCAGTTCCCTTATATCTGCTTTTTGCTCAGCTGTCACTCTGGGGTTAGTTTGAGTAAACACAAAAGGTCCTCTTGTGATTACTCTTAGCATATCAGTATGGAGAGATGCAAGATGAGCCCTCATTCTAATTTTCCAGAAATCATAATTGTCTATTGAAAACATAGGCAGTTTGTGATGAGAAATGTGGTTGACTGGATTTGTGGCCATGTTGTCTAATCCTTGAACAGCAGGTGGAGGAACAGCATTGTTGTTGGCCATTTCTCAAGAATAATAAGTTAGTCAACAAGTAATAGATTTCAGATAAAGATCAGTTCAGTGACCACACAAATATGAGAGTTTTTGAAAATCAAGATGGATTTTCAGAAGCAGTGGTCTTTGAACCCCTGCTCTGATACCACTTGTTGGTCCTGAAAGGAGTATATAACAAGTGTATGGGGGGGGGGGAATACACTTGTATGCAATTCTTTTGCTAATTTGATCAAACCAGAGTTCAGCAAGGTTGTCTTGGACAACTCTGCTGAAGAAGATTAACTCTTCTAAGATAATCAAACTACTAAGTACTATTGAGTACTTAGTTGAATAACTATCTAGGGGAGTTATATGTGCGGAATAGTGGTTGGCCCTTTAAGTTTAGACTCCTTTAATTTCTGAAATCACTTAGTCAAAGCAACACAGTCCAGTTTTCAGGGAAGTTGTCCAAATAGGTTTTTGCACAGTCTTTGAATGTTTATCCTTGAAAGATCAGTTTTGTGTGCAGTGTTGAATGTATGAAAGTACTTGGAATGTAAATCAACACAAGAAGTTATAGTGGTTCAGAGACTCAAGCTCCTACATCCACTTTCCCTGATTTAACAGGATAATTCCTTCACTCTTGGAATTAACTTGTTTTATAGTGCCAAGGTGCACTTGATCAAGAACACCACTCCTTGGTGAATTGATCCCTAGGATGTCTAGAGTCCTAGTACCCTCTTCTCAACTCAGAACTGAACTGTTCTTCTCTCAACAGTCAGCTCCTACCACTTCTACTACTACAACCTTCTCACTTTCACTCTTGAAAGATGTAAGGGTTGAAGTAAGGTTCCAACTAATGAGATATCCTTTACAATGAGGATCAAGGTATAAGGATAGGATATCTCTCTAAGCTTGTGTATGAATATACAGTTGGGTTCAGCTTAGAAGAAGTGTATAAAGACTAAGATAGTCTCTTTGAAAGCTTGAGAGCACTTGTCAACTTGTAGGATAGTTGGATATTCTTGTCAAGGTTGAGGTGCTTTTGGATTGTGTTAAGGTTTTCAAATGGTCTTCACACTTCTGTATTTATAGACAAAATGGAGGATTTGCCCGTTGGAGAGGCAGCTCCAAATTGCTATAAATGTCTTCCTTGAGTTCTTCAAACTGAAAGACAGATTCTTGATAGTGACATGTCCTCATTTGGGTAATAAACGGCTTGTAAGACTTTGTCTTCATTCTGCAGCACTTTTCCCAATGTTTAACTTCTTGTTAAGACTTGGACATGGCTTCTGAAGGTTGATCCAATGATAGGACAACATTCCTTATCAACTGGACAACTCTCCTTATCACTATCAGCAGTTTTACTTTTCAGCAAGGTTGGCTTGCTCTTCTTCAGATGACTTGGCTCTTTCCCTTTATTTCACTCCAAGATGATCTTGGCATGTTGTATTGTATTTCTTTAGGGTATGGTTGTCTCTAATTCTTCAGCATAGTTGACCTTCAACCTTTAGAGCATCTGTTCTGATTCAATCATGCTGAGACAACTCTTCTGGACAACTCTTCTGATCAGCATATTTGGTCTTTTAGCATCAGAGCACTTTTCATACAGAGTTGGCTTCTCTGGACAACTCTCCTGATCAAAACCTTTGAGTAGTCTTGTCCTTTTGAGCTAGGTAAAGTTGTTCTTGCATATGGCTAGCTTCTTTGGACAACTCTGCTGATCAGAGTCATTAAGCTTGTCCTTTTGATCTTTACAATCTTGTTCTTGCATAAGAACATCTTCTCTGGACAACTCTCCTGATCAGTGCATTTGGTTTTCCATAGAGTGTCCTTGCTCTTAAGTGATTGTTCCAGAATTTGAGCCTTGAGGGGACTTGATCTTGATCATCTTCAAAGCATAGGTTCCCCCTCAAATTGTGCATCTAATTATCTAAGAGCTGCCTAACATTTCAGCTTCTCATCTAGCCTTATGCTATGTGTTCTAACATTGTTAGAACACTATCAATTTGACTTAGGCATGTCTCAGGGGGTTTTGGTATTAGATCAAAACATATCTCATTTTATTCCCAACAATATCTACCTGACATGTCGATGATCCCATCGGTAGACGGATACACCCGACCGATGCAGGGATATCCCCCATCGACGCAGGGATTTCCTCCACCAACACAGGGATACCCCCAATCGATGCAGGGATTACCCCCATCGATGCAAGGATTCCTCGCATCGATGCAAGGATTCCTCCCATCGATGCATGAGTTTCCTCCACCGATGCATGCACCATCCCCCTCACTGATACATACACCGTCTCCTCCCCTAAGGCAAGAACCGTCTCCCCCCTCGAGGCAGACACCATCTCCCCCCCCCCCCCGTTGCAGACACCGACCAGAGCATCATTTGACGGGGCATCGTCTAGTAGTGTGGCTAGATCTGGGGGCCGCTTATTTCTCTTCATCTATGAGGGAACGTACGTATAGTATGATCATCTTTATTAATTTTCATTAAATGTTATAACATATTATATATATATATATATATTATAATAATTATATTTTTAAATATGTGTAACAGTTTGATGCCTTCTACAAAAGTCTCCAACATCATAAGACGTATCATGTATAATAACCCTCAGTTTGGAGCACACACCTTCAGGCAAATCAATGATACCATACTTCGACGATATTGGGAGACATTCCAGGTATGATTTATTAATTGTTTTGAAATATATATATGATTTAATTGTTTTAAAATATATATATATATATATATATTTATGTATAACAGATGAAATATTTTTTGCAGAATGAAACTATATGGGATCCTACCGTTACGAACTCCCAACTGGTTTATAAGTTATTTCGTCAAAGAGCATCTGCTCGATTCACTGATATGATGAACGACATTAAGAAGGATTGGAACAAAAAACGTGAAAGGCCTTCGTGGGATGATAATATTTGGAACTCGTTAGTTGATCACTGGAATGATCCCGAGACACAGAAAAAAAGTGAACAGTGTAGAAAGAATAGGCTATCAGAGCCTGGAGGTCCGGGTACAGGTTATGCAAGCCACAAAGGTGGATCTCGTGGAGCCGCTGAGGTTGCACGACAGATTGTAAGTATTCAAACATTTTTATTAAGTTACATTTTTAAATATTAAGTAAAATATTTTTTAAGTATATTATGTTTCTTAAAATATGTAGGAGTTAAGGACTAGACGACCCGCCGAAGTGTGGGAGATTGTGGAGTATTATCACCGTTACGGAAATGGCCAATTCACCAATAACCATATTGCTGATATAATTGTAAGTATAAATTACAATATTTACATATTTAATTAATTGTATTTCTTGTATTTACTAATTTATTATGATTCATTCAAATACAAATAGAATGGAGTGGAAGAAGAGGCATCTCAGTTAACCCAACAAGCTTCAGGGGATGATTCCAACCAGACACCGGTACCCGATAAGTCCGAGTTGTACCTCAAGAAAGTCAAAAAATCACATGGACGCGTCAAAGGTCTCGGTCAAGTGGGCAAGCATAGATGCATCTCCGGCCCTGGCTCGACATCATCTGGTACGGCATACGGGCGATACACTCAGGAGGAGTTAGATCAACGTATTGAACAAGAGTGTCAACAGCTGCGCCAAGAGATGTTGGACAGAGAGAATAGCCTCAGAAATGAATTCACGAACCAAATCACTGTACTTCAAAGTTTGATTACCAATCTAACTGGTAGGTCGGGGTCCGGTACCGTTGATCAAGGTCGACGTGAGTTTGATGATGATGGTGATGAGGGTGATGATGATGAGTGATACACTTGTATTTTTTTTATGTTGTTTAATTTAAATTGAAGATGAGATTGATACATTTATGCTTTTTAATGTTTGTGTGTGTGTTTTTTTTTTAGGTGGACAAGATGATGTTGATTTTAATTACGTTTAATTAATGTTGAAGTTTTAATTTTCTTGAACGTTTTCAAACGATTTTGACTAACAATCGTTTAATTTCAATTTTAATGTTGAATATAATATATATATATATATGTACAATTAAAAGCTTCAAATTTAATACATTAAAAAGTTAATTAATCTATATATATGTGGTGGAGAAAAAATTAAACAAAATTATTGATAACAAAATATTTATAATATTTGTATTGAAAGAATATAAAATCTATGTTTATTATATCAAATAAGCAATCAAGTTTAAATTAAATAAATTAAGGAATGAAAAAATATAAAATGTATCTGCGTTACCAATTATAAAATAAGCAATCAAGTTTAAATTAAATAAATTAAAGAAGAAAATGTTATATAAAAATATAATATATATATTAGTTGCATTCAAAATATAACGAAAATGGCTTCTAGTCCAACGGCAAAAGAGACGCTCATAAACACATCTTTTTCTGCAGGTCGGGAGTTCAACTCCATACCATTTCCGAGAGATATTTTTCCTTGCTATTTTTTCCTTGCTATTTCCGAGGGATTGCCTAGGGATATTTTCCCTTGCTATTTCCGAGGGATTTTTTCCCTTGCTATTGCCTAGGGATATTTTCCCTTGCTATTTTTTCCTTGCTATTTCCGAGGGATTGCCTAGGGATATTTTCCCTTGCTATTTCCGAGGGATTTTTTCCCTTGCTATTGCCTAGGGATATTTTCCCTTGCTATTTCCGAGGGATTTTCAGATTCCCTTGTTACTACATTACCGAGGAACATTTTGTTGAGGGAAGTGGGCCCTTGCTACTTGAAACGTCTAATTGAAAGCTCTCTTCCTTTCAACCCACTCTCTAGTTTTCGGCTTCCATACAAAGAACTGTGGTATTTCAACATAAGACAAATTTCTTATTTTAGAAGAATTCATGTTGAGTTCAAACCAAACTAAGAACATGTTTTGGTTTACCAATAGTCTTTCCAAAATAGATTCTAAACATGTACCATCACCAAATAAAACAGTTTGCTTATCAGGAAGATGTTCAAGTGGAGGATTTCTATAATTATTTTCAAACCCGAAAATTCTCCAAGCAGCTTCACATGGAGACATGTACCTACAGTCATAGTACATTTTTACTTCATCTACTATTTTTCTACCAGATTGCTCCTTACTTTCAAAGAACGATACAGTAACACGATCATGTCCTTTGTTGACATACTTGAACATCTATTTTATGGATTTTGATTGATTACACCTTTCAACATTGATGTATGCACCATACTTCAAAAGAAGATACCCCCAGTCCTGTTATTAATTGCATATTTATTATTTGCACGAATTTTAATGTAAGAATTGTTTGGTATTAAAGGTGATAAAGTGACTTTTTAGGAGGATATAATGGGTAATTCAACTTTATTGGAGAATCTATACTAATATAATACACCTACATATTACCATTTATAGTTTCGGCGGGAAAATTTATGGACCTTTGATCGTTTTCTTCATTTTGATCTTGACCGTTCATTTGGTCTTCTGTATAAATATGGTAACCCCCATTTATTATTTTTATTTAATAGTTGTCATTTATTACTTTTCATCTTAACCGTTGATATTTCTAGATTGAATTGTGTCCTTCGGATCAATTCCATCAAATTTGTAACGTCTTTCTCATCTTCTCTATAAATTCGTCATTTTTGTTTGTCATTCTCATCAAATCTCTTTTCTCTCTTTTGTATAGTTCATATGTAGTTATTATTGTTGTTTTTTTTTTTTATGATGATGTAGTTTTGTACTACACAATTTTTTAAATTCTGTATTTTTTATTTTAATTTAAATATGTAGTTTTTATTTTTGTGGTTGTACGGTTCATATGTAGGCATCGTGATGGTTTAATATGACTAAATCATATAAAACAATCATTGTTTAGATTTCGTAATATGGTGTTTAGATTTCGTAATATGCACCATCATTGTTTAATAAAAGATGTGTACACACAATTTCCTGTCCTCTTCTGTTAATCTGTTGACCTATGCATCTAAAACATACATAGATCTTCTGGCAATCAATTTCTACATTAAACAATCTTAAACAATCTACCAATTTGTTGACCTATGCATCATTGTTTAATAAAAGTTTGTGCTTTTCGTGAATCTAAATCTATTTCTACATTAAACAATCTTAAACAGTCTACCAATTTTGCATTAAAGAATTCGGTTCGATAAATCGCAAAATCATTTTCATCAAGATCGATGATTATAATGATATAGTTGCTGTTACACATTTTTCCACACATTATAAATAATAAGTTACATTTAAAATAAATTCAAATGTTTAGTTGAAAAACATATAAAAATCCATAAAAAAATAAGTTACATTTACTTGAATGAAGTAATAACATCCGCCATTTCAGCAGTCCACTGTTTTTTCCTCCTCTATCTCTTAAAGCCCTCCCCCATCTCCGCCGTCCACTATTTTTTCCTCCACCTCCATTGCCGGCTCCCCTGCCTCTACTTCGTCGCCGCCACCTTCATCCATTAATGTTACATGTATGAATAACCTTAGACATTATTATTCATAGTTTGGACATCGCCGCCTCTCCATCCAATAACCTTAGAGAAATTATATCAAAACTTCTTTTTTTTAACATCCAATAACCTTAGGGAAATTATATCAAAACTTTTTTTTTTAACGTTTTTAACCTAATGTATTTAAGAGTTTTAATAATGGGCCTCTGGCTCACAAATAATTAAAAGAGTCCACATACCATTAATTTAATTTAATTCGTAAAAGTTTTTATTTTTAATTAAATTTAAAAAGGGAACTGTCATGAATTGATTAGTTAGATTTAGCCATTAATTTAGCTAAATCACTGTCATGACTTATATTAATTTAAAGGAAAGTTATAATTCAGCTTGATGATTATAATTCAAATATAAGTCAATATTTACTTGAAATTATATAAAGGAAGTTTTTTCAAATTTTATATCAGTTTTTACAAAATAAATCATAATCGACATATAATTTACAAACTTGACCATAAAGGAAAATTTACAAATACTCCGTATAATATTTCATTAATTAAGTAAAGTTTTCTTTTTCATATAATATTTAATTTAACTTATTTTATTAATTAAGTAAAGTTTTTTTTTAAATATTATTTAATTTTTTATTTTTTCAACTACTATTTTAATTTTTTTTTCCATGAAATTGTATTGAGAAAAAGGAAGCTGTCAAGAATTGATTAGATAGATTAATAAAATTATAATTTAGCCATTAATTTAGCTCACGTATGTAATACTTATACAATGTATTTAATCAAGTTAATTAAAATTATAATATATTTATTAATATATTTATTTGTTTATTGTTGCATTGATGTTCTTTTAATGGTAAATTGATAATTTATAAATCAACAAAAGAATACTTGGTTAAAGTTTTTCTCAAAATTCATATTCTTTTACTTGAAACATATAATATATCACTAAATGTTTCTCAAATTCAATTCGTATTTAACATTTTTCTCAAATTAAATTAAATTGGTTGTGAATTGTGATTGTGCTTAAAATTAGACATATTTTTCTCAAAATCTACATTTATAACTTAAATTGACATTTTTTTTTACAATTCAGATGCATTTGTTTAATTTTTATGTCCATTATTATATCCATTTATTATTATATATATTGTTATATTTAAAAAAAAACATTATTTCAATCTATAAAGTTATAAAACGTTGGATCATGTATAGATTTGTAAAAAAAAAAACGATTTAACAAAATTAAAACTAATATTTTATATTACTACACTTATTCTTTTATATGCCAACTTTCATAGAACCATAGAACCATGGTTATAACTTATCGTGTATTGTCAATCTTTTAATTAATATGCATTGCATTATAATTATCGTAATTTAGTATTTGTATATCATGTGAGGATTTTAGTAATTCTTTTTTTTTTTTTTTGGTAAATTCAATACATTTAATACTTTTTACTAATATTTATAAAATCACATATTATTATGCGTTAGGCTAACGAATTAAAGGGATACGATTCCAATTGACGGATATCAAAATTTATGAAAATTATTAAACATATGCTTAAAATGATCATTTGTATATAATTGGTGAATCCGTCTATATGACATAAATATGGTAATAATTCTGGTCTTTATGATCAAAATTCGTCATTTTTGTTAAGATTGAAAAAATTAACTACTTTTCTATTTACTTCTCTCCAAATTTAAGGGATTGCCTATTTTATTTATTAAATATGCATAATTATATATACAAATTCATTGATAATGGTAATTATGTATTACGTGGATGTATTATTAATTGTTTGACTACAATTAAAGGGATCCACCCTAATTTTTTAAAGTTTTTATGGGTTATGGAAAATCGAAGTTAAAGGATCCACCGATCCACATTAACTTTCACATGCATAATATTATATATATATTTTTTACACAATTTGGTTATCGAATTTCCTGAAATTAAGGAAACTGGATTTCTCTTTATTTTTTTTATACTTAAATAATTTTAAATAATGAAAACCAAATTAGTGAATTAAAGACAAATTTATGTTATATTATGAAACAATCAACAATTTTTTTATTTTTTTTTAAATTATGTAATGTATTCTTAAAATTAGTATATTTCTAATCCATGCTAACTAATTTTATAACTATAATTGTTGTCAAAACTATAATTGTTTGACTACAATTAAAGGGATCCATCTAATTCTTTAAAGTTTCTATCGATTATAGAAAATTGAAATTAAATAATTCACATTAACTTCATATGCTATAATATTTTTTCTAACAAACTATATATACAACTATATGTGATTGAAGTCAATTTTTAAATTAACTTCATATGCTATAATATTTTTTCTAACTAACTATACAACTATATGTGATTGAAGTCAATTTTTAAATTGTTCCCATTTTTTATTTAACTTTTTAATTAATTTTTTGAAAGTAACGGCTTTAGGGAATATAAATTAAACATACACATGTATTTCATAACTGTGTAATTAAATAATTCAATAAATTACATACTCATTATTAAAAAAAACAAATAAAAACATATTTATTGAATTAAATTGAAGTCAAATATACCTAATCTGTTTAAAACAAAATATTATTTGGTTAATATTTAATTTATTTTATTTTTTATTAAATTAAAATATAAGTATTATTTAATTAAGATCTTAAAATATTTGTGCCATGATTATATCAATTTTATATTAAAAAATAATGTTATTAATGTCCACATTAATTATTTTATTAAATGTATTATTTATTTCTTGACAATGTTAATGGGATTTTGCTTTGTTTCTTTAAATGTTAGTTATATGGTATTATAAATAGTGTTGTTTAGATCCATTATAAATCATTATTTCATTAAAGATTCATACCCATTCTCTCTTTTAAATGGATCATTGTGTTGATAGTTCTTCTCTTTTCAACAATTTTTTCAACGATAGAAAATTTTTATCAACTAAAATTTATACTATGTTTTATTTGTTTGTCAATATTTATTTATTTTATAGATATTTAATCTAAAATTTTATTTTTTATACGTAGTTGGAGAATTATTAATGGAGAGTGATGGTTTAATGAATTATTAATATCATTATTATTCACCTCATTCGTACGACTTTTGTATTCATTATGTACCCTCAAATTACAATGAATTAATGGATAAAATGGTTAGAAAGTTTCAATTTTTATTTTTCTTATTAATAAATTACTTTAATTCTATTTATATAACATGTATTTTATTCTTTTTTTTTTGTAGGAGATACCTTTTTGTTATGTGAATTGGAAGAATGGTTTCTTAAATTCTTCTTACACCCTCATTAATCAATCCGGTATGACGTTGGTTGTCAAGACAAATTTCTATGAAAATAAATGGTATTTTGCAGAGATTAAACAATTTAATAATTTTCATTTTTGTGACTTTATTACATTCTCTGAGCCTGATTCATTTGTGATGTAATTAAAGTATATCATAGAAATTGTATTCTTAAGGAAATTGGTTCTCCCCGCCTTATTTCGGATTATTATGATATTTCTGATAATTTTATTATATTTATTTCTTCATTTTCTTTATTATTATAATAAAATATTATACTCCATATGTCTTTTTTTTAGGTGAGAAGAAAAATAATTATTTTATTGGTGATTTTTTCAACTATTTAATTCTAAATTGGTAATTTTATTAACAATTGTATGTTATTTTTAGTTCATTTTGGTAATATTTAATTAATTATATATTTTTTTCATTCAGATAATTCCTGAAATAATGAATGAGATTTATGGTGGA
The DNA here is from genome assembly GCA_963675135.1 of Galeopsis tetrahit. NCBI lineage: Eukaryota > Viridiplantae > Streptophyta > Magnoliopsida > Lamiales > Lamiaceae > Galeopsis > Galeopsis tetrahit. The sequence continues at coordinate 65,224,262 of OY776124.1, read as the reverse complement.
ATTTTTCCACAATATATATTCATTTAAAAATCTAACGGTGAATGTTCGGTTTTTAAGTTACTTGAAGGTAATCGAGTTTGGACATTTGCTGAAGGTTTCAATTTGTTCATTGAAACAAATTTTATCCAGTTACGTGATTATATATGTTACAATGTTTTATGATGGACTGTCTACTTTTTGGATTAAAATTTATTCCAAAGATGGTCCCTTAATTTCTTCTTTTTTCAAATAACATTCAAATCCACACTAAGAGCGTGATTGGTATGCAGGAATCAATTATGAATGTAATGATAATTCTTTCTTTAATTCCAAATACTATGATTGATGTTGGTCCTGAAAGGAGTAGATAACAAGTGTATGGGGGGGGGGGGGGAATACACTTGTATGCAAATTCTTTTCAACTAGATCAAACCAGAACTCAGCAAGGTTGTCTTGGACAACTCTGCTGAAGATGATTAACTCTTCTAAGATAATCAATCTACTAAGTACTATTGAGTACTTAGTTGAATAACTATCTAGGGGAGTTATATGTGCGGAATAGTGGTTGGCCCTTTAAATTTAGACTCCTTTAATTTCTGAAATCACTTAGTCAATGTAACACAGTCCAGTTAAGCTTCAGGGAAGTTGTCCAAAACAGTTTTTCACAGTCTTCGAATATGTATCTTTGAAAGATCAGTTTTGTGTGCAGTGTTGAGTGAATGTAAGTACTTGTAAAGTAAATCAACACAAGAGTTTATAGTGGTTCAGAGACTCAAGCTCCTACATCCACTTTCCCTGATTTAACAGGATAATTCCTTCACTCTTGGAATTAACTTGTTTTATAGTGCCAAGGTGCACTTGATCAAGAACACCACTCCTTGGTGAATTGATCCCTAGGATGTCTAGAGTCCTAGTACCCTCTTCTCAACTCAGAACTGAACTGTTCTTCTCTCAACAGTCAGCTCCTACCACTTCTACTACTACAACCTTCTCACTTTCACTCTTGAAAGGTGTAAGGGTTGAAGTAAGGTTCCAACTAATGAGATATCCTTTACAATGAAGATCAGTGTATAAGGATAGGATATCTCTCTAAGCTTGTGTATGGATATACAATTTGGTTCAACTTAGAAGAAGTGTTTGAAGACTAAGATAGTCTTTGAAAGCTTTGAAAGCACTCTAGCTTGTAAGAACTTTGAGCTAGGTTGGATTATGTTGAGGTCAGTTGGATGCTTTCAAATGGTCTTCACACTTCTGTATTTATAGACAAAATGGAGGATTTGCCCGTTGGAGAGGCAGCCCCAAATTGCTATAAATGTCTTCCTTGAGTTCTTCAAACTGGAAGACAGATTCTTGATAGTGACATGTCCTCATTTGGGTAATAAACGGCTGTAACAGTTTTGTCTTCATTCTGCAGCACTTTTCCCAATGTTTGACTTCTTGTTAGGACTTGGACATGGCTTCTGAAGGTTGATCCAATGATAGGACAACATTCCTTATCATCTGGACAACTCTCCTTATCACTATCAGCAGTTTTGCTTTTCAGCATGGTTGGCTTGCTCTTCTTCAGATGACTTGGCTCATTCCCTCTATTTCTCTTAAGGATGGTCTTAGCTTATTTCTTTGAAGACCTTTAGGGAGTGATTGTCTCAATCTCTTCAGCATAGTTGACCTCAGGCTTTCAGAGCATTTCATCTTGATCAATTTAGCTGAGACAACTCCTCTGGACAACTCTTCTGATCAGCATGATTGGTCTTTTTGCATCAGAGCACTTTATACTTTAGAGTTGGCTTATCTGGACAACTCTCCTGACCAAAACCTTTGAGTAGTCTTGTCCTTTTGAGCTAGGTAGGTTTGTTCTTGCATATGGCTAGCTTCTTTGGACAACTCTCCTGATCAGAGCTTTATGAATATTTTCTCTAGACAACTCTCCTGAACAGAGAATCTTCATTGGACTTGTCCTTTTGAGCTTTACAATCTTGTTCTTGCATAAGAACATCTTCTCTGGACAACTCTCCTGATCAGAGTATCTTAGATTTCATAGAGTGTCCTTGCTCTTAAGTGATTGTTCCAGAATTTGAGCCTTGAGGGGACTTGATCTTGATTATCTTTAAAGCATAGGTTCCCCCTCAAATTGTGCATCTAATTGTCTAAGAGCTGCCTAACATTTCAGCTTCTCATCTAGCCTTATGCTATATGTTCTAACATTTCTAGAACATATTCATTTATAAATTAGGCATGTCTCAGGGGGTTTTTGGTATTTAATCAAAACGTAGCTCATTTTATTCCCAACAATTTCCCCCTTTTTGATGATGCCAAAACCTACATAATCTAAGCAAAAGTGACTTGTATACACCTATTACATATATCTTCAGAAGACATGACTAAGATCAATGTTCCTGAAAAGACAATGTGTTAGTGTATTCACTGTTTTTGTTGCAAGTAGGTTTCAAGGATAGGCATAGAGAGATTTTTGTATAAGTGTATCTTGATTCAAAAGTAGTTCAACTATCATTCATATAAGAGATCATTACAGGCATGTTGATAGTTGAATTTAATATATATCAGAGCATGAATCATCAACACTAAATACAATAGAGCATTATATTCTAACAATACTAAGCATATCAGAGCATAAACTTGTATCAGAGCACCAATCTTGTATCAGAGCAATCCATAATAGGTCAGAGCAACCAGATTATCACACCATATCAGCAATCTTGACCATATTTCAGCATAGTTGATCAATTAAGAAAGGTCAGAATACTTAGCCATTTCAAAGATCATCCTCAGGAGGTGGCAGCATTCCATACTGTGCCCACACTCTTCTTTTTAGTGCCATGGCTTCTTGGTTGGTTCCCTTAGGTCCAAGAACCATCTTGTTCAGCTTAAGGATCTCAGTAAATTCCCTCAGAATTCTTGCTTGGTCAATCCATCCTTCAAGCTTTGGAGGCATGTATATGATTGGCTTGGGAGCTGTGAGTTCAAATCTTGCAATGTCAGCAGCTGCAAGTAGTTGTTGATACAATTCTCTGTAGTATTCTAGCATGAACTCAGTGAAGGCAGAGTTTGCATCTCCTCCATTCCATCTGTCAATGACATAATAGTCATAGACAAACTCCCTTTTGGCTTCTTCCCATGTGTCATTTAGTTGAATTGGCACCCATTTATCCAAGTGTGGATATTTGGTGTCCATTGGGATTAGAAGCTGAGGCTTCATCTTGCTGTAAGTTGCTCTTCTCCTTCTTGGTTTCTGAAAGTTTGCTCTCCTTTCATCTCTTGCTCTGTTGGCTTCTTCCATCAGATCCATTTTCTCTTGGGCCCTCATCATGGCCAGTTTCTGTTGTGTTTCAGGGTCTTTGCCATACCCTTCATGAAACAGTTTTGATGGATCAAGAGCTAGGACTGTTGTCTTCTTCTTAGGTTCAGATCCAAATCCTTCAGCAAATAAGTCTTCAATGTCTTCAGAGGACTTGGTACCTTCAGCAGTTTTGCCAGATTCAGAAGATTTGTCCTTTTCAGCAGCTTTGGGATCTTCAGCAGTTTTGGCTTTCTTTGATGTAGGCTCATCCTCATCAATTCTGAATTCTGGTGGAAGATCAAGGCTGCTAGGAAAGTCAGTGAATGTCTCAACTTGCCTCTTCTTTCCTTGGGCTTTCTTGATCTTTCCTCTAGTTTGGACACCTTCAGCTACCTTGTCCAGACCAGATACTTCACCACCTGGTCTTTGCTGTTTCCTTGCCCTTTCTTCTTGAGCTGAGGCCATTGAGTTCTTCAATGCCAATGCTAACTGCTCCTCTTCATCCAAATCTTCCAAGTTCAGCATTTCTGGCTCTTTTCCCTTTCCTTCAGGGACTTTGTCTTTCCCTTTCACTGGACTCCCAATCACCAAGGCACCTTTTGCTCTTGCTCTTTCCCTTTCCCCCTTTTTGGCAGCATCAAAGCACTGGGGCTTTAGGTCACTCATTGTTGTGGCCATTAGGGATTGGGCCTGGTTCAGGGACTTCATCTCCTCCAACAAATATACATTCTCATCATGTATATTTTGCATCCTATCACTGCTCAAGCTAAGGAAGGCTAGAACAGGCTTCATCTTTTGTTGGACAACCTCTTCCATGGCTGTTTTCAGAGATGCATCCAGTTGGGCTTTTAAGAGCTCAGTGAGGTTGGCCACTGCACCTTCAGCAATGTTGGCCAACACTTCTTGGGAAAATTTTTCTGAGGCTGCTTTGACTATAGCTAGCCTTTGCTCTTCAGCTCTTCTCTTTTGTAGTGCTGTCTTCTTTCCAAGAGCTTGCTTGACAGTGAGCCTGAGAGCTTTGACATTAGCATTGTGATTATCTCTCAACAGCTTCTGTTCTTTCTTGACCTCCTCTGAGATGGCTTCCATGGTAGACTTGGCATTTTGAACTTCAGTGGAGATGGTTTGAAGACCAGATTCCACACCACTGATTCTTGCCTCAAGAGTTGGTAGCACAACATCTTCAGAGCCAGTGAGCCTCATTTCTACAGATGCTAGAGTCCTTCCTTGCTCATTCAATGCTCCTGAAGTTTCAGCATGAGCAGATTGGACTTGATGAGCCAAGGAGTCCAACTTCTCTGATTGCATGCCAAGTAAGGCTTGAGCTGAGCCTGTATCAACTTGGATAGGTGCATCTGTGAGGAACTCTTCTGCAAAAATTTGGTCAAGAGAAATACCTGCAACATCAGATAAATCAAACAAGTTAGGAAATAAGCACTCATCACCCTCAATTTCTTTTACATAAGACTCTGATACATCAGCAGTCTTCTTCTCATTTTCAACTTTTTCTTTTCTCCCTTCTGTAATAATGATCTCACTCAAGGAATCAGGCCTCCTTTCATCAAGGGATTCCTGAAGTTCAGATTTGACTTCAAGAATAACCTGTCCTTCCTCACTTATTCCACCCTCATATGTTGGTACACTCACTATCTTAGTGATGACTACCTCTCTGTCATCCACAACTCCCTCTGATTTTTCAACTATTCTCTCCTTTTCAACTCCTTCTCCTAAACCTGCAGCATCTCCACCTTCAACAAGGTTCAAAGATGGCAGTTGTGGGGAGATCACAGTGCTTATATCAGCAGCCACTGAGTCATCCTGAATGATTAAGGGCTGATCAATGTCCAACTCTTCTGACACTGAATAGGCCTTAATCAAACTAGCCTCTAGGACAGGAACCGCAACATCTTTAGGCTGTGCCTTGGGTTCAGAAGAACCTTCATTGGCAGATGTGTCTTTGGTTGTGTTACCACCCTTGGTCAACACCTCTGAAGTTACAGAGCCTTTCCTATGATAGGTTTTGGGAGGATTGGAAAGTCTATCTGCTACAGAAGGCTTGGGTTGAAAGGGTTCAGGGAGGTTGGCTTGAGGGGTTTCAGGAGGGTTGGGATTTGAAGGGATTGAGGGATCATCAGGGGAATTATCATCATTAGAGCCACTGTCAGGGTGTTTGATTCCCTTGGCTTTTCTTTCTTTCTCCTCTTCAATCTTATTGGCTACCAACTTTGCAAAAATCTCCTCATCAATGAGGAATCTTGTCTTTGAAACTCCAGCAAAGTGTAGCAATCTGTTCTCCTCTATTTGCCACCAGTTTGCACCTTTATCTTGGATGACTTGTGATATCTCCATCATAGATTTATCTTTTACATCAACAAGCATCCTCAAATCATGAAAGGCCTTCTGAATTCTTGGAAATTCAGCAAGTTGTGGATACAAACTGTCCACAGTAGCCTTGGCTCCTCCTCTGAGCATACTTTCAAAAGTATACTCCTCCTCATCTCCACTTGAATGGGGACTTTGGGTTATAGGGGAGTTGGCTCTGGGTTCTCCTAATGTGGCTTCAGGTAGATTAAGTTCAGGGATCTTGGCTTCAGATGGGTTTGGTACAGTAGAAGGATCTTCAGTTGCTTTAGAGAGCAATGAATCTGAAGGGGCTTTACTCAGGGGGGTTGGCTCATGAAGTGCATGCTCTAAGAGCTTTGAATAGTTGAGCATGGATGAGTCAAGGGGAGACAGGAGTCTTGTCTCATCTACTGCTAAATCAGCAAGCACATCTATGCCACTTCTTTGCTCATTCCCTTCAGGAGAATATCTCTTAGTGAGATTTACAGGGGTAATGGGTTGGTTGGAAGGGGTAACATGGGTTTCAGGGGAGTTGGGCTCAAGATACTGAATTTCAGGGAGGTTGGCCTCTATGGGTTGACCTTCAGGGACTTTGGATTCTGGAGTTCCAGAACCAGATGAATTGGTCCTTGACATGGATTTGGCCCTGCTTTCAGCTCTGCTCTCCCTTAGAGCCAATTGAAGAGACCTCTCTTCTTGCAGCTCCAACACCTTTTCAGTAGGTTTGGCCCTTCTCTTGCTGGCCCTGCTACTTCCACTTCCTTCCTTCTCAGGGACAACTTCCCTGATTCTCTTATCACCCTTAGACTTTTGTCTAGTCTCATTGTACTGTTGCCTGAGTTCTTCTGAATGATCAGATGGCACTTGTACACCTTCTCTAGCAACTTCTTCAATCTCAGCTGAAGCATCTGAATTCTCTTCTGAGATTCTCTGAGACATTTTTCTTGTCTTTACAGCCCTGGCCTTTGTTCTCTTTTTCATCTTAGGCTTCTCTTCCTCCTGTTCTTCAGCAGGCTTGGCCAGTAGCATCCTTCTTTTCTCAGTTTTCTTACTGAGCTTTCTGAACAGGATCTTTTGGGCTGGGAGGGGCTTTGCAAAGGTCTGCATCTGGGAATAGTGGGAAAACCTCTCAATCAACAAGCTTGCCCTGGTGCAATACTTGATTTTCCCTTCTAGCACCACCTTGTTGTGGGCTTTCACCTTAAATTTAGCCTTCTCCTTCATCATCTCAGACATGATGAAGGTCCTCCAATCAAACTTGATGCCCTTATCACTGGCATCAATAATGGCAGCCATGATTCTGATCCTTGGATGGCTGACTTGCTCTAAGCTTCCAGTGTTGCTTAAGAGACTTTTAGCAACTACCTCAAACAGATTGAGAAACTCTGGCTTGAGAGTTTTCTTGTTTTGAGTTGAGGAGAGAGGGCCTGGAACTAATAGCCATTCTTGGGCTATTTCTTCTTCATGTCCAGTACCATAGACTTCTGGATTCCTTCCCTCATAAGGCAATCCAAAGGCTCCTTCCAGATCCTCTGAGGAGAATCTAACTCTATGGAATCTCTCCTCTTCCTCTCCTTCAGCTGTGTAGGATAGCCTGGTTGATACTTCACCATCTTCAGGCTTGCCTCTCCACTTGAGGAAGGCAAAGAATTCTGCCATATAGCTTTCCAAGCAAGAGCTTGGTCTTTCTTCCAAGAACTTTTGGAGACCAGCCCTTCTCAACCATCTCAGGGTTGGAGTAATCTCAGGATCTTCACTTTCAAAAGAGATAATTGGCTCAAAGTGAAGATTGTTCTTGTTGCTTAGATAGCCAAAATCTAGGTCTAGATCTTTGTTGGAGAAATCAACAAGCATTTCAGGTCTAACCTTGGGGGCCATTGAAATTTACAGAGAGAAGTTTGATGAAGAATGAGAGAGTTTGAAGAATTTTGAGTTAGGGTTTCGAATACTTGGGGAAGAAGTGTTTGTGGGTATCTTAAGACTTGTGAATATTCTAAAAAGAATGTTTGTCAATGAGTTGGTAAGGTCTTGAGACAATTCAAAGGTGAACAAAAATGGAAATCCAAAATGGACGGCTAGGATTGATTTCAGGGGAGTTGTCCATTTTTGATCCAATGGTCAAAAATCAATGTAACAGTGAAATAACTGTTTTATTCAAAACGTGGGTGGTTTTTAATGTTTGTTTAAGGCTGGGGATTTTTCGAGATAGATCATGTCCCAAAACGTTTAATGCAAACAAGAGTTAAATCTTGGCATTTAATGCATGGAAAGTGACCTTTTGGGTGGGAGACAAATTAAATCCCAGAAAGGTGAAAACTGTATTTTCAATGGGACAGATTTCGAAATAGGTATTGATCACCAAAAATAGGTGCTTATCATACCAAGATTTGGTTTGATAGCTAGGACAACTTATCTGACCCTACATGGACAAGTGTCCTGAAGAACTGTGGACAAGTGTCCTGAAGAGGTAAGGTCATGTTTCTGAATTTCAGTAGACTTGACCAAGTCTGCTGAAGTTTGAGTTTGTTTCCCCCTTAATCAATGAGCTTCTTTGGACTTATTTGTCCAACTTCCCTGGATCAAGTAGTCCCAACTCTGCTGATAGCTCCAGAAATCTTGCCTCTGCAAGTGGCTTGGTTAGAATATCAGCTTTTTGATGATCAGTGTGAATTTTCACTAGCTTGATATCCTTCTTCTCCACATGATCTCTAATGAAGTGGTGCTTGATGTCCACATGCTTGCATCTTGTGTGCAAGACAGGATTTTGTGATATAGCAATGGCACTATTGTTATCACAGAAAATTGGCACTTCAGTAGAGTTGACCTTGTAGTCTCTTAGTTGTTGTCTCAACCATAGGATTTGAGCACAACAACTTCCAGCAGCAACATATTCAGCTTCAGTGGTGGAAGTGGCCACTGTGTTCTGCTTCTTGGAAAGCCATGAAATAAGCTTGTTGCCCAAGAATTGACAAGTCCCTGAAGTGGACTTTCTGTCAATCCTACATCCTCCATAATCAGCATCTGAGTAGCCAGTTAGCTCAATATTGTCATCAGCAGGGTACCAAAGGCCTAGATTCTCAGTGCCTTTGAGGTACCTTAAAATCCTCTTTGCAGCCTCAAGGTGGCTTTTCTTAGGATTTGCTTGAAATCTTGCACAAACACCTACTGCAAAGGTGATGTCAGGTCTGCTGGCAGTGAGATAGAGGAGTGATCCAATGATTCCTCTATACTCAGTAGAGTTGGTTGGAATGCCACTCTCATCAGGATCCATCTTCCAATTTGTGTTCATTGGGATCCTTACTGGCTTGCTAGTTGTACACCCAAACTTTTTGATCATTTCTCTTGTGTACTTAGCTTGGTTGATGAAGATTCCTTCTTTAGATTGCTTGACTTGTAGACCCAAAAAGAAGTTCATCAACCCCATCATGGACATCTCAAACTTGCTTTGCATGAGCTTGGAGAATTTTTCACACAGCTTCTCATTAGGGGATCCAAAAATTATGTCATCTACATAAATTTGGACAAGCAAGATGTCCTCTCCTTCAGAGATTCTGAAGAGAGTTCTGTCCACAGTTCCCTTGGTGAATCCATGATCCAAGAGGAATTGTGACAGTGTATCATACCAAGCCCTAGGGGCTTGTTTGAGTCCATATAGAGCTTTCTTGAGTCTGTAAACTTGGTTTCCAACTTCAAAACCTGGTGGTTGCTCCACATAGACTTCTTCTTTCAAGACTCCATTCAGAAAGGCACTCTTGACATCCATTTGGTATACTTTGAATCTCTTGTGGGCTGCATAGGCCAAAAAGAGCCTTATTGCTTCTAGCCTTCCACAGGTGCAAATGTCTCATCATAGTCAATGCCTTCATGTTGGCAATATCCTTTTGCCACTAGTCTTGCTTTGTTTCTGACAATCACATCATTTTCATTTTTCTTGTTCTTGAACACCCACTTTGTTCCAATAACATCTTGATGTGAGGGTCTATCCACCAGCTCCCATACTTCATTTCTGGTGAATTGGTTCAGTTCTTCCTGCATGGCTGTGATCCAATTGGCATCTTGAAGTGCTTCCTCAATATCTTTTGGTTCCTGTTCTGACAAGAAACAACAGAACATAGCACTTTCACCATGAAACTTTCTGGTTCTGACTCCTATACTTGGATCACCAAGTATCAGGTCAGTAGGATGGTCAGACAACCAAGTCCTTCTTTTTCTGATCTCTTCAGTAGAGTTGTCCTCTACTGAAGTTGTGTCATTTTGATCATAAAATTCAGGATAATTTAATGCAGGATCTAATTCAGGATCATAATCAGGGGTGTTGTCCTCAATGTCAGGGACATTGGTATTTTCAACATTTTGAGTTCCCCCTTGATTATTTGACCCATTAACTACCTCAGCAGGAACTGCTTCTTCATTGGTAGTTGTTACCTGGATGTGAACTGGGATTGGATCATTCAGTTCATCATTTCCATCAGTGGGATTTGTCTCAGGAAGGTTGCCTTCAGGATGGTTGTCCAATGTTGTATGTTCAGGTAGGTTGATTTGGACAACTTCTATGAATTCAGTGTCTTTGTCTTTTAGGCTTAATCTGGTTGTCCTCTGTGTGATTTCTTCAGGTTCCAAATGATCATTCCTGATCTCAAAGATAGATTCATCAAACACAACATGAGGTGTTTCTTCCACTATAAGGGATTTCTTGTTGTAGACTCTGAAAGCTCTACTGATTTGAGAGTATCCAAGAAATACTCCCTCATCAGCTTTGCTATCAAAAGCTTTCAACTGTTCTTTCCCATTATTGTGAATGAAACATTTACAGCCAAATATATGAAAATATGACACTTTAGGCATTCTCCCTTTCCAGAGTTCATAGGGGGTTTTGCCTTGCCCCTTAGTGATCAAACATCTATTTTGAGTATGGCATGCAATGTTTATAGCTTCAGCCCAAAACCTCTTAGGTAAATTTGAGTCAGCAATTAAAGTTCTAGCAGCTTCTTTTAAAGTTCTATTCCTTCTTTCTGCAACTCCATTTTGTTGGGGAGTTCTAGCTGCTGAGGTTTCATGAGCTATTCCATTTGATGTGCAGTACTCATTGATGTATGAGTTAATGAACTCAGTGCCTTTATCAGATCTTATCTTGATAATGCTAAGGCTTTTCTCATTTGACAACCTCTTTAGAAGTTCAGGCAGTTTGACTTGTGTTTCCTTCTTATTAAGGAGAAATACTACCCATGTGAACCTAGAGAAGTCATCTACTACCACTAATGTGTATTTTCTACCATTTATGCTTGAAGGGGTAATTGGTCCAAATAGATCCATATGTAGAAGTTCAAGTACCCTTTCAGTGGAAATGACTGGTTTTCCTTTGAATGAGGCTTTAATCTGTTTTCCTTCTTGACATGGTTTACACACATGTTCTTTAATGAAAACCTCATTAGGTAGTCCTTTAACTAATGCATTTCTAGCAAGTTTATTCATAGATTTGAAGTTCAGGTGATTTAGCCTCTTATGCCATAACCAACTTTGTTCACTAGAACTTTTAGCAATGAAACATGCAGCATCAGTAGACTTGTCCCAGTCTGCAAAATACACATTTCCCTTCCTAGTTCCAGTCAATAGAGTTTGTTGAGTTTTATCTTTAATTAGACACTTTGCACTTGAGAACTCAACATTAAAATCTTTATCACAGAATTGACTGATACTCAGGAGGTTATATTTGAGACCAGCTACATAAGATACATTGGTTACTTTGATGTTACCAATCATCAAAGTACCATAACCTTTTGTTGTTGCTTGTGAGCTGTCTCCAAAGGTGACATTTGGGCCTTCTTTTTCAATAAAATCAGAGAGGAGTTCCTTGTTTCCAGTCATGTGCCTTGAGCATCCACTGTCAAGGTACCATGCTGTCTTTTTGTTCATGCTCCTCTTCTTGTGGCCCATTGGTACCTGCAATTAGATAGGTTTAGGTACCCTTTGAGTTTTGGGTCCTGAGAGGTTAGTTGTACCTTTGGGAATCCAAACTTGCCTAATAACCCTGATTGATTCAAGGTGGCTAAGTTGATTTCCTAGTGCATCAACATACACTGTCTTTCCCTTAAATGCCTTTGGGAAAGTATGTGTGAATGTGTTAACTCTGTAAGTTTCAGAGGAGTTGACCACTTTTCTGAACTTATGAGTTCTTTGTGCAGCTTGAGGAAATCTTTGAGGAAAGGTTTTCTTATGACCATTACCCTTTGGCATGAAGGGTTTTGGTTGTCTCATTTTATTCTGCCTTAAAGGATGGTTTTCCTTAGGTCTATTCAGCTGAGGCTTTCTCAGATGAGTTGGCCTAGGCTGATTATACCTTGGATAATTCCTCTGAACATTGTTCAGGAGGGTTGCCCTTCCATTGGGTCTACTCTGCTGACCAATATTCCTCTTGTGTTCAGGAGCTTTGGCCATTTCCTTAGGTTTTGGCCTATTTTCCTGAATCACTTGAGTAGGCATTTCATTCAATTTGCCCTTTCCTTTGTTCAGTGGCTGAATTACTTCATTTTCAGCTTGTTGTGCCACTGACTTAACAAAGATTCTCTTAGTGTTACTTGTGGATGCAACACTAAGACAAGGTGAAGGTTCAAATGGATCAAAACCCAATCCACTTCTTTGAGCCATAGGTCTTTGATAACTTTGAATTTCCTCTATTGCTCTAGAGGATTTGTTCAAAGCAGACATCTTTAATTTCAGGCTCTCTTCACTTGATTTAAGAATATCATACTCATGTGAGAGATTTTCAAATTTGGCATTTAGAATTTTAAGTTCAAATTCTTTTCTTTTCTGAGAGAGAAGTTGATCATCAATCTCCTTTTGTTGGTCAACTATCCTGAGGTTTGCTTCCTCAAGCTTTCTCAAGACTTGTTGATACAACTCAGTAGACTTGACATCAACAGCTACCTCAGAGTTCTTGGTGAGTTCAGTAGCTAATCTTTCATTTTCTCTCACACAATTGTCATGAAATTCTTGTAATCTAGTGAAATCTTCCATCAACTTTCCCAAGGAAAGTTTCAGGTTAACCTCACTAGTGTTTTGTGAGATAAATGATGGTGAACTAGAAGTAGAGGATACCTCATCATCCTCAAGAGCCATGTTGCAGACATCATCATCATCATCACTGTTGGAGAACAATCCATCAGAAGAGTTGAAACTTTCAGCACTATCAGATTCTTCACCAGCCATCATGGCTTTTCTATTGGTGAATTTTCTGTCTCTTTTTGCTTGTCTTTCTCTTCTTTCTTTAGAGCTTAGTTCAGGGCAGTCATATTGGAAGTGCCCTTTCTTTTTGCAGTTGTAACACAGATCTTCATCATCATCCTTCTTGGATTCATCTCTTCTCTTAGATGATGAGGGTTCAGCTCTACTGGATCTTCTCCTATCAGAGGACTTGTCCTCTGATCTTTTCTCTTCAGGCTTTTTGTCCTCAGCCTGATCTTCAGGGGAATTGTATCTTCTCCTGAATTTGTTGTCTTGGTAGAATTTCTTGTATCTACCAAACCTTGTGTTGAGCTTGTCAAACCTTCTAGCCATCAAGGCTAGTTCTTCCTTCATTTCAGTCTTAGAGACTGACTTTGATGATCTGGGAGTGGGTTGCATTTCTGGTTCAGCAACTTTGGCTTTGAATGCCACTCCCTTGGTAGGATTTGAAGATTCCTCAACAGGCTTTCTTCTATTTAGGTCAAACTCATAGGCTTTAAGTTCTGAGAATATTTGTTGCATGGGCATAGTGGAGAGATCTTTGGTATTCTGCATCATCACAGCATAGACATCCCACTTTTGAGTGAGACTCCTCAAAATTTTTAATCCAACCTCTCTCTTGGTGTAGACCTTGCCCAATGAGTTGATTTCATTCATCACATCAGTGAATCTACCAGCAAATTTATCAATGGACTCTTCAGACTCCATTGTAAACTGTTCAAATTTCTGCACAGCAACTTGGAGCTTATTCTCCTTGATCTTTTCAGTACCCTCACACATTTCAGCAAGGGTGTCCCAAATTTCTTTGGCTGTTGTGCAGTGGTAGACTCTTCCCATGATTGCATCTGGAATTGTTTGATAAAGAGTATTCATGGCAAGATACTTCAGGTTATCTTTTCTCTTTTCATCAGCAGTGAAATCATCCTCATCCTTGGGAATCAGTTCCCTTACATCTGCTTTTTGTGCATCTGTTACCCTGGGGTTAGTTTGAGTAAACACAAAAGGTCCTCTTGTGATTACTCTTAACATGTCAGTATGAAGAGATGCAAGATGAGCCCTCATTCTAATTTTCCAGAATTCATAATTGTCTATTGAAAACATGGGCAGTTTGTGATGAGAAATGTGGTTGACTGGATTTGTGGCCATATTGTCCAAACCTTGAATAGCAGGTGGAGGGACAGCATTGTTGTTAGCCATATCTCAATAAGGATCAATCAATCAACAAGTAATGGATTTCAGATAGAGATCAGTTCAGTGACCACACCAAATATGTGAGTTTTGAAAATCAAGATGGATTTTCAGAAGCAGTGGTCTTTGAACCCCTGCTCTGATACCACTTGTTGGTCCTGAAAGGAGTAGATAACAAGTGTATGGGGGGGGGAATACACTTGTATGCAAATTCTTTTCAACTAGATCAAACCAGAACTCAGCAAGGTTGTCTTGGACAACTCTGCTGAAGATGATTAACTCTTCTAAGATAATCAATCTACTAAGTACTATTGAGTACTTAGTTGAATAACTATCTAGGGGAGTTATATGTGCGGAATAGTGGTTGGCCCTTTAAATTTAGACTCCTTTAATTTCTGAAATCACTTAGTCAATGTAACACAGTCCAGTTAAGCTTCAGGGAAGTTGTCCAAAACAGTTTTTCACAGTCTTCGAATATGTATCTTTGAAAGATCAGTTTTGTGTGCAGTGTTGAGTGAATGTAAGTACTTGTAAAGTAAATCAACACAAGAGTTTATAGTGGTTCAGAGACTCAAGCTCCTACATCCACTTTCCCTGATTTAACAGGATAATTCCTTCACTCTTGGAATTAACTTGTTTTATAGTGCCAAGGTGCACTTGATCAAGAACACCACTCCTTGGTGAATTGATCCCTAGGATGTCTAGAGTCCTAGTACCCTCTTCTCAACTCAGAACTGAACTGTTCTTCTCTCAACAGTCAGCTCCTACCACTTCTACTACTACAACCTTCTCACTTTCACTCTTGAAAGGTGTAAGGGTTGAAGTAAGGTTCCAACTAATGAGATATCCTTTACAATGAAGATCAGTGTATAAGGATAGGATATCTCTCTAAGCTTGTGTATGGATATACAATTTGGTTCAGCTTAGAAGAAGTGTTTGAAGACTAAGATAGTCTTTGAAAGCTTTGAAAGCACTCTAGCTTGTAAGAACTTTGAGCTAGGTTGGATTATGTTGAGGTCAGTTGGATGCTTTCAAATGGTCTTCACACTTCTGTATTTATAGACAAAATGGAGGATTTGCCCGTTGGAGAGGCAGCCCCAAATTGCTATAAATGTCTTCCTTGAGTTCTTCAAACTGGAAGACAGATTCTTGATAGTGACATGTCCTCATTTGGGTAATAAACGGCTGTAACAGTTTTGTCTTCATTCTGCAGCACTTTTCCCAATGTTTGACTTCTTGTTAGGACTTGGACATGGCTTCTGAAGGTTGATCCAATGATAGGACAACATTCCTTATCATCTGGACAACTCTCCTTATCACTATCAGCAGTTTTGCTTTTCAGCATGGTTGGCTTGCTCTTCTTCAGATGACTTGGCTCATTCCCTCTATTTCTCTTAAGGATGGTCTTAGCTTATTTCTTTGAAGACCTTTAGGGAGTGATTGTCTCAATCTCTTCAGCATAGTTGACCTCAGGCTTTCAGAGCATTTCATCTTGATCAATTTAGCTGAGACAACTCCTCTGGACAACTCTTCTGATCAGCATGATTGGTCTTTTTGCATCAGAGCACTTTATACTTTAGAGTTGGCTTATCTGGACAACTCTCCTGACCAAAACCTTTGAGTAGTCTTGTCCTTTTGAGCTAGGTAGGTTTGTTCTTGCATATGGCTAGCTTCTTTGGACAACTCTCCTGATCAGAGCTTTATGAATATTTTCTCTAGACAACTCTCCTGAACAGAGAATCTTCATTGGACTTGTCCTTTTGAGCTTTACAATCTTGTTCTTGCATAAGAACATCTTCTCTGGACAACTCTCCTGATCAGAGTATCTTAGATTTCATAGAGTGTCCTTGCTCTTAAGTGATTGTTCCAGAATTTGAGCCTTGAGGGGACTTGATCTTGATTATCTTTAAAGCATAGGTTCCCCCTCAAATTGTGCATCTAATTGTCTAAGAGTTGCCTAACATTTCAGCTTCTCATCTAGCCTTATGCTATATGTTCTAACATTTCTAGAACATATTCATTTATAAATTAGGCATGTCTCAGGGGGTTTTTGGTATTTAATCAAAACGTAGCTCATTTTATTCCCAACAATTGATATTTTATTATATTAGGAATGATCATTCCAAATGGAATGGTAATTCCCAAAATTAAAGAAATGACCATTCTTTCCATACCCCATGGTTTTATGTATTCCATGTGATTAGGAATGATTTTTTATTATTATTATTATTATACAAAATGTCATTATTATTTTTTCACAATATTAAAATTAATAATAAAAATAAATTATTAATTAATTTATGATTACTAAATAAATAATAATATATCATAAAAATAATAAGTTTTAAAAATTAATAATATATATATGTGAAATATATAATAAAAAATTAATTATACATAGAGTAATAATTATGAAAATATTTATTAAAGATAAAAATAATTAAATATTCAATAATAATAATAATTATATATTAATAATAATATATATTAATATATAATATTGTAGGAGTAATATTTAATAATAATAATTTTAACAATAAATAGTAATAATAATAAATATTATCAACAACAAAAATTAATAATAATAATAATTTAAGTAATTTTATACAATATTTATATTCATTCCTTATTCATACCAATCATAAGAATTGACATTCCCTTTTCATTCATTTTCCACTTTCATTTCATTCATGAGTCAATTCCATTCAATCATATTTTCATTCCATCATATCAATCATGCCGTAAAGGTATATTTCTTTTTACTATTTTTTTCTTATACATTTATATTGTTTATTTATAGTATTAATCTTAAAATTCATATTATTTAGATAAAAAATTGACTAAACGTTCTAGGACTGCCGAGGCAATGATGCCCATCTTTTCCAGCCTATCTCCATTTTCCCGTGTTCTATCAAAATCAAATCTTGAAAGGGGTCGTTTGGTAAGTTTTATTTTTTCATGTATTTCTTTCGATGTTTTAATCTTTTTTTTTTTTAATTAATTAATTAACTTCTTTTATTTTTATTTTTTACAGACTGTACCTAAAAGTTTTTGGAACTCTTTCACCCATCATTCTATTTTGACATTGACTTCTGTCAAATTGATTGTTGGTGATAAATATTGGATTGTGTCCTTGAAGTTGAAGAAGGAAGTTAAACACCTAATTTTTCAATCTGGATTTAGTAGATTCCTGAGAGAAAACTCTATTAAAATTGACACGCGTTGTACTTTTCAAGTTGTTGAAGCGATCGCATTAGAATTTAGTGTATCTTTTATTCGTTAAGTATTGTTAAATGCTTCTTACATTTTTAATCAGTTATTTTGTTTTCTTTATTTATATATGTTTTTTTAATAAACTAATTTTATTTTCTATTTTTTATGTTTAAACGTACATTAAAATGTGTTTTGATTAATTAAATGTGTATATTCAATCTCAAATATACTTGAAGGAATTATCTTTTAATTTTTTTTATTTCAATTTTCATCAACTAAATTTGTGAAGATTTTATAAAAATAAATGATATAAACATTTAAGGCATTTTAACTCATTAAATGATATTCTTCATTTAATATCTCATTTATAATTATAATAAAACTAATATTTCTATTTAGCAATTATTTAAAAAATATAAACATTTAAGGCATTTTAATACTAAGAAAATTGTAAGATAAATATTTACTAACCTTTTTTGCTTGCATTTCAAAATGGCAACCTCTTCGTATCTCTTTTCCATAATGTATTTTCTTTTGTTTCTTCTTTCCTTCTCAAATGCTCAAGTATATGCACAAGATCCAAAAATAATACTCCCCCGGTCCCACTATAAGTTTCTCACTTTCCTTTTATATGGATGTCCAACTATAAGTTTCTCATTCCATTTTTTGCATATTATTTTCCCTCTCCCAATCACATCACTTCTACTTTATCTATTATTTTATCATATTTCTTAATCAAAACACTCAAAAAAGAAGGGAAGTTTATAGGGGGACGAAGGGAGTATTATTATTTATAAATCTACACTGAAACATAATCCTAAACACCAAGTTATATTATGAGTTACACTATATATATTAAATTCATGATGTGTTTTATGTGATGTTCTGTTGTAAGAAGTAAAAAGACCATTATGAACCTGAAATAATTAAGAAGATTAGTTTTGTGATTTCCAATCCACCTACTCTGCAATTTAAGTATCAATTTTCTGGTTGCAAGTCCACATTACGAAAAAAAACCATGTATTCAAATTCAATAACTCCAAATCTAAAACTCTGTCATGTTCTAACTAGATGTGTTAAATCTCATCCCAAAATTATTATGACAAATAAAGAGAACAAATTCACATTACGAAAAAAAACCATGTATTCAAATTCAATAACTCCAAATCTAAAACTCTCTCATGTTCTAACTAGATGTGTTAAATCTCATCCCAAAAATATTATGACAAATAAAGAGAACAAATTCACATTACGAAAAAAACCATGTATTCAAATTCAATAACTCCAAATCTAAAACTCTCTCATGTTCTAACTAGATGTGTTAAATCTCATCCCAAAAATATTATGACAAATAAAGAGGACAAATTCACATTACGAAAAAAAAACCATGTATTCAAATTCAATAACTCCAAATCTAAAACTCTCTCATGTTCTAACAAGAAAACTGAAAAACCGAACAAAAACCGGAAAACAAAAAAAATTATGTTTGGTTGGTTTCAATGTCAAAATTGCAATCATTCTGCATACTTGGAATTCCAAAACAATGGGATACTTAATTTCATGTAGATGTAAAAAACAATTAGAAAGAATTCTCAATTCTGCAAAAAAGTTGGCATTGGGATGAGAATTTCAATTTCACAATTTCACATAAACAAAACAGTAAACATATTGAATTGAGAAAAATATTGCCACTGTTATAAGCACACATGCGATTGCTGAGTACACCCACCTTATTTTTTCTTAGAACATCCACGAATCGACCAACCCGGATAAAAAAAATGGCGTGATAGGTATACTTGGGGAAGGAGTGGCGGCGTCGGAGTCGGGGATCGGTTGCCGGCCTTCTTTTTCTTCTTCAAATAATAGCGGCGGCAACGAGATCGGTGGTCGGCCCCCTTATTCAAACGCCGGGGAAGCAAGAATGGAGAAGATGGAGACTGTTGTGGCTGAACGGCAGCGACCAGGTAAGTGAGGGACGTAGGCCTTCTTCTTCTTCAAATACTAGCGACGTCGGCCGTATTCTATTTAAATTAGCAGTGACGACGTCGAGATCGACCGCCTACTTCAAATAATAGCGGCGGCATCAACTCCGGCCGCCTCATTCAAACGTCGGGAATGGAGGTTACACCGACGGTGAAGTCTCTGGAGAGGGGTTTTTTTTTACGGTTTAGGTGTACAATGTCACATAAATTTTTTGTCTCTGTGCTTGGAAAACAATCATAGTCTTCTCTGCTGATTTCACTGATTCTCGATACTACGTATTTTCAACTCACTACTTTTTTTAGTTTTTTCTAAATTTGTTGATTATTGTGATTTATTATTTTATTTATTGGTCTAAATCCTTTTTAAAATTTTTAAATAAAAAAAAAGTAATATATATTAATTAAAGTGGGTTATACATAGTATATCTTAATTTTTGGAATGATCAAATTACATTTATATTATATGGACAAGTTTTTTTTAGTAGAATCTATAAAACATATATTATATCTTTTAAGATAATATTTAAATTATCAATTTTTTCTTTCACTAATCGTCTTATTAATACATCTTATTAAATTATATAATTTGATGCTTAAGTCACTATGATTAGTAATTTGAGTAATTTAGAATTAATATTTATAAAAATATAAAATGATTTAGTTTTTTCCTTTAATTATTTATGTTTTATTTATTTACAGTTAATTGTTTATAATTTGTAGATCATTAAATTATATATTTTAATTATCTAATTTTTAATTTTATAATAATTTTTAAATAATTCATTAAAATCTATGAGTTCTTAGATTATTAAAGTTAGTATTTCGACAGATTTAAATTTAATATTTAAATTAAAAAAAATATTTTTTCAATCATTTTCTTATGGTTTATTAATTAATAGTTAATTATTTATTATATTTATGTTATTAGTTATATATGTAATTAATATAATTTTCAATGTTATAATTAGTCTTATATAGTGTATTAAATTTAATGATTTAATCTTTAGTAAATAATATTCATTAATTTGACTTATTCAAATTTAATATTTAAAAAATTCTAATTTATGTATATTTTTTTAATAATTATATATAGTTTCATTTATGAACAATTAATTATTTATTATATATATATATCATTTGTTATATACATTTATGATAATCAATATTTCAATTTTATATTAACTATTATATAATATATATGACTTAATTATTAGGTTATTATAATTAGTAACATATTGATATATTTTTAAAATTTAAAAAATTATATTTTTATGCATTTTTTTCATAATTATATATCGTTTTTTATTTAATGATCAATAGTCCATCTTTATTTTAATACTCCTTATGTCCCACAATTATTTGCACTATTTCCTTATTCGTCCGTCCCATAATTTTTTGCACTACCCAAAAAGGAAACTTTTTCATAAACCCCACCCTCACAATATTCACATATTTATACAAAATGTCATTACTTTTACCTTCAATCCAATCATTCACTTTACTTTATTCATAAAAGTTTACAAAATTATCCCTCAACACTCCACTCATTACATATTTTTCTTAGTTTGCGTGCCCATAAAATGGTGCAAACAATCCTGGGACGGAGGGAGTATATAGTTCGCAAATAATTTAATCACTTCATCAAATTTTCATTTACTAATATAATTATTATTTAATTTTGCTTGAATATTTATAATTTTAACATTTATAATTTTGTGTTATATAAGTACTATTCGTAATTTATTTATTGAAATTCTTATCAAAATGTTTGCATAGACATATATATAGTTATACAAAATATATATTTTAAATTATTATACATGTTTATTCTTTTGTGGTACTTTTTTTATTTAATTGTTTATTATATGTTAATAATTTAATTTTTAATGTTATAATTAGTTTTATATAATTTTTTTATTATATGTATTTTAGGTATTATATAATTTTGTAAATATGTTAATTCAATAAAAAAAATTGTAAGTTTTATGTGATTGAATAATATATTTATTGGTTTAAATCTTTTTCAAGGTTTTTAATTTAAGAATTAAATGTTTATTCATCTATAGTGATTTAAAGTATGTTATACATTTTTTTCATTTATCTATTGTTACATAATTACTATATTACATTAAGCTTACTTTAAACTACATGTAATTTCATGATTATTTTAATTAATATTTTTATTTGACAATTTTATGTTATTACAGTGAATCGATCATGCGCAAGCTTCTAAGTTCAACGATAATAAATAAGAAACGATCAATTAGTGATATCAATTCAAAAGGTATATGTTTTAAAGTAAATTTATTTAGATATTATTTTTTATATCAAATAATATTATTCATACATATACTACATTTATTTGAACTAATTACTCTTTCTTTTAATTATCTTATATTAGAGAATGAAGAACCACATTCTCATAGAAGTACTAGCTCCATTTCAGAAAAAAAAAAAAAAAAAGGATGTTATGTTTTTTGTAAATATTTGGCGTCATCAAGTTTAGGCAGGGTTTCAGTTCAACCTTTCATCAATACTTCTAATGGTATTTGTTTTATTTAATTAGTTAAATATAGTAGAATAAATTTAGTTTATTATATTATTTTTAAGTGTCACGTTTTTTTTTTAATTATTTATAGTATCTGGTTCGAGATATTTAATGTCAAGTAATTTATCTTCTGATAAAAGTTTTAATTATCACGATAATTCAACACAACGATCAATGTTAGATGAATTTTCATCGTTTGTGGTTGATTTGACTGGTGACGATACTGACATTGTTCAATTACAAGCAAGAGATCCATTATTCATAGGATTAATGAATTTTAGTGAGAAAAGTCCTGAGATTGTTGAACTAGAACCTAATGATACATGTGATCATGATATCACATACAATGTAAGTTATAACAGTTTCATATATTAAAATATTCTAACTATATATATATATATATGTGTATATTAATCATTTTATTTTTTTAATATTATGTATATATATGTATTTATATTTTAATATTAAGTATCCTTTTATTGAACATTTGGTAATATTTTTCTTTTTTTTATTTTTTATTGCAAAGCTATTGACTATTGGGATATTGGAGATCCTATTAATAGTTGTCAATTTTGTGGTGCAATGTTTTGGTATGATGAAAGCTTAAAGGCCCGTCGAATTTCAAAACGACCAAGATTCTCATTGTGTTGCACTCTAGGAAAGATACATATACCATATATGCCTGAACCTCCTCCAATTCTTCAAGAACTACTTTGGGGTAATACGGCAAAGAGCCAACATTATTTGGATAATGTTCGTACTTTTAACAGTATGTTCTCCTTTACTTATTTGGGTGGGAAGATTGATAGAAGTCTTAATACCGGAGGCGCTCCACCCGTGTTCCGCTTACATGGACAAAATTATCATAGAATGGGTGGTTTATTGCCATCAAATGGATCTCAACCGAAGTTTGCTCAGTTGTACATTTACGATACTGAGAACGAAAATTTCCAACAGAATAAATGTTGTTAGATATTTTTATTTTAATATTCAATCACATAATTATTTACATTCTCCTTTTATATTGATCTTATTTTTTTGTCAATAACAAGTCAGATATGCTCATCAATACATTACATGCTGAAATAGTAAGTGATCTTAAAAATATGTTGGATGGTTATAATGTACTTGCAAAGAAGTTTCAAGAGGCTAGGCATAGATTTCTTAAAGAAAATTCTAATGTTATTATGAGATTGATTGCTGAAAGGGGACATGATCCTAGAAGATATAACTTACCTACTATCTCCGAGGTTGCTGCTGTGGTTGTTGGTGACCTTGATCAAACACTTGGTAGTCGTGATATTGTTGTACAAACTTATGCTGGCGAACTTCAACGCATTACAGAGTTGAATCCATCATATCTTGATTTGCAATATCCACTTCTTTTTCCATATGGTGAGGATGGATATACAGAGGATATTCATTTTGCTACATATGCGCTGCATAGAGCTGGAACGCGGAAGTCCGTTAGTTTTAGAGAGTACTTCGCACTTCGACTTCAACATAGGAATGGTGAAACTTCTACAATTTTGTCTTAAAAAAGGCTCACTCAAATATTTATTGTTGATGCATATACTATGGTTGAAGCTGGTAGACTTAAATACATAAGGACACATCAAGCAGAACTTCGTAGTGAAATGTATAGTGGTGTTCAGGATGCAGTTTTAGATGGTGAGACAGATGCCCGTGCATTTGAAAAGCGAGTTGTTTTGCCCCCTTCAATATTTACTGGAGGAGGTGCACGGTACATGGTTCAAAATTATCAAGATGCAATGACAATTTGTAGATGGGCTGGTTATCCTCAATTATTTATAACCTTCACGTGCAATCAAAAATGACATGAGATTGTACGTTTTTTAAAACAAAAGGGACTTAGTCCTGAAGACCGCCCAAATATAATATGTCGAATATTTAAGATCAAACTTGAAGGATTATTAAATGATATTCAAAAGAAAAAAATATTTGGGAATGTCAAAGTAGGTATTTAAATTTATTTATTTTTTCTTTTACATTTATAAATTTATTGTCATTTAATAACATTTATTAACTACATTTTATCTTTTAATATTTTTTGTAATTTTATCTGCAGTTCTTTATACTATTGAATTCCAAAAGCGAGGTCTTCCCCATGCACATATATTGTTGTTCCTTGAAAATCACAATGAAGTTTGTATATATTTAATCTTGCTACATTAGGTTTTAATTATAATTGATTATTCTTTATCTCACTTTTTTTTTTTTAAATTGTTACAGTTTCCATCTGGGAATGATATATATATTTTTTTTTTATGGAAAGTTAAATACCCATCCCTTTTTTCCCCTCCCCATGACTCGAACCCAGGACCTAAGGCCTAGGTAGTGGTGCTCTAACCACTTGAGCTATCCCACTTTGTCATCTGGGAATGATATTGATTGCATAATTTCTCCTGAGTTACCTAATAAGGAAAATGATTTACAATATTTTAATGTTGTTTGTGATTTAATGATTCATGGTCCTTGTGGTGTTGCAAATCCAAGTTCTCCTTCCATGACCGATGAAAGTTCATGTACAAAATATTTTCCTAAAAGATTTGTTTCAGAATCTTCTATTGATGAAGATGGTTATCCTGTTTATAGGCGAAGGGATGATGTAAGGACATTGAATAAGAAGGGCTCTGTTTTGGATAACAGGCACGTTGTTCCCCATAATTGTTATCTTCTTTTGAAGTATGGTGCACACATCAATGTTGAATGGTGTAATCAATCAAGATCCATAAAATACATGTTCAAGTATGTCAACAAAGGACATGATCGTGTTACTGTATCGTTCTTTGAAAATAAGGAGCAGTCTGATGGTAAAGCAGATTTAGATGAAGTTAAAATGTACTATGACTGTAGGTACATTTCTCCATGTGAAGCTGCTTGGAGAATTTTCGGGTTTGAGATTAATTTCAGAAATTCTCCAGTTGAACGTTTGGGATTTCATCTTCCTGATCAGCAGTCTGTTTTATTTGGGGATGGTGCATCTTTGGAATCGATCTTGGAAAGACCATCGGTAAAGCAAAGCATGTTCTTAGCTTGGTTTGAACTCAACAAGAATGCTTCTAAAGCAAGAAATTTGACTTATGCTGAAATACCACAATTCTTTGTATGGAAGCAAAAAATTAGAGTGTGGGTCGACATGAAGAGAAGTTTTTTCAATCGGACGTATTTGTTATGTTCCTCCTGGTGCTGGTGAGACACATTAACTGAGGATACTCTTGAATGTAGTTCGTGGACCTACATCTTATGATGATTTGAAGAAATTCAATTGAGTAATTCATCCAACGTTTCGGGAAGCTTGCTTTGCTAGAGGTTTGTTGGAAGATGATAGAGAGTATGTTGATGGTATGGACGAGGTTAGCCGCTGGGCTTCAGCATCTTTGATGAGATCTTTATTTGTTACGTTACTAACACCAGGTTCGTTGGATCGACCTTATGATGTTTGGGAAAAGTGTTGGAGACAACTCTCTGATGATATTCTTTATAATAGACGGAGAATTATGCATTTTCCAGGTATGTTTAATTATTTCCTTTCTTAATTTAATGCCATTATAATTATTCAATTTTACTAATATGCAAGTCATTTTAAGTCAGTTGTTCAATTAATTAATTTAAATTATTTGTCATTTATTGACAACTTTGAGTTATTATGGAGTATTATTTTCACATAATTTACTTTGCACAAATTTATCAAAATTATAAAAGATGCAACTCTAAATTTCAATTAAATTTACTTTAAATTAACATTAAACTCTAAATTTAGATTACTTTGCATAAATTCATCATATTTTTACTTATAAAAAAATTAAAAATTTATATTAATTTATTTTATCATAATTAACTAAAATAATTTTAATTGTAATTTCTTGTAGAATTAAGGATGACAGATGATGAAATCAAGAGTTGTTGTTTGATAGAAATCGATAATTTGTTGCGGGCTCTTGGTAAGTCTTTGCAAGATTTTGAAGGCATGCCAGTAGTAAAGCATGATCCGAACTTTTCATCTAAAAATAGATTGATTTTGAATGAGTTTACATACAACAAGGTTGATTTGAAGTTAGAGTTTGAGGATTTAATTAGCAAACTTAGTGATGAACAATGTGGTGTGTACGATAGAATAATTACCTCCATTCAATCTGGTAAGAGTGGTGTGTTTTTTGTTAATGGATATGGTGGAACAGGTAAAACTTTTATATGGAAGACTTTGTCAGAATGTTTGAGGTCTTAGGGTAAGATTGTAATTAATGTAGCCTCGAGTGGTATAGTTTCACTCCTTCTTCCAAGTGGACGTACTACTCATTCAAGATTTTCTATTCCAATTGATATTATTGAAGATTGTACATGCAATATTCATCAAGGAAGTCCTCTTGCTGAGCTCTTGATTAAATGTGATCTTATAATATGGGATGAAGCAGCAATGGTTAAAAGATACTCCCTCCGTCCCATACTTGAAGCTACATTTTACCATTTTGGGCGTCCCATACTTGAAGCTACATTACCTAAAATAGCAAAAACACTTTTAAACACTCTCCTTAAAACATCACAATATTACAACAAATGCCACTACTTTATTACACTAAAAAGTAACTTTATTACTATTTATAAAGTTGAAAAGTCTTTACTACCCCCACTTTATCTTACACAATACTAATAAACAACTCATTTATTAAAACCCGTGCCAATTTAATTTGTAGCTTCAAGTATGGGACGGGGGGAGTATTATATTGAGGCTCTTGATACCACTTTGAAGGATATTATGCAGCTCACAGATCCTTTGTCACCTGAACTGCCTTTTGGCGGTAAGACTGTTGTGTTTTGAGGTGATTTTCGTCAGATATTACTCATTATTCCAAAAGGAACTAGGCAGGATATCGTTCACGCTACTATCAATTCATCCAATTTGTGGAATGATTGTACTCTTATGAAACTCACTAAGAACATGAGGCTTCAACACCTAAGATCCGATGAACTTCCACATGAATTGAATTCTTTTTCTGAATGGATAGCATCTATTGGAGATGGTACTATAGGAAAAGAAACTGAGTACGGATCTGATGTACAAATTCCTGAGGATATTTTTCTAAAGTGTAGTGATGATCCGATTTCTACTATTGTTGATAGCATTTATCCCAATTTTAAGAATATGATGTATGATCATGACTATTTACAAAGTAGAGCTATTCTTGCACCCACGTTAGATGTTGTCAAGTCAATAAATGAGCATATGATTCAGTTAAATGAAAAGGAATCACGTACTTATTTGAGCTCCGACAGTCCTTGCAGATCTGATCTGAATTTTGATAATTTGGCTAATGTTCATACTCCAAAATTTTTGAATAGTTTGAAGTGTTATGGTGTACCTGATCATGAATTGAATTTGAAAGTTGGAACGCCGGTAATGTTATTGAGAAATATAGATCACTCAAATGACCTATGCAATGGAACTAGGTTCGTGTCTTTTCTTTTTACCAATTTTTTATTTATTTTTTATCATTTAAAATTTTGCATTTGTTTTATATATGATATTTTTTCTATTGTTAGGTTGGATATAACCAGGTTAGGTGATAAAGTTCTTGAAGCTAAGGTTTTAATTGGAAGCAGCTGTGGAAACCTGGTATTGATACCGCGACTTACGTTGACACCTTCTGATCCTAGATTGCCTTTCAAGTTTCAACGTAGACAGTTTTCGTTGATTGTGTTGTATGTTATGACTATTAATAAAAGTCAGGGGCAATCATTTTCTAATGTAGGTGTTTTTTTGAAAAAAACCTGTATTTAGTAAGGGTCAATTATATGTAGCTGTATCTAGAATAACAAATTGTCGTGGTTTGAAGATCCTATTATGTCATGACAACAATCGTGATTGTAATATCACAAAGAACGTAGTGTTTAATGATGTTTTTAGGAATGCATAATTCTATAATAATTTAATTTTTAAATTTTATAAATTTTAAGCTACTTACTTTTTATAAGCAATTACTATTGATTTTAAATTATTTGATTATTTAATTATGTAATATTCTTTAACATTGTATAGTAATTTAATAATTTTATTGTATCATAAATATACATATATTTAATTATTACACATTAATTTTATAAATTCGATATAGTATAATAAATATTAATTCTCAATAATTAATTTTTTTACTTATGATAATATATAATATATATATATATATATATATATATATATATAAAGTTAGTTGTATTATTATAAAATTAATTTACCCTATAAACAATATTTAAAATTTTAAATGTCGTCACTTTTTTTAACCCATCTGTCCGTGCGTTAGCACGGGTGCCCTACTAGTTTTAAGTTAGTGTGTAAAAAGTAATGACATGAGGGGTAAATAAGAGATATTTGAGAGAGTGTTTTAAAGGAGCAAAAATTTACTTTTTTCAAATAAGGAAATGTTTAATTAATAATGAGACAGATGTTTTTAGAAAATATTCAAGTAATAATGGGACAAATGGAGTAATAATTATGAGGAACAACATGTTTGTTATCCAAAACATAATTTTTTATGTTCAAGTCCATCCATCATTTTTTCGCCTATAAATAGGATAACCATCTTCATCAATAGAAGACTTTGGAACAAATATTTTAGGAAAATGTTTTGTACATGAACCTTCATCGGTCATGCAGGGAGAACGTGAATTTGCAGCACCACAAGGATCATGCATCATTAAATCACAAATAAAATTAAAATACTCTTGATCGCGAGATAACTAATAAAATATCATTCCCGGATGGAAATTATAACAATGTTTAAAAAAAAATTCGTGAGATAAAGAATAATTAATTATAATAAAAATCTCATGTAGCAAGCTAACATCATTGTGATTCTCCCCCGTCAAAAAAAAAAAAAATCATTGTGATTCTCAAGAAACACCAATATATGAGCATGAGGAAAACCGCACTTTTGAAATTCAATAGTACAAAGAACTGTAGATAAAATTGACAAAAAAAAAAAAAAAGATAAAATGTAGTGAACAAATAATTTAGACAATAAAATTATTATCTTAAACAAAAAATAAATAAATTTTAATACCTGTTTTGATTTCCAAATATTTTTTTTCCTTTCGAATATCATTTAATAATCCGTCAAGTTAATCTTAAATATTCGACATATTATATTGGACGGTTTTCAAGATTAAGTCTTTTATGTTTTAAAAACGTATATTCTCTGGCCATTTCTGATTGCACGTGAAGGTTATAAATAATTGAGGATAACCGGTACATCTACCAGTCGTCATTGCATCTTGATAATTTTGGACCATGAAGCGTGCACCTCCAATGAATGAAGGTGGTAAAACAACTCGCTTTCCCATTGCACATACGCATCTATTTTCAGGGGCGGACCCAGGACTTGATATTAGAGGGGGCCAAAAAAAAAAATTCAAAATATATATTGTTTTTACATTGTGTCTTATTCGTATAGTATGAATAATTGAGAAAATGAACAATTGAATTATTGAACAATCGAATTATTCATATAAATAATTTATTTTGATATAACTTTTACAATAAACTCACCACTAATTTATTTATCTATCATTTATTTATTTATAGGAGGGTGGGGTAGGGGGCAAGGCTCCCTGGGGCATAGTGTAGGTACGCCCCTGCCTGTCTCACCATCTAAAACTGCATCCTAAACACCACTATACATTTTACTACGAAACTTTGAGTGATGTGTCCTTATATATTTAAATTTACCAGCCTCAATGCATCAATAATAAATTGTTGAGTGAGTCGTTTTGAAGATAAAATCGTAGAAGGTTCATCATTCCTATGTTGAAATCGAAATGCAATGTACTCTCTAAAACTAACAAACTTACGCGTTCCAGCTTAATACAACACAGATGTAGCAAAATAAATATTCTCTATATACCCATCCTAACCATATGGAAAAAGAAGTGGATATTGCAAACTAAGGTACGTACAACGGGTTTAACTCTATGATGCGTTGAAGTTCACCAACATAAGTTTCTAAAAAAATATCACGATTAATTACCAACGACATATTGGTATGTGGGAATGAGGTGAGAATAAAATGATCATTCTTGATTTTATTCCTAATGCCATGATTGATATGTTTCTTTGATAAGAATGGTCATTCCAAATTGAATCACAATTTCCCAAAATTAATGAAGGGTGATTCCTTCCACACCATGATTTTATATACTCCCATACTTTGAGGAATGATTTTTTATTTTTATTTTTTTTAAATGTCATAACTTATTTTTTAATAATAAAATATTATTCTATAGTCCAAGAAATAATAATTATTATTATAATGGTTAAAATAATAATAACATTAATTATTCAAAAAATTAATTATAAAATTTAATTCTAATAATAAAAATAATCTAGTAATTTAATAATAATATCAATACAATAAAAGCAGTGTACATTAATATTTTTTAATAATATAATCAATAATATAATAATTCTCAACATATTAATTATTTAAAATAATAATAATATTAATAATATAATTAATAATAATAAAATTAAAATTAAAATTATTTAATAAAAATATTTTATCATTTAACTATAAAACAATTATCAGTAATAAAAATAATAATTTAAAAATAAATTTATATAATACCACATTTCATTCATACGAACCATCATATGAATGACCATTCTTATGTTATTCCATTCAAACCTTCATTTCCATTCAACTACAATTTCATTTTATACAATTTAGAAATTAACAACAAAAAAATAAATTTTAAATTAAAGTTACAATTTTAATATAATATATGTGAAACAAATAAATTAAATGAATTAAAAAATGGTCAAAAGAATATACATATACCATTAATATTAAAAGAATGTAATCATCATATGAATTTTGTATTTTTTTTTAAATTCAACAATTCATTTAATGAAATAATGCATGAATCGTGGCATTAATAACCCTTTTTTTTTAATCATAAATAGATGTAATTGTAACATAAATTTTAGATGAATATAATTGTGGCATTAGTTTGTAATTTTGCACCATAACCATTTTATTTTTTTTCATAAATAGGTGTAATCATGGCATGAATTTTGTATTTTTTTTTTTAATCCAACAACCCATTTAATGAAATAATGAATTGTGGCACTAATAACCAATTTTTATCATAAATTGATGTAATAGTGGCATGAATTTTAAATGGATGTAATCGTAATATTAATTGTTGATCATTTTGCACTATAATCTACTAAAAAAATATTGATAAAATAAACTTACTCCACAACTCATTAAAATTGTCAAATATTCCTTATTGTCAAACAAAACCAATTAATTAACATTGATTAATAAAATTAAGAAACTAAACGATTGATCATAAATGGAATTTACAAAACTGTCAAACTCCAACATCTTATCTTTAAAAAAATAAAAATAAAATTGTTAAAAATGATTTAAACACATCTCATACATTTAAAAATAAAATTAATAGATTAATTTTTAAAAATTATTACAACTATTTTATTCACTATGTTGTATCATTGTGAGCATGTAGAAAAATCATTTCCAAATTTATATAAGGGGTAGAGAAAACATGTGAGAATTTGTTAAAAAGAATCAGAAAAATTATATTAAGTCAAATAATTTATTCTATTTATTTATCTCCAATGGTAGTAATTGGATTGGATTCAGAATTTCAGCCAATTTATGAGATCAAAATCAAAATGTGTATTTCATCAGAACCAAATTCAAAATTAGTTCAATTTAAAGGACTAAAAAAGACTATAAACCCTATAATAAACACATTATATAGGACTGTTTATAAGATTGAAAATCAAATGATCAATATATAATAAACAATTAAATAAAAAAACTTACAAAAAAAGTATAAACATGTATAGCAATTTAAAAATTTTATTTTGTATAACTATATATATGCTTGTGTAAATATTTTGAATTAAAATTTTAAATGTGAAAATTATAAATATTCAAGTAAGATTAAATAATAATTATACTAATCAATGAAAAATTGACGCTTTGTGAATTTTAAATTAAAATAAAGATGGACAACTCATCATTAAATAGCAAACGATAGTACTTTTTAAATTCTAACTATAAATCAATATGTTACTACCGTACTATATATAATAACATAAGGATTAAGTTATATAATTTTATATATTATATTATTAGTTAATAAATATATAACAATTAACTGTTAATTAATGAAACTATATATAATTATTGAAAAAATATACATTAATTATATTTTTTTAAATATCAAATCTAAATAACTGAAATTAATGACTATTATAATCTAACGACTAAATCATTAAATTTGATATACTATATAAGACTAATTATAACATTAAAAATTATATTATCTACATATATAACTAATAATATACATATAATAAATAATTAACTATTAATTAATAAAACCATAATTAAATGATTGAAAAATAGTTTTTTTTTTAAATTTAAATCAATCAAAAAATATATAAGTATGATTATAAAATTGGATAATCAAAATATATAATTTAATGATCTACAAATTATAAAAAATTAAGTATAAATAAATAAAATATAAATAATTAATGAAAAAAACTAAATAATTTTTTTTTCAAATATTAACTCTAAATCACTCAAATTACTAACTATAGTAACTTAAGCATATTATCTTAATTAATAAGATGGAGTATATAATTAATGAGAGAAAAATTGATAATTTCTATATTATTGAAGATATAATATATGTTTTATATATTATACTTAAAAACTTATCCATATAATATACATGTGATTTAATCAGTCTAAAAATTAAGATATATGTAACATACTTTAATTAATATATATATTACTATTTTTTTATACTTAAACTTTAAAAAGGATTTGGATTAATAAATAAAAGAATCAATCACAATAGAATAACAAAACAAAAAGATTATGATTAAAAAGTCTAGCTAAAATTGAACTCCACAAAATTTGTGCTAAATTTATAAATTAATTAATAATATCAATATCTCTAAATATATTTTACTAATTAATATTAGTCAATGTTTCCCTGATAAAATTAATCCTTAATTTTTATTTCGATAATATTAAACTCTGAATTTCACAAATATTATAAAATTATTGACTTTTAAAATAAAAAAGAATTCACTAAGTCAATTTTATCCCATAATTACAGTTAATATTGATATCAATTAATTACCATAAATTAAGGAAACTATAAATTTAGAGTTTAAATTTAATGCTTAAATATATTCTCACATAATTACCTTAACCTATATTGAGTAAATTTCTACCTAATACATTATAAAATAAATAAATTGCCTACTAAAATTAAGAAAACTATAAATTTAGAGTTAAATTGTATGTGGGCCAATTTAATTGCAGACGGCTAGTTAATGTCTTTAAGCATAATCAAAACAAATTTAATTTTATTTGAGAAAAATATGCCTAAAATAAATTGAGATTATATGTACCAAAATTGTAAGATAATGAAAACACAATTAGTATTTATAATAATTTTATTTTATATTAATAAGTAAATGTTTGCTCCCATTTTTATGAGATTTTATGTACCAAAATTGTAAGATATTGAATAAGTAGTCAATTAATAATAAAAATATATATACACAAAATATAATATATTTAATTATAAATATATATAATAAAATTATTATTAATCCTTTTTTAAGCATAAAATTAAGGAAACTAAATATTAGCGATTTGAAGAAATCACTGAAAAAGATTAAAGATAAAAAAAATTAAATTAAAAAATTTTAAGAAAAGGCATAATGGAATTCAGACTTTTATCTTAATTTTCTTTCATTATCATATATAATTCTTAAAAAAAAAAGATGTGTTGTAATAAAAATTCAAAAATAAAGAGTTAACAACTATTACTGTATGGGCCGCACTTATGTGCAATATTTCACGTGAAATATTAGTATAGTTAAGGAATGGTCAAAATTCGCGGATCTGTAGCGGGTTTGACCGGTCAAACGAATATTTCCTTAAAAATCACGGAAAAGTCGTGCGCAGGAGACTAACAGGATAACGGGGTTCAGGTCTGTGTTACTATAAAGGTAATTATATGTTACTGTAAGACCAAATATGTGTTACTGTAAGTACAAATAACACATAAATTTACTTTTCACAGAAAATATTAATACAAATTAATTTAAGGAAGGATAAAATAGAAAAATTTGCTCTTAATCCGTGTTACTATAAATACAATTATATGTTACTGTACGAACAAATACGTGTTACTGTAAGGACAAGTAACACACAATTAGCTTTTGAGTAACACATATTTGACCTTAAAGTAACACAGAAAAATGTATTACTATATAAACACAAGTGTATTACTGTATTAAGAAAGATGTGTTACTGTATAAATAAACGCCATTGTTGAGAGTGAATGAGATACTCACCTTAAAAAAGACGAAAAACAATAATTGAAAACACGAAAAATACAACCATGTTGAATAATTTATCGATTCTTACAAATAAAAAGACATAATTATCAACAATTAATTGGAATAAATCTGTTTGTGTTATTATTGTTGATTTTTTCTCATTAAGGAATTTATTCAAAAAAATAAATAATGATTTCTCCCATTGTTTCGAGATACAGATCGAAAATCTGAACAATAGAATTGATAGGATTGAATTTTCTGAGGTTTTTTTTTTTAAATTAAAGTTGCGCGCTGGCTGAAGAAGAAGAGGGAGACGCGCAGAGGCTGAAGAAGAAGAGAAGGGAGACGCAGAAGAAGAAGAAGAGGGAGACGCGCAGAGGAGGAGAGAAGAAATCTGACCGATTACCGGATAAAAACATAAGAATTAGTCAAATTGCACCATAAGACTATTGTGAAATATTGTATATAAGTTTTTGGCTTATTGTATATAGTTAACAGTATATAAATAAATGATTTAATAAAATTTTACAGTATAACATAACTTTGGTTCTTAAATAAATAACATAGCAATCGTTCAAAAAGATAAAGTTGAAATAATTTTCCTAAATTAACCTATCTTATACTCCCTCCTATTTATATTATAAGTCGTTTTGACTTTTCGTTTTCTTTACAAAATATAAGTTGTTTTGCACTTTTCAATGCAAATTAATTGCTTTTATTCTAAATTTACCCTTAAAATCAATAAATATTTACATACATGTATTTTTTTTTTTAATGAGAAGTACAAGCCTATTAATTAAGGGTAAAGTGAGAAGTCAATTATTTTCTTAATACGTGTGCATGAGCTTAGGATGACTTATATTTTGAGCTTAGGATGACTTATATTTTGAATAGGAGGGAGTATAAAATAAAAATATTCCTAAATTAATTTTAAAAAACCTATAAAAGAATATATTAATTGATCATCAAATCAAAAAGTAATTTGGGTTCGTTTTTAATTTAGATTTGGTCAATTTCATATTTTCATAATTATGATTTCATTAGGTCAATTTTATCCCATAATTACCTAAAAATGAAAACGAATTTATGAGGCCAATTTTATCCCATAATTATCGCTAATCTTGATATCATTTCAATTACCGAATTTATTTATGGTTAAATTTTTTGTGGGCCACAGGCCCATTGATTGATTCATTCTCATTAAATATATTAATATTGCAAATGGACAGAAGGAAGTAATACGTTGAAACGTTACAAATAGAACGTCAAGAAATTAGGAAGATGGAATGAGGGAGCGGAGACGGCGCCGGAGGGAGCAGCAGCGACAGTGGACAGCACGGGCTTTGGATAAAATCCATTTACACACATCCAATCATATTATCTGCTCGATAATAAAGAAAGATGCCGAATGACAAAGGAATGTCACCACGAAACCTTTGTTGGCTCTCCCAGCGGCCGCATTGGAGTTCTCCAGTATAATTCCCCAAAGTATTCTTTACACCTAGTGTATGAATTAAAAGTTAAAAATGCAGATCAAAAATTGTTTTTTTTTTCCTTCTTTTTTTGTTTAACAACGAACATTTCAAAACTTTGATAAATTTTAAAACATTAACAAACAAAAAGTTATTCTTTGGCGATTTTGGTAAATTTTAAAACTCCGATTTTTTTGTCAGATTTTGAGTTTTTGGTGTGATTTTTCGGATGCGAATTGAGCGATTTCTGGGTTTGATTTCATGTGATTGCAGTTCAATAAGAGTGAGTTTTCATTCGTTATAGTCTTGTGATTTCTGGGTTCGATTTAATGTGATACAAAAGTTAAAAATTTACAGCAGATTAAAATTTCATTCATGAGAGAAAAGAGATTTGAGTTCTAAGTTCGAGTTCATGTGATTTCTGACTTTAAATTCCTGTTATACAAAAGTTAAAAATTTACAATAGATTAAAATTTCATTCATGTGGTAGAAAATTTAAAAATTTACAAAAATACTATTGAAGTCTTGCTAACAATCCTTCAAATAACACCAACATGTTCAGCAAATCATCCATCTTTAACAAACAAAATAATCTAAGTCTTAAAAAAAATCTAATAAGTCTTGAAGTCATAACTAAACTACGTATCTAGATGTAAATACAAAATTTTTATAACAATACATCATCATAAACAAAAAAAAATACTAACCATGTAAAGAACCGTACAAAAGAGAGATTTTTTTTTTTTTTTTTGATGAGAATGACAAACAAAAACTACGAATTTATAGTGAAAATAAAAAAGATGTTACAAATTTTAAGAAATTGATCTAAGGGACACCATTCAATCTAAAGATATCAACGGTTAAGATGAAGAGTGGTAATGAAATATATTAATTACAAATAATAAATTAGGGTTGCCATAATTAGATAGAAGACTAAATGAACGATGAAGATGATGATCAAGAAAAGTGATCGACGGACCACAAACTTTCCCGCCCAAACTAAAAAAGGAAATATGTAGGTGTATTATATTAGTATAGATTTCCATTTTCTTCAATCTAAAGATAAATATTTTTAAATTTAATGTGTTTTGCAGTTATATTGATTCAAGTTATTATTATTATTATTATTATTATGATACTTCAATTATTATTTCAATATCTTTTGTAATAAAATTGAATGGTTTGATAGAATAAATGTTTAGTCTTGATTAACAGATTACTTGATTTTGTCTTAATAAAATTTATAATTAGAATTATAAAAGATAAAGTAATTATAAAAGAAATTTCATAATTTTAGTTATTTTTTTTGTTTTGTACAAAAATAAGGAACATTTTTTTAATAAATTTATATTTCATTAGTATTATGAAAAAGAAATGAAAATGGGAGAAAATAAAATGAAATGAGTGAAAATAAAGAAAATGAGAAATAACTTACTTCAAGTATCATGAAATAATGCGTATAAAAGATTTTTTTTTTAAAAGGATACAATAATTACATATAAGGGTCCACTACTACACATTTAAGCTTGGAGAGCTTTGAAAAAAGTTCTCCAAGTGGGAGCTGTCCAATCTTAAGGGCTCTCCAAGTGCAATTAAGGGCTCTCCAAGTGCAATTTAGCTTGGAGAGCTCCTACTTGGAGAGCTCTTCTAAAAATTCTCCAAGCTTAAATGTGTCGGGTTATTTAGAAAGAATTAAAATGTAAAAATTAGCTAAAACGATAAAAGAAAATAAGTTTAAAAGAGACAAATAATTAAAAAAAAAACGGAGATCGAGAAATATAAAGGTTGAGTAGTGTCATGATAGAAATTTGAATTTGTGGTGCTTCAAATAAGTTTGAAATAGTTGTTTTTAGCTGGAATTGGACTCAGGACTTGTGAAATTTTATTTTATCTAAAAATCTGAATAGGTAAAGAAGTGTAAAATTAATTCATTTATATTATTCTATAATAAATTAAGTTAAATAGGATATCAATTCCTGGCCTATATATATGCATATATATTGGTCCAGATGATATTCTATCTTGTTAGATCTTTAACACGTGTTTTCACACTATTATATATAATACGTTGATTATTTTTTGACATATATGACACATCAATAAATTAAATTAATCAGTAGTACTGAAACATCTAAAGTGACACGGTTGACCATATATTATACAAAACCAAGGGCCAGAAAAGTGATGAGAACTAATATGGCTCATTTAGAAACCATGCATGCAGATAGTTTTAAATTTTGTCATAAATCCATTAGGTAAAATATTTATTTATTATCGCAATAATACATATCTACTATGGCTATATATATATAGTTGGAGTACGTATACTACCCGCATTCATTGTGTACGTACGTTTTCGTAGTATTTTATAATTAAGTATATAATGTACTATATTATAAATACACGATTGCTAGCAAGCCTCCAAATCAAACATAACTTTACACATTTAGCGAAGAAAACCCTAGCTAAAAATGGCTACACTACCAAAGGTGGAGTTGAAGAAATTAGGGGCATGGAGTGGAGATGAAGATAAAATTCTGGTGGCTTATATCCAACAACATGGTCATCAAGGCTGGCGTACCCTCCCTGAAAAAGCAGGTAATGGAACTCGATGGTGTGTTTCTTACTATACTTATACATATTGCATGCTAAAGTAATCTATGATTTATGTAAACTTACGTATCATCATATATATATGGTAAAGTCTAGTATGCACTCGAGTGCATGTTGTGCACCCTAGTTCATGTGCACTTTTCAGTTTTACTGACTTACACTTTTTGGTAAATGGTGTTGCACTTTTCAATTATTATTAAAAATATTATTATACAGTTTAATAATTGAAAAGTGCAACACCAATTACCAAAAAGTGTAAGTCAGTAAACTGAAAAGTGCAACATGCACTCGAGTCCATAGCAGACCAACCATATATATATATATATATATATATATATATATGCCAAACTAGCTAGCTAAACATGTGATGAAAATGTAGGGCTAGCGAGGAGTGGAAAGAGTTGCAGATTAAGATGGACAAACTATTTGAGGCCTGGCATCAAGAGAGAAAAGTTTAGCAATTACGAAGAGAAGTCTATTATTCGCCTCCATGCTCTTTTCGGCAACAAGTACGCTTTAATATATTTACCATTTTAAGTAATATATTCTTGCATGATTTGTACTTGAAATGTAGCAACTGTTTTTCGTGGATATAATTACTAACTTTTTTTTTGAAAAAAAAAAAGTACAAAAGTACCTAGCTAGCTCATTAATTAATGTATAGAAATGGATTAGTTCTCCCCCCAACTACCAACAATTTAATTCAAGTGTACTATAATATACTCCCTCCATTTTTGAATAAGTGTCACTATAACATTTTTCAACAAATTAAGATATTAAATTGTGGTCAATATTACCCTTCATTAATGATAAATAATTTTGATATTAAATTTTTGTTTAATAAAGAATGTGGTCAAGAATGTATGTGGTATTCATATATACAATATTTATGATTTTTCCATGATTTATGCTGCTACATTAATTGAAATTGAAGGCAAATTATATTTATAAGGGTAAAATTGTCAAAATTGAAGAAAAAAACATAGAATGACACTTATTATAAAAATAATTAAAATGGCAAAGTGACACTTATTTAAAAGTGGAGGGAGTATAATATATGCACGTGATATTTCCCGCTAGCTTCAATCTTCATTGATGTAGTTGCTAATTAATTAGGTGGTCGGTCATAGCAACATATTTACCAAATAGAAGCGATAACGAAATCAAGAATTATTGGAGCACCCGCCTCAGGAAACGGTTAGCCCGAATGGGAATCGACCCAACAACCCACAAGTCAAAGAAGAACCAACCCGCCAGCTCGGCAACCATCAGCCACATGGCACAATGGGAAGCGCGAACCCTGCAAGCCGAAGCCCGTCAGTCGTCAACGTCCATACTTTTTAACAGGGCAACCGCCCCACCAGTACCCAAAGCAAACAACTACGGTGGACAAGTTGAAATGAAGAATATTCTTACAATTACGGAGAATGAAATTTATAATACCAGCTTCGTATCCACAAACAACTACAGTGGACAAGTTGAAATGAAGAATTACGATAACAATATTCATCGTGATCATGTAATTAATTATCCCGTGATGATTGGTTCAATGCATAATTCCATCCACGACAACTTGGTTCCCCTCATAGGGGATCACTATAACTATTGTAATGACTTGCTAGATTTGGTGAACTCCTCGTGTCGCCTACTTTAATGGCGTAGGAATTAAATCACATGTTTCAATTTTGATCTTATTTCACTCTATGGACAATTGAAATATCTCATATTAAAAAATACTCAACGTTTTATATTTGGGATGGCGGATGTTGAAAATTCAATAATCACATGTTTCAATTTTGATCTTATTTCACTCTATGGACAATTGAAATATCTCATATTAAAAAATACTCAACGTTTTATATTTGGGACAGCGGATGTTGAAAATTCAATAGAATGTAATATTGAGTGAAACACAAAAAATGGAGCAGATGAGAGTAATTAGGAAAATGACTATGATTTATTAGCTAGTATGACTTTTTTACGCGTGGCAAAAGATTTTATTTCAAGCTTTGATTAGTTTCATATTTAGTACGTAGCTAGGTTTCAAATGTACGTGGAGGTAAAGTGTGACAAGATTACTAGATTAGGGATTTAAAAAGAAAACCTAGCTAGTTTTGCACATGTAAACTCGAATCTAGTTTATTTTGATATATTTTTAAGATTATGTTCTAATTGTTGCGGCTACAAGCCTACAAGTGTCTATCTAAATATTTCTCAAGTATTTATTTATCACATTTAATTTTAAATTTTATTTTAAAATGTTTGCCGTTTTAACTATTTTTTCATGTTTTTTTCCTAACTACCCATGTTTGTCGTTTTTGCTTTCAATGAGATTTGAACTCAAAATGTGTGGGCGTAAGACATACTAATGTTCTATTACCATGAAAAAAATTAATCTCATCTAAAAATTCAAATTTTGTATATATAGCGGGTGTAAAATTAATTATGTAATTCTAACCATAATATTCAATGTTTAGTGAGGGGTTGAGGTAGGGAAATTGACAAACCATAAATTGGGTGGAAACCCCAACTAATATGTATTTCTTATTTCTTATAATAAAAAAGTCTAAAATTCAATTAAAAAAATCGATAAATTAATGTCGAAATTTGAGTTATATATTTTTCGACAAACTAATTTTGAAATCTATGTTATTTTTCCTTTTGGACCTGAGACAACGTATATTTACAACCATTATCAGATCTCTACGGACGGGTACACACGTAAATCTGTTGATTCTACGAATACCCGAAATATACGTAAACGAGATTAAAAATGAAAATCCATTGATTCAAAATGAATACGGGAAGAACACAAATAAAACACGTCAAAAGGGATAAAACTCAATATTTTTCTATTCAAATCAACTCCCCTTACAATGTTCTTGAGACTCGTATTTATAATAGATAAACTAGGGTTTTAGGCGTGTAAGCCCTAAAAGCCCGGCCCACTAATAATTAATCAAAACCTAAACAAAGCTCTAACACTATATAAAATATAAATAATACTAA
Organism: Galeopsis tetrahit; assembly: GCA_963675135.1. Lineage (NCBI taxonomy): Eukaryota > Viridiplantae > Streptophyta > Magnoliopsida > Lamiales > Lamiaceae > Galeopsis > Galeopsis tetrahit. The sequence goes on along the minus strand of OY776124.1, from coordinate 65,182,981 downwards.
CACTACAAAATATTACTGAAAAGGCATCGGCAAATGGCAACGGCAGGCCGGCCGATGCGAAAAGGGGACGGCATTTAATGCCCGATGCAAAATGGCATCGGCAGTGGGCCCCGATGCGAAATGGCATCGGCATTTAATGGCCGATGCAAAATGGCATCGGCAGTGGGCCCCGATGCCATTTGGTAACGGCCCCCCCGATGCAAAATGGCATCGGCAGTGGGCCCGATGCCTTCCCCGTCGCCTCCAACCCTAAACCCTAAACCTCTAAAACCCTAAACCCTAAAATCCTAAAACCCTAAACCTTGAAATCCTAAAATTGAAAATTATGATTTTTTTTTAGGGTTTAGAGTTTAGAGTTTATGATTTAGTTTAATTAATGTAGTCATTATTTTTCAATTAATTATTTTTATAACTTTAATTTTAATTTTTTTGTTATTAAAAAAATTATATATATAAATGTATGATTTTTTTTTAAATTTAATAATTATATACTGATAATAAATACGTTAATAAATAATTTTAAAAAATCTTAAAATAATTAATCTTGATTAATTAAAAAATCAAAATAATTAGCATTGGTAATCTTGATTATGGTATCTTTGTCCTACGTTTCCTAATTTTATAGGAATATCCTTTAATTTTTTAAATTTCCATAAAATAGTGTTAATTATGTAAGTAAATATAATGATGTAGATAATGACACATCGTCATTTGATTAATTAAAAAATCAAAATAATTAGCATTATATATATATGTCATGTATATTTGCGTGGATTTTGATAGTTACGTGAGTATGACTTATGAATTTAGCATTACTCTTGATCAGAGTGAAACGAACATTATATATAATATACTACAACAATTAGGAAATTAATCAAGCTTATTCTCTGCAATTAAAAAAAAAAAAAAAAGTATTCACTAGTACTCCGTATTAGATAAGTGTATTTTAATTGAAAATGAACTAGAGAATAATTTTATAATAGATGAAAATATTTTTAATTAAATGGATAAGTGAATTCATATTTTCAAATGGATAAGTGAAAATAATTATATATATTTAATGTTGTGAATTGAAAATTAGAATGAATTTAAATGATGTGATTATAATAAATTTAAATGTATAAGTGAAAATAATTATATTCAATGTTGTATGTAATTATAATGTTGTGAAATAAAAAATTAGAATGAATTTAAATGTTGTAAATTGAGGATTATAATAAATTTAAATAGTGTGAATTGATACGTAAATAAATTATTTAATTTGAAAAACATAATTTAGTTAATTTGAAAAACATAATTTAGAAATAATTATGATATGCTTTGATAAATAATTTAATAAGCAACAATTAAAATTAGAATGGATTGAATTAATTAAAGAATTAAAAACTCAAATTAAATTGAATATATATTAATTGCATTCACAACATGTCGACTAAAAGCTCCTAGCCTAAATGGCACACAGGGGGCGCTCAAAGGCTTTCGAGACCGCGAGGTCCCGAGTTCGAACCCCACAAATCACGAAAATGGCCAGATTTCCCAAAAATGGGGTGGCCCAGCGGTGGGGGTGGGTGTTGGTGGGCTATCGACCTGGGTTCGAAACCCAGTTTCGACTTTTTTAAATTTTAATAAAAAGGCATCGGCAGTGGGCCCCGATGCGAAATGGCATCGGCAGTGGGCCCCGATGCCATTTGGTAACGGCGACCTGCCGATGCCATTTCGCATCGGTTTTCCCCAAATCCGATGCCATTTAAATGGCATCGGCACACTGCCGATGCCTTTGCCGTTGCCTTCATCTTTGGGGACGGCAGATCCGATGCCTTCCTCGATGCCATTTCTCCATTATTTTGTAGTGTAAATAATTAAAATACAATCTTATCTTCATCAAAGACGGGTATATTCAACTATGATCTAAACATTTTTTTGCAATATATTTTTACTAGAAATTGATCAAAAATATAAATTAACAAATCATCTACAAACTAGAGATTACATATTTGAAGAAAATGGATAAAACAGGGGGGAAAGAGGGCATGTGGGGTATCGGTGTTGGCCCTGTTGGGGGAAGCAGAATGAGAAAGAAAGAAAATATGGTTTTATTTAGAGATCGATATGTGTCTACTAACTGAGTTAAGTAGTAAAATATAGTTTGGGTAGTTTAGGAGGAATGTATTTACAAATCACAATATATATGGAGGATAAGCTAATCAAAATGGTGTATTTCACAAAAATGGGGGTTTACAAATAACCATACTCAAACCCAAATTTTGAAGAGAACCAATGGGCTTTAGTTTAATTAACAGCCCAACATTGATATCTTAGAAAAATGGCGCGTGGGTTATATACCCCTCCAACTTTGTTAAATATACTCCTCCCAACTCATTTATTAATTTAATCAATATACATGTTGATGCGTCAGATTTGAACGTACAACAAATTACAATACTAACTTTGAATAATCGGTGATAAAACGGTGTCGTAGAAAGTTGCCACGTAGCTGGTGTACTGCTCCACGGACCTTCAAAACACGTCGGAGGGATCTTCGGCGCGAGGACTCCGACACTGAATTGAAGTCAGAAATCGGTGACCCCAAAGAATAGGTGGTCGGATATCAGTCGACCGGAGGTGAGACCGTTCTCCACAAATGCAATATGATGCTCAATATGGTGTATACACAAGTGCAGTGTGTGTTCTTATGATAAATCACGTAAAAAAGTATGAATGCAGTACTTATAGAGGTGCCTTGGGGAAGGGATAACCATCTCCCCTATCTCTCCATTCAACAACTTATCCCGACTTTCTCGTGAGCTCGCAGTTTCTCCACGACTCTGACTGAGTCAAATAGTCATCTTCACCAAGAAAGATATCCCACGATCCTCTCAACTGATCAATTAGCTCCGATAATTTAGGAACAAGTCAAGGGCCTTTCATGAACCCAAATTCCATATTGCCTTTCGTCATTGTGCTTCGGCCCGGTTCTCAATAAACCTGTACAAACATGTTCCTGGGCCGTTTGTTAGGTCTTGGGCCTCGAGTCCCAGGGAAGGTCCCACCCCATATAATCTGGCCCACAATCGGAGTATCAACTAACATAGGTCCAACTTACCAGAGTATGGGCCTTAATCATATAATTCAAGTGTCATTATCTCATAGGATGACACATTTTGGCGCATCACATGTAAAATACCCAAACTATTCTTTTAGTAAATTTGACCTAATAAATACACTTCCCCGGCCCATTTAAACCTTAACCCTAATTGCATTACAGGCCACCTCCGGTGCCGCCGTACCCACCACCCAAACTCCGCCCAAATAGTGATAAAATCATACTCCCTCCGTCCCGGGGAAAGCTCCCCATGAGCTCCGGGCACTTAGGTTAAGAAATACTAATATAATAAGTAGATGTATTAGAGATGATGTGATTGAGAGAGAGAAGATATAATGAAATGTGAAAGAGAATAGTTACCAAAAAATGAATGGGTAGCTTTCATTGGGACGAACGAAAAATGAAAGTTGGGTAGCTTTCACTGGGATGGAGGAAGTATAAAAAATTACAAACTTAAAAAAAAATTAACATATTTTCGACAAACCAGGGTCGAAAATATACCTATTGTCGACAAAAGTGTATATTTTCGACCCTAGTTTGTCGAAAAAAAATTCAAAAGAACTAGTAATAAATTTCAACAACATTTTGTCGAAATATACACTCTTTCTTGACAAACTATTGTCAACAAAGAGTGTCAAAATTAAAACAAGTTTATCGAATTTAAAAAAAAAAAAAAAAGTTATGTCCTATTGCAGAAATGGAGGAAGGGAGGGTGGGGGCAGCGACGACACGAGGAGGTGGTGGCACGGGAAGGCGACGGGATGGTTGGGTTGCAGAAAAAAAAGAGAAGAAAAAAAAGAAAAAGAATTGAAGAAGAAGAAGGGGGCGGTGCCGCAGAGGCGGTGGCGGCGAAGGCGCGCGGGTGCAGGGGCGACACTACTGGGCGGTGGTGGCGCGGGCAGCCATGTGCAGAAAAAAGAAAAAAATGGGCTTGTAGTGATCCAAATATGTGAGACTGATAAAAAATGTGATATTTGATTGCAATTGGTTGTAAATAAATTCTTTTATACATCGTTCCAATTTTATCGGATGTCCCCGAAGGGACTAAATTTTTTTATGCAATTGAGTGTAAATATACACTAGAATTTTAATGTTTCATTTGCTCAATTTAATCTTTAATCTCAATATATTTAATGCAATGGAGTCCAATTCCAATTGTACAAGTGGAAACAATTGCATTCAAGTATTTAAGATTTATTTAAGTTTCTTGGTTTCAAATTAAATTTATATATTATAAATATAGTTTCTACATCATTATTAGAGAAGTTGAATTTAATTAATAAAAACACGAAAGTGTTATCTCTTTGCTTCTTTTACAATATTTTTCATGAATCAACATTTGATTTATCAAAAATTCAAGTATTCTTAGAATCAATCAAATTAGTATGTTCTTTTGTTCTTCGTATATTTATCTTTTTGATTATACGTTCTCGTTATTCATCAATGCCCCACCCCTAAACTCCAAATCCACTGGCCTTGGACGATGCGTTTTAAATTATATAGATAGTTCGTACAAGCTAACTATTATAATCTCAACAACAACAAAAAAGTGTCTCAAATCAGTTTTTCACTTTTTATTTCGTCTCACTACAAAAAAAAAGGGTTTTTAGCATCGGATTTTTTTTTATACAAAAGATGAAATATTTGATATCAAAGGGTATTGATATCAAATTTATTTTCGATACCACTTCCGAGTTCCGATACCTATACTCCCAATCCTAAAGACCGCGTATCAGAAAAAAAAAGTCTGATACCAAAGGGTATCCCTTTAGTATCAGAAATATATAGTATCGATAAATGTTTTCTGATACTAAAGGATTGAACTCTTTAGTATAAGAATTGTATTTAGTATCAGATTATTGTATCAATTTTTTTTGATACAACAATGTATTTATAGTATCAATAAATAAATTTTTGATGCAAAAACAATATTAGTATCACTAAATAATTGATGATATATATTTAATAGCGTCAAAAAATATATTTTTGATATAAAGGATGAAGGTAGTATCAGGAGTAAGATTTTTGGTTGATACCAAAGGTTAAGATTTAGTATCAGAAAATGTACTCGATACTAATTTTCTGATACTAAAAACCTCTTTTCTTGTAGTGTATGTTCCACATTCATTTTCAAATTTAAAAAAATGAAGTATCTTACAACTCCTATCCTCAAAATTTCTACTTATTTACATTTTATGTCATTACTTTTTATACACAATATTTATTTTATCACTTTAATAACGTTGAAATTAAATGACTCAAATACTCTTACTTTATATATTATTTTTTCTTAATTTTATGTCCAACCTAGTATAAAGACCGGTCTAATTAAAACGGAGGGAACACAACTCTTTCATAATTTTCGATGCTTTTGTTTTTTTGGACAGAATTCATGCATTGTTAATAGAGGCAGGCTAGCTACTTATGACGATCTCATGAGAAACTACTACTTATAAAATTGAGTAGTTGATAGATGCTCTTAATCTCTTTGACTTTATAAAATCAATTTTGGATAATACTTGCAATATATATTTTCTAATTGTATGCATGCATATCCATATCAAGACTACTTAGATGCTCTCTTAAATTACACATTTCACAACTAATCATCACCTAATTCTTGAATACGACACCATCTTATAAATTAATCTAAATTAATTAATTATATTTTTCTCAATTCGTTATAAGTCACTACAAATCCAAGAGTTATGATGTTGATGATCAAAAAGTAAAAGCCAATGCCATACCATTCATTAGCTTCTCCATGCTTGGAGCAATTACCATCAAACATTATTACCTCATCTTTCTTTTCTTATACTACTTTCTTGTACTAAAATCCCATGTTTTTGCACTCCCAAATAGGGATAATTTCCCCACACATTTTAATTTCTTGAGGGGAAGAAAAAGAGTGCTATGGTGTGCTAATGATCCGAACGTTTGTTCGGATCCTGAAAAAAATCCATGGGGCGGTACCACTTGTTGCTCCCACAGGTTTTGCAAGGATGTCTTCAATGACCCGAATCATTGCGGGTCGTGCGGTCGGGTATGCGGGTTCGGGTATCTTTGCTGTGGAGGAAATTGTGTAGATACCAGAAATGATCCTCACCATTGTGGGGCTTGTTTTGAGGAATGCCCTACGGGAAATAAGTGCACCTATTCAATGTGTGATTATGCTAGCTGAATTTTATTTTATTTTAGAAAAAATTAATGATCTTGATATATATAGAATTAATTCAAAATTTTCGTTTCAACAATTTTTTGTATGCACATGCATGTAAAATAATTCATAACATTATATGCATTCAAACATATAAAAGTAGTATCTCAATATTTTCCATACAATTCGCATGTTATGCGTAAAATATTACGTATTATATTACTTTATAAGTATAATATATGAGTGATCTGATATTACAATTAAAACAAAATTACACTTACGTGTGCAGGTGTAACTCGTTTGATTTGTTTCAATTTGAGAGAGTACTCCGTGCAAACTTTCATATCATACTTGTGTGAAGATATTTTTACAAGAAATAACAACATTATGCTACAAATTATAAGGGATGTGCAAAGTAAGGTTCAGACCGATCGAACCGAACCAAATCAAACCATTAAATATGGTTCAGTTTTTTGTTTATAATTTTGAAAATTGCTTTTTTTTTTTAGTATAATTTAATTTACAATTTTCATTAATGAAAAAACTAAAAAAATCAAACTGAACTAATATTATATATATATATATATATATATATTATTAGACCTAAAATAAGTTAAATTTTGTAATTATAAGTATTATTTATGGAAAATTACACTTTTAGTCCCCTAATAATGCCTCATCTTAAAAAATACTCGGTAGTTGTTTTTTCACCATTTTTGGTCTTGTATGATATTTGTGTTAGATAATTAACATAATTAAAACGTGACAAGCTAAACGGATGGGAAGATAAAACAAATATCAATAAGAAAAATAAACACTAAGTTAACAACTAAACTAACTCTCAAGATAAAAGTGCAAGTGGAAGAATTGCTTCGGATGTATTTCTTATGTGGGATCACTACTGAATTAACGAAATAATCACAATAATTAAACCTAATGTTTTGAATTATGCTAAAAGCAATCACAAATATGAGTAGATCAATCTCTCGTGAGGCTCAAGTGCACTAATTAGCAATTATGAAATCTAATTAATACCATAAGCTCCTAGGATAGTGACTCGTAAACACTTTCAACATGGTTACTAATGTTTACGACTCGCCCTCTCACTAATATCTTAGACGACCTCTAATCGATTAATGTCTAATGTTGTCGATCTAAACAATCAACCCTCTCTCGGTTAAGCTAATTACTATTTAACTTCAATTAACTACTCAAGACTCACACCCACGCCCCAATCATGCAAATTCTACTCTCGTTGCAATTAACATAATAAAAAATGCTAGTTAATAGGATTGATCAATCAATCGAATCTTACAAATTACAAAATTATAAACAATTATCATCAAGACATAGATAAATCATGCAATTAATTCATATATAATTCCAATACCCAAAGTAATCAAAATCTATCTCATAACTAAAACAACAAATAAAATAAAACTCATGAGAAAAAAACAATAAAACATTAAATTAAGAAAAGATGTCACCTCTAATCTTCAAATTCTTCAAATCCACCAACAAAATAAAATATTTAATTGAAATCTATCTATAAAGTTGAAGAACAAACTACACTAGTCTAACGAGTGAAGTGGTGAGAGGAGGGGACTCTTAAAACCCTATCTATTTTCTATCTAATTCCCCCCCCCCCCCACCCCTTACCGTGCCCTGTTTTTTAAATCTCCCTACTCACAATCGGTCAAATGGGCGTGGGCCTCTTTTTAAAAATATGTGACAGCGCCTCAAGCATGGACCCATTTGTAATTGAATTGCAATTTTCATACTAATGGGCCACAACATCCTCACCTTAAATGAAGGGTTTGACTATTTACACTTCTATTTTAGATGAATGCACTCCCCTTTACAATTTATTAATAATATAATTATGTAAAAAATTAAAAATACTTTTATAAAATGTATCATACTAGATGCACTCTCATACTGAACACACTCTTTATTGTCATTCCTTTCCCCTAAACCACCACTTTCCGCCACCGCCGACACCATTTTCGGTGACCACCAAACCAAAAAAAAACTGAAATTTCAAAAAATACTTAAAAAAAATCACATTTTTTCTTATAAATTTCGATCAACCAGTGTTGACCATATACACTTAGAACTGTTATTCGAGTCGAGTCGAACCGAGTATTTGAGGTTCGAGCTCGGCTCAATAACATTACCGAGTTAAAAATTGAACTCGGCTCGACTCGTTAATGAGCCTATCGAGTCGAGCCTAACGAGCCTAATTGAATTTTTTACAAAAAATTAGTTATCGAGCCTAACAAGTCGAGCTCGAGCCAGCTCATTAGTATCTAACGAGCTCGAGCTCGGCTCATTAAGCTAAACGAGTCGAGCTTTATCGAGCCTTAACGAGTCGAGCCGAGTCTCGTTAAGGCTGGATTCGAATAACAACACTATATACACAGTCTTCGACAACGATTTGTCGACGAAAGTGTATATGGTCGATACTGATTGGTCGAAAAAAAAACATTTTTTTAAAAACAAATCGACCATTTATTGTCGACAATATATATATACACTCTCATCGATAAATTGTTGTCGATGAGGGTGTATTTGGTCGACATAAAATATCAAAAATATATTTTAAAAAAAAAAAGGTTTCTGTAGAAAACCCTAACCAGAAATTTTTTTTAAAAAAAAAAAAACCTACATGTGAGCGTCAACAGCGGCGGTAGAAAAGCAGACGGGCACATGTGGGCGGCGGGTTAAGAGGTTGGAGGAAGAAGTAGGATTGAGAGGTTGGAGGAAGAATGAGAGAGAACAAGCTAGAGAGGTTTTTTTTTTAAAGAAAAAATCAAGGAAAAAATGGAGGGGGCCGCGTTGGAATCGAGGGAGAGGGAGAGGGAGGCCGCTGGATGGAGGGGGGAGACACACAGAAAAAAATGAAGGAGAGAGATGGGCCGTGAAAAAAAATGGCATTTATGACAATTAAAAGGGGTGCATCTATCTTAGACCGATTATCGAGGATTCATCAATCGGAGGTGTGCATCCATCTAAAATGGAAATGTAATTAGTCAAACCCTAAATTAATTGTTTTAATTTCAGCAGCTTGCTTCCTATTTGGCTGCCGAATTGGGCCAAATACACTGCGCCAAAAAAATAAAAAAAATCTTCCTTTTAATTCCCAAATGGGTGCGGCTAAAGGCACCCGGATTTCCTATGAGTACACCCACCAAACATTTTTTTAAACTTTCAGAACATGTGAAATGTCCCATATACCCCTAGAATAAAATTTATGAAAAAAATAAAGAAGAGTACATCCATTCTATTTCACATAATTATTTCCACCACCACCATTCTTCAACAAAAAAACTCCAAAATTGCAACAAAAATAAATCCAAAACACCAACTTTTCGAAAAAATTTCCAAAACAAACATGTTCGAAACTTTTTTCAAAACAAATTCAATATGTTCGAAAAAAATTCCAAAACAACTCAAATTTGTCCGAAAAAAAAGATCGAACATCTTGTTCGAATTTTTTTTAAAACAAACTCAAATTGTTCGAAATTTTTTCCTAAACAACTTTCCAAAAAAAAAAAAAACACTCCCAAACCAAGATCATCCTCCATCATCACCGTAAAATTCCAAAATCACTGGAAATGAAAATAAATTAAAACATTTCTAAAGCCCAATCTGCAAATTCACAAAATTAAAGGAAAATACCAAAACTAAATCATTCTAACACATTTTTTCTTTCAAAATTTGTTCTTCAATCAATCAATTTGTTCTTTAAAAATACAACAATTTCCGAAAAAAAAAATTCAAAAAAATACAGATTCCTCAAAAGAATTCGAATTACAGCAAAAAATCGAAAGAAAGGAATTCGAAAAAAGATGGAGTATCTAAACCCTAAAAATTACATTTACAGATCTAAAAAAATTGAACAAAAACTAGTTGATTCAGATGGAGGTGGGCGACGGCGGAAACTAACCGAGGGAGAAGAGGCGACGACGGCCGCGTCGCTTGACCTTCTTCTCTTCAATAGCAGCGGCGGCGGGGGGACAGCGAACAGACAGACGGTTGGGGGCTTGGACATATGGGCGACGACGACGCAGGGATGAGGAACAGCGCCGTCGGCCGCCTTCCTTTTTCAAACAGAAGCGGCGGCGTTTATTGCCAGGCGATGGGTCTATTGCAGGTGGCGGCAAGGCGACGTCGTCTGCGTGCGCGGCAAGGCGACGTCGTCTGCGTGCGCGGCCAGGCGACGGCGTGGAGGGGTGCGGTCAGGCGACGGCGTGGAGGGGGAGGGAGTGGTGGCCTGGGTGTACTGAAATGGAGAGGAAGAGAAAGAATGAATGATTTTAATTGAGGGGGTAATTTTGTATTTTTCACGTGGGTCCTCATCCATTTATGGGTATTCTCATCGCATGGGTGTCCTCATAGGATCCTTGGGTGCCTTTAGCCGCGCCCTTCCCAAATTTGGCCACCAAAATTATCCAGCACTTTAATTGTATGGGCTGCCGAATTGGGCATTTAATTTAAGGGGATGTTTCTTTTTGGTTTTAAAAACCAGGTTTTGGATTTCAAGATCCAAAACCCGTTTTACTTCGGGATTTAAAAACCGGTTTTCAAAATCCACTCAAAACCACCCTTATCAAACATATTGATTTGACATAAAGTTATATCTATATAATATTACTCCAATCATTATATTTTTTTTCAACAATAATATAATAATACTATAATAATATAATAATACAATAATATAATACATTTAATCAACTAATCATTATAATCTCACCAAACAATAATATAATAATACAAACTCATTCAATCTTACAACTTGATTTGACATAAAGTTAAATCCTTCACTATTCCAAAACCCAAAAGAAACACCCATATTACTATTCATCGGGATTTCAAAAATCTGGTTTTTAAAACCACCCAAAGCCCAAAAGAAACATCCCCTAAGGGTTTGCCTATATACCCCTTCAGCTTTGTTAATTCAACTCCCCCACTCATTTATTTATTTAATGAATATATAAAATATTTAAATTACTTTTTTAATAAATTTGATCTACTAAATACACTCCCATCATTTTAAACCCTAACTCTAATTACATGCGTTCGGCGCCGTCACCATCTCCAGCAGCCACCACTAGCATCACCCACCACCCAAATTCCACCCAAACATAACCAAAAAATATTTTACCAACAAACTAACATAAATTCTTTGCACCCAAAAATATTTTGCCCACAAACCAACATAAATTCCACCCAAAACACTTTGCACCCAAATTCAAAAAATAATCAGACCAACAAAAATTTCAAAAAAAATTAAAAATATATTTTTGACAAATCAGTGTCGATAGTATGCATTATTGTCGACAACAATTCATTGACAAAAATGCATATTATCGACACATATTTGTCGAAAAAATTCAAAAAATAAAAATAAAGTTTTTTTTAAAACTTTCGACAAACCAGTTTCGAAATTGAAAAAAAAAAAAAGCATACCTGAAATTGGAGGGAGACGGCCACGATGGGGGAGGGGTAGAGACGGGCGGCCACGGCCGCGAGAATGGAGTGGAGGGCGACGACAGACGATTTGTTTGGTGGGGGCGACCGTGAGAACTGAGGGAGTGGGAAAGGCGGTGGCCGATTTGTAGGGGTGGGGGGAGGCAGCCGACCGTGATAATGGAGGGAGAAGGGAGAAGTCGGTTGGTCGGTTGTTGTAGAAATAGGCGACGCAGGGAGACAGAAAAAAGGGGGGAAAAAAAGGAGAAAAAAGAAAACGGTGGCGGAGCACAACGGGGAGGCTCATGGCAGGAGCGGAGCAGGACGGACGGTGCACGGTGGGGGTGGCGGCTTGGGGGAGGAATTAGGGTTTTGTTATTTTAGGAAGAATGAAAGAGAAGAAAGAAGGAGTATATTTATCAATTAATGTTTTAAAGAGAAAAGAGTATATTAGGTATTTTGTGGGGGAGTGCATATAACTTATGCCATATTAATGGGTATGAAAATCGTGGTATATTTAACAAGGCTGGAGGGGTATATAGCCAAACCCTAATTTAATTAGGAAATGGATTGCTTCTTGGGCTTCCAAAGATAAAATATTTTTAATTGTTTTTTGCCTAATTCTTTTTTCTGCTTCTCAATTATTCTTTCGATTGACTCCACAATATAATCGAGACATATTTTGCTCTAAAAATGATCACTTTTCTACAAAAATAGCAAATCACATCATTTATTCAAATCAAGTGCAATTAATCAATTCAGTATAAATAATGCATGAAATTCTATAAAATTATGCAAATTAAATACATGAATTTCAAACAATTTCCACACTAATCATCCATCATACTCGTTTATAGAGACCAACACTTAATTTATTCTCAATATTATGATTAATATGTTATTTGATTAAGAATGGTCATTCCATTCATTCCCAAAACTTAAGAATTCATTCATTTCCTACCCCTGAATTTATGTATTCCATGTCATATGAGTAATGAGTTTTTTTTAATTATTATTATGATAATGTGATTACTTATTAATATTATTTTTCACTTTCAACAATAATAATATTAATAAAATAAAAATTAATAAATTAAAGATTTAATATTATGATTATTAAATAAATAGTAATCAATAGTAAATTTTTAAAAATTAATAATAAAAAATATTTTTTTAACAAGCAATAATAATATGAGTAACATATAATAATTAAAATTAATTATAAAAAATAATAATATATACAAAAAAATAGTAATTATGAAAATATTTATTAATGTTAATAGTAATTAATCATTCAATAATAATAAATTTAATATATAATAGTGTAATGTTTAATAATAATAATTTTAACAATAAATAATACTCCCTCCTATCCATAATATATGACGTTTTGACCTTTCGTTTTTCTTTACAAATTATATGACGTTTTATACTTTTCAATACAGATTAATTACACTTTTCCTAAATTACCCTCAAGCTAATTAATAATAACTTAGATAGTACTAATAGTTTTTAATGTATACTGTAGAATTTTCAGAGCAATTAATTAGGGGTATAGTAAGAAGTCGTTAATTTTCTCAATACGTGTGCATAAGTCTAAATTGACATACATTTTGAATAGGATTTTGAATAGGAGAGAATAATAATTTAATTAATTTCCGTTTCATTCATTTTCATACCAATTATACCCAAATTCGTAACTACTAAAAAAGATAGAGTATATGATTGGAGGGCAAAACTGTCAAAGCGGACCAATTCCTTCCCATTGGCAACCCATCTGCAAAATGTCAGTTGCAAATGTCAGTAAGAGGAAGAGCATCGTTTTCTTGTATTGTATTATATTAAATTATTTTCCAAACATTAATATACAATTAAAAAAACTCAATAAGTTCACTACATAATTAATTAATGTTATAAAACATTATATTAATTATTATTTCTTAAAAAAGTCCACCCAATTCATATATATATATAAAAATTTTGTGGTATTCCGCTGAGCTGTAAATGTCAGCCCTCACTATTTCTTGATGAGAACGTCTTGATTAGACATGGGCAACGGTTCCAAACCGTCGGTTTTGGTTTTGGTTTTTTGATAACCGTAATCGAACCGCGAATCGCCGGTTACGGTTACGGTTTTTAAATCGGCGGTTCGGTTTGAAAACCGCCGGTTTGGCGGTTTTTTTTTTTTTTATAAATATTATCTCCGTTTTCGCTCGTTTTCACTCCGTTTTCGTTCGTATTTTATTCGTTTTAACTCATTTTTAAAAAAATACATTACTAGAATTGAATAAAAATTATATAACTTAAATTTATACATTAAAAATAGAAGAATTGTGTATTAAAAAAAATATATATATATATTTTTTAATAAAAAACCGGCGGTTAACCGCCAAAACCGGCGGTTTGCGGTTTGTCAAAATGTCGAACCGTAACCAAACCGCCATTTTTCGGTTACGATTCGGTTTTCAAACCGTAACCGGCAGTTTGGCCGGTTGATCGGTTTGGCGGTTCGATTTTGCGCATGTCTGGTCTTGACTCTATAATTTATTTAAATAAAGTCCCTCCAAACACTAATACTTAATTAAAGATTAATATTTAATTAAAAAAAACCAAGAACCCATAGTAACGCTTCACACGACATGATGCACTACGACATTGAATCCAATGGAGAGAGAAAGAGAGGTAATCTAGGATTTACATTGTCTACAGTCACAAGACATATACGATTTTAATCTATTTGTATTTTGCGAATCTATGTTTAGCTTTTCTCCGATATGATTTTCATATCCATTTCTATATTGTCATTTTTTGTTTTGCGTTTCTTGTTTAATGCATGTAGATTTGAAGAAGAAACTCAAAGTTTGGGTTGTGGATTTCCCAACCCTTATGCCTCTCTCGCTCTCTGTTCCCCACCCTTAATTTCTAGAGAAGCGATACAAGAGTTGTAATCATGTTGGTCTACCAAGATTACTCACCAGTAAGGGTTTTCATTTTGAATAGGGTTAATTGCAAAAAAAATCACAACCTTTCATTCAATTGCAATTTAAGCTAAACCTTTGAAGTATTGCAATTTAAATCATCAACTTTAACATATTTGGCAAATTAGACTTCCGGGCAGCACCCTTGTGCCCGAATCTGACGTGGCAATCCTACGTGGCTTTTTGTGGACAAAACGACGTCGTTTTATTAAAAAAAAAAAAAAAAATTTTAATAAAATCAATAATAATCCATGTAATGCGAATTTTAAAAAAGCTAAATAAACTTAAAATTGTAAATCCTAAAATAAGATCAAATATCCTCATTCTTCCTCTTTTATTCCAGACGGGTTTCTCCTCATTCTTCCACTCCTTTTCCACATGATTTCTTCATCAATACTCAGAGATCAGAGATCGTATTAATGGTGATCTTTTATCGCCGATACTTTTTGTTACAGCCCCAATTTCATTTTTCCCATTCAAAATTTGGCCTCATTTTCATTTTCCCCAAATTGAACCCTAGGGAGGAAACCAAAGAAATCCTAGGGAGGAAAGAAGAATGATTCTGGGCATGGATGAGAAGAAGAAGAATGCTCTGTCTGGTATAGTGGAAGTCGGTGACCCGGTTTTTCTCGAGCCCGCTCAGGAAGTTAAACCAGAAGAAATCGGGTAAGAGCGAATCTAGAAGATTATTGATGATATGGTGAAGGTCATGAGGAAAGCACCTGCGTTGGCCTTGCTGCTCCCTCAAATTGGCATTCATTTGAGGGTTAGTTTACTAGAATGCATAGTTTCTGGAGTAAATAAATGCTCAAGGAACCAATTAGATATTTAGACTTAAGCAATTCAGTTTGAATGCCATTTTATGTTTCACGAAAGGCCAACGAAATAAAAAGGAAGGGCCTTAGTCTGTAGCAGTTACTGGTGGAAGCTAGCAGCTTATATTGTGGCGTATGATAACAATGGATGATTGATGCTTGTGCTTTGTTTTATTTAAATTGATTGTTGTTCTTTGTCTTCTAATTTTGGAAATGTTACTCAGGCTTAGGTAACTTTTTTGTAAACTTGCCTTTGCAGGAAAAGTTGTCTACACCAGGTGATGAAGCTTGGAAAGATAGGGAGGCTGCTGTTTTAGCGCTTGGTGCCATAGGCGAGGGTTGCATTAATGGTCTCTACCCTCACCTTTGAGGGTCTCTCTCTAAAAATCCTTTGTAGGCAGCTTCATTTTCTTCCTTCATCTCCTGAAGTGCTATGTTGTAATCACCCATGTACGTACTACGAACACATTTCCAGAAGATGTTCTTCAATGGTTTTCCCTTGAATTTCTTTTTCCAATTGATGTAGATGTGTCTTGCACAATTTCTGTGCTCAGCATACGGGGTCAACTCAGAAATACTTTTGATAAGTCCCTGAGATACAATTGAAAGCTCATTTAAAAAAATAAAAAAAAGAGACAATTAGATGAAAATAAGTAAAAATACATAAGAATGTAAATTCTAACCTTTTGTTGATCACTAATGAATGTCCAACCTAATCCATCAGAAATGCCCAACTCTTCAAATAATATGGTCAAAAACCACCTCCAACAACTTTCATTTTCAGCCTCCACTACTGCCCAAGCAATCGGAAATATTTGATTGTTTCCATCTTTTCCAGTAGCACACAATAAGGCTCCACCTAAAAATGTCTTCAAGAAGCAGCCATCAAATCCTATAATAGGCCTACACCCTTGCAGAAAACCTTTCTTCAATGCACTAAAACCAATAAAGAAACCCTTGAAGACACTATCATCACCCAACAGAAATTCAAATCTCCCTTCATTATCAGACTCTAGCAATGCAGCCATGTAACTTCTCAAACTTGCATAATGCTCATTAATTGATCCTCTTAGCATCTCAAGAGCCATCCACTTGCCTCTGTAAAGCTTCCATCTTGATGGGCTAATAGCATAGTTCTTTAATAAATCAAATGCCAAGTCATCAATACTCCAATTTGGATTTTTTCTAAAATTTTCAATGTACTCATTAGCAATCCATCTAGTAGTTGCTTGTCTAGTGCGCATGTCTCTGCTACAACGATGCTCATGAATTAACTGTTTAATAGCAAACGTTCCCTCTTTTGATATTAAACTGGCGTAAAGTTTCCAGGGGCAACCATCAACACATCTTGCCTCAACTTGCTTCGCGTTAGTCCTTGTAAACTGAATATTGTAGCCATGAACAATCGCTTGTCTCTGAATTGCTGAACTACACTGTTTTTTACTTTCAAATCTCATCCCTAGCACAAAATTCAGTTGTTTATGATCACAGTTTTGATCATATATGATCATGTTTTTCTTCTTTCTTCCTTCATCAACGAATTCTCCATCACTGTTTGTTGAATCTGAGTTAACTTCACCCTCAGAGTCTTCATAATCCGAGTGCAAACCTCCACTTTCTTCAATCTCATAATTAATAATTGCACCCCAATTGCTTTCACTTCTGTCATTGGCCATATTTTTACGAGCCATGATATATTCTTCATCATCTGTTTCTAAATCACAGCATGACAATCCATCATCAGACTCACTCACATCTATCGGCATATAGTCTTCATCTTCACTAGAGTAGCCACTAATATCACCAGGAAAATCATCAATAATATCATTTAAAAAATCAGGCCCAACAACACCATCACTCCTATCAACCTCATCAGTCACAGCAACTCCATCAACCCCATCATCATCACAATTAAGCTTACCACCATCTACATATACACTTACTAAATATTGCCCATAGTTGGATTGCTGAATCATATCCATCACACTTGCATCATCAAAAACTTCTTTCACCTCAGTCTTTGTCCATGAAATTTTGTAAAATAATTTGTCCCATTTTTTATAGCCTAATTTATGAACTTCTTCTTCCAAGTCAAAATACCCAAACCTATCAATATCTAAACCATGCCTATGAGCCAATTCAACACCACTGTAGATAAATTCCCCATTTTCTGATAACATTTTCCCACCATGATGAATATAAATAGAGAGTTCACTATAAATCGAATATACAAATAATGTATTAGGCCACAATTTTTAAAATATTTTGCATAAATTTAGACTATAAATTTCTAATTAGATTTTTGCAGAAATCTGGTTTACATAAATTTTAAATTAGATTTTTTTGAAGAAAATATATATTCTTACATTATAAATTCCTAATTAGATTTTTGCATAAATCAGATTCACAAGAAACCCTAATTTAAAAAACACTGAATTTCCAGGCTCCACATTCGTGACCTCCTCCGTAACCAGTCAAAGTTAATAAAAAATTCTAAAATTCCAGAAAACTATAAAGTAAAAAAAAAATTAGCATATGGGCTCTACCTGTCTGCCATTGATGGACCAGTTGTGACCACTCTCGAAACTGGAAGAGAAACACCGATCGAAGACCAAGGAGAAAAAAAGTTTTCCCTTTTTTATGATATTTTGTTACTGATTGTTCGTAACGGAACTCTCAAGAAAGGGCATTCTTTCTCAATGTTGTTTCAAGATCACCTTCCTATTCAATGGAATTCCAAGATCAATGATTTTGATGAAGGATTGCGATTTTTCTAGGGTTCCGTAAGAAATTAGTCTTTTTAGTGTTGAAAGAAAAAAACCACCATATAAATCTTAAAAACCCTCAGGATATTTGATCTTATTTTAGGATTTACAAAAGTTTATTTAGCTTTTTTAAAATTCGCATTACATGGATTATTATTGATTTTATTAAATTTTTTTTTTTTTTTTTTAATAAAACGACGTCGTTTTGTCCACAAAAAGCCACGTAGGATTGCCACGTCAGATTCGGGCACAAGGGTGCTGCCCGGAAGTCTTATTTGCCAAATATGTTAAAGTTGATGATTTAAATTGCAATACTTCAAAGGTTTAGCTTAAATTGCAATTGAATGAAAGGTTGTGATTTTTTTTGCAATTAACCCTTTTGAATATTTTGGTTTTGTATTTGGTGTTTTTTGTTTGTGATACTCGTAGATAGATTTATTTGTTGAGTACACATTTTTTTTTATTTTCATGAGAACTATTGTATAGTGTAGAAGATGAAGATGAAAATGTAGGAGTATATCTACTAGTCACATTTTATTAAAAGGACATCATTGTGTATATTTTACATATAAATAAAGGGGGAGTGTATCTAACATTGTTGGAGGGCTTATAACCAAAACTGAAGCCTAAAGACATTAGGCTAATTGGGCCAAATTGAACCCAGAATGGCCCAACCAAAAAGAGTACTACGGAGTACACAATAATTTAATAGGAATAATCATGTCTAATTAGGTAATTTTACAAGGCACATCTCGATTCCTCCCCAATTTACAAACCCTCGTTATATATATTCGCTCTACCTCACCCTTCCTGACACTCCTGGCTCTCTCGATCTCTGCCCCTCAAGCGATACGAGAGCTGCCTTTACAATCATGTTGGTCTATCAGGATTTACTTACCGGTAAGTGTTTTTCGCTTTGAATACTTTGGTTTTGCCTTTGTTATACTTGTAGGTAGATCTGTTTGTTTATTTTTGGTTTATGTTTCTTCTTAGAACCCCCGCCGTTAGAGAATAATCCTACTTAATTATCGTATTTGAGTTTTGTCGAAATAGCTTTAGGTGTTTGTAAGCATTAGATGTCAATCATGCGTCTATGATTCAGAAAGATTGCGTTTTAGTTTTGATATAGCTGATTTGTAAATTGTTCTTTACTTGAAAATCAGATCTATACTAATATGATGCATCAGGAGTTTGTGGTTGTTTTTGTGTTTTAGGTCAATTTTAGATTTGCATATTTTGTTTGCCTAGAGATTAACTTTTGTTGATTAGTTACGCCTTTAGACAATAATCATACTTAATTATCGTATTTGAGTTTGTTCTTGTATGTTAGCTTTAGGTGTTTGTAAGTATTAGATATCAATCATGTGTCTATGATTCAGAAAGATTGCGTTTTAGTTTTGATATTGCTGATTTGTAAATTGTTCTTTACTTAAAAATCAGATCTATACTAATAAGATGCATAGAGAGTTTGGGGTGTTTTTTTTGTTTTAGGTGAACTTTAGATTTGCATATTTTGTTTGCTTAAAGATTAATCTTTTGTTGATTAGTTATTTATTTGTTTAATTTTCTATTAACAAATTAAGTAGAAAACCAAAACTATCAACGAATCCTAGGTTTTTTTTTAAATCTTTTCACTTGATTTGTAGGTGATGAACTTCTCTCCGACTCCTTCCCCTACAAGGAAATCGAAAATGGAGCTCTTTGGGAAGTTGAAGGAAAGTGGGTGGTCACAGGGGCCGTTGATGTAGACATTGGTGCCAACCCATCTGCAGAAGGTGGTGATGAGGATGAAGGCACTGATGACCAAGCTGTTAAAGTTGTTGATATTGTCGACACTTTCAGGCTTCAGGTTCGTTCTGCATAGTCGTATAGTCTAATTCATGTTAATGAAGGTTTGTACTTTGTGCATTCTGTGTTCTAATAATCCTATCTATAGGAGCAACCTCCATTTGACAAGAAGCAATTCGTTGCTTATATGAAAAAGTATATCAAGCTCATGACGGCCAAGCTTGAAGGAGAGCAGCTAGCGGAGTTCAAGAAGACCATTGAGGGAGCAACAAAGTATTTGCTCTCGAAAATCAAAGATCTTCAATTGTAAGTAGCAAAACACTAGTTTTTTCTCTAATTTTTTCCACTTATATTTCTTACTTATATAAGAATGATGAATGCTAAAATTATTTATATTTATTTTTTGTTAGTTTTGTGGGAGAGAGCATGGGTGATGACAGCGCTTTGGTGTTTGCTTACTACAAGGACGGTTCCACCAACCCAACATTCTTGTATTTCGCCCATGGTTTGAAGGAAGTCAAGTGTTAAGCTCTTTCCTATGTGTACCTTTAATTATGTTTCTTGGATCAGTTTCTTTATTTATCAGTTTTGATCGGATTTGACGAGTGATGTGCTTTAAATTTTTTATGATATGATTGTTCTGGTTCCAACCTTTTCTTTTGAAGTTTGATATGAATGATCCCCCCACTATAAAGTAATTGTAGTGGGCATCACACTTTTATCTTTATGCATGTGAGATTTTTTTTCCTCTAAAGGTGTTACTCTTTTATCTTTGCTTATGGCATAAAGGATGGTTATGTTTGATTTGATGCATATAGTAAAATTAGTCGGCTTTTCTGTTCGGGTTTTTAGTAGAATACATTGAAGCATAATTTGGAGATTATAGAGTTTAATAATCCATTCGTCCCGGAATTACTTGCATAGTTTGATCGGCACGTTGTTTAAGAAAAGTGGATTTAATGGTTGATGATGTAAGATAAAGGAGGGGTATTTAAGGAAATTTGATGATGTGTAAAATGAAATGTATAGAAAAAATGAGTGACAAATTTGAAAATAAAATGATGTTGTGAGGTTATTAATTTTGTGGGGGTATTTCCATATTAGAAGTGTGCAAGTTATTTTGGGACGTTCCAATAAAGAAAGTGTGCAAGTAATCACGGAACGGAGGGAGTATATTTTTTTAGATTTTATTGAACTTTACAAGATTAAATTGTTGGAAATATATGTAATTTAGATTTACCTCACGGTTCTTGAGTATATTTTTTTAGATTTTATTGAACTTTACAAGATTAAATTGTTGGAAATATATGTAATTTAGATTTACCTCACGGTTCTTTGCATGAATGTAATTTCACATAAAATTGTCTAAAAATGATTTTATGCTCGGTTGTATTAGGGTGGTGGGAGTGAGGTTTTTTTTTACTTTTTAATAGTTACATTCTATTAGCTGGCAAATGGTTGGCTAATATAAAAAAACGTTAGCGGAATGTAGAGCGAATATTCCACGTCTTTATTATCAATTGTTGTGGACAGCTTGAATCAGCTTTTTTTTCCTTTATTCGATTTAGTTCTCAACTCATCTAAAAGGCTAGCAAATGAATTGACTAATCGAAAAAAAAAAATCTAAATCTTTTTAATACAGTAAAAAAAAAAAACTTTAGTTGTGTTTGGACAGTAAATGATAATCAAATTCATTTCTACAAATGGAGTCTTTTCAATCAGTGATGATTGAGGTCAAGAATTTTAAGGGGGGGAATATAAATGGTATTTTTATGCCGTTTGTTTTGAAATTTTATAGGGTATGTTAGTGTGGGTCGGTGAGTGTATTAAGAATTTGAGATAATAAAAATAATAATAGTGATAGATGATAGAGAAAAAAAAAGGTAAAGTCTAGTATACACTCGAGTGCATATTGTGCACTCTAGTCCATGTTGCACTTTTCAATTTTACTGACTTACACTTTTTGATAAATGGTGTTGCACTTTTTAATTATTACTAAAAATATTATTATACAGTTTAATAATTGAAAAGTGCAACATCATTTACCAAAAAGTGTAAGTCAGTAAAACTGAAAAGTGCATCATGGACTAGGGTGCATAACATGCACTCAAGTCCATAGCAGACCAACCCAGAAAAAAATAGTTTATGCAATTTTAAAATTCTCATTTTGAGTCCTAAAGAAAATTTGGTTTAAAATTGCAAAGTCTGGTTGGGATAGTGTTGAAATGATACTCCTGCGATTCCATTCTTCCATAAAATATGTATGGGTCTGACTATATGCACCTCCATTTCAATTTGATGCACTCCCCCATCACTCCCCCGATTTATACACCCCCCCAAATTGGCACACACCCACCCTAAATTGTCATAAATACCCTCCCTTCATAAAAACCCTATTACTACACACACCCCCCAACCCCTCATCTTCTTCACCCCTCATCTTCTTCCTCCCCATTTCCTCCAACCCATCCCCTCCTCACCACCACCCACCAGTCGCGACGACGCCCACCCCAATCCACCCCCTCCTCACCACCACCCCCGTCGCCGGCGCCCTACCCCACCCTCCGTCGCCGGCCCCTCCCCTCCACTCCAGTTTTCTGAAAAAAAAAAAAAAATAAAGAAGCTTTGCGGCCGCGGGGCCGCCTCGTTCATCGGCCGCCGCGGCCGCCCCCTTCCACAAGCGCACCCTCGCCGCCACGGCCCCCACTCCCCGCCCCCGCCGTCGCATCCCCGTCCTTCCCTCGCCTCCCTATTTTGAAAACCCCAATTGGGTATTTCCTCCACCTCACACAGCGGCCGCCGCCACCGTCGGTCACCGCCCTCGACGCCGCCCCCATCGCCACGCCACCGCGAGCCCGCTGCCGCCCCCTTCGCCACGCCACCGCGAGCCCGACGCCCCCCTCCCTCTCCCCCAAATTTCTGTAAATTCCCCCCTCCCCGCAACCCCGTCCGTCCGGCCGCCCCCTCCCTCTATCCAGTCGACGCGTTGGTCCCGCCCTCGCCGCGGCGGCCCAGCCACTGCCTTGGGCCGTCGCGGCCCGTCCGTAACCCACCCCACCTCACCCCCGCCGTTCACGGCTTCGGCCCACCCCACGCTGCTTCGACCGACCTCGCCGCCGCCCCAGGTATGTAAATCGGCCCACCCCACCCCACGCCGCTTCCTCTCTCTTTTTTGGCCAGCTCGATTTTGATTTTTTTAGGGTTTTCTGCATAGATGCAGAACCCCTTTTTTTTCCTTTTTTTTTTTTCAATTTCGACACTGTAATGTCGACCACGTACACTTTCGTTGCCAAAATGTTGTCGACGAGAGTGCGTATGGTCGACATTACAGTGTCGATTTAAAAAAAAAAAATTAAAACTTTTTGATCGACCTTTGTTGGTCGACCGTATACATTCTCGTCGATAAATTGTTATCGACGAGAATTTATACGGTCAACCAACAAAGATCGAAATTTTTAAAAAAAGAAATTAATTTTTTTTTCGTTAAACCAGTGTCGATCATATAAACTCTCGTCGATAAATTGTTGTCGACGGGAGTATATATGTTCGTCACTGGTTTGACGAATTTGTTTAAAAAAATTGTTAGTTTTCTAAGTTTTTCTAAGTGTATATGGATGAAATGCGGTCGTTTTGTTGGTCGATTTGTTGTTATTGAATTTTTTTTATTTTTTTTAGTTTTTGGTCACCGGAAAAAATGGTGATGGTTGTCGGAAGTTGTGATTTTGGAATAAGGAGAAAGAAAAGACATAGGGGTGCGTTTAGTAGGGAGGGTGCATCTAGTATGCTGTATTTTAATGTATTTTAATGAAGGGTATTTTTGGTTTTTTACCCTATTATTTTATTAATATATTGAAAGGGGGAGTGCATCTCTCCGAAATGGAGGTGCATATAGTCAAACCCAATATGTATATATCTAACATATTTCACGGCCCAACAATTAATAATAGCCCAATAAATGAATACTCCGTAGTTAATAATAGCCAATAAATGAATGGGTGGGACTATTTACACCTCCATTTCGATTTAGAACACTCCTCCGATTTATGCACTCCCCCTAAAATTTGTCAGGATAGATGCACTCCCCTTGAATTATCTTAAATACTCTTTTGTCCCAAAAACCTATCTACTAAATACACCCCACTCCCCAAAAACCCTAATTTTCCCTCTCTCTCTTCTTCTCTGCTTTCCTCTTTCCCACCTCCACCGTCGTTTCTTCCCCCTCCACCATCCCCATCGCCGGCCACCACCCTCCCTCCCTCCCTCCCCCTCCACCACCCCTGCCCTCCCTCTCGTCAGCAGAAAAAAAAATATATATATCTCCTTACCCCCCACCCTCTACCCCCAATTGCCGCCGCCCTCTCCGATTAACTGCCCCCGCTCCCGTCCATCGGCTAAATTCCAGGTTTGTTTTTTTTTTTCTTATTTTTCTTAATTTCGACCACTCAAGGTCGATCCAAATACACCCCGTCCACAACAGGGTGTCGACGAGTGTATTTTTTGTCGACCTTGAGTGGTCGACGAGTGTATTTTTGGTGGTCGACGAGTGTATTTTTGGTCGACCTTGAGTGGTCGACGAGTTTTGTTAATTTTTTTTTCTTCTTTTTCGTAATTTCGACCACTCAAGGTCGATCCAAATACACCCCGTCGACAACAGGGTGTCGACGATTGTATTTTTGGTCGACCTTGAGTGGTCGACGAGTTTTTTAATTTTTTTTTCGATCAACAAATATCGATCATGTACAATCTCGTCGACAAACCAGTGTCGACGAGAGTGAATATGGTCGACACTGGTTCGTCGAAATTTAAAAATAAAATTTGAAATTTTTATAAGTTCTGAATTGTTTGTTGTTTGTTGTTTGTTGGTGGTGGTGGCGGCGACGACGCGGTGGCTGGATAAAACTGAGGTGAAGGAGGAATGCCATTTGTAATGGGGTGCATTTAGTAGTGTAATATGATTCGAAGGGTATTTTTGGTTTTTTACATCATTATTTTATTATTAAACTCATAGGGGGAGTATCATAGGGGGAGGTGTAAATAGTCCCACCCTAAATGAATTGTAATTAATAATGGACTTTCGCTAACTGCTAGCACATTGCAACTCGGGTCTCGTATGTAATTTTGAGCACACGATCCTCATTCACATCATTCTCATCTCTTTCATGAGCATCATTGTCCTCAAGGATGAAATCCCAAAAACAATCTCTCATTTTTATCTGTGAATTTTTTATGAGAATAACATAACTTGTCACTTACAGACTTACTTACTTATTATTTCGATTCTCTTAAGCCCTACTTCCACGAGTTGCTCTTCGACTCTCGAATTTAACATGACTACATTGTCTCCCCATTTAAACTTCATAGTCCATTTTTCCTAACCACCCTTAATTCTTGATTTCTCTCCCGATTCATATGTGTTCACTGGTATCAAGGGTGAAGATGAACATAAAAAGGAACAAAGGAAATCTAATTCTTAGGAGGTGTTTGTAAAATCAACTAACTGCTTTTAGAATTTTTTATTATTTTTTTTCAAAAGTTGTGAGTGGAAGCTTTAAAAATAAGTTATTCTAAAAGCATTTAGTTGTGTTTCAAAACACACCCTCAATCACAAACCCTTGATTTTCTTTATCCGAAACAAAATTAAATGACTCTCTCGGGTTATCGAAAACTGACTTCAAAGATCCTCAAGATTGCCTACTCCCCGTCAATTCTTCAGAAACCTCTCCGTTATCGAAAGTTGCTTTGTTCCATACTTGAAGGTCCTTTCTGCGATCATCTCTTGATCGACTCTCTCGTCGGCGTCGTTCCGATCCTTCCCCGGAAGGGTTCTTGCACAATAATTTTGTGACCATCTTTTTCAATTTACCCATTGTATAATCAACCTTTTCGACGCGATTTATAATGCTCGTAAGGTCTGTCTCCAACCGATTGACTCTTGCCTCTAGTAATTCAATGCGTTCTCAGTGAGTTCCTACCATGACGATTGTGATTCTCGAATACTTTCAATGAAAGCTCCAATTTGATGAGAATCACGATTCAAAAACACGATTCCCACAAATCTCGCGTAATTGTTATTACTTTTCTGGTTCCTGATACAATACTTTCACATCCCTGATACTCCCTCCGTCCCATACTTGAAGGCACATTTTACCATTTTGAGCGTCCCATACTTGAAGGCACATTACCTAAAATAGCAAAAACACTTTTAAACACTCCCCTTAAAACATCACAATATTACAACAAATGACACTACTTTATTACACTAAAAAGTAACTTTATTACTATTTATAAAGTTGAAAAGTCTTTACTACCCCCATTTTATCTTACACAATATTAATAAACAATTCATTCATTAAAACCTGTGTTCAATTGATTTGAGCCTTCAAGTATGGGATGGAGGGAGTATAATATATGGGGATTCAATTCTTGCACAAGATCTGCATATATCATAACACCCGTATTCAAAATAAATGGGGATTCAAACTAACTATCCAATAATATCTTCTAATTAATATTTCATGACCCAACAATTAATAATAGCCCAAGAATTAACATCCGTATTCAAAATAAATAGACTGCAATTAATAATGGGCTTTCGCTAGCTGCTAGCCCGTTGCAGCCTTCAACCCAAATCTCGATGGTACGTAATTTCGAACCCACGACCTCATTCCATCATAAACACATGACATACCCTTGGACTTAGCTTGCTTCCGAGTTCTTCAAATAATTAGACAAAGTGATGATAAAGGATAAGATCTAAGTAATTAGGAAACGACTCGGGGAAATCTATGAATTCTCAACTTGAATAAACATGGTGATAAAGGTGCTTGTTTCTCAACACTCAACAATTTAGTTATACATTTTTTTTTAATTTGACCATTTTTTTAAAAATGTTTTACTCCATCTGCTTTACATACCTTTTAATTTTTATTTTTTTGGATGTCTAACAATACCTTTCATTTTGTTAAAATGAAAATTCTTTTATAAATTCTACTCTTACAATATTCACAAATTTACATAAAATGACATTACTTTTGGCCTCACATAAACACAACTCAACTTATTTATTTACTTTTTTACATAAAAAATTATAAAATTACTCTCAAAACTCTACATTATTGCTTTTTTTTTTTTTTTAATGTGCGGCTACCTACTTATGAAAGGTATTTTGGGATGGAGTAATTGTTTATTTAAATGTTCAATTAGTTAATTAGTTTAATTTATATTTTTAATGTTTGGGTGGGTCTTGAGAGTGGGCCAGGACCAGAATACCTTAATTTTGTGTGAAGCTTTTCATAACTTTTAAACCTGATAGATAAAAAAAGATGTATAGAAGTGATGAAATTGAATGATAAAAATAATTATAATAAAATTTGAGAAATAATAATTACTAAAAAGTATGAAAAACTTTTATTAAAATAACTAAATATATGAAAGTAGAAAAACTTTTTATTGAAATGTAACGGAGTGGATTTACTACTATTATTATCATGCATCATCTACATGCTCCAACCAATCAAACGTAGAGGTATAAGAATCATAAAAATGAAAATCATATATTCATCCACAATAATTAACAAGAATATTTTTTCTATCCTCCAACTAATAAATCTCAACTAGTATACTAAATTAGTAATATTTTTGACCCCTTGAAATTTAAAATAAATTTTACTTTTAGAAACTAGTCGCACCTACTTATGATTAGAGTGATGATTAGTGAAGACAGCTTAATTTTCTTATACATTATTTTTGTAATAATTCAAAAATAATATTTCGATTGATCTTAACAAAAGGCAGGTCCATGATTAAAATTGCACACCCACTCGTGTCAATAAGTTATAATGCGTGATTCTCTTAATTACCCCCGACCCTCCGCAGTATTAATCAAATCCTGAAGGCTGTAGTCGTCATTTCAGTGAAACTGATTTCTCATATTTAAACACCAAATAACCACCGACCTGAAACATTTTACAATTCTCTCTCTCCAAACTCCATAGATGTACTCAAGCTCGCACTATATATACTGTGAATTAAACGTATAGATCTGGCAAAGATCCAGAGAAGCATAAGAATTACGCAATGAAGGAACCGGTTTCCGATAGTAATGCGCCGCCGCAGTCATTGCTCGAGAGGCTTAAGGATTACGGCCAGGAGGACGTTTTTGCCCTATGGGACGAGCTTTCATCTGAAGAACGCGACCTCCTTGTGAAGGACATCGAGGTTTGTTTAATTTGTAGTAGCTTCGTTTGTAGTAGAGATTTTAACTGTACGTACGATTTTTTCGTTTATTGGTGTCGGTTTTATTTACTGTTGACGAGTGTAGATTAAGTGTTTAATGGAGATAAGTCGAGATTGAATTTATTTAATCTGAGCGAAAGTTTTGATGTGTATGTGAAGTTGTTGAATTGTTTGCGATTTTGATATTGTTTATTTTGGGATATTATTTAATCTAGAAATAGAAGCATTTTTTTTTTTTTGTTAAGGTTACCTATGGCTATGATGAACGTGTCGCGATGTCAGATTGCTTTCTTTGTGTAGTTGTTTCTATGTTTGAGCATATTTGTTGATTTTCAGAATCTCAGGGTTAAATGTATCTTATTGCAGAGTATAGATATTCCCAGAATTGATCGGATTATCAGATGCTCATTTCGCTCTCAAGGTTCTTGTTTACTTCCCCTTTGCATATTTGCATATGCAGATAAACTTTATTTATACGTATAATTGAGTAGTTTGCTTGAATTTTAAGGGTTACCGGCGGCAGCAATAGAGCCAATTCCAGAGAGCAATGTTTCGACGGTAGAGAAGCGAACAATGGAAGAAAGGGAGAAGTGGTGGAACATGGGATTAAAGGCCATCTCAAATGGAAAGTTGGGTGTACTACTTTTATCTGGTGGACAGGTTTGTTGATCTCATTCACCATCCATTAATCAATCACCAATAAAAATCAGTGATTTTGTTGAATCTAGAATATAAGGCAAAATCTAGATATGGTTGTTTTGGTGATAGAGTTTGGTGAAATGTCACCCGTGTTAAAGTGCAACATGACTACATGATTTGATTTATTGATATAAAAGAATAGGGAATCAGCGTCTGTTGCATTTATGAATGATGAATAACTAGTAAACAATATATTTCTTGACATGCCACATGTTAATTTTTATAGTTTGAAATTTACCGTCAAATAAAATAAAATTATAGTTTGAAATTATTTCGTTCCAGAACTTCGTAAAGCGAACAGTAATGCATGACTTAATCGCGAATCATGCCCTTAAGGTTGTTCTGTGTGTCTACTAATAGGGAATTTTTTATTAGTGATGATTGACTGTTTTCTACGCACTGTAGTAGCAACACGAATAGTTTAAGTATGAATTAAGATATGCTATTCTAGGCCATGCATCTAGCAACTATACTCTGCTATCCCTTGGGCACACATAAATTAATTACAATCGTTCATAAATATGACCTTTTTTCTATTCTGGGACTGCCATTAGTGTTGAATGTTATTTTCCTGATTTTTTATTATTTGAATGTAGGGGACTCGCCTTGGAAGTTCAGATCCAAAAGGCTGTTTCAGTACGTAAAACCAATGCTAGCTTTGATTAGATAAATTTTGCTGAAGTTAGAACATAGTCAGAGAATTTTCATTTGTTATAAATTATGATAAGACTGTAAAGTTGTAAACATGCTGCTCTCATTTCATATTTAGTTTATTGCCTGCCTGCCAGAAAAAAAAAAATGAAAATAATATGATTAAATTATAGAAAAGATAAGTCGAAAGAAATATAGAGGTAGACACGTTAACTGCTCTTTCCGAATTCTGAGAACTGAGATATTTTCCTTTTCTTTTGTGACATCAGTTTGTATTGTTAAGTGGAAATTTTACTGTTTCAGTTGAACTTATATAGTACTTCTGAAACTAGTCATTATCTTGACTTTTGCCAATTTTAGTGTAATGTGATTTAGCATCCTAAATATGTGCTCTGTTTTAGCTAGAACATTTTTTTATCCTTGAACATGACCTGTGTTTGATCTTTAAGTTTTTCATCCTCATTTAGACATTGGTCTTCCATCTGGAAAATCACTTTTCCAACTTCAAGCTGAGCGAATTTTGGGTCTACAGAGATTGGCAGTTCAATCTGTTAATGAGGGTGAGTACTGTCTTCTATATGATTGACTCCCTCATTTATTTGACCTGCATCCCTCATCACTCTGGTATGTTCAGGTTCTGGAAGTGTTACACCTATTCATTGGTACATAATGACCAGTCCATTTACTGATGTGCCCACCCGTAAATTCTTTGAAAGCCACAAATATTTTGGCCTTGAAGCAGATCAAGTGAGATAATATTCCTATATATCTTGATTTCTTGATTTTAAACATCAGTGATTGATAGCAAAAGACTGAATTGTGAACAGGTCACATTCTTCCAACAGGGTACAATTCCTTGTGTTTCAAGAGACGGTAGATTTATAATGGAAACTCCATACAGAGTACGCAATCGCTTTAACATATACGCAATCACTTTTTACATACATGATTATCGATTATCAGTGACACATCTAGGCCAGTAGGCCTTACTATAGTTTGATAAGGATATTTTGATTCACGTAATTGGTATAATTTATCACCACCAGATATTGTTTGAGTATGCATCAAGCTTTTATTGTTAGAGTTAAGTCTAATGAATATTATTCTCTTTGGTAGTGTGTCTTTGCAAAGATCAATAGGCACATACATAAATTGTAGTTTGTTGTAAAACTGGTATTTCTTCAGTCTATTAATTTAAATATTATAAGTATGCAGTTATAAATATATATTTTTCTGACACCAGGTAGCAAGGTCTCCTGATGGGAATGGCGGAGTATATTCAGGTACAATAAATCTAGAGAATTGCATGCTTTTCTACGGCTTATCTCTTGTTGTAAACTTCATTAAGATCAGCAACATATTGTGACATCATAAGAAATAAAATGGCAGCTTTGAAATCTTCAAAGTTGTTGGAAGATATGGCTATGAGAGGCATTAAATACTTGGACTGTTATGGAGTAGATAATGCTTTGGTGAGTAATGTCCTCATTTTCTAATCCCATTTTTTTCAAGGTTAAGTTTACTTGAGATATGTTCTATACATAGCTAACAAGGAATATTTTGTTAATAGGTACGTGTTGGAGATCCAACCTTTTTGGGTTATTTTATCGATAAAGGTGCAGCAGCTGCTGCCAAAGTTGTTCGTAAGGTGTGTAATTTTTCAGATTTTCGGTTTTAAGTGCCGGTTTTATACTTTTATGCCATTATTTAAGGTGTCTTGCTCATTGTACTGGATTGCAGGCATACCCACAGGAGAAGGTTGGTGTATTTGTTCGACGGGGGAAAGGTGGACCAACCTCTGTGGTCGAGTATAGTGAACTGGACGCATCACTGGCTAGCGCAATTAATCAAGAAACTGGCCGCCTTCGATTTTGTTGGAGTAATGTATGTTTCTTACCTTAATTTTCTTTTTTAATCCTAGTACCTTTCTTCTTTCTTTTGTATATTAATTTCTCTTAAAAGTTATACAAAGCTAGAGAGATGCATCAGATATACCAAAGATGATTAAATAAGAAAGAGTGTCTTATTAGGAAGAACTGATAAGAAATTCTGTGAGTGTAATTATAAATGGAGAAGGCTGCTCCAGAATTGTTCATTTTTTATTGGTCAGAATGCAAAATTGCTCGTCATGTTTCAAAAAAAAATTATGAATGTTTTTATGTCTTTGTATTTGTAACAGAAAAGAGGTATAAAATCAGAAAGATAAAATTTCCTTTATCTATCAATTTGTCTAAATGCAAAATGTAATCCAAGAAGCAACATAGCTTCTCCTTAGAATCATTACATGACTACTGACTTAATCTAGTTTGTTCGGAAAAGAGGAATAATTGAACTTGTCTGAATAAGGTTTTTGTTGTATTTAGGAATTATTATGATTAAAATTATTGATAATTATTTTCCTTTACTAATCTGCCTCCCTCGTCTCAGGTTTGCCTTCATATGTTCACCTTGGACTTTCTGAACCAAGTAGCCAATGGTCTTGAGAAAGATAGCATGTCAGTATTGCTCTCTCTCTTTCTGTATGTTGTGTGTTAGGCCCTCAACTAATATGATATATTATGAGTGCAGCTATCATCTAGCGGAAAAGAATATTCCTTCATTTCAGGGACACACAGCGGGATACAAACTAGAGCAATTTATATTTGATGCATTTCCTTATGCACCTTCCACAGCACTCTTTGAGGTATACATACAGTAAAACCCCCCTATAGGAATACTGTATATAGTAATAAAAAATCACGATCCCAAGATTCCCAACTCGGGACTAGTAATATTTAGGAATAAACTCCACATTGTAATAAGTCTATTTTTTTTCAGTCCCGTCTTAGGGATTTATGCCTCGGTATAGGAATAAATGACACTATTTATAAAAATATATACTATATCATTACAATAAGTTTAAGATGGCCTAAAATATTTATGTATGGCTGATTGTGAATTTGTATATACATGTATCATATTGAATAAAAATGTTTTTACTATGTAAAACTCTGTTTAGGAATAACCTCCCTATAGTAATATTTTTTCTCGATCCCGACAATATGACTGTATGAAGTTATTACTATAGATATCTTACAATATGAATTTGAATATATGAAATAAATTAGTATGTGAACATTTGGCGTTGTTTTCTCCTCATATATAATAGGTGTTGCGTGAAGAAGAATTTGCACCAGTGAAAAACGCCAATGGATCAAACTTTGATACTCCGGATAGTGCTCGGTTGCTTGTCCTTCGCCTGCATGCTCGTTGGGTGGTTGCTGCTGGTGGCTTCTTGACTCACTCTGTCCCCCTATACGCCACTGGTTCGTATTTTAGCCTTCGACCTTATAATTACTGTTACTGTGTGCATCATCATCAATTTAGAAGTGAGTTTTCTGATATGATGATGAATCAGGTGTGGAAGTTTCACCACTGTGTTCATATGTTGGAGAAGACCTGGAGGCCATCTGCCGTGGAAGAACATTTCATGCTCCCTGCGAAATTTCTTTTTAATTCACACATTCTGCTGCATCTCATTTATAGCTCCCCTCGTTTTTCCTTTTTT
This sequence comes from Galeopsis tetrahit, assembly GCA_963675135.1. NCBI lineage: Eukaryota > Viridiplantae > Streptophyta > Magnoliopsida > Lamiales > Lamiaceae > Galeopsis > Galeopsis tetrahit. The sequence continues at coordinate 65,149,768 of OY776124.1, read as the reverse complement.
TTTTTTTGCTTGTTTGTTCTTGAGATGTTTGTCGACGATTGTATGTATATTGTCAATGATGTGAGTATGAGATAAAATTTGTGTATGATGCTGCTGAAGCACCTCTATGATTCAAAGCAATTATTTTAGATATTTGTATATTTTAATTGTTTGTTGTTGTTGGCGGGTATATCGAAATACTAAAAGGTACAATATTACTTAAATTATCAAAAGGTATTATTAGCATGAATCCAATTTCATTAAGAAATTTTGTTCATACAAAACATACCCCTTAAATCACTTAATTGAGTATACTTTTAGTATACAGAGATTTAAACACACCGGGAATGTTAGAGCATCTCCAATGGGGGAAGGAATCCCACCATGTGGAGTCATACCCCTTCCTGAAAAATGAGGAAGGTATGGTTGTAGGAGAAGTGAGTTGGCAAAGGAAGGAGAAGTGAGGAAGGGGCAGTGCTTCCTGGGAAGGGAAATTATTTGGGAAGAGAAGTGAAAGTGGAGAAAGAGAGAGTGTGCATCACTCCCAGTGAAAGTGGTCAATTTTTTGTTGGGTGACCCCCACTCGCGCGTGAGGTTAATTTTTGGCCCCTTAACTAAACTTTTTTTTCTTTTTAATTTCAGATTATACCTGTTGTAAAATATTTTAAATATCCTAATATAACATTTATTTTTTTCTAAACTCACCGATATATTAGTACTCCTATTTTTTTTGGCAATTTAAATATTATATTTAATATCTAAATTGTACTCCTTCCGTCCTGTAAAATTTTGCTCAGATAAATTTTTGGGTCCACAAAGTATATGATTATTCCATTTAAATAGATAATTTTTGAGTATTTTTTCTACTTTATTAACAAGATTGAGTATGTACCAACACTATTGTTTACTCGTTATCCCACGTATATTTTTTATAATTAAAATATAATTTTTTTAAAAGCATGTATAAAATGAAGTGAGCAAAATGTTACTGAGGAAGTAATATTTAATTAAAGAAATAAAATTATAAATCAATTAAATAATGAATAAAGATGATAAAAATAAAGTATAATTTAATAGTGGGACCCTAAATAATTATTTTTGAGGAATGAAGCATTGGGGAGGAATGAGTATTTGAAAGGAAGTGGTATGAAACTTTTGAGGTGCCACACATATGACATATATGTGTCAAATTCATACCTTGCATTGGAGATGCTCTTATAATGCCCACTGGTGGGCACTATTTTTTGTGCCCACCGCTTACGTGGCATGCCACATCATTATATTATGTAATTTTAGATTATTTATTTATTTTGTATATTTTTCATAAAAATAGGAATAAAATCTTTCCTTGTCTTTTATTCTATATTAAATTATATTTCCATGTAAATAGGAATAAAATATTTTCATTAACAAATTAAAAAAATACGCATATCCTTCCAACTTTAATATTTCGGTCTCGGCCTCAAAATATTTTATACATACCCCATAATTTTAAAATACAAAAATAAATGTAAAATAATTTTAAAAAATAACTTGAAAAAATATGAAAAAAATAATAATTAAAATTTAAAGTATTTTAAAAAACTAACTAAATCTTTAAAAAAATAATTAATTTATATAAATTAATTATTTTTTTTTTGAAAAAAATCTTAGAAAATTATATAGAATCTGAAACTAAAAAATAAATCATAAAAAAAACAAGTATTTAATAAAACGTTAAAAAAGGTAACTTAATAAAATCAATTAAAAAGAAATATTTTATTTTTTTATTTAATTTTCTTAATATTAATTTTTGATTTAGTTGATTTTTCTTTCATTTTTTTATTTTATTTAGTTTTTTTAAAAATTGAATCAGTAATTGGTATTTTAAATTTAATTATTTTATAAATAGTATTTAATTTATTTAATATTTTTAGATTTTATTTGGATTTAATTGATTTTTTCATTTAAATATTTTTTAATGATTAGTTGATTTTTTAAAATATTTTCAAATTTTATTTAATTTTTCGTATTATTGAATATTTTTGAATTAATTTTTAAAATTTATATATAGTTTTAATGATTTAGTTTAATTTTAAATTATATTTTTAGTTTTTATTCAATTTGTATTTTTATTTGTTTTGAGGGATAAATGGTAAATAGAAAAGAATTAGGATGTGTTTAGTATTAAAAATTGATTTACTAAAAAGTATAAATTCCATGTACTTCAAACTAATTAATTAATTTATTTGAAATATATTTATTTATCATGAGTATTTGATAAAATGATGATATTATCATTAAATTTAGTTATACGTTTCAATTAATAGAGGAAAATAATGTAAGTGTTACTTAGTCATTTTATATACATTTATTTTTGTATTAAAAATTATGGGGTGTGTATAGAGTATTTTTTTGTGTTATTAACTCTATTTTTTTTAATATATATAAAGGATATGCGTATTTTTTAATTGAAAAATCAGATTGGGACCGAAATATTAAAACTGGAAGGATATGCGTATTTTTTAATTTGTTAATGGAAATATTTTTTTCCTATTTACATGTAAATATAATTTAATATAGAATAAAAGATAAGGAAAGATTTTATTCCTATTTTTATGGAAAATATACCAAATAAATAAATAATCTAAAATTACATAATATAATGATGTGGCATGCCACGTAAGCGGTGGTCACAAAAAATAGTGCCCACCGGTGGGCATTATAACATTCCCGTTAAACACACAGTGGTTTCGTGTGTAATTTACAATCCTGAATAAAATATTACAGTATTATCTTCAAAGTCACACTACAAACATAAATGAAGTGGAACATAGAAATTTAGGAACCCTAAACATAAATCGAGTTTCTATACCTGAGGAGGAATCCAAGCTACTTTTGAATGAAAATTGTAGGCTTCTTTGTTCTCCAATTGTAAGGATATTTGTGTTGTGCATTTTTTAAGTGTTAGTTAGCACATAGCTGCAAGTTTACTCCTTTTGATATAATCATAGAAGAAAAGTCCTGCTGCAAACCACAATGTCCACACGCGCGCGCCCCTCCACCTACCCTCCGTCTAAATAGTGGTACATTGCGAATAAATAAATGTTTACTTTATACCTCATACAAATGAAGTTAATAAAGGAGAATGGGCCTTTAAAGAGTAAAAAAAAAAAAAAAGACACACTCTACGTGAACAAATAAAAAAAAAAAAGAACATGCACACTTTTTTGTGAATGAGTAAAATTTAATTTTTTAATTAATTTTTAAAATTAAATAAAATGAATGGTAAATTAATTTAATAAGTCATTTTAATAGTGAGTTTATTGCAAAAGTTGTCTAAAAAAAATATTACACTTTTGGTACTTGTATATAAAAGTACTGTAATAATTTTGTATATTTTTTTATTGCAAAACTGATTTTAAAAAAACTATATTTTACTCCCTCCGTTCCAGAATAACTTTCACACGGGCACGCAAATTAAGAAAGTTTAATAATTAGTAGAGTTTTGAGGGATAATTTTGTAATTTTTTTATGTATAAAGTTAAAGAAGAAAGTTAACTTGTGTGTATGTGTGGACTTCAAAGTAAGTAATATTTTGTGTAAAATTTGAGGATATTATGAGGGTGTAGTTTATAAAGAGTTTTTCATTTTAAGGGTGTGAATGTTATTGTTCAGCCGAGTGAGTACGTGTTTATGACTATTATTGATAAAAAAATCACTTTTCTATTATTTTAACGTTTTTGAAACATGATTGCAATTAACTCATGCTTAGACGACACAATGTAACAACAATTTGTTTTGACATGATCGAGTTAACCAGTCTAACTTATTTTTTATATATATATTTTTTAAAACGTGTATGTTGAAACGTTTAAGTTATTATAACTAAAAAGTGCAACACAATTTTTTTATTAAAAAGTGTAAGTCACTATAATTGAAAAGCGCAACACAATTTTTAATGAAAAGTGTAAGTTATTATAACTAAAAAAATGCAATACAATATTATTAAAAAGTGCAAGTCGATATAACTAAAAAGTGCAACATAATATTTAATGAAAAATGTAAGTTATTATAACTGAAAGTGAAACACAAAAAATGCAAGTTCATATAACTAAAAAGTGCAATATAACATTACAAAAAATTGTACGTCAATATAACATTACAAAAAAGTGCAATATAGAGAGTATAGTCTACCCTCTACACAAGACCCATTTTTACTTACAACTCAACATCATCATCATTTCTAAAATATATTTTCTTGTGTGTATTTATATGTATGTATATCTATTCAATTTGTTAGTCTAAACACGGTTGATGCATTTGAGATCATTAAAAAAATAAAATACGCGTCCTAATCTCAAATTCTGGATCTGTATGTAGGGTTGAAACCATGCTGATCGATAAGTTATTGTCTAAACAGCAAGATTACCAAAATCATGAAATTGTCCGGCAGCTTCTTGGGTAAATATTCCTCCATCATCCCAAATTCCCAATTCCCGTTTCGTATGACTCGTTGACTCAATCTGCGATGTGAAGTAGGAGTATGAATTAAATAAAGTATGATTTCTTTCAAAAATAATAATATAAAGTTAAAACACCCATCGATTATTAAAAAATTAGGCAATAAGAACAAAAGAAAAATAATTATTTTCAAATTCAAAGGCGCGTCCAAAAATCATTATAGGTTAAAAGACCCCTATCCCCACTTTCCTTCCTTTGTTTTCACTCTTTCACAAACAAAGACAGAGAACGCAAAAAGTGAAAACAAAAATACCTAAAATCATGATAGAAGAACGCCGCGCTGGAGCTCCTCACGCCGCCATCCTCGCCGTCGTCGTCGTCTTAGTGATGGTGGTGCCGACATTACTCGGCGACCAAGGCGAGGCCATAACAGAGTTCATCGCCGAGCTACTCAGCCCCGTCGGACTTCTCCTCCTCCCCATAGTCCTCCTTCTCACCATCCAATTCCTCTCCTCCGAAAGAGGATCCTTCGTCGCCGGACTATTTTCCACCGGCGAGCCCAATTCCATCCACCGCGTCAGCGGATCGCCCTTCGGCGTCGCTCTCTTTCTCCTTCTCGTTCTCTTTCTTCTCTACAACAGAGTATCTATTTTCGGCGGCGATGACGATTCCGGCGACTGATTCACCGATCTGCAACCGCCGTGGGCGTGGATTTAGTTTTGATTTTGTGATCTATTGTAATTTCTGATTAATTTTTGTTGATCTGATTTTTCTTTATAATAGTTTATACGTACGGACGTAAAGTGGCTCATGTATGAACATGGGGGTGTTTGTTGAAATTACGAAAGAGCCCTTATTGTTGACTTCCTGGAACTCCGGATTCCATTTCAATTTTGTATTCTACTTTTAATACAGTATGCCATACATTTCTTTTTAATTTATTACTCCTAAGTCCTAACTAAATAAATGAATATAAAATTCTATAATTTCTATTTCGAGGAAGGTTTACAGGACCATTGTAAAATAAAATACAATTTCACGATCAAGATCATCAAACTAAATCGAATCATCACGGTATCGCTATCCACTCCAATCGTGAGAAGAGAAAAAACGAGTGTTCTCTTTATCTTAAAAGACGTCCAAGTCTTCAATCTTTAATCAAGGTACAACTTCACACTAAGATGTTTCATGTCAAAAAGAGAAGACTAAAAAAAGAAAAAAAAGACAAAGTTTTACCAAGTACCAGATTCTATGGACTATCGAGTTCATCTCAAAAGAGTCCCACAACAGAGTCCCACCACGGGAAAAAGGCTGCACATGACGCAACAGAAACAAAAGGCAACATCTAAACAGAAAACAAATATAGAAAAAAACTATCTAGAAAATCATTAAAAACGGGATCAACGAAAGATCACCCAAATGGCCACCGTGACTCCGTTAATACCATTAAAAACCCCAATATTCTACTTCATTTGCATTATAAAAGCTTTAATAACTATCGAAGTGCTTGTGTGGTTGCATATACACACACACACTTATTTGAACATTTTGAAGGTGTAATCAAGTTAAGTGTTTAAAAATCAAGTACATTAAGTTGGTAATTAGTTGTGTTAAAAGCTAAAACAAGCTAAAATAATAGTAACACTTTTTTGGTAAGTAACATCCGCACTTTTCAATAAGTATTACGGAGTAGTAAAAAACACTTTTCAGTTATAATAACCGACATTTTTTCGTGATATTATCCTATACTTAGTTATATATATAGTAAGTGACATTTTTTCATGATATTATACTATACTCAGTTATAGTAAAAAACATTTTTCAGTATTATTATTTACACGTTTCAGTTATATTGAGTGATATTGTTCAATTACTTATACTGCACTTTTTAGTTATAGTGAATAACACTTTTCAGTAATTAATACTTTAGTTAGTAACACTTTTCAATAATATTATACTGAATGCACTAAAAAAAATATGTGGAAGATTTGAGGCATGCATTTAGCGCTTAGAAAAGGGAGGCACTTCCATTAGGCACATACTCGATTGTAAGGTGTACTTTTGATTTAAAAAATGGACATGAGTGCACACAATAACACAGGAAACCTAGTCATTTTTTTAGTGGTACGTACTAGTATTTTTTACATGATAAAATTACTAGTTGATGTAACAAAATGAAGTTGTTAAAAATGGCACTTAAGTTGACTATATCTTCTATTCTGGCTATAGGTTATTCTCTCCGGCCTGCAGTATCTTTTTTCTTATAAAATATCACAAATAAACATAGAACATCGAAACATCCCTTGCAAGGTAGGTATGAATTAATATACAAGAATTAATTATCTATCTCTCTACAAGTTTAAACTTTTAGATGAAACAAAATTATTTTATATAACTCTCAATAGAGCATGCACATTGATTCAAAATTCGATTAAATTTTAGGTTTAGTGTGTCGGTGGCCAAACCGTTGGTTTCTAGTGTAGTAGGTCAAATTCTTGAAATATGTATAGGTGAGATTGAATATATGAAATGCGCATATATATATATATATATATATTTATTGGGGTACGTATAGAAAATGTAATTAGAATTATAAAAGGATGGATTACATAGGTATATGAAATTAAATGGTACGTATTCTGTCGTTGCACCAATAAAAGAAAATAGTACTCCTAGTAATTTTTTACAAGATATATATATATATAAACTACAGACGTCGCCCCTCCATTTCCACACGCGCGTCATGACCATCCTTGACAGAAATAGAAATTTTTTTAGCTAAAATTAAAGATGAATGTTTTTTTAATTGTTTTCACTTTAAATTGTAGTAGTAAAATTAAACTTGTGAGTGCGAGTTTGTGGTGGATGGCCGGGTACATTTAGTTAGTACAGACACAGTGAATGTAAATATTGAATTAGGGTTATAATTTGTAAATTTAGTTAGTACTTAGTACCGGCCGGTGTACTAAAATATAGGGTGGGTATATGTGGATACTAAAGTAAGTAAGATGGACTTTTCTGGTTGTGTTCACTGACTTCACTGGGTCCGACTATTTACACCTCCATTTGCGTTGAGAACACTCCCCATCTGGACGCACCCCCTCAAATTGTCATAAATGCCCTTCTCTTATATAATTCCAATTACTACTCACACTCCCCCTAAACCCTACTTTCTCCTCCAAATCCTCCATCTTCTTCCTCCTCCACCAATTCTTCTTTCATCTTCTCCCCCACCCCTCACCACCACCGCCGGCGACCTGCCCCTCCACCACCCGTCGTCGGCGACGCCACCCCCTCCCTCCCTCGCCGAGCCCGTCGCCCCCCGTCTGTAAAAAAAAAAAAAAAGAAGAAGAAGAAGAACAGATCGCGGCCGCGCGCGGCCGCCCCGCCCATCGGCCGCCGCGGCCGTCCCCTCCCTCCCTCGCCGAGCTCGTCGCCCCCACCCCCGCCTGTAAAAAAAAAAAAAAAAAAAGAACAGAACAGATCGCGGCCGCCCCGTCCATCGGTCGTCCCCTCCCCCCTCCTCCTCCCTCCCTCGCCGAGCTAGTCCCCTCCCTCCCCCCTCCTTCTCCCATCTCGATTTGTAAAAAAAAATAAAAAATTACAGTAATCGGCCGCCGCCGCCGCCGCCCAACGGCCCTCGCCCCCGCTCCCGTCCATCGGCCAAATCCAGGTTTGTTCTTTTTTTTTTTGTTTTTTTTTTTCCTTCTTTTTCTTACCTTTCGACCACTTTAGGTCGATCCAAATACACTAGGTCGACAACACAACAGGGTGTCGACGAGTGTATTTTTGGTCGACCTAAAGTTGTCGACGAGTTTTTAATTTTTTTTGTTTCCGATCAACAAATCGAGCATATACAATTTTGTCGACAAACCAGTGTCGACGGGAGTGAATATGGTCGACACTGGTTTGTCGAAATCTTTAAAAAAAAATTTGAAATTTTTTAAGTTGAATTTTTTTTGTTTGGTGAGAAATTTTGGTGTTTGGTGCTTGATGTTTGGCGACGGCGGAGGATGGATAAAACTTAGGTTTAAAGGTGGGGTGCATTTAGTAGTTTAATATGACTTAAAGGGTATTTTTGGTATTTCACATGATTATTATAATATAAAACAAGTAAGGGGAGTGTTCTCAACGCAAATGGAGGTGTAAATAGTCGGACCCGACTTCACTCTATCTATCATTTGAGGTCCAATTAATATTCTTTTAAAATATATAATTTGTTTCACCATGAATAATGAAAATTACAATACACTCAATTGATGCTAATATGAAAAAAGAAATGATTTTACATTTTCTAAGAAATTAAATACTCCATTCAACTCATAACTGTTTGCACAAACTTATATTTCATATATGAAAATAGCTAATTAAAGTAAAATTGAGACAAAAATTCACATTAAAATATGACCCACAAAGTTATCTTGATTATACATATTTCATGTGTAAAATATTTTATACTGCTGTTACTCCTTATTTTATTTGTACGTCTTATAGTTGTTTGCACTTTGCACACAAAAAAAACACAATCTTTCTCTAACTCCATCTTTACAATATTCACATATTTACCTAATGTCATTACATTTAAAACACAAATAGGCTCAATCAAATTATTTTTTCACAAATATCAAAATTCTACTCATTATACTCTTTTTTTTTTTTTTTTTTTTTTTTTTTTGAAGTAAAAACAATTGTGAGCCAAAAATAGTAAATTTTTTTTAGTCTTTTAGGAGGTATTTAATCATTTTTCAATATTTTAGTAATTTTGACAAATATGTATGGAGAATTAGATAAATCGCCGATTAGGCTTTTTTAATTATATATTAATGTTTTGAATATTTTTTAATCAAATATAGGTGTTTTGGGGGGTTTTATTTTAATAAATAGAAACGTCCTATCACTGTTTCAGGTGAAGAGCGCCAATACAGTTGACGTTTCTATTTATTTAAATAAAACCCCCCAAAACACCTATATTTGATTAAAAAATATTCAAAACATTAATATATAATTAAAAAAGCCTCGCGATTATCATAAATTCATGCATGAGTACAACGCTGAGATTTTACTCCAGAAACTTCATATTATAATAACATTATTAATGTTACAAATCAAGGGGACATTCGTATAAATTGAATTGAAGGTCTAAATAGTGGGGTCCGCAATTTTACAACTTTCACTCATTCTTTAACGAAAACAAGAAGAAGAAAAAAGATAGATGTATATTTTGCAACTTTCAATTATACTTAAACGAGCCATTCCATCTAAACATGATCAATTTAACATCTCGATTTAACTAGCACATAGTTAATGGCTGCAATTTTGGCTTCAATAAAAGAATCAATACCGATGGCGAGTTGGGTAGCTCTCATCACAATGCTAACATCTCGTTCTATGTGTAGAAATCTCATGTAGCTGCTGCTGCTGCAAGGGCAGGAATCGGGTGGCTGACAACGCTGTGACAACGAGCACAAAGTGAAGGGTGATCGTTGTAACTACCAACTTGAAGCGAGAAATTCCAGCATCTTTCACATTTCAGCCCATCTGCACGTGACACTCCGATCCAAAGTTTTTCCTTGTTGTCAATAAGATACTCTCCGCTGCAAGGTACATCATCTTCGTTTACGTTTTCTAAAGAAGGAAGAATCTCCACCTGCATATTCAGTGGTTTGTCATTAAATTTAGATTACGTAGTAGTTATATTCTAAGTATAAAGTCGCAAAAAAATAAAACAATTGATTTTTTTATTTTTTTGTCAAAATTAGAGTGTGGGAATCTAGTGTACCTGAGATGTTATGAAGATGCGATGCAACGTGTCAGCGTCGTTGTTTGATGCACTCATTTTGGCCAATTTGGAAACGAGGGCAACATCACACGTGTGGAGGTAGACCTTCGCCTCTAAACTGGAACCAATCAATTTCTTAGTACGAGCAACTTCAAGCACTTTGTTCACCTCATTTCTCAACTGCGCAAATTTGGCGAAAAATGTGATGAAAATGTGTCAAGAACAAGAAAATGACAGGATTTTGTGAAGAAATGCTCTTGTTATAAATTAAGTTATATAATCACCTCAAGAACTGTTCCCCAAAAGACGACTTCTTCTTCTGGGAATGCGAGATGTGTTTGATTTAAGACGGGCCAGCTTGACTCAAAGACAAAGTTTGCTAGCTGACCATCTTCAGTAGTGAATTGAAAAGGAAGATTTTGCCATACATCCTCGGCTAAATGGGGCAAAATCGGAGCGATGACCCTCACAATAGAAAGAAGATGTGCAGTAAGGACTGTTTGACAACTCCTTCTCGTAGAGCTACAGGTTCCCCTGGAAAAATTAAATAAAAGTATATTAAGACATATCTAGAAATCTGAGAAACTATCAATCAAAACATTCCATGAATTCTATTTTCATGTTATAGGGTAATAAACTGATAGCATTCTATACAAGAAACTACAAAATCATGTTTCTTCCTAACATAAAAAATAAAGTCTATCTTTATTCGAGTTGATGATGGCAAATAAATGCTTACCCAACATAAAGTCGATCTTTGGCAACATCCAAGTAGAAATTTGAGAGATCAACAACAACAAATCGCTGAATTGTCTGTAAGGATGAAAAATAAGTAATAACAAAAGAAGAAAATCTTTGAGAAAATATAACTAATTCCCATTTCCATGGTATTTGTATCATTCCCTAAAAATGAATTGTTTGTTGACAAGGGTCAAAATGATTTTTTATTGCATCTGATATCATTTGTCTACCTTATATTTACGAAATATATTATATATAGCATAACTTGTCTAGAATCCATAAAGCATGTATGGTTTTGGACCATATCAATCCAATTGGTCGAACAAACCTGGAAAATTTTGAAGAACTGATAACTGTCATAGTTCTCTCTAATGTTCTTCACAACGCTTTCAAGTTGAAATAATGCATATTTATCAATCATTGGAAGCTCGCTATAAGGAACAGCATAATCAGCCTACAAAAATCAACAGCATATGTATGGGCAAATAAGTAATTTTGTAAGCCAAATGAATTGTCAACCAGGCAGAAACAGAACAAGATATCCAAGAGAGAGATTATATGACTATCTAAGAGAATGCATACTTTCCAATCGTGCAGATTCCCTAGAAGAAATCGCAAGGTTCCTCTTAACTTCCTGTATACATCTGACATTTGACGAAGGACTTTAGGCCCGATTGTGACATCACCAGTATAATCTACACTGGAGACCCATAGCCGCATTACATCTGCACCAAAGGAGTCCTGTTGAAGACAATAAACAAGAAATTCAGAGGCATTATATGATCAACGACATATAGTTGGTGAGTTAAATTCATTTTGGTCCCATAACTTTTGCTTTTTCCAAAAAGGTCCCAAAAAAAGTCAAGTTTTTCAATTTAATTTCATAACTCCTTAATTGGTCTGGTTTCGGTCCCAAAGTCGCCAGAATTTGAAGTACAACATCGTTTTGGGGCCCGTTTTTGGACCTTTTGCGGAAAAGACAAAAGTTATGAGACCAATTTTACACCTTACGTGCCAAAAATGTGCCCTAAAACGTCATGCTTCAAATTCAGATGACTTTGGGACAAAAATCTGACCAATTAAGGAATTATGGGATTAAATTGAAAACTTAATACTTTTTTGGGACCTTTTGCGGAAAAGGCAAAAGTAATGGGGCCAAAATGGATTTTAACTATATAGTTTATTGTAGTGTACTCAACCTTCTGGTCTTTCCCTCCTTCAATCACAGTTCTTGGATCAACAACATTTCCTACAGATTTGCTCATCTTCAAGCCTCTCTCATCAAGTACAAATCCATGTGTTATGACAGAACGATATGGAGCCTTTCCTGAGATATTAGGATAAAATGTCATGGAAAAATTTTATCTTCAACGAGAATGAGGACTACAAAAACAAAGTTACAAAATCACTGGTAAGGGTGGGAACAGGCCAAGCTTGAAGCTACCCAACAGAGGCAGTAAAGATCGGCTCAACAAACCAGGATCAAACTTTTTTAAAAGCCTACCTATTTATACAGGCCAAGCCTTACAAAAGCCTTTTAAGCTCAACAGGCTGGGTCTTTTAAGTAGATCTCCATACTAATTATCTAATATAAAATATTTTATATTCAATAACTATTTTTAAATTAATAAAATTATATAGGTAACTAATACTCCCTCCGTCTGACTTTAAGTTTCCCACTTTCCTTTTTTGGATGTCCCACAATAAGTTTCTCATTCCATTTTTTGGTAAATTATTTTCTCTCTCCCAATCACATCACTTATACTTTATCATTTTATTATACTTCATCTCATACTAATTTATTATTTTCTCTCTCACCATCACATCACTTGTACTACATCTATTATTTTATCATATTCATTAATCTAAACAACCAAAAGAAGTGGGAAACTTACTCCGGGACGGAGGGAGTAGTATATATTAAAACAAAATATTCAAATAAATCAACTAAACCATAATAAATCATAAATCTCATTCAAAATAGAACAAAATAAATAAATCTTTAAATCAAAATATTAATATACTTTAAATTTGAGGTATAAGGTGAAATGGGTCAAATAGGATTTTGGGCCTGATTCGTCTATTATAAAGGTCAGACTCAGACCTGATCCTGCTAAAAAGTCTATGATAGATAATAGGCCAGACTTGAGCCTAACAATTATATACCAGTCCCGGGTTTTTCAACGGGAAGCCCAGCTCGACCCATTCTCACCACTAATTACTGGAATAATTTACATCCTCAAATAGACTAGGTTAGTGACCTTGCACCAGTCACTTACTTACACTAACCGATACAAAAAAAAAAAATCATGGTCAATTTCTTAAACTAAAATACATGCCCTCTTCCAGCAGATTGTGTGGGAGTTTACTACAAAAGACCATAATTCATCATCGTTTATCAGAATTATATCCACAGGTAGATAATCAAGTTAGTACTTTATTTAACTTTTAGTACTTGATGCAGTGTGGAGGATCAGGAAAAGGAAAAGAAAATTTGAAATAGAATTGCATGCTACAAAATATATCCATCGATGATGATATTTGATCTCTTACCATTCGTAGCAATACTTGTCAACAACGAACTTTGGAACCAGCCACGATGCTGATCTGTACCCTCAAGATACAAATCTGCAGGATAACTAAGACCATTTCTCTTCCCCAGTACAGCAGCCCATGAAGAACCTAAAATAATATAATTGAAATTAAGAATAGAGCCAACCAGAATTGTGATAACTTGTTCTGCAATAATTAAAAGGGAATAATAAAAAATTTAATTAAAAAAAAAAACACGTATATTGGAGTGCACAAACCATGAGGACTAGAACTTCCTTCCAGGTTCCAACAAAGAACACATACATATACATATAAATAAGTAAAACATAGTTTGACATATGGCATGAAGCATAAATGTGAAGATTTATAGTGTGCACCTCAAGAAAATGGTTGGCATTCCGAATAGAATGCCCCTTTACTACTAAATATCTATAATAAACAAATGGCAAGAATCATTGAGTACCTGAATCAAACCAAACATCCATTGTATCTGTTCCTTTTACATAGCTTGATGCTTCACTACGATACTTTTCTGGAAGCAATTCCTCAACCTTCATGTACCACCACGCATCACTTCCTTTCTGTGAAATAATAGCTGCCAAAAGAAATGACCATAAAAATATCAGAATATGCCACGGTTACTACAGTTTCTGGAAGCAATAGTATATTTTTGGGTTCATGAAAGTGAGAGCAAATGGAATTTTCACACACAGTGGTCTCATGTATAATTAAAAATCCCGAATAAAAAATTATTATCTACAAAGTCACATTACAAACATAAATCAAGTGGAACAGAAGAAATTTGGGAACAGCTCATGATCAATGGCCTTACACTTAATATGATCAATAGTTTCTTCGTTCATCAATGGCTCCTTGGAATCCACATGATAAAATACCGGGATGGGAACACCCCACGTTCTTTGCCGGGAAATACACCAATCAGAACGACTTGAAGTCATGGAAGAAATTCGGTTTTCTGCCTATTAGCACCAAAATTTGTTTGATCATTAATGACAGTGAAGTTGGATAATACTACATAGATTCTTCATCCAGATTTATCATTCATTCAAAATTTCAAGGGAATGATAATCTACATGTTATTAAGGATGACAGCAGGTTTAAATACCTGAGGAGGAATCCAAGCTACTTGGTTAATTGATTCCATCACAGCCTTACGAAATCCCTCCACCGAAGCAAACCACTGTTCAGTTGCCCTGAAAATTGTAGGCTTCTTTGTTCTCCAATCGTAAGGATATTTGTGTTCTGCATTTTTTAAGTGTTAGTTATATAGCACATAGCTGCAAGTTTACTCCTTTGATATAATCGAAGAAGAAAATATTATCAAGAAAGTAAGACTATAACTTACTGTACGGTTCAACCATGATCATCGATAAGTTATTGTCTAAGCACTCAATAACAGCAAGATTACCATCACCAAGCACATCAAGACCATTAAATTGTCCAGCTTCTTCAGTAAATTTTCCACCATCATCCACGGGGGAGAAAACAGGCAATCCATATTTAAGGCCAGTTATGTAATCTTCCTGCCCATGGCCAGGAGCAGTATGAACTAGCCCAGTTCCCGATTCAGTCGTGATATAATCGCCACCAATAACGACAGGGCATTCTCTGCTCTCTATGGGATGAACGTATCTGCAATTCTCAAGTTCTGCGCCTGTGAGTGTTGCCTTCACAACGAGCTTTAAGCCCCATTTAGCTTCCAGAGTTGGCACAAGATCCAATGCAACAACTAAGTACAGATTGTCCTTTTCCTTCAAGACATTGCCTAGTCTTTTTTCTTTATTGACTGACGATGCATTTGTGTCCTCTGAATTGGAACTAACTTCAACAACAGCGTACTGAAGTTTTGAATTGACAGCAACAGCTGAAACAAAAAAAGGATGTAATGAGATAACAACAAAGGGAAGTCATTCGAAGATAGAATGCAAACAATGCAGAATCATTTTCACCACACTTCATTCTGTTAATTATGATTACTGCATCAAATTTAAGTATGCACCAAAAACAAAAATCAAGTTCACATGCTGGGTCATTAATTCAAGTTTGTGCTTTTGAAGAATAATATGCGGTTTTGAAAAGACGATATATTAGAAAGTAACAAGAAAGAGGAAATCCTTTTTAATGGATGACAACGCATCTACATGCAAGTGAACTGAAAAAACTCTATGAACCTGCCACCACCTTTATATGTTCCTTGTAAGAACCCTAGCATGAGTAGGGCATGCAACACTTAACTGCAACAATGCACTCAATGCCATGATGAGTAGGGTAATTAGGACAGCCATATATAGTCTCATATTTTGGTCAATAAGAATAAAAGAAGTTGCTTCAATACACATCAATCAAGCTTGAGTTGACAATGCTCATCAAATTAAGCTCCAAATAATATCAAATGTTATGAAGCATAACCTTTGTATAAGTAAATCCAGTTGTAGAAGTGTCATAAATAGCACTTAAGTGCCTCAGAAATGATACATCTAAAAAAAAAAGAACAGATATCTACCAGGAAATGAGAAAAGCTTACCACCATTAGCAGGAACAGTCCAAGGAGTTGTAGTCCAAATAGCCAAGCCCAAATTGGGCATAAAATCATCTAGCATTTTGCATGAATTAGGGGTACTAACTAATCTGAAAATGGCATATATGCTCTTTGAAACATGCCCCTCAGGATACTGCAAAGAAATTTGAAACCAAGAAATTATAAACTGTTAAATCTTTAGCTTGAAACCCACAAGCCTCACTCAATCCCAATATTTAGTATTTTGTGCAAGAAAATACCAAAATAATGAAGAAGACAAGTGAAAAGACAGAAGATACAGTACCTCCAATTCTGCCTCAGCAAGAGCAGTTCGAGATGAAGGACTCCAATGTACTGGTTTCCTGCCTCTATAGATATATCCTTGCAGTGTCATTTTTCCAAACACTTCAATCTAGTATAGTTTAAGTAGACCAAGTAATGAAGATGATGAGATGACTGAAACAATGAGATTATGAACTAAGCATATTCTGAGCAACCATGCAAAGGTGACTAAAATTCAAACTACACAGTACAATCCTATTAGTTATAATTTGGCAAAGGGAGCCACTACTCACACCCCATATCACTCTAAGCACACACCATAAATTTTAAGACAAAAATAGACATACATGAAATGACAATGATACCCCTTCTAAATCTCAATCAGAGACTGTTTGGCCCATTTCAATCGTACGCTAAGCATTTTGTTCGGCCAAAGTGGCTGTACACTAAGGTTTGGGGCGTGCTTAGAGGACCTTGCGGTGTGAGTAGTGTCACTCTTTGGAAAAACCTATTTATGAGACACTTTAAATAGTGAAACAAACTACCTGAGCAGCTTCATACTCTGGATCAAGTGTTAGATATGGATGATCCCAGTCTGCCCATACGCCATACCGCTGTCAACATTAAAATGAACATTTATCATCACATTTGATATACATCTCAACACCTTCTTGTCCCCAAAAGAACATCAAAGGCTCAAAGACAACTTTTTCAATATATATATAAATAGAGGGCCACATCACATATTTTGCATCTTCTTCCTAAACATCCAACATATACCAAGAATACATTTAGTCTTAGATGGAAACTCATAAGTTAGGAGTCACAGACTCACAGTTACCCATCTAGTTCCATCAGGCAATCAAATAAACTTAGAACCTACCTCATGGTATTTGGATAGCAAAGCAAGACACAAGTATCGTGTAACAAAAGGTAGGAGCATCAGATAGAATACAAATACAGCGAAGTATGTGGTGCTTAAATTTCAATGGGCAAATAATATAATTTTCTGCAAAGACCTAAGAAGCAAAACTGAAAGAGAAATGTTTTTGTACATTGCTGATATAATACAACCTTAAATGCCGTCATCTGATTCTTCACAGTTGCTTTAGCAAATTTGGCTGCCTTTGCTCTCAATTTTATTGGTGTCAGCTCCTTTCGAGCATCCTGGTCCAGTGACTGTAAAACTGGGGGGGAAGTCAAGAATATTTGTGATATAACACACCGTATAAGGTTTTTGAATTCACGCATTATTAACAAAGGGAACTAGAGCTTCAGCTAATTACTTTACTTAAATAGATAGACATAACATATTAGCATTTAATCATTTATACTTCTTAAATGGATGTTAGTTCCATGCATAAAAACATATGCTTATAATAAATAACCTAGAATCATCCAGAAAAGAATTTGGGAGTTTCACAAACTGCCACCACTAACACTTGCCTTTCAATTCAATTGGCAAGCCATGGCAATCCCAACCAGGTACGTAATGCACTTGGAAATTTTGAAGAAGCTGAAACAAAGACAGTAAATTAGTTACATGTGTATAATGCAGTGCATACACAGAGACATGCATCAAACATACATGCTCCCTCAAGCAAAAGTATATGTGATGGTATTCATTGGAATTGTAATGCACATAGTTCAAGAAGATTCACAAAACCTCTCCTTCACTTGTTTATGTCACTTCGTAAAATAAGGTAACAAGAATGTTACCTTATACCGGTTGATAATATCCTTCAAAATCTTATTTAAGGCATGTCCCATATGTAGATCCCCATTCGCATAAGGAGGGCCGTCATGGAGCACAAAACTGCCCTGTCGAGAAGATTAGCATCAGCCAGAATTTACTTACCAATGACAGAAAACCACATCATTCAACGAACAAGAGTTAAGCTCAATAAAGAAGTTACCCCAGTATTCCGGTTGGCAACCTTCTTATACACCTGATTTTCATCCCATAATTTTTGTATTTCTGGCTCCCTTATAACAGAATTTGCTCTTAACCCAAATGCAGTCTTAGGAAGATCAATTGTGTGCTTATATTTCCCATCTTCCTGTTTTTCCCCTGGTAAACAATAAGCATGTCTATCATTGGCTATTAAGTATTCAACAACGTAAATGAAAATTGGATGAAACCATTTAGCTTATGCAATAGCCTGAAATATCATGATTCCCATATTGCCAACAACCTTCAGATTTTCCCTTTGCTGCCATTACGGGCCCACGCGATCTTCGCTTTGAGGATGAGCAATTTTCTAGACCAGAGCAAGTAGAATAGCTCACATGTAAGAGGGATAAGACTCTGGCTGAAGAGCTTCTTCGTAAATGTGACAGACTGATAGCCGTTGTATTCCTAAAAGATGAGTAATTTTTCAGGGACAGAGCCTGAGCAAATTACAGAATCCATATTAGATGTTCCAACTATAAGGACAGCATCAACAGTTATTATTTGATAATGAAAGACCAGCTGTCTTGTTTACATCTGAAATCTTTCACAAAGCAAACAACCAAAACTTGATGAAAAAAATCACGTCAAGAAAGCCGTGAGCGTTTTGCTGTCCCAACTATTGAGATTTCTGGCAATTACACATCAATAACAACTGCAGAATCCTAATACTAATTCACAGAAGCAATTTATCGAACACTACACATGCATACTATAAAAATTCAGCAAGAATTAGTCTCAACCAAAGAAAAAGTCTTTGTTGCGCGTTCGTTTGCTGGCAATTATATAAAACCTACTTCATTTGAATTCTACAGCTTTTACCCCACGAAAAGCACCTTCCAATAAATTATAATAACATCAATAGTCAACATTCCCCCAAGAAGCATACGATAAATAACCTCAAAATGGGATTAAGCAGACAGAATTTTCGATATGTTTTAGTGAGAATAAAAAGATTCCTACCCTGTAAGAAGAATTCTGCACAGCCATTTTAGTGAGAGAGTACAGGTTTGTGGGTTTAGTGAACTGGGTGGACTCCATTTTCGTTCAAATTCATACGTGGAGTTCCTCTGCTTCTCCTTCCATTCGAAAATACTAAAGGAAGAATTGACTCAGAAGCTTCTTTATATATGATTTGTTTCTTGAAAAAAAAAATTGAGGATAAAATGAAGCAGTGGCGTCTGGAGAACAGGGGAAGATTGACCTTTCAATTTGGAGGCATTTGATTCCAGAATCAAAACTAGAGGCTCGGTAATTAGTATATGCACCCACTTTAATCTTGTCATTTCAATTTTCACAATTGTTTTCCTTCATTCATCTCACAATTATTTACGCACCTTAAAAATAAAATTTCTTCATTAATTTCACCATCATAATATTTACATATCTATACAAAATATTAGTATTACTTTTATATTCAATTCAATCATTTTTTCACGTTTACAAATTATCCTTCAACACTTCACCTTTTACATTCTTTTCTTAATTTATACTCCGTATGCCACAAATTTGGTGCAACAATTATGAAACGGATGAAGTATTATTTTAGCCAAATACTTGTATGCATGCTATGCATGCAAGTGTATGGTGTATACCTCCTTAATTTCATTTTTTTTAATTCAAATTATTTACACCCATTCATATAATTAGTTCACCTCCCAAATTATTTTTTACTATAATTACCTGCACTTACACATTTCTGTTATATGTACTCGCTCATTTTATGAGTTCACCCCCAAATCATTTTTTTACCACGTTTATTTGCACCCGTTCATTTTATGAGTTCACCCCCAAATCTTTTTTTACCACGGTTATATGTATTCGCTCATTTTATGAGTTCACCCCCAAATCATTTTTATCACGGTTATCTGCACCCACTCATTTTATGAGTTCACTCCCAAATTATTATTTTATCACGATTATCTGTACCCACTCATTTTATGAGTTCACCCCAAAATAATTTTTAAAAAATAATCACATTTAAAATAATTATATTATTTTTTTATTAATTTACACAAAATATAATAAAATAAACTCTAATTTATATATTTACGATATACAAACGAGTTATTATCGAGTTACCGTCGATTCACCACCAAGTAACCCATACTTTTTAAAAAAAATTGTAAAAATATAATTAATAAAAAATGTAGGTCCCTAAGTTGAGTTAATATCGAGGGAAGCTAAAGAAAATGTCTAGAGGGGGGTGAATAGACTTTTCTAAAATCTTTCGATATATCAGAATTACACTGTGCGGAATACGAAATTAATAATGAGCCCAATTAAAGTTTATACTCAACTTAATTCGAGAACTCTGTTTTATGTATACTCAACTAGTCTAGATCAGTTATGTAATTCAATCAACTAAACAATTAATCAATTAAACAACAAAAACAGTAAAGTAAATCGAACACGAGATTTATAGTGGTTCGACAACTTGTCTACATCCACTCTCACAAACCCAGTTGTGAAATTCTTATTAACTCGTCCAATGGAGTAATATGTTCTTGTAGCTTTAAGTCCCAAGAAATAAGACTTAGATCTTCTCGATTATACCTCCAGATATATCTTCGATCTTACTAGCTATTTTACAAGTAACTAGCAACTTGAAACAACAAAAGAAAATAAAACTTCTCTTCGTTCAGTAGTAGCCTTCTGATCTTCACTTGTCTTGTGTAGCTTTACTTTCTGAACTTCAATCTCTGAGAGAAAACTTCACTTGAATCTTCAACAATGCTTGCAGTATCAATATCTCAGTAATCAATATCTCGGTTATCAGTCGTCTTCAAAACGATAAACTTCTTCAAGTATTTATATACTTCGAACTTCAAGAATTCAGGTAGTTGTAACCAACCTTTCTTGATAACTGATTTCAACTGAATCTTCTTATCTATACATGCGTTTCTTGTTACGAATTAGTTATTCCATAACTAACTTCTCCATCCTTATCTTTCACGCGTATTTGTAACTAACTTCATGTTAACTTGTCTTGTGTAGTCTAGTAGATGCACTTGACTTGTAGTCCACCTGTCTTGAGTAGTAGACTGGTCTTCTCTTCTTGTGCAGTAGACTTCTAATAGAACTAATCTAGTCCTATCATCTAACCTAACAAGACTATAACATTACATTAAGCTTTTATAACAAAGCTTAGTCAACTTATAACTATACATTGAATCTATCTATTACATATAAAAACATGAGCTCTATACACCAATTATAGCTCAATAATAATCTAACATATACAATCAAATATGAAGTACTTATACATCGTACTTATCATTCAATAATACTTGTATTATAAAACTGTACTTGTCTTGTGAATTCTACTGATCTGTACAAGATGACTTCAACTCAACTAGACTAGATCAATCAATACTTAGAAAATATTCAAGTCTTCTTTTGGCTTATCAAAACTTCATCTTTTATCTTTTATTCATCATTTAGGACTTGTTCTAGGATCCATATCCCAACAATTTCCCCCTTTTTGATGAAGCCAAAACTACTTGAATCTTTTCTCATTAGTAGACTAGTTAAGTAGTTACCTTGTCTTTTAACATCAAATAGTACTTATCTTTCATTCATTCAAAATAGATCAGTATATTACACATACTTTGAATAACAAAATATTAGAGCAAAAAAAACAACTATCCTTCAAACAAACAAAAAAAACTAATCTGAAAGAGTACCTCCTTCTGGATTTGGAACACAGAATGCATCAAGGAGTCTCTTGTGAATTAGACTGACATGATCTTCATCTTCAATCTTCTCTTTATCTAGCAGCTCTTCTTCGAACTTCTTGATTTGATTAACATCAACCCTTTTTCCTGAGCTTGTCATGGGACATTTCCATTTAGGAAATTCAGGAACAAGAATGTTGAAATTAGCACTAGCAGAAATCCTTAGGATTAAATGCCATAACTTCCTGTGTTGTCCTTCCATGAACCTGTCAAATAAAGAGTATAATTCATCTTGGCTTTCAGCATCACCATATTTCCTGATGATCCAATGATCAAGTTCCCATTGACTCTTCACTTCAATCCATTCAGCTCTATGCTCATTATCTATGAAGTGATCAATGAACTTGTCTTCCATCTTGTCTTCATCAGCTTTCAACTTCTGTAGCCTTTCAATATGTTTCGTAATTTTCTTCTTGCTTGCATAATGAATCTCATCATCAGCAATTCTTTGTTTCTTCTCAACTACAGCAGTAGCAGTAGGTTCTTCAATACTCAGCTTCCTCTTAACTCGTCTGGTCTGAATCTCTTCTTCAGGAGACGATGCAACAGCTTTACCTTTCTCTAATCTTTTCTGCTTTTCAGTTTCAGCATGCTCTAGATCTGCCTTCTTCACTAATCTGCCTCTTTTAGGCCTTCTTAGTTCTTCAATTGCAATAGCAGCAGCTTTCATCTCCGGTTCAGTACTAGCAGATTTTACAACTATATCTTCAATTCTACTTGTCTCTTCCCCCTTTTTGGCTTCATCACTTGCCTTAAGAGTGAAAAGAGAAGTAAAGCGAGTCATTTCTTCTTTCAAAGCTTCCTTCATTGCTTCAGCAGCTGACTCAATGTGCTTCTGATGCGATTTCGCATAACTCATCTTGTCTAAGCGATCAGTAACCAGTTCCAACTTCTGTGTACAGGAAACTAGTTCATCTTTCAATTGAGTAGCCGTCTGTCTAAGAAGAGTATTCTGTTCAGTCAACTCATGTAGAACAGCCCGAGAACGCACCAACTGATCTTGTGCTTCCCTTCTCTGTTCATCAGCAATGGCAACTTTAACACTGTAGAGTCTCTCCATTTTGCTTGACTCTTCAGCTAGCGATCGAGCAAAAGAGATTGACCTTTTTTCTGAAACATCAACTTGTTTCTTCAGAAAATCTTCAACTTGAGCAAACAGCTCTTCTCGGAAAGTCGAGTCCATCTTGTTGATCTCACCAACAAATAAGTCTCTGGATTGGTCAACAAGTGACTGATTCTGTGCAATTAGCACATCCTTCATTTTCAAGTTCAAGAACTCGTCTATGGCAGTATGAACAACACTTCTCAGATCAGTCTTTAAATCATCCAGAAATCTGTCTGGCACAGCTTGAGTAGAACCGGAAGTTCCAACAACATTATCAACGACTTTGAGGTCTTCTTCATCAAACATCTCAGCATCCAAGAACTCATCATCTTCTTTACCAAGCATGAGTGAGTCGACTTCATCTTCATCACTTTCAACAATTTCTTCCAATTGTTCTGAAGTCTGGACTGCTATCTCAGCTACTTCTGGCTTGATCTCGTCTTCCACCAGATCAGTCTGGGTTCCGACGTCAAAAGCAAATACATCCTCAATAACACCATCTGGAATATTCAGAAGCTTCTTGACTAGATCAACCAGGGCTTTGCGAGGGAATAGCTCGGAGTGATCCTTAACTCCACTATTTTCTTTCTGTCCCATCTCCCAATCCATAAAATTGGAGATTCCGCCCATGCCTTGAATGACTTCAAAAAGATCATCCGTAGAAGACTTCTTCAAAGCGAACCATGTGCAAATCCTGACTAGCTTTTCAAACTGTTCAGAAGCTGTGTCGATATCAAGAGTCGAGAGCGTCTTCTGAAGATTTCTTGAAACTCGAGCACGAATCCTCTTCTCTCGTAGACACATTGGATAATACACTAGGGATTCAAATCTAACAACAGACGGGTCCTGAGTAGATGGGGTCTCTAACTCAGCTGTTGCAGTGGCAACTGGCGTCTTGTCTGAAGTAGATGGGTTAGAGGGTTCACCATATTCTGGTGAGGGAGAGGGAGTAAAGGTTGTGGTTTCTGTGGGCTTTGATGTGGCTTGGTCAGGTATGACAACTGTAGAAGTATCAGTTGTATCTTGTTTGGGAGTGATTTGGGGATGACTGGCTCTAAGCGGTAATGCCGCCAGTACATGTGAGGTTGAGGATAAAGGACGAGGCCTAGATCGATGTGATCTAGCCTTGGTTCGAACAGTAGAGAGAGAGAGAGAGGGAATTGACAAAGCTTGTGAAGAGGTACCAACCTGGTGACTTGACTCTTCTGGTGGAGGTGGAGTTCCAACTCTCACAAGAGTATACATCTCAAGAACTTGGTCACTCGACTCCTCCTCTTGATTTGACTCGTCATCCGATTGAGTCTTCTCCGAGTCGTCTGCACTGGACTCAGCTTCCTTAGACCCGGCTTGTGAAGAACTATCCGAATCCGCATACGGCAATACTTCAGATTCATCAAATTGAACCTGTCTAGGAGCAGCTGGCCTTCCAGTAACCTGCTTCTTCAGAGCCTCTTTCTTTAGATAGAACTTAAGAGGATGAAACGGCTTTCCCTTGCTCCAAGTGGTCTTGTTGGGCATCAACAGTGGGAGTAATATGCTCAGCTTGTTTCCATATCCAACTGCTTGAGAGACTACCCAGTTCCGAGTATCAACATCCACCCTAACACTTCTTTCGAAGTGCATCATCCTGTCAGCTATTAACTTAAACCAATTACCCTCAGTAATTCCATCATATATAGCTGCCATAATCCTTGTTTTGACTTGGGTGACTGAGTCAAAAGACCCAGTGGCACATAGAAGCATCTTGCTAGCTATGTCCAGTAGAGTGCGATATTTTTCTAGGAGTTCACCCTTCTTGGCTGTAATAGCTTTACCATCTGGTTTCAGCTTCATCTTCCTTCCACAGAAAATGCTTAAATATCTAATCTCTTGCCCTTCCGCATACTTATCCACATCAATCGTTCCGATGGGCAACCTCAATCTTTCAAAAAGAGCTTCACGAGTGATTTCCACTCGATTTGAACCGATAAAAGATTCGATGACATCTCCTCTTCTGCTGGCATTAGCATAGAATTCCAGAACCTCCTCTTCCAGAACAACCTTAGGAAACGCCTCCAAATAGGGTTTTAGCCCGCATCTTGTGCACTTGGTCAGGATTTCTTCATTTCCGACTGTGTGATTTCCACCAAAAAACAGGGACGGTTCAACATGCACCTTGTTGTCATTAATGTATCTGCCTAGATCAAACGGTGCCTGTATGTTGGTACTAACATCGAAGATAGATCGAATCGACATGTTAAAAGATTTGTAATGAACACAAACAACGGATTATTCAGGAAATCACTGTTAGGCGAGTAGAAGAGTTATGAAAAATGTGAGGCAAGACGTGTGCAAGTGTTGGGTTTTGTTTAAAACTGAATTTTTGATCCAACGGTCAAGATTGAAAAATTAGATCCAACGGTTGAGACCTTTGGCATTCGGTTACGGAACCGAGACAACAACGTGAATTGATTTTGTACAAATTGAAATCCGCCTCTCTTATTTGCAAAATTAAAGAGTGTACTCATCTGACCTATCTAGGTCGTGTTTTGGCATGAATTGAATGTGTACACCTCATTAACTAGTGGTGTATAAATCCAATTCTAGGATTTCCAATTTTTAACACTATCACATTACTTTAACATCGTTAATTTGTTTCGAGTAAACACTTTAACACATATCCTATTTAAATCAAAGGAAACTTAGCTTGTCTGTTCGAGTCCATCCAGAACAGATGAGTAGGACTAAGCTTCATAAGGCGAGTAGGCTTAATGGCACAAGACGAGTAGTCTTATGTCCACCAGATGAGTTCCCCCTTCGACTGTGCGTATCTGTCTGAACGTCGAACAGCTTTATGTACCTGTCTTATTTAGTACGACAGATAGTCGAGTAGAATATATAGAATGAATATCAATTCAAATCAATGATCAAGGTTCAAACAAGATGACTGTTACCAAACTAAAGAGTCAACACAAGGATTTTTAAGAAATCAAAGATTCCCCCTTAAATGTTTATTCCCTTAGTATTACCCTCAGCTTTACCAGCTTCCTCATCGGGTTGTTTGGTCAACTTGTCTGACCTTGTATACCTGTCTGTTGAGTGAGTAGATGAGTGCTCTGTGCCTTTTGTGGTAACTTGTCTATTTCTCCTTTCTTCTTAGGACTGTACCTGTCTGGTTAGTACATTGCTATATACTAGTAGGATCAAGATCAATTAGTCCTAGACTAATGCATAATTCATGAAATCGGGCCTCAGCTAATGGTTTTGTGAAAATATCAGCTCTTTGAAAATCAGTATGAATCTTTTCCATGCGAATATCCTTCTTTTCTACATGATCACGTATGAAATGGTGTTTCACATCAACATGCTTACAACGTGTGTGCAGAACAGGATTTTGTGTAATGGCAATAGCACTATTACTATCACAGAATATTGGAACATTTGATTCACAAATATTATAATCTCTAAGCTGTTGAATAAGCCATAATAATTGACTACAACAACTACCAGCAGCCATGTACTCGGCTTCAGTAGTAGAGGTAGCAACACTTGTCTGCTTTTTCGAAAACCATGAAATGAGTTTTGTGCCTAAGAATTGACAAGAACCAGATGTAGATTTCCTATCTATTCTACAACCACCAAAATCAGAATCAGAGTAGCCACTTAGAGATAGATCATCATTTGAAGGATACCATATACCACGATTGATGGTTCCTTTCAAATATTTCAAAATCCTTTTAGTGGTTTCCATATGACTCTCTTTTGGATTGGCTTGAAAACGAGCACACACACCAACAGAAAATGCAATATCAGGTCTACTAGCAGTCAAGTAGAGTAATGAACCAATAAGACCACGGTAATGAGTTTGATCAGTACATTTACCATTCTCGTCTGGATCCATCCTGTAAGTAGGTTGCATAGGTACTCCAGAAGATTTACATGTTTTAATACCATACTTGTCTAGTAGATTACGAGTATATTTTGCTTGATTTATGAAAATCCCTTCTGGGGTCTGTTTTACTTGAAGTCCAAGAAAGTAGTTCATTTCACCCATCATAGACATCTCAAATTTACTTTGCATGAGTGTTGAGAAACTTTCACTCAGCTTTTTGTTAGGTGAACCAAAAATGATGTCATCTACGTAAATTTGGACGAGTAAAATGTCTTTCCCTTCTTGTCTTCTAAACAAGGTTCTATCTACCTTGCCTTTAGTAAAACCATTTTCTAATAGAAATTGAGAAAGAGTATCGTACCAGGCTCTTGGAGCTTGCTTTAGTCCATATAAGGCCTTCTTTAACCTGTATACCTGGTTACCTTTGACTTCGAAACCTGGGGGTTGTTCAACATACACTTCTTCCGCAAGAATACCGTTAAGAAATGCACTTTTAACATCCATTTGATATACAGTAAATTTCATGTAAGCAGCATATGCAAGGAACAATCGAATGGCTTCTAGTCTAGCAACAGGAGCATATGTTTCATCATAGTCTATGCCTTCAGCTTGTGAATAGCCTTGGGCGACTAGTCTAGCCTTATTACGAACAACTACATCATTCTCATCTTTCTTATTCTTGAAAATCCATCGAGTGCCAACTACATTATGATGTTTTGGTCTATCGACAAGTTCCCAGACGTCGTTTCGAACAAACTGATTCAACTCGTCTTGCATAGCAATGATCCAATTACTATCAGCCAATGCCTCATTAATGGTTTTAGGCTCGATAGATGAGAGGAAACAACACCAGCAAAACAGAGATGGACTAGATTGTTCTTGCGACTCAAAGAGTTGTCGTCTAGTCTTAACACCAACAGTAGAGTCACCAATAATATTTTCAGTATTATGCGTTGATTTCCATGTATTTCTATTCTTAACAATAGTACTATCATTTATATCATGTACAGCATCATGCATGTCAACATCATTATCATCAGAAGATTTAATGGGAGTAGACGAGTCGACTAGTTTAGACATGTCAACTGGTCTAGTAGAGTTACCTTGAGCACTTACCTTCTTCTGGTCATCTGACTCAAGAGCTTTCATGAATGGATTGTATGCTTGAACGGATTCATATACCTCTGAGTCTTTGTCAGATTCGACAGTTAGCTCAGTAACTTTCTCACTGATCTTGTTGGTAGGCGAGTCCTGTTGAGATTCTTCGAAAACCACATGTGGTGTTTCTTCCACACAAAGGGTTGAGTAGTTGAATACTCTAAATGCTTTGCTAGTCGAGGAGTATCCTAAGAATATCCCCTCGTCTGCTTTAGCATCAAATGCATTCAACTTGTTTTTCCCATTGTTATGGATGAAACACTTACATCCAAATATATGAAAATATGACACTCTGGGTTTTCTACCTTTCCATACCTCATAGGGCATCTTACCTAGTGCTTTATTGATAGCACTTCTATTTTGTGAGTGGCATGCAGTATTGATGGCTTCTGCCCAAAATTTCTGGGGCGTATTATACTCTGTCAGCATGGTCCTGCAGGCCTCCTTAAGAGTTCTGTTCCTTCGTTCTGCTACTCCATTTTGCCGTGGTGTCCTAGCTGCACTAGTAAGGTGCTGGATGCCACGCTTAGAACAAAATTCTTTAATATAGCAGTTAATGAATTCAGTACCCTTGTCACTACGGATCTTGACAATTGACTGATTCTTCTCAACCTGTAACTTCTTCAACAGATCAGGCAAAAGTGTTTGTGTATCACTCTTCTTGTGTAAGAAGACTACCCAAGTGAACTTAGAATAGTCGTCTACCACAACAAGTGTGTACCTTCTACCGTTCAAAGTTGGAGGAGTTATTGGGCCATGTAAGTCCATATGTAGAAGTTCAAGAACTCTACTGGTTGAGAGGGATGGAATAGATTTAAAAGAGCCCTTTACCTGTTTACCTTTTTGACAGGACGTGCATACATGTGACTTATAGTAGACTTCATTGGGAATACCTTCCACAAGGTAGTCTCTGGCTATCTTATTAAGAACCTTAAAGTTTAGATGACAGAGGCGTCTATGCCAGAGCCAGCCAAGTTCTTTAGGATTCTTAGTAAGTAGACAGGTGTCCCTCGGACAACTGTTCCAGTTCACTATGTACACACTTCCTTGTCTAATGCCGACCAGTAAGACTGTGTGTGTCTTTTTGTCAATGATTTCACATTTCTGACTCTTGAACTGCACCTTGTATCCACGATCACAAAATTGTGAAACAGAGAGTAAATTGTATTTCAAGCCTTCAACATAAGAAACATCTTGAATTTCTATGTCTCCATTCTGAATGTAACCAAATCCTTTAGTAACAGCAATGGAGCTATCACCAAATATCACTTTTGGTCCTTCTTGCTCATGGTAGTTTGATAAGAGAGTCTTGGTACCAGTCATGTGGTGCGAACAGCCACTGTCTATGTACCAAGTTTCTCCTGTTGAACCACCTTTCTTGTATAGATCGAGTCGACCCTGCATCAGATGATATTTCATAATTTAGGTACCCTCCTTGTTTATTGGGGTCCTGGGGGGTTAGTCGAGTTCAATGGAATCCAAATGTACATTGGAGTCCTGAACAAGTTTGATCTTCTGAGCTTACGACCATATTTGTTGCAAAATAAGACCTTGTTGTCCTTATCTGGCCTATCAGTTGAGTTCGGGTCTACTCTTTGGAGATAGCCTTTTGACTTAATCTCTACTTGAGCAGGCACTTGTCTATGATAGTCAGAGTAAGGTTTGTATGCATTAGGTCCATACGGTTTATAGACATGTTTAGGTCTTTCTTCTCCTTTGATATCATATGACAAAGGTGGAGGATATAGAACAGCTTGTGTACGATATTTTGGACCTTCCTATCTAGGTCTAGACGAGTAGAGTTGAGACTGCCTTATGAAAGGAGGTCTAGACTCTTGTCGTCTAGTTTGTACTAGTTTAGTACTCGTCTCCTCAGGATACCAATCCTCGTATCTGACCTGATTTGGTCGTCCACGATTCCTAGTCCTTTGTTGACTTGTTTTAAACGAAACAGGCTTGTTGTTAACTTTCTTTTTACCTCCCTTGGTAATAGGAATGTTAACTTGAGCTTGTTTTGGTACAGTACCTTTAGATGAAGTTCCAATATCGTATATTATTGGTTCTTTTCCTTTATCATTAGTCAAAGAGCTTGAGATGAAAATAGTAGGGTTCTTAGGAACTTGAGTAGACGAGCTGGGTGTCTCAGCACCTATGCCTGTCTTGTCAGCAGGAGCCCTATACCTATCTGACAGTTCAAGGTTAACCTTAGATGAGTTAACCAGGTCAGTAAGTTTAAGGTCTAAAGTGACAACCTCAGTTTCTAAGAACTTATTACGTTCTTCAAGCTTTTTGAACTTGTTTTGTAAAACATTGAATTCATGTTTCTCAGTAGCATGTGTCTTAAGTAGGTCTTGATATAACTTGTCTGTCAGTGCACACTTGTTTTTGAGTTGTCTCAACTCTTCTTGCAAGCGTTCATTTAGGACTGTTATATTAGGATCTACTTTAGACTGAGCTTCCTTAAGATCAATGATTTCTTGTCTTAAGATGATGTTTTCGTCACTGACTTCAATGAATGCCTTGTTGGCAAGTAGGAGGTCGTCTTCAACTGCACTAGTAGAGTGCTGAAGACTACTCCCTACTTTGCTACTGGCAGTGTCACTTTCATCAGAATCTGATTCATCACAGGATTGAAAGGAAGTAGCAGATGATACCTCTTGGTCGATTTTAGCCATGAAGCATAGACCATCATCTACTATGAAAGCTTCATCGTGATCTGGTTCAGACGGGTAGCTAGATGAGGATGATGGCAACTCGTCTGAGTCAGAGTCAGAGTCATCATTGGCCATCATTGCCTTCTTACCACGGTTGTATCTTCTTTCCCTTCGTGCTTTGCGTTCTTCTCGATCATCAGTACTCAGGTCTGGACATTCATATATGTAGTGACCTGGCTTTTCACAGTTATAGCACAAGAGATCATTAGTAGCCTTTTTAATAGGAGAATTGTTCCTTCGTTTATCACGTCTATCAGAACGAGCAATCTTTCTACCATCAGACTCTCTATCTTGTCTGTTACCTTTCGAGACTTCGTCTCTCCTTTCGGACGAGTTTCGGTCTCGTCTGGTCTCAGACGAGTTCTTAGAAGCAGACCCTCTATGCTCTCTATAGAACTTCTTATATCTTCCGAAACGTTTATTCAGCCTATCAAACTTTCTAACCATGAGGCTTACCTGATCCTTCAGACTAAGATCAGTATCTAACTCGTCTTTCACAGAAGCAGACCTAGTCTTAGTCTTAGACCTGTCTATCTTAGACGAACTAGCCTTAAAAGCAACGTTCTTAGATACAGCATGTTCTCTGTCACTACTTACTATGGGTTCATCTTCGTCTAGATCAAACTCATGGGCCTTTAGAGTTTGAAACATGGTTTCTGCTGTCCATACGTCTATATCTTGGGTATTCTTAACAAGCATTTTTACCATCTTCCATCGACTATCAAGGCTTTTGAGAATCCTAAGATTGATTTCACGTGGAGTATAAGATTTACCAAGGACTTCCAAGTCATTCATGATTTTAGTAAAACGAGTATCCAACTGGTCTATCATTTCACCAGCTTTCATATGAAATGATTCGAATCTTTGGACTGCAGTAGAAAGCTTGCTTTCTTTGATTAGGGATGTCCCTTCATAAATGATAGCTAAGCGATCCCACATTTCTTTGGCAGTTTTACATTTTAACACTTTTCCCAGATACTCGTTAGGAAGAGTGTGTAAGATGTAATTCTTGGCCAAGCTATCCAAATTATTCTGTCTCATTTCTTCAGAGGTTAGTTCTGACCTTGGTTTCTTGACGAGAGTACCCACTGGTTGATTTGGGTCAAGGGCAGCAGTATTGGGGATCATGGTTACAATTGGACCTTCAGTGACGACGGAGATCATTAAGTCGTGAGTGGAACTGACGATGGCTTCCATCCTTAGCTTCCAATAGTCGTAGTCTTGTACCTGGAACTTAGGTAGCTTGTTAGCGCTGATCTCAAGAGACATGATTTCAAGAAATAAGTGTTAAGTAGAGTTATGATCAAGAATAACAGATAAGTCAAGAACAGGGAGCACGAAAACAGATGTTACAAGAATATGATCAAGAACACGTATACAAGAACAATCAAGGACCAAGACTTCACCCTAAGTCTTAAGTCGGTTATCAAGAAACAGCAGTTCGTAAACTACTGCTCTGATACCACTTGTAGGTCCCTAAGTTGAGTTAATATCGAGGGAAGCTAAAGAAAATGTCTAGAGGGGGGTGAATAGACTTTTCTAAAATCTTTCGATATATCAGAATTACACTGTGCGGAATACGAAATTAATAATGAGCCCAATTAAAGTTTATACTCAACTTAATTCGAGAACTCTGTTTTATGTATACTCAACCAGTCTAGATCAGTTATGTAATTCAATCAACTAAACAATTAATCAATTAAACAACAAAAACAGTAAAGTAAATCGAACACGAGATTTATAGTGGTTCGACAACTTGTCTACATCCACTCTCACAAACCCAGTTGTGAAATTCTTATTAACTCGTCCAATGGAGTAATATGTTCTTGTAGCTTTAAGTCCCAAGAAATAAGACTTAGATCTTCTCGATTATACCTCCAGATATATCTTCGATCTTACTAGCTATTTTACAAGTAACTAGCAACTTGAAACAACAAAAGAAAATAAAACTTCTCTTCGTTCAGTAGTAGCCTTCTGATCTTCACTTGTCTTGTGTAGCTTTACTTTCTGAACTTCAATCTCTGAGAGAAAACTTCACTTGAATCTTCAACAATGCTTGCAGTATCAATATCTCAGTAATCAATATCTCGGTTATCAGTCGTCTTCAAAACGATAAACTTCTTCAAGTATTTATATACTTCGAACTTCAAGAATTCAGGTAGTTGTAACCAACCTTTCTTGATAACTGATTTCAACTGAATCTTCTTATCTATACATGCGTTTCTTGTTACGAATTAGTTATTCCATAACTAACTTCTCCATCCCTATCTTTCACGCGTATTTGTAACTAACTTCATGTTAACTTGTCTTGTGTAGTCTAGTAGATGCACTTGACTTGTAGTCCACCTGTCTTGAGTAGTAGACTGGTCTTCTCTTCTTGTGCAGTAGACTTCTAATAGAACTAATCTAGTCCTATCATCTAACCTAACAAGACTATAACATTACATTAAGCTTTTATAACAAAGCTTAGTCAACTTATAACTATACAATGAATCTATCTATTACATATAAAAACATGAGCTCTATACACCAATTATAGCTCAATAATAATCTAACATATACAATCAAATATGAAGTACTTATACATCGTACTTATCATTCAATAATACTTGTATTATAAAACTGTACTTGTCTTGTGAATTCTACTGATCTGTACAAGATGACTTCAACTCAACTAGACTAGATCAATCAATACTTAGAAAATATTCAAGTCTTCTTTTGGCTTATCAAAACTTCATCTTTTATCTTTTATTCATCATTTAGGACTTGTTCTAGGATTCATATCCCAACAAAAAACTATCGAAATTAGCCACAAATCTCGATTTTTTTCTTTTTAATTTTTTCCCCTCCTCTTTTCCTTTTTTCTTCCCATTTTCAATTTTTTTTTCCAAATTTTTTATTTCTTCATTTTTTTTTCTTTTACTTTTTTTTTCGGCCTTTCTTTTTCATTTTTTTCATGTGTATTTTTTTAATCTTAATACAAAATAATATTATAGGTATGATTTTATTATATTCTATCGGGGGTGCACCTGAATTTCAATTTTAATTTGATGAGTAAAGGACCTATCGAAAATCCATGTCGGTCGGTGGGTAACCCAGCCACCACCATATCCGACCACCCCTTCGACGGCGACGACGGCGCTTCCGTCCCGGCCGCTTAAGCCCCCTCCTCAAATCGCAATCATGAATGATTCTTCAATTCCATGACAATCGACATCATCTTCCATCTCGGCCATGATCCATGGCGGTCAAAAACCTCAGCTCATTTCGACCACCAATGCGACTGCTTCGATCAATCTCCTTTGTGTTCGCGATTCAGGAGCTTCTCCGGCATCAATGGCACTCGCCTACAACACTCACTTCGCTCTCGTTTTTCGTATTTGTCCAAATCGAAGCTACATTGATTCGTCTTCTTCACCATGCTCCTGCGCAGCCTCTTCCCCCGGTTGATAACGGTCCGACGGAGGACAGTGAGTATGTTGTCGATGGATCTCTGATCAGTCGGCACTCGGAGCCGGTGAGCTTGTCGATGAAATCTCAGGCGGCGACTGCCTGGTCTGCACTCCCTCAACTTTTTTTATGGTATTATTGTTAGTGGTATTAGTATTACTAGTTATTGATTGTGGTATTACTATTAATACACTATTGAATATATTATTGATTATTAATTGTGGTATTACTGATTGTGTGGAATTATTTATTATTAATTAAGGCATTACTGCTTATTATTATTGTTTATGTTATTTTTTTTTTATGGAAGTTAAATACCCATCCCCCTTTTTCCCTTCCCCATGACTTGAACCCAGGACCTAAGGCCTAGGTAGTGGTGCTCTAACCACTTGAGCTATCCCACTTTGTCTTGTTTATGTTATTATATATTATTGTTTATGGTATCACTGATAATTGTTTTTGGTATTACTAAATATAATTTGATTTGTGAAATTATTTGTTATTGTATAAGATATTAATGATCAATGTTTATGGTATTACTAATTACTGTTTATTCCTTCATGGTATTACTGATAATTTTTTTTGGTATTACTTTATATAATTAGATGTGTGAAATTATTTGTTATTGTATAAAATTTTACTAATTAATATTAATGGTATTACAGATTACTGTCCGTGATATTACTAATAATTGTTCTTGGTATTATTGAATATAATTAGATGTGTGCAATTATTTGTTTTTGTATAAGATATTACTGATTATTATTAATGGTATTACTGATTATGATTTATGGTATTACTGGTTATTACTTATTGTACTAGCGACTATAATAAAATTATATATATAATATTATTTTATATTAAAAAATTTAAAAATACTAAACAAAAAAAAAAAAGAAAAAAAAAGTTGGAAAAAATGAATAAATAAAAAGTTTGAAATAAAAACTGAAAATTGAAAAAAAAAATTTAAAAGAAAAAAAAATTGAGATTTGTGATTAATTTCAATTGTTTTTTTTAATTATGTTTTTCCAGCTTTTTTTTTTTTTAAAAATATGGGTGATTTAGTGGTGAATCGACGATAACTCAACTGCAAATTGTAAATGTATAAATGAAGGTTGATTTTATTATATTTTGTGTAAATCAATAAAAAGATAATATTTTTTTTTAAATATAATTATTTAAAAAAAATATTTGGGGGTAAACTCATAAAATGAGCGGGTGCAGATATTTTGGGGGTGAACTCATAAAGTGAGTGTGTGCAGATAATTGTAGTATAAATATAATTTGGGGGTGAACTCATAAAATGAGCGGGTGTAGATAATTTTGGTAAAAAAATAATTTGGGGGTGAACTCATAAAATGAACGGGTGTAGTTGTAAAACAATGATTTGAAGGTGAATTCATAAAATGAGTGGGTGCAGATAACTGTTGTAAAAAGAATTGGGTAAAAAAATTTGAGGTCAACTTATAAAAATAACGGGTGCAGATAATCTCCTGGTCCATATTCTATTTTGGTGATGTATGCCTGGTACATGCAAGGGCACGCAAGTGTGACCCATTATTTTAGTGGCGTGGAGCACTAGTCACAACTCTCAATGTCTCCAAAGATTGAACAAGGGTAAAATAGGTAATACGTGGTGGGTATATTTAAATGCCGAATATTTTGTGGGTGTTTTAATCCTGAGGTGTATCTATTACATGTGTTGGTGTTAATAACCTAACCCTCAAAACTATTTTATTTTAATTGCTCGAAAATGGCTTAATTCTAAAAAAAACAAAAAACTAAGTTCGTATTTTCCAATTTAAAATATTTTTGTAATTAAGAGAGTATAAAGTTTATTGGAATATGAAAAATGCAATTTTGTCTTTGGACAAAAAATAAGGAATATAAGTAGTAATAATTTAAAAAAATCCTATGTGTCTTAATACAATTCTACTATTTTAATTTTATAAATTTCTTACAATTATGCATATTTTACTTTTAATTTTTTTATTTTTATTTTTCCCTAATAACTTCTTTAAATCAAAATCACTTATTCCCCCTCTGAGTTAATTCTTCTACATCCTTCTATATAGTTATTCAATTAATTAATTAAAACAAATAAATACAATCTTATTTACTAATTTAAAATTTAAAAAATTCTTTAATGCAACGTAATACACGATTTTTGTACTAGTTTTAATATATTTACTGGAAATATGAATCTCAGTGCATTAAATTTTAATTTGCAAATCTATGATTAACCTAGAAGAAAAATCATGATAATTTTTTATATGATAAATTGCCATATCCTATATTTTCCGAAAAACTATTGTCTTATTAAATGATATTAGTATTTTAAATCATTGGTGCATCAAGCTTCAATAAAATAATGCGAACCAATCAATATAATTTACTTATACCACCCTTAATCTAATTGAAATTACTTGAATTATAAATCAATAATTATAGTATCTTCTAAGTAATCTAGTATGTCACAAGATTTGAGGCCTATTTAACTTTTTTTTTTGACAGGAAAAGATAGCTCTATTTAACTTAACATAACATCACAAATAACAACAATAATAAATTAATAATAATATACTCCTATAAATAAATTAGCCAACCCTTGAGATTTCAGTTGAGCTAAAAATACATATGATGAATCTACAGACTACAAACATCAAAGTAAACATACGATGATTGACATAAACTAACAAAAGTTGTTCAAGAATCAACAACTGGTAACCCTTCTCTTCAGCTACAACTCCATTACAGAAACTACGTCGAAGAATCCTCGTTGCATTGCCCAAAAACTTTCTTGAAAACGGCTCTGACAATTGGAACGAGAGCCAGAGCCAGAGCCGGGCACCTTGTCCTAACGCAAATCTGCCCACATAGGTTGTCGATGAAGGCAGCTGTCACATTCTTAGTAAGCTGAACTGAAACTACTGCTTTAAAATCGTCTGCAATGCACGTATGGTCCCATCCCAGAACTGGCCCTGTAAGACCCCGAGAAGAGGCCATTAGGGGACCGTGTCTAAAGGGTGGGACCGTCATCTCTTCTTGATCAGGGTCGGATGAACAACACACGACTACATCTGAGTGGACATTCGATTGCAAAAATGAAGACACGAGCTTTGGGGGGACATTCTTGAATTCTGATAAAATCTTGATCGAGCAGCCCAAAAGCAAGAACTGAGATCTCCACCTTTCTACATTATGCAAACCATTCTTTTCCACAAATGGATGGTTTTCGACCACACATACAGGAACCATCAAATGATTGATACTCTGTCGAACAGCCCATGAATGCTGAGCAACAAATGCTTCGTACCTCAAAGGACATTCATGGGGTCCATCTGGAGGAATTGAAGCTCCATGTGTGAAAACAATGATTGATTTTTGCCACATTGATGAACCAAGATAACAAGTAATCAACTTCAATACTTGTAAACTGTCAAGGCTAATTTGAGCGTCTAGGCGATCAACATATAGGATAACATCAGGTGGAGATTTCTGCATTAGTTTCTTGATCGTTGACAAGATTTTTCGGTTGATTGATTGGTCCATTGAACATGTTCTAAGACCCGGAGTGTCAAACACCTTGAGTTTGACTCCATTGATTGAACCAACAATCTCTTTCACACAAAGCGTTGCAGGCTCAAAAGCATCGACTACAACCTTATTTTCTCCAAAAATGGAATTTATAGTAGCACTCTTGCCAACTCCAGTTTTTCCTATAACAAGGATTGATAATGAAAAATCCAAATCATCTGTTTTCTGTGCTGCAAGCTCGATGGCTGCCTTCTGGGTGGAATCGAGATGGCCCAATATGTGTGCAAGGCCCAGGTAATTCACTCGTATTTGCTCAATCTCGTTCTTCTTCGTTTCACTTGAAGCTTCCTCTAATTCACCATTAGTCGAGAGGAATGAGCCAAGTTCATCCAAGTTACTTTCCAAAGACACATTAGCTATACCATCAATAGGTGAAAGTTCAACTATGCCCTCAAGATTTGCAGGATCAACGACATGACCGTGATCACTTGTTTCACAATCTGCATCCACCTCTACATGAGAATTTGCGACAATCTGACCATCAATCTCTTGTGAATGAGCAGATAAAATCTCTCCATTTGAGAAAGAAGTTGAATCTTTCCAGTCACTTTTCACAGCTTCTTTCCTGGTTTCGTGGTCTGATTCAGAACCTTCAGAAACAGATTCACCAGCATCAATTGCACTACTCAAGCTAACATCTTTGAAAAGGCTATCAGACATATATGCCTTTGTGCTCTCCATGATGTCAACACATTGATGAACGGAGCTTATTTCTTGAGCAGAACTAGAGCTAAAGGACTCAACGGTAACAATCTCGTCCTCGTTTTCACTTTCCACTTTCTCACTTCGATTTCCCTCATCTATTATATCAATTTCTTGAATTTCCAATCCTAGATGCAGGAGATCTCCATTCTTCCCAGATTCTAACGCAGAATCAAACTCTCCATCCACCTCGATTGTTGCGGTAACAATCTTGTGCTCGTTTTCAATTTCCCCTTTCTCACTTCGATTTCCCTCATCTATTATATCAATTTCTTGAATTTCCAATCCTAGATGCAGGAGATCTCCATTCTTCCCTGATTCTAACGCGGAATCAAACTCTCCATCCACCTCGATTGTTGCAGTAACAATCTCGTCCTCGTTTTCACTTTGCACTTGCTCACTTTGATTTCCCTCATCAATTTCTTGAATTTCCACATCTAAAACCAGATGGTCTCCATTCTTACCTGATTCTAATGTGGAATCAAACTCACTAGAGCTAAATGGCTCGTCTGTGGTAACAATCTCATGCTTGTTTTCATTTACCACATTCTCAATTCGATTCCCCTCATCTTTTACATCAATTTCATGAATTTCCACATCTAAAAGGAGATTATCTTCATTCTTCCCCGACTCTAATGTGGAATCCAACTCCTCTTCCACAACCAACGAACTAGTCATATCTTCTTCATCGATATCAAGACCTTTATCTAGAACCAAATCTGCTGATACAGAAGAGTTAGCAGAGCTCTTTACATCAAGATCCTCCATCTCATCCAAAGAGCCTAAAATAGCATCACTAATAACCAAATCATCAACAAACTCCATCTCCGCAATTTTTTCACCTTGTGGCTCATTTTCATCCCCTTCAGACTCTAAGACTCTAACTTTTGGGATACTATCAATTCTAAGCAAAACTTCACTGCTCGGAGCCCTAACAATCCCCAAAAAGACTTCTTCATCCGAAACCCCACTAAACTGTGAGTCATCATCACTATCAGCAGATATCTGAGCAATTGGAATATGCAATTCTTGCACCGGAGGGATTCTAACAACCACAGCCGGTGAAATCGCCTCGTGTACAGCCGCAAGAGGCCTAGAATTGTCATAATGTGCAACAAAGCTCTCATCTTTAACTAGCTCATCACCTGAATCGCTCAAGAAAGACCCTGAATCATCAGAATCATCAACAATACTACTTCCCTTATACATTTTTCCACTCGGGACTCTAACAAAAGGCCTAAAGGCATCATTTTTACTAACATCAACACTTTGTTGTTCTAATTTTTCGCCTGGTATTCTCAAAGAAGGCTCAGAAACTGCAAATTTCTCAACAAAATGAGTTTCTTCAAGAACTCCCTCATCTTTTTCCACTTCGTTTTCACCACTCTCATAACCCTCAGACTCACTCCCACTGTAATAACTACTAGTTGTGCTATTTCTTCGACTTTTCGATGAAAAAGAGTATTCAATATCAGATTCATCTACAGTTATAGGAGCTCTAATACCTGTGTAAGAAGAAGCAGCATCCGGGGCCATCTGTGTTGCTGAAATGGGGACACCATGGAACCTTGACTCCATTAAAAAGCTTAAAGATTTAGGCTTTTTTTACTGTATTTGTATTCATGTTTTTAAAATTTGGTGTTTTGTTTGAAAATGGTGGGAAGAACGAGGAGGCAAGTGTGGTGTAGG
Source organism: Galeopsis tetrahit (assembly GCA_963675135.1). Classification (NCBI taxonomy): domain Eukaryota; kingdom Viridiplantae; phylum Streptophyta; class Magnoliopsida; order Lamiales; family Lamiaceae; genus Galeopsis; species Galeopsis tetrahit. Next base: position 65,109,478 of record OY776124.1, on the reverse strand, counting down.
GTTTTGTCTTTTCGGCTTTTGTAGGATTTGAATGTGTTTGTTGTGCTTTGTGGTTGTGTTAGGTTTGGACATTAGTGTAACGACAGGGAACTACAGATGTCATGGGTTCTTGCTTTTTGAGGAGACTATTTCGTGGCTATACTTTTGGCAAGCGGTTTGAATCTAATCCAACGTTTTACGTGACTACAATTTAATAAAGAAAAAATGTTCACATGAAATCTAAAATTTGATTTAAAATTCTAAATAAATTGATTTAAAGCCGCTCGAATTTAAAATTCACCTGATTGGGAATTTTTTGTTTTGGGTTTAATGTGGAAATTCGAAATGATTTGAATACATGAATTCAAATTCATTGATAATAGACCAAAGTTGGTATGGCATTCACCTCCAAAGAGAAGTTGGTGGATCATTTAAAATCTAATTTTTTTTTTCCTTATGTACTCTCTTCCATTCAAAATGTATATGAACTTAAATAAATGCATGTATATTAAAAAAAAAACATTGACTTTTTATATCATTCCGGTCTTGCTTAATTTTTTTTTTTTTTTTTACTTTACACTAAACTTTGAAGACTATTAATATAATACTTGATTCGTACCTCTTTAATTGACTCATTTATTTTTTTGTACAAATTTTAAAAATTAAATTATTAAAATGGTATTGAATTGATAAAAATTGATCAGAAAGATAAAGGTAGAGGGTAATAGAAAAGATAGAAAAATAGATATTCACATTTTATGAATTAAATTGATCAATTAGGTTGGAACGATAAAATTACAAAGAAACAGTGGGAGTACAAGGTATGGTTTCACATTGGTTTTTACATTGCTCCTATGATTATTTTCGCTCAACTCTTTCTCTAGAACGAAAATGGGTAGAGAGAGAGAGAGAGAGAGGGGAGGTAGAGAGAGAGTGGGGAGGAGAGCAGAAACTAGAAAACTCCGGTCAACTATGAGAGCATCCCAGTGAGGTAGAAGAAAGGCAAGAGTACGGTCATATGGTTACGGGCGATGGAAAGTAAGGGCCTCTTTGACAAGATGGACGTCTCGTTTTTCTTCTGCAACTTCCCAGATGAGTGCAGAAAGAGAGACCTGGAGGAAAAATTTAACCTGATAGAAAAGGTGAAAGACATGTTCGTGGCAGACAAAAAGGACAAGAGGGGACTCATATTCGGTTTCGTCAGATTTGGTGGGCACATCGACAAATCTAGAGTGGAACAAGACCTGAACAATATTTGGCTAGGCTCTTATAAACTCAGAGCAAACATATCAAAGTTCAAGAGGGGGAAGAAGAACCAGGCATGTCAGGAGTATTAGCAAAGAGAATGGAGCCCGGGGGTTTCAAGATCAGGGGATACACAGACTGCAAGAGGAAAGCTGACACATCATTCGTAGAAATAATGAGGGCGGAGAATGGGAAGAGGGAGATAACGAAGCAGGAGCGTAAATATGAACAAGTGGAAAAGGAAAACCCCAAAATATTGGAACCAAGGCCGGAGAAGTTCAGAGGTATGACGTACGAATCTACAGAGGAAGATAAGAAATGGCTGAAGGGATGCCTGATAGGTATAGTAAAGGACAAATACGCGTGGCCAACGGAAGGCGAGATGATCAACGAAGAAGCCGAAAAAGAATGGAGAATAACTCCACTGGGAGGGGATAGGGTGTTGTTATCACCTACAAACATGAATGAGAATATACAAAACACAGTGATAGAATCGGTGTGGGCGCATAAATGGTTCGATGGAATATACCCATGGGAGTCGGACCTCCCTATGTCCCGCCGGGTAATCTGGACGGACTGGTACGACGTCCCCTTACATGCATGGAACGAAAGGTTCTTCAAGATGGTGTCCACGAGGTTCGGCACAATGATAAGAGTAGATGAAGACACCGCCAACAAGAGCCAATTACATTATGCCAGGATACTCATCCGCACGTCTTTGCCAGAGATCACGCGAGTGCCAATAAAAATCAATATCGACGGAAGAGTACACAACATTAGGATAAAGGAAGAGGAGGAAAATTCCGACTGGGACTTATGGTCGTCAGAAACGGACCTGTCGGATTCAGTGGGAGATGACACGTGGGACAGAGCAGAACAAACGGAGGTGGCGAAGCCGGTACAGGCTGCCGGAGAAGTCAGAAAGACAGGGGTAGACAATGACGTCATGGAGGGAGAAGAAAATAGAGCAGTTATTACGCCGCCTTCCACCTCGGGCACAGTGATAGAGGAAACGGCTCTGGAATTTAATGATGAGGCACAACTTCCGAATGGAATGTTCCCATGTGTATGAGCGAAATCAAAGAGTTGCAGCCCAAAAGAGGAGGGGGGGCCAAGGAGAATTTAATACCAACCCAACCCAACCCACCAAAAATAAGTCTGAGAAGAATAGTGGGTCGACCCACCAATATGAATTTAACAAACTTGATCTTAACGAGCCTTATCAGGAAAATGAGAACAGGGCCGCAAGTGAGGTTTGAGGAGAAGGCCCAATAACTAATATAGAGAATATAAGCATGTGGGTCCAAGAAGAAGGGTTTGAGGAAAATGACGACATGGAAATTGACAAAATCGAGGAAGAAGACCCACACACCGTCAACAAAAGCTGGAGAGTGAGGAGGAACAACACATGAAATTAAAGAAAAAGAAAGACAAAAAAAAAAAAAAAACAGGCATATGGAAGAGGAGAAAGCAAACCCTCTGAGGTGCTATGAGGAAAGTCGATGGCGAGACATCTTAGAAGAAAGAAGGATATCAGAGGAGGCTGCGCAGATATGGAACCTAGGAAAAAAATTGGAGTAAAGGGGAGAGGGTCGGACGAGATCACTGTAAAAGAATTAGAGAAGATGGAGAGAAGAGATAAAGGAAAAATGAGAAAAGCAAAAAAATCGGGCAAAGACGGAGCGCAAGTGGTTAATCAATAAGCTTCAACATTCGAGGGTTAGGGGGAGAGAAAAGAGAAAAGAAGTGAAAGGTATGTTATAGAAAAATAAAATTCAAGTTTGTTGCCTCCAGGAAACAAAGGTAGAAAAAATGGATAACTACATCTGTAAGTCAATATGGAAAAACTCAAGCTTTGATTGGGCCAGTCGAGAGGCAGAAGGGAGATCGGGAGGGATACTTACGATTTGGGACTCATACGTGTTCACAAAAACAAGTACATGGCATACTAGAGGGTGTCTTGTGGTCAATGGGTTATGGAAGATGGACGGTGCTCGATGTAGCATCATAAATATTTATGCGCCTTGCAACAACAGAGAGAGGAAGGAACTGTGGAACGCGCTTAGTGTGGTGTTGGAACAAAATAAGAAGAGTTGCATAGTACTGGCAAGGGATTACAACGCAATTCGATACGCGGACGAAAGGGTGGGGCGAGGAGAAAGGGAGGATACTAGGGATATGGAGGCTCTGGAAGATTTCATTAGAATGGGAAACCTGTGGGATATACCATTAGTAGGTCGAAAGTTCACCTGGTATAGACCTGACGGAACGTGTAAAAGCAGGCTGGATAGGATCTTGGTCAATGAGGAATGGGCGAAAAAGTGGCCAGAAGCAGAATTGAGAGGCATTGGGAGATCAATTTCAGATCACTGCCCTATATATATGTCCTCCCAAAGTAAAGATTGGGGTCCAAAGCCCTTCCGATTTTATAATGCATGGACTAAACACCCAAGCTATAAAGATTTTGTAGAAGAAAAGTGGAGATCATACGACATAAGAGGATGGGGAGCTTTTGTTCTAAAAGAAAAACTTAAACTACTGAAAGCGGATCTTAGGGAATGGAGCAAGAAGGTTTTCAGGTGTCTGGAGGAAAGAATTGAGGAGAGGAGAAGGGAGATAAACAGGCTGGATGTGCTTGATGATACGTGTTGATTAGAAGACGAGGAAATTGAAAAAAGAAGAGAAACACTTGCAGGCCTGATGACGGACATACAGTGGAAAGAGAACCAAATGAACCAGATGGCGAAGATTAAGTGGTTGAAAGAAGGCGACTTAATCTCCAAAGTCTTCCACAGAGTAGTGAACGGACGTCGAAAAAGTAATGAATTAAAGGGTCTGGTAGTTGGGAGGGAGGTGGACGGAGGAGGTACAGGAAGTCAAGGGGGAGGTCTTTCAATATTTCAGTACTCATTTCAAAACTGACAGGGTGAACCGCCCTAGGATGCCACTTGAAATGGTTCAGAAAAAACTTGAAGATTGTGAGAATGCCATTCTTACGGCTAAATTCTCGGAGGAGGAGATAAAATCAGCCATCTGGGACTGTGAAGGTACAAAAAGCCCTGGCCCACATGACTTTTCTTTCTGCTTTTTCAAAGATAGCTGGGAACTGGTAAAGAATGAGATAATCGGAATGATGGATGAATTTCATTCCCAGGGGAAAATAGTGAGGGGGCTTAACTCATCATTTATTGTGTTGATACCTAAAAGGAAGGGGCACAAGAGCTGAACGAATTTCGCCCCATATCACTAGTTGCAGGACTGTACAAAACTATCTCAAAAATATTGGCAAAAAGATTGGCGAAAGTCCTTGATAAAGTCATTTCTAACAATCAATCGGTGTTTATTGGGGGGAGGCAGATTCTAGGCGGTATCCTAGTGGCTCACGAAGCTATTGACGAGGCACATAAAAAAAGGAAGACAAGAGCGTTATTTAAGGTGGACTTCGCGAAAGCTTACGATTCCGTGGACTGGAATTTTTTAAATAATATGATGAAGGCTATGAATTTCTCGGGTCAATGGAGGGGGTGGATTATGGAATGTGTGGCGACAGCCAGTGCATCAGTTTTAGCCAATGGCAGTCCGTCAGGCGATTTTAAGCTAGAGAGGGGACTGAGACAAGGCGATCCTCTATCTTTATTCATTTTCCTTATCGTAGCAGAGGGGCTGAACGTATTAACTAAGAAAGCAATAGAGATGGGCGACATGGAGGCTGTGTCTATTGGCAACAACAAAGTAAAGGTATCAATCCTACAATACGCCGATGCCACCCTTTTCTTATGCAATGGAAGGTGGGAAGACATTACAACAATAAAGCACATCCTTAGATTGTTCGAGTTGATATCTGGACTGCGGGTAAACTTCAATAAATGCAGTATTTCAGGAGTCTAAATGAGAGAGGACGTACTCACTGAAATGGCAGAATTTCTAGGCCGTGTGAAAGGAAATTTACCAATGGATTTTCTGGGACTAAAGGTGGGGGCAGATTACCAGAAAGCAACAGCGTGGAGGGGACTTATAAAGAAGATCAGAACACGGCTGGAGGTATGGAAAAATAGGTAAATTTCAATGGGAGGAAGGGTGACTTTGGTTCAAGCGGTTGTGTCGGCGGTGCCCATTTATTACTTGTTCCTCTTTAGAGCACCGGAGGGTGTGATAAATGAGATAACCAAAATCCAAAGGGACTTTCTTTGGGAAGGCAGTGAGGGAACGAGAAAAATTCCATGGGTGGCATGGGCGGATATTTGTGAGGAAAAAAAACACGGTGGATTAGGCATTAGAGACATCAATACTTTTAATAAGGCTTTGTTGGGAAAGTGGGTGTGGAGATTCTTAGTAGAAGAGGAGTGTTTGTGGGTGGAAGTAACCAAAACAAAATATGGGGGGCTAGAGGAGGGGAGAGCAAGAGGGAATAGTAGAGGGAGGAGGAGGAGAGAATCGAGCTGGTGGAGGGAGATTATAAATTTGTATGAGGGGGACAATGGGGAGGGTTTTAAGAAGGAGATCAAACGAGTGGTGGGAAGTGGCGAAAAAACGAAGTTCTGGCACGATAGATGGCTGGGAGAGGGGGTGGAAAGCCTGAGAGATTGTTTCCCCTGTCTATTCGAATTCAGCTCTTAAAAAGATGCGCCAATTAGCGAAATGGGGAGGTGGGGCGAGCATGGATGGGAATGGGAATTGAAGTGGAGTTTGGTTTTAGGGGAGAGAGAGAGGAATACTGCTAACATCTTATTGTCTGATCTTAGCAGGAATAATATCAAACAAGGCTTTGAGGATATATGGAGATGGAGTAATGCACCCACGACATTTATTCAACAAGCAAGGCTTATAGTGGAATGACTAATGAGGAAAAAACAGCAACAAGGTTCGGAAACAGCAGCGGCAAGTCAAGAGTTTGAGGCCTTATGGAGCTGCCTAGCACCGAGGAGGATTCAAACCATCGTCTGGAAGGCTTTGAGAGGGAGATTAGCTACCGTAGATAACTTGAGTAAACGTGGAATACAAATTTCGGAAGAGGAGGCGAAATGCAAAATGTGTAAGGAAGAAACTGAAGAGGCTACCCATCTTATTCTAAGCTGCAATTTCTCAAGATAATTGTGGTGGGAGTGCCTGAGCATGGATCAAGATGCAGCATGCCCCTCACAACAATATCTCAGCTCACCTTCTTCAATATTGTGAGTTTTTTGGCAGTGAAAAATCAAGGAAAAAATGGTCGTGAGTCTGTGGGTGGCTGTGGTATGGGAGATATGGAGGACCAGAAATGATACACGCTTCCAAGGAGAAAAAACGGATGCGAAAAAGGCATTGGAAAATATTAAGATAAATCTATGGACCTGGTTAAATGGAGAGAAATTGATTACACCTAATTCGTCTATTTCAGCTTGGTGTTATGATCCATATTTATGTTTGATTGAGTAAAGGAAGGAGAGAACCTCAAAGGTTCCGTTGTAACTTTATGTAAGTATACGGGTTGAGTATCCCATGTACTCGAGATTAATAAATGTTTACCATTCAAAAAAAAAAACATTGCTCCTATGATTTCACATCTGTTTTTTTGCAGATGATAATCTCCTATTTTGTAGGGCTACGATTCCCAAGTATGCTACGCTTAAGGGGATTCTGCAAACCTACGAAGAGGCATTCGGGCATGCGATAAATTTTGATAAATTCAGAATATGTTTTAGTTGGAATGTTGAGGTTGAAGATAGGGTTTTTTTTAATAAAATATTAGTATTTGAAAAATAATTTAATATAATATTAATATTTGTGAGAGTTTTAATAAAATAAATAAGAGCGTCATTGCTCACGGCGCTCTTCCTTCAAACAGCGGGCCCAATCTGACTTTTGCAGAGTGTGTCAGAGAAAGGGAAGGGGGCCGTTTAAAACAGCGCTTTCTCCATAAATTTATTTTAATAATTTTGTTTTATTATATACTTAATTTAATTAATTTTTATTCCTAACAATAAAGATATATAAATAAAATCTATCCACCAATCATTTCGTAAAAGAGTGGTGAAATTTTGTCCCATTATAATCTCACAAATATAGACTATTAAGTAAGAGTAAGATTACAAAAAATAATTAAAAAATGATTGGTGAATAGATTTTATTTATATATTTCTAACATTGATAGAGATAATAATTTATTACTCCCTCCGTCCCGGGGAAAGCTCTCCATGAGCTCCGGGCACGGAAGTTAAGAAATACTAATATAATAAGTAGATGTATCAGAGGTGATGTGATTGAAAGAGAGAAGAATATAATGAAATGTGAGAGAGAATAGTTACCAAAAAAAGAATGGGTAGCTTTCATTGGGACAGACGAAAAAGGAAGTTGGGTAGCTTTCAATGGGACGGAGGGAGTAAATTAAATATATAATAAAACAAAATTATTAAATTAGATTTATGGAGAAAACGCCGCCCCTTTCCTTTCCTTTCTCCGACACACTCTGCCCAGGGCAGATTGGGCCCACTCTTTGAAGAAAGAACGTCATTAGTAATGGTGTTCTTATTTATTTTATTAAAACTATCACAAACATTAATATTATAAGGAAATTATTTTTCAAATATTAATATTTTATTAAAAAATCCTGAAGCCATCCAGTTCAACACCCGAAGTGGGGGCAGGCAGAGTCTAACGAATATCTTGTATATTCGACATCCTCTCAACACGGGGAGTTAATTGGGGTTGCCTTCATTAATGGATCGGCGAAAACGAGAGATCTTTTCCTACCTCAAAGATCAGCTTTGGAGAAAACTACGGGTTGGAGGCCCAAGAAATAACAAAAGCAAGGAATGATGTATTAATAAAATTTGTTGCTCCGACAATTTGTGTGTACTGCATGAGTACTTTCATTCTCCATTCGACGCTTGTAGACGAGCTCCAACATATGTTGAACTTGTCCCAGTGGGGTAATAGCACCAACCTACGAAAAGACATAAATGATCGTTGGGGGTATTTTGTGTGTTAAAAAGGAGTTGGATGGTATTGGTTTTCGAAACGAGTATATTTTTAGTGGGGCTATATTAGGCTTATTTGGTTGGAGGCCATTCTCTTACCCAAATACATTGGTGAATAAAGTTATCAAATCAAAATATTTTTCAAGAGGGAACTTTTTGAATGCCAATTTAGGGGTATATTTTGAGTTTGACTTAGAGAGGTGTTTCATGTTTGGATGGCCTAAGATTTAGTCAAAGCATGGATGGGGTGGAAAATTTACACTGGTCATACAATTTATATATGGTCTTATTCGTTAATTTGTGAAGGTGAATAATTCTTTTTTCTAAATACTTTAAGACCGGCCACACCGAATGATATTATTGTTTTGACCTATTGATCCTAAGTCTATTATCGTGGGATATTGAGCTTCTTGAAGAGCTCTTCCTAGAGGATGACGTTAGAAGAATTCTCCAAATTCCTCTCCCACTACTAGGTTGTATGGATAAAAAAAATATGGCATTACAGTCGAGATGGCTCATACACCGTGCGCTCGACCTATAAGCTTCCTACGACACTAGTGTTGGATGATCAATGGGGTTTGTAGGGGTTTTGGTCGCATATTTGGGGATTAGAGACTTTGTCGAAGGTTAAGTAATCTGTTTAACAAGTCTGCTGAGACTTCATGCCCATAAAAAGATTAATTTGAAAAAGAATCGAGGTGAGTGAAATGTGTGTCCTTTGCTTGAGTAGTTTTTAAAATTGTAGGGCTTAACTATTACCGTTGATATGTTTAGAATGTTTAGAGAGGTGGTGTTGATGTTGCATCAATGTTTACTACATTTTTGTGGAGGATATAGAAGGGTCATAACGATATTATCTAGATTATATCCCCCACAACAACGGAACAAGTCGTCACTTCGACGACCGTGGTGCTCCGGGTGTGGTAGGTGGTGCGCAACCGACTCCCTAAGTCGAAGAGTCTCCTCTTAATTTTCTAATACTTTCACTCACTTGTGGCCCGCATTATCACGTATACCCTTTGGCGAAGATGTCAATCGAGTGGACAATTTAAATGGATGGAGTTGCTTACAGCAGGAATCAAACTCAGGACAAGTGTGCGTGAACATTAATACTATGATAACATGAAAAATTATATCTCATCTAAAAGTTCGAATTTATAGAGAGAGGAAAAATTAATTCTTTGTATATTAGTAATTTCCTAATAGGAATGCTAAAAATTTAGCTCATTGTTTAGCTAGAGTCAATGGAACTTTCTTTCAAGCATCCAGATATTGAGGATGGTTTTCAATAAATTTTGCTTTCGAAAAAATAAAGGGTGGAGCTATTAACACCCCAATTTATGTTATACACACTTTAATGGTTATACACACCCAACTAAAATTTGAAAATCAATTTAAAATACTAAAGACACCCCATTATTTTCCTATCATACCCTCCTCCATTCAAAATCCTATTCCCCAATCAAAACCTTATTTTTACTAAACACACCCCATTTAATATTTTCTCCCCTCACTCTTTCATTTACCAACACACTCATTTAACATTTAGGGTTGATAGATATTTAATATTTTTTTATTTGTTTAGATGATTTGGAGTGATAATATTGTATACATCTAGTTGTTGAATACACTGTGTTATGATTGCGTCAAAAAATGAGTTTGATATGCTAAAATGTTATTTTTACTCTCGTTTTTTCGCATTTTTGCTGTCAAAATTGTTGTTGTGTTGAAGGTGTTCGGCCAGATTCGTGGTCGCACACTCCTTGTTGTGCACGGTCAAAACGACCGCACAACCAAGAAAGAGCACAACCATAATGGTCGAACACGTACGAAGTTACATGGAAAAATTGTGTTCGGCTAGTACTGGTCGTACACCCAATGATGTGTTTGGCCAGTACTGGCCGTTGTTCACATATTTCACAACACCAAAATATACGACCGCAAGTACACGGTGTATATTGTAGCGAAGTATGTACGAGGTCGATCCCACAAGGAGGGTAAGTGTAAAAGTGGAGTTTGTTGATTAATTTCTAAATAGACAATGATCGGTTGATTACCCCTAATTGTCTACCAAATTGTCACTAGTAAACAATAAACGAGTAATACGTAAAATCGATCAAGTATGTTCATGCAAATCACAAAAATACAAGATATATGTCACACTAAGGGGTCAATTTATGATTAAAAGTCTATTTAGGTGGTGTTGTGTTTATTACTATAGGGTTGATCACTAAATAATGAATTAAAAGTTCTTTCGATCCAATTAATCCAAGAGAAATATTATCCAAACTAGTATCTCTACCTAGCATGCATAATAATTCCAAAAAGGCTCCTAAGATCATCTAATACCCTCCCAATAGTTGATCCTCTCTCGAGCTCACAATAAATTGGGTGGAACGCTTAAGTACGATTAATGAAAAAAAATTCTCAATTCAATTTCAATTAATAATGAATAGAACATATTATCATGGCTATTGACAACATGTCTTGCAATGAAAATTAAGCATTCAAATAGAAATAGACAACACAACCACCAAATAAACAAGAAATTAATTCATAAATATCATCCAAAGTGTAAGCATAGTGTTTAGCCAAACATAATCATAATCTAACTATTACAAAATTAAAGGACAAAATGAAATAAAAGACAAAGAAAAGAGAAAGCTTAGTCTAGAAAATGATGGAGTCTAGAATTCCAAAGTCAATGGTCCAATCTTTGCTCCAAATGATGAATAAATTAAAATGAAGAAATGGATGAAGAACACCTCCAATTGTGTGTAAATGTGTGAAGAATTCTTGTCTAAGTGGTTATGAATCACCAAAAATCTGAAAATAGGGTATATATAGTATTGGGTAGGGTTTGGAGATGGGTTTTGCACTTAGATCCCTAAAAAAATAGAGAAAATACACTAAAAGTAAACCACCAAAAATAGGTCAAATCGGGCGAGCCGGGCGAGTTGACCGAGTCAACTCGGCCAAAATAGGTTGAACTGGTCACGACCGAGTCGAGTGGAATCGCCCGGCCAAAAGCCGAGAGGAAGTGAAAAATAATAAAAAATCGAGAGGGGTGAACTAATAAAAAAGTGTGTGTACAGTGGTGTGGCCGGGTCGGCCCATGTTCCAATTCCGTCCTTATTTTTCTTCCCTTCATATCTCAAGCTTCCGACCTCCAATTGACTCGATTCTTTTTTTATTCCACTCCACTTTTTTAGACGAACCCAATGGTGCAATCATCTCTTCAATCCAGTGAGATGTAATATGTGTTTTGCTCCCAAAATCCTTATTTTTCCTACAAAATCGATAAAAAAAAAATACTACATTTCTCTTATTTTGACCAAAACATCCATAACTGACCAATAAAACAATGAAATCACAAGCAAAATGAGCTTCGCATGTGCATTAAAAATGTGCAAATTCCACCTGAATCAGGCGTAAACTCAGTGATGTGTTCGGCCACGATTCTGGCCGAACATAGTGACGACTGTTGTAGCTCATAATTTGTATATACGGTAAAAAATTTAAAAAAACATTAAACATATTTACATTAATGTTCTACATCACGTTTTTATTTTTTGTGACTATGTTGACTGTGATTATATCATCATATGGAGAGTTTATGTATGATGGATTTTTAGGATAAGTGTGGTTTTTAAAAGTAAAAATATAAATTGTTGGAATGATGGTTAAATGATAGAGAATTTAAGAATAAGGTGTATATAATATATGAAGTGTATTTATAATTATTAGAGATGTGTTTATAATTTTTTAAAATGTGTAGAATAATATTTTAGTAAATGCATTAATGTCTATTTTTGTTCATTAAATTTGAGATTTGTATAACACAATTTGTGGTGTTAATAGTCCCTCCAAAAAAAAAAAAACATTACTCTGTATTTATAAAAAAAAAACATTACTCGTATTTAATTAATTATTCCAACATTTTCTAGTCCTTTGCGCAATATTCCCATTTAAAATCCACATTAAGGTTACTGTTGATCTGTCCATGGCAAAATGGCGGCTCTGCGACATGGTGGCGCTTCCTCTACCGCCGCCATCGACCACCTCAAATTCAAGCCGGAAAATGTCAATCCCATTAAACCAGTTTTATTAATTTCCAGTTCCAGCTTCTCCTCTTCGTTCCCTGCTAAACGCACCGGAAGAAAGAACCATCTCCGTCAAAAATTTCTCAAAACCCTCAGAAAACCCATTATCCCCAAACTACCTCCTGCAAACCCTATACCCCCAATTGAAACCCCGTCGCAAGAAATCGAAGAGACTGGTAATATTCAGGAAATTCAAGAATCTGGAAATGAAGAAGTTTATAAGTTCGTAGAACTGAGAGAAACTGAGGGCTCAGAGCCTTCAACCGTTGGTGTTAATGGCAGCGTTAGTATATTGACAGATAATTCAATTTTGAAATATGGGTTATGGATGGTTGGGGCTTTTGTATTTCAAACTGTTTGTGCTGTTTGGTTTTTTAGTTCATCTGGTATTGATGATAAACGTGAAATGTTGAAAGAGAGTGGTGAATCAAAGGTGAAAATTTCTTTGAATGGGAATGGGAATGGGGTTGGGGAAACAGGGTTGAAAGATAGTGCCATTGGGCCATTTGGTTATGTAGATGAGTTGGAATTGGAGAGCAAAATCGAGGAAATTCGCGTGATGGCGAGGGAGGCAAGGGAAAAGGAAAAGAGAAATGGTATTGGTAGTGAGGAAACAGGTGGAGGCAATCATTTTAAAAGTGGAATAGAGGAAGAGGTTGACAAGCGATTGGTTAAGTTGAGAAAGAAGTTAGGGAATGTGAACCTTAAAATGCCAGTGGTTTCAGCTGGGGATTCGGGGAGTGAGAGAAAAAACGAGGTTGAGAATGGTGAATTGGATAATGGAGAGAGTAATGGGGCTTTGTTGTTTAAGAAGAAGCATAGATTCAAGGGTTTGTCTGATGATCCTCATCCAAAACCGAAGGGTTTTCGTTCAGATGATGAAACTGGAAACTTGGAGAAGGAGAATGAGCTGTTTAGTAATGGAAATGGTGATGGAGGAAAGGCGATAGAACTATCTGATGTTGATCAAAAGGGGATTGATGATAGTAAGAAAGAGATATCAGAAAGGACTGAGTCCACCAAGAAGAAGGTGGGGAAAGGAAGAGGGGCACGAAAGCAAGGAACGGGAAAGGTTGTAGCGAAACCAAAGGAGGTAGACGGTAGTTCCCTATAACTTACCTCTTATACTCTCTGAATATTGATGGCTATTATAGTTATATAGTAAAGTGTTTGAATTATTGTTTCTGATATTTCTATGACTGTTGCTTTTCAAGTTCAGACATTTATCCCTGTTAACAGATTCTGACTCGGATAATGGCAACATGTAAACTTGTTATAATTCCCAAAAACATTTGAGCAGTTAATCTCTTATCAGAAGTAATATGTGCTAATAGAATTGATGTACATGCATATATATCAACTGGCGTTCTCATTAAATCATAAAATACTCAGGCATTTCTGTGGAGAAAGATAATGGTGGATCTGCCCTAGGACCAGTAAAGACTAGAAAATTAAATGGTGAGGCTGTGAAATCGAGAAAACCTAGTGCAGCTGTATTCAAGAAGCCGTCTAAAGGAAATGATACAAGAGGCAAAGGATTTGGGGATGCTAAATCGGCGATTAAAAGTGGAAGTGAGACTGACTTTTGGTGGCTGAATCTTCCTTATGCTCTAGTATGTTACTGTAACTAGTAAATTTCTAATGCTTTTTCTATTCAATTGATTGATGAAATTCTACAGTATGATATTGATGTTTACCTAAGACAAAAGAAGTAATATGGTAGTACATGGGCCGTAGGTTGACCTTGGATATTAAAAGATGGATCATGAGTTAAAATTGATTATAATCATTTACATATGCAACAAATAAATATTTCAACTACGGCCAACATTTTCTTCGTATGACTAGTTTTCGGGAAAATAGTTTTGTTTTAGTCATGTAACTCTGTAAGTTACACTTATTTTGGTTTCAATCTTACTGACTTTCATGAATTGAAAATAGTTCTATAATTTTCACTTATTCAACATTTAGTCCGATAAATGGCTGTACGAGGTGAAACATTCGGTTTGTCGCTAACGTGGCAGAGTTTGACTTGTCAACCTAAGGTTTCACCAAACAATCAGTTATCGGACTAGAATACCAATAATTGAAAGTTACAGTACTATTTTCAATGTGTGAAAGTCGACAGGACTGAAACTGAAATAAGAGTAATTTACAAGACTAAAAAACTATTATACCCTAGTTTTATATGTTGAACTTAAAGGAGCTGAAGATATTCCTCTGTTTTATGATGTAGAATAGAGCGAGTATTGTATCATGTCGCTCCTACATAGGCAGAAAATACGTTATTAACTTGTACGCCCTTCAACTTTAATGACTCAAACTCAGATTTTTTAGAGTATGATAGCATAATTTTGATTCTTCCTTCCCATGTGTTTGGAAACATTTTCCTTAAAATTGGTTAACATCTTATGATTTGCCAATAATGCCCATAACAGAAGTTCTAACATAGAATTAAATACAATATTACTTGTGTATTCAGGCAATCCTTATGCGAAGAGGCAATGACGGTGAGGGAGGTGAAGGGCTTTATACATTAAGAACCGTTTCTAGCACAGATGATCAAATATCTCATATGGTTGCATTTGAGGACCATGCTGATGCCACCAATTTCTGTTCTCTTCTGCAATCATTCTTCAAAGATCTGGAATTGGAAGACTTCAAAGCTGATGTTGTTCCATTAACCATCAAAGTAAGTGTGCCTTGGTCATGTTTTCTCCTTACATTTTATCCTTCAAACTTTCTTGATCAATGAGATAACTCCATTTCTAGGAGCTAAATGAAGCGCTTAAATTGTTTGACGAGAGAGTACTCGTTGTGAGGAGAGGGCAGCTTAAGCTTTACGCAGGACAACTGCTCACTGAAGCTGAGATGGCATTACGTGCTATGATCGATTGAGAAAGGCTGAGTATCGATATTGATAAAAAATACCAGCAACAAAGCATGTGACGTCTCTGACTTGAAATCTCGAAGACACAATTAGCTGAGTTTGTTCATCACTTGTCTCTTTCTTTTTATGATCCTTTTGCCTGTACTGATTTTTTGGAGAGTTGAGAATATCTACTTTTTGTATTTGTAGAGTATCTTAATGCAAGTTTTAGATTTAGATTATTCAAAACCATGGCTGTGTTGGAAGTTTGTTGTTTTTTAATGGAATACCTACTTAGGTTATTTAGTTCCTCTTGTGAAACAATTTTACAGTGTAACTGGTTAGTATTTTGAATGTATTTTTAAAGCGTATTAGTTATTTTTCAATAAAACGTATCAGTTCAATTAAATTTGCCAAAAAAAATTTCACTTATTCAATAGCAAAAACAATCTGACACAAAAGTTTATGAACAAAAACGATCTCCACAAATGGACAGTTTCTTTCCTCACAAAATGATAACTTTCTCTTGATTTTTATCAACCGTCGTGTGATTTCTTATCCATTCGATAAGGTATGCAAATGCGGTGAAGCGATTCTCTAGTGCAAGACACATCTCCACGGGGGTTAGAGAATACAGAGGAAGCACTTTGGGAGCTATGTAATTTCAAAAAAAAAATCTGGTCTTGTGTGTTACTATTTTTTTTGTTAGCCAGTGTAGCTTAAGTGTTTGAATTTTAATTTGGTTGTATCGTTTCTTTGAGCCTGCACTTGTATTGTGGAAGAGAAAAACGAATATAGCAGTTTGCTTGGTGTTTCTTTTACTACTTGCCATTCTGCTGAGTAGTTTTCTTATACTTTGTCTCCACAAAAAAAAAAAAATCCACTCAAAATAAACAACTCATTGAATCCATTTCTTGTTGGTGGAAATGTCACAAGAGTGCAATTTGACTCGAGCAAATGAAATCAAATCCTAGTAAACAGCATTATAGAAGATATAATCCTAATAATTCATGTAAATATGACCTTTACACAAATTAATCACACCATAAAACAATAAATATCTTAAAAAAACCACTTCATCACCTATTGTTCCAACATACTACTACTATTAACTAGTATTAATTAAGTAGTAGAAACAAGTTTAACCATAGCCTGTGCATGAATTGCAGACAAATTAGATTGGCAAAAAGTTTGCCAAAACTCATGCTTCTCTTCTTCACTCTCCGTCATTGCTTCATACAATGACACCACAATCCCTCTAGCCGCCTCCCTCGCCTCCGGGAGCTTATCGTTCAACAAATTCACTGCCATTTGAACCAACAAAACCGACCCAAATTCTTCCATGCCTTTCAGATCCTATATATCAACAAATTCACACATTTAAGCCAGTACAATGTATATACTATTAACATTTTTTAATTGTTTCTCTCACATACCATCTTTGACACACATTTAGAGATAGAAACCGCGGCTTTTGCTCGAATTCTGGGATTCGTGTGCACGGCATAAGCCCTTAGCTTGTTGAGCAAAGGCAGAGGAGCCATGGATTCCACCATTGTTAGTAATGACCTGTCTGCTTCTTCACACACAAATTTCTTGTCTTGTGAAGCCTTTAGTAGTAGTTGCAACAACAATTGGGTAAAAGCATCAGAAGTGAAATCAAGCAAATTTTGACCAAAAGATGGAAATATATCAGCAGAAGCCATTATAGAGGTCTTGCACAATGCACTTCTTGGATTCTTCATTGCTTTCACCATCACTAACACCACTTTATCCCTAAAAATCCAACACACATTTCTCCATAAATAAATTGAAATTCCCACACTTATTAAAAGAAAGCATCAAAAGAGGGAGAATAATAAACTCACAGAATTGGGTGCAAGAGACTCGAGTGATAAATCGCAAATCGCCTAACATCATTCAGCGATTCACATACCTTCAACCAATCTTTTGACTCTAACCCTCCAACAAGATCCTGAATCATTTTTTCAGAAATGAAATAAACACCATAGATTCATTAATTCAAGAAATGGGATTTGAAGAGAAATCGAAAAATACCAGAATCTTGGAAGTTGGATCTTGAAATGGCTTGAGATTTTCAGAGGGAATGTAGTCAATGGTTGCATCTGGTTGTGGCGGTTTGTTTTCATCATTTACACCAACACCAAGATCAGATTGCTTGTCTTTGTGAGCTGAGATTATCGTTTTTGCCTGCTTTTTCGGCCTTTCGGGAGTGATTGGCAAGGCGTTATCCAGTGATCTCAACGCCATTTTTCACAAATTTCTTCAACAATTCAAAAGTTTTCGCCTTTCAGAGAGAGAAAGAGAGAATTTTTCGAGTGAGATTAAAGGGGTTGTGAGGATTGTTGATACTATGAATGGGGAGTCAATTTAATTAGGGAAGGGAAAGTGAAATGATTAGGTAACGGTCATTTGTGAATTTGAATTTTTGAAAGAGGAAGAAAGAAGAGTTCTGCAACGGTCGTTCGTAGAATTCCGCAATCCCCTGCGGTTTTGTTTGCTCCAATTAGGGTTTTTTTCTATAACTGAAGTCGCGTTAGGGATAACAAAATCGCGTCAAGAAAGATCTCGATTTGAAATTAATGGAGAAAACAAATTAGGGCATAACAATTCAACAAGTACATAAATTTCTTAAATTTTTGGTCTCATATAATACGACTTTAGACCATTTTTTTTTAAGGGTGACGCTAACACTTCATAAAATGTTGTACATACCTAAAATATTAGACACACTCAATTAAAATTTAAAAATCAATCTTTATTCTTAAAAACATTTCAATTTTTTTCTATTTACCCTCCATACCTCAAAATGAAGACTATAAATTAAATAAAAACTAAAAAAATGTTATACTACAAATTAACTAAATCTTAAAAAATACTCCATATGAATTTTAAAAATCAATTAACAAAAAAATATTCAATAATGCCAAATACTTCAATGACTCGCGTGCATGGTGTCTACCTCAATTTCAATTTTTTTTTTTTTTAATTCAAATTATCTGCACTCATTTATTTAATTAGTTCACCTCTTAAATCATTTTTTACTATGATTATCTGCACTTACACATTTAATGAGTTCACCCCCCAAATCTGTTTTACTACGATTATCTGTACTCGCTCATTTTATGAGTTAACCCCCAAATCATTTTTTACCACGATTATCTGCACCTGCTCATTTTATGAGTTCACTCCCAAATTATTGTTTTATCACGATTATCTGCACCCGCTCATTTTATTAGTTCACCCCAAAATAATTTTATAGGTATGATTTTATTATAATCGATCGGCGGTGCACCTGAATTTCAATTTTAATTTGATGAGTAAAGGACCTGCCGAAAATCCATGTCGGTCGGTGGGTGACCCAGCCACCACCATATCCGACTACCCCTTTGACGGCGACGACGACGCTTCCGTCCCGACCGCTGAAGCCCGAGACCCCTCCTCAAATCGCAATCGCGATTCTTCAATTCCATGACAATCGACATCATCTTCCATCTCGACCACGATCCATGGCGGCCGAAAACCTCTACTCATTTCGACCACCGACGCGACTGCTTCAATCAATCTCCTTTGTGTTCGCGATCCAGGAGCTTCTCCGGCATCAATGGCGCTCACCTGCAACACTCAGGTCGACGCCGCTTCGCTCTCGTTATTCATCTTTGTCCAAATCGAAGCTACATTGCTTCGTCTTCTTCACCATGCTCCTGCACAACCTCTTCCTCCAGTTGACGACGGTCCGACGGAGGACTGTAAGTATGTTGTCGATGGATCTCTGATCGGCCGGCACTCGGAGCCGGTGACCTTGTCGATGAAATCTCAGGCGTCGACTCCTGACCTAGGGTGCCCTTCTATTTGGCTAGGGTTCTTTTCAATTGGGCTTGGTAATGTGCACCCCCTATTTTCTTCAGTACACCCCGATTTGCACTCCTTCCACTTTTTTATGGTATTATTGTTAGTGATATTGGTATTACTAGTTATTTAGTTATTGATTGTGGTATTACTATTAATACACTATTGAATTAATATCAATGATTATTGATTACGGTATTATTGATTATTAATTATGGTATTACTGGTTATTGTTTATGGTATTACTGATTGTGTGGAATTATTTATTATTGCTTAGGGCATTACTGATTATTATTATTGTTTATGATATTATATATTATTGTTTATGGTATTACTGATAATTGTTTTGGTATTACTGAATATAATTTGATTTGTGAAATTATTTGTTATTGTATAAGATATTAATGATCAATGTTCATGGTATTACTAATTACTGTTCATGCCTTCATGGTATTACTGATAATTATTTTTTGGTATTACTTTATATAATTAGATGTGTTAAATTATTTGTTATTGTATAAAATTTTACTGATTAATACAGTATTAATGGTATTAGCGATTACTGTTTGTGGTATTACTGATAATTGTTTTTGGTATTATTGAATATAATTAGATGTGTGCAATTATTTGTTATTGTATAAGATATTAATAATTGTTTTTGGTATAATAAAATCATACCTATAATATTATTTTGTATTAAGATTAAAAAAATACACATGAAAAAATGAAAAAGAAAGGCAGGAAAAAAAAAGTAAAAGAAAAAAATGAAGAAAAAAAAATTGAAAATTGGAAGAAAAAAGGGAAAGAGGAGGGAAAAAAATCGAGATTTGTGGCTAATTTCGATAGTTTTTTATTAATTATATCTTTACAATTTAAAAAAAAATATGTGTGACTTGGTGGTGAATCGACGGTAACTCGACAATAACTCGTCTACATATTGTAAATATATAAATTAGAGTTTATTTTATTATATTTTGTGTAAATTAATACAAAGATAATATAATTTTTTTAAATGTGATTATTTTTTAAAAATTATTTTGGGGTGAACTCATAAAATGAGCGGGTGTAGATAATCGTCATAAAACTAGAGATGTTTATCCGGGCCGGGCTAATCGGGCTGGCCCGTTTAACCCTGAAAAATACAGGGTTAAGGTTCATGAATTATAGGCCCGTTTAAAACCGGGCTTTTTTGACCCGGACCGGTTAGCCCGTGAGCTAAACCGGGCTAGCCCGCAGGGCTACAGAGCCAGCCCGCGAGCCCGAGTTGTTACCTTTTTTTTCTTTTTTTTTAATAAATAACCTAAGAACAAATTTTGGGTTATTTGACCAATAACCATAACTATAAGCATTAAGAAGCACATTACCGTCCATTAGTCATTATTACTACTCCCTCTGTCCCACAATTGTTTGCACTCTTTCCTTTTTCGTCCGTCCCACAATTGTTTGCACTTCCTAAAAAGGAAACATTTTTTTAAACCTCACCCTCACAATATTCACATATTTACACAAAATGCCATTACTTTTACCCTCAATCCAATCACCTTTTTACTTTATCCATATAACTTTACAAAATTACCCCTCAACACTCCACTCATTACACTTTTTTCTTAGTTTGCGTGCCCATAAAGTGGTGCAAACAATTCCGGGACGGAGGGAGTATTTTTTATTAAATTATGATATTTGTTTAACTTTATTTGGTCATATTAAGGAGCACTGAGTTCTAGAATTGTGTTTAAATTATACTTTTTTTTTTTCCATTTACTAATCATTAACTAATTATGTATTTTTCTATTTTATTTGCTTGTTGGACGTGCCAATTGAGACCTTTAATTTTAAAAGAAAAAAAATTATTCAAGCCCGTTAGTGGCCCATTTAGCCCGTGGCCCGCTAGGGTTAGGGTTAGGTCCCAACAATTGTAGGCCCGTTAAATATGAACCGGTTAAGGCCCTAACCCGTTTAGCCCGTAGCCCTGTAGGGCTGGCCCTATAGGGCTAGGGCCAGCCCGATAGACATCCCTACATAAAACAATAGTTTGGGAGTGAACTCATAAAATGAGCGGGTGCAGATAACCATGGTAAAAAAAAAAGATTTGGGGTGAACTCATAAATTCTAATTATAATTTTTTCAGATTTTTTCAAAAAAATTTATTATTTTATTCTCTATTTATATAAAGATTATTTAGTCATTTTATATTCAAAATTACGAGGGTGTGCATTTGGGGGTTAGTAACAGCACTCAACAAGAAATAATAGAGAGTGTAATGGATAAAGAATTCAATTTATTTCTCGCAATCTTTAAAAAAAAAAAAAAAAACCAAAATAAATTAACAGAAAATTAATCGAAAGGAAAAAATTAAAACCAAATCATGGACAGCTGAACAGAAAGAAAAATTAACAGAGATTAAAAGCCATGAACAACAGAGATTAAAAGCGAAAAGAAACCATGAACAGCCATGAAGAGAAAGAAAATTAACATAGAATAACAGAAAGTTAATCAAACGAAAAAAATAAAATACCAAACCAACAAAATCCTCCAATAAAAAACAGAGAAGTCATGAACACAAGGAAAAAAAACCTACAATTGCTAACTGCATATTGAAATGCTAATTCTTTCATTCCACTGCAAGTTTTTCAACTTAAAATAGTAGAAATTGCACCTAAACTCGATCCCTCCCTCTACTCTTGGTTATATCCTTCGAGCAAGACAAGACTTTCTTTAAAATTATCCATATAACAAAAACGTATGTTTTTTTCATCAAGCGGGACATGCTTAATCCCCTTAGTTTTTGCATTATAAGTAATCAACTCATCAGGATCATCATCCACTAGTAGAACTTCTTCACTCCCCAAAAATCCAATTACCCTGTCCAAATTGAAATTGAGTGCTTCATCATCAATACTATATAATTTAGTCCACGATTCTTTCACACCGTAATCTTCATCATCCAGACATTGCAAGTAGGTGTAAAATTGAAAGCTCCAAGTGAATCTCCAATTATAGCAAGACTCCCGATCGTTCTCTCCAACTCCTCTGGCAACTTCATTTCACCGAAAGCCTCTTCACCAACATGGAATGTCAAAATCGATTTACCAGGAATATAAATATCCATGACAAGGACGAACCCTGCCAGCACCAATTACACACTTTAGCTCTCGCCACCTACTTGTGCCGAGGGTGAAAATCTCAACTCGTGGCGAAATAATAAGTGTTGATTTTGTGTAGTAAACAAGTCTTACAACCTTGTAAACATTGCTTGCAACTCCAAATACTAGCTAGCATATCATGGCTGACTTCGTTCTGATTGATGAAGGATTGGGGTAAAGTCACTAGTTTTTTAATAGAAGGATTCCATATTATTACCGGTGGAGGATTCTTCTTGCATAGTATTTCAGTAGTGAAACACAAGAGGCCATTGCAAGATCCCACTATTCCACAACCATAATAACCAAATGGCTGGTTTTGGTTTGGGCGTTTGAAACATAAATCAATAAACTTCATGGTGAAGGGTTCTCTTTTTTGGATTGCGGCGTATATATTGTTCTCTACTGTAGCGAAAACGATAATCACAAAGAATAAATTGGCTTTCAGCGTTTGCGAGATGAAGGGATATAAACGATAAGAGATTGCCATGCTTTGCACACACTCGTAAGACGAATTAACGATTTGACGGAGAGTTTTTTTAACAGGATTTCAATCAAAATCTCTTCAGGAATATGATCTGACATTGTTTACCGACACAAAGTTTCTCAAAACCCTAGCCTAATTCACCAAATATCGGAAGACCATACTTTTTATTACTAACGCTAGGGCTGAAGGCTGATCATATAATTATAAGTGCTGTTAATTAATTAATCATTTTTTAATTATTAATTAATATTCTAATTTAATCAATACTTACCTAATTAAACCATTTTCCTAATTTAAACAATTAATCAATAATTTCTTAATTTAATCAACAATTTTCTATATATTTTCAATAATTTTTTAATTTAATTAACAATTTTCTATAATTTTCTAATCAAATAATTATTTTATAGAATAATTAAAACTCAATATCCTACAATAACCTTATTAATCAAAATCTGATACTCCTACCTACCCGAGTAGGGATATAGAACCAACCTTCGAATTTTTTATAGAATCAGATTTATGAGGTGTCACACCATATCATCATTCGCATAATTCTTATTAATATATTTTAAATACGGAGTATAATTTAAAACAAATATTATCTATTAAAATATATTTTAATTTTTTAATATCTAGTTTCCCACTTAACCCGTTAGTAAAAAACATCTCCAAAGCAAATCAAATATTTCATCTGCACCACCCCCAACGATTTATTTTTTCTGATTTACTATTTATTTTTACTGGGAAAAATCAAGAAAAGCAGAAAACTATTCCTCAAGCATTCACACATATATTTCATCGATATTAGTAATATAGAGTATTATATTCAAAGACCCGTAACAGAATATGTAGAATACATATTTTGGAAAAGAATAATTGAGAGGAAAATCACCGTAATCTGGTGATTGAGTATTCTGAAATATATAATAGTGAGATTTACAAAGTCTACAACAAACTTCCACAATTATAGGAAGACCAAATCATAAAAGATATATTCTAATAATACAATAAAATCTCTAACAAATAATACTATTTAACATTATCTCTATTACCCCCCGTCAAGCGCTGCGTGGGGTGAAGACACACGCAAAGCTTGGAACGTAAAAACTCAAAGGTTGGACGCGGAAGACTCTTAGTGAAGATATCTGCTAGCTGTAGATGAGATGGGACAAACCCGGTAGAAATTCTGCCCAAAGACACTAGCTCACGAACAAAGTGATAATCCAAATCTATATGCTTGGCTCTCTTGTGTGCAACAGGATTTTGACTCAGAAAGATGGCGCTTTTGTTATCACATAACAGAGTAGGCCGAGTAGAAGGAAGAGCTCGAAGTTCCTTCAGAAGATTGATAACCCAAACAAGTTCGGCCGCAGCATTGGCCATAGCACGGTACTCAGATTCACAACTAGAGCGAGAAACAGTCGGTTGTTTCTTGGCACTCCAGGATACAAGATTACCTCCAAGAAAAATAGAGTACCCATATGTCGAACGACGAGTCTCAATGCAGCGAGCCCAGTCTGCATCAGAATAGGCCAGAATGGAAATATCCGAGCGCTTAGTGAAGGATAAACCGAAATGAATTGTACCTTTCACGTAGCGAAGGATACGCTTAACTGCCAGAAAATGGTCCTCCGTTGGAGACTGGAGGAACTGACTCACAGAGCTTACAGCATACGAGAGATCAGGTCTAGTGATAGTTAAATACTGCAAAACACCAACAAGCGATCGATATAGGGTGGGATCCTTGAACGTAGGACCTGTGCTGACAAGTGATTCACCTGTTGCTAAGGGAGTTGAGACAGGTTTAGCCTCGACCAAGTCTGCACGCTCAAGGATGTCAAGTGCATACTTGGTCTGGCCAACAAACAAACCAGCGTCAGTGGAGGAGACCTCAAGGCCAAGGAAATAACTCAAAGAACCAAGATCCTTGATAGCAAATTCGTCACCAGTACGAGCAATAAAGCGACGAAGGGAAGCAGAATCATTGCCTGTAACAATGATATCATCAACATACAAAAGGAGATAAATAATAGAATTACCCTGATGCAGATGAAAGAGAGACGAGTCAGAACGACTCTGAGAGAAGCCCAAGCTGAACAGAAATGTGCTAAAACGCTGGTACCAGGCAAGAGGGGCCTGGCGAAGGCCATATAGAGCCTTCTTAAGGCGACAAACATGATCAGGATGTTGAGGATCAACAAAGCCAGGAGGCTGAGACATGAAGACAGGGTTGTCAAGAACTCCATTAAGGAAAGCATTCTTGACATCAAGCTGATGAAGAGGCCACCCATGCTGAACCGATAATGCCAAGACTATCCGAACTGTAGCTGCCTTCACAACATGACTAAATGTATGATGAAAATCCAAACCAGGAATCTGAGTGAAGCCCTGCGCCACTAAACGAGCCTTGTGACGTTCAATCGAACCATCTGCCAGAAATTTCGTACGAAAAACCCACTTTGAACCAACTATGTTCGTTCCAGATGGACGAGGCACCAGATCCCAAGTGGAATTCGAACGAAGTGCATCAATCTCCTCTTGCATAGCAGCAAGCCAGTGGGAATGCTTAGCAGCAGACTTGAAACCACGAGGCTCAGAGGTGGTAACAAGTGCAGAGAGTAGAGCCGAAGAAGCGAAGTCGACTGGATAACGAGGTTTAAATGTCCCAACACGAGCTCGGGTGATCATGGGATGAGTGGATACAAGTGGCAAGTCATGAGCTGGAGGCGGAACAGGAGGCGGAACAGGAGGCCCAACGTCGGGAACATGCGCTATAATAGGATCAGGCACATGTGGCGGCATAACCAGTTCATCATGAACCAGCGAGGGAGGACGAGTATCATGATCAACAGAAAACCGATGCGGTTGACTGATAGGTGCCGAAACAGGAGCCAAAGGGGAATCAGAGGAGATGTCGAGAAAAGTCGAGAGATCCAAATCAGTGACCTGTGTGAGAGATGGAGCTCGAGAAAATGGAAAATAGAGCTCATCAAACTGAGCATGGCGAGTGATAAAAACTCGAGAAGACTCTGGATCAAAGCAACGAAACCCCTTCTGAGTACTACTATACCCAAGAAAGATGCACGGCCGACTGCGAGGTTCTAATTTGTGAGCAACATAATCCCGAAGATAAGGATAAACACGACATCCAAATGGTTTAAAGGTATCATAACTAGGCGAGTATCCAAATAATACCTGAAAGGGAGAAATATTATCAAGTATCGCAGATGGAAGCCTGTTAATAACATATACTGCAGTAGCAAAGGCATCAAACCAAAGAGAAGCTGGAGCATGTGCATGAAAAAGCATGGACAACCCAGTTTCAGAGATGTGACGATGTTTACGTTCAGCCCTGCCATTTTGTTGAGGTGTATATGGACATGAAATTCGATGATGTATACCATGCTCGTGCATAAAGTGACGAACCCTCCCATTTACAAACTCAGTACCACCATCAGACTGAAATATCTTCACAGTTCGAGAAAATTGATTGCAGACAAAGGCATGAAATCGAACAAATACATCATAAAATTCTGACTTAGCACGTAATGGATATATCCAGGAAAAACGTGAAAAATCATCGACAAAGGCAACATAATACTTAAAGCCATCAGATGTAGAAACAGGTGCTGGACCCCACAAATCACAATGAATTAAATCAAGAACAACAGTAGCTCGTTTTTCATTCAACATAAATGGTAAACGTTTGCTCTTGGCCAACTGGCAAGAAGAGCATAAACGAGGGTTTGGTAAAACTGAAGTAACAGATAAACAACCCTGTTTATTTAACAATGAGATAACTGAAAACGGGACATGCCCCAAACGCAAATGCCACAAGTCAAAGCTAGCTTTCAATCTCCTGACCCGAATTGCTGTAACCAAAGCTGGAACACCCCGATCAAGTAGGTAAAGCCCCTGATTACACCTTCCCTGAGCCAGTATTTTCTTTGTGAGTCGGTTCTGGATCGCAAAGAATTTATCAGAGAAAATAACATCGACAGGATAATCCGCAGTTAATTTACTGATAGATAGGAGGTTCTTTGTGATATGAGGTACAACAAGTACATCTAACAACTTAACATCGTCTGAAAGTTTAGTAGTGCCAATATGAGAAATATTCAACGCATTACCATTACCAACTATAACAGAACCGTTACCAGAATAAGACTCATGAGAGTCAAGGGCGGACAGTTGGTTCGTCATGTGAGCGGAGGCTCCGGAATCGAGATACCAATCAGGGGTAGAGTTTGAGACGTTGCAAGTCGAGGTGAAAGCTTCAGCAAGATTTGCAGCAGAGTTCGAACCAATAGCATTCAGATACCTGGGGCATTTATCTGCGTAGTGCTCCCCACGACAGAGTTGGCATTTAGGCACGAAAGGACGACGGAAACCACCTCCAGAGGGCTGCCCATCACGCCTGCCAGAGCCACCCGCATTACCAGAAAAACCTGACGGCCTGGACTGCTGCTGGGACTGAGATTGGCCACGGTTCTGGGATCGGGACACCTGCCTGGACCCAGCCGAAGAAGGCTGCCCATCTCGAGTAGCAGAAAACGCCGCAGGTGCATGAGAAGGCCCTTCCATCGACTTCATCATCATGTCGAATTGCACAGCCTGGTGCAAAAGGTCACGAAACGCGGGGATCGGAGACATAGCCATACGGGTATCGGCAAAACCCGCAAACTGAAGTCCTAACCCACGTAAAAACCAGTGAGCTTTATCAGATGAATCAATCGGACGATCAATTGCTTGCAGCTGGTCACAGAGATGTTTAAACTTGCGCCCATACTCCTCCACAGACAGATCACCGCGACGGAGAGATAACAATTCTTCACGTAATTGATGCGATCGTGAAGATGAGGCATAAACAGATTCGAGCGCCACCCATGCCTGATTTGCAGAGGTGCAATCAATCACTTCAGACGCGGCATCAGGGGATAGAGAGGTGTACAAAACGCTGAGCAACCGTTTGTCCTTGAGTCGCCATGTCGTATACTCCGGATTCGGTGTCGGATCAACAGCAGGTGCAACCGCCGGTACAGTGGCCGCGGGAGAGGGAGAAGTGCCGTCAAGATGCCCGAGTATATCGAAGCATTCGGCCATGTGAATAGTTTGACGACGCCACATAAGATAAGTGGACGCCTCAAGCTTGATTTGCATCATATTAATCATCGTCGTCACCGGAAGAGGATCGGTGGCGGAGGATGTCATCTTGTCGATCGAGAGAGATGAAGGAGGGGACCAGTCCTTGATATAACACTCGACGAGAAGGAAAACTGGACGGAGGCTACCAGTCCGTGCAGTGGGAGGAAGAGAGAATCGGATGTAGAAGCGAAAGAAAAGAATAAGGGTTTAGGATCGGTAATATTAGGCTGATACCATAACAGAATATGTAGAATACATATTTTGGAAAAGAATAATTGAGAGGAAAATCACCGTAATCCGGTGATTGAGTATTCTGAAATATATAATAGTGAGATTTACAAAGTCTACAACAAACTTCCACAATTATAGGAAGACCAAATCATAAAAGATATATTCTAAGAATACAATAAAATCTCTAACAAATAATACTATTTAACATTATCTCTATTAACCCGTCTCAAATCAAAACACATTAATGGTACCCAAGAAGAGTAATGCATCACATTACTGATGGAAGCAGACATCGAATTCATCGAATTCTTTTATACAATAAGCAAAGTTGGAAGAGCATCAAATTATTTGCAACCCCTTGAAAAAAGTGAGGGAAGAGCATCAAATTATTTGTGACCTGGAAAAATATTTTTTTTACTTAATGTTTTTATGGTTTGCATGATGCAGATTAATTTTGATTCAATATTACTATTTTTTTATCATCTTATTTGCTAAATTATAAATTATGTCATCGATCACCACTATTTGTTATTTGTTTGTGTTAGTAAATTGAAAAAAAAAATCATGGAACTTGTCCATTTTATACCCGTGAAAATCTATTATACATCAAATATTTCTAAAACATTTTATTAAATAACGGCTACAATTAAAATAAATTGTAAATCAGAAAAAATAAATAGTTAGTGGTCGTGTAGTTTCTTGTTTTACTAAAAGGTTAAGTGAAAAATTAGATATTAAAAAATTAAAATATATTTTAATGGATAATATTTATTTTAAATTATATTTAAAATATATTAATAAGAATTATGCCGATGATGATATGGTGTGACACCTCAGAAATTTGGTTCTATGAAAATCCTGAAGGTTGGTTCTTCTATATCACTACTCCTACCTACCCTAATTAATCAAATGCTAATTTAATCAATAATTTTCTAAATTTAAAATTATTTACGTACTAATTAATAAATAAATTAATAATTTTCCTAATTTTTAAAAATATTTAATAATCAACTATCCTTAATTAAACAATTAACACTAAGTACCATACTTAAATAAAAGAATCTATTATAATTTGTAATCAACTATAGCAACAATAAAAAAAAACATATACTACATTAACATACAATTCTAAATAACACTAACAATGAATCAAATCATTAATTAATTAACAAATACTCGTAAAAATTAAATAATTTAATACTAAAATATTTCTAATACATTAACTCTGGGGTCAATTTCATTTAAGTCTCTCCTCCCAATTCATTTTATTTCAATTTTTTTTTTACATTTATTAATTTTTCATTTTATTAATTTCTACAATATCACTTTTAATTGTAAATATATTAATGATTCTTTTTCTCCCACTTTCTTTCAAAAGGTGTGATAGAAAAGGAAAGGTCAATGGAGAGAGAGAAATATGAATGATGGATAAATATGTCAAAAAAAATATGTTTCTTAATTTTATATAAAATGACAAATGCTAGAAGATGGGATTAAGAATGTATGGTATGGTTAGGATTAAAAGTTAAAATAAATTAAAATTGAGGGATTTTGAAATTGAGTGATTTGAGAAGAGAGGTTGTGATAGAAATGATTTTTTATTTTGTGGAGAAAAGATTTTTGAAAAAAATATTAATTAGAATTGAGGATCAGTTAGCGTGATTTAATGAAATAAAAGATTTTATAATTTTAATTGGTTAGTTGTTAGAGGGCAAATCAAAATAATGAAATAAAAGATTTTATAATTTTAATTGGTTAGTTGTTTGAGGGCAAATTAAAATATGAGATAAAGTACCAATTAAAAATAAATATGAATTTTTTAACGTCACTTATATCATTCTCGTAATTGTATATACTGAAAAGAAGTTTTACAAACCCAATTGTTTCAGTTTCAAAGCCAAAATATATCAAGAATAGAATCGGCCATAAAAATACTTCAAGGAAGACAACCGAAAACAGTTGTTTCGGCCATAAAAACAGTTCAGGGAAGACAACTGAAAACAGTAATTGCACATAAAAGATTCATAATTCATTGATTTAATTTGTCTAATTCTCAATAATGTACTTGTTTTTTCATACAAATAATTCTATTATTATAGGCAGTGAAAGATAATCATTAGTCAAACACACGAGTTTATCGCAAGATGTCAAACATCCATTAAATCTATTGAGAAAAAATAATTTTTTTTTTGAGGAACGAGAAAAAATAATTAAAAAAATTTAAAATCAATTAAATCTAATAATTAAAAAAATAAAAAATAATTATATCTAAAATAAAATCTAAAAAATATTAAATACAAATTTAAAAATAACTAAATAAAAACATCAATTAAGGATTCAAAATTTAAACAAAAAAAACTAAATAAAATAAAAAATTAAAGAAAAATCAACTCAGTCTTAAATTAATATTAAAATAAATCTTCAAAAATAATATAAAGCTAAATAAAATTTTAAAATATTAAAAAATCAACTAAATCTTCCAAAAAAAAATTAAATAATTAATTATTTTTAGCTTTAATCAACTTTTGAATATTTATAATTAATTTTGGAGATTTAGGTGTTTTTTAAAAATATTTATTTAGATTTTATTATCTTTTTCAATAATTCGTATTCTTACTTTCTTTCTTAATTGATTTTTTATTTAATTATTTTTTGCGATTAATTAAAATTTATAAATATTTTTATGATTTTATTTAAGTTTAATTGATTTTTGAAATTTTTATTTATTTAATTATTTATTTTTATTTTTAGATTTTATTTAATTTTTTCATATTTCTTTCAAAAAAATATTTATTTAAATTAATTTTTTAAAAGATTTAGTTGATTTTTTTAAAATAATTTTCAAATTTTAATTATATATATTTTTCAGATATTTTCAATTTTTTAAATTAATTTATTCTCTATTTATATAAGGGTACTTAATCATTTTATACCTATTTGTATTCAAAATTATGGGGTGTGAACAGGGAAGGTGTTAGTAGTAGAACTCTTTTTTTATTTATTAACACCATTTTATAAAATTTGAGTACATCAGTTTATTCATTTTATAATTTTATTGTGGCTATTTAATTCTCTTAAATTTGTATGTAAGCAGTTTTTATGGGTGATATTTTAATGGATTTGATTGCACTTATACAATTTAAATTGAGTTAAATATTAGATTAAAAATTAAATTGAATAATTAAACATTAAATTTTAAGTGTATTTATATACTCAATTGCATGAATTTTTTTGGCTTTTACTATTCAAGCAAAGATGAAAATATCACCAATATTGATAAGAACAATTTTTAAAACAAAAATTGAAAAGATCATTATGCAATAAAAATATCAAATGTAATATCGAAAAAATTGAGAAATTGAAAAGATCATATTTTATGTAAATTGATCACAAATGTAAATTTATTCAAATTGTTTTATTAAAGTTATGTATTAAAAATTTGTTATTAATTTTTTTATCCAAAAATTTAATGTCTCAGTAGGAATGGCAATGGAAATAGTTCAAATTTAGACCGACATTGAACCTGCACGAGCAGATTTGATTCGTTTGAACCCGATCAAACGGATTTAGAATGGGTCGTGAATTTTATAAAACACGTCTTTGGACTCCACAGACATATTAATACACATTGAATAAAAGTGATGGTGGATTCTGCACTATGATGAATTGAACTAAATGTAAAATATACCAACAATTCCGTTACAAATCATTACATGGATGAATACATAAATAATATCTGTGTAGCCAACCCGCAAGTTGCACGAGCGTGGAGAAAATGAAGACAAAATGTGTGTCGAAAGGGACCAACAACATGATTCTCTTGAGCAAATATGTACCACCAAATCTTTCCAAGCCTCAACCCTTGCTACAAGAAAACATCCATCAGAATAACAGGGCATTTGAATTTACCACATACCTAAAAGCAAAAGCACAAGATGGAAAACAAGGAGGACACAAGGATATTCGCTCAAATGGATGAATATGCACACGGAAATATCTATACGCATGCTAATTAGACGAAAACAGTAGTTGTGGATATTTAGGGTGTGTTTGCAAACTCAAAACACAGCTTCTACAACACTTATCTTCAAAAGCTGTGAAAATGAGCTTTTATGATTTGCTAACAGCTCCCAGAACCAACTTTTTTTCAAAAAATGTTAGTAGTAGTAGCTTTTGAAGAAAAGTGATTCTGCCCCACTTTGTAGAGTTTACAAACACCACCTTTTGAAATCTTCGAGCAGAGCAATATGTAACTTTTGAAGTTCCAATCAGTAATGGAAATTGAAAACGATTAGCCAGAACAAAATGTACAATTTCAAGACTCAGGAATACTTATACCTCTGAGGCCAAATTTGGCATGGAAATCCCAGTTGATTGGCTCATACATTCGAATTCATGATGATTGGTTTTAAGCTGACAGAGATTGTTTCCATAAATACTGGATCGACTCATTCATCACTTGAGACAACTTAAACTTCCAAAAACGCACTGAAGTATAGAGCTTCTAATATCACCACGATCTGGAAGCATGCTGCGATTTAGCCGTTTCCTGTAATACAGCACCCACTATAGCAGCCTGCTCGAGACATTCAGCTTTATGCAACGCATCCAAAAGGACCACACATGTTTTGCTATATATATTACAACCCTTCAACCTCGTTTCTTCAAATAGCCGGTACGCTTGTGTTGCCTTATTCGCTAAGCTTAACCCCTCTATCATTGTGTTATAGCAAGCAGAATCAGGTATACCTCCATTAGCTTTGAATCTCTTGAACAGTTTATCAGCCTCCAATATATTTCCAGCTTTAGCAAGCCCAGAAATCATCGTGAGATAGGTGTACACATTCGGTTTCAACCCTTGTTTCTGCATCTCTTGCCAAAACACAAAGGCTTTGTTGAATTTACGAACCTTACAAAGCCCGTTTATAAGAATGCTGTAGGTTATGATATTAGGCGTACATTTCAAGTCCTTGATAGAATTCCAGCACACAAGGGCTTCATTTATTTCCTCCGCCTTAACTAGTGCATCGAGCAAGCAATTCCAGGTTTGGATATTCGGTGTCAATTTATTTTGCATCATTTCCTCTATAATGAGATATGCCTCGTCTATTCTGCCCACCTTTCCGAACCCATCCACGAGACTACTATACACAACTACGTTTAATTCCACTCCAATTGATTTCGCTTCTTCAAAAAGCATATAAGCTTCATCGAGCCTGTCAATCTTGGCAAGCCCGTCTATAACTGAACCATACGTAACTACAGTTGGTTGATGACCTTTTGCCTTCATTTCCTCCAAAAGCTGGTACGCTTTATTCACCTTTCCCGATTTGCAGAATCCATCAATGACAGTATTGTAAGCAAGGGTATCAAGAACACACCCTTGTTCTTTCATTGCATAGAATAATTCATACGTCTCACGAGCAAAGCCCGCCTTTATGAGGCCATGAATTAGAATCGAGTAGCTTCGTGCATCGGGGCTAAAACGAGCTTTGATCTCCTCAAACAAAGCTCTGCCTTTTTCTGTTTCACCAGCTTTGAAAACACAATCCATATACGTGTTAAGGAGCGTAAGATCTGGAGAAACGCCTTTGCGAACCATTTCCTTGTAAATCTTATGCCCATCCTCCTTTCTACCACACTTGAAAAAGTTTCTAATAAGGGACGTATAAACAATTGCATCTGTCATCACGTTAAAATCGAGCATTTCCTCGTACAATCTATAAGCCTCATCTACTCTCCCCTGCCTACCCAACCCTTCTATCAACGAGCAAAATGTAAATTTATTCGGTGCACAAACTTTACGATCCATCTCCTGAAAAATGGAACAAGCAGCATCGACTTTGTTAGCCTTACACAATCTATCTATCATAATGTTAACAGTCATTACGTTTGGAGCTAAGCCAGCAGCCTTCATATCATTTTGTACTTGTAAAGCTGCCTCGAGTTTTCCTGCCCTACAAAGCATGTCCACTAGAATATTATATGTAGAGAGATTAGGCATCGCATCTTTTTTCATCTCATTAAAAATATTCAAAGCCTCGTCTACTTTTCCTTTCTTACCGAGGCATGTGAGAAGACTATTGTACGCAATCACACTAGGAATGGACCCTTTTAGCCTTTGCCTCTCCAGCAAATTATAGGCTTCGTCAAACCTTCCAAGAGACCCATATCCCATAATCATCGTGTTATAAGCATATGCACAGGGGACCGATCTA
This sequence comes from Galeopsis tetrahit, assembly GCA_963675135.1. NCBI lineage: Eukaryota > Viridiplantae > Streptophyta > Magnoliopsida > Lamiales > Lamiaceae > Galeopsis > Galeopsis tetrahit. The sequence continues at coordinate 65,075,232 of OY776124.1, read as the reverse complement.
CTCATCTCCATCTGTTCGAACAACTCAATAGCTTCAGGCATTCTATTAGCTTTGCAAAGAACTCCTATCATGCTCGTATATGACACATCATCAGGCATAAGCCCGTGGGATTTTATCTCATGAAAGAATTTCCAAGCCATATCGACTTTACCAACTTTACCAAAACAGTCAACACACACATTATATAGAACAATGTCTGCCTCAAATGATTTGCTCTTCATCTCATCTAACAACGAGAGAGCAGCATCAACCTGGCCATCACGAGCTAATACACGTATTAAAGTCGTGAATAAATGCACATTAACTTCATACCCCAACTCTTGCAACTGATGAAAGAGGGAAAGCATGAGGTTAGGGTACTCGGGTTTATGAATCACCGCCAATGCTCCAATAAGAGTCGTGTAAGCTGAAAATGCTGGACGGAATTTGAATTTTCTCATTGTTTGGATAAGATCAAACGCCTCTTTCAATCTTTGAACCTTCACACAGCTGGAAACTAACTCGATGCTTGTTTCGAAAGAAGGCCCTAATCCAGCAAGACTCATTTCCTCGAAAATATGTTCAATTCGATCGAATTTCCTGCATCTAGCCATTAACATGAGAAGCGAATTGTACGTTTCTGGAGAATGCACTTGATTGGTCACCCTTTCGACCCATCTAAAATAGTTCATAGCCAAGTCGACATTCTTCATCCTTCTCAACACTCCAATGACCACATCTGTATGAGGATTATCGTCACAAGAAGACAGAGCGGTCTCCAATGGAGGTCCCCACGGGCCACTTTCCAAAACCCGACACACATTTTCGACCCCTCGTCTAACAACTTCATATGTTCTTCTAGGTTGATCATCTCCCACATTATTATGAGAAACCATCCCCTTTCCCTCATTTATGGGTTCTTCATTTTTGTTATGAACATCCACCCCAGAAGGTCCATCATTAGAATATGACAATCGTTTACAAAAGTTACACAGGCAAAAGGGCTTTTGCTCAATCCGAAATTTCAACACTGCAGCATCAGATGAAAGCAGAAACATGCATAAATTTGCTGAATTTAAACAAAAACCACTGACAACTCAATTTATATTGAAATCTTTATATACATAAATAAACTCGGAACCCCCTACGGTCCATAAAAAAGAAAAAGGAAATGCAGGCTAATTTTTTTGTGGAAAAAAAAAACAAGGAATCATCTATCATGTTATTGATATAAATTACTAGTCGATGAAATAGAAATCATTTCACAAACAACTTGCCTCGGTTTATGAAGACTGCCCTCATTCCCGAAAGCTTGAGACGCGCCGATGAAAGACGGCTGAGAATTTTGGGCGACGCAGTAGAGTCTAGAGTAACACTGTTATGAAAAATCGGATTGTTATGCGCGTGTTTGCAGGTAAGCGCGATTTTAGATCTGTCGAAAGGTATTATACTAGAAGCGGGTTTGTTCTTTGGTTTTATTTATTTTTGTTTTTGTTTCCACATTCAACTTCTTTTGTCATTAAAAAAAAGTCTTGGGTCGAAATAGTAGTAAGAAAGAAGTAAGGGCCTTTTCTGAAATTTTCATGAGTACGGGGGCTTTTTACGGTTCATCTTTTTCCCTTTCCTTCTTCACACTAACAAATGCGCACTATCTGCAGGCACCGTAACAAACACTCTCCCTCTCTCATCGCATGCATCTCCATTTCCGAATTCTCCGTTGAAATTCCGCCTATACATGCACATCACTGTATGTATATGACATGGAACCGTCGCCACCTCAATCATTGGCATCGCACCCGCAACGCTTCTCCGTCAAGTGGTACAATCACCGTAGCCACCGCGTCGAGGGCGGCGGACCGGTGGAAATGACGAAAGAGCCATCGCGTTCGGACAATTGTGAGGCTAGTACCACGGGGGAGAGGCGTGGAGGAGGCGAGATGCGTCGCGCCGCGCTGGATTGCAACCTCGCCTCACTCTGCGATCACATTCAATTGGAAGGGTTTAATAATGGTGTGTTCTCCGACGTCGTTTTGAACTCCATGGGATCCACTTATCATCTCCACCGCCTCATGCTCTCCCGGAGTTCTTATTTTCGGTATATCTCTTTCCTAATTCCATACTTCATCTTTTAAAAAAAGTTAAATTTATTGAAGTGTGATTTTTTTTTTTCGCCCAATTATATGAATTGATTTAAACCAGAAAATGGTATGGTTGTGAAGAGATAATTTTATGGGTTTATATATCTCAATTAAATTTGGGTTCTCTATAGTCTATACTGATTCTCGGTTTAGGTAAAGTTGTTAGCTGTGACTTGCTTGGGAACCCACACATGAAATGATTGCCAATTCTTTCAATGTTTCTTGTTTTATGAACTGAACCTCTCCAATGAGCGAGCTGAGCTTCCTTTTTTAGGAGAAATAATTGAATATAAGCTGATTACCATTGCTAGGGATTGCATATAAGTAAAGGACACTGATGCTAAAATGTTTGATCAAGAGTTAAACGAGAATGAGATAATGAAAGAAGACTGCTAACAACTGTAAGCATGATTAACCTGCTGTAGTAAAGATGAGACGGTTGATATGACAAAACTAGTTGTAGTTGTGTGATAAACTCTGGAGCTAAATCACATGGTAATACAGATTAGTCGCCGTTTGCATAGTGGTCTCATGAAGCAATCTTAGTGTGATTTAGGAGAAGTTGCTTTTAACTTGTCCACAGCTTACACGTTGATGGAGATGTTTTCCTGCATAACACTTCTATCATATTTAGGCAGCAATGAATGTCTTGGAAAATTGAATTAATTAACAGACGTAGTTTTCTTGAGTGTAAGACTAGTTTTTTTCCCACCTCTAAACCTTACTAGTACTTATTTGTCAAGAAGTGTTGCTTACTACCCGTAATTTGGTTTTAAGGAACATGCTTCAGGGCCCGTGGAAAGAAGCCAATTCTCCAGTTCTGACATTGAATGTAGATGATAAAAATGTGAATGGTGAAGCAATGGAAATAGCTTTGGCATACCTCTATGGACATTATCCTAAGCTTAATGATGATAATGCATTTCGAGTTCTTGCTGCTGCATCTTTTCTTGACCTTCAGGTAAAAAATCATAAACATAAGTGGAAAATGTCATCTCTGGTGAAGTTTTCAAATTATCTTACTGAATTTTAGAGTAACATCAGTCTAGTCTTTTTTTCTAATGAATTCCTGGTAGCAGGTTATGGGTATGTATAGTTGCCATCTCTGTTCTAGATTTTTTGACCCATTTTCTTGAATAGTTTTTTGTGCGACCAAAATCTGTATGAATTTCATTTGTCGTGTTCTTTAGTATTTGTGTGAAATGGTGTGCTTAGTTCTTGAATGATATCATCTCTTGCCTTTTGTATAGTGGAATACTATAGCACTTGGCGCAACATTTTCAGCTGCCATTATTCACTTACTATGGCCCAGTCATACTGTGGAATTTAGGTGATGCGGCTTGGGATGTACAACCCCTACTCTCTCTTTTTGAAATTGATGATAGGATACTCTTTAACCCATATCTTTCTTTGTCGGCTGCTGCTTATGCTTACTTTAATGTTGTTACCCCATCTTTTTTTGGGTCAAACTGTTGTTACTTGATTCAAGCCAAACCAAATGAATCCTAAAACTTGCTTTTTTGGTACCCGATGCTTCTGTCGTCAGGGAGTCAAGGAAAAGAAGCCCTGATAGTATCACAAACCACTTATTGAGGCTTTATGTGAGGCCAAGTGCTATTTGAAGCTGTCATCTTTGTTAGCAACTTTGTGAATGCATATCATTGTTTAGAGCCAATCTTATATCTCTACAAAAGTTTTTTAGCAAATGTTTCTTCTCTTACCCGTCTTGATAAGCAATTTGGTTTCTGTGCATGCCCTTACATATTTGACAAATAACATGCAGGATTTATGTGCAATTTGCACAGATTTCATTATAGCTGAATTGTGGTCTTCCAACTTCCTAACTTATCAGGTATGGATGATTCTAGTTTTTGTAATGATATATTCACTCGCCTGGATAATCCGTTCAGGCTTAATCTCATTCCCCTTGATGTAGGTCTTTGCTGAGAGCCAAGATTATGGCACACATGGGGAGCGTGTTAGAAATGCTTGTTGGGGCTATCTTTGTCAAAGTGGTGTGCAGGAACTAAAAGAGGTAAATGTGCAAATCTTCTGATATTAAAGCGTTATTAGCTTTGGAATGTATTTTCTCTTAGCCTATGAAAGGTGGCAGCACAAAGCAGTTTGATTTCTTTCACCTTTTTAAGACTTTCTTATTTGTGCCAGGTGCTTCCTGAACTTTCATCTCAAACAATACTTGCTTTACTCACCTCAGATGAATTATGGGTGCCCAGTGAAGAGAAACGGTTAGGAAAAATTTCACTGTAATTTTAGAGGTTATTAATTTGGCGAAAATTGTCTGATTCTTTTTCTGTTTTTAAATTCGGAAAGGTTTGAGCTGGCGCTATATACGCTGATTGCAAAAGGTAAACAATGCAAAGCAGAACATCATGAGCAGGGAAGTGCAAGTTGTGAGGTTTTAGCCAGTGCTGATTCTTCAAGAGTAAACAGGAAACATGTGGATGATAAAAACATAAATGATTTTCTTGAAACTGAACAAGGGCACAAAAAATCAAAAGATGAACTTGAAGGCTGCCACACTGCTCGTAAAATTTTGGTTGACCTTGCTGACTCCATTGTGGATTCCCATTCTCACGTTGCCAACTTGGGGGAACCCCAAACAACGTATAATGGACCTAATTTCGAGTCAAGTTATGATTGCAGTGTTGGACAACCTTCAGCAAGCAGTACATTTTACACAGATGACATTAGCGATTCATGTTCTTCTCTTAATATTGGACGGAATAGGTCAGCAGACAGTGTTTTGGCCTTGGAAGGACCATCAGATGAAGATTCATGCTACCAATTAAACAGTAACTGGCCTCCAGGAGATCAAATGCACTGCATGTCAATAAACTCTTCCTGTAATATGCCGATGCCTAATGAATGGGAAAGATGCAACATGTCCCCTCTGGCATGGGGTGGTAGGATTGTAGGCAGAAGAGAGGTAAAGCCTTGCCTAAAACGGCACTGTGGGCTGAGCAGAGAAGATTATGATTCTTTTGTCAACATTTTTGAAGGTGGCTCTCTTTTATATTGCAACATGTCTTTTGAGGCACTCTTAAATGTAAGAAAGCATCTTGAAGAAATGGGCTTCCCTTGCAAAGCAGTAAATGATGGTTTGTGGTTGCAGGTATATATGTTTTGCATATATTGCCTTTTTAATGTATTTCATGCTCAATTGATATCTGAATTTATGAATTGGATACACGTGATGTAACTTTTCACCACATATATTTCAATTTTTTTGTATCAGTGCAACATAAAGACACTCACTTAGATACCCACTTTCCATTGTGTTTGTACTTGGTGATTAATTCTTAGATACAAGTTCACTTATTGGAAACATATCTCATTTATATCACTCTTGTTATTGTCTGTGTATCATAGATGCTCTTAAGCCAGAGGGTGCAGGAAATTGGTGCAGATACATGCAAAAACTGCTGCCGCATGAGTATTACATGTGCATGCAGGCAGCCATATGGTGGGTGCCCACCTGGAGTTTCAGCATCTGGATACTACACGCAAGATCATGACCTTAATAATCTACCCCCAAATGAAGGACATGTTTATATCAATAGTTCTCAAGGGGAAAGAAACACTCTCTTTAGGCCAGTTCGTGTACATGATCGGGGTCCCATTGATGGCTTGGCTGGCATTGGACGTGGAACTACATTCGTGCCTGCAGCTGCTTGGCCACCAACTCGTTATGTCTTTTCTCGTGTTCCATTTAGCATTGGCAACCGAACTAATCAGCAACCTCCTGCTAATGATGGACCAGATAACAGAGGTGACAACAATGCAGAACTTGCTGGGGATGGGTTGACCGTTTTGGTTGGGCTTAGTCAGGGGTCCAACGATGTGACTAATGTGCATGAAGTTCAAATGGGAAGAGAATTTGAAACAAGTACGAATGGCATTCCCATGCAAATGATAGACTCACCAGAACATGCTATGGGGATTGAGTGGGAGAACGCAAGTAGTTCTATATCATTGGATCTAAAGACACCTTTGAGTCACTTCCCACCTTTTCGCTTTGCGTAAGTTAGACTTCCTTCTAACATAGACAATTTGCTTTTAGTAGTCTCTTTTTTGGCTTAATTGCTGCTAAAATGACAAACATTTTTCGCAAATTGCAGTCTAATTTAAACTTTTGAGTTTTGGCAAATAAAACCTCAATTTAAAAAAAAAATTGCAATTCAAACTTACTGACAGATTGACTCTTGCCTGTTTTTGACATTTATCCCACTTGGCAAAAATTTAAATCCTAAACGACACCGTTCAACCTAAAAACTACCTAATGGGCAAAAATCAATCTGCCCGGAAGTTTGAATTGCAGTTTTTTTTTTTAGGTTTTATTTGTCAAAGAAAAAAAAAAGTCCTTTTAGATTTCAATTTGTGAAAAGGTGGTGATTTTGCAGCAGTCAAAGCCTTATTTTTTTTAAGTGTCCAGGATAGATTGTGGTAATCTGTTCGGACTGCATGTCTGTCCATGAAGGTTGTCTGGTTGGTCCCACTTTATTTACTTCAATACATACTCCATTTTTTATGAGAAAATGAAGCCTACCTTTCTCCTCATTTTCCTTTGGAATAAAGGGTGAAATTGTGCACGACGCCATAGGCAATTTCTGTTCTTCTGTGTTTGGCGTATTCTATTAATGAACATTATCTAAATCTAGTATAAGCCTCTTGAATCTTTTTCTTAATCTTTGGTGAATATATCAGTTTGTGTAGTTTCTGATCCTGTAATGTTTTTTCAGGGTTGAATTTCTGGATGTGCATAGACTCTGTGATGGCCAAGTAAAGCACTCCCCTGAAACATTTTATGCAGGTTCCTTGTGGAAGGTTTGAGATAAAGACGATAACATTCTTTCTTTTGATTCTGTTGATATTGCTTGTACTTATTCTTTAACTGCTCAGTAAATGTGTTGGGTTTTTTGGTCTTTTGGATCTCACAGGTTAGTGTTCAGGCATTTAGTGATGAAGATCCCCAAGGACGCCGTACACTTGGTATTCTTCTAAAACCTTTGTGTCAGACTAAATTGTACCATTGAAGGATTCTTTCCAATGCTGTTTTTTTTTTCTTTTTTTTTTTAAATGTCATTCAGGTCTATTTCTTCATCGCCGCAAGGCAGAGATCAGTGGTCCACTTAGAAAGGTAATCAGAATCATTTTGGATAATGCATTTTGTGCTGCAAACATGGGCTTGCAGCTGAAATCATGGAGGTGTTTTAGCTGCTGCAACGTGATTCTATATGTTTTCTAGAAACACGGTTCTCTGACCAGTTTGATTGCCAAGTGATGTTTAATTTTATTTTTCCTGTTCTCTGTTCTCAAAATAACATATACGGAGTAGTAAATTCATTTTAAATTTTACCCTAATTCATACTGTGTTTTCTTCTTCGTTATGTGATCTCAGGTCCATATTTATGTCGATACTAGGGAAAAGGTTACTGCTAGATATCAGGTAAAGTTGCTAGTCTATTTTAAGAATGTGGCACCGTTAGCTAAAAGGCACAATGAGTCTTTTTAACTAACTAATTGCTTTCAATCTTTTTGGCTTTCAGCTGATATGTCCCTCAAAGAGAGAGGTGATGGTTTTCGGGAGCTATAAACAAACAGGTACCCTTTTACCAAAAGCTCCCAAGGGATGGGGTTGGCGATCAGCGCTGTTATTTGATGAGCTCGGTGATCTTCTCCAAAATGGCACCCTACGTGTTGCTGCTGTAGTGCAGCTTATATGATTATTGAGGTATTGAATTTAAAAAAAAAAAAAATTCATAAATGAACATTTTATTATTATCATAATAATAATAATCATTATTCCCATTTCTGGTTTCAGATGGAGTAAGGTGCGAATTATGTTCTTTTGTGGCATTAGCAGCTACATTGAGCACATCACCATCTCCTCACTCTTAAGCCCATGATATTTGTATCGAATTTAGACTTACATTCCAAGTACACAACGTATGTAAATTTTGCCAGTTTCGGAATTCTTTACAAATCTTGCACTCGGGTTTATGTATATACTCCAATATAAGATCGGGTATGTATCTTACAGTAATTCTCAACATTGAGATGAAAGAGACAGTTCGTGTAAATCAAAGTTAACGTCTTGTACTGTAGTTGGTTTTGACATGAGGTGATTCAATTATGATAAATCCAAGTTATTTTCGTTTAATGAATTTCTAAAAACTGGGAGTATAATTTTTTATTGGGAAAATATCACTTTTGGTCACTGAAATTTACCACTTTTTACATTTGGTCACCCATATTTCGTCACTATCAAAATTGGTCACTCACTTATTCGTCACTATCAAAATTGGTCACTCACTTATTCTTTCTCTATCAATTTTCCCTCATCTATTTCACCATAGTCTTATGGTGCAATTTGGATAATTCTTACGCTTTCTTCCTCTTTCTTTTCTATGCTGCTTTTCTTCTTTTCTGTGCAAAATATGCAGCAACTTTCATTAAAAAAAAAAAAAATAAATTCAGATCTGATTTGTTAATCACAAAAGAGAAAAATCATTATTTATTTTTTGAATAAATTTGTGAATGAGAAAAAATCAACAATAATACCACACACAAATTTATTCCAATTAATTGTTGATAATTATGTCTTTTTATTTGTAAGGATCGATAAATTATTCGACATGGTTGTGTTTTTCGTGTTTTCAATTATTGTTCTTCGTCTTTTTTAATGTGGGGATCTCATTCACTCTCAATAATGGCGTTTTATTTATACAGTAACACATCTTTCTTAATACAGTAATACACTTGTGTTTATATAGTAACACGTTTTCTGTGTTACTTTAAGGTCAAATATGTGTTACTCAAAAGTCAATTGTGTGTTACTTGTCCTTACAGTAACACGTATTTGTCTGTACAGTAACATATAATTGTATTTATAGTAACACGGATTAAGAGCAAACTTTTCTATTTTATCCTTCTTTAAATTAATTTGTATTAATATTTCATGTGAAAAGTCAATTTATGTGTTATTTGTACTTATAGTAACACATATTTGGTCTTGCAGTAACATATAATTACTTTTATAGTAACACATACCTGAAACCCGTTATCCTGTTAGCCTCCTGCGCGCGACTTTTGCGCGATTTTTAAGGAAATATTCGTTTGACCGGTCAAATCCGCTACATATCCGCGAATTTTGACCATTCCTTAAATATATTAATATTTCACGTGAAATATTGCACATAAGTGCGGCCCCAAATTTTATTTCCCCTCTTTTAATTCCTTAACCCTAAATTCCCCAAACCCGTTTTTTTTTTTTTTTTATTTTACTGAATTTATCTTCAATTAATATTACTGGTGTGTGGTTAAGAATAGATTATCAAACCGAATAATTATAAATGGGGAAATGAATTCTAATAATTAACTATTTTGAAATAAGTTTCTATTCTCAATCATTATACAAATTCAATATGAAAATCAGTAATTGAAATATTATTAAAAAAAGTCACAAAGTACAAAAGCGAATAATTTTCAACCACAGTGAAAACAATAATTATAAATCATAGAACTACACACCATAATTATAAAAACAGAGTACATAACTAGTGACCACCACAATTTGACTAATTTGGCTTGACATCACTCTCACTTGTTTTTCCTTTTGGTATTTTCTTTGGTCATTTTGATGAACCACTGCACTATTTCCCATTTAAGTAATTCACTCCTCCTTCTACAATAATTGGATTATGTACTCTTGATGATTGCACAACCTATAAAATAAAAAATTAGTCACGTAACATTACAGTAATTATAAAATGACATTGTAAGCCAAGACACACTCACATTTGCTTCATTGTGATTTTTTCTTTTCCTACTACCCCTGAGTTTCCCATTTCATGTTACCCTATAAAATGAAAAGTAAACCAACAACAACAATGAGATGATAATAAATTATAATTGAGTTATATGATTATTAATAACTTACTGATAATTCTTGGCTACTCTGGAAAGGGTTGGGTGATGAATCACCCAATGTTTTAGAAATACATGAGAATTCCTTCTGACCTATTACACCAGATGAATATAATAACATAATTTAGTGATACAAAAAATTTAAATATTAAATTGAAATAAGAAATACATATGGTACAAAACCTTTTCTCCATTAATAAATCACTTCTATTGTGGTTTGGGGGTTTAGACATCTTCAGTTTTTCGTACAAACTCAAAATCACTTCTATTGTGGTTTGGGGGGGTTTAGGGTTAATGAATTAAAAGAGGGAAAATAAAAGTTAACGATTAAAACCTTTTCTCCGTTAGTAAATGACGGATTCTCTAACAGCAGCATTAAAATTGATAGAGAAAGAATAAGTGAGTGACCAATTTTGATAGTGAAGAATAAATGAGTGATCAATTTTAATAGCGATGAAATGTGGATGACCAAATGTAAAAAGTGGTAAAGTTTGACCAAAAGTGATATTTTCCCTTTTTTATTCGACTCCCAATTGATAAGTTAATTTTGGTTTGGGAAAATAAATGGGTGAACTAGCTAGTTTAGTATTAAGAAGAGGAAAAAGATATATGGAGGAAGATTTTGTGTTAGGAAAATGGTGAAGGTTGTCTGAATTCTCCTGCCTCTCCCACTTCACACAGATGTAGTAGTATCATTTCGATATTAGATTCTCAACTCCTCCCACAACCTCATTACCCTGTTCGAATTATTTCACTTTATCAATTAACTTTTATTATTGTAATAATAATACATACTCATATTTAGCATAAAATTAAAAAATTTAAAAAAATTGATCTTAAAAGCTTATTTTGATATATTTTAAAGAGGGTTGGTTGGTATTGATGTTGGATTTTGTTTATATTTCACATAGGTTTGACCAATGGCCGAAAATTGTCAGCTAGGTCCAAAACAAATCAAATTAAATCTTGTAGATTGGGAACACCACAATTCATGCATTCCTTATTAAACAAATCATTTTATGCATTCACACTACTGATTAACATTTTCATTCATTAGGATATCAATATATAATCAAAGACTACCTCATTTCTTTTTACTCCTTGTTTCATTAATTATCAAGGTATCTAAAGACATTTATACCCTTATTTATTAACACTAATAAATAAAACTTATAATTATAAAATGTGATTAATACTGGAGTAGTACTATTTAAGCATTTATTAGAGGTATTGTGGAAAGAAATATGATATATTTGTTTCGTTTTGAATAAAATGGGACAATTAAAAAGTACATGTACTCAGAATTAAATGTTTAAATTCGCGTTTTTTCTTTTCTTGTGTGTTTAATATAGTGCTGCAATCCGACAGTAATATATTATTTTGATTGATTCATTCATTCATACTATATTTCTGCATATTAGAGAGGTTAGGTTTATAGCAATGAAAGCATGTGAATTAAAAAATGGAGTATATAGATATAGTTAATGCAGCAATGGTCCAGTCAGCTTGAATATTGATGCAATGATAAACTCAAAGTGTATTGAATGGATTTCAATCAATAGATCGAGGAATAATTAATTCTAGAATTTGGAAACCGGTGGAAGGAATTTTAATGCAATTAAACACACGATTTTGGGGAATGTGTTGTATCATGCCATTAATGAATTTTGACGATGATTTCAACCTTTCTCTTTTTTTTTTTTTTTTTTATATATTTAAAGCCACATGATTTCATCTTTGAAATCAAAGCTAGCTAGGAAACTACTGTAATTATCAAATCATGCAATTTTGGTATCAATTTCCAAAGACCCTAAATAAAATAATGTATTTTAAAATCAAATTTAATTTAATTTGGATTTCAATCAAAGTACTTAATTTGTAATTGTCCTTTGTGGTAAAAGTAAAAGTAGAACACATGCTGCTATCAATAGTAACAAAATACCTTTCCAGTTTCCTCCACTCCTCTGGGCTTCAACACACATTTTACTCATATTATATATTATGAGACTTTGATCAATTCTAACATGATACATTCTATTGAGATAAAATGTGTAGGAGAATAGCTAGCGTTAAGTCTTTAGATAGAGTCATGTGGGAGTTATGAATTTGCACAAACTCAATAATATTCGAAAGTGAAAATTTTGATCCAAAGAAACTAATGAAAAAGATCAAGATACTTAGATTATGTGGAAGAAATCTGATTACCCAAACTCTTATGCATTGTGATATGCTTGAAAAGTTGATTGACCCATATATAATATATATATATATATATATTTTGCAAGATTCAGACCTTCCTATTAGTTCTAATTAACCCCCCACACCCACAAAAAAAAAAAAAAAAACGGAAAAAATGGGAAAATAATTAGTATAATCTTTACATTAATTTACAAGTTCACCAAGAAGTATTGCATCAACTGTATATAAAAAAAAAAAAAGTAAAAATGAATTAAAAAAGTATAAGTAAAAGTTTGTCACCTCTGTACATTAATTCACACACATTCACGAATCAAACCGGGCCATTGCATTAACTTTTTGGTAGTACTACTATTATTGATATTGGCACATGGGGATTAATAATATATAGAGTCACTATCAGATTGCAGTTGCACCTTTACAAAGCAAAAAGGAAAAATAGAATATTTTAATGCATGCAATTTCTGATCATTTACATGCATGGGTTGCTATTACTTACTTTTAACAGTACTTTCACTAAACATTCTATTAAAGTAGCATGTGACATGTTTTTGTGTCAAATTAATTTTTCACATGTAAATTACTCCTAAATTTGAATGGGTACATACAAAATGACATTTGCTTCTTCTAATTTTTATTTTATTTTAAACCCGGAGAAAATTAAAGAAACTCATTTTAATAATTACATGGCATGAAAATATAAAATTTTAATTACAATTACAAATTTCTCAAGAATTTCTTGTGTGTTGGATTTTGTTTTTATTTCACATAGCTAGCTAGGTTTAGGTGAAAAAAAGATGTGTAAAGGCTGTTTTAGAAGCTAGCTTTGGCAAACATCGATGGATCCAAAAAATTGCCGCTATATATTTAGTTAAATCGTGTAGATGGGAACACGACAATTCATGCAACACGTTTATATTTTTATTAATTTCAGAAAAGGGTTTTTATAGTCCCTTTTTCACGTAAACAATGTTTTCAAGAAATTAATCTGAGGTTGCGTTTCGATCAAATGTAAATATTTTAAATGAATTGATTTTCAAGATGATGGTTAGTTTAAACAATTTGATGGTTTTGTTATTGTAACTTGATGGTTAGTAACCACATGGTTTTTCTATATTAAATCTGGGTTAAAAAAAAAAAACATTGGTTATACTATGCAATTTTAATTCTTTAAAAAACTGAAATATATATTGAAAGGATGGTGTGCTTTGAATTTTTTTATTTTTTTTTTAGCAAAACTTTGAATTATTTTCAAGAACAAGTTTTGATGCAAACCAGCCATCTTATCTATTATTCATAAATTGCATTCGAAACAACTAAGTCAAAGTAGTAGTATAACAATATAGAAAAAAATACTACTCCTTCCGTCCAGTCCATGAAATGTAGTTCCATTTGCCTCATTTTCTTTGTCCACCAAATGTAGTCTCATGCACTTTATGTAAACCATCACCCTTCAAACATCATTTAATTACTCAATTTGCCATCAACTTTATTCATAAACAATCACTTTATTCACAATGGACCCCACAATACCCTATAATACCCTTACTTTATCTACTTTATCTACATTTTTCTTAAAACTTGTGCCCATCCACCATCGAGTATAAAAAAAAAAGAGGAAAATTTGATTTTCCTAGTTTTGTACGATTTTAACCCGTTAAAATGAGTTTTTAAGTGGCATTGAATCGGTTCCAAACCCAATTTTCAGCCGGATCTGATTATGAAAACAATGCTAGTTACGTAGCTCTTGTACTTGAATAGTTTGTTTTGCTACCTAAAACGATAGGTGCTCTCAACCTTTGGATTGTTTTTCATGTAAATTTTGCTGCTCATTTTCCTTTTCTGTTTGGACTTGTTATTTGGATTGAGTACTCTAACAATATATCTATGTTTTTTTTTTTTTAGAGGGGCTTTTACAAGATCATCGAATAAAATTCTAAATATATCACGAACTAAGATCTTGATCTTTAAACCAATGCGGATATCGTCGTTCACTTCAATCATGTGAAGAGAAAAGACGAGTTTCCCTTTGCCTTAACAGATGTCCAAGTCTCCAATCTTTAAACGAGACAACCCCACACCCACACTAAAGTGTTTCATGTCAAGAATAAAAAACAAAAAAATAGGCAAAGTTCCACCAAGTACCCGATCTCAAGAAACTAGAAACCAAGGCTCATGAGTCTATCCCAAGGAGCCCAACCACAAAAGAGACCCACACAAAAAAACTACAACTCAGATCTGCATATCTCAAATCTCAACCACAAAAAAAGAGACTCACAAAAGAACTACAACAGATCTTACAAATCAACAACTCAGATCTGCAGATCTACAAATCTACGACCCAGATCTTGTAGATCTACAACAATCATACACATCTACAACACAGATCTTGCGAAAAACCAAAATACCAGAAGAGATCGGAGAGAATCGGAAAATCAACACACATCTACAATCATACACATCTACAACACAGATCTTGCGAAAAACCAAAATACCAGAAGAGATCGGAGAGAATCGGAAAATCAACACACATCTTAGTCGGAAGGACAACAAAGATAGAGCAGCAAAGGAGACAAAAACATGAACGACGAATCTGCGACGGACCGACGGCGGACACCGGTGAACAAAGGGAGGAGCAACTTTCTAGAGAGAAGTTCTCAACAATATATCTATGTTATTTTTTTATTTTTTTTTAAAGGTCAAGGCACTAGTAATTTTTTTTTTAACAGTCAAGGTACTAAATAATCTAATTATGATCGAGTTTGATTTTTCTTTAATGATAAAAAAATCTACATTGTAGAATTAAAGAATCAAAGTATCACTTTGAACTCAAGTTTTGCAAAAGTCATGATTTGCAGAACAGGAAGTTTTACAGAGATGAAGAGTAAATCAAAAGTGATGAAGAAGAAGGTCATTCCCCTTCTTATATACAAGAGATTAGTAACTGCTAATCCTAATCTAACTAAACAGATTAACTAACTAACTAACTGCTTTAGCTAATTAGTAAATAAAGAGTGTATATATCTAAATGGTGCAAACAAAGAGTGTATTTAACCACTCTTATACCCCCCCTCAAAATGGGAATGGATGTCCAACAAGCCCATTTTGGACTTATGGCTGGAAAAATCTGCAGGAGGAAGGGGCTTAGTAAGAATGTCAGCCAAATTTTCTGAAGTAGGTATGTGAACAAGTTTGAAGAGGCCAGCATGAATCTTCTCCCTTGTGAAGTGATAATCCAAGGAAATATGCTTTGTCCTTTGATGAAGGCATGGATTATGAGCTATAGAGAAAGCACTTTGACTGTCAGTGTACATTGTTGAAGGCAGTGAATGCTTGACTCCCAAATCATCCAAGATATAATGAATCCATTGCAGCTCACATGTGGTGGATGCCAAAGCCCTATACTCAGCTTCTACAGAAGACCTGCTTACAGTAGATTGTTTCTTGGATTTCCAAGATATGAGAGAGGTGCCAAGAAAGATACTAAAACCAGTGATACTTCTCCTAGTCTCAATGCATCTAGCCCAATCAGAATCAGAAAAAGCATGCAATTTGAAAGCGATATCTTTAGGATAGAAAACACCATTACCAGGATTGCTCTTAATATACCTCAAAACCCTATGAACAGCACTTAAATGAGACATAGTAGGAGTTTGCATATATTGACTAAGTGTTTGAACAGCATATGAAATATCAGGTCTTGTGACAGTCAAGTAAAGCAATTTACCCACAAGTTTTCTGTAATGTCCAGGATTAGTAAGAATAGGAGAATTGACATCAAAGCTTACCTTAGAATCCATAGGGGTGGAACATGGCTTGCTGCCCAAATAACCTGATTCATGTAGCAAATCCAAGGCATACTTTCTCTGGCAAAGGGTAAGACCTGTACCATTTCTAGCAACCTCTATCCCTAAAATATACTTAAGAACACCAAGATCTTTGATAGTGAATGTATCATTCAAATAATTTTTAATGTTGTTAATGATTGTAATGTTAGAACCAGAAACAATCAAATCATCAACATAACAAAGGATAACAGTAAAATCATCACCATCATGCCTTGTAAACAAAGAAGTATCAGCTTTTGATTGAGTAAATCCTAAGCAAGTTAAAGATGTACTCAATTTAGTAAACCATTGTTTAGAAGCTTGTTTCAAACCATACAAGCTCTTATTCAATTTACACACCCTTGTATCACCTGTAGAACAATATCCAGGAGGGGGAATCATGTATATTTCTTGGTCCAAATCACCATGTAAAAAGGCATTGTTTACATCTAATTGGTGTATATGCCAATTCTTAGCAGCAGCAATAGCCAAAAGTATTCTAACAGTGGTAATTTTAGCAATAGGGGAAAAAGTGTCAAAGTAATCTATTCCTTCTTGTTGAGTGTAACCCTTAGCAACAAGTCTAGCTTTATATCTTTCTATAGAACCATCAGAATTATATTTAACTTTATAAACCCATCTGCAACCTATACAATTCTTGCCTAAAGGTAAATCTACAAGAGTCCAAGTATTAGTCTTTTCTAAAGCCTCAAGTTCCTTTTTCATAGCAAGAATCCAATTTTCATTTAGGACAGCCTGTTTGTAAGACTTAGGCTCCTGGATTTGGGAAATAGAGGCAATAAAGTGCTTGTGGAGGGTAGATAACCTATTAGTAGATAGATAATCTTGTATGGGGTATTGCTTGCCAGAAGAAAAATTCAATTTTGCATGATCAATAGATGCAGGCAAGTTAGTTTCATAGACCTGTAAGTATGCAGGTTGGGATTTAGTCCTAGAAGGTCTAGTGTAAGCCTCAATTTGCAGGTCATTAGAAGTAACAGGATCAGAGTGAACATTGGGATGATCAAAAGGAACATCAAAAGCCTCTGGAGCAACAAGGGTATCAACAATAGGAAAAGCATCATAATGAGAAATAGAAGTGTCATCAACAAAATCATCATCACTGGATACAGGAACAGGAAATGTATGTGTAGGAGATTCAGTCATGTGTTTAAAGGGAAACACATTTTCAAAAAATTGCACATTTCTAGAGATAATAATTTTGCCAGAAGAAAGATCAAAAAGCTTGTACCCCTTTGTACCAAAAGGGTATCCAATGAAAACACACTTTGTGGCCCTGGGATCAAACTTATGTCTATGAGACATGAGTGTATTAGCAAAGCATAAACATCCAAATGTTTTAAAAGAGGAATAGTCAGGAGGCCTGCCATATAGTTTCTCAAAGGGAGTTTTCTGTTTAAGGACAGATGAAGGAGTTCTATTTATGATGAAGGCAGCAGTCCTGATGCATTCACTCCAGAATTTTAAAGGCAAAGAAGACTGAAAGAGTAAAGCCCTAGCAATTTGAAGTAAGTGTTGGTGCTTTCTTTCAACAATACCATTTTGTTGGGGAGTTTCAACACATGAAGTTTGATGTATAATGCCTAAAGTATGATAAAAATCTGATAAAATAAACTCAGTGCCATTATCACTCCTTAATATTTTAATTTTGACATTAAACTGAGTAAGAACCATGTTGTAGAAATTCTGTAAAGAGATTTTAACATCACTTTTGGCTTTTAAGAGATATATCCATGTGCATCTACTATAGTCATCAACAATAGTGAGAAAGAATCTATGTCCAGTGATAGAGCATTCAGAAAAGGGACCCCAAACATCACAGTGTATCAAATGAAAGATGCTAGGAGAAACAGAAGTACTTAAAGGAAAGGGCTTCCTCTTTTGTTTAGCTAAAGGACAAATCATGCAATTGTTGTGTATACTAGAAGCTTTTACATTCAGATTGGGAATTTGTAACAAACATTTGCTAGAGATATGTCCTAGTCTTTTATGCCACAATTCAAAGGTACAAGAGTCACTAGCAACAACATTAGAAGAAACAGTAGAACTCAAGACAGCATTGGTAGATGAGTGAGGAGTTTGTAACAGATATAAGCCCCTAACTTGTTCAGCAGAACCAATCACCATCTTGGTTGATTTGTCCTGTAAGATACAATGAGATGACAAGAAACTGACAATACAGTTGGAATATCTAGTTAAATGGCTAATAGACAAGAGATTATAAGTGAAATCAGGAACATACAACACATTATATAAAGTGAGATGCTCATTTATGACAATATTTCCCATGTGTGTAGCTGTGGATAATGCATTATTAGGCAATGAAATCTTAATATCAACTACTGATGGAGGAGTAATGAACAATGTAATGTCAAATACCATATGATCAGTTGCACCAGTGTCTAATATCCAAGTAGAAACTTTGGTGGTATTAAAACAAGAATTGTGTAAAATTAAAGGTGACATACCTGTATCCTTGGGAGCTGGAATGTCCTCAGTATGAGAAGTGGAGGCCCCTGCCACAGAGTGTGGTATGTCCCTCCCATCATCTAAGTTCTGCAGCTTAGAGAAACTTAAGAATTTATCAAAGAGATCCTGAGTACAAAGAGGGTTAGAAACCATAGGGGGGTTCCTCTTAGTAGGGGATCTAATGGAGGTATTTGCAGCCTTAGTGGAATCTTTATTTGGAGGACCCCTAGGGCCTCTCCAACCAGGAGGAAAACCAATGATTTGAAAACACCTGTCAATGGAATGGCCTAAGCCATCACAGTGGCTACACTTAAGGGGTTTCTTTTTATCCTTATAGAATTTGGAATTCTTTGTCAGCATAGCAATGGAGTCAATGGAAGCAGGCTCAGGGACAGTGTTTAGTGCCCTTTGAGACTCTTCTTGAAGCAGTAACCCATAAATTTTGGATAAAGCAGGAAAGGGAGACTGTAAAAGAAATTGACTCCTAATAGTGCTATATGAATCATGGAGGCCAACTAAGAATTTCATCACAGCATCTTGTTCTAAGGTTTTGGTCATGAGTTTAGGCAGTTCACAAGTGCACCCATCCATAGCCCCACAAGAACATTTAAGAATCGGCCTAAAACTTAAGTATTCATCCCAAAGAGACTTGAATTGATTGTAGTAACAAACTAAGGATTGAGAACCTTGAGAAATAGTGCTTAAGGATTTCTCTAAATGATAAACCCTAGTCCCATCAGAAAGTTTATAACGAATTACTAATTCATCCCACACATCTTTGGCAAGAGAAAAGTATTCCAAGGTGTGTTTGATATCGGGAGAAATAGAGTTAAGAATCCATACCAAAACCAGATTGTTTGCCCTTACCCAGGCGGCGTAGGTGGCCGGATCATCAACCTCTGAAGGGATGGTCAAGGAACCGTCGATCAATTGAATCTTATTCTTCACGCTGAGACTTCTTTTGATGGCATGACTCCAAGAAATATAATTGGTGCCGTTGAGCGGCTCGAGGACGATGGCCACCGCCGGATTATCATTCTGGTGAAGAGCTAAAACGGAATAGGGGTTTTTGGCTGGATCGAGGGAATTAGGATCGGTGACAGTGGGCGCCATGGATGCGGAATAGGCTGCCGGTCAGAGCAATAGAGAAGCAAAAGAGGCCGGAAAAGCACGATCGGCAGAAAAAGAAGGAAAAGCCCCCAAGAATCGGAACTCGATATGAGAATCGAAAGGCTTAAAGCGAAAGCGAAAGGATCGAATTGGTCGTCAATTTCATCAAGAAACTGATACCATGTAGAATTAAAGAATCAAAGTATCACTTTGAACTCAAGTTTTGCAAAAGTCATGATTTGCAGAACAGGAAGTTTTACAGAGATGAAGAGTAAATCAAAAGTGATGAAGAAGAAGGTCATTCCCCTTCTTATATACAAGAGATTAGTAACTGCTAATCCTAATCTAACTAAACAGATTAACTAACTAACTAACTGCTTTAGCTAATTAGTAAATAAAGAGTGTATATATCTAAATGGTGCAAACAAAGAGTGTATTTAACCACTCTTATATACATAAATTAAAGATTTTTAACTAGTAAAATTATAATCACAATATATTGTGATAAATTTTCGTGTTTGTAGTTGGAAAATGGAAAGCAATGGATTCGTGAATCTTCTCAAGCCTACTAAGTAAACTTTGAGAATGACGACTAAAAGTGGTTGGGTTTTTTATACGGAGTATGTAATAAGTTAGATGAGATTGAGCTATTTGCATTAAATAATAATAATAATAATAATAACTTTTCATATATTTTAAAGATAAAACACCTAATTAAATCTTATTGCATATACCATTAATATTTTCCACAACAATTAATAAAAAAAGGTATTGGTTATTATTAACTATACTAATTCTTATCAACACTTCGTGTCACTAAAAAAAAAAAACTTTAAATGGAAGAAATCCTAGTAATATTATAATTTTTTTAGCTAAAAATATGTGGTGATAAGTACCATTATTAATTTTCTATCATTAAAATTTTTAATTAGAAAAATAATAATGAAAAAAGAATTATGTCATTAAAAGTTAATTTTCTTGTATTAGAGTAAGATTTTGTAACAATACTTTATTAAATTAAAATTACTTGCAATTTATTTTTATTTTTGTGTAAGGAAAGGTGCAGTATCATTAATGTCCACGTTGTATAGCACATATATCAAAAATAGTTAATGTGATTGTGCAACTTGACTTGTTAGGTGAAATTGAGGATGGAATTTTGGCACATTGATATATGTGAGATTGTGAGGTATCATTGTCCTAATTAATAAAATAAAATTTGACCAAAAAAATAGTGAAAAAGAGTACCGCTCACGGCTAACACTTAACTCTTGCACATCTATGTATGATTAAGTAACAATAAACGATTTGTCATGAGTGCTATAAATGGATCAATGTACAAATGGTACCTCATGGAAGCATTAGTACACACTCCTTGCAGCATGCTGAGGCTTTAGGCATTGGGAAGGTGAGAAAAAAATTTATGTCAAGCTTGTGGACATGCGTTGTTTGGGAAATATGGAGAAGACGAAACTCCAAGAAATTCAACGATGAAAGTCAGGATGTGAAGAAGGCGCTGGAAAGCATAAAGATAAATCTCTGGACTTGGCTAGGAGGACAGAACTTAATTGCACCAAACTCTTCTATATCTGCATGGTTTTGTGACCCGTTCTTATGTATCATTGAATAAATCGTGAAAGAGACAGGCGGACAATCAAATTCTGTGTAGTATATAGGTTTTACCTGTAAATTCATGGGTTGAGTACCCCCTGTACTCAGTGGATATGAATCATCTTTTTACTGTTCAAAAAAAAAAAGTAACAATAAAAATAAAAAAGGAAAAGTATGAAAATACTATGTAGATAAAACAAATTGTTACTCAAGAACCATATAAGTTTACTTAAAAAAAACTCTTGCACATTTAACTTACTAAACACATACAATTTTGTGCTAATTTACATTTTTTTGAATCTTTCACATCTAACTATACACATACATTTTTGTGCTCCTGAGGATGGCAGGGTATTTCGAACAATTCCAAATCATATGTTATCGAAAATTTTGGTAATATATGAAATAAAATACTGTTTAATATATAAAGTATCATAATTTAGTAATGGGGTCGGATATTCGTACTCACATTTCTTATAAAGTAACCAATTTGATTTTGGGTACAATATTTTATTCTAAAAAATGTTTAAACTACCCTTATTAAATAAATATATATCCATTTTTTCGTCAATGAAAACTCATCCACTCTCTTTATAGAAAAATTAACAACAAATTTTCACGGTGGTTAATTTTTTATTTTTTTTTTAATTTAGTGTGGAAGAAATCACTAGATTTTTTTTTTTTTTTTTTTTTTAGAATTTAAAATTTAGAGCTTGAGTGAAAAGATGAAGTGTGAGCTTGAGAAAATATTTACATCTTAAAAATATTTTTTTCTCAAAATATCCTGCTAGGACAAGATCAAAGCTGACATATATAGCGAAATCAAAAAAAAAAAAAACTTTTAAAACTAATTCAATTGAGGGGGTGAATTTGTAGGATGAATCATGAATGCAAATATATATGTTGCGTTTAAAAAAAAATACGCTCTTGATAGAAGGAAAGAAAGGTGGGTGTATATTATAATTCATATTTTTATTTATAAGAATATATTTGGTTGTTTATGAGGATGTGCGTATGATTTTTAAATTTAATGATGTGTGTATTTAATCGTAGTTTCATTTATAAAAATACGTGGGTGTTAATATCAGGCGCCTTTAGTAAAATAGTTGGCATGTTTTTTTAAAAGTTATGGTATCCGATTCAAGGATCGATTAGTACGGGGAATAATCTCACCGTACATTAGCAAGGGCCTCAATTGAACTTCGGGTAAAGTTTAGTGAATATCAAACTTAAGACCTAGAAATTAAAATAGGAGTAGCATATTAAATCAAACTTTTTTTTTTTAAAATGTGATACTCCCTATGCTAAACAATATTACACAGTATACTAAATTATACTCCCACAGTCTAAAAAAAAAGATGTTGTTTACTTTTTGTTTTCACAAAGATTAATAAAGTATTAATTATGCTTGAAATTCAAGATTTAAACTTTTAAGTTCTAATATATTCTTATTTCTTGAATTACAAAATGAAAAAGTTGTATTTTAATATATACATTTAATAAGAATAATTCAAACAAACTACACTTTAAAAAAGAAAGTGCACTATATTTAATTTTTTGAAGTCTCGATATTCGGTTTTAAGAACCGATTATTTCGAGGGATTAATCTTACCGTCCATTTGCACAGCCTCAGTTTAAAGCCAGAACTTTACGGTCTGTATGAATTGACCCCATAGAAATTGTTTGCACCTTAAAGGGTTCGAACCTGAGACCCGACTCATAAGTCTCAAGTCTACACTACTCGATCTGCTCTTATGATTAAATGCACTATATTTAATACAAAAAAATGAACTACTCCCCCTATCCACGAAAACTATGCTTATTTGGTTGGACACAGATTTTAAGAAAAAGTTACTAATAAAATAGTTGTAGAGTTGTTGTGAGATAAAAATAAAGTGATTGTTTTCATAAAAAGAAATGAATATACTTTTAATGGACAAGTAAATAAGAAAAGTGAACATATTTTTTATGGATGGAGAAATTATTTTAAACGTACAAAAAATTACTTTGAAAAAAAAAATTCACACAAACTTAGTTCACGGTCAACTCATTTCTTAGCTGAATCCATCTTTGTCCTAGCCTATAAATTTGGATTCATTTGTGGTTTATTGGTTAGTTGTGAAAAAATATTATCTTCACACATTCGTTGTCGTTATTGTATGGTCTCCTGCAGCAGACACCGTAAAATTAACAACCTTTTTGACCTCTTTTTTAATATTATTGGTTTGAAATTATATCATGACTAATACATGTGTGGATGATATAATTAAATAACCTCAATTATTTTTTATTTGGAAGAGATTAATAACAACTTTTGACCACTGATGTACTGGTTCATTATTATTGAATTTGAAATCAAATCATGTAATATGTGTGTGTGGATAACAAAGACTAAAATATATTTATCGATTAAAGAAAATTATATTAATATAATTAGTACTTCATCCGTTTCTCTATAATTTTTACTTTTTTTTTTAAACTTTGTACAATAATTTTTACACTTTTAAAATAAAAAATTATTTTTAAATTACACCTCCACAATAATTTTTAGACTGTACCAAATATACTTATTTATTTATTGCACTAATCCCTAATTAGATTTTTATAAAATAATCTTAAATTAAATATAAAATAACTTAATTTATTTCTCGACTCGGGTGAATGATGAAAATAGTCATATTTAAGTGTGCATTCAATTAAGGCATAATTTTAATTTGATTCAACTTGGAGAGTTACAAATTTAATTAAACCATTACCAATATATAAAAAAATCACTTAAAAACTTATTTCATACCAATTGCATTTTGTCAAAAATAAATAATAATGAGTAGTTTCCAGTAGATGAACCTAATAAATAAAAAAAATTGGAGTATGATTTTCCAGAAAGAAAAGTCAGGTGTTGTGAATCAAATCCCAGAGTAGTGGGGCCAAATATAAAAAAATATCTGACTTTGCTGTTTAATATCAATAAATGACCAGTTGAGTCATCAATCATCATTACAACAAAATAATTCAAATAATTCGACATCTCTAACCTCAATACCTTGCCCTACCCAGTGACGGACCTATGTAATGCCCAGGGGCCCGTGGGCCCTCCACTAATTTTGTAAATTTGTTAGGGGTATTTTGTTAATTTCACAAATATTAAAATTAATACTCTATTTTATAATTATTTGCACACTTCTGATATAAAAATAATCCACAAAATTAATATATATTCGAACATCATTTTATTTTAAAATCGTCACTCATTTTGGATCTATATTTTATCCTAAATTTCACTAAATGTATTTTACATGCTACTAAATCCTCCTTACACCTTATCAAATCACTCAAAATACGATTTCTTATTTGACTCTACACCACTAAATTCAATTATTTTTTTAAAGTGAATCGGTTAAAATGTGCAAGTTATCACGTGACGGATGGAGTATTAGCTTGTACCAAAACATAGCAAAAGTCAACTTAATAAACCCATGCATTAAAAAAAAAAAAATCACTTAATAAGTAAATAGTACTGTTATTTAACTTATTTAACATACAAAATAATACATTAAAAAATAATATTTGAATATTGTTCGGTTTATAAAATAATATTGTTTGGTATTTCAAATAACATGTTTTTGAGAAAAATGTAAAAAAGTATTACTCCGTACCTCTTATCCTGACTAGTATTATTTGATTTAGGGGTGACAATTTTCGACACGACACGATAGCACAATACGAATTCGATACGAAAATTGCGGGTTAGTGTTTGGTCTTATCGAGTTCGTGTCGTTATCGGGTCGACCTGATAATGACACGAAAATTTCGTGTCGGATTCGTGTCAACCCGTTAAGCACGATAAAATTAACAGGTAACCCATTAACCTGTTAACAACCCGTTAACCTGTTATTTACCTGATATGACACGACACGATAATGACACGTATCTGATAATAACACGATAATGACACGATAATTTTTTATATTTATATAAATATATTATTTTTTTATATATTTAATACAATTTTAAATTGATTTATTTTCTTATCGTGTCATTATCGTGTTACGTGTCGTTATCGTGTCGTGTCATATCGACACAAAAGTTATCGTGTCGTGTCGTGTCGACACGAAAATTATCGTGTTTGTGTCGTGTTCGTGTTTGGCTTTATCGTGTCGTGTCACTATCGTGTCGACATGAAACACGACACGATAGCACGAATTGCCGGCCCTATTTGATTACATATAGTGTACTGTATCACATTAATTTGAACATAAAAATACGAAATATTTTGTACATAAAATATAAATAATTAAGGTAAATTTAGGATAAAAATTTGTGAGTTAAATTCGAGTCAACGCGAGTCAAACTTCATTAAAATATATATTTTTTAATTTCAAGTATTGTTTTATTACATGATTAAAATATTGTCATTATAAGGCTAAAAGTGAACTAATACAAGTCAAAAAATATTATAAACAATTAATTTTTTGGATGGATTCTTCAAAATATTTTTTAACATGTAGTAGTACACTTTTGATTTTATAGTGATAATATTTTGATCTTATAGTAATAATATATTAGTTACGTAGAAAATCATTTACTTGCGTCCTCAAATTTAGTTATCTAGATTTCTCTACCCGTGTTTTTTTTTAAAAATATTTTAATTATATGTATTTAATGTTTGAAAATATTTAAAACAAATGTTGCACTAATTTAAAAGTAATATTACCTGACTAATTGCTAATAAAGAGTAAAGTAATATCTGTTCAATTGAGTGTATCTTGGATTTATACGTCATAACTTTAAAATTCTTGAAAGAAAGAAAAAAAATCTCAAATATTTTGAAGAAAATTTTCATAATTTGTTTTTTTGAAACAGTAGAAACATAGCCTAAATATTACAAATTATCCATCAGTTCCTTAGAAAGAGGCTATGCTAGCAAACTGTAGAGGTATCAAATCAGCTCTCCAATCTTGAGTCGAGTGATGTTCCGCGGCCCATTTCGCCAATGCATCTGCCGCCATGTTCCGTGTTCTAGATATATGTTCAATCTCGCACACTACGAAATTGGTTCGGAGTTGACGTATCCTATCTAGAACGTACCCTTCCACTCCCCACACTTTATGTTCTGAGTTCACCAGCCGAGTTGTTTCGAGGGAGTCCGATAATACTCTTATCTGCAAACAATTGTGCCTCAAGCACCATTTCAGCCCCTCCTCGACTGCATTGAGTTCTGCCCCCAAAACAGACCCCGGGGCACTAATTGGAGTGCACATAGCTCTCACTAAACTCTTGTCCCGATGGCCCAAAATAGCTCCCATCCCATACTTTTGTTCCTCACTCTTGAACGCTGCATCGACCTTCAGTATATAGTCTTCCGTCCATTCACCCCCTTGACTCCCACCCTTGCATTTTGTTGGTTTTGCCATTTTATGTTTGCACTCCTGGTAATCAGTATGCCAAGCCAACACCCATTCCATGTTTGATAAAGTCCGTCCATTACCTTCCCCCTTCACCCTCCCCTCTGGATTGTGCACTAGCTTACACCTCTCTTTCCAAACTCCCCATGCTATCATCACAAAAACCTCCTCCAATCTCTCTTTCTTATCAAATTGTATCCCTGCCAACACCTCATCTATCCCTTGCCCCTTATGTTTCTTTAATTCTTCCCACAACCCATGCCTTTTCCACACAAGTTTCGTTAATGGGCAAAAAAACAAAGCATGACACGTAGATGCCTCAAATAATCCACACAATTTGCAAATACCTGGAATTGGCACATGATGTCTTTGTAAATTGCCTTCTGTTGCCAAAATATTCCACCTCACCTTCCACCAAAATATTCTGACTTTTGGAGGCACTGGTAGCCCCCACACTCGTTTCCATCTCTTATGTTTCTCCTCCATACTCGACGTTGATGCTTTATTTGCATTGATTGCCGTTGCTCGAATGCTTTGCCAATATCCTGTTTTAACTGAGTAGCATCCTTTTTTCTCCAATTTCCAAAATTGCGAATCATTTACGTTAGAGCCCCCTATCGGAGTGCTTAGGATGGCCTGTTCCTCCAATGGCAAGAACGCTTGATGTATCAGTTCCCTGTTCCACATTCCGTTATCATTGATGAACCTGCTCACCGGGGATCCACTAGCTTTCCTCGAAATGAGTCGTCCTCCATCCATCCCCGCCACCCACCTGTCCTTGAAGAGGTTTACTGACTCCCCATTGCCTATCCTCCATCTGAGCCCACTATCCAATAAATCCTTACTCCATTGAAGCGATCTCCATATGTAAGATGGGTTGTGTCCTACCTCTGCTTCCATTACTCCCACATGCTTGAAATATCTTGCCTTTAGCACCCTGCTCAATAGTGAATCCGGTTGCTCAATGATTCTCCATAGTTGTTTAGCCAAAAGTGCCTTATTGAATGCAACCATATCTCTAAAAGCCATGCCTCCCACTTCCTTCTGATCACAAAGAATTTCCCATTTCTTCCAGTGGAGTTTTCTCCCTTCTTTTTTGAGTCCCCACCAAAAATCCGCAATTATCCTCTCAATCTCGTGACAAATCGAAGCTGGTACACGGAAACACGCCATGGTGTATGTCGGTACTGCTTGTACAATTGCTTTTATTAAGACCTCCCTCCCTCCTTCCGAGAAGTCCTTCTCTTTCCAAGCCTCCACCTTTTTTTGCACTCTATCTCTCAAAAAACCAAATTGTACTCTCTTAGCTTTCATGGAGAAAGTTGGCAACCCCAGATATATCTCATGTCCATTGGTCATTCTGATTTGTAACGCCTTCCGCACTCCTTGAATATTCTGTCTTCTCGTATTTGGGCTAAAAGAGACTGCTGATTTTTCGTAGTTTACCTTCTGTCCGGATACTTGTTCATACCAGTTAAGCAAGCTTTTTACTTTAGCACTCTCCTTAGCCGATGCCTTAAAGAACAAAAGGCTGTCATCCGCGAAGAATAAATGTGTTACAGTCGGTGCCCCTCTTGCAATACTGATCCCCGTAATCCCTTTCTCTAATGCTTCTCTTCGGATTAAGGCCGACAGGCCTTGCGCGCACATAACAAAGAGAAACGGGGACAAGGGATCCCCTTGTCGCAAACCCCTCGTAGGCCTCATATCACCCACAATTCTGTTGTTTATTTTGAACGCATATCGAACTGTTGTGATGCATTGCCTAAGTAGCTGCACTACTTTTTCTTTGAATCCCAGCTTTACCAGAATAAGTTCCATGTATTTCCATTCCACTCTGTCGTACGCTTTACTCATGTCAAGCTTCAACGCTGCGTATCCCTCCTTACTTTTATTGTTTCTTAGCCAATGCATGCATTCGTACCCCAATATAACATTGTCTGAAATCAGCCTTCCCGGAGTGAAAGCGCTTTGGTTGTCATCCACAATTCCTCCCATTATCAACTTTAATCTATTTGTTATTGTTCGTGCCAGAATCCTATATGCCACATTGCTCAGACTTATTGGCCGAAAGTCCATGACCTTGCGGGGCTCCTTTTTCTTTGGAATAAGAGTAATCCATGTCTCATTTAGTTCCGACATGTCTCCCCCATTATTCAGCTTATCCAAAATTGCCCTTGTAACATCGTGGCCAACGTCTTCCCATGTTTGTTGATAAAATCCAGCTGATAGACCATCCGGTCTCGGAGCCTTTAACGGATTCAATTGGTAAACAGCCTTCTTGACCTCCTCTGCAGTGTAGGGTTTCTCCAGGTACTCATTCATTTGGGATGTAACTATAGTTTCTGTCGAATTGAGCATCTGTAATATCTCCTCCTCACATGGTTCCTGAGATGTGAAAATGTCGCCAAAGTATTCTTGAATGGCCATTGCAATACCTTCCTCCGATTCACACCAGACCCCTTCTTCATTCTCCACCCCTCTAATTGTATTTACCCATTGTCTTTGTGATGCCTTGCGATGGAATGTTTTGGTGTTTCTGTCTCCATCACTTAGCCAAGATACCCGAGCCCTTTGCTGCCAAATCATGTTCTCCTGAGATTGTAGTTTCTCCAGTTGAGTCTCTAGCTCTCTTACGTCATCCATCTCTACCTCTCCTTGCTCATTGCTCAATATTCTTTGTAATTCTCCTCTGCACCTTCTAATTTTGGTTTTAATGTCCCCTACTTTTACTTTTGCCCAACTTCCCAAAGTTTTCCCACATCCTTGAATCTGCTCCATAAGGCTCTGCTGTCCTTCCGCCCCCTTTTTCCACCCCTGCTGTACCACTTCTCTAAAATCGGCTTCTAATGTCCATGCTCGTTCAAAACGAAACAGCCTTGTGTTCATTCTTCTTTTGTTATCTGTTTCCTCATTCACAGCGAGCAATACCGGTCTGTGATCTGAGCCAAAGAAGTCCAAGTTCTTAGCCTCCCAACTCACCACTTCATCCATCCATTTTTCTGTTGCAAAGTATCTATCCAACTTCTCCCTTACTTGATGTATTCCTTTCCTCCTATTAAGCCAAGTAAAAAAAGGCCCCTTTGCTTCCAATTCCTTAAGTCCCAGGTCATCTATTACTTCTTGAAATTCCTTCATTTGCCTTAGAGGTCTCAAAGTATTGGTATCCCCCCCTTTTTTCTCATTCAAGAAAAGCAATTCATTGAAGTCTCCCCCCACCACCCAAGCATCAGTTCTCCCCCCATGAGAGTTCCTAATCTTTCTTAACAAATCCCATGAATGTTTACGTAAGTGTGTAACTGGGGACCCATAAAAACCAGTGAATCTCCATACTAGATCCTTATACTTAATCAAGCAATCAACATGGCCACAGGAATAAGAAAGCAAAGAGATATCCAATTTTTCATTACCAAAAAGCACCAAGCCTCCACTCTTACCCCTAGCATCACTACCAATACATAAATTAAAATTCAAAGACTTTTTCCAGCTATTACAAGTCCTCACAGGCACCTTGGTTTCAATTAAAAACAAAAGATCGGGACGGTGTGCATCAACTAGATGCTGCAGGTTTTGGAATGCACGCTTCCCTCCCAAGCCTCGTGCATTCCAGACAATGGCTATCATGGGCGACGGCGGGGCTGAGCCGAATCAGCCGCCGCCTCCAGGAACCACTGCTCCTGCTCCTCTTCACTCTTAGTTCTTTTTGTTTTAGTAGTTTCTCCTCCCCCACCTTTCTCTCCCCCTGTACGGTCCATTTCTCCTTTGTTCCCAGCTGCCGTCGCTCTCACCCTTTTCTTTGCCGGCTGGCTCGCTCCTTGAGTAAAATCCAACTGCTTACCAATGTTCACTGGTTCCTTCTGGCCTTCCTTTGGTGGTATGGCCATTGGCTGTTTTATGTTCATCACTTTCATATTCTCCTGGATTCCACTGCCCTCCCCTATTTGATTCTCGTTCATGACCACATTTAGGTCCACCCGCCCCATTTTGCCTATTCCACCTGCGTTCGAAGATCCTCCATAAGGAGGATAAGAGTTTAGGTATGCATAGTACCTCATTGTGTTGGACAAGCTAAATATTTCATCTTCGCTGTAGTTTGGCGGCTCAGTCAGGAACTGGTCTGTGTTGAATGTTGGTTGGTGACCCTCCCTCATTACCACTCCCCTCTCGCCCGTAGTGTCCCTGTTCGTCACTTGTTGTGGCTGTTGTGGTGGAGCCAATGCATGTTCCTTCATTATTCCTTTTCCTCTATCTCCATCTCCTCCCACCGTAGTTGTCTGTTGTCTCTTCCTCCCCACGCCTCTTTTCCTTGCCCACTCAAAGTCCTCCTGATTTGGGCTTTTCTGTCCTTCTGCTTTGAGCCATAGTGGATACTCCTTCTCCTTATCTTTGATCTGTCCCTCCTCAACAAACGTAGTAGGGCACTCCTTGTCCACATGTGTAATCCTCCCACATATTCCACAATATTCAACCAGTTTCTCATAGCGATACAGGACCATCTGGTTCCCTCCTTGAACTTTCATCGACGTACCTCTAGCTAGTGGTCTGGACATATCAATGATGACACGAACCCTTAAGCATCTCCCCCATGTAGCATCTCCACCTGGCTTTGCCACTTCCAGTACTTCCCCCAGCCGACTCCCCATCCTCTGCCCTATAACTGGATTCATGGAATTTAGAGGTAATCCATGAAGCTGCACCCAAAAGGGTGCTTGGTTGAACACCATAGTTGCTGGGCATTCCATCCCCGTCAGTCTCTTTAGGACCAGAGTGGTCCCGGTGAGGTTCCAAGGTTGTCGATATTGGGCCTTATTGCATTCCACCGCTTCCCCAAATTCGAACACGAACATTCCATCCCCCACTTGTGATACTGTCAAAGTACCCTCCAATCTCCATATTTTCTTAACCGCCACTCCCAGATCCACCGGGCCCATATTCTTCCTCACTGTATACCTCCCCAACAGCATATTTGTCGGATTTGATAGTTCTCCCTGCTCCACCTCGAACTCCTCCTCGTCCGCTTG
Source organism: Galeopsis tetrahit (assembly GCA_963675135.1). Classification (NCBI taxonomy): domain Eukaryota; kingdom Viridiplantae; phylum Streptophyta; class Magnoliopsida; order Lamiales; family Lamiaceae; genus Galeopsis; species Galeopsis tetrahit. The sequence continues at coordinate 65,043,508 of OY776124.1, read as the reverse complement.
TTCAATCGACACTTTGCTCATTCTTGCATTTAGGTTATCCGCCATTGCTCTCACTCTCAAGATCTCAAACACAACAGTACTTGTAGAATATAAAAACTTTGCTTCACAATGAAGTGAATATCGGGGCCCCAGAATCTGGGTTCTTATAGTCATCTTGCCTCGCCAAATCGCCAATCAAATGCGATATGGATCTTCAAAGCAGATTGTACTCGATGGGAATTTTTGAAACTCACCAAAAACCTGCATTCGCTTCCCTCGGCCACCGCAATACGGCTGAGTAATGATGAGAATTAATTTGGGCGTGGTAACCCTAATCTCTCGCTTTGGAGCGACTCTTCGAATCGCACACACTCTTTGGTGAAATCTCCCCTAGTCAGGCGCGTGAGGCGCGTACCAATTCATTCTAATGTCTTCTAAACACAAAATTTTCATAATTTGTATAGCAATCCGATAGTGACTGTATCCATGTGGTAAGCACATGTGCCAAAGAAAAGTCAATGCAATGGTGATTAGGTGAATTGAAGGATGCAGTTTGGAACATTGATGAATGAGTGAATTAATGCAAATTAATCATTCAAATAATTAAATAGTACTCCTAGGTGAGCTATCTTTCTAAAATATTGCATTTTAATACTGTATATTGGGCGTATCATCTTTTTCCGTAAAAGAACACATTTTTGTACTCCATAATTGAAAGGGACATAAGATAGCAATAAATTGTTGTATTATGGGTTGAGTATCCTTATACACTTATACTCATAAGTAAGGGGTATATTTTTTTACTTAAAAAAAAAAAAAGACAAAAACACCTTTTACTATATTCCCACTTAAAATTTGTTTAATTTTATATTTTATTTTGCTAAATATCACTAAAAAGTGAATATGTTAAACAATTACATTTGTATACTAAATATTGATGTTGAGTTCACTATAAAAACTTTGTGAACTAAATTCTTATTTTCTTTGCCTAAGGATAAATTTATTCCCTCTCATTTAAAATGTATGCTACTTTAGAGCAATGTATATATATTAACTAAAAATAAAAAATAATATTTAAATTACAAATAATGTAAACCGTGAAAACGACAATTAATTTGCTGAATAATTGGGGAGAATGGTTATAGTTAACACTTGCACATTTATTTAGCCATTAATATAAAGGGGTTGGAAATTTCCTTCCACAATTCCTACTCCACAAATTTTTGGGTTGGAATTGAAAATGATAATAACTAAAATCAAGCATAACTAGAAATATATAAAGGTGCAATTTCACATTCATTCTCGTTATTATTTGCACTAGCTAGCTAGCTAATTGAGTATTATTACTAATACATGTGTGAGATCACTGAGATGTCCATAATTCCTTTTTTTTTTTTTTTTTGATGTAGTAGAATTACAGATAGGGGTTAAATTACAAATCACTTGCCCTCACCTATCCAACCAGCAAATTCTATCAAGAGATCACAAATTCCAGACTCAATCGTGAGAGGGTGGAAGGATCAACAAACCGGCATACCTCGAAACTCCGCGATCTAAGAAGATAGCAACGGCCGTGCTACAAACCTCCCAAATCACATAAGTACGGACCCAAGGCCTACCAGCTCCAACACAGTGCCACCATGGGAAAACCCGAAAACGGGAAGAAAACCCATCATAACCAGCGGAAAAGGAAAATACCACGTTGGGTATAGGGAGAATACCGAAATCAGAAAATAGCGGTACAGGAAGAAGAAAAGAAAAAACTGATCCTAAAAACCCCAGATCTAAACAAAAAGCATCCATAATTCCTTATTACTATTGGTTGAAATTGCATAATTATGACTAATATATGTGTGGATGATAAAAATAAATAAATAAATTACATCATTTTTTTTTGTCACGTTATTCGATTCAAGGACCGTCGACTAATTTGGAGAACCAATTTCACGATCCACTCGTGGGGGCCCCATTTAAAATCAGAGTTGTGCACTCTGTTTGAACATGGTCTCATAAAAATTGAGACCTAGAGATAATTATACTTCTAATAATAAGGCTACACCACTGTGTCAACCCTTTAAATAAGACTTGTAACAGTGTAAGAACTGCAATGTGTCAAATGCATGGGTATTTGTGGAACGTCTAACAACTTTGATCCACATCAATAAATGCTACTATGTGTCATTGGGTGGTGTATTGTAAATTATTATCTCTAGTTGAATCTAATAATACTCTAAATAGATAATTTATGTTGCCTCGTGGGAGGGATTCTAAATAAAAAAATATTGATAAAAAAATATTTAGTTGAAATTATCCTAACTGTTCCAATTTCCAAATCCCAGTGTGGGGCTAAATTTAGAAAAATAGGGAGAAACCAAACTCAGCTTTTTCTTTTAAATTTCAAGAAATCAGAGATTGACTATTGACTTATCACTGCAACTATTTTTCTTTTTGAGAGAGAGATATTGCAGTGAGATTCTTCTCTCTTGCATAAATATTGGCTAGAAAAGAAAATATTCCATAAGAAGATGATCTTACATACTAGTTTAATGAAGAAGCAGCTCTACTTTTAATTCCTTCCTTCATCAGTAAACTCCAAACTCACATCCATCTTTTTTGTTTTGTTCAAACTCTCGATAATTTCAATGATTTTGTCCATTAGCTCTATGAATTTGTTACTATGATCACCTCAATGATACTCATTATCATCAAATTATTCTTCTACTTTTTTGATCAATTTTAATAAAAGTGACTTTTTTCCAGTACCTGTATGAACATCTGTTATCTATAAACGTACTGGTTGAATCTTGTCTGCTAATTAATAACCACTTTCTTTAAACAAATTCTTCTTCTGTTGTCTTTTTTTCAATTTCAATGATTTTATAGTATGATCATCAGTTGACTTACTGTTTATGAATGTACACAGGAGAGCACAAGGAAGAAGCAATTCCCTCTGTTTACTAATTATGACGTCATATATGCCATGGCTCACATCACTTGAATGCTCCCCTTCCATAGTTCATGAATCGAACTCAATTTCAGCTGTAATAAACTGGTTTGAATTCATAACTCTAGCACCATGTCCTCAAAGGCTTCTCTTTTCTGCAATCAATCTTGTTTTGCTGCTATTCCTCATAGTAACAGCTCTCAAAAGAGTATACTCTCGATTTCTTGATCGAAATTCGGGCTCCCCCTTGCTCGAAAAACCGCTTCTTGATGACAATAGTCCTAGTTTTAGAGTTACTCTATGGTTCAATGTCTCTTTTTTCATTGTACTTGTCTTAGCTTTAGCTCATTCTGTTCTCACCATATTGGTTTTGACTCAATGCATCAAGTTTGGGTGGAATTTGGTAGAGTTTTTGTTCAAGTTATTTCAAGCAATCACCAATGTGGTAGTTTTAGTCCTTTTGATACATGAGAAAAAATTTGGTGTCTTCTCCCATCCGTTCGCCCTGCGAACGTATTGGGCGTCGAGCTTCGTCCTCGTTTGCTTGTGTTCAGCTTCGGCTCTTACTCGTTTAGTCTCCGTTAGTGATCAAATTTTGAGAGTTGATGACATTTTCTCGTTGATAAGCTTCCCTCTCTACTTATTCCTATTCATCGTTTCGATAAGAGGATTAACGGGGATTGAAACAAGTACTGATGAAGTTGTTTCGAGACAAGAAACGAGTAATTTGAGTGGCTATGCTACGGCCTCGTTGTTTTCCAAAGCAGTGTATCAATGGATGAACCCGATCATGAAAAAGGGGTACGAGTCTCCTCTACAGATGGACGACGTCCCATGCCTTCCGCCTGATGATCAGGCGGAAGCCATGGCCCGTCGTTTTGAGCAGCATTGGTCTGAAACCACCAAGAACCCTGTTCGGACAATGCTGCTCCGAGGCTTCTGGAAGGATCTTGCAATCACGGGCTTTCTCGCGGTTGTTCGTATGGCGGTCATGTACGTTGGGCCCGTCTTAATCAAAAGCTTCGTCAGCTACACGGCCCGGGGAAGCAGCAATTACTCTGAAGGCATTCTTCTGATATCCATCCTGTTTTTTTCGAAAGTTGTTGAGGTCCTTAGTTCACATCAGTTCAATTTTCAGTCACAAAAACTTGGAATGCTTATCCGTTCGTCTTTGATCACCGCTCTGTATAAAAAGGGGCTACGACTGTCGTCCTCGTCTCGCCAGGCTCATGGACTAGGCCAGATTGTTAACTACATGGCTGTGGATTGCCAGCAGCTAGCCGACTTAGTGTACCAGTTACATACATTATGGATGATGCCTTTTGAAATCGGGATTGCTTTACTTTTGCTTTAAGCGTATCTAAAAGCTGCTGTTCTCGTTTCGTTAGCTGCAGTGATTGGGGTTATGATACTAACTCGTGTGATCACACAAAAGACCAACTTTTTTCAGCTGAATTTGATGATGGGGCGCGACGTGAGGATGAAGTTTACGACGGAGTTGCTTAATAATATGCGCGTGATTAAGTTTCAAGCGTGGGAGCAGCATTTCCACGACAAGATTCAATCGGCTCGTGATAAGGAGTTCGGTTGGCTGAGTAAGTTTATATACACACTGGGGGGAAACATAGTTTTGCTTTGGAGTATGCCGCTTGCTATAGCTGCCCTCACATTTGGAGTTGCAATGTGGATGGGGATTCCTCTTGATGCTGGGACTGTCTTCACAGCTACGTCGATTTTCAAGATCTTGCAAGAGCCGATTCAGAGCTTTCCGCAAACTCTTATTTCGGTTTCACAAGCTATCATATCGTTGGAGAGGTTGGATGCCTACTTGACGAGTCATGAGCTGGAGGAGAAGAATGTCGAGAGAGAATGTGATGAAGTGATTGCAGTTGAGGTGAGAGACGGGACGTTTGCGTGGGACGAGCAAGGCGAGGATAGAGTACTTGAGGACTTGAATTTTGAGGTGAAGAAAGGAGAGGTAGCTGCCATTGTTGGAACAGTTGGGTCCGGGAAATCGTCTTTACTAGCTTCGGTTTTAGGGGAGCTTCGTAAAATCTCTGGAAAGGTTAGAGTGTGTGGGAGTACTGCTTATGTAGCGCAAACATCGTGGATACAGAATGCAACAATCCGGGAAAACATCCTGTTTGGTTCACCAATGGAGAATGAAAGATACAAGAATGTAGTAAAGGTGTGTTGTTTAGAGAAAGATCTCGAGGTTATGGAGCATGGCGACCAGACGGAGATTGGGGAGCGCGGAATTAACCTTAGTGGTGGACAGAAGCAACGGATACAGCTTGCTAGAGCCGTCTATCAGGACTGCGATATCTACCTACTCGACGATATATTCAGTGCAGTCGATGCTCACACCGGGACTGAAATATTTAAGGTTCGTTTGTTCGTATTACCAATTAAACTCGTATATTTTCAGAAGTAATTGCATCAAGTTTTTTGCAGGAATGTGTAAGGGGAGCTTTGAAGGATAAAACGGTGCTACTTGTTACTCATCAAGTCGATTTCCTTCACAATGCAGATCTCATATTGGTAAGCATGACAATTTTTGCAGTAAAATCTGAACACTAAAAGAAAACTGATTTTTAGTTACAAAATCCTCTTATTACTGCTTCTTTAGCTAAAAGTCTGACAGGAAATTGAGAATTAATGACAGGACCTGTTACTAAAAGTCAATTCCTGTTATTAAAAGTTTTTAGTTAGAGAAGCTATAATGACAGGATTTCTGTCACTAAAAGTCAATTTTCTTATAGTGAAAGTAGGTATATAGATGCTTTTCATTATGTTGATACGATTATCCTCCTTTGATTGAGATGATTTCTGTAACCAGGTTATGCGGGAGGGGAAGATCGTGCAATCGGGGAAGTACGAAGAGTTAATTCGATCAGAGCTCGATTTTAGTGCTCTTGTAGCGGCTCACGAGGGCTCGATAGACCTAGTAGAAACGAACACCAACGGTCTTTCAACAAACGATAAACAAGAACCAGAATCATTACCTCGGATGGAGTCGAACAATAGTGAAGTTAACCACGAGCCAGGCCCGGATAAGGGTAGCTCGAAGCTCATTGAAGATGAAGAAAGGGAAACGGGTCGAGTCAGTCTAAATGTATACAAGCAATACTGCACCGAGGCGTGTGGATGGTGGGGAGTATCTGCAGTAGTGGTTACCTCTGTGTTATGGCAGGCTGTACAGATGTCAAGTGATTATTGGCTGGCGTACGAGACCTCAGACGAGCGCAACTACGCCCCGTCTCTGTTTATCAGCGTCTACTCGGGCATAGCCGTTGTTTCTTGCATTTTGTTAACTATGAGGTCGATGATTTTTGCGTTTTTGGGTCTGAAAACGGCTCGAGGCTTTTTTGATCAAATATTGAATAGCATTCTGCGTGCTCCGATGTCCTTCTTCGACACGACTCCATCGGGGAGAGTGTTGAGTCGAGCATCGTCTGATCTTGTCAACATTGATATCATGATTCCGTTGTTCATGAATATAGTCCTCAATATGTACTTTAGTCTGCTCAGCACATTGGTTATTACATGCCAATACGCCTGGCCGACGATTTTCGTGTTGATCCCGCTTATCTGGATCAACATCTGGTACCAGGTAACCATTGTCTCTTAACTTTTAGTGACAAAAATCTTGTCATTATAGCTTATCTAACTAAAAACCTTTAATGACAGAAATTGACTTTTAGTGACAGCTCTGTCATTAATTCTCAATTTTCTGTCACTACAGACCTTTAGCTAGAACACGGTTTCAATTTTTAAACTTGTGTCTTGAATCTTGATGATTGTGTGATGCATACAGAGGTATTTCATTGTGTCGTCTCGTGAGCTGACTCGTCTCGACCAAATCACCAAAGCTCCTATCATCCATCACTTCTCGGAAACAGTATCTGGTGCAATGACCATACGGGCCTTCAGAAAGCAGGACGAGTTTTTTCAGGGAAGTTTGGATATGGTGAACTCGAATCTGAGGATGAGTTTTCACAACTATGCGTCGAGTGAGTGGTTGGGTTTTCGAGTCGAGATGATTGGCAGTTTTCTCCTATGCATATCCACAGTTTTCATCATTTTCTTACCCAGCAGCATCATCAAACCAGGTATGTACTTTATATACAAAATTGAGGTTAAAAACGTCCTTCTTATGCAACTCGTTGTGTCGTGTCGTGTTGTGTTGTGTGTATGCAGAGTACGTCGGATTGTCTCTTTCGTACGGCCTTCCACTTAACTCCGTGCTGTACTACGCTGTCTACCTCGGCTGTATGCTCGAGAATAAAATGGTTTCAGTCGAGCGAATAAAGCAATTCATCAACATTCCATCGGAGGCGCCATGGAGAAAGGCCGACTCCCCTGCTTCTCCCGATTGGCCTAATCGTGGCGATATAAATATCCAAGACTTGAAGGTATTCGTCCTGTCTCTATTCATTATATAGACAAGCTTAACTGTTATTTAATGGTGTGTGATCTTGAGCAGGTGAGGTATCGACATAATACGCCTCTGGTGTTGAAAGGTGTGTCTCTACGCATCAGTGGAGGTGCAAAAATAGGCGTTGTTGGGCGAACGGGGAGTGGGAAGTCGACTTTAATCCAAGTGTTCTTTAGGCTTGTGGAGCCTTATGGTGGGACGATCATAATAGACGGGGTGGACATATGCAAGCTCGGTCTACATGATCTCAGGTCTCGTTTCGGGATCATACCTCAAGAGCCCGTCTTGTTTCAGGGGACTGTTAGAAGCAATATCGACCCTCTTGGCTTGTACTCAGACGACGAGATATGGAAGGTACGCATGAATTCTGTTAGGTTGTGTTTGGATAGGGGGATTTGATTTGATGAGGTATTTCAAATAAAATGATTTAAAAATAGATGGATTTCAAATGACATAATTTTAGCAGGATTTAATATCCTCTCAATTTTAACTAAAAAGTGTGAGAAAAAATCTAAGATGGTGGCTTGATTGATGCAATGGTTTGTGTATAGAGTCTTGAACGATGCCAACTTAAGGACGTCGTCCAAGCAAAACCCGAGAAGCTGGACTCCTCAGTGGTGGACTCGGGGGACAACTGGAGCGTGGGGCAACGACAGCTGCTATGCTTGGGACGCGTAATGCTGAAACGCAGCAAGATCTTGTTCATGGATGAAGCAACAGCTTCGGTTGATTCTCAGACAGATGCAGCCATTCAAAGAATCATTCGCCAAGAGTTCTCGTCTTGCACGGTTATCACAATCGCTCACAGAATCCCGACTGTGATTGAATGTGATCGCGTCTTGGTTATAGACGACGGTGAGTTCCCTCCTCGTATGGTATATTTACGTTGCATTGTCTCAAATGTGTGTTGATTTTGTTACAAACTAACTTTTGCATGAATGAATGACACACAGGATTGGCAAAGGAATTTGATAGTCCATCGAAGCTTCTGGAAGGGCCGTCGTTGTTTGGGGCATTGGTTCAAGAATATGCAAACAGATCTCATGGAATGTGAAGAAATGGCATATGTTTGATATATTCCAGAATTTTGTGTACACGCAATGAATGTAATAATAACTCTGATATTTCAATCAGATTTTTGAATCCAAATGCAAAGTTGGTTTTAAACTTCCATGATTATTTTTTTATTTGTTAAATTATGGGATTATAGCTAGGTGTTAGAACATGACTTTAAATTATTACCTCAAGTACAAATAAGCATTTTTTAAAATTATTTTTAGTTTCGTTAAAAAAAAAACAAACAAATTTTTTTTAGTGCATTTAAAGTTTAAACCCTTCAAATATTTTTACATGTTTAAATAAGCCTTTAAAAGTAGTTTGTGGTGCAAATATGAGCACAAAAAAGGTAAAAACTTGTGTGAGACCATCTGTAAGAAGGATTCATTTTAATCTATATTTTAAAATTTTGAGTAGGATAATCAATTTTTTTTTCAAATCTTTTGTTTGTAAAAAAAAAGTGATAGTGTTTAATTAAAAATTGATAATATTTTTAACAAAAGTCAATATCATTTTTTACTTAAACATTATCACTTTTTATATAAAGGTCAAGGAGACCCGTCTCACGGGACGGTCAAGACTAGCCCAAAAAAAAAAACACTTTGGATTAAAGATAGATTCCCTAATTTAAAGAAGAAACAAATATGATAAAAAAAAAAAAAATTACTACTTGTATTGAGTATAATATTTGTTGTTAAGAGGAAAAGAAAATAAGTAGGGAAATATGAAAAGGCACAACAAATTGTCCAGTGGGTATTTGGAAAGATGAGTAAAACCCTAAACAAAATTGGTTGTGAAATAGTTGAGCAAATTCTTATTCCATATACTACTATAATAGTTGCGATGAAATCGGGATTCCGAAGAGAAGTTGAGTCCAGGAGTACTAGTTAGGAGAATTGAAGTTGGTGCGATGGGGAAATTTGGTTTTTTCAACCGGCAGTATGAAAGAGTAGTGGACCTAATTGTTTTATCTGTCAAAAAACAAATTTATAACAAAAGGGAATACCCAAGACCATAATCTCATATTCTTGTTATGACATATTTTCTTGTATCAAACCTGTTTTATGTTATGTTTTCAAACTCCTTTTTTTTTTTCCTTCAAAAAAGTGATTCCGATTCACTTTGTAGAGTTTGCTGAGTTTTTAATATTCTCTTGTACACCAGAGAAGAGGTAGAAGGACAAACGTACAGGCTGCCCGACCTGAACACTTCTCCGCCTGGGTCGAAGAAGACGTTTTGGCTTGGTTAAGAAACTTGATGTGTAGCTGTTTTGGTTTGTTAACGAGACTAGACTCTATAATTTCTAATTTCCCTAGTCTTTATTAGTAGTATAACTCAAGATTATCTATACTCTTTCTCTCTCAGACTATTTATTATATGGATGAGATCTTTCACTTGTTTGAGAGCTTTAGTGTGTTTTTTAGTCCAACAAATCATGGGTTTTGGCACATGTATATATGAAAATTTAATTCGAATTTTACTTGATGAGTTTGTAAGTTTGTGGACCACTTTATGTTATTAAATAATGACAGAGTAAACAACAAGACTTTTCACATGAATGTACAAGTCTATTAATATAAGTCGTCAGTTTTGACTTATAAGTACTTAAATTAACAATGTAAAAAACGAGGTTGTTTAAATATTGTCAGGGTAAACAACTGTACTATGTTGTACATTATAGTTGTTCACGTGAATGTATAAATCTTCAATTTGACTTGTAAGTATTTAAAATAACAACGGGGCCGATATATAAACGTCATTTTGAATAGAAAATATGCATTTTAGTCATAGCAGATAATGATGAGGAGTTGTTTAATACTCCACTTCATTATTGTGACACTACTTAAATTTATTTCAAGTCTTCAAAAAAGTATGAACACCGAGATTGTTTGAAATTACTCTATAAAATATACAATTGTCTATTGCAAGATTAACTCTGCCATTTGAAATTACTTTTTCTTGTTTGTGAAATTTCAAAGAAAGCATGATATAGTCAACATCTGTTCAAACTGTTGGAGTAGCATGTAGACATTTTTTCAAAAACATAAGCAATCTCGCTTGTCTAGTTAACAGAATTTCGAAAAAATCAGGACAAATAATTGTGTCCAGACACATTTGTTAAATCTCAGAAATGACAAATCAAATGTACAATCTCCAATAATCAAAACATTCACGTAATTGTTCAAAGATCACGAGATTAGAAATGTACAGCCACTCCCACCACCCCAGACTGTGTAAGCAACACTTTCATATTCGCATTAGATTTGCGATAGTTGCAACACTGCTGCAGTTCCCACCAAACAAGACGAAACACATAGTGTATCAGTCAGTCTCAGCTTTACAATATTCTCTTATCACTTATCCAGTCACAAATTACAAACTTCACCAGGCAGGCAATTGATTGTATGTATACTTGAGAGAAAAAGTAAAGGATATAATTGGTACAATAAACAACAACATTATTATTGCATTGGCTTTTGTAACAGGTGTGTTGCTTTAGCGCGGTACCCTCTTTCGACTCAGTATTTCCTGCTCTCTCAACCGATGCTGAAACCTAGCGAGACGAGCTTGAAGGCTGACGAGGCTAGCTGCTTTGCGTGACAGCACAAAACTCAGTTGTGTCACGTAATTGTCAATATGGCTCCCTGGTTGATCCACTTCTGCCAATAGTTTCATTTCCTGCAAACAACGTAACATGTCACCTTTTCGATTACCAATGCTCAAAATATATATTTGGTTCCCTATACTTCCACATTTCTAAATATTACACTTAGGTATGCGACCTAATGTTTCCAAATAAAAGTACAAGGACCCAATTTATAGAAAATTTTGACGTATGGGGGACCAAAATATTTTTTTCCCTTTCTCCCAGTTAATACTCTTCCACAAGGCATTCTAGAAATGATATTTTGATCAGAAAAACAAGAATTTAAATTGATTCTTCAATCAAATGAAGGTTCATATAGGCGGCACCTGGTTCAAAATTTTCAATCAGAATGGAAATGATGGTAAAATTGTTAGTGTTTTGCTGTAATCTAAGGAATATATGGGGGAAAAAAATGATTGTTGGTTGAGGAATGATGGAATGATTGAGCAGAAATGATTAAAAAGGGGGAGGTAGTTAATCAAAATGGGGTAATGATTAACTTATTTTGAGTCTCATTACCTCATATGAAGGTGAATTGATCACCTTTTATTCTCATTAAGCACCACAATAACCCTATATTCATCATTATTCCCATTCCCATTCCCATTCAAGAATTTTGAACCAAGCACCCACATAAAAGTAAACAAGCACGAGGGGGAATCATTACCTCACGAACTATCTCCATAGTATCTTCAATTTCTTTTCGATGGGCAGCAATGAGGGCTTCTTCTTCCTACATAGACAAAAAAATCCATGTATTGATCGGCGTGCACTTTATTAAAAGAGTTTCATGGTAACAAACTGTGTTAATTATCGAGAAAAAAGTTTAAAACAAACCTCAAGTATCTCATTGATACTCCCATCAGGAGGGGGTTCAGGTTCATTTTGTCTAGCACCCGTAGTATTTGCATTAGAATTGCTTGCACTTTGCTGCTTATAACTACGAGGCGAACTATCAAAATTATTGAAGTCCTTCGTTGGCCGATTTCCCAGCTTCTCAAGCCTCTCTTCCCTGTAAGCTTTTTGTTTAGGTGGAGACACTTTTTGTACCTTCTCTTCTACATCATTTGAACTCTGTGCATATCCAAATGACGATGTTTTCTGACTTATCGAACCCTTAAAATAATTTTTTACATCTACTGCACTTTCCTCACGACCATTGAAGCTGAAACTGGAAGCCATACTAGGGGGTTGTTTGTCATCATCAGTAGAAAAATTGAAAGATGATGTTTCCTTATCTACCCTTCTACTTGTATCCACTACTTTAGATTCTTGATGTTGCTCATAAACATCTTCTGTCTCAGCAGGGATAGATGACGTGGCCGCTGCTGAAGATTCCCTGCCACTAGGTGGTAATGAACTAGCCTGATCCTTCTTTGGGTTACTACTTCTGGAAAGACTCTTAACCCTGTTAAATAAAGCCGTTTCTTAGCCTTAAGCTATGTGAGAAAACATGAAAGGTGATGTTGAGAAATAAAAATTAGCTTACCTATCAGCATATCTCAAAGTATTAAGAGTATGCTCACACGAGCCAGCATTTGGAGAAATGCAAGAGATCATAACAGTCCTTGAATTGCCCACAAAGGAGTCACGCAGAACCTCGGTAAGTTTGCTTCCGCGAAATGGAATGTGAATCTGGTCGTTGTCGAGAGCACGGATGCACTCCTTCAGTGCCAATAGACTTTTGTTGATTTCTGCCCCTTCAATTCTGTACAACAACAAAAAACATAAATATTACTACAAACCAAAATATACCCATTCAATCGAGCATAGAGAAACATTTCTTAATCTCTTGAAGAAATGGAGATGTGTAAAAAAAAAAGGAAATGAAAAAGTGAATAGATTACTTAAAGAGATTAAGACTCAATTCTGCCAGAGAAACATTTCTTCAGGAGAGACAAAATAACCTTTGTACTATTCCAAATGGTGTAAAAAAATAGCCAATTACTTGGCATCTTATATTACATAAATTCACAATTGTCATTTTTCATTAACTCATAAACCAAAAATAAGAATATCACAAACTTCAACACAATTGATGGTGTCTTAAAACAGGAGTGGTCAACAGATAATTGACTTAGGCATTTCTTGTAGAATTGTTATCAACTTAACACAATATCTTGCTTTAGGTATCAGCTAAGCACATCAGTTTTACGTTTATCCACTCCAATAACCATGCATATTTCATAGTTTGTTCAAATATAGGGGTTAAATAATGCTCACTATTTAACCATCACTACTGGTTGTAAAGGAGGGTCATTAAATGCACTTTAGTCTTTAGGTATCACAGATAAATGCATCAGTTTTTTGTTCAGTCACTAAAATAAAATGTGAAGGCTAAATAGTGCCACCATTCAACTATCAGCACCAGGGAAAAAGGAGGACTATTAAATGGAAAAGGAAGTATCATAGCTACACAAACATCTAATTAGAGAAAGCAAAATTAACTCAATATTCAAACTGATAGGTGAATGATTCATAGATCTAGCAACCAAAAGGTTGCATAAATATAACGTATGGATCAGCCAACACCAAACCCTTGCATTTGGATACCAGATATGCACACAATATGTGATTCTTCTATCATCTGACCGACATAAAAACATATAAATCTTTTGCAGAAACTTCAATGGTTTCCAGATAATTATGAACATGAATTACCTATAAATGAAACAATCAAAATGTAGAGCTATCAAATTTACTACACGCAGAACCTTAAACCATTCACTGAAGGAACACTAGAACAATGAAAAAAGAGAGAAATAACACAGGAGAAATATACACTTTGCCAGGCAAAAATCAAGGATAAAATGCAAAACAAAGAAGACATAGCCCGTAGGTAAAAACAGAATCAATACCGCGTTTGTCGATCATTATCTGTAGTGTCAGCACCCCTCTCACTACCAGCAAGATCAATAAAAGAAATCTTGCCAACAACCTTTCCGGCCCTGGATTCATTTACATCATTAGTATTCGCGTTCCTTCTAGATTCTTTCACCTCAGGGTGCTTCTTCACAACCAGTTGCAAGATGGCATGAGATCTTGAAGACTCCTCATTAGCACCAGTAGAACCGGTACTTCTAGCTGCATTTCCTCTCTCAATATATTCTTTCACAATACCCACATCTGAGACTTCAAACTCCTGCAGTCCAACAATGCAAACTTGTTGTCTGCCATCTTCTCTCATACATAATTTCCTGCATAAGAACTCAAACATTAAACGAAAACATGTGTGTGTGTTTATACAGGTTTCCATGTTAAATTTATTAATAGTTATAGCTGTATAAATGTTCCTTTTTAAAAGTCTATTAATAGTAATATCTTTCACGTATCCACTGATCAAATCTAGGATACAAGGAAGTAAGAGCAGAAAGAGTCATCTCTGGTTGTACCTAAAGTATAGCAGATGCAACTCATAACTTTAGTTGTTTTTAGTAATTAGTATGGTGATTTCCATTAGTGAACTTCAGTACAAGAAAAGGATGCTGAGTTAGAATATTAACTTCCTATCGCTCAGTAGATCAAATAGTTTTCCACCATATATCTCAAAGTAGCTCAGCCACAACTTGAATCTTTGATTACGATAAACTGGCTGACGCAGCAATCTGACAAGGTCTTCTGATGCTCTGAGAGGTAATGGCTGCATGGTGTAGGTTTTGCCACTTCCTGGAAAAACAGGGACAAGCGATTCAGTTAGCTAACAGAATTTTTAGAATCTAAATTATAGACGTAAAACAAGACTGATAGAAGAATACTCTGAGCTCAGTTTCTCAATGACATCAAAAAGTTGCACCCTCATTGTCTCAAACCTAAGATTTTTAGGAATATTCATCGAAACTAGTTCAGAAGTAACAAAATATTGCATTGTTTACTGTCCCTTTCTACCGCGAAAAGAATTCACGACCAGACTCCAAAGCTCTAAAATCCATAACTATGTTGAAGATATCACTTAGCAGAACAAAGTTTCACCTCCCAGGAATAAAATGTCCCGTGGGATTTTATTATTTCAAACCTTTTTGTCATCTTCATATACCTTCCAATCATCTCAAAAATCAAATTCAATAACTATTTACACACCAATAATAATAATGAATTACATATTTCATTCATTATCTAAACATATACGTATATGTTTTACAATCATTATCTTAATATCATAATAGATAAAAAATGCTACAAGAAGCTTGACACGACACCACTAACACACAAAATCCTATACGAAAAAGATACAATGGAAAGTTTCAGTTTGGAAATGGTTCAAGCAAGCGCATTCCGATGAAAAAAGTTACACCATCATTTCCGAAATCAATTAAATTTCTTTTTGTTTCCCAAATCAACTCCCAGAAAATATTCACCCAAACGTTTTATCCAAAACACCTTAGTACTAAATACAGCTTTACTGACTTGCAAAAATAGCTTACAGCTGAAAGTGTGTGAAACTTTGTACAATCAACAATTTTTAAATAGTTTAAAATAGGACTAGAGACATTTATGAAATCACCTTTTCATGTAACAAGACCTATTTCAGTCTGAAATATCTATACTGTCAACGACATTTAGTTTTTTACATAACATGTGCTAGGATTAACCATTCAGCTAGTTCTGCAACGACTCAAGAATAAAGCAATATATTTGTCACTGTGGAGATCAGAGATTAATGCAATTTATTATGGTATTATCAACCAAATAGTGTAATACACTCCGTCTGTTGTGACGACCAGTCACAAGCCTAGATAAAGGAATATTGTTGGTGCTATGTCAGGGACAGACTATCACTATAGCATCAAAATTATTTACATGGGTATTGTATCCACATAGCCAATCCCACAAGACAAAGGACATTGATGATTACCAACAACGTAGTAAAAACACAATGTGGCTGCATAAAAATATCTCTCCTGTGTCTTGCTTGAACTTTTAAATATATGAAAGTAGATCAGATATATCAACATATTCGTGGTGAGGGCCATGCACTATTGAGCCTATAACTTTCTACATCTGCACATCAGTAAGACTGTAAATCAATGACATAAAACCAAGAACAGAAAGAGATGCACACCTGTTTGACCATATGCAAAGCATGTTGCTTTAGTGCGTTGAAAGATGATGGGTATTATTGGTTCCACAGTATTGCGGTATACCTGCTTAGACATGCAACAAGAATCTTAGTGATTACATACTGACTCCCCATCCTAGGCCAACTCCAATCCCCATCTTTGGGACAGCAACCCACCCCCGAAAAAATGCCCAATGAAAATGGAAGGGAAAACTGCTAAGTCATTTTATACTGTACTAATGACTGAGGAAAAATATCAAAACAATTCTTGAAATTCAAAATTGAGAATAAACATGATATGCAGTGGATGTTAAGCACTCTTTTTACTTTTTAGCATGAATTTTTCATCGAAGAAGCTATTACCTCATCATTTGTAACTTGCTCATCTAGGACAGCATCAAAACAGAACTCGTGCTTCTCTACGTAGGCAGTCAGGTCAACCTATGGCACGATTCTCAAATGTCAGTTCCCATATCAGAAAAGTGTAATATAATAAGAGCAGGCACAAACTAATGAACTTCTAATGAAACAAGACAGTTCGAAGAATGTTGCAAGATCTTAAAATGCCTTTTCAGACCTTTAACTTGGGCTCATAGACTGTTAAATAGGCATCATCATACACAGACACAATATCTTCCTCCTTGCGCGACATTTCCTTCTTGTTTAGAGGCCTCTTGCGAACCTGAACACAAAAGAAAGATATACACTTAATTTCACCTTCATAGTTAATAAAGCTGCTACACCAAGTAATGCAATTTCATACCACAACTTTAATCTTAGCCACATTGTTTTCCCTTGTGCTATTATCTTTTTCATTAGCAGATGATCCAACAGGAGCTTCTGTATCTAATAGCCCTCTCTGCTGCTTGCTGGGAACCCCATCAAAGTCACTTTCAATGGCTTTGGTAACAGCAGGCATGAAAGGTGATGGCTCAAATGGCTCTGAGATAACATGCTGAAAATAAATAAAATTATTCATTTTAGCCTGGACGTTTCTAGTTCAACTAGAAGAATATATTTCTCAATGTCAATAGGGAGTATAGCATACATCAGATAAGAGCTCTGTATCATCCATTGAATGTAGATCCAAAAGTCCAGCTCCAAAATCCCCTCTAAACTCCGGAGAATAATATCCCTCTGATGGACCAAATGCACCCGGACTTTGGGCACTTGGGGTATAAGGTTCGGAAACAGTTTCACCATTAAAGTTGAGATTCCTCATTAATTTGAAAAGCCTCTGTTTCTCTTCAGCTGACTGTGGTCCATAGCCCTTCATATATCATCAGACTCTACCAATTAATCATGAATTCACAAAGCCAATGTACACAAAGTGCAATAAATAAACTATATATTTAGCATCCAAAAAGCATCCTTAATGAGATAAGAAGCCAAAAGTGATGTGTTTCCATAAAAACTGATATTCAATAGTCTGTGTATGCCTAATAAAGTTATACATTCTCGTCTAACATCCTGTAAAGGGCAATTCAAGCACACAGTGCCACCATAAAAACTGATATTCAATTGTCTGTGTATGCATAATAAAGTTATGCATTCTCTTCTAACATCCTATAAAGCAATTCAAGTGCACAGTGCCACCAATCCGAAGGAAAAGGATGGTCATTCGAGATTATAATTCTTGCAATACTCCCAATTCCAAAGAAAAAAGGGTATACACTTATGGCATACATATACTTCACTGATAAAGAAATAAAGTATTGAAGAAAGAAAGAAAGCAGGGTACAAAGACACATTCTTTTACCTGCATCAAGAGATTAGGGAGCAAACGATGATCCACTGCGTTGGACGCCATTGGGGAGGCCAGATGCTGCAATCCCGCAGATTGGAGCCACCGTGCCATCACGGCATCCCCTGCATCTCCGCCGGACACCCCGGGTCCCGCATTATCGTAGAGAGTGGTGGCCGCAGCGGCACTGCTCTGCTGCATCTGGCCACCCACGTGGCGCATCGCTCTCTTTTGCGGAGCCAATTTTCAAGATCTGCTTATCCACACTTTGAAAAAGAAAAACACAACAAAATTTCGGAAATTAATAATAGTC
Organism: Galeopsis tetrahit; assembly: GCA_963675135.1. NCBI lineage: Eukaryota > Viridiplantae > Streptophyta > Magnoliopsida > Lamiales > Lamiaceae > Galeopsis > Galeopsis tetrahit. Next base: position 65,025,331 of record OY776124.1, on the reverse strand, counting down.
GATAACCCCCAGAAATAATTAGATTCCTAGGAATTACGGTGTTCCAGGGATGAAATTAACATCGAATGAACAAAATAAGAAAATTTTAGAAATCATACAAAGAGGAGAAAATCGGAACCCAAAGCAACGCATCAACGTGTTTCCCACCAAGTAAAACCCGCAATCCAATCCAATCGAACCCCTCAAATTCCAGCGATAATTTGTAAATTCCCAGCGCCTATATAACCGATAATGAAGCCCTAGAAAAAAATCATCACCGAGGCAAGAAATGCATTTCAATTGAAAATTAACAGAAAATTCAAGCAACGAAATAGAAAAAGAAATCCATAACTTCTACCTCAATCAAAACAATCAACGTAAAATGCGGACAGATCTGAGAGTCTGAAAAGAAAAACTAATAAATTTAGTTTCGGCGAAAAATTCCCCAGATTTTTGTAGAGATTGCTTGAGAGAGTGGAACGGAGCGTCGGATGATGATTTTATATGTATATATGTCTGTTTCTACATCGCTGTGTATTTCTCTTTTTTGCTTTAACTTTGTTTGCAGAAATCATTTATCTTTTGCATTTGCATTTACAATTACAAATACAAATACACGTTATATACGTCTCACGATATTGGGTGGTGTAATTTTTCGAAATAACGTTTAACGATTAAACGGCTCAATTTGGCAGTTAATTATCGAGTTTCCTGATATTTTACTTTTCAAATTTCTGTTTTTTTTTTAAATCTACTTTTTTTAAACTGTTGAAATATTAGTAATTTGTTTGTGAATAAAGTAGGTGAAAATTTAAATGAATAAATGTACATAATTTCTTTTTTTAAAACACAAAAACAATAAAATAGAACCAGTAAAAATTGTGAATAATGAAATTAAATTGAACTAGTAAAAACTAAAATGAGAAGGAACAGAAATGTTGTCTAATTATTACATTTAATAATTACATTAAATTTAGTTAAATTGAACCTTTTCCACTAGTGGCCAAACCAATTAATTGCCGCTACTTATTTTTCAATTATTTTGTAGTTATAAATATTTTTAAGATTTTTTTTTAACCGGTCTTATATTACTCTCTATGTTCATTTAATTTGTCTTGAGAATAACTTTTGTTTCAAAATAATTACACACTAATTTTAAAAAATTAAATGTCATATTTTAATTTTGCACTTATACTTCTTTTTATGGTAGTTCACATTAAATTACCATGTAAGTATTCTAAAGAGTAAAAAAAAAGTCATATTACACCTATTATTTATTTTTATGTAATAATTTTCTTAATTTGAGTGCATGTTTTTAAACGACAATTAAAATAGTACCGAGAAAGTATTTTGTTTTAATACTTTTGTATATTCTAATCTAAGAAAATCATGTTTAATTGTCAACACTCTAAGATCACCAATTGTTACTCATTTGTATATTCTGATGGAGAAAGAAATTGTGCATTGAGTAAATTAGTGGGAAATCCAAGTAATACGTTGGATTTTTTTTATTTTATTTTTTTCAACAACAATACGTTGGATTTATGAAAATTTTATATTATTATTTTAAAGTACTCCTTTCTCCTTCTATAAATTTTTTATTTTTTCATTTTGATCCGTTCTTCTATAATCTTCTCGTACATTTTTATAAGGATGACCTAAGTTGACCGTTGACCATTAATTTATTTATTTTTTGTTACACTTTTCAATTATAATTGCTTACACTTTTTAATAAAATATTTTTAATTATATTTATTTACATTTTTTGGTAATGTTATATTTGATTTTTTTTCCCTTTTTTTTAATTAAATGACAAACGTTAGATTGAAGAAATTTGGTGTGTCATGTAAAGTGAAAGAAGGATTTAAAAGTAGATGTAAGACATTAAGAGACATAGTGTTTTTTTTATTTATTTTTTCAGTAGTATTGTATAAAATGTGCATTACTAGGTAAGATTTGAATCACTTATAATCATGGTGAATAGGAATATTCAATCATGCAAACTATTTGAACCAAATTGCATTAGGTTCATTATTATTGGCACCACCAAACTTCACTTTCCTTTGAGAAATGGTAACTTTTTTCCTAATCTTTTGACTTGGATAATTGGAAAACAAAGGTTTAGTGGTCCAATTTAAACTTCAGAAAATTTTCAAATTATTTAAGAACACTCATTAATCACATTAATTATAAAAGTTATTCTCACAATTACACATATCTTGTAAAAGGCTACAATTGACATCTAATTACACTATAAGAAAAAAAAAATCTTCATTTAGAAGTGGACATATGGGTTATCTCAGACTCAAAGATCTAGTAACCCACTACTTTAAACAAAAAGCACACTCCAACAATACATCTTTGGATACATCATTGTGTCCGATTTAAAGAACGACTAATTTGAAGTATCAATTTCACCGTTCACTTGTGGAGGTCTCATTTTAAGTTAAAGTTTTGCACTCTGTATGAATTTATCTCTTAGAAATTGTTTGAGGCTTCGAACCTGAGTTTAAAGAGGAGCCCACTTCAACTATACTAACAGATTTTTCTAAAACTGCAACATTGTAACTACTAGCTCATCAATAATTATTTGTGGCCAATCCTCGAGGTTATTTTAAGGGATTAAAGTTTTTTATTTCCATTAAGTTGGCCTCGTTTTGATTTTGGTCCACTTATTTTACACTTTTTAGTTTTGATCCTGTAAATTTGATTTTTTTTTTTAAATTGGTCCGTCGACCTGAAATAGCAGATAAACTAACAGGTCAATGCTGATGTGACGTGCAATTTAAGTTTTATTTTAATTTCCTTACCTAGGTGTCATGTATTTGTATATTTTGTTTGACATTTTTCTAGTTATGTGGATATTTGGGAATAAAACAACAAATAATAAAAATAATCTTTTCCTACCTATGTAGTTTTAAGTAACTAAAAAAAATTTAACTATGAGAAAAATAATGAATGGTCTATAAATTAATAAATAATTATATTATTATTTAAAAATATGTATTAAAATTTTAATATCAAACAAAAAAAATCTTTAACTACAAAATAAGTATTATCAAAGTATTTAGTTATTTTAAAATAATCAAACAAATAAAAAAATTATCTTTAAAATAATAAAAATTCTCAAGGTAAAAATATCTTATTTGAACTACCTTTTTTTCTTTTATTAAAACCTTAGTTATATTTTAATATTTAAATATTTTAAATAAATTAAAAAAAATTATTAAAACCTCAATTTACTGGAATATATTTTTTTAAAATTTTCTTCATAAATTAACATTTTAATATAATAAATATACCTATTAATTTTACTGGAATATAATTATTTATTAATTTATAGACTATTAATTACTTTTTTATAGTTAACTAAAGCTGCATAAGTTGGAAAAAAATATTGTTATTATTATTGTTTTATTTTCAAATATCCAGAAAATATCAAATAAAACATATGAAGACATGACAGTGAGTAAAGAAAATGAAAGTACGTAAATCTAAATTATATACCCCGTCAGCAATTAGTTTACCTGCTATTGTAGGTTAACATATCAATTTTAAAATTTATACAAACTTACAAGATTAAAATTAAAAAGTGTAAAACGACCCGATCAAAATCAAAATGAGATCAACTTAATGGACTAAAAAACTTTAATCATTTATTTTAATTTATAAATACATATAAATAATATTATTGCAATATTTTCACTTATATGGAATGATTTCATACCTAAACAATTTTATTACATATAATCTGAACTTATAATTTTATCTAAATTATATTTTAACCTGAAAAAAAAATAGCTCATTCATATATAAATTTATGTACAACTTCTCTTGAAGAAATGAGAGGTGGAGTCACATTTATAGGTAGGAGCATCTAGATAATTCCTCCTATTGGAACAACCTATAGTAATTGGATCAAGTTCATCATCATTATGCAAGAATTTAAATTTCGTTAGGATACTAATAAAAACAATATAGTATAAAACTTGAAATACGGATATAAATTTAGAGAAAATGTACAAGGTTAGAGATTGATTTAATATAAAAAAATTGAAATCGAAATTTTCGGCAGGACCTAAAATTCTAAACTTTTTTAGATAACCGAAAATTAACGTCTAATCTGTTCAATTTCAATTTTTTTTTTCATACTCCTAATTACGGTCCCTCCCCACAAGACTCCTAGGAAATTTAAATATGAGAATGAATAGTTAGAAGTTCTAAAAAAATTGCGAGTAGATTGGCAAAGGATTATATCTTATAAATAAACAAAATAATTAGTCTTTGAAAGGCCGGCTTATTTATTAACTAATTGCTTATTTTGCATAGTGCTTAGGCCGTTGGGCGGCGATTTAGGTGAACATGAATTAAAAATAATAAAATAAAAAGTTGTGGAGCCTCAGCCGACCAAGTCTGATTTGGGCTCATGTCTAGTAAGTTACCATAGTGCAACAACTTATACTATTGATTTTAACGTTATTTACATCAACATGTATAATTACCCTCAATAGTATAACTTCTTTTTGGATTGATGATGGTCGTTGAAGACATCCGGAAGCTGGCACGAGAGCTAAATAGTTTATCGTTCAATTTCGCTCGGCGAGAGGCGAATAAAGTGGCTCACTTCTTATCTCATTTCGAGAATAAATTAGAAATAGAGGAAATTTTAATTGAAGAAGTTTCTCAACATTGTATTTCGCTTGTTATCAACAATGAATGTAAGACGTGAGTCTACTATTTCCACATAATGACACTTTATTTTCCCGTCAACAAAAAAAAAGGTCCATTCTACTATTTTAATGAACGTTCCTCTATTTACATCTAGTTTTTTTAAAATAGGGGTGTCGGGAGTTTTTTTTTTTTTTTTTACAAATTTAACCTTTAAATAATAAGGATGAACAAATAAAAATGTCAACATACCTCGAGTTTGGAAGAGAGGGAGGAAGGAAGGATACATAAGTAAAATTTAAAATCAAAGCGACAAATAATATAAAATGGAAGGAGTAATAAATTTGTATGTAAAATGAATTTTAATTAAGTGTGTTTTAATTAATTATCAAAATATCACTAATTCTCTCACTCTTTTTTAAAATATTTTATACACATGAAATGAATATCTCTCACAAAAAATGACCTCACAAAAGTATTTACCATAGTGAAAACTATTCAACGGTCCCTTAAGATTTTTCTCCCTCAGTTTAAAAAATTATCTTTTTTTATCTTAAATTTTATTTCAAGAAGTTTATCGATTTAACTATATTTCTCTTTCTCTATAAATTATCTATATGTAAATCCTTATAGACTATAAGTTCTCATTTAATTTCATCTTTCTTTCTTAATAATTGAAGTGGTTATTATTTATTACCATTTTCTTTTATTTTTTCTACATCTTTAATGATAGTGGAGATTAAATTTATAAAAAGAATTATGTCCTGTATATAAACCGGAGATAGTATTTTATTAAATTATGGTCCCTGAAATTGATGATGAAGAACTAAGAGTTAGGGGAGCAGACAATCGCTTTCTAGTTTGAACAAGTTGCAGCTGATAATTACTCTCTCACAAAACACACACATTGGATTCTGCTGCAGCTGATTTGGACACATTCGTCCAAATTGTTTACAATCATTAATTTTTGGATTAATATTTAAAGCCTAGATATGATTTACTATAAGTTTTTTAATATATTTTCTGAATTTTTGTGGATTTTAGTCCCCATGGTATGGGTACTGGATTTACTGGACAATATTGGATAACTTTTTTTGTCTGATGATGATGGAGTATATAATTAGTTTTCGCTGTCTCATGTAATAAGTAATGGATTCAGAAATTGGGTTGCTCTTTATTCAAATATTTCATCCACTTATTTCACCTCATTCAAGCTTTGAAATTAAATAAAATGTTCTTTTTCTCAAAATATTTACCCTCGAGCTTTAACATGTTTCCACTTTCCAATCATTTTTTCTGTTCATTTTTTTTTACCTTTTTACTTTTACACTTTTCATTATATTTTTTAAGCATCTATCATCTCCGAATAAAAAGCTTAGAACATGGGGGAGCATAACTTTGTTATATTTATATAAAAAAAAAATGGTCCTGTAGGTACTATGATTACTTTTTAAACAATTAAGGGCTAATTAATTGCTGTATTTTATTGAATAATTTCAAACATAGGTGCAAATGAAGAGATTTTATATTTTTTTGGAAATTAATTTTTTTTTTATCTTTATTGAAATCAATATAAAATTTCATTTAAAAGTGTTCCTTCTTAATTTTTTATTTAAATATTAATAATTAAGAGCCTAAGAGTACAAATTGATCTAAATATTCCTACAATAAACACACTCAGCAATATATTGCACATTCAATTACAAGTTCATTTTGAAAAGACCGAATTTGCGGGTCATTTAAGTGGGTGTTTTCAAACACAATAAGATGCATTTTTTTTTCAAATAGAATCACTTCGAAAGTGTTTTCAAATACAACCAAGTGATTAAGTTACTTCTAATAGTTTCTATGTGATTCTCATCATTATAATAATCAATTTTACAATTTTACCTTCACAATTTAAATAATATTTCATCTTTACACATTACCTATCCAAATGTAATAAGGGTGTTTTTTGTAAATTTATAAAAAAAAATGGTTTGTTTTGTAAACATCACAACATATACACAATTGATTTAAAGTGTTTAATTTTAAAACACTATCAACTTTCAATTTTATTGCAAAAATCAATATTAATCACTTTGAATCAATCACTATGATTTGCAAACACACCCTAAGTAGGTTTTTGAGTCCGCGGGCAAAAACAAATGACGTGGATCTCATGTCCGTTCACAACTCCCGCGTATACAAAAAAAATGTGTATTTTACTACTTAACTAGTGCACGACCCGCTTACTACGCGGGAATTAAAAATAATTATGTATAATGCTTTTTTTTTTCATTACTTTTATTTAATTTTCACATTGATATCTACATAAATTTGGCTTTTTTAATAAAATATTACTCCAGTATTTTAAAAATAATTTAATAAAATATACGTCGTTTGAAGAATTTAATATATATGGTTTAAAAGATAATTAATTTAGGCGGCTCTAAATATTATTTAGAGATTTTTAATCACTTTTATTGATAGGTCGTATTTAAGGATGTATCATTTTTCGATGGCACCGTAACCTCTGGTTGTGAATTTATGACATTTATCTTTTCTTTCTTCGTTCTAATTCAAAACCGTTTTATTTTATCTTATTTTTACATATATATCACATTACAATATTATTATATTATTTAATTAATTAAAATAAATTATAAAAAAAAATTGTAATTTGACGTGTCAAGCTCCGGCAAGCCACGTCATCAATTGTTGACTGAAAAAAAAAAGTGTATCTAATTACAACATGATGTAAGGTTGGGATTTTCTACAAGAATTTTCTACAATAATCATAAAGGTCGTCATTAAATTGATACTAAGAATAAATGTGGTGTATTTATTTAGAATTAACTATTAAAAAAATATAACTATGTTATTATACTCCCTCCGTCCCACAAAGATCAACTGCTTTGGAATTTACACCAAATTTATAGAATATCAAGGATAAAATAGGCATATTAGTTAAATTTGACTACATTTATTGATTTTTCTTAATCTATGTGTAAAGTCAAATGTAGCTATCTTTGTGTGATGGAGGGAGTATTAAACAAATATTATTATATAAAATTATAGATTTTATATTAAAATTCGAATCAATGTATTTATGTTAGATCAATCTTTCAATAATATATTTGAAAATATATTTAAATCAATTTATTAATACTATTTTTATGAATTTTTTTTTAACAAAAGAATTAGGATTGGTCTTATAGAATGAATTCCTTATAAGGAATTGATTGAGTTGACTTGGTCAACCTAAACCCTAAGTATTCAAGAATATTGTGAAAAAAATTTATTATTATTATTATTTTTTTGTAATTTTTTTTTATTGGTAATTTTTTTTTCGAAATTGTGTGTCTTGAAAAGTGTAAGTCAATATTACTAAAAAGTGTAACACAATATTAATAAAAAGTGTAACACATTTTTTTATTAAAAAGTGTAAGTCACTATAATTGAAAAGTGTAACACAACTTTTAATAAAAAGTGTAAATCATTATAACTAGAAAGTGCAAGTTAGTATGTATAACTAGAAAATGCAACACAATATTATTAAAAAGTGCATGTCAATATACTTGAAAAGTGCAACACAATATTTTAATGAAAAGTGTAAATTATTATAACTAAAAAGTGTAACAAAAAAGATGTAACATAACATTACTAAAAAGTGTAAGTCACTATAACTGAACATATTGTTGAAAATTGTAAGTCACTACAACTGAAAAGTGCAACAAAATATGACTAAAAGGTGTAGCATAATATTACTAAAAAGTGTAAGTCAATATAACTAAAAAATATTGTTGAAAATTGTAAGTCACTACAACTGAAAAGTGCAACAAAATATATCTAAAATGTGTACGTAACATAACATCACTAACAAGTGTATGTCATTATAACTGCATATTGTTGGAAATTGTAAGTCACTACAACTGAAAAGTGCAACAAAATATGACTAAAAGGTGTAGCATAACATTACTAAAATGTGTAAGTCAATATAACTAAAAAATATTGTTGAAAATTGTAAGTCACTACAACTGAAAAGTGCAACAAAATATATCTAAAATGTGTAACATAACATCACTAACAGGTGTATGTCATTATAACTGAAATTATTATTGCAAAATAAGATGCTAAAAAATTGTAAAATGCATGTTACACTTTTCCTTATTTTCAACATGCACTTTTATAATAAAAAAAATATATGTAAAAATTGTTAAATGTGAGAGTTGAAAAGACCTCAACGTAAAATAAACTATTCACAACCATTTGAACTACATAAATTATCATACATGTTTTTTCGCGTATTTTATTTTTATTGTTAATCCTATCCACTTTTTAAAATGGACTCAATTCCTGGTAAGGAATTGAGTCTACATGAGACCTACCCAAAGAATTAATATAATAATTTATATACATGTAGGGGCCGCTTTTTTCTTTCTGTAAACTCTGTAAAAAAACCTGACATCTAAGGGTGCCATTAGCAAAAGTCTGCAAAATCCTGACATTTCAGTCTGTTTGAAGAAAGGGCGCCGTTTGTAAACGACGCTCTAATGTATTTTGTTAAACCACCTCCAAACGCATATATTTTATTAAATTATTTTTAAAATACTAATATTTTATTAAAAAAACCACATAAATTTACATTCAATTGATTTGTTTCACATTCAACTCCATTATAAAAAAAAATAACATTGTAGAACTTTACAAAAGTATGCCGGACAATGTTGTCCTAAACTCTTAAGTTTCGTACTAACAAAGTTGTGAATTATCCGAAAATAAAAGGTAATGTAAAAACTCTCAAAATGATTGGAGTAATTCCTCAAACAACAAATGCGTGGAGAAATATAAAATTACCCAATTCTTCCGTCAAAAAGAGAAATGAAGAATAATATAGAACGAGATGAAATTGTAGAAACACAAAATGACAATAAAATAGAAAAATAAGGAAAAGTGCAATTTTGAGAATTTGAGATCAAATAAAACTAAAATTTTCAAATCAAATAAAACTAAATTTTTTAAAATTAAGATGAATATTGAAACAAAAACTTTTAAAATTATGTAAATAAGCAATTTGCAATAGAGGCAACAAAAATTTTCAGAGTAATATAAGTCATTATGTAAAAGATTAAAAAAATTGTACAATAAAAACGTAAAAAATAAAATAAAACGGAAAGATTTGAAGATAAAATAGAGGCCATTATGTAAAAGATTAAAAAAAATGTAAAATAAAAACGTAAAAAATAAAATAAAATGAAAAAATCTGAAGAGAAAGAGAAGAATAATAGAAAATGAGATAAATTGCAGAAAAATAAAATGACAGTAAAATAGAAAGGGTGATGCTAAACATACAGAATTTGTATGTACAGACAGGGGCATTTTCGTCCATTTTTTGTTTAAGTTGCGCTAGAATGTCTAATATACCCTTGATTCCAATATATTGTTTAACTATTATTTTTGAATAAAATATTAAATTCTGACACCCTTTTCTCTCTCTTCTTCTTTCTTCAAGGCAGGTAATAATTACACAATAAAACCATTTTCTCTCTCTCCCTTTGTTACCTTTTCTTCCTCTCTTTCTTCTTCCTCTCTCTCTTCTTCTTCCTCACTTTCTTATTCTTTCTTCTAACAAAGCTTCATCTTCTACATTGAAAAAAAAAAAAAAATCTTCTACCATAATGTTTAGTAGCACAAGCGTAAAAAAGGTTGAGAAATATTATGTAGTCTTCAAAGGCGTACGGGTCGGGATTTATGATAGTTGGAGTGAATGTGCTCCACATGTCCTTGGATTCAAAGGTTCAATGTACAAATCTTTTCGGAGTGAGAACGAGGCTATCGATGCATACACTACGTATTTTCAGGAGAAGTCGTGTGAAGATGATTCAAATTCGAATATTGGATTAAATCTGAAAGAGGATGAAACGAAGGAAGCCTCAAGTTCTTATCATCCGAAAAGAATTGGGAACGAAGTTATGCAATATTATCGGTCTTTATTCATTCTTCTTCCTGTATTTTTATTTTTTTGTTTTGTTTCTGGAATTGTAGGTGGTTTTGCAAGCTTATTTTTTTGGTGTTCATTCCACAATTGTAGCAAGTAATTATTTCGATCAATTTAGAGTTTATGTTTTGTAACAATTTATGTCATTGGTTTTATTTTCCTTACCAAGTTCAATTTGAGTTTGATTTGTTAGGATTCAATTTGTTTGAAATTTTTTAGGGTTTTAGGTATGATTTATATTGAGAAGAAAATTGGGGAAGATTTGTGTAGTACAACAATTTCGGCATTTCTTAGGAATTATGGTTTAATTTGATTTCACCTTTTTAATGTAGATAATTAGTAGGATGAATGGGTCCGTAATCCTCATCTTCCATTTCGAATTTTACAACTACCCTAATCCTCATCTTCCATTTCACCATTAGTTGAAATTTTACTAAGTTTTCTTCCATTTCACCATTAGTTGAAATTTTACTAAGTTAAGATACGTTTTTTTTGTTTGAGATGTTTTAGAGCTAATGGTGAAGGGTGAAGGGTGAATGGTGATGTTTAAAATTGATAATTTAGATAAGAATTTCGTTTTTTTTTTTCAGATTTTGTAGGATTTAGTTGCATTAATCTACCGTTTATATTGGATTGAAAATCTCCAGAATTTGAAGGTGCAATTCGTATGGGGTGTGGAAGAGAGGATGGTTAATTGACCAAGTATTGCAACCTTTTCGGATGGTTACTATCAAGGATTGATAAATACACCTCCCGGTTAGAACCAAATAAATTGGTAGATACACCACTGCCTTATTTAATTTAGGCAACCTTTTCGGATGGTTACTATCAAGTTTTGCCCTCTTTCAATTTTAATCATGATTCTGTCTTTACAATTCCACAGTTTCTAATATTTAATTTAGGCTATTTATTCCAATTAATGAGGGGTTGTTGTAAATATTAATTTTGTTTAGAATCCCTACTACACTAATCTCATCATACACCTCAATTAAAAGTTGTGGTGGTAGTAGGTTGCATTGATTTAATTAAAACTTCAACATTTATATTCGATTGGAAAATGGGGGAAGATTACATCCCATAAGTTAAAAACATAAAAAACATAAAAACCCATAGCTAAACACTTATACTCTTAAACACCTAAACACTGTTTTCTTGGCCACCTCCTTCCACGCTCTCTTCCATATCACCGTCATCACCACCAACGCCACCGCCAACGCCACCGCCACCTCCATTGCCACTTGTCGAATCTTCTTTGTCTCGAACTGTTGAATCAGAGAGAACAATGACTGGAATTTCCTTGACCCTATGTGCCTCAACAAAGAACTCGTAAATTTTATGTAAAGGATCATCCTCCAGGATCACGTCGCTTAACGAATGTGGTGTGCAATGGACCAACAACCTTTTCATGAAAGTCTTCATCTCTTCCTTCAACTCCTCATTCTGCCTTTTGGTATACTCGTACATAGACATTAGACCCTTTGGTGAGGAGGGCACGAACTCAGTGAATCTGGCCGACTTGGATGGGGTTCTTGCCATTTCGGATTTTTGTGTGTTTAGGGTTTGGGTATAGTGTTTAGGGTTTACAAGTCTGGGGGTATTTATAATGCCATCTTTAAGAACTTTTGCAACCTTTGCACTCCCCCATAAAGGTCATCATTACATTATGTCCATCTTTTTGTTGGATATACGCAACATCCCCTTTGCCATACACACTCGTTGCAGCCCCCCAAAAAAATAATTATTACCCCCCAAATTTAATTAAAAAATAGAATTAAAGATTTGAAAAAATTACTTCACCTAATATAAACACATCCGATTGGCTTATACAAATTAAATTAGAATTGTTACAAATTAAGTCTTATTTACTTAAATTAAATTGAACCTAGAATTGTTATAGAATCGTTACAAATTTAAGTCTTATTTACTTAAATTAAAGGGTAAATTAAATTGAACCTAGAAATGATATAAATTAAGTATCATTTACTTAAATTAAATTGAACCTAGAATCTTTGCACAAATTAAGTTATAGTTACATTAGATTAAATTCGAATTACATATGGTGATATATGGAGAAATAATTAAATTTTTATAAGGATTCGAAATTAAAGATACGTAAAATTAAACACTGATTAGCTTGTTAAAATTTATTTTTGATCCACCAAATTAAAGATACGTAATTTTGTGTGTATAGAGCCAATTTTCACATAATTTTGTTGTTCAACAATTAATACGTTAATAAATTTCAAAACAAAGCAATTAAAAACATTACTAGGGTTAACATAAACACGCTAATTTAATTTATATGTCGGTTGATTGATTTGATAGATCCATTCAAAAACAAAAAAAAAACAACCGATCAAGGGGCTATATGCTAAAAAAATACCTAAAACATAAATTTAAAGAGTTCAAAACATAAACATAAACATAAAAAGTAAAACCTAAGAACATAAAAACATATAAACTAAAAACAGCAGCAACCCCCTTCAATGTCCAAAGAGAATCTGGTGATAAGCATCATATTCAGCAATAGCAATCTTTAGTTGCACCCTTGCCTCCACGAGTAGGGCTTCAGCATATTTCCGGTCTTCCTCGTCTCCCTCGTTCACCTCCTCCTCCAGGAACATTACCCTACTTTCCAATTGCTGGCGTGCATCCATCAGCGACCGAATCTTACCAAAGTTAGTCCACAGAAAACGTCGTTCAGCTGCATGCCTCGATCGCAACTCTTCCAAGGCCCGTTGGTTCTTCTCCAAAATTTCCATTAGTCCCTCGAATATATCCTACAGATAGCAAAAGAAAAAAAAAAGACATCAGACATTAGACCCCAGTTTTTCGAAAATGAGAAAAAACATGATTTTTTTGAAGAAAACCTACCTTTCCAGAAGGCATTTTTCGCAGATGACAATGGTGAGAGATGAGAGATGAGAGATGAGAGATGAGAGTATAATTTTTCATCTAAAAATGTCCCTATTTATACCAAGGGAAGGGGTAGGGTTGGGGTGGACACTTGGACTTGAAGGAGTGCGTTGGGGTGGACACGCGTTGGAAGTGAAAGGTTACAAAATTTTAATTCTGATTTTATTTCCTTTTATTTTTAATCAGTGATTTAATGGATTTAGGGAATTTTAATTAGTGATTTTATTTTATTTTATTTTTTGTGGATTTAATTTAATAGTAATTTTAATTGTTGTAAATACTCCTGTAATGTAATAATTTTAATGGAAGTGAAAGGTTAAGACATATATCCGTGATTACTCGTTTCTCGACATATAGGGTTTAGGGTTTAAGATTTAGGGTTTAGAGATTGTCTGATTAACGTGCACACTAATAATTCACTAATAAAACAAACTTCAAATGTTTAAGTTATGTTCAATGTGGTACACTTATATCCGCGATTACTCGTTTCTCGACATATAGGGTTTAGGGTTCAGAGATTGTCTGATTAACGTGCACACTAATAATTCACTAATAAAACAAACTTCAAATGTTTAAGTTATGTTCGATGTGGTACACTTATATCCGCGATTACTCGTTTCTCGACATATAGGGTTTAGGGTTTAGGGTTTAGGGTAAAGTGTCCGATTACTCATTTCAACGTGCACACTTATAATTCACTCATAACTTAAACTTCAAATGTTTAAGTTATGTTCGATGTGGTACACTTATATCCGCGATTACTCGTTTCTCGACATATAGGGTTTAGGGTTTAGGGTTTAGGGTAAAGTGTCCGATTACTCATTTCAACGTGCACACTTATAATTCACTCATAACTTAAACTTCAAATGTTTAAGTTATGTTCGATGTGGTACACTTATATCCGCGATTACTCGTTTCTCGACATATAGGGTTTAGGGTAAAGTGTCTGATTACTCATTTCAACGTGCACACTTATAATTCACTCATAACTTAAACTTCAAATGTTTAAGTTATGTTCGATGTGGTACACTTATATCCGCGATTACTCGTTTCTCGACATATAGGGTTTAGGGTTTAGGGTTTAGGGTAAAGTGTCTGATTACTCATTTCAACGTGCACACTAATAATTCACTCATAACTTAAACTTCAAATGTTTAAGTTATGTTCGATGTGGTACACTTATATCCGCGATTACTCGTTTCTCGACATATAGGGTTTAGGGTAAAGTGTCTGATTACTCATTTCAACGTGCACACTAATAATTCACTCATAACTTAAACTTCAAATGTTTAAGTTATGTTCGATGTGGTACACTTATATCCGCGATTACTCGTTTCTCGACATATAGGGTTTAGGGTTTAGGGTTTAGGGTAAAGTGTCCGATTACTCATTTCAACGTGCACACTAATAATTCACTCATAACTTAAACTTCAAATGTTTAAGTTATGTTCAATGTGGTACACTTATATCCGCGATTACTCGTTTCTCGACATATAGGGTTTAGGGTAAAGTGTCCGATTACTCACTAATTTAATTTATTTTTTTAAATGTGCACTTGTAAATACTTAGGTGTCACTCACTCACTAATTTAATTTATTTTTTAAATGTGCACTTATAAATACTTAGGTCTCACTCACTAATTTAAATTGTGCTAATATTTTAGTGGTATGATTATTTAAAATATTTTAGTAAATACAGGTTAGGAAATTAATTAAATTACGGTAATTAAATTATCACTTGTAACTTAATACCCTCTAATACGCGTTAGGAAATTAATTAAATTAGGAAATCGGTATTTAGTCCCTAACTATACTAATCACCTTTTAATTAGGGCCTTTAATTATAATCCACAATCAAATACGCGTTGTAAATCACTCACTCCACGTTAAAGCTCCTTCTCCTTCTCTCCTCCAGAAGTAAACCCTCTTCAATACGTAATGAATGCACGCGTTTCTTGATGACGAAATTCACCATAATTAACCCCTACTTCCAAGACGCAATGATTACATATTATACCCTAAACCATGCACTGCAGGCTGTATTACGTGAAGGGACGGACACGATCAATTTATTCAAATTAAATCAGCGGTGGCGATGAAGTGGGGAAGATCAAGGAAGATAATCTGCTATTCTGCTTGATTCAATTTAAAAGTCAAACAAGGTGAACGACCTAGATCTTTTTTGCTGAAATTAATCAACGGCGGTGATTGAGCTTGGAGATGAATTAAGATCTGTCTACCGTCTATCGAATCCCTTCCATAAATGATGATTAGGATGTGATTTTTAAATCTAAATAAAATGCATTTAAATTGACGGTCAAGATCAGTTTATTTGAATTACATCAACGGTGATGAATTGTGGAGGATATTCATTTAATAAAACAAAAACATTAACTCCCCACTAACCATTGTCCACGTTCATCTTCCTTCTCCCAAACCATACACCTCTTCACCCCATTCGCATGCACCCCTTCCCCTTCCACATACACCCCTTCCCCTTTCGCAAAAACCCTAATTCCATCATACACCCCTTCCCCTTTCGCAAAAACCCTAATTCCATCATACACCTTATCTTGTGGCACACTTTTCTTCCCCAAATCCTACTTTCTCTCTCCTTTTTTTTCGAATTACAAACTCTTTCTCTCTCTCTCTCTCTCCCTTTTCGAATTGCAAACATGCCTACCACAAGATCAGCCGCAAGAAAAATACGATTCACCATCGGAAACAACCCTGAAGAGATCGAAAATGAAACTCGGCAGAATCCACAAAGGTTTTTTACAGTCAAGTGCAAGACAACCGAGTGCCACAATCGTTTGGTATTTTGTTTCCAATATGTAAATTCCTGCTATCTTTTTTGAAGGTTTATTTGACATCTGTTTTTTGCAGAACCTACCGAGGAATGTAATTGATCTGTTGGGGTACCAGGAGAAGATGATCACTGTTTGTGCTGGGTACTCTGGAATTGAGTTTGAGTGCAGGTACGAGTTTCATTGGGTTGACGCATGTCCAAGGGGAATTTGTCGATTGACCAGTGGTTGGACCTCGCTTGCGGATACGTTGAGAATTAGCCAAGGAGATACTCTTCACTTCGAGCGTGATGTCCAGGTTCCGTCCAAATTCTATGTGTCGGTCGTCAAACATGACAAAGCAATCAAGGTGGAGGACGAGGGTTGGATTTAAGGGTTTCGTAATGACTTTTGAATTCTGTGTTTATGTTTTGTGTTGACCTTTTGAATACTATGTTTGAATCGACGTTTATGTTTCAGCATTTTGGACTTAATGTGATTATGATAATGTTTCAGTATGTTAATGTATTAATTTTGATTATAATTATGTTTCAGTATGTTAATGTATGAATTTGGGTTAGGGTTTAGCTGGATTAAACTGTAAACATTAGACTGAAATAGCAATATGCATGAATTACACTGAAATAGCTGAATTAAAACCTAAAACTCCCTTCTGATTCTGATACATTTTGATCACTATTGTTGTCTTCTTGACTGTTGCATCCATTTCCCTTGCATCACGTTCACCCCTTCCCCTTCCCCTTCCTCTTCCCCTTCCCCTTCCTCTTCCTCTTCCCCTTCCCCTTCCCCTTGTAGCGGGTTCTGTACCGGGTTCACCCCTTCCCCCCTTCCTCTTCCTCGTCCACCACTTCCAGGTGGACGTCCACGTGGACGTCCAGTTCCACCCCTTCCACGTGTTTCCGAAGCTGCCCTGTATCGATTAATTCTTGGTCGTCCCACTGTTCTTGCAACATGGGGGTCTAGCAGTGGATTCCCCGCTGTTTCAGGACTTTGTGATCTCATTGAGGGACCACCACCATCATCATCATCATCGGTTGATGTTGTAGGAGGGTTCCAATTAAGCAGTGCATTTTTCATCTCCATACAACTATTTTCAACATACTCCAGCTTTGCATTGTTTCCCATGGCCAAATCCGCAGCCTGCTGGAACACTTTTTCAATTCCTTGTACTCATCAGTCATGTGGGGATAACCTCCTCCGACAAAAATATGGCAATGTCGTCGGTACACATCTTTTCTCCATCGGCGTAACAAATACCTTTCGTTCACACTTTGGATGTCCTTTTGTGACAACACCTTCATTATATGAGAGCAAATTATCCCCTTGAACTCAAACCTCCTGCAATTGCAATTGATGTATTCTCCCACTTCCCTCCACTCAACAGTATAAGTAAATTCCTTGACATAAAAATTGTTCACAATGCATCTTTCAAGAACCCTAATTTTTTCAACTCCAACATCATTCGAATCTTGAGCTCTCTCTTCGTCAGTTGGTTGAACAACATGACAATAAAGCGACCTTTGTATTTCTTCTTGAACACGTTTGAACATAGAATTCGTGTATGCCCGTTGAAATTGCTTCTCCCATGGAAACTGAGAAATGCAATTAATGACCTTGTTCTTCGATTGAAAGTCGGCTAGGAATTCCTTCTGAAACTTATTACCAATAGCAACATCGTATTGTTCCATGAACTGTTTGAGCGAGCTTCTAGAGTGAACAAAATCATCAAAATAAGCATGCATTCCCTCACTTCGTTGTGTCGATATCATTCCGGCCCAAAACGTGTGGTGCAAGTAAACTGGAACCCATTTCTCCCTTTCATTGTATAAACATATTAACCATTCATTATTCTCCAACCTGTATTTAACCAAGAACTCAGCCCATTTGCTCTTGAATATCTGAATGGTTAAGCTGTCGTACACGAGGCCTTTAAATTCAACGGTGCATGATTTAATATCATCAACCCATTTAAACTTTTCTCCGACTTTTGATAGAATATGTCATATGCAATACCGATGAATAGTGTTCGGCATCAACTCCCTTATGGCTATCTTAATGGTTTCAGCTTGGTCCGTAATTATGGCAGTAGGGTGAATGCCACCCATTGCTTCTAACCAATTCGAAAAAATCCATTTATACGTATCAGCCTTTTCATTGCTCACCAATGCACATCCTAGCAAGATCGAATGACCATGATGATTAACGCCAACAATGCTTGCAAATGGCATTTTGTACCTAATTTTCAAAAACAAAAAATGCACATAAAATTTATTAAACATGCACTCAAAACCTAAAACGAACCCTTAAAATTGATGAACAACACAACAAATCCTAAACCCTAATACTAAATATTAATGTAAGCATCCATAAATTAAAAAATTACGTAAAGCGGATGAACAACAAAAACCCTAAATAATTTTGTACCTATTCACGAGATAGGTTGTGTCTAAACTCACGACGTCGTGAAACTCTTCGTAAGCAGCTTTACTTCTAGGATGAAACCACAGAACATTGCGTAGCCTATTATCATCATCAATATCCATCAAATGAAAAAAACTGTTATCTCTCAGTTGAAGTTTAGCAAACATTTTGCGGATTGCTTCTGCGTCTCCATCACCTAATCTCAGTCTTCTTCGTTGTTCAATGAAATTTCTACAGTCCTTAGGGAGGCACCCTATATTTTCTGGTCCACCCGACTGAACTTCACATAACCTTACATTTTTGCATGTCCTTATTCCTGCGATATCATTTGCTTCTAATTGCCTCTTCATGTGGACACTCAAATGCCTATGAGCTGGCATTAATGGAGAAAAGACTGGATTAATTTCATGGTTGTGCTCATCCACCATTTTACTAACAATCCAAGTTCCATCCTCGAGTTTCTTCGCATTCAAACGAGCTTTGCAATCAATTTTTTTCGACGCTTTATTTGCCTTAGAAATCCCACCCTTATCACAAGCCATCAAAGCGTATTTTATTTGTGAATCATGCCTTTTCACCAAAGCCCGTTTGACAATGCTAAAGCCTTTTCTTCTCGCATGTTCCTGATAAGCCCTAAACAATGCATCAATGCTCCCAAAGATCGTTCCAGTTTCTACAACGATTTGCTCATTGCTAACTGTCGGAATAGGTGATTGAGTCGAGTGACTTTCAATATTCTCTTCGTCGTCGGAATCATCTCCAAAAAGTGATCGGAGCATTTCTGGATCAGCCATGTTAGAGTTGATTTTTTTTTGAACGGAATTAATGGTGAAGATGGAGAAGGAACATAATTAATGGTGAAGATGGAGAAGGAATAAACTTGAATTAATGGTTGCAACACAATTTAAGTTTCAAAATAGCTAGAGGTAATGATGTGTCATAATTATGGGTATTGGGGAAATTAATAAAACAACCGTTTACGTGTGTTAATGTGTTATTGCTTGCCTTGATTAGCGTAAATGTATAGAGATTAGCACGCGTGATGTATTTAATTAATAATTAGTCAGAATCTCTAATTAAGGGTATATTGGTAATTAAGTAATTAATAAAACATTAATTAAAGTAAATAAATGAATCTGTATATACAGATTCTGTATAGAGATCATTACCGAAATAGAAAAACTATAAAGAAGAGTTCAATTTTATGATTTTGAGAGCAAATGAAACTAATTTTTTTTAAAGTAAAATGAATATTAAATCAAAAACTTTTGAGATTGTGTAAAGACTACAATTATGTAAAGAAGGAGATGAGAGTAAACGAAAACTAAATGAAAGATTAAAAAAACTGTAAATAAAAACAGTGAGAAATAACCAACTCATCAAAATTCAGGATTTCAAAATAAAAAGATAAGAGAAAGCCACGTATTTAAATGATTGGAGCAATTTCTCAATTGTCCGAATTCTAATTAAATAAAGGTACCGTGAAAAAAAAATTAAAGAATCAATACCGCCAGCAACCTGAATTTCTATAACAGAGTCAAGCATATGGTGAAGTGAAAAAATAGAGGGGATCTGAAGAGAAATGAAGAATAATACTCCCTCCTATTCATTTTATAAGTCGTTTTGACTTTTCGTTTTCTTTGCAAAATATAAGTCGTTTTACAATGCAAATTAATTGCATTTATTCCAAATTTACCCTTAAGATCAATAAATATTTACACACATGTACTTTTTTTTAATGAAATTTACAAGCATTGTTTATAAGTAAAATGAGAAGTCAATTGTTTACTTAATATGGACAAAGTGGGATAGCTCAAGTGGTTAAGAGCACCACTACCTAGGCCTTAGGTCCTGGGTTCGAGTCATGGGGAAGGGGAAAAAGGGATGGGTATTTAACTTGTAATAAAAAAAAAAATTGTTTACTTAATATGTGTGTATGAGTTTATAAGAGTTTTTATCCAATTATACCATACCGAGTGAAAAATTGAGGATGTTAGAGTTTTTGTAGAGAAGGCTGCAAGAATGTACATGTACAATGAAGATAAATACGGAAATTTGCTACACAGGCTGAAATGTATATGAAAACAGAAGAAAACTAAATAAAAGATTTTAAAAAAACTGTCAAAAGCATTTAAAAAAAAAAGTCAAAATTAATCGACTCACCAAAATTGAGAATTTCAAAATAAAAAAAAAGAAATTTGCTACACAGGCTGAAATGTATATGAAAACAGAAGAAAACTAAATAAAAGATTTTAAAAAAACTGTCAAAAGCATTTTAAAAAAAAAGTCAAAATTAATCGACTCACCAAAATTGAGAATTTCAAAATAAAAAAAAGCCACGTAGTCAAAATGGAGACTGTGAAATATATGAATTAATGATTTTGAAAAAATAAAGTTAGAGTTTTTGTAGAGAAGGCTGCAAGAATGTACATGTACAATGAAGATAAATACGGAAATTTGCAACACAGGCTGAAATGTGTATGAAAACAGAAGAAAACTAAATAAAAGATTTTAAAAAAACTGTCAAAAGCATTTTAAAAAAAAATGTCAAAATTAATCGACTCACCAAAATTGAGAATTTCAAAATAAAATAAAGCCACGTAGTCAAAATGGAGACTGTGAAATATATGAATTAATGATTTTGAAAAAATAAAATAAAAAATTGTGGATTGTTTAAGCAGGTTTTCGGGTTGACAAGTAAAAACACGTGTATCTTATGTCCTAAAAGCCTATAGCTGGCGGGCGCATAAAACATACTCCCTACGTCTCACTATAAGTTTTCCACTTTCCTTTTTTGGATGTTCCACAATAAGTTTCTTATTCCATTTTTGTCAAATTATTTTCTCTCTCTCAGTCACATCATTTATATTTTTTCTATTATTTTATCATACTTCATCTCATATTAATCTATTATTTTCTCTCTCATCATCCCATTATTTGTACTACATATATTATTTTATCATATTTCTTAGAGATTATTCTCTAATAGAGTCACTTATATAGAACCTTAAGCAAGTATAAACTACCACTTTTAAAATTCTCTAATAGGGTCAAATTAGTGTAAAAAAACCTTAAATACCCTTAATATTCATATACCTCCTTAATTTCGATATTTAAACATTTAATTCAAATTTTAAATTCCTGAATATGGGCAGCCCATTAATTCCCCAATTATAGGGCATATTGAAGAAATTCTAGACTTTCCCAAAATCGAAATCTTAAAATTCATTTCAGCAAATCGTTCATCTGTAAGTATCTACCATTTTAAATTTCACCGTCTTTGTTGAATCGTCCCGTCCACATCATTTGAAATTGCTCTGATCGTCAACACTCTTCTAATCCAAAAAGTCTAAATTAGATTTTCGTATGTACAATGCAATCTTCGAATTTTTATATACTGATTAATTGTTTGTTAAATGCACAGACTGTCATATCGTGAAGTATTGAGATGGATTATAGTGTATTAGGTAAGGTTAATTTTAATGGAAAAAACAAGCTTATTCGAGTCAATGAATCGACATCCTTTGCAGATTTATTGGTTGAAATATCAGGTATGTCAACCCTTATTTCTCCCGTTAGCATATCTATAACTTACTCCGTTTCTTTTCCCAACAACTTCTCAATAGAGTCTGATTCTGACCTCACTCGTATAGTAGAGTTTTGTAAGGTTACATCCGAAAAGCTAGTTAACTTATTTGTGGTGATGAGTAACCAAGATATCGTAGTCACTGATCCGATTCAATCTTCAAATTCCAATGATAGTTTATTAATTGAACAACTCCATCTCAAAAAAAGGCCTCTGAAGAACACCCGTTCTCACACAATGCATATAGATATGAAATAAATTATGAATTTTAATATGAACAATGGACTGAATTTTTGTATGAAAAAATCGGCTATCATGAAATAATGAGTCGGAGAGTTTAAATACATTCATATAGTAAAAAAATGCATCATGATATACGAAAAATAATGCACTATGAAGATATATGTGCATTTGTAGAATGCATATGAATTAAAAGTTTGTTATGATGTAGAAAATGCATAATAAATTAGATCAGTATCACTGAAAAATTTAATATGAATAATGAAACGCAGACATAAAATAATAGTGCATAGGGAGCTATCCATGGCCCTGGATTAAAGTTAGAGTGCAAACATGCATTTGTTTAGATATTTTCCTTACCTCTTATCAGATGAATATACGCCGGAAAAAATAAGTAAAAGACACATGCAAGTGATCGGAATACCTTTTTGTTTGAATGAACTTTTTCGCCGAAAAAAATGGAGTTGATCTTCTTCAAATCTCTCGAACAAAATGCAAAATTTTTGGGAAAACAATCTTTTAGCTACACAAAGTCAGCTAATTAATTCGAATTGCCTTATTTTTAGGAATATTTGAATTAAGGAAGGTGATAGATTTTCGCTTTTTTCGAGAATATGCATTTATCAAAATTGATTTAATGTTAATATGTCTAATATTAATTAATTTGAAATTATTTAAATGGGAAAATGGCAACTTTGTCTTTTTAAGTATCAATTTGACTCTATTAGATAAAAAACAAGAATCTATTCTCTTAGATAAAAGTCTTAGTGAAATGACCTTATTAAGAATTTATCCTATTTCTTAATCTAAACACCCAAAAGAAGTGGAAAACTTATTTCGGGACGGAGGGAGTATAAAAAAATGTGTATTTTACAAGTTAATTTTGAAAATAAATTATTTGTGGGTTGTTTAAGCAGGTTTCCAGGTCAGCTTGTAAAACATGTGAATCTGCGTGCAAATAGAAATAAAAAAATGTTAATTGCAAAAAAAAATTACCACCTTAGATGTATTTATCAATTACAACACATATTTTTTTTCTTTGCAATTCAATACACCATCTTTTTATATTTTGTAATTTGATGCACACAAGTACGGAGCCACATAGGGCCCAGCAGGGGCAGTGGGCCCCCCACCAATTTTTTTTTATTATGTATATTTCTTTCGTTTTATAATTATTTGTATATTTTTTTTTATTTGAGACGTTTTAAAATTATTTGTACACTTATAATATGTAAATAATCTATAAAATTAATATTCTCACTGCATCATTTTATTTTTAAAATTGTCACTCATTTTAATCTACATTCTTCCCTACATCTCAATAAATTCTTTTTAACACCTCATTAAATTTCTTTTATACTTCACTAAATCACCAAAAATACTCATTTATTTGACCCCACAACTCACTAAATTTACATTTCTTAAAAATTGAACTTGTCAACATATTCAAGTCATTACGGGATGGAGGGGATATATTTTAAGTTATACATTTGTCTAATAATTTTAACACAGTTTCACCTATTATGAATCGGAACAATTAAAATTTATACTGAATTAAATATAATATTATTTTGTCTTTATAATAATGTAAATCGGGCCCCCCAATCGAAAATTTCTGGCTCCGTCACTGGATGCGCATATATTTTTTTCGGTCAAGTGGCACTGAAAAATGGCGAATTCACCATATTGTGCACGATTGGTTGAAAAAAAGACAATATAACATAGTAAAAAAATGTATTTGTGCGATTAGGGAAAAATAAGGCAACATAACAGAGAAAACAAAATTAAGACAGCGGATAAATAAATATATTCTGGTTAATGCACAACTTGTGTAATTAGGAAAAAAGAATGCAAAACTTGGTGATTAGAAAAAAAATGCAAAACAGAGAAATAAATATGATTATAAGAATGAAAAATTGTTTTGTAAAACCTTTTCATTGAATTTATTTTTTTATAAAATTATTTAGATATTACATTTGTGTAGTATATAAGAGAGTTTTGAGATGAAAAACATAAAACTAATACATATAAATCAAAGCGTAAAGATGGAGAAACGAAATCAAAAGAATTTTGACGAAAAAAATTTAATGGATTCGATGTCCAATTTATATAAAAACTATTTTAAAAAGTGCGCATTTTTTGTAAAAAGAAAAAAGGTTATTAGTTGGCCGAAAAATATATCGATGCAAAACATAAAAAGTGGTGTATCGAATTACAAAGAAAAAAATGGATATGTTGTAATTGATAAATACACGGAAGGTGTTTTTTTTTTTTTTGCAATTAAACCAAATCACATAACAAAATTGTGTTACTATAAGAATAAAAAAGTGTTAAAATATGAACTAGTAATACATTTATGTTTATATAGTAACACAACTTTAAGTAGTATGAAAAAAAAATCAATGTCTCAAAAAAAATTGAGGTGAAAATTGTAGAGTCTGAACACTAAAAAAGCATAACTTAAGAATGTGGGGAAGATTTGTCAAAAAAAAGACAAAAAAAAAAGGTGGGGAAGAAACAAGACTAAAAGGAACATGGAGGAATATGAAGAATCTAAGTAGCCTTTGGCGTGGGATGGTCTTCATGGGCGTGAGGATATAGGCAACGGTTGTGACTCCTGTGTGGCAGAAATCACGCTCTCACTCCTTTTATGCTTCAGATCAATTTCCTTTAGAATGACTCATATTATTGCACAAATTCTTAGGGAGTGTTTTGAAACACAACTAAATGCTTCTAAAATCACTTATTTTCAAAGCTGCCTCTCACAGCTTTTGAAAAAAAAAGTGATTCTGGAAGCCGTTTGTAGAGTTTCAAAACACCCACTTAATCTGTGCATAATATATTGAATACTTCTTTCGTCTTGCTTTAAACTTTATATTTGGAAGATGTTATAGATTTTAAGGAATAAGAAATATAGTATTTTATATAAAATTGTTGGTGAAAAAGGTAAGAAAAGTAAAAAGATAGAGTGAAAAAGTGTAAAAAAAGTAAAAAGATTGAGAGATAAATAAAAACTCCGGTGTGGATTTTGTGTAAAAGTATGGATAATTGATGATAGATGTGGAGCCACAACTTATCAAAAAAGAAAACGTAAAACTTTATAAGGGACACATAAAATGATAAAATGTAAAGTTCAAAGGGAATGAAGGGTGTATAAGTTTTTGTTAAATTCTACATATTAAGTAAAAACTAGTATTAGAAAAAAAAAAAAACTTACAAAAAAAGGTACTCCATATAATACAAATGTAGAGAAAAAAATGCTTCATGTAAGATAGATACACTTGACAACTACATGTAAATACATGATACCAATGACTTAGCACAGTGCTAAACATCCAGATTTTGAGGTAAAAGGCCATCCTTGAGATGTCCAAATTCAAATGGAAACATAAAAGGAAACTATTAATTTGGTTGTTACCAAATGTTTGAATAGTTGAATGTCTTTATTTTAAATATTGATCAAAGAGTTCTTGCAACACTATTTTGTGCAAAGTTTCAACTATGAGTCTATGATGTTGTACAATATCTAATTTATTTGGTCAATATATATTTTTGGGTGTGTTTAAAAAAAATATAAAAATAGAGATCTATCTTACAACTTAAATTCATGCCCGGACAATATCGATAGTGATATTTAACTATTTAAACAATTTTACTATGTTTTTGTTATTGTGTTCATGATATATTTTTTGTGACGAGAACAAAAATATGTGTTTTTAAATTTTCATCTTCTCCAAATGCTAAACCTATAAAAACCACACTGAAAAAGATCAGAACGGAGTATAATTTATCCATTACAAATCCTTCTATAGGTACAATAGATCTCATTATCGAAAGAAATGTACTTATTATTAACTAAAATACTGTATTTTAGTTGGGGGAAAAAAAGGTGTATAAAATACTACTACTATTTCCACTTCAAAGCCGACATTTTTGGTCCCATCACCGCCTTTAGTTAAAACCTCTTCCAACTAATGACTTAAAGTCTTAAACATAGATTATTTATTGTAACTCTAATGACATCTACAGTACTTTTGTATTCAATATCTTATCATATTAATATGTTTGAAACTTAGAAATATGTTTCTCTCTACGTTTAGGATCAAAATTTTCAAAGTATAAATAATTCTTAAAAAATCAATTTATAGCTCTAATTTTAATTGGAACCCCACTAGTAAATGATGAAATTAGTCTTCCAAATTAAACAGTGCTTGAACTAGATAACGAGACTTAAAAAAAATCTTAACATATTTAAATTAAGTGTGTAAAGTACTTAAACTTTTTTTTAAAAAATAATTATCCCACATAAAATAAATTGATAATTAACAAAGTATAGGAACATCACATAACTAGTACTATTACTTCGTTGAATAAAATTACGTTAAAATATATATCCTTAATTCATTTCATTTTCATACCCATCTCTAATATATTGATTGTAGATACAAAGTGAATTTATAATTTTCATAGAGTACTCTAAGACTTGCACTCTATATATTAATATATTTAGGTGGATAGTTTATTCCCCTCTAAAGAAATATACAAGTGATAAAGTAATTTGGATCATGAGGAATTTTGATTAAAAATCTCAACCTAGCTTTTTTTTTTTTTTTTTTAAGTATTTCGCTCATGTTATTAATAAGGGTCGTTTTAACCTATTATTTTATTTACAAATTATATGACGCTTTATATTTTTCTATATGTAAATTTATTGGGTTAGTCTTATATGAAATATTTTATACATGCAGTCACACTAATTTAATCAAGTCAAAACTCTAAGTCCATTTAGCCCAAAATTAAAGTCAAATTAAAATAATTTAAAAAAATTTGCGGGTCATAAGCCTGAATTCGGGTTGCCCAGAAAATTCGCGGATCGCAAACAGATGGTTTACTATATAACCAAAATATTGTTACTACAAGATCAAAAAATTACCACTACAAGACCAAAAATTTAATACTACATGTCAAAATATTCTGCAAATTCATCCAAAAAATTAACTGTCCAGAATATTTTTGGACATTTAGTAATACACTTTTGACCTTTTAGTGATAAAATTTTGGTCTTGTAATAACATTGTTTTAGTCATGTAGTAGCCGAATAAGTCAAAATTATTTTAGTAATTTTGCTTAAAAGAAATAATTGTTCAAAATATTTCTGGACTTGTAGTAATACACTTTTGGTCTTGTAGTGACAAAATTCATGTCATGTAGTAACATAGTTTTGGTCATTTAGTAAGATAATATTTTAGAACGAAAATAAATATTATTATTAAGGTTGACCCGCGTTGACTTGTATTTGACCTACGAATTTTGACCTAATTGGTCGCATGTATTCAATATTGCATATAACTTTTTTGCCAAATTTATTACTTTTATTTTTAATTTTCCCTTAAATTTCTGTAAAAACTTTGTGTTATTTTAATAAAATAGATAAATATTTATTCGGGATATAGAAAGAAATCAATTGATTTCTTGTGCATTACTTTAGAATAACACTTATTTTGAATAGTGGGTAGTATATATTTTTACAAATAATAAATTAATATTCTCTTCGTTTAAATTTTGTATTAATAATTTATTAATTTATACGATTTTAGGGAATATTAATTGTTTATATATATAATTATAAATAAAATAACTGTTTATGAATAAAGTGAATGATCAATCATTGTTAAAAAAAAAAAAAAGTAAAAGTTGATTGTGTGAAAAGCCAAAGGGATGAAGGATCGTGGCCACCTCAGATGCAGTCATTCATCAGCCTAGCTAATTCGTCATGCCTTTCAGTACACTTCTGATTTTTGAATTAAAAATCTTGCTTTAACTTAAAGTATCCAACAATTAAGAAATATACAAGATTTGAAATTAAAGTCCCTATTGATTATTATTATTGCTGAAAAGGCCTATTGATTATTATTATTGATATATAAAACTACACTTTAAAATATGTACTATAAGCATGATTTTTCTGCTTTTAAATGCTTGATATTGACCTCTAATTAATTATCTCATACTTGATGAGTAAATACCATTTTAAAATTAATGGTGTTGTACTAGGACATTTAACTTTATTTGATGTGGACTTGAAAACTTTACCATATCACATGGGATTCTAATCACCCTTAAATTTTTATTTTTATTTATGTTGAGTAAATGCCTAACTATTGTTTTAATTAGAGTTGCTAGGCTTTTCATTTCACCTTAAAAAGTGCATGACATAGAGCATAGTTTACCAAAACACAAATTCAAATTTTCATGTATATTTTTTTGCCCCAAGTAATTGTCTGGCTTGCGTAGGTATGTTTGTTTTGGGTTTGAATTACTAACTTTTAAAAATTGGTTTATAAAATATAGGATAATTTGAAATTCTAATAAATACTCCCTTCGTCTCGGCATAAACTTCTTATCTTTCTTTTTTCGTTCATTTCATTTTTTTATTAAATTACTCGCTTACACATTTTATTATATTATTTTCTCTTAACCATATCATTTTTAATATATCTACTTATTCTATTATATTTTTAATCTTTGTGTCCAAAAGATATGAGAAGTTTCTCCCAAGACGGAGGGAGAAATAAAACGTGTCTTTGTTTTGAACTGTTTTAGTGGAATAAATTTAATTTTATCTCAAATCAATGTGTAAGAGTGAATTGAAGTGTGCTATTAATTTACTATTGTTGAGTGTGATTGAATGATGTAAATTATGATTTAGGTATATTGAAATGTAAGGAGTGGTAATTGATTGTATTGTAAAGTGTGATAGTAATTTTATAATACGTTGTAACCACGGTTTTTTAAAATCAATCTTCAAAATTTCGAACTAAAACCAATTTTAAATTCAAAAACTCAAATCCTAATTTTTAAGAAATTTTTTCGATTCAAGGCCTGAAAGATGGGTCAACTATCGATTTAAGGTCTAAAAGAAAATTTCTATCGATATAAAAGGCTCGATTTATATAAAACTATCAATTAAAGGCTTAGATTTTAACACCGTTAACAATTAGTTATACAATACTAGCGTCCATGTAAGCGAAATGTTATCTTTCATACAATTTTTTTCATGACTAGATACATAATTTTATAAGGAAATTATTTTTGAGTCAGTATCAAAAAATAAAATAAGATTGAGTCACACTTGCATTCACATTCCATTAAATAAAATGTTAACATTGTTAAAATTCAAGCCTTCAATTGATAGTTTTATATAAATCGAGTCTTATATCGATAGAAATTTTCTTTTAGGCCTTAAATCGATAGTTGACTTATCTTTCAGGCCTTTGGATCGAAAAAAAATCCTAATTTTTAAAACCAAAACCAAACCTCACACTAGTGTTGCATGTTTCTCTTGTGTGATTAAAATTTGTTGCACGAGAGATAATTATGGATTAACGAGCGCGCGCAAAGGCCGGCTGAAAGAATTCGCGTGCGGGAATTGAAAATGGATTATACTACAACCATTTTATTAATTTATAATTGACATCGATCACTTAATTATTTTATTTATTCAGTAATAAACATAATATATTCCAATAATGACTATATATTATATCAAGTAATCAAGATTAAGAAACAACTTTTACAACATTATTTATTAACAAGTTTTCTCTTAATTGAGTTGCATAATTTAATATGTAATAATTAATAAAACAACCAAAACTAAAAGACCATTGCAAACATAAAATGTGTGAAATGATTTTACCAACTGAGACAACTATTGACAAATGACATACCAACACTGTAGCAATATGATCAAAGTCGTTCATTATTTTTTTCCCCTCCAAATAATCAACTTTTAATTTACAAATTTCTTCATTTCATTGAAAAAAAAAGAGAGCAAATAAAATAGAGAAGTGAACATTCTTCTTCATTAATATCATAGTCTATGCCATACAAATTCAATAAAAAAAAATATATGTAATCTTCAATCTTGAAATATTTTTTTTTTCTCTTTAAAGCATTATTAATATTGACATAAAAATAGATCTCGAATTTTTATTTTTTTTTAAAGATGAATATCCCAAGAAAAACAAAAAAAAAATTATTGTTCACCTACTAATTGTGTGACAACAGACACTAAATCATCATTCAAGAGGCAATTGTAAATAATTAAATTAGACTATCAATTTTCATCAAATGAATACATGTACGTGATATATGTTCATTTGAAACTTCAATTTTAAAAATCAACAAAATTGAACAACTTAATGATGAAGATATAAGACTGTCAAAAAAAAATGATGAAGATATAAGGGTAAAATTTGACTTCAAAAAATTTTGGGAGTAAAAATGAAGAATAATTGGGTTTTGAAAGAAAGACATTGAGAAGGCATCACAATCAAAATAAATTGATACAAAACTACAAATTGATATATATTCGAATCAACGTTTGTAGAAGTAAGAATGTTTGCGATTAAAAGGTTTGTGATTACAGTTAACAAAAACAAATTTAAAACAACAAAAAATCGTTAACAAATTAAATTCGTCAATGATACCAAATTTATGGAACTTTTTGACGAAAAATTCCCCTTATTGTAATATGATTTTCAACTATTTTATGAACTGTCCATTGTTGAAAAGTTTTAAATATACTTAATCGATTGGTAAACTATTGTACTATAATTATATTAAACTTAATTTTTCTGATTGTAGTTATCTTACATTAAAAAAAATTGATCAATGTTTTTTTCTATAAACTCGAGTTGTAAATTATAATGAAAGAGATGGAGTTCTAATGAAAAAAATATTAGAAGATTTGAAGTCATTATTTCAAAATAAACTCGTTCATACTTACTTTATTCTACTTTTATTTAGATTTATTTGCTCTGTATATATTCTATACTAGAAAACAACTTCTTAAATGTACACTCCGGAGGGAGTACGCATATCAAATGATGAAATATAGAAGAAGTGTTGACCCAGAACCCACAATTCTTATTGTACAATTTTATAGATTGAAATATTATTGTGGTAAGTAACTTCTAACAAAATAATATAATTTATATTCCTATTTTTTTCAACATATCTAATAATTTGTTGTTATATATTATCAGATACAGTGACAATAACTTCAACTCTCCATGCTATAAAGATTTTTAACGCTGGATACAGTGAAGTTGAAACATATAAAATGAGGTATGTATTATTTTCACATTCATTCTTAAACAGATAGTCTACCACCCAAATTTTTATCTTATACATTTAAAATGCAGAGTTCGGGATGATAATGTTCCTCTCAATGTTCTAAGTTCAACTTCTAAATCTTTCACAATCAAATATTCTGGTAGTCTATCCAAGAATAATGTTCCAATTTGAACAATACAACAAATTAAGAAAAATAATAATTTTTTATTGCATTTTTTTCTGTTCAGTTCTAAAAAGTTAGATTAATTATTATATTAATATATGATTAATATTAGTTTTTTTTTTTACTGTTGTGGCTGTAGGTTGATACATTTTAGGTGTTGGTCAGTATAGTATCTATTGAAACATTTGGAGATTGGTGGTACTTGACATGTCAAAAATACAAACACAAAGTCTAAAAGGCTAAACATGGATTCTTATGTTCCAGCTGTAACAAAATTGACTCAAGTGGAATTCCAAGGTTCTTATCACATTTTTATATATATATTTACTCAGATAGAATATATGTTAACTATGTAATATCAACTTAGGCAAATAATATATACTACAAGCAATATAATACATTCAAACTATGTAATATACAAATTAAGTACAAGATACAAGTTCGGGTTCAGGATGACACTGGCAACACTCTATTTCTATTATGGGATCAACGTTGTGTTCAATTGACTAGAAAGACATGACACAAGTTCTAGAAGAATATGAAGATGAAAATAACATACAATTTTCAAATGTTTTTACTAATATGCTTGATAAAAAAAATGTTTTTCAACATATAGGTTAAGAAATACCAAATCAATGACTACAACGGGGCCTACAATGTTATGAAGTTAACCCAAGATAAATCGCTTACATTAAAATTTAGTTATGGACGTTGTAAAAGTCAGATAAATGATTTATAATTTACATACTTATTTCAATTATTCTTTTTAATAAGTTTGATATAATTGTTTTAGGAGTCTCTCTACATTTCTAAGTTGCATATTGAGGGAATGGAAAACATTTCTAAGTTGCATATTGAGGGAATGGAAAGTGAGAATGTGATATTACCTTTTGCATTAATAGATTTCTTAGAATACTTTATTTAAGACACTAAATAATGCAAACTGATTATTTTCATTCATGCAGTTTCTATTTAGCTCATTTTAGGGTGAGATATAACCAAATTAACAAACCAAGAAAACAAGTATTGTCATTTGTGAAACTATTGAAGAATCATGACTCAAGTGAAAATTAATGCATGAATTCTCTTCTACCACGTCTAATAAAAAGAAAGTGTTCATAAAGTAAGAGGAAGTCAAAGATTGTCTTAACTTAATTCACTTTTTTAGGCAACTCATCGTAGAAGTGCTTTGAAGTCCTTTTTAATTATTGATTGTGAGTAATTAAGTTAGTCTTGCTATGTGTGCGTTGTTGTTGGGTTTCCTTTTTTGTTAAGGATGTTTGGAGTGTTTTGGACCTATTGAACCACATGTGTAATTTCCTAGCAGGTTTAATTGTACCGTTGCCTACAAAAACTCTGTAATTTTTTTTTTTTAATTCAACTCAAATATTTCTTAACTAAACAACTTTTACTAAACATATATTAGTCATTGAAAATTAAATAAACAAATCACTTTAACCAAAACAAGACTTAATTTAAATGGTTACTTATAGAAATTTTGTAATTTTTATTTTTATTTCTGATTCGTGTCTACTAACTAAAAAACTTTTGTGTAACACGCAAGTTATCTTTTTGCCAATGAAATAATTACATCAATGTTAAGAAAAAAAAAATTAATATATACACTCTAATAATCATTCGTTGGCGCATCCCAAGCCCCGTTGCCGCCTTCCACTGTCGTTTCAATTTTGAGTAGGGCTGAAAATCAAACCAAGCTATTTGATACTCGATTCGAGATCGTTCGGTAAAAGTTCGTTTGAACTCGGTTCGAACATATATTTACGTTCGGTATGCATGGTCCAAATTAAAGCTCGGTTCGAGCTCGATAAGTAAAAAAAGATAAATTTAGTGTAAAAATGTCAAACTACTCGAGCTCGGTTCGTGTTCGGCTCGAATAAAGCTCGTTCAAGCTCGGCTCGTTTAATTATCAAACAAGCTCAAACATTAATTTCAAAGTTCGATAATATTTCAAACAAGCTTGAACAGTATCGCATTCGGCTCGGCTCGACTCATTTACAACCCTAATTTTGAGTTGAAAAAAACAGATCCGAAAAACCATGATTAATAGAGGATAATGATATGTTTTGATATTATTTGAATTAGTCTACATTGTATTCTTATCTGTTTGTTGTAATCCCTTAAATATCTCATGTACATACAACAATAAATAGTGCATTAATTCAATCACCTCAAAAACGGTGATCTTATATCAATTCTTATATGGTATCAGCCTCACTCACCTAAACCCTAAATCTTCACTTCACGCCTCACGCTACATATCTCTTTCCTCTCCTTGCCATTCACAAATGGCGGCTCCTGCATCCCCCTCCATTCCTTTGAACACTCTTGTTCACCTTCTCACAATTAAGCTATCCTCTTCCAATTATCTCTTATGGAAAAGTCAGGTCCTCCCTGTACTCACAAGTCACGATCTTGTATCCCACGTCAATGGTACTCTCGATCCTCCCCCTAAATCCATCACCAAGGATAATGCTTCTGTTCCAAATCCGGAATACTCAGTCTGGTTTGAGAAGGACCAGAAAATTCTCTCGCTTCTTCTGTCCTCCCTCTCTGAGGAGGCTATGTCTGAAATAATTGATTGCCCCTCCTCCAGGTCCGTCTGGGTTGCTTTGGAGGCGGCGTTCAACCATTCTTCTGTCTCTCGGGCGAATCAATTGCGAAATGAACTCATCGGCTTGAAGCGAGGATCAATGTCCGTAGAAGAATACAGTCGCAAGTTTCGCTCCCTTTGCGATCAACTCTCGTCAATCGGTCGTGCCGTTGGTGAGGACGACAAGGCTCACTGGTATCTCAGTGGTCTTGGATCTCAATTTGCTGGATTTTCGGATACTCGTATGTCCATGACTTCCATGCCCCAATTTCGTGATTTGATTCACCAGGCACTGAACTTCGAGCAATTCACCCGATCAATGGCTCCTCCGGCAGCCTCTGTTCCCGCGTTTGCTGTATCGCGGCCACCCTCTCGCCAATCTGTTCAAAATCGTCGTCATGGTAATTCTGGAATTTCTGTACACAGTAACAGCAGCCCCCATTCTGCCTCTCGTGGACAACAACATGCCTTTAATGGTCCCAAAAAGAGACCCTACACCCCCAATTGCCAAATTTGTCGAAAGCCTGGCCATTATGCAAACCGATGTCCCGAACGATACGCACCTCAGCCTCAGTCCACAGCGAATCTTGCTCAAGCCTTCGATGCACAGTGCTCAGTTTCTCAGCCGCAGATCTCAGATTGGTATCTTGACACCGGTGCCTCAGCTCATATGACACCACATGCTTCATCTATGGATACAGTTGAGTCCTACAATGGTAAGGATAGAGTGGTAGTTGCAAATGGTAAATCAATTCCTATTTCCCATATTGACTCTTGTACTGTGCGAAATAACATTAAATTATTGGATGTCCTGGTTGTTCCTCATCTTACTAAAAGTTTAATGTCGATTAGCAAAATTGACCTCTGATTATTCGGTTGATGTTCTGTTTACTAATACGTCGTTTGTGATTCAGAACCGCTTGACAAAGGAGCCTCTGGCTCGGGGCAAACGCAGTCAGGGTCTTTACATTTTGGAACAGGGTAAACCGGCATTGATTGCAGCTTTACATGCTGTCTCGAAGACAGCATCCTATGAACTTTGGCATCATAGATTAGGGCATGCTTCTATTTCAATTATTAATCTTTTGAAAAGATTAGGTTGTTTATCTGTTACTTCATTATTACCCAAACCAACTTTGTGTACTCCGTGTCAAATGGCCAAAAGTAAACATTTATCTTTCACTTTGAATGAAAAACGTGCTTCTAATGTTTTGGATTTAATTCATTGTGATTTGTGGGGACCGGCACCAGTTTGTTCGAATGATGGCTTCAAGTATTATGTTATTTTCGTTGATGATTTTTCTCGATTTACGTGGTTATATCCATTACATGCTAAGTCGGATTTTTATGAGATTTTAGTTCGATTTCACAAGTTCGTATGTACTCAGTTTTCGAGATCAGTGAAAGTATTTCAAAGTGATGGGGGCACAGAATTTGTCAATAATCGTGTTAAAGAATTTTTCCTTCTAAATGGTATTCATCATCGAACGTCTTGCCCATATACGCCTCAGCAGAATGGACGTGCTGAACGAAAACACAGACACATAACTGAGACCGGTCTTTCTCTAATGTTTAATGCTAAGGTTCCATCTTATTTTTGGCTTGATGCTTTCTCCACTGCAGTATACATCATAAATCGTCTGCCTACTCCGGTTCTTGGAAACAAGTCTCCATTTGAGTTATTGTTTGCCACCTTTCCGACTTATGCAAATTTTAAAATATTTGGTTGTCGGGTATTCCCATATCTTCGAGATTCTTCACCACACAAGCTTGCTCCTCGTAGTGTGCCGTGCATTTTTATGGGTTACAGTTCATCTCATAAGGGGTTTAGGTGTTACGATCCTATTGCTTCTCGTTTCTACACTACTCAGCATGCTCAATTTGATGAATCATTATTTCCATTCTCTAATGAGTCTGTTTCCACTAATACTAATGTATTGGATATTTGTTCTTTCTTGGAACCAAGTTCAGGTACTGTTCATTTTCAGCCTGCTATGGACTCTTCAAATCGGTCCAATTCTGCCAGGCCCACTCCATTATCTCAGGCCCCTTGCCAATTATGCCCTTCTGCCTCTGATTCGGCCCAGGCCCAACAACAACCTATTCCCCACATGCCTGAAGCACATCCGCCACCTATTGAACAACTTGCACCTGCTCAGGAACAACTCACGCAGCCTGCTCCCCCTTCACCCGAAGCTCGGCCCATTGGTTCAACCCACCCAATGACCACTCGAGCTCGTTCAGGAATTTTCAAACCACGACATGTTGCATCTATTGCCACTACTGCTCTCTTATCTGCTCTCTCGATCTCGGATGAACCGAAAGGTTTCAAATCTGCTCTCAAGCATCCACATTGGCTTGCTGCAATGCGTGTCGAGCTTGATGCTCTTCATGCTAATCATACTTGGGAATTGGTTCCGCGTCCCACATACACTAATATTGTTGGATCTAAATGGGTCTTTCGAACAAAATATCGCTCTGATGGCACTATTGAGCGCTACAAGGCCCGTTTAGTCGCTCAGGGGTTCTCCCAAATACCTGGTCTTGATTTTGCTCATACCTTCAGCCCTGTTGTAAAGGCTGCTACAGTACGTGTCATTCTTTCACTAGCAGTTCACAATGGTTGGTCTCTTCATCAGCTGGATGTTAACAATGCCTTTCTACATGGCATTTTAACAAAGCCCGTTTTTATGGCACAGCCTCCCGGCTTTGTCGATCCTCGGTTTCCGGATCATGTCTGTCGTCTCAAGAAAGCTCTATATGGTCTACGCCAAGCCCCTCTTGCTTGGTTTGTTCGTTTCAGCACTTTTTTACTCAGTTTGGGATTTCATCGAAGCCGTGCCGACACTTCCCTATTTTATTATGCTCGTGGTTCTGTCACCATTTATCTCCTGCTATATGTGGATGATATCATTGTTACCAGCAACGATTCTATCTTCCTTCGTCGTTTCATCACTCGGGTACACAAGGAATTTGCTGTGAAGGATTTGGGTCGCTTAAATTACTTTCTTGGTCTTGAAGTCACTCACTCTAGTAACGGGTTATTCTTAAGCCAGGCCAAGTATGCCCACGATATCCTCAAACGGGCTGAGATGTTAGAATCCAAACCTGTTTCGACGCCTCTAGTTGCCGGTGACTCCTTGGTGCGTCACGGTCCAAAGTTCTCGAATCCCACACTTTATCGGTCTCTCGTAGGCGCCTTACAATATCTTACCATCACTCGTCCTGATCTCTCGTATGCTGTGAATCATGTCAGTCAGTTCTTACAAGATCCTACCGACGATCACTTTTTGGCTGTGAAACGTATTCTTCGATGTGTCAAGGGCACTCTCAACTTCGACTTATCCTTCACTCGAAGTTCTGACACTTCCATTGTCGGTTATTCTGATGCCGACTGGGCTCGTTGCTTGGACACTCGACGATCTACTTATGGATATTCTATATTTTTGGGCAAAAATCTGGTATCTTGGAGCGCTAAAAAGCAACCCACTGTCTCTCGTTCTAGTTGTGAATCTGAATATAGGGCTCTTGCCAACACTTCTCAGGAGATTGTTTGGCTCACACATCTCCTCGAGGAATTGGGTGTCCTTCCCCCTTCTCGTCCCATCATTCTTTGTGATAACAAGAGTGCCTTATTTCTCAGTCAAAACCCAGTGGCTCACAAGCGGGCAAAGCACATCGACATTGATTACCACTTCGTTTGGGAATTGGTTTCCTCGGGCCGTCTTGACACTCGTTTTGTTCCCTCTCATCTTCAGGTTGCCGACATCTTCACGAAGAGTCTCCCTCGGCCTAACTTTGAACTGTTACGTTCCAAGCTCTGTGTTCAGCTTCATCCACACTATCGCTTGACGGGGGGTAATAGAGGATAATGATATGTTTTGATATTATTTGAATTAGTCTACTTTGTATTCTTATCTGTTTGTTGTAATCCCTTAAATATCTCATGTACATACAACAATAAATAGTGCATTAATTCAATCACCTCAAAAACGGTGATCTTATATCAATTCTTATAATGATCTCTAATGCTCCACGGTAAAAATAATTGTCGAAATTTTGGTCTTTTATCAAAATTTGTGGCATTTTTTAGTTTTGTTATTTTTTACGTATTTTTCAAGATTCAGTACGGTTTTTTATTGTTTTTTCGAAAATTGTTACTATTTTCGACACTAGTTGATCGAGAAAGAATCTAAAAAAAAAAGTTGAGTGGATGAGGAATATTCTTTTTGCAAAATTGATGAGTTATTGTTTTGTTTTGTTTGAAACATGACATAATGTGTTTGTTTTGAGTTATTCGCCGGTGAAAAGACACTAACAGAAGGTTAATCAAAGACATTGACGACGCCAAACTCATAGTGTTAAGGTGGGTGGTTGTCTTAGAAAGTGAATTTAATTATTTGAAAATAAGAAAAGGGTAGTTCAGACAAATTGATCAAAAGCAAAAATGGTGTACTGAATAATTCAGGGGGTAAAAATAATTGTGGCCTTATGATACTAGAGCCCATTGTTTTTTCCTTATAAATAATCATTGGGCTGGGGTATATACCCCTCCAGGTTTGTTAGATACACTACCCCCAAACTTTTAATAATAAAATAATCAAGTAAAATGTCCATGTTGCCCTTTGACTGAAATGGAGTCCGATAGATACACTCCCACAATTCCAATATTGGTACGAAATGAAAATAGGCGACCCTTTGCCTACTCCATCTTGTCACTTTTCTGGAAAACTCAAAAACTCAAAATCCAACCTCAAGCAAGGCAAAAAATCTCACGGGCAAGCTTCAGACGGCTTTTAGGGTGACGAAAATATCAAGAATGGTGCGAAAACGTGAAGGGCACAATACTCCAGTAAGTTTGTTTTTTCGTTTTTACAGTTTTGTAATGTATACATGCATGACTAGGTTTTCGATTTTTGTTAGTGTTTTAATGTTCGTAGTATATTTTGTGGTAGTTTAGGGGTTCTAATGTGATGAAAATGGTGTTTGGTTGTGTTCCCGCGTCAAAATATTTAAGTTTTCGAAGTTAACATTACCGATCCTGGTGTGTCGCTTGTAATAATTGTGGTCAACGGGAAGAAGTCGACCGGAAGGTTTCCCGTCGACACTGTGTAGTCGATTAAATAAGTATTGATGTTGTTGTTATAAATTTGTGGTCGACCGTATACAGTCGACTGTAATGATGTTGAGCGAGGGTAGAGTGTCGACTGGGTTGTTTGTGATCGACACTTATGTGTCGACTACCATTCAATTTTAAATTAAAATGTGTCCTTTTTTATCAGGATTTGGCGGACGATCCGGAATATTTTGAGGATACTGTTGTTGAGGATACTGTTGTTGAGGATAGTATTGAGAATACTGAAATTCAGTCATGGGAGGCAAAGATCCATGAAGATGAAGAATTTGGCCATTTTGATTTTGATTTTGAAGGTGGTCTTATTTCATTTGATGAAGAGGGCAGATGTGGTGAAGGTGGTGAAGAGGAGGTTCCATGTAATGATATGGTGATGGACTATACGGATGTCTTCACCAATGGAAATTACTTTGCTAGTCGGGAAGATTTGCAAGAGTGGGTCCGTCGTGTATCTATAGAAAACAACATGGTCATTGTTGTTAAGCGCTCCGATAACGGCTCTGGGAAGAAGAAGGCACATGTTTTGCTTGCATGTGAACGGGCTGGAGTATATCGTCAATTTAAGGGGAGGGACAGGAGTAAAATTGTTATTCACAAGGATTCAAAGGATTCGGATTTTGAGGACGAGCTAAACGACAAGAAGAAGCGGACAACCGGATCGAAGAAGTGTGGATGTCCGTTTTTATTGAAGGGCATCAAAATTTCAGAGGGGGAATGGAGGTTGGATGTGAAGTGTGGGCTTCATAATCATCCTGTGGCTTTGTATCTTGAGGGCCACTCTTATGCTGGGAGATTAACTCCCGAAGAAGAGCAAATTGTAATTGACATGTCTAAATGCAATGCTCCTCCGAAGGATGTATTGATGATGCTCAAGAAGAGGAATCCTGACAACCACTCGACACTCTGTTGGTGTATACTGTAAAGCAAACTTTTAGTGGGCTTTTGTGACGTATATTCGATTTCCTTTTATCTGAAATAAATGGTTTTTCACATTTTTGCATTCTTTGTGATTACTTGTATGTCTGCTTATCTTGCATTGTAGACGATGTGGTGGGTTTGTAGTCACACAGAAGATCACATTGTCAGTCCCTTGTAAGATATAAACAATATTCACAACTGAGATAGTTATGGACAAAACTATTGGTTTAAGTTGTAGTATAAACTTGTTAGTGGTTTGTCTTAGCCATTAGTTTATACTAGTGCGCTGAGGCGTATTGAATGGATCACAGATAAGACATGTTCTTCTGTTCTGACTGTTATGAAGAACTAGAGGTGTTGGTGACTTTTATGATTCTTAACCCTAAGTGTGATATTTAGATGTGTGGGGTGCTTGTTCACTACTTTGATGTATCATAGGTGAGAATCTTGGTAGATTCTTCACGCTCCGTATTTTGGGTAGTGGCATCGCTCGCATGATGTCTACTTATTGGCATTAGGGCACCGTGTCCTGTACATCCAAGCTGATGATGTCCCCTTGAGGAAACTCATAAAGGATTGTCGTATTAAACCCTGCAGGTGGATTTAATCCGTACGACAACAAGGTTGAGTGGTACTACTCAAGGAATTATAGAAATTAATTATTTAAAGAAGTCAGAAGCTTTAATAATTAATGGACGTGCGATATCTTAAACACGGGGAATTATAATGTCTAATAGAAGCCCTGATTCAGTTCGGGATAGGACGGGAGTGCAACATTAATTCTCTAGTGGAATGAATTAACGTTCTCGGGCCAAATTATATGTTCTGGGCTGAACATAAGAGTAGTTGGGCCTGTAAGAAGCCCAAACCCTATACCTTCTAATGGATCCCTAGTCTGGCCCATGAACTTATGGAGATTATAAATAGGAGCCTCAATTCAGTTTTGAAACCCTAGCACACACGAAATAGAGAAAAACGGCTAGGGTTTCAAGGAGACGAAATTGAGGCACCTTCTCCACGTTTGATAGCACGCCGTCCACCCGGTGTTCGAGCGAAGTTGGGAGACAGACTAGAAGATCTGCAGATTGGAATCAACGCCTCGCTCTTCAAGGGTAACAGATCTAAACTATGTTTTAGAAGCATGTTTAGGTTTTATTTATTTGTTTATACGTTTGGCATCCGACAACGATCCTGGTGACGGACCGCCTTCGCCGGCGTGTTCCAGCACACTCCGCACCATCTACAATGCCCGGAAAAAGTACAAGTTGACGGAGTATGCCGGACGAAGTCAACTACAACAATTAATGAGTCTGTTGATCGATAATCAATACTTCCATTGTCATAGAACTTGTTCAGAGACAAACACCTTGAAAGATCTGTTCTTTGCACATCCTATGGGGATTCAATTGTTTCGGGCATTTCCTAGTATTCTGATCATCGATTGCACGTATAAAACAAATAGGTACAAGATGCCTTATTTGGAGATGGTCGGATTCACACCAACAGGTATGTCATTTTCAGTTGCTTCTGTCTACCTTGACCATGAGAGAGAGGAGAACTACACATGGGCATTAGGTGTCCTTCGTGAAGTCTTGGACGATGCTTGCCTACCTAGAGTTGTACTTACGGATAGAGAGTTGGCACTGGTGAATGCTTTGGGTTCAATATTTCCACGAGCAACGCATTTCCTATGTTCGTGGCATATCGATAGGAATGTGTTGGCGAAGTGTAAGGGGAAGTTCTCTACGAAGGATGAGTGGAATAGATTCTATCAAGTTTCATGGAAGAACGTAATGAATGCATCGTCTTTGGAAGAATTTGAAGAGGTCTGTCGCTCTTTCCATGACGAGTATGCAGATGTCCCTATTCAAAGTGAAGCGTACGAGTATGTCATGAGGCAATGGGTTGATCCGTACAAAGAGAAATTTGTAGCAGCTTGGACAGATCAAGTGATGCATTTTGAGAACACAACAACTAACCGGTAAGTTTTAATATTTGTTAACACTTGTTTATAATTCAGTTGGTTGGTTGTTTCATATAGGTAAGTTTGGTTGTTTATATTTGTTAATAGCTGATGAAATATATTGGTTGGTTGGTTGGTTGGTTGTTGCATATAGGTTGGTTGGTTGTATTGTGGTTTTTAATCAATGGAAACAATGTGGCTGTGACACACAGTAGTGGACAGGAAACTTTGCAGTCGACACATAGTAGTCGACTGGATAGTTTACAGTCGGCATTCAGTAGTCGACGAGATTCAGTTTAGTCGACACATAGTAGTCGACCGAATGTGTAATGGCCGACTCTGTAATGTCGACTGACTGTGTAATCAGATTAGTTTTCTATGCCTTTTGAATTAACTTCTTTAGCTATATCTGTGGTTCTTTATGAATTTGATATATTCCATTACTTTCAGGGTTGAATCACACCATGCTTCTTTGAAGAGATCTCTTGGTACTAGCATGGGAAACTTTGAGGGATGTTGGACTAGCTCGGAGGCGCTGTATAATGCAAGCCACAATGCCATAAAAGCATCTTTTGAAAAGAGTGTCAACGTCGCTCTACACAAGTTCAAGTCAGTGTTGTGGAAAGATCTAAGAGGGGTTGTGTCTATCTATGCATTGGAGAAGATGTATAAGGAGATGACACGAATTGAAGCAGGGGAATCCAATTCACTCATTTGCAATCACTACTTGAGGAAAGTTTGTGGGTTACCATGTTCGCATGAGCTTGATGAATACCATCGACTTGGTAAACCCATACCACTTGATGCAATCGATAAGTTCTGGAGGAAATTAGACATGGAGCCCACGGTAAGAGACGTGAATGATGGTAAGGATGGTGTTGATGAAGACCTTGACACCCGTTTTGACGGTGTTATACAGTCCATGGTTGTTCGATATCATGGGGAAGAAGAAACAGCACGAAAGAGAGTCATGTTGAGGCAAGCAATAGAATGACACAATCCGGCCACCACTTCTGTACTTGAGCCCTCGCCAAAAAAGAACACTCGTGGTCGCCCGAAAGGGAAAGGGAAGGGGAAGTTCAAAGGGTCAAAGAAAAAGAACGAAAGTTCGACAAAGCGTGATCCCAGTGAGTTTGAGTATGTGGAGTCTATTCCCTTTCCTGATGAGGTTATTGATTTGACCACACAAAAGTCAAGCAACAAAAGAACAGCCCCTCTACGCCCGGTAATTTATGCATTAATTTTCATGTGTTTATATGTAAGTCAGTTTTTAATATGTAAGTCAGTTTTTAATCATTTTGTGTACAGGTTTATCGCAAGCGAACCCGATCCGTAAGAAAGACAGCTTTAGTAGACTTTTTTCCAGTACGATTCCAACCACATGTATTGGAGTGCAAAAATGTGGAATCTGACGGCCATTGTGGTTTCCGAGCCGTTGCATCCGCAATGGGCTTTGGTGATGAAAATTGGGTAAGAGTACGACAGAATATGATGACTGAGCTAAGCCACCATGTTCACTTGTACGAGGGAGCCTTCCGAGAGAATGGAGCCGTGGCCAGGATGTCGACTGCACTTAATTGTTTCACACCTACAGCCCCCGGAAATCGGTGGTTCCAATTGCCATATATGGGTTTTTTGGTTGCAAGTGTGTACAACGTCGCTCTTGTTACGTTAGGGGATGATTTGTCCCTTACATACTTGCCCCTGAGAACTCCTCCACCGGAGAATCCGAAGCTGATTTGCATTGGGCATGTGAATCGAAATCATTTCATACATGTAAGTTGGTTGTTAATAGTTTACGTTGGTTGTTATTTATTCTTTACGTTGGTTGTTAATAGTTTACGTTGGTTGTTATTTATTCTTTACGTTGGTTGTTGCATATAGGTAATTTTTCGTGATGGACGTCCACTGCCGCCGATTGCATCTGCATGGACGACCTACAAACTTTCAGCGGCTACTGGATGGAGGGATGCATATGAAAGTAACAAATTTAAGTAGATAGGCATGTTTGGTATTAGTTGTTTATTAAAACTTCATCTTTTGTATGATCGAAATGATCAAAATTTCATCTTTTGTATGATCGAAAAGATCAAAACCTCATCTTTTGTATGATCGAAAAGATCAAAACCTCATCTTTTGTATGATCGAAAAGATCAAAACTATAATCCTTTTGCCCTTATCATCTATTTGAATCATTTTGATATATTTGTGAGATTATTGTACATAGTTTTTTGTAACAGATCCGAAAATTTTGCAGGGTTCACGAAAATAAACCAACCAATCTGTAT
Organism: Galeopsis tetrahit; assembly: GCA_963675135.1. Classification (NCBI taxonomy): domain Eukaryota; kingdom Viridiplantae; phylum Streptophyta; class Magnoliopsida; order Lamiales; family Lamiaceae; genus Galeopsis; species Galeopsis tetrahit. The sequence continues at coordinate 64,980,520 of OY776124.1, read as the reverse complement.
AAATGATACATGACCCGATCGACTATTCACAGTCGATCGACATATATATATCGCCCATGTCTTCTTCGATCGACTTCTAATAGTCGACCATTTCACTTCAAATCGACATTTTACGGTCGATCGAACTATAAATGTCGATCATATCTATTACAGTCGACTACTCATAGGCGACCAAGTCACTTCAAATCGACATTATGTAGTCGATCGCCATATACAAGTCGATCATATATTCTGGTCGACTACTAATAGTCGACCATATCGATTTCACTCAGCATATACTGGTCGACCACCTGTATTTCTTAACCCTTAACACAACATATTTGCAACAAAAATTACAATCTATCAACAAAATAACAATCCTTAAACAAAATCACAATAATCCTATCACACAAAATAATAATTACAATCCATCAACAAAATAACAATCAAGTCACAAAAGTAGAATCCATCAAAATAATAATCCATCAAAATAACAATCCATCAACAAAATAACAACAATTTATGTTTTCCTCCCCCTTTTGGTGACTCTTCTTGAGGCTCTTCCTCGTCCTCTACCACTTTCAGCTCTTGAAGATGACGACGTTGTATGTTGTGGTAGTTGAAGTGTTCGACATGCTGCCTCCATTACATGCATTGCCTCATCCGTGGTGGGACCATCTCCGGACTTCCATCTGTCCACCAAATGAGCCATCATATTTTGAGCCACACTGATCATAATCCACGCATCATCGCTAATGGGTACTCGTTCATGTTCAGCCCGCGTACGTGTTGCAGGGTTTGATAGATACAGGTGCGTGTTTTGTTTGTACCATGTGAGATAGTCCGATGAACACTCCCATGGTAATCTAGCACGCTCACCAAGTCTTTCAGTAGTTAGTAGATGCGTATCCCACGCTCCGAAATAATCAGCTAGATGGCCCCACACAAGCTTTGTCTTTTGAGAGGTTTTGGCACTTCTCTGCGTACGAGCGACAAGAGGCTTCTCCGGTATAGTCTGCACATATCCGAACTGTCTAAGGACTCGGTCCGGCATGTACGGTTCCACAATGTCACCACACACTAAGCAACCATGGAAGTACGTCACATCATGACAAGGATACTCAATTCTAATCTTTGAGTACGGATTCCATGTAACCTAAGAATAATAATATTGATTAACTTCAAAATTCTATGTTAGACACATAAGAATACAACGGGAAAGGCGCTTACCTCGTACGGCTCTAGGGCATCCATACGGTCCCTATATGCTTGCACACGAGCAAGTGATGGACCAGAATGGCCCTCTGGTGCCCACCTCGCTGACAGTGGGAAGCCATTGTTGAAGTCCATGTTGTGTGGAGGTTTGATCAAAACAGAAAAATGCTCATAAATCCAAGCCTACAAAGAAAATTTGGTTTTTTAGTACATTACAAAATATTAAACAATGGAAGTTTAAGTGCACATACATACCTCCAACAAAGTTAAATAGCCAGATATCTGGGTTGTTTTATATTGTGATGCTAAACCCAACTGCCTATACAAATACGCTAACGTAGCCGCACCCCAAGCATACTCGTGAAACCTGTCCATATCCTCCAAATACTCCAGCCATGAGGTAGATACCCGAGTGCCAGTTTTATCAGCAAATATAGAGCACCCAAAAGTATATAATGCATAGGCCCGTGCAGCCATCAACACCTCACGAGTATTTTCAGAACTAGCCATATCCATGTAAGTCTCTCGCAACCATTCCAACTTCAACGCGTGCCCACGTGTACCACAAACTACCTGTTTTGCAACCATATCGTCTACACCCAAGATGGAGCTAACATCTTCAGCCCCGTGGATATGGTCTACACGAGACGACTGCACCGGTCGTCCTTCAACCGATAAACCGGCTATGCAAAATACGTCGTCAAGTGTGATGGTAATCTCACCAAATGGAAAGTGAAATGAGTTTGTCTCGGGATGCCATCGCTCGATAAAGGCTGTAATCAAGTTCTTGTTCACTGACCTATACGAGAAATTCCTTACTTGAAGAAGTCCAGATTTCTTAAAAAACCTCCTCCAACGGCGATGCTGTTGGGCATCGACATCCTCCACGATCGTCCATGCCATAAGCTTACTAATGTGGCTGTGACACTTAAGCACACCACGCTCCTCGCCCTTCCAAATATATTTTGCCACGTGAATGTCGAAAGAACTCAACAATGGAGGATTGGCCACATTCGTTTCAACATCCACATCAATCTGTCCTTCGTCCACATATTCTTCATCTAAGTTCTCTTCATCGTCCCACTCTTCACCACCGGATACAAAGTCATCGCTCGAATCGTCAACATTAGGGACAGCTTCTTGTTGCGGAGAAGGGGCAGCTTCTTCATGCTCAAGAGGGGTAGCTTGTTGTTGTTGTGGAATAGGGGCAGCTTCTTGTCCTTGTTGTGGAGGAGGGGGAGCTTCTTGTTCTTGTTGTTGTGGAGAAGGGGGATTTTGTTGTTGTTGTGGAGGAGGGGGAGCTTCTTGTTCTTGTTGTTGTGGACAATGGGGATTTTGTTGTTGTTGTGGAGGAGGGGGAGTTTGTTGTTGTTGTGGAGGAGGGGGATTTTGTTGTTGTTGTGGAGGAGGGGAAGTTTGTTGTTCTTGTGGAGGGTGGGGAGTTTCTTGTTGTGGAGGAGGGGGAGTTTCTTGTTGTTGTTGTGGAGGGGAAGTTTCTTGTTGTTGTTGTGGAGGAGGGGGAGTTTGTTCTTGTTGTGGAGGAGGGGCAACTTCTTCTGGTTTTTTGTGAAGCTCCTCGTTTTTCTTTCTATTAGACGTCGTTGGTCTAGTTCTCTTGTACACTGCAAAAAACATAAACATAATTCAAAATCTGAGAAATGCATCTGCAAAAAACATAAACATAAAGAGAAACTACCCTCCACAAATACGATCGACGACAAATAATCGATGAATGTACGTCCGGTCGACAGGAAAGAGTCGACCAAACCTCATTCGATCGATGGACCAGAGTCGGCGAGAAAAATTACAATCGAGCCTGGTCCGTCGATTTGTAGTCGATCCATTATTATTATGACAAAACCCAATATCATTCGCTTTGTAATTTTTACACCCCATACTAGTTTTCACCACAAATCCAAGAAACCACATACGAAATATAAACCCTAGTTTAACAAGAAACCACAAATCAAATTCTACAACAATCTTCGAATTTCTACTCAAATACAACACGAAATAAACTCATTAAGTGCAAAACAACTATGAAACACTTCATGCCCATACAGAAAAATGCAAAAAAAATACAAAAAACTTCATTCTTGTAAAAAAACAAAAAAATTCAAAAACATCTACGCAACGTACGTTTAGCATTCGGGGGTAGCTCCATTGCTTCTGCTCTAAGTCGTTCGCCGCCGTTCGCCGCCGTTCGCCTTTGAAGAGTTTTTTGAATTTGGGATGGAGTGATATGGAGTGATACGATGGAGTGTATCTTTACCATATTTTTTGGTTCCAATAATGATCAAAGTTTACTGGAGTCATTTCAGGGGGGTGCATGTATCTAAGCTCAATAAATGGGAGAGTTTGGAAATCGGTGGAGTGTATCAAACAAACCTGGAGGGGTATATACCCCAACCCATAATCATTATGAAGTTCTTCTGAAATATTATATTGGTCTATATGAATCATTTGTGTAAATATGGTTTAAATATTTAAATTATACCATAATCTAGATTTTTTTTTATCATATACGTACATTATGATAAAATTAATATGTGACTTGAATATAGTTTGACTTAGGTCAAAACACTTGAAGTGGCCGACCCGACCCATTTGATGATTTTTTTCCCTTTTTTGAATGGGGGAATTTAGGGTTTCATAGTGCTATATAACGAAGATCAAAGTTAATTAATAGACCTAGGGTCTGCGGAGGGAGCCTGCACAGAAGCCGATCCAAAAAATTAGAAGCGGAAGTTGAGGGCAAAAGGTTTGAAGTTTGGGGCCGGAGTCCATGCGACACGATCGACTAATCCGATTTCATCTAGTTTGATGCTCACAATTTTTCTACACGTATGTATAACTTGTGCAATCATTTTGTTTTTTTTTTTTTTTTTCATTGAGATTTCTTGCCTTTTTTTTATATTTGATTATTTCGTTGGAGTTAAATGCTACATTTTGATCTCTCCCAACGTTTTTTAAGATTATATTGACTAAATTAAAAATCAACTATAGAGGCAAAATGAAATTAAATGTCCAAATTGTATGGCAATTGAAAATGAAAAATGGCTAATAGTCGACTTAGGGTATGCGGAGGGAGCCTGCACAGAAGCCGATCCAAAAAATTAGAAGTGGAAGCCAAGGGCAAAATTTTCGAAGTTTGGAGTCGGAGTCCATGCGACACGATCGACTAATTCAATTTCACCTGATACAATTTGATGCTCACAATTTTTCTACACGTATGTAAAACTTGTGCAATCATTTTTTATTTTTTTTCTTATTTGATTATTTCGTTAGACTTATATGTTATATTTTGATCTCTCCCATTTTTTTTAAAGATTATATTGGGTATAGTTTGCAGCTAGTTAATTAATCTTTTTGTAGCATGTTATTTTTTCATGCCTAATACATTTTATTAATATTACAGCCCCGTCTTGAAATTCACATTTCTGTCGGACATTACTTCAACTTCTAGGCAAGCACTTAATTTTTTTTTTTTTTTTTTACTACTTATTTTCATGAAATATTTGTAAATAAATAAATTAGAATTAATATATTACTCTAATTAAAGTATCACAGAGAGTATAATACAACACACTGTAATTGCATATATACGTTATAAATGTGAACACGATTAATATATTTTTCCATATTATATTACAGGAAAATAATATTCATTATATAATTAGTAGACATTTCCATTTTACATAGCAGGAAAAAAACATTCATGTAGTGTATAATCTAATGATTGTCCTTTTGTGAATCCATTAAGTATAAATTTCCATATTGTATAAAAGGAAAATAATACTTATTGTAATTCATTAAAGAAAAAAATCTATTAATTAATTTGTAATTCATATATAACATGAAAATTATATTTATTGTAATTCATTAAAGGAAAATAATGATTAATTAATATGTAATCCATATATAAAAGAAAATTAATATTTATTGTAATTCGTCTATGAATATTAATTAATTCTTGTCATCATTCTCATCTTCTAGTCCAATTATTAGAATTTAAAAAATCGATATTTTAAAAATGAGCTAATTTCCATTTATTAACGATTCATTTTTTTGAAAATTTGCTTGCCTATATATAGAGTACGTTAGCATTTCCACACTCTACACCAAATTAAATTTTGTCGAGGTTTCTCATTTTGTCATTTTGTGAAATTAATTTGAAAAATGACTTCGCCAACTTCCGAAGTAGTATGCAGCCTATGTTTAGAAATTGTTTTCAATGATAACAGGCGAGCAATAGCAGATCTATTATGTGGGCATCGTTTTCACCTAGGTACGTACGAATATTTATATGTAACTCAATTTTAACAAATAAATAAATATTTTTTCTACTTTATATTGCATGTGGACTAGTAAAATTCATGAGTACAAATTTTTGCATTTTAAAATAATACTGTAGTTATGTTGTACGTTAATTGTTTCAGTATGTATTGGCAACGAATTTAATCTTCGAGGCGAGATGAGATGTCCAATTTGCCACATTACTGAAAATGGCAGATGGCGAACTCGTCCGCGTCCTCGTCCACGTCCACAAGCACCCGTACATAGAGACGCATGGGAATGGGACACAACTTCTAGGCAAGTTCTTGAAACCTTCAAAAATACTAAAATATAACCTATATAGTTGAATATATATATGTGATGTTGTATTTGCAATTAATTAATAATTAAAATTATGTATTCATGATAAATTAACATATTAATTTTATAATATATATAGGCCTTCAATAGTTATTGCCCTTCCAGCTTTTAACGTCAACAGGTCGGGGCTTGAAGATACGACACAACAACAAGAAACCCACGACCATTCTGGTCATAATATATAGTAGAACAAATTGATCTTATCACTTGATTTGTTCTACTACATAAAAAATCCAATCGTATTTTGATGTTAACCAATTGTGTTGTAAGATGCAATATTTCAATAATTACGTATTCTTAAGTGAATATCAAGGATTCCCCTGTAATTTAGGGGCCAAATTCTTGTATGTTTCTGAGTACACGGTGTACTCTAGGCCCATTTGTAGCCCTACCCTACCCAATGCTTTTCCCCGGCCCAATATTTGCGACCCGACCCGCAACCCAGTAGACTTTGACCAGTCAAATGTTGACCGTTGACCAGTCAACGGTCAAACTTTGACTTTTTTCGATTTTTTTTTTTTCAATTTTTTTTTCGATTTTTTTTTTTCGATTTTTTTTTCGATTTTTTTTTTTTTGAAAAAGTGTATGTTATTATAACTAAAAAGTGTATCTTTGTTTTTTTAATTAAAAGTGCATGTTACTATATTAAAAAGTGCAACATTGTTTTTAATGAAAAGTGTATGTTATTATAATTGAAAAGTGTATGATATTATAACTGAAAAGTGTAAGTTATATATTAAAGAAAAGTGTATGTTATTATAACTGCAAAGTGTATGATCTATTAATGAAAAGTGTATGATCTTTTGGTTATTAATAATTGCACTTTTATAATATACATAAACTGTTCCTAATATTTTGAAAAACATTGTTATTAATTTGACACATTTTATTATTTGACACATTTTATTATTTAAACTTGCACTTTTATGACTATCAATGATACACATTTTTGTTATTAGTCTTGCACTTTTATAATCTAGATAAACTGTTCCTAATTTTTTTTTTTAAATTGTTATTAATTTCACAAATTTTATTATTTAATCTTGCATTTTTATGACTATCAAGATACACCTTTTGGTTATTAGTCTTGCACTTTTATAATCTAGATAAACTGTTTCTAATTTTTTTTTTAAAATTGTTATTAATTTCACACATTTTATTATTTAATCTTGCACTTTTATGACTATCAACGATACACCTTTTGGTTATTAGTCTTGCACTTTTATAAGCTAGATAAACTACTTTTATAAGCTAGATAAACTGTTTCTAATTTTTTTTAAAAAAATTGTTATTAATTTCACACATTTTATTATTTAAACTTGCACTTTTATGACTATCAATGATACACATTTTGGTTATTAGCCTTGCACTTTTATAATCTAGATAAACGAGTGCTAAAATATTTATTAGGTGCGAAAATAAATAAAAAAGGTGCGAAAATAAAATTAAATGTCATATCAACGATACACCTTTTGGTTATTAGTCTTGCACTTTTATAATCTAGATAAACGAGTGCTAAAATATTTATTAGGTGCGAAAATAAATAAAATATTTATTAAATTCAAAACTTGTTGTAGTTGTGCGAAAATAAATAAAATATTTATTAAATTCAAAACTTGTTGTAGTTGGGACTCGAACACATGACCTAGTGGTGAAAAACACAATGGGTGACCACTAGGCTGTAACGCTAGTTGGTGGTATATGAGCATGCAATATGTTATTTATCCACATAATTAGGGCTGCAAGTGGACTCAAGTACACCGTGTACTTGAGTACACAGCAGCCCTACCCAATTTAGGGTGTGTTCAATTTTAGTCCGGTATTTTGTTACTTTTTACAAATTTGATTTTTAAGTGTCAATTTTAATTATTTTCGTGCCAATTTAAGTCATGTATGTCTTAATTTTTTTCAGTCTTGAACATTTTGAGCTTTGTTTGTCTTCCATTTTAGTCATGTATGTCTTTACTTTTTTATTTTCATTTTTAAAATTTGGGTCATTTTGGATCAAAATTTAGACTAAAAGATTCAAATTTAAAATAAAATAAAAGGTATACGTAAATAAAATTATACATGCAACTTTATTTTCCCAATTAAAATTATCTAGTTCCATTTATATCTCTCGCGTGAGATCGGTGTTATAGTACATGAACATAGTTTATAGGCTTAATTAAGATCAAATAACATCATTTTTGCAAACAGCGTACAATCTAATTTAATTTAAACTTTTAAATCATAATAAAAGAAACACATTAATTTAACAAAATATTTGAAATTCGAAACATGGACAAGGATGAAAATATCACAAAATTATATTCGGCTGGAGCGAATTTGTGATTGATTGGAATTACAAATTTTTTGTAAGTGAGATTTTGTTTACCAAAATACCAAAAAATTAGATTAAATTTTAATTTGTGATATTTTTTTTCAATTTATCCTACTTTATATATGTATTGATGATTTGCACATTCGGCTTTTAATTGATTTATTAATTAAATAATCATTTTGAGGATGATTAATCATGAAAAAAAATTCATAGACCAATTAAAAAAAAGTTACAGTTGACTTCAAGTTAATATTACGATTCATATCAAACTTCTCTCCTTTTTTGTTTTTTAAAGAATTTGGACAAAATTATTTTATATTGAAAATACTATACATATACTTTAAATATTTTATAGTCTCTGATCTACCGTCCGTTTAGCGATTTTTGATTAGGCCTTTTTTTTAATTAGATTTTCCAGAGTCGAAGTCTGATCCGAACGATCGAGCACACTTTTTCGAGTGAAATCGATGCTCTTTTTTGGTAAAATTATATGGTCTAAGGCCATCTCCAACCACAAACTTCCAAATGAAGATCTCTAAACTTCAAAATACACTTTTTCACACTCTATTTTAAAAATCTTCTCCAACCATAAAACTCTATATCTTACTCTATTTATTATTTTAATCATTTATTACAATCATTAAATAATATATTTATCTTCGTATTTAAATTAATTTATACAATTAAATATTCAATTAGTAAATTAAATATTATTAATTTTATCAAAATCATAAAATGTAAATAAACTTGTAGTTTTCAAATATTACTTTTATTTAAATATAAAATTACGAAACATATAATGACGTAAAACGATACATTTGAGTATAATCTAATACAAAAACAATACATTATAGGTAATGCATGTATGTCCATTTTAATATGTAATGTATTTCATATTTAATATATAATGCATGTTTTATTGTATTTTACGTTATTTTTTTTAGGTAATAATAATACACAATTTTTTTTAAATTAATTACACAATTAAAATTAAATTATAAATTAGTATAACAATATTGTAATTATATTTAAGAAATTATTAATATAGAATTGTAATACATAATTGTAAATATTAATAAAATAATAGATATAAAATATAGAGTTTTGAATAGTAAACTTCATATATAGAGTTTACTATTCAAAACTCTATTTCAAATTTTCAAAATAGAGTACGGTTGGAGAGAGCAAAACTCTATAAATTTACTCCATTTATTCAGTGCGGTTGGAGATGGTCAAAGGGGTGAAAACTGCATTTATTTTATTTTTCGGCATCATTTTTGCAAGTTTTAATTTATTCAAGGATCCCTTTACAAAATTTTATTTTTATTTATTAGGATTTCATGTTTATTATTTGATAATTATAAAATAAAATAATTAAAAATAAAATTGTAAGAGGTTGTCTAGACGCTAGGCGTGCCAGTGACTACCGATTTCCGACTTGCCCATCTAAGAAAAAACCCACCGATTCTCAATGTACACACTCAATTTGAAAAGAATTTGAATTTTACAATGACAATTCTTGTATGAAATTGAGGCATACATGTAATTAAATTTTAAGTAGTTTAAATATATTTTTAATTATTCAATTAAAATTTTAATTTTTTAATTTAGAATCAAGATAAAATTGTAAGTTAATTGCATCAATGACATGTGTAATTGGGTGCACATAAGAGTAACTCTTATACGGAGTATTATATTTCTCTTGTTTCATAAAGTTTGTAGCATTTTTCATTTATTGATAAGATCGTATTTGTGAATGGAAGAATAAGACTTGTATTTTTCATTCACTTAATGAAACGGTTACACAGATTGTGTATATATATACTATGCCTAATGGGCTACTTAGGGCTTAAGGCCCAAGAAACAAATATATGTAAAATAATATCTCCAATACTCCTCCTCAAGTTGGACTGTGCAGATCACGAACACCCAACTTGCCTCTCAAAAAACGAAAACGAACGGCTCCAAGCGGTTTTGTGAATATGTCCGCAACTTGATGATCAGTGGAAACCGCACAAGGTGTAATATCTCCATTTGAAACTCTCTCACGGACGAAATAACAATCCATTTCAACGTGCTTTGTGCGTTCATGGAAAACTGGATTCATCGCGATATGACGTGTCGCTTGGTTGTCACAGTAGATGGGCGTTGGTTTGGTTAAGACTACATCGAAATCTTTGAGTAGCCAACGAAGCCAAACCACCTCACAGACGGTCGTTGCCATAGCTCTATATTCGGCTTCTGCGGACGATCGGGCAACGACGGACTGCTTTTTAGTGCGCCATGAGACGGGGGACCCATCGAGGGTGATGAAATATCCAGTCGATGAGCGACGTGTGAATTGGCAGCCTGCCCAATCGGCGTCACAATGGGCCTGTAATGTGAAATCTCCATTTGCGGAAAAAAAATGCCTTGACCTGGTGTCCCTTTCAAGTACCGAAGGACCCTTTGTACGGCTGTGAGGTGCGTTTGTCTAGGCTTTTGCAAGAACTGACTTAATTGGCTGACGGCAAAAACAATGTCGGGACGAGTTACGGTTAAATATAGCAGCCGTCCCACTAGGCGGCGATATTGCTTTGCGTCCACAAGGGGGCTGTCGTCTTCAAGTTCCAATTTGATATTTTGCTCCATCGGAAAATCACTCGGCCTACTCCCTTGGAGGCCACTCTCTTCCAAGATATCTAGCACATATTTCCGTTGATTGAGGACGAATCCGTCTAGTGAGCGGGCCACTTCTATCCCCAAAAAATACTTCAATCGCCCTAAGTCTTTAATGCTGAATTTATCATCCAAATGACGCTTTACGGAGGAGATGTGATTGGAGTCGTTGCCTACAAGCAACATATCGTCAACATAAATCAATGCGGAAACAAAGGTGGTTCCATTTCGATACACGAATAAGGAATGATCGGCCCGGGATTGTTGGAAACCGATGTCAAGAAGCGATTTGGTGAACTTCTCGTGCCAATTACGCGAAGCTTGGCGGAGGCCATATAGTGACCTTTCTGTTGGAAAATGTGCTTCGAAGTGAGCTTCGACTCGATATCTCATTCGCCCATTTTGGTGTTGGAATGAATGCGAAATGATTTTTCAAACAATTGTTGTAACCAAAATTTGAGTAGGAAAAAACAAAGTGGTTTTTGTCCTATATTGGAAAATATCAAATGAGGAAGTGGGTATAAAAGTATAAACTCATTAGTAGTTTGTAAAATTACACGAATGTCGCACCGATTTGGTAGCGGACGGACAAACTACTTCTTGCCTCAGATTTTTCCGTAACTGCTGAAATAATAAGAGCAGTTTCAAAATTGAAGTGTTGGAGGTTATTTTCGGAGAATTAAACCTTGAATTTAAATTGGATGAATGTTACAAATGTATCATTATTGAGGCTGTGACAGTTTCAGTCCATTTTGAAATTCAAGAGTTAGAAATTTATTCGGAAAATTAAAAACCTGCACTAAAAGGCTTGAGGTTACATTTGATGGCTGCAGCAGTTACAGCAGCAAGGTTGAATTATCAATTAAAATTCGCATTAAGAATGGCAGTTTCAGTTTTGGTCCAATTTCGGTTTTGGTCCAAATATTTAATTGCTACTTTATTGCGGCCAACAGTTACAAATTTGGGTTGGCTATATAAGTAGCTGCAACCCATTGCCCCAAAAAAAAACGAAAAAAATACATGGAAGAAACACGAAAACAAGATTGGAAAGAGATACAAACATTTTCCGGCAATTGCTACGCTAATTTGCATTCAATTTTATCACGTTCCTTTGGCACTCCGGTGATATATTTCGGGCAACTTCTCGGTTCGCCGTAAGTAAAATACGTGTGCTAGTATTTTTGCTATTTAATCGTTGTATCCTGGGAAACAAACGTCCTAACAGTCACTAGCACCGAGAGTGAAGGACGAATATTGTTTTAAGGAAATTGTGTTTACACAAGCCTCGATTCTTCGTTTTCTAATAATATATTTTTAGCCATCTACGGTGCAACATTTCTAACACTTTCAAGTTTACACACGCGGCTGTCCCCCTTTTTCGCAAAACCTTGCGGCACATTCATGTATACTTCTTCATCCAAGTCGCCATGTAAGAAGGCGTTGTTTACGTCTAATTGGTGCACTTCCCAGTTTTTCTTTGCTGCGACGGAAAGCATACAACGGACAGTGACCAATTTTGCAACGGGAGCAAACGTCTCATGGAAATCGACTCCTTCAACTTGAGTAAAACCCTTTGCAACGAGTCGGGCTTTATACCGCTCACTACAAGAAATTTGAGAAATCGCGACGAAAAAATTCGTCATAAAAACATCATTTTTCGTCATGAAAGGTGTTTGGTGACAAAAAATTTCGTCACAAAGAACGTCACGATATGTGCGTCACAATAGACCAATGCGACGATATTTTGAAGTCGTCACCAAAAGTCATCATTTGATGACGATAAATGTCATCATCACAATATCATTTCATCTATATTGACATATAAATCGTCACATTTGACATCGAAATTTCGTCACTTAATATGATATTTCGTCACTAAAGGTTAAATTCTACATGGCGATTTGATTTATCGTCGCCAAAAAAATACTTGTTTGTGACGATTGTCCATATATTACTAGCATTATCCAGTTTTAGTGACGCCATTTTTTGTCACAATTAGATTAATTATTTCGTCATATTATGTATAATTCGTCACGAAAAAATTATTCTTTCATGACAAAATATTGTTCTTTGTTATATGTGTACATATATAATGACGACAAAATTTATCACTAAAGAATATGATTTAGTGACAAAATTTTTATTGTCACTAAATGATGTGGAAATTGTGACAAATTGTGTTTGTCATTATAATTTACTATTTTATGACGAAAGCGGTAAAAGTTTAGCAGCAGTGACAACATATTTTTTGTCATATTTAAAATCTTTCGTCGTGAAAGAATTACCAAATAGTGACTAAAATTTGATCGTCAATATATATATAATGACGACACGTTTCGTCACCCAAAACAAGACTTTAGTGACAACTTATTCAGTTTCATTAAATGATATAAAAATGGTGACAATTTTTTTTGTCATAAAAAAATATTTTTTAACGACAAAAATAATATTCGTAACAATTTTTTAAAACTAAATGTAATACATATTGCAACAAATAATTCGTCATAAAATGATTAGAATTCTCATGATAAATTAATTTTAATTACTAAATGTAAGAAAAAAAATATTTACAGCAACAATAACTAACTTTAAGATAAAAAATAATTTTGCATTAATAAAAAAAGTCATACAAGCATTTAGAAAGTAACAACTAACAAGAAATATTTTTCTATCACTTCATGGAACCAAAAAAAAAAAAGGTTTATAACTCTATTCCTTTACCATTCAAAAAAATCATTAATTCCTCGATATTTGCATTCAAAACATTCACATGTGTCTTGAGTTCTTACACTTGAGCTTCACACTCTCAGAGCTTTTCTTTCGTGGCTTTTAATTCTTCTTGTAAGTGATTTGAAGAATCATTTAGTGTGTTGCGTCTGCTTGGAGGTTTGAGACCATATACCAAGACCTTTTACATATTCGGTTCCACGACCCAACACCTCCAAGACAATGCCATCTACAGTCTACACCCTTTTCAATTTTGAGTTCGATATATTCTTCTCGTTTTTTTTTCATCGGCTCCTCATAATTAAGCATAAAAAAGTAAATTGCCATTAATTTTAGTAATAAAAATAAATCTTATAAATAATTATATAGAAAAAAATTAACAGACTATTAAGATGACCATCAATTTATGTATGTCTTTTAAGTGGTAAAACTTCTCAGTAAGCATAAAAATTAATGCATTAAACCTAAGTATTTGATCAATATTGCAACTAATACCTTTAAATAATTTAAGCGATGCATTTTTATCAATGAAAACACACACATATTGTTACTACCAATAAAGAACAAACAAGAATTAAACACTAATTCAACCATTATAAAGAATTGAACACTCTTACATAATAATTTTTACAATAAGGAGCATTTTTTTTTTTTAAATACCACCACAAAAGCACCATTTAATCACGGTTCTCCAGCTAACTCGCGTTCAGAGTACAATACAAAATAATTTAATACTTGATCATACCAGTCAACAATTAATTTTATAATCATTTACAAATTGAGATATAATAAGACTAATAAATTTAATTAGAATACAAAGACATATTTCCACAACTATCCTCGTCAAAACTTTTTTCACTTGTCAAAGTTTATACATAGTAACAAATATAATGACAAACATCAATTTGAGTTGGTTTCAATACAAAACTTATAAATTCATATCATTTTAAATTTAACAAGAATATGTAGTGTAATTGCTTTGTTGATTTTGACAAGGATGACCAATCCAATAATTGGATGCACGCAAAACTATTTCTTTCTAACACCATATATTACATACAAGTAACATCCGTCAAACGATCATACAAAGACGGAGAATAGAGAAATAAGTACCTTATTCTCACGTGTAAATACTGTTCAATTCAATTCTCCTCGTTGCTGTTAAATTCCCTATAAAAGAAAGGATAACTGAAATTGTACATAAAACAATAAGAGCGAGATATATAACACAGTATGAATTGTAACATAGATGAACCAATCTATTTGGAACAATAGCAGTATATTTGTTGCTAACATAACATTACTGAAATCAATATGAGGGAGATAAATTCCTTAAGATGAAACAATAACAGAGATGACATTTGGAACACAATTTCATTGGAATATTCCCTACTGAGAGAGAGGCAATCAGAAGAATGAGTTTAAGGAAGAGAGGATATTTGAGTTTTTGATGTAAATGTAAAATCACGTTAAAACCTTGAATGTCTAAAGAGAAAAAATAATTTAAAAATTAAAATGTCTACTAAGGCAATGGTTTGCTGATGAAATATAGAGCATGCATGTCATATTCTCCTAATATGTAGTGACTTATATATTAATTGTAGTCTCATCATAAGTTAGTTGTAATTTAAGGTTCCATATATATATTTGGCAACTACATTACAATTTATATACTTGTCACAATCATTTGTTTAACAAACTCTTACTAGCTAACCAGCTATAAATGTATTAGCAGTGTTTAATGTTTTGTGTAGAAATTAATGAATACATATTCATCATGTAAGAATTAATTAGTGTTAATACGCATATAGGGGCATGTTTGCTTCATGGGTTCAGGGGGGTTTAGTGATGGGTTTGATAAGTAAACTCATCTTCTTCCATGTTTGGTTTCTCATAACTTTAAACACCTTAATCCGGGTTTATAATTTGACTCGGTTTTATAAACTAGATTTCATGGGTTTAGACAACCTAGCCTCCCCTTTGGGTTTATCTAGCCAACCCACCACATCTAAACTCATCTTATCCCAATCCATGAAGCAAACATGCCCTAGATATATATACTCACATGCATCACTATTCACTGCCAATATATCTATATATATGTGTGGGTATGACACACACAACAATACTTGGCTATTAATACGGTAATACCGTCAACTTTTGTTTTAATCAATACTTACCTAAGAAGTAGGATTTTATCATCTCTAGCTTTTCTCCAACCAAATGAGAACAAATTAAGGATCAACACCTATTACTAGTTACAAATAATTCATGTTCCATTTTTTCAATCAAATAATCTCCAACCAAATAGATTTATCCAAGCAAGTAATCTCTAACCTAAAACATTAGTATGTATGGACATTCACGGTTAATAATAAGCTAAAATAAAATTTGTAACCTTATCAACGTGATCATTAATTTTAAGATTAGCTATAGAGAGCATGCTACAAGTACAATCATATTGTTGAAGCAATTCATCAAACAAATAGAGGGCGTGAAGATTAAGGCATGTGAAGTAAATGTAAGAGTTCTGCCAATGTTTTGTCATTTTTATTCCATTTGCAGCTACCAACTATGAATTAAGCTAGCCATAATTTAAGAATTAGCAAATTACGTAATTAGAATTATCCCTTTAAAACCCCTCAATTTCAAATATATTAAAAAAAAGCATCAAACCTGCGCGGGAGAAATTTGGGTTGTTTGAGTTTTTTTTTTTTTTTTTTGTGTTCTTGAATAAACAAATCAGTGAATGATATCTCAGGGCGTGACCATAGAGGGCAAAAACCAAACAAATAGAGAGCATGGAGAAGAATAAGGCCGGTTCAGAATCTGCAGCAGATTATAAGCCATTCATCAAGAAGTTTTGAAGACATGACTAGAATCAGAGATCAAACATTAACGGAATATAAGCAATTCATTAAAAGAAAAAAAAAAAACAAGATTGAACCCAAGAAATACCTGTTAATCACACGATGGAGGCGCCTCTCAAGGAGAAGGGTTTGAGAGTGTAATTTGGATATATGAAAAAAGGAAAGGCATAAAAATATATCCTTTTGAAACTTTGGAATTTTGCAAATCAAATTTTGAGAATCCCGCCACTTCGGTAATTTTAGGATTTAATTAAATAGTTTATACAGTAATTTAATTTGAGAAATTTAAATTTTCTAAAAAATTGTTTGTTTCGTTTAGTTTTTAGATTTATTTTTTTATTTTTAGATATTTTAATTTTTTTTTAGGGTCACAACTACGATTCAAATTTATTCACAATCGAGAAGGCCCTCCACAGAGCCTGAAGGCTCAATCCATCTATGAAAACTCTCAAACGTATGAGAATTCCTAGTAAGAATATATATGTGCCACATTATTGGCATTTGGCTTCACTAATTCATCAATTTAATTTTCATATTGAAAAAATGACATAGGGGTGGGGTTTTTTTTTTTTTTTTTTTTGGATTTAGTATTATAATTTTTTAGATTATAATATATATATAGTATTTTATATTTTCAATTTTTAAAATTTAATTAATATATTTTTTTAGGATTTATTAATATAATATTTATATTTTTTCAGAGTTATTTTATTATCCTATTGTAAAATAATTTAAAGTTGTTTTAAAAAAATGTACAATATAAAATTTGGAGAAGACGGACGGTGAGGCCCAGATGAATGGCGAAGCAGATGCGCGTGAAATTGACAAAACAAATGCGGCGACAACAAATGAGGCTATATATGGCGGCGAGACTTTGTGTTGCAATGAAGAAAGGCTGGGAGAGGAGTGGGTGTCCCAAGCGGCGTATTTTATTTTCCACGCTATATGGTTTGAGAGAATAATGGGAGAATTATGATTATGTAGGAGAAGGGTATTTTCAGTCTTTCTTGGGGTGTGCACTAAAATCTCGTGTGTGCGTTTAACCAACTATTGATTTATAATTTTATGATTACCGATTACTGTTCATGGTATTACTGATAATTGTTTTTGGTATTACATGAATATAATTATATGCATGGAATTATTTGTTATTGTATATATTGTTCATGGTATTACTGTTTACTGTTCTTATTATTACTGATAATTGTTTTTGGTATTATTGAATATAATTAAATGTGTAGAATTATTTGTTATTGTATAAAATATTATTAATTACTATTATTGGTATTACTAATTATTATTTATGGTATTACTAGTTATTACTTATTGTATTATCGACTATAATAAAATCATACCTATAATATTATTTTGTATTAAAATAAAAAAGATACATAATGAAAAAAATGGAAAATAAAGACACAAAAAAAAGGAAAAAAAAAACTAAAAGGGAACAAAACGAAGAAATAAAAAGTTTGGAATAAAAATTGAAAATGGGAAGAAAAAAGGAGGGGAAAAAAATAAAAAAAATCGAGATTTGTGGCTAATTTCGATAGTTCTTTTTAATTATGTTTTTACAATTTTTTTTCTAAAAATATGGGCGATTCAGTGGTGAATCGACGGTAACTCGACAATGACCCACCTGTAGATTGTAAATGTATAAATTATGGTTGATTGTATTATATTTTGTGTAAATTAATAAAAGGATAATATAGTCGTTTAAATATAATATTTAAAAAAAAGACATATTTTGGAGGTGAACTCATAAAATGAGCTGCTGCAAATAACGATTTGGGGTGAACTCAGTGGTAAAAAGAAATGATTTGGGGATGAACTCATAAAATGACCGGGTGCAGATAACGTTGGTAAAAAAAAATGATTTGAGGGTGAACTCATTAAATAATCGGGTGCAGATAAAATATGAATAAAAATTTGAAATTGAAATCAAATTGTACCCATACACCTTGGAGTGCACAATTACTACTACAAAAAGAAATATTACTCAACTCACTACTTTATTTTTATTTATCTACACTCACAATCTTTCTCTTTTTACATAAATAATTAAAAATTTTAAAACCCGTGTCTAACCCCATTGAAAATATTAAAATTGTACAGAGGTAGTAATATTTAATCAAATCCTTCTCAATTAGCTAAGATTGATATGAGGAATAAAAATACAAATATATATTTAGGTGAAGAAATATTTTTATGAAGATAAATTGATACATTAGAATTATTATTATAATATTATAATTATATACGGAGTATTGAATGTAAGGCTTTGAAACAATTAAACCAAAAAAATTAGCGTGGGAAACCAAATTGTCATTTTTTTTGTTTTTGTTTCAGTTCCCTCCCTTTCTTTTCCCTTGGCGCTCTTCTTTGCCGCCAATTTTCAATGTATATTTATATACTAGCCCTATACCCGCGTTTACGCGGGGTCGATTCATTAAAATAATAATTTTAAATATTATATTAATTTTTATATTTTTAAATACTATATTAATTTTTATATCTTTTTTAATGTTAATTAATTTTTTTTATTCTAATATATTTATAACATATAACATCCTACAAAATTGAATTATATTATTGTATTTATATTTTTATATAATATAATATTATTAATATATTAATAACATATACATTAATAAAATTTTAATTTTAAAATTAAGAAAATATTTTTATTAAGTAAGGACATTATAGAATAATTTTATTAATAAAAAAATTATATAAAATTACAAATTTCTAAATACTTCACAACGTTCTTATCTTAGTATGTTGGCATGATTTTCTACAATTATAAATACCTATGTTTTATGTTTTGTGTTTGTCATGAAATTTAAGTAGGATATGATTTAACCTTATAGTATATAATTATAGGTGTTTATATAGGTATTTATATAGAGTTTGTAGTTATTTAGTTTGTAGATATTTATAAAGTTTACTTTTGTAGGGTTTGTAAGTATTTGTAGGGTAAGATTTAAAATTCTAAATCTAAATTATAAAGTAGAGCATGGGTGTGATTTTAAAATCTCAAATCCGAATTCTTATTTTCATGGTTAGACTTTAGATCAATAATAAACTCTTAATTGAACAACCATCCCAAAACAATCCCCTCACATCTATCTAGTAACCTATTTTCATGGACAGACTTTAGATCTATAATAAATTCTTAATTGAACAAACAATCAAAATATATCTAGCATTCACATAATTAAAATGTGTATTACTTTTTTTTTAGGTATGATAAAACCATTTGTGTGTAGTCTTTAATTTTCATGTCAAGTATTTTTCCTTTCAATTTTAATATTGTATATACGTACGACAAATACAATGATATCTTTAAATATAATAAATTTATATTATATAAACAATAATAAAATATAAATAAATTTATAAAAATAATAAAAATTTAATAAATGAGAAAGAAGGTAATAAATGAATACTAATTTACT
Source organism: Galeopsis tetrahit (assembly GCA_963675135.1). Lineage (NCBI taxonomy): Eukaryota > Viridiplantae > Streptophyta > Magnoliopsida > Lamiales > Lamiaceae > Galeopsis > Galeopsis tetrahit. The sequence continues at coordinate 64,960,634 of OY776124.1, read as the reverse complement.
GTACCTATTAATTTATTAATTTACTAATTTACTGTACCGAAAATATAAAACATACAACAATAAATAAATCTATTAATTTATTGTACCTATTAATTTACCGTTTCCCGAAAAAATAATTTAAGAAACTGTAAATTTATAAATAAATAAATAAAAGGGAGAGAGATAGAACAGGAAAATAATTGAAAAAATGAGAGAAATTTAAAAAAATTGTAAAAGCAAAAAAAGTAAAATAATTAAGTAAAAAAACCGTGTATACAGAGAAAAATGAGAGAGAACCAAAAAAATATTAAAGAAAAGTTAAAAATAAAATTGAAAAAATAAAGAAAAATTTAAGAAAATTGTAAAAAAAAAAAAAATTAGTGAAAGGACCTATATAAAATATATTAACAAAAAAATCAAAATAATAAAAATTTAATAAATGAGAAAGAAGGTAATAAATTAATGAATACGGAAAAAAATATAAAACATACAACAATAAATAAATCTATTAATTTACTGTACCATTTCCGAAAAAATAATTTAAGAAACTGTAAATCTATAAATAAATAAATAAAAGGGAGAGAGGGAGGAGAGAACAGGAAAATAATTGAAAAAATGAGAGAAATTTTAAAAAATTGTATAAGCAAAAAAAGTAAAATATAAAAGTAATAATTAATTAAAAAAACGTTGTATACAGAGAAAAATGAGAGAGAAGCAAAAAAAAATTAAAGAAAAGTTAAAAAAAATTGAAAAAATAAAGGAAAATTGTAAAAAAATTTTTGAAGAAAATTGTAAAAGAAACGAAAGAGAGTGTGAAATATATAATCTAGTAGACATCTACAAAAGAAATCATAGTTAATATCAACTTTAAAAAACAAAAGAATAAGAAAGTAGAATAAGATGCATTAGGAGAACATGAATTGATAAGTAGATTGAATTAATAAGATAAAACTCTGCAAATCTAGAAAATCTACAAAAATTAGAAAGAAAATGAATTGATAAGATAAAACCACGCAAATCTAGAAAATCTGAAAAAATTAGAAAGAAAATGAATTGATAAGAAAAATCAGTCGATTGATATTACCTCACCATAAATTACAAATGGTTGCATAGATGTAAACCCGAGAAAAAATGAGTGATGAAATTATGATTTAACAAATGATTATGCCAATGCTTTATATGCTTTATAGTTGAAATTATAATTTGAATGTACGATAATTAAGGTAGAATTGAGAGGACAATTAATGATAATCTTAAATTTGAATATTCAAAATGGATTTGTTAATAGAATATTTAAAATGTTTGCAAATTAAGATAAGATTAAGATTATTTTGAAATTAATATAGAAAAATTAAGAATAAGAATTTTGAAATTAAAATAGGAAAATTTGATTTTTTTTTAGAAGAATGCCTAAAAATGTAGAGATTTTGAAATAGTGAAATTGTGTCAAGTGTCCATTATATTCTCACAAATATAAAGTATTAAGATAAGATTAAGATTTGATTAAAAAAATATTGTGATTAATAAAAAAGAGGAGAATAGAGAATAAATATTTATTGATTTGAATACAGTTGTATTAAGAATAGAATAACGTGATTAAATTTTAAAAAATAAATAATGTTGTGATTAAAGTTTAAAAAATAAATTAAAAAATATCGTGATTAATAAAAAAGGGAGAATAGAGATTTATTGATTTGAATCATTTGATTAGAGTGGTATTTAGAATAGAATAAGGTGATTAAATTTTAAAAAATAAATAATATTGTGATTAAAGTTTAAAAAATAAATTTAAAAATAATAATTATGATTTAAATTTTAAAAATAAGAATTATGAGTAGATAATATTTGAATTATTATTTTGAGATTAAAATAGTAAAAATAGATTTTTTTAATCAGAATGCCTGAGAATTTAGGGATTTTGAAATAGACGATTTTGGTGAAGAGAGAGATTGTGTAGAGTGATAGAATTGTGACACGTGTCCCATTATATTCTCACAAATATAGAGTATTAAGATAAGTTATTTTCTTTGCTCCACTAGGTCATTTAGTGTATATTTCAATTGCTTTCATTCCACAGAAAATATATGTCTCTCTTTCTTTAAAACTATATATAACCCCTTCTCTCATCACTACGAAAGAGCAAGAAACGTTCCTCCCCTTTCACCTTTTACAATCACCAAGATGAGTATTTCCAAGTTCTATATTCTGAAATAGCTTATTTCTAGTTGAAGTATGAAGTGTAAGGTGACTTTCCCTTCCAGGATTAAATTTCTAGGCTTAAATTATGCTATCATACGTAGAAATTTGTTGATCGTGTCTATCTCAGACCTTAATTAATTTACATATTGAATGTTGTAGATTTAATTTTTTTACTTTTTTGTTCTTGAGTAAAAGTAGACAAAAGCAAGAGAATTTGAGATTTGTATGTGGTTATGCCCCATGATAATTAGTTTGGTGTTTGAAATTTTCTTTGCAAGATTTAAATAATCGTGTGAATGAGATGCACTAGTCTTATATATAGTTGAGGTGTGTGTTCAATGTGATTTTTTTGGAATGTTTCATGTGCTGTTAATGTCATGAGACTAAAGATTTGGTTGTGTGATTTTGTTCATAAGGTTATTTTGCAGCTTATCCCCTGTTTCAGAATTTTCGCCCCTATTCCCTTCTTATATCTCACGGCTTGGTGATATGGGTATCAAAATTAAAAACATGGGCCTCTAAAACTATCAGAATCTACCAGTAGACCTCCACGGACATTCAATTGTAAATGCCGTCTTTATTCTCATGTTAATAAACCATACAAATTGTTAATAAATAGTTAAACCCCTAGCTAAAATATAATTAATTGTACAATCTGCATTGGTTTCAATTAGATTATTTGAATCAAACATAATTAATTTTCATAGATTAATTTGCTTTGCTCAAGATTTGATTTTGTAATGGCTACTTATTTTGATAAGTACTTCTCTCTATCTATTGTAATATAAGCTCGCTCTAGAATATTTTATCAGAAAATAAAAGCATCATCTCCTTTATAGTTCCTCCGCTTCCAAATTTTAGTACTCCATTCCCTGTGGTCCTGCTTCTCCTTCATGATCCTGAGCAAATAGATATAGCATTACTATTAGTAGCTTGTGTTTTACTATTATTATCATTGGTTTTTGTTCGTTTGTAGTAATGTACATTTAGTTGGCTGCTCCATGTAGTACTTATTGAATATATATGCGTGTGTTCATATTCATTCTTTGTGTTTAAGCCCATTTGTCAATTTAGAAAGAAATTTAGGGCCTTGATCTTGACATTGCTTTTCTTGTTTGATTTGTTTTTTATTTCTAGCCAGGTCTTTTCCTTTAAGTTTTTGCAATATCCGTTTAGAAATCATGGTGAATCAAGTTTGTCTAGGTGGCATTTTGATTTCAGGAGAAGTTATGTACCTCATTAGCCAAATCTTCTTTCATCTTCTTTCGTTTTTTTTAGGTAGGAAATGAAGATTTACTAGTAATAGTGTTTGCCTTGTGCTTTTAGTTTTTCAACTGTTTTCACTTGTTCCAACTTCATTTTTAAGACTCTTTAGCTTTGCTTTGTCAAAGTTGTTCTAAACTTAGCTTGTACCAGTAAGATTCTGTGATTTTAAGTTGTCACCTTCTTAAGCATCAAGTTCCTACAATAAACATGTTGATCTTCTGTTGAACTAAGCTCAAAACTGTAGTTTGATTCAATCAATGTCTTGTTGTACTGAAACCTCAAGTTTTTAATATGGTCAATCCAAATCTTGTTGGCAGTGCCTTAAATTTTGTATACTTGCTGCTTCTTCACAAGTGCTGGAAACACACCATTCCATTATGCTTCATGTGGTTATAAAGAGCATTGTTGTTAGGTTAGTTGATTTGGAGAATAAATAAACATTATTGTCTGCACATGTTTACTTAATATATATGACTTGTATATGTCAATTATTCACATTTTGATTGCTAAAGGTCCTACTCTTACCATAGGGAACGCAAATGGATAGTTTGATATTAATTTCATCTTCTTGTGTTTGAATTTGTTGGAGTGAAGGAGAGGGTGTTGTAATGGACTTGACACGGTAGGTGCATGGGATAATGGAAATTGTATTTTGTGATTATACTTTTAATTAATTTCTTATGGAATAGCTACACGGTAATGGACTTGACACGGTTAGGAGAGAGCGTCAAAATGGGATCAAACGATGTCGGACTACATTGACTTGACCGAGAGGTATCTTGCTTTTTAGTAAATCGGGTTGGAATACGTGTTTCAAACGCTAGAACCCTATTTTTATGGTTAATTAAAGTTGATATTTTAATCATTGCAAAATTATCAGCTGAAGAAGGTAGTGAATTTAACCTTTTTTGGGTATGATTTAGGGAGATTTCTAATTCTTTAATTTATTTTGTGTAATTAGTCGTACGTATAAGAGTAAGAAATTTAAACATTTTATTATAGGATTGCCTTTTTTTTTTTCCCATTGCTTATTAGTGTAATGGTGTTTGCAATATGTACATGGATGTCAATATTTAGTTTGTTCAGTTATATTAATTAGAAGTTCTCCATCCAGATCAAGAGTATGCTTTAAACAACTCAAAATTAATGATAAGGTTGCTCTTATTTTTAAAAGGTAATTGTGCATAGTTTGTGCTCATAAATATCTATGACACATATTTTTACTTGAGTAAAGCTTGTTTCTATGAGCTGGCTTTATCATTTGTTGTTGTACTTCCACTACTATATATTTGGCCTTGGAGAGATTTTCAAAGAGCTCTTCAAGTGGGAGCTATTCAAGCAGGGACGGACCCAGAACTAGATGTTAGGGTGGGCCGAAAAAATTATTGATAAAAAATATTAATGTATGTATAATTATAATATTTATGTATAATATAATATTATATGAGTTAATTGTAAACATATTTAAAAAATATTAAAGTGATACAAAGTGATCCATTTTTTATCAATAATAGTCTTAACACACGTAAAATATTATTTTTGAAATCAGTTTAAATTAAAATAATCATTTTTATAACACATAACAACTAAAAGTGTAATAAAAAATTTATTTTGAAACTGACTTTTATAATAAACTCACTACTAAAATAATTTATAAAATTAATATACCATTAATTTTACTTAATTTTAAAAAATATAAAAAAAACATTAAATTTTAATAATATATATACAAGATGGTGTGGAGTGGAGGGGGGTCATGGCCACCCTTGGCTAAAGCCTAGGACCGTCCCTGTATTCAAGTTTAAGGGCTCTCCAAGTGCAATTTAGCTTGGACAGCTTCCACTTGGAGAGTCCTTTTAAAAGCTCTCCAAGGTCAAATATGTAGTAGTGTTCGTTAAGTAGAAAACTTGAATTGGTTATTAGATTTAAAGTAATCTTTTATTTATACTTTAGGAATCTTTAGAACTTGGATATAGTTTTTAGCCTTGTATACATATTCTTGTTGAACTATACACCATGTTATATTTTTAGTTCATTTGTGCATATATGTATATATAAAATGTTCTTCAATTTTTTTTTTCACTCTATGTTAAATTCTCAACTAGTTTGTTTTTAGCATTTCTCAATTTTTATTTGGTTTATCATTTTTGGTAATTTTTGAGGTTCTGTTCAATATATGGTTAACATTTTTAATGAATTTTTGGTGATTTGCGTATAAATAATGAAGGGTAATTTTATTATAGCAATTTGTTTTTGAACAAGATACATAACTTATAGATCTATAAATTTTAGAGAAATTATTAATATATTTACTTTTCTACTAATGTAATTTATATATTCGATATATATGTGTATTTTTTTGAAAGTGTTACAATTTATTTAAAAATGTTGCATTATATGTAAACTATGGGTAACTTGTTTTATAGATTATTTTTACGATGAATATATTAAATTCATTATGAAACATACTAATTCGTGACAAATTAAATTATTAATAATGACAACAACAATTTGTCATAAATTTAATTTTTAATGAATAAATTCAAATTCGTCACATTTGTGTAACAAAGGATGACGAAATTCATGTGTCACAAAAAGTATTATGAATCTATGACTTTTTTTGTGAAAAGTGACAAATAATTATTAATTGTCACTATATATAAATATTTGTGAAGCAAAATATGTCACTAATTATTTCGAACAATTAATGACGAAATATAATCTCATCATGAATATATTATATTATATGACAAATATGATCGTCACTAATAACAATGAATGTCGTTGCCAAATATTATTGTGACAAAATAATTCTGTCACTAATTATTTTGAATAATTAATGACAACGATAGCATCGTCATAAAAATATTATTTTTCATGACGTAGAATAACGTCACCAATTATTATAAATTTTGTCACCAATATTTTTAGAGACAAAATTTTTATTATCGTCATGATTTTTTCAAATTTAGCGACGATTTTTTTTATTATTAGTGACAAAACAATATTTCGTCACAAATAGAATCATTATTGGCGACGAAATAAAGTTTTGTCATGAATTCTAATCATTAAGTGACGAAAATTAAATTCGTCGCCTTTTACGAACAAATTGTGACGAATTTTGTGTCGTCACCAAAAAATTCGTCATGTAAAGTGTGATTTCCTGTAGTGGCTCAACATCTCCATTCGGTTTATACTTTATTTTGTAGACCCACTTGGGTCCCACGGCCCTCTTTCCGGGTGGCAAGTTCGTTAATTTCCAGGTGCCATTTTGCTCCAGCGCTCGTATTTCAGTTTCCATGGCAGTGCGCCATAGAGGATCCTTGACGGCTTGTGAGAAGGATTTTGGTTCATCGTGCGATGTAATGGAGGCTAGGTAGGACCTGTGCGGCCCCGAGAATTTTGTGTACGCTACATGGTTGGAGAGGGGGTATATTGTTGACGTAGTAGGCTGCTGGGAATGATCGACGGAAGGGGGCAGATCCGTGACGAAGCTCTCAAGATGTTTTGGCTGTCGGCGCGGTCTGCTGCTGACCCGTTGGGCCTGGTCCTGCGCTGTGGTCGGGACGTCCGTGAGACTAGGTACAGTCGACTCGTCCGCAGGTTCAGGCGTGGCATCGATTTGCTGGGATTTTGTTGTTTGGCGGATGAAAGGACGAGACCAAGTTGTCTCTGGTTTTAGAGCATTTTGCCGCTGAATGTTTTGGCGAGCGATGTCTACTGCCTTGGAGAAATCAGTGGTGTCGACTCCTTTAAAGGGAAATATATTTTCAAAAAAGGTGACGTCGCGGGAGCTATAGAATCTGCAAGCTTGAAGATCATAGACGCGATATGCCTTTTGTCCATTTGGATAACCGACAAAAATGCATGCACTACCTCGTTCGTCAAATTTGTCTTTTCGCTTATTTTCATGTGCGTATGCAAGACAGCCGAAAACCCTGAGGTGCTTATACTCTGATTGTTTTCCGAAGATGATCTCATAAGGTGTTCGATTTCCAATGGCTGTTGACGGGAGGCGATTTATTATATAGACGGCCGTGAGAATGCACTCACCCCAGAATTCAATGGGCAGCCCAGACTCGAAGCGTAGGCCCCTTGCTACTTCCAAAATGTGCCTATGTTTGCGCTCAACGACGCCGTTTTGTTGGGGGGTGTCTGTGCACGAACTCTCCATTTGGATACCGTTATCAGCATAGTGTGAGAGAAGGATGGACGACTTAAACTCTATTCCATTATCTGATCGAACCCGCATGACGGGCAGCTGGAATTGAGTATGAACTAATTTACAAAATTGCTTCAAGCATAGTGGGACTTCAGATTTTTGTCGTAATAGGAAAACCCACACTCCTCTACTGAAATCATCGACAATAGACAAGAAGTAACGTGCACCACTAAAACTGTCGCATTTATAAGGACCCCAAATGTCACAGTGAATTAATTCGAAACAACGATTAGTTTTGATATGGCTAATAGGAAATGGTAGTCTAGTTTGCTTGGCTCGTACACATGAGTCGCAAAAATCAGTGGAGTTGTTGTGATTTTTCAAAAAACTGAGGTGGCGCAACTTCCCTTCCGAAGCGTGCCCTAGACGTTGGTGCCACAGGTTCGGCTCACCTACAACGCTCAACACGGCCCCATTAGATTTTGTCGGATCCATGTAGTACAGGCCATCGCGGCATTCACCCGCCCCAATCAGCTTCCTCGAGCGTGAGTCTTGTATAACGCAGAAATCCGGCAAAAAGATGAACATGCAATTCAATTCACTAGTGAGTCGGCTAACGGACAGAAGATTGCAATGAAATTCCGGGATGTAAAGCACGCGGCCAAGACATAGGTCATTCGCCATTTTTACTTTCCCAACCGAATGTACGTTAATGATTTGACCATTTGGAATTTTGACCGACGTTTTAGTATAGTTCGTTGCGGAATTACTCATCATATCTCTATTGCATGTGATATGATCAGTAGCTCCTATGTCAATGATCCAAAGGGAATTGGAGTGTACGTTTGTACCTGCCATGTTCACGGCAGCGCTCGAACTTGAGCCCCCATCTGCTTCCGACTTCATGAATGCAGCCAACCGGTGCAGCTGGTCGGACGTCAAACCTGGAATGGGGCTAGGTTTTGTTGCATATGCAGCCTGCGATGATCGTTTGTTCCCTTTGTCCTCCATCGAGCGATCAGTCTCCCGACTTCCAATCACACGATTATCTCTTGTACCGCCAGATTTTCCTTCTTGTCCACGACGTTTCCAATTGGGGGGGTATCCAATTAACTCAAAACAAGCATCAGTGTTGTGGTTATTTCTTCCACAGTGATCACACTTTCTGTTGTCTTTAGAGTTTGTTCTCCGTGTTGTATCAATTGGTTTCTTGCCTTGGGCATGGAAAGCACTTGTATCTCCGACTGGTTTTCGAGGGGCGGTGATCGACCGATGCTGTTCATCTTCTGCGACTAGGTGATATGCCGAGGTCAGCGATGGTACCGGCCGCATCCCTAATATATGTGTTCGGATAGAGTTGTGTACCTCGTTCAGTCCCATCAAAAAATCATAGAGTCGGTCGCGATCTGCCCGCTTATTCCATAGCTTGGTCATGTTGCATTTGCAACCGCCACAAGTGCAACCACCGCACGAGCACGTTGGATTTTGGAGAAACAGAGCAGGCTTCATCCCATATGCGTCTCAAGTTGCTGTAATACGCGGAAACGGACTCGTCGTTCTGTCGTATGAGTCCCAGTGCACACCGTAATTCGTAAGCCCTCGGTGCCCTCTCCTTGTCGAATCTCTCTTCCAAGTCGGCCCAAATTTCACGAGCACTTCGGTATTTAACGCTTCGTCTGATTTCTGGTTCCATACTACTCAGTAACCACCATTTCACCATGGCGTTAGCTCGCTTCCAATACGGTAGATACGGGTCGGTAGCCTCTGGCTGTGGGATCTCTCCATCGACGAACCCTATTTTGTTTTTCGCATAAAGGGCGTTTGTCATATCGTCCAACCAGTCCCCATAGTTAGTGTCTTTGAGAAGAGCCCCAAAAAAAACGTCCCCTGGCTTATCCGAGGCATGGAGGTAGTACGGGGACATGGCATCAATCACAATGGTCGGTGCTTTCAAACCGCCATCGGAACCTTCCCCTGTTTCTTTGTTTCTCTCGTTGCTCATGTTGCAGATTCTTGGTTGTGGAGGCGGTTGAGCTGAGGAAAACTCACTTTCTTGAATCGGTTTTACCAAGAGCGTTGCTGCTCTGATACCATGATAAGATCGTATTTGTGAATGGAAGAATAATACTTGTATTTCTCATTCACTTAATGAAACGGTTACACAGATTGTGTATATATATACTATGCCTAATGGGCTACGTATACTTAGGGCTTAAGGCCCAAGAAACAAATATATGTAAAATAAAGATACGAAACAAATATATGTAAAATAATATCTCCAATATTTATAGAATTAAAAAACATATTTTTTGACACACTTATCTCTCATTAATTTTTCTCTTTTAATTTACTTCTTTATTTCTTTTTTCACTCTTCCTTTTATTTTTCTAAAAAAATATCATTAATATATTTTCAAAATTTAATAAGGGTAGTTTAGGAAGTTCATTAATAAAAATAGAAAAACGATAATTTTTTTTAAATAAAATTTAAGATCAAATGCAATAAATTTTATGAAAATGAGAGAGTAAGAGTTAATACGCTAAAGTTTTCCATGGCCAAAAATCGTACATATGGCCGAGTATATAACTCCAAAATTTAATGCACGAATATTTTATTTAAAAAATATACAATCCAAAAAAATATATACATTTAACATAGAGCACGAGTATTAACACTAGTATATTTGCTCAATACACCCATATATATATATATGTGCATTATAACCAATTGCACCATTAACCACAACTTTAGAGTGAATATATTGAGTGAAAATTCAGGTACACCATTAATACAATAATTCCATTATTGAAATTCAAGCATATATTATCGATTATTTATTCGTTTGTGCTTTCTAGCTTATAAATAATCATTTTGAAGTTCTTCCAAAATATCGGCTTATGAATCATATGCATGTGTAAACATGGTCTCATTAATAAAATAAAATTATATATATATACTCTAGATTTTTTTATTTTTTTTATATCAAATACAAATTCATCCTTATTAAATTTTGATTTTTTTATTGTTTTAAGATAAAATATGTGACTGGAATAGCGTTTGACTTAGGTCAAAACACTTGCGGCACAACCCAACCCGACCTTTTTGATGAATTGTCGGGGGAGGGGGTTTAATTAATTAGGGTTTCGTAGTGCTATAAAACAGAGATCAAAGTTAATAGATAGCTAGGGTCTACAGAAGGAGCGCCTTCGATCCAAAAATTTAGAAGCGCATGCCGAGGGAAAAATGTTTGAAGTTTGGGGCCGGAGTCTAGTACGATCGACTTAATCGATTTCACCTGATCATTTTTTCTTGTTTCTTACTTTGAGATTCCTTATCGTTTCTTTTTATTCCGTAAGAGTTATATGTTATGTATCGATCTCTCATAATTAATTAAATTCTCAATTTTGTTAGATTGTACTGTGATGAAAAATTATACACCCAAATTGCAGGGCGATGAAAAATGGCTGACACCGATGATGATGATTGTGGTTCTTCTTCTATACAATGTGAAAAATAATGTAAGTTATACAAAAATGAAGTGTTTAGTTTTAAAGGATAAAATAATGCATAAATGATAAAAAAAAAAAAATAACGAGCTAATTTCCACATATATAATGATTTCGATGTTGATTTTTTCTTTTTAATTTACTTGCTCATATATAGAGAAAAGTAGCATATGCACAATATTACGCCTACTTAAATTTTCTGATCAGGTTATTTATTAATTGTCATATATATTACTGTGTCATGCATTAATTGTGTTTTTTTTTTTTTAATGTTTAACTTGTCGAAGGATTAATTATTTTGTGTGAATTATTTAAAAAATGAATTACCCAACTTCAGAAGAGGTTTGTAGCATTTGTTTAGAAGTTGTTTATAATGACAAATAATAGAGGAAAAACATTGTTAATTTGTGGACATCTCTTTCATATCGATATATATCATATTTATTTATATATATATATAACTCAATTTTAATAAAAATTATAAAGTATAATATAATTTCTATTAAAATCGTGTTTTATATAAATTTGATAGACATATCTATATGAAATATATGTCCACATATTAGCTCTGTTATTCCTCTATTGTTATCGTTAGAAACAATTTCTAAGCAAATGCTGCATGCAAACCACTTATGAAGTTGAGGAAACCATTTTTTGAAAATAATTCACACAAAATAATCCTTCAACGAGTTGAACAAGAAAAATACACATAACACACACAACACAGTAATATACTAATATGGCAACGTGAACCCTCAGAGAAAATTTATTTAGGTTTAATAGTATACATATGTTTTACTTCTCTATATATTTAAAAACATGTAAATAATAAAAACAAAATTTGAATTGCAACGAAATCATTAATATATGAAAGTTGACTCGTTGTTTCAATAAATTGATATATTTTTTTTAAATTATAATAAAGTGGACTCCGAAGATGAAAGTGAGACAAAGATTACTCACAAATTAATTAATCACATTAAAATTATTTTCCTTTAATATATTGCAATAAATATAATTTTGACCTATATATTTATTGCACACAAATGACACAATGCACTATATATAATCAACGCATTGTAATTACATAAATGAATTAATATGCTTTACCCACAATCGATTTTTTTTTTTTACACAATTAGTACTCTTTTCCACACTGTATAATTTAATACGAAATAAATATTAATTATGCAATTAATACACTTTTATATATTAGGAAAGCAAAATTCATTTTAATGTAATCTAACTGTGCTTTTCAAAATTCAAATATATCATTTTATAGTATATGACCAATGCAATAAATACACATCTCCACATATAGTAAACCAAAATGAATAATGTTTATGTAATCAGGAAGAAAGTTTACTTGGTCCAGACTCGATGGGAAGTGCTGCAGCAGAATCGACAGGGCATTTGTCTCAGACGATTGGTTGGAAGACTGGGGTGACTACACTTTGAAGGGTCTGGACAAGAATAGCTCCGACCATTGCCCTATTTTTCTCCATAAAAGTTTGCAGGACTGGGGACCCAAACCGTTCCGATTCTTCAACAGTTGGCTTGAGTTCCCTGGGTTTGTCGATCACATTAAAAATCAGTGGGATGGATACGTCATGAGTGGAACCGAAAGCTACAGGTTCAAATAAAAACTGAAAAAGTTGAAAGTCGACATCAAAGAGTGGTGCACACATAACGCAAACGCGTCGGAAATAAAGCTTAAGGAAGCCAAGAATGAAATGGACTATCTGGATAGGACACAAGAAGTTAGAAATCTATCGGAGGGGGAAAAGGAGCGTCTGAAAGAGATTAGAAGTACTATATGGAAAATAAGAAAAAATAAAGACACAGATGTTTTTCAAAAATCAAGAGTCCAATGGATCAAAGAGGGTGATGTGAATTCTGCATATTTCCACAAAATTGTCAACAATAGGAAAGTAGGCAACAAGATAGAAGGGTTGATGATTGATAATGCTTGGTGTGACGAGGTTCCGAAAGTCAAGCAAGCAATATTCGAACATTTCAAAGGTCAGTTTTCTAAAAAAATAACCAACAGACCTTGTCTTAAACATTTGGTGTCCAAAAAATTAGGGAGAGAGAACAACGAGAGCCTAATGGCACCATTCAGTGAGGGGGAAATTAAAAATGTTGTCTGGAGTTGTGGCGGAAATAAAAGTCCAGGCCCTGATGGACTGTCTTTTCAGCTCATCAGAAGAATTTGGTCCACGATCAAAGGAGACATCATCAAGGCTATGGACGAATTCCATCAAAGTGGTAGGATCGTAAAAGGTGGAAACCCGAGTTTCGTGACTCTCATTCCAAAGAAGAAGGGTGCATCTCTCATGAGTGACTTCCGCCCTATCTCTTTAATTGGGTGCCTCTATAAAATTTTAGCAAAGGTCCTTGCCAATAGACTATCCTTAGTTATTGGTGAGGTAATCTCCGAGAATCAAAACGCTTTCGTGGGTAACAAACAAATCTTAGACAGCATTCTGATCCTTAATGAATCCCTGGATTTCATCAAAAGGGAAAATTCGGACGGATTATTTTTCAAAGTGGATTTCGAAAAGGCCTACGATTCGGTATATTGGGAGTTTATTGACGAAATGATGGAAGGTATGAATTTCAATTGGAAGTGGAGGAAATGGATTCGCGGATGCCTATCATCGGCTACTATGGCAATATTAGTAAACGGGAGTCCTACGAGTGAATTCAAACTCGAGAGAGGGATGCGCCAAGGCGATCCTTTATCTCCATTCCTATTCCTTATAGCCGCAGAAGGATTGAGTTGTGTTATGCAGAAAGTTGTGAATATCGATAAATTCAAGAGTCTGGAAATCGGGCGTCTAAAGACAAGAGTAAGTCATTTACAATTCGCCGATGATACAGTAATTATGGGAAGAGCGACTCGTGATAATGCAAAAATTATGAAAGGGATATTACGCATTTTCGAGATGGCATCCGGCTTAAAGGTTAACTATCACAAAAGTTCGTTGTTCGAGGTGGGCATTAACACTGAGGTTGTAAACCAGTACGCAGAGATTTTGGGGTGCAATTATGGGTCTATCCCGTTCTCTTATCTCGGGCTTCCAATTGGCGCGAACCCAAGATGCGGCGCTACATGGAAACCGCTTATCGATAGATTCCGAAAAAAACTATCAGGGTGGGCAAGGAGACACCTGTCACTCGGCGGTAGGATCACCCTCTTGAACTCATTTTTAACGGCTATGCCTCTATATTACATATCATTCTACAAAATCCCGGTGAGCGTCTCCAAAGCTATTAAAAGAATTCAAAGGAATTTCCTCTGGGGTGGGAATGAAAATTCCAGGAGAATCGCGTGGGTGAAATGGGAGAAAGTATGCAAAGGTAGGGCAGCAGGGGGCCTTGGAGTGAGAGATATTAGCACTTTCAACAAAGCGTTATTAAGCAAGTGGATATGGAGATGGTCTAACGAGAAGGAGGCACTATGGGTGAGAATCCTTAAATCTAGGTATGGTTACTTCAATCACACAGGGACGGACGTTAATGGGCACTCAATCTGGTGGAGAGACATCGGCAAGTTAGCTGGAGGGGAGGAGGGGTCTATATTCTATGACAATTTGGAAGTTCGGTTGGGCAAGGGGTCGAATATAAGATTTTAGATCGATCCCTGGACAGACGGTAAAAGATGCCTCAAAGATAAATTCAAAAATTTGTATCGCCTATCAACTGATAAATCTGGATGTGTTAAAAATTTTTTTATACAGGATGGTGAAACTTGGATATTTAATTGGAACAGGCTTTTTAACGCTAATGAATTTGTGGAGTTTGTTTCCTTTTGGTCTTGCATATGCAGATACAGGTTAGACGACTCGAGAGAGGATATGCTGAGATGGCAAGGAACAAAAAACGGGATATTTAATACGAAGAGCATGTACTGTAAGTTGGCGGAAAGGATGGCGCCTAAAGTTAGGACGGGTGTGAAGTGGTCTAAAATCTGGTGGAAATGCGCGCCTATTAAGGTGTCGGCTTTGACTTGGAAGGTTCTTCAAGATAGAGTGGCAACAACGAACAATCTTAGGCGGAGAGGTATTAGTCCAGATGGAGCGAGCAGCTTATGTCAGATGTGCAGAGTCGAACCTGAAACAGGGCAGCATCTCTTCACGACGTGCTCTGTTTCACTTCTGGTATGGGAGGAAATAATAAAGTGGACTGAAGGCAGATTGATACATACAAATGTTAAGGGGGATCACTAGAAAGAATTTTACAAAAGGGGGAAAAAGGCTTTACACAGGAGAATACTTGGGCTCATTTGGCAGGGCACGATATGGAAAATTTGGAGGAACAGGAATATCATTATTTTCAACGAGGCTTCATCCACGTCGGAAGAGATCTCAGAGAGCATCAAATTCAGCTCTTGGAAATGGTTAAGGGCACACAAAGTTATTAATTCACCTTATATCGATTGGGAAAGAGAACCTTAAAAATGTATCCCCGACTAAGTCTTAGTTTAGTAGATTTTATCATATAGCAAAGGCTAAATAGATAGTATGAGAATTCATAGTTGTACTCGGGTGTAAATACCCCTCGTTACTATACGGTTATAAAAGTACCATCTTTTCTTTCCAAAAAAAATAAAATAATGTTTATGTAATTCATTTATGAATTATTTTGTCGTTCTTTTCATCTTATATTTTTTCCACTTTATTAGACATTTGGTAAATAATTAATACGGAGTAACATTTTATAAATAATGAGCTTTCCATAAAATTAATGATTTTATCGTTGGAATTCATTTTGAATTTTTTTGACTTGTCTATATATGCAGAAGTTTTCTTGAGGGAATTCTCATTGTCGTGAAAGGAGAAAAAAGAAAAAAAGAAAAACTGAGTGTATTGTGTGAATTATTTTTGAAAAATGGCTTCCTCATCTAATGCTTCATCTACACAACTTTGCAGTATTTGCTTGGAAAAAGTTTCAAATGACAACAAAAGGGGAAAATCAGAACTAATCTGTGGGCATATATTTCATATAGGTATGTATATTTATATTGAGCTCAATTTCAATATGTTGGAATTATTTTGTACTTAAAGCTACAAGAAAATTGATCTATAAAGACACAATTTACGTTATTAAGATTAATTTTTTTATAGTACTGTTTTGTTTTGAGCTTTATCTTTTTTATAATTCATACTCCCTCAATCCACATCAAAAGTGTGCTCACTTGTTTTCTAAGGTCCACGAAAAATACGTTTATTCTATTTAAATAGTTCATTTTTGAATATTCTTTAAAAACATATATAAAAAAAAGTGAGCACACTTTTTATGGACATAGGGAGTATATATATTTTGTGATAAAATTGGGTTTACAAGAAACTCAACATTATTGAACTTGATCATATATGAAGTTCAATGTTGAGGGTTTTGTAAGGAGTACGTACCTCAAATTCGACACAAACTGTACTATTTCAATACTAATTTAATAAAATTTTATTTTAGAATGCATTTGCTCGGAGTTTAACTATCGTGGCGAAATGAAATGTCCAAATTGTCGCGGGACCGAAAATGGTGAATGGCTACCCGATCTTCATGAGTCGTCTGATGAAGACGACTATTCAGATGATGATTCATTAGACTATTCAGATGATGATGTAAGTGTATGTAATTAAGTTCGATTTCTTATTAAATTAAACTTTTAAAAAAATTTAAAAAAATGTTAGCGTGTGAGTAATTATTAGTTTTGATTTGAGTTCTAAGAAAATGTTTTAAATTGATTTTTGTAGAAGGGTATATAAAAAGTACCGTATTTGGAAACGATTTTTTTTTTTTTTTGACTAAAATTTCAAAAGTTAGTAATGTTTACTAAATGATGACTTTTTGCAAATTAAAATACCATCTTAAAATTGGATAATCACAAAAACATGAGGTTAGAATTGTAAATAAATTGTAGTTATTTTTTAAAAAGTCAAAGATTAATCCTATATTTTAATTAAAAGTAATTTTAATTAAGTTGCTAATTTAGTTTTTTAGTGATTGGGTCTATTTTAATTTATTTTAAGTTAATAATTAAGAGTTTGGGTCAAAAATGAATTACTATAATTTTATTAATCATGTGATCAATTGTTTTTGCAAGTCATAAATATTTTGAAATCTTCCCGTTGCTGATATTCTTGTATGCAAGCAAATTAGCTAGCTTGACTTATACGGAGTAATTAAATTAGTACTAATACTATATGTTAACATAGCTAATAATGCTTTGATTTTGTATCCTAATGCATGCCTAATCAATTTGTTTTAATTTATTGCAGCCTCACATTCACGCATACCATGATAGAACTTCCAGGTGAATATGCACATAAAAGTTAGAAAAATATTCATATGTACATTAAAGTTGAATTACTAAAATTAACATATTTACTTTCTGCACATATATATAGGGCCCCTGTGATTTTAGCCCTTCCTGCAATACACACTGCCACTCCAAATGTTACAAGTGGTGTCGAAGCTCTGCACAATAGGTGAATATTTTTAATTATATATGTCGATTTTAGATAATTAGAATATATAATTTGATGGATTTATAATTAATTATAATATTTGATTAATTAATTAGTCCTGCAAGTGAGGAAGAATTGAGATATTATGAAGCTCCGAGGTCTGATGAAAGAAGATTAATATCATCGCCAGCTGCGGCAGCACACGCGATGAGATTCGCAACCATGGACTTTATAGACACGGCTCGGACCCAGAACCATGTAAATAATGAAGACAACATGTTTTAATCTCACATCGTCTAGTACATTATTTTCTCCATGTACTATTCCCCTTATCCGTGAAAGTTTGTGGTGCTTTTTTGGGTACGGAGTTTAAGAAAAAAAATGTAATGATTAGGTAATTTTGTAAATTTTTATATATAAAATAGTTGAATTGAGTGTATGTTGTGTATCAAAAGTAATGACATGAAGGGTAAATATGTGTATATTGTCAAGGTGAAAATTGTGATGATTGTTTATATTTATGGGTATGAAAACTTTTTAGGGACAAACTGAAAAAAAGAAAAAAAATGTATGAAAACATTTGAGGGACGGAGGTGTATTTTTTTTTTTATTAATATTAGATGATGACTACAAATTCTTTCATGCAATTAAGTATATAGATACACTTGAATTTTAATGTTCAATTTATCCAATTTAATATTTGACTCAATATTTAAAACAATAAATTGAACTATAGTTTCAATTGTATAGATACAACCAATTGCACTTAAATATCACTCATATATGATTTTTTTTTTTTTGTTATAATATACCGTGAATGTCTTAAGATATAAAATTGAATTTTCAGTTTTAATTAATTTTAAATGGTTTCTTTAAAAAATATTTTTTCCAGTTATTCTTAAACTATTTTTAAATTATAATAATAAGTTTTTTTAAGGATGTTATTTGTTATTTCAATTATTATTTTTTAATCTTAGTTACTCCATTATGTTTATAATTTTATATTTAATAATATAGTATATAATGACCTATTCGAAAAAAAAAAACTACTATGACTTAGTGCTCCAACTCATCACATGGGACTTCGGATGAACTGCTAGTTAGGGGCCTTAGGGCGATGTTCTTCCCTTTTGTTGGTCCCTACAAACGAGTATGAGGACAAAATTTAGAGGGGATGAATAGACTTTGTTATTTTTAAAAAAAAATTGTGTATTAAGATCAGATTAGGTAAACAACTTAGTTATACCAAGTTGTCTTATGCGAATAAGTATAATATGATCGAGAGTGAGTGTAAGAAAAAAAACAAGCTAGGATAAATAATCAACCTACTGACTGCTTGTTAGTTGATCAGTTGGACAACTATCTACTTAATTGTTGGTGCGGAATAGTGAGACAGGCCCTAAATGTTTAGACTCGTCCCAAAGTCGCCGGAAACATCAAAACGATGTCGTATTGAGTCATGGTTACGATGTCGTTTTAATATTTTCGACAACTTTGGGACGTAAATGAAAAGGTTAACTAAAATTTGGGATGTAATTGAAAAACTTGATTTTTTGTGACATTTAAAAAAAAAAATATATATATATAAGACTAATAATTTTTTAACACTAATAAACATGACAATATTATATATTTAATATTACATTGAATTATTATATTGACATATAATTTATTAAAGTGTAAACTAATATTAAATTTTAAATTGTATAAAATTAATTAATATTAAAATTATAATAATTTAATTTAAAAATAATGAGTAATAATAATAAATTGATAATAAAATATCACATATTAATTATGAATTGTGTTACCTTAAAAAACTGAGAACAATAAATATAATAATTACTATATAAGGAATTATGCTAACATTAACACCATAAAATAATATAATATGTTAACAAAATATGTAATTCTATTTAATATAGTTTTATGTTATAACTTGAATGAAATAAAGGCTATAATTATTATAAAATAAAGTGGAAATTTTTGTTAGAGTCATTTCACTAACACTTTTTTCTAATAGGGAATAGGTTATTGTTTTTTATTCAATAGAGTCAAATTGACACTTAAAAAGACGATGTTGCCTTTTTCAATTTAAATAATTTCAAATTTTTTAATATTCATCTTCCATAATTCAAAAATTCATAAAAAGACGTCCATTTGAATTAATTACAGATTTTGAATTAATTACAAATATTTTAAAAACTTCTTTAATTAATTAAATTTTTAAATTTTAATTACAGATATTTTATAATTTAAAACTTTTTTAATTAATTAGATTTTTAAATTTATTTAATAGGTGCATCTCCGTACAATTTTCGAACATAAGATCTTCCTTAGAACATATTTCAAATCATTAACTCAAGAGAATGTCACACTCCAAGTCAGTGATGCATAAAGAGGTTTGACTATAATTGGAGTGATGGTGCATATACTAATATTTGATTAAACTATCTCATTGCAAATTTTTATTTTATTTTAGAATAATAACACAAACAAAATGAATGTAAAAAATTCATAGAAATTTTAGAACAATAACACAAACAAAATGAATGGATGAGCATTTTGTTTCTCATTTCTTTTATTGGTAGAGACTAAACATTTGGTGAATGGTTTTTTACTGATAGATCCCATTTATATAAGTGTATTAATTTCCTAATATATGATGCATCAAACCTTTCTAGAATATTTCATAAGATATTTACAAGATAAATATAATATACTTTTAGTATTCCCCAAGATGAAGGATCCATTGGTATCACAAAATAAATATAAAATAAAAAGAGCATGAAATACATTTTTTCTCGAGACAAGACTTATGAATTTGCTTAACAATAAAACTGATCGAATTAATAAAAGTATCTCAAAAGAATTTAATTTGTAAGGTAAATCATACACAATTTAACTAGTAAAAAAGTCTCACAATTGAATTATTAAAAATTTAAATAAACTAATGTATAAAATTCTTAATAATAAATGGCTCAATCTCGAAATGAACGTCGTGATAAAATGAATGCAAACTCGAAATGAACGTCGTGATAAAATGAATGCAAACGTCCTTACCAGCTTGCTTAAGTCAAAATTTAAGTGGGCTTAAAATACTTTATCTCAGTATATAAATTAGGACAAAGGGGCATTTCCATTCCAGTGTCTTTTGGACCTTGAAAAACCCATTAGGTGCTATAAAATAAAAAAATCTCTTATAGGTGATATTTGGGTGTGAAGATTACATTCTTGCCCTTATAGAGGAGGAAAGTAAGAAAGATGTCATCTCATATCTTCTTCCCACTCCCTCTCTCTCTCCACAACTCATTGTCTCCCAAAAAAAAAGAAAACATTACCTTCTCCCTTCCATTTTCGTCGGAGTTGCGGGTGGAAGAACCTCCGGCGACCGAGTTTCGCCTCCGACGGAAGCAGATCGGCGACCTCGGCCATGGAGGCGGCTTCGTCTTCTTCAGATCGCCGCCCCACCACGGTCGCCGCCCGTCTGCATCAAGCTCCGCTGCTTCGCCATGGCCGCCGGGGAAGACGAAGTCCGTCGCCGTGGCTTACCGTCGCTGCTGTGCTTTTCTCCGACGAAGACGCCATGGCCGCCGCCCGTCTGTAATTCCGACGAAGACGCCATGGCCGCCGATCTGCAGCACTCCGACGAAGATGAAGGGAGCCTTGATCTGTGCGTGGCGAAGGCGAAGAAAGTTCGTGGTGGGGGCCGGCCGGTCGGCGACGGAGGACGAAGGTGGGGGCCGACCGGTCGGCGACGGAGGACGAAGGTGGGGGCCGGCCGGTCGGCGACGGAGGACGAAGGTGGGGGTGGGCGCGCGGCGGCAGCCAACGTGGGGTGGTGGTGGAGGGCTAAGGTTAGGGTTAGGGTTTTGACAATTGGGCCTGGGCTAGGTTTCCCACCCCTAATGTGCACCCACTTTTTCAATCAAAACACCCACTTTTTCTAATCCCCAATGTGCACCTACACTTTAGTGGAACTGTTGTTGGTGCAAATATTTTCTCCTTTGGTGCAAATAATTTATTCGTTGATGCAAAATAATTTATTTGTTGATGCAAATAATTTCTCCGATGATGCAAATAATTTACCGTCGTTGATGCAAATTTATTTTTTTCGTTGTTGAATTTTTCTTTGTATTTTTTGAGAATTTAGTTTTGTATTTTTTTTTTAAAAAAATTGAGCTTATTTTGGTTGAATTGTGAAATAATGGAAAAAAAAAAACAAACAGAGTCAAGCATATACAAAAAACTTAAACATTGATGCATATTATTTTTTTTTGGAAACAATATGTGTGAGATTCATTTTTTTGTAACAATTAATTTTAATTAACAAAACAAAATAACAAAAAATTCGAAAAATAACAAAAAATTCGAAAATAAATGCACAAAAAATTAAAAAACAATATAAAACTCACAAAATAAAAAAAATACAAAATAAATATAAAAATAACATTTGCATCAACGTATAATTTTTTTGCATCTATAAAAAATCAAATTCAAAAAAAAAAAAAAAAAGCCCACTAACAGGCCCAATGGGGTGAGGAAACCCTAGTCCATGCCCTAGCAATTTTGAGGCCGCCGTCTTATTAAAATTCCGGCGAGGCGTCGGAGGCGAGAACAGGTGGGCGGCGATCGAAGATGCAGATTGTCGGAGTGGCGGTGGGAGAACCTCCGGCGAGGCCGCCGTCTGAGAAAATTCCGGCGAGCCGCACAGCGTCGGAGGCGTGAACAGGTGGGCGGCGGCGCTGTGTCTGAGAAAATTCCGGCGAAGCAGATCGGCGACGTCGGCCATGGAGGCGGCTTCGTTTTATTCAGATCGCCGCCCCACCACGGTCGCCGCACGTCGGCCATGGAGGCGGCTTCGTCGGCCATGGCGAAGGGCACCATCTTCTTCAAGGAGATCGCGATGGGTGCCTTCGTCTTCTTTCAGTCTCCGGCAAAATGGCGGCGACTTCGTCTCCTTCAAGGAGCCACCACGACGAAGGGAAAATCGATGGGGGAGGCTCGTCGGCGATGGTTCCTGCAAGCTCTTCCACAACGGCGGCAACAGGGGAGCCTCGTCTTCAAGGGCGGAGATGGGTGGCGGCCATGGAGGTTCAAGGGCGGCGGCCATGGTGGGGGTCTTCACCGGTGCTAGGCTAGGGCGGGCCGCTTCGACTTCCTCGTGGCGGTGCTCCGTTACAGATGCCTAACTTGATGATAAATCAAAATCTAATCAGATTCTTTGAAGGGGATTTAGGAGAAGAGGGAATGTGTAAGGAGAGAGAAAATTTAATCTTGATGATTGGACCAATCTGCAATTGTGTAAGGAGGGTGGGAATGTGTAAGGAGAGAGAAAATTTAAGTAAGGGCAATTTGAGTCTTTCACATTGTTTTTGCACCTAAAATAAACTTTTCAAAAAAGTAGCACCTACATAGAGTTGGGTGGTGAAAATTGCACCTAAGCAGCAATAAACTCTAGGACAAATAATAAAACATTAAAAAAATTAAATATATTGGAGAAATTCTTGTTAGAGTCATTTCATAAGACTTTTTTTTAATAGGGAATATGTTATTGTTTTTTATCCAATAGAGTCACATTGACACTTAAGAAGACGATGTTGCCTTTTTCAATTTAAATAATTTCAATTTTTTTAATATTCACCTTCCATAATTCAAAAATTCCTAAAAAGACGTCAATTCGAATTAATTACAGATTTCGAATTAATTAAAGATATTTTATAATTTGAAACTTTTTTAATTAATTAAATTTTCAAATTTATTTAATAGGTACATTTAACTTATGCATAATTCAAATTATGAAGATTATTTTGCATATAACGTTATGCATAATTCAAAAGTGCATATCACGTTATGCATAATGAATTCAATTTAAATATGATGACTATTTTGCATATCATTTATGCATAATTCAAATAATTTCTTACAATTTAATTAAAATCTGATGATTATTTTGCATATAACGTTATGCATAAGTTATGCATAATTCATTCGATTGAAATATGATTACTATTTTGCATATCACATTATGCATAATTTAAATCATTTCCTAAAATTAGATTAAAATATGATGATTATTTTGCATATCACATTATTCTGCATAAGCATATTCACAATTCTCGAAGTGGTCCACAGATTACGAAACCATGATTGAATCACCATTTCTAAAATCGAAACCTTTTAACAAATTTTATCTACCATTGATTCTGAAGTAAAAAGAAGATTATGCAAAAATGGCAGAAGGTCAAAACCAATTCAATAATATAAAATTAGCAAATTTACGCTCAAATCAAATATACAACAAGCATACATGTACAATGGAATATTCCGGCAATGTTCATCATTGACATTTTTCTCAGTCTAGTAGTACTAAAAAGGGAAGAAAACAAACCCAGAAAACCAAAAAAAAAAAAAAAGATTTGAAGATGAAAACAAAAATCGGATCTATGATTGAAAAACAAACCAAAAAACCAAAATTCTTCTTGTTTAAGAATTTGTGTAAAAACCAACCGAGAAAGTCATATATCCGCTAATTATTTTAATCCCCAAAACACCAAACAAACCAAAAAACAAACCCAAAATAATTTTTTTGTTTTTATGAAAAGGAAACTGGAACAGACGTAAAAACAGAGCAACACACTTTTTTCTTCCAATACGAAGGCCATATCTCAGGACATGGCGACGGACATCTTCCCCGAACACATTGTAGGCCTTCGGCTAGGTGGCGATGGCTCGCGGCCGATAGATCGGCGCATCGGAGTCGTGGGGGTTGCATATCGGCGGCCGCTTCGTCTTCGACGGCCAAACGGCGGTGGCCACGAGGCTTTCTCTTCTTCGGCCACTTCGTCTTCCCCGGTCAGTGCGGCGGCAAAGCAACGACGGCGGTCAAGGTGCTGCTTCGTCTTGGTCTGGGCGGCGACGACCGTGGGGAGGGTGGCGGCGGTCGTGTTGGTTGGTGGGGGCCATAGTGCAGCGCCCAAATCGACGTGGGGGCTGCTTCGTCTGGGTTTGGACAGCGACGGCCGTGGAGAGGGGACTGCTTCGATTTTGCAAGAAATAGGAGAGGCTAGGGTTTTTAGAGAATGAATGAATTTTAAGAATTCGATTTTGGGAAAGTCAAGAATTTGTCAAGTTATGCCCTATAGTTCGGGAATTAATGGGCTGACCATAATTATGAATTTAAAATTCGAATTAAATGTTCAAATATAGAAATTAAGGAGTTATATGAATATTAAGGGTATTTAAGGGTTTTTTACACTAATTTGACCCTATTAGAGAATTTTAAAAGTTGTAGGTTTTACTTGCTTAATACTCTATAGAAGTGACTCAATTAGGGAATAATCTCTAAAATAAATAAATGTGACAATGTACTACTATTTAATATTATTCAGAAACTATATTTACTAATTTATTCATATAAATAATATATTTATCGATTATATACCTTTACGAGGATATACCGATAATAATATATTTAAGTAAATTAATTTGTTTAGGTTAACATTATAAATAAAAATTTCAAAAAAAAATCTTAATATCAAGTCTAAACTTGTTTAAATCCACGAACATGTCAATTTTTGTAGGTTAGATAAACATAACATTCCGAAAAAATTAAGTTTTTCAATTACATCTCAAATTTTAGCTAACTTTTTCATTTACGTCATAAAGTCGCCGAAAACATCAAAACGACGTCGTAACCATAACATAATACGACGCCGTTTTGATGCTGACGACTTTAGGACGTAAATGGAAAAGTTAGCTAAATTTTGGAACATAATTGGAAAACTTAACTTTTTTGGGACAATTTTGAAAAAGTTGAAAAGTTATGGGACGTAAAAAAATTATATCCTCTACTTTATAGTCCCAAGAGAAGACTTTTTAAGCTCGATACACCACCCGAGTGCAATTGGCTCTACTTGTTATTATGAGAACTAGTATTTCACCCGTGCGATGCACGGTCGAGTTAGAAATTTATTAATGTATAATTAATATTATGCTACAATTCAATGAGTAAATTTGAGATTCACACACAAAAAAAAAAAATCTTAATTAGGTAATATTTGTCTTATGGAGTATAATCTAGATGAAAAGTGCATGTAAACAAAACTAAATAAAAGTAACACGAATAAAAATTACAGATTTTGAAATACTTCTTTGTATACAACATTTTTTGTTGACCTATTATTCTCACCATCTTGGTCACAAATTAAAATTTTAAGCCCTTTTCGATTGGTCACTCGTGAAATTGCAACATATAATTGACCGTGACTAAAGACAGGTTTCTTCAACAATAGGCCGACATGTGAAAGCGATTGCCCTTGACTTTTGTTTATTGTCATAGCATAGGATACAATCAAGGGAAATTGTCTTCTTTGAAATTTGAATGGTAATCTTGGATCGGACGGAGTCAACGACATTCTTGGAATCAACACTTTATGACCTGAGTTGTTTCCACATAGAATCTTTGCTTCCAAGACATGTGCTCCGAGTTTTGTAATAACCAATCGAGTACCATTACATAAGCCAAGTGAATGATCAATATTTCTCAATAACATCACAGGAGTCCCAACCTTCAACTTTAACTCATGATTCAGAACACCTGAACATCTTATTCCATTTAGAAACTCTGGCGTGTGCACATCGGCTAATATGTCAACATTTGCATCAGACTTGCATGCACTATCCGAACTTAAATATGTCCTTGCATCACCAGAATTTAATGAAGACATGTATTCATTTACATCGTCAACTACATCAAGGGTTGGTGCTAATATAGCACGATCTTTCAAAAAACTTGGATCATCCATCGAATCTCTATACGAAGGATATGTACTTTGCACGATGGTTGCAATAGGGTCACCCGAACTACTGAGTAGAAGATCTTCGGGGATTTCAACAACTACATGCCCATCATTCTCAACTCCTTCTGTTCCATCTCCGATACTTGCAATCCATTTCGAGAATTTTTTTAATTCACTGTGTTCAACTGTTGAACTTTTAGTTTGTAGCCTCATATTTTTAGTTAACCTCAACAATTTGCAGTCTCTCCATATGTTCGAAGAATTTATCGTTGCATGCACAATATCATGTCGAGTGCCCTTGGGAATTACTGGTAAAATTTGACGAAAATCCCCTCCAAAAACAATAGGCTTCCTCCCAAAAGGCTTGCGTTTATTCAATGGATTGCTCAATTGCATGATATCTTTAAGAGTTCTATCCAATGCTTCAAAACAATACCTATGCATCATTGGTGCTTCGTCCCAAATGACCAGTTTAGCTTTCACAATAAGTTCTGCAAGTGGACTGCCTTGTTTGATGGAACATGTTGAATTCTCAATCGGATTGAGAGGAATTGCAAATCGAGAATGAGCAGTTCGACCACCGGGGAGTAAAAGCGATGCTATGCCACTTGAAGCTACATTAAGAACGATTTCGCCCTTTGACCTGATAGCTGCAGATAAAGTCTTCCATAAGAATGTCTTTCCAGTACCCCCATAACCGTAGACAAAAAAGACACCCCACTGCATGAATCAATTGCGTCGATAATCACATCATATACATGACGTTGTTCATCGGTTAAGTTAGCAACCATAACCTTATGTTCCTCGGCCAATGCGGCTCGGTTGTATCGCAATTCATCATATACTAACTTATTTTGCATAGTAGATGAACATGTCATGTCTGGAAATGGCATCGCATCAAAGTCTCTGAGTGTCCTTCCGAATCTTCGCATCAAATTCTCAATCTCCACCAACGCAAGATTTTTTATTTCATCCTCCGTCAATGACAAACCTAAATGAAAATAACATAACAAAGTATAATATGTATATATAAGTCAATTATAAAATTATGTAATTAAAAAAATTAGTTTCATCAATTTTTATTTAATAACAATGAATGTGAAAGTACCTTGGTGATTCAACAATTGACGTTGCTGGTATAAAATATCATCAGATAAATACGTCCAACACTTCTCCCATACTGCTTCTGGACGACTCAAACAATTTGACGATAACAATGTGACAAAAAGATATCTTAAAGAATTTGCTGAAGCCCATTGACTGGCTTCCAAAATACCATCGGAATACTCTTTGTCATCATCTAACAATCCATATGCATAGCAAGCATCGCGAAAGGTCGCATACTGAACTCCGTCTACAATCTTCATCTCATCAAAACTCTTGGGGGAAGGAACGACGTTGAGCAGACATCTCAAATAGTAGATTTCGCCACTACCAGGAGGTACATAGAAGATTCGTCCTAAAGAGAAGCCTCGTTGTATAGGCACCCACTCTCTGGTCGATGCTTTCCAAACAAACTTCTGAGGAAATTCAGCATACGTCAGTCCCTTAGCTTCAGGATATTTCTCATTCGCTTTAAACCAAGCTAGAAACATACTTTGATTCACCGTAGGACGCTGAAGAACAGAATCTATTGGGTCGGAATCAGAGAATATGATAGACTGCTCATCTGGTAAGTGGAAACCAAGTCGCTCAACTGGAGGATTCTTGTATTGTATTTCATAGCCTAGTATACGCCACATTGCCTCGCATGGTGATATGTACCTACAATCGTAATACATGTTGATCTCATCAACATTTGCTACAACATCGTCCTCATTGGTACTCTTGTAAAAAGATGCAGTGACCCGATCATGCCCTTTGTTGACATACTTGAAAAGATATTTGATAGATCGAGACTGATTGCACCATTCCACATTCAAATGTGCCCCATACTTCATCAATAGATAACGATTATGAGGGACGACATATCTATTGTCTAGTTCAGCGCCCTTTTTCACAACTGTTCTACCATCATTTCGACGTCTATACACAGGGTACCCTTCTTCATCTATTGTGGTTGATTCGACAAATCTCTTTGGAAAATGCTTGGTACAACGATTCTCAGACATACATGGAGAATTTGGTTTCTCAATTCCACATGGACCGTGCATCATAAAATCTCTCACTGCGTTATAATAAGCTGGATCACTATTCTCGTCAGGAAGCTCAGCTGAAATTATACGATCAATGTGATCTGGTGTTGGGCACTTATCTTCACTACCAAGGAAAAGTAGAATATGGGCATGGGGTAGTCCACGTTTTTTAAACTCAATCGTGTATACCAGTGCTCTCACCATGCCAAAAATCATATTCTTGCGAAGATCTTTTATCAAGCCATCTAACTTCATCTTGAAAACTCGACATATTATATCTGGACGATCTTCAGCCTTACATCCACTTTTCTCTAAATACCGAACGATCTCAGGCCATTTCGGGTTACACGTAAAAGTGAGAAATAAATCGGGGTAGCCAACCCATCTGCATATGGCCACTGCATCCTGATAATTATGAATCATGTAGCGAGCTCCACTAGTATAACTGGATGGTAGTATGACACGTTGCCCCATTGCACATGGATCATTTTCTCCTCGTAATAATGCTTCAGCAAGTCCTTTGTACATCTCACAACGTAATTGCTTTTGATGTGTTCGAACATATGCCAATCTTGCTGATTCAACCATAGTGTATGCATCAACTATGAATTGTTGTGTTAGTCTTTCTGACATCAGAATAGACGAAGGGCTGTGCTCTCTTTCATGCAATCAATATGCGAACCATTCTCTAATACTAACATTTTTCCTGCCCCCTCTAGTTGAGGACCTTTCTTCCGAGAATAAAATATCCTCTCTATAACCGTCCTCACCATACGGGAATAGAAGTGGATATTGTAGAGCAAGATATGCAGCATTTAGCTCATTGATTCGCTTCAGTTGTCCAGACCGTGTCTCTACTAATATATCTCTATCGCCCAAACACTCGTCAAAATCGCCCGGAACTAAAGCAGCAACTTCTGAAGCAGATGGAAGATTATATCTACGTGCATCTCCTCCTCTTCTTCCAATCAACCTCAATCTGACATTTGTCGGTTCTTCTTCAGCTAGTTTTTCTCTTGCCATTCTGAACGACTTAACCAAAACATTGTGTTCGTCTAACATCTCTTTTAGACCAACCACAATTTCTGCATGGAGTGTATTTATATTCTCCTGTTTCCTAATACATTTTAAGATATGATTAATAAATTGAGTAAAAGTATAATGCATTATTAATGAAAAAAAGTTTGGATATTAATAAAAAAAAAGGAAGATCTAACCTGACACTTTTGATTCGGTTCTCGATCTCATTCTCCGTGTCATATATATATAGTTGAGCAAACTTAGGAGTTGATCCTTCGGCTGGTAAAAGACTACCCATAAGATGATAATTTTGTCCATGCAATCTAAAACTGGGCGGACCACTCGACTGGCTTGGCATTGAGTCTATCTTTCCACCCATTGAAGTAAAAGAAAACATATTATTGTATGACCTTATATTTTTTCGAAAGTGTTTGCTTTTCTCAGAGTTTCCATATAGCAGGTCATGCAAAATTTGAGGAGGTTCTTTCAATGGAGGAAGTTGAATTTTGCCTTGCATGCAACATGCTGAGTATTTCGGAATTTTTGAGTTATAATGTGAATTCAACCTTTCTCCGTACCAAAAGAATGCACCACAAAATTGACATGTGTATGTTGGATCACCAATATCCCAATACTCTGAAAATAAAATATATAATTTGATATTAATAATTACTTGTGAGTAATTACTTCAATCTTGAACAAAATTAATAATGCAATATTGTATATTACCAACTGAAGATGGATCACCTTCATCTTCCAAGACTTCAATCTCTATAATATAAAAATTGCAATTATTATTTTAAGGAAATGATACATCCCAGTAGAAAAATATACAAAAGTAAATAAATGACAGTAAAAATGTAGATAAATAAAAGTAAAGTTCAAAGTTCATATATACCTGAGTTGATCGAATTAACAGGTTGAACAACACCATTATACATGAAAAATGATGTGTGTTGGTCATCTAACGTTGGTGAATCATCAAGACAACCATCACCACATTTTTTAGGAAGAGAATCATGCACACTAACAAAGCTGGCATCAAGCTTCCTGTAAGATGTACTTGAGGTGCAAACTACATTCAATAATAAACAACTAATGTTAAGAAAATAGATCGGGGATGAAAACAATGATGCTCCTACTGAAATTGAAGTTTGATTACTTGTATTATTACTACATCGTGGATTCTTATGTTCTGAAAAAAAAAAAAAAATTAACTGTCAAGAGAAAAGATAAATATTCCCTCTGTCTCGAAATTGTTTGCACCACTTTATGGGCACACAAACTAAGAAAAAAATGTAAAGAGTGGAGTGTTTAGGGGGTAATTTTGTAATCTTTTATAAATAAAGTAAAGTGAATGATTGAATTTGGGGTAAAAGTGGGTTAAAATAATGACATTTTTTGTAAATATGTGAATATTGTGAAGATGTATTTTATAAAAATGTTTCCTTTTTGGAAAGTGCAAACAATGTGGGACGGACGAATAAGAATAGAGTGCAAACAATTGTGGCACATAAGGAGTATTTTAATATCTATTTGTGCATCACATTATTTTTCTAACTAATAAACTATTTATTTATATATAAAGTAACAATAAATTAAAAAAAAAAAAGTTAATCTTCACTATATAATTATTTCTGTAAATGGGGTGAAATTGTGTAACTTATACACAATTTTTTGAATCCTTAATTTTTATCCAAAAATAACCAAAATATTATAGTCAATGTACATATTTGATGTACTGTTAAAAAAATCTATTTAAATATACACCCAAACCTAAAATGATTATATATTAAAATGGGATAGAAGATAATTTAATCTCATAGCTTTTTACTTTTTTTGAAATGATCCAAAAAAAGTTAAATGTGTCAATTTAGTCCCATTTTTGCAATTAAATTTTTTTGGTCCCAAAAAAGTTAAATCCATTTGTAAAAAATGGGAGTAAATTGGTACATTTAATTTTTTTAGATCAAAATAGAACAAATTGTAAAAAAAAAAGGATTAAATTGATACATTTAAATTTTTAGGAACATAACAAAATTAATGGTAAGAAAATGAGACTAAATTAGTAAGTTTAATTTTTTTAAAACTATTTTAAAAAATGTTGAAAGTTATGGAATTAAATTGACTTATATTCCTATTAAAATTAAGTTTTTCTTATTTTATCATATACATTAATTAATTTCTTTAATTTAAAGATTGAGTAATATTTTTTTACGTGCGTGTCTTGTTAAAAGAATCAAAGGCCCATCTTCAATTAGATTTTATTTTTTGTAAAGGCCACGGTTATACAGACACACGGTGTTATTGAGGACACCCACTCGCTAAGTACACACATTGTGGATGAATACACTCCCTGTTAAAAAACGTAAAATAACCTTCCTTCATCAAACCATAATATTAACTTTCTGCCTCCTTCACTCTCTCAATTCTCACAGTCACATGCACACCCACCCACGCACTCATCTTCTTCGATCGGTCGGCCGCAGGCCCTCCCAGTCGCGCCGCCCTCAACGTCGTCGTCCCGCGTCCTCCGCTCTCCCTCCCTCACTGCGCACGCCGCCATCGCCCTTCCCTGTCCCGTCCCCTCGCTGACTCACGTTCGTCGCGGCTGTTGAAGAAGTAGGCGGCCACCGTCGCCTTCCCCCCAAGCGACGCGGCCGCCGCGACTGTTGAAGAAGAAGGCGGCAGTCGTTGCCCCTCCTCCCTAGGTACCGCCTTCGCCCCTCCCCCCTCCTCCTTAGGTTAGTTGTCGCCGCCGTCCCTTTCTTTCTTATCTAA
The DNA here is from genome assembly GCA_963675135.1 of Galeopsis tetrahit. NCBI lineage: Eukaryota > Viridiplantae > Streptophyta > Magnoliopsida > Lamiales > Lamiaceae > Galeopsis > Galeopsis tetrahit. The sequence continues at coordinate 64,928,312 of OY776124.1, read as the reverse complement.
AATATGAGCGATCTAAAATTAGGGTTTAAATTTTTTTCACATTTTTTTCGAATTTCTCTACCTTCCAATTTTTTTTTTCGAATTTTTGTTTTATTTCGAAAATTGTTGCCAAATGGTTGTATTTTTTGGATTTTGTTTCGAGATTTAGGAAATATTTCAATTTTTTGGTCGAAAAAAATGGTGAATGATGATTTCGTGTGGTGGTGGTGGTTAGTGGTTACGGTGGCCGGAAATATTTCAATTTTTTGGTCGAAAAAAATGGTGAATGATGATTTTAATTTGTTTTAATTTTAGTAAAGGGTAGAACTGACATTTTACGTGCAACTAATTTGTAAATAAAGTATCGTTGGGTGTACTCAACAAAGTTGTGTGTGCGTATAACCATGGCCTTTTTTAAAACATAGAAATTTCTAAGGGGAGGAGGCCCATATAGTTTTAATATAGTTAAGCGGCCCATTTTATTTTAATTCTAACCTAGAAAACCCTAATATAAATAATGAAAAGGGTCTGCAAATTAAATTCACAGATGCTATCCCAATCTGACTCCTCCTCGAAATATTATTTGTCACTCAGAGTCTCAAACTCACAAAATTGTCTTTCATGATGGCATTGCTAGAAATCACCGCCTCTCTCACTCTCTCATCCGCCGATCGCCATCACACTCTCTTCCACCACCAACCACCGACTCTCTCGATGTACAACGGCTGAGCCCCACACAGCCAGGCGGTCGGGATCCCCCACGAATTGACGGGCACATGCAATTGATCCCTGCGCACAGGCGGCCGATCCCCACGCACATGCAACTGATCCCCTCGTTTAGGCGGCCGATCCACACAGACTGGTGGTCGATTTTCTACGGTATATATATTTTTTCTAGTATTAAATGATTGTTAGCATCTACCAATTCCTAATATAAATTGATGTGTTTGGTTGCTTTTGAGATAAAAGAGAAAAAAAATGAGAGTATTTCGTTGAGTTACAGAAGACTTTTAATCTAATTTGGTACTCGACACTATTCTGCTTGAATCGTCTCTTTTACACCCCTAAATTTCTACTCAAACATTTTGTAGATACACATTTTTTATGGAGTTAATCTTATAATGCTGTGAAGAAGAAGTAGAAGTCCGTCAATGCATGCATCCGATCCTCGTGTTCAGGCGACTGATCCACACGGACTGGCAGACGCGGACTTGCGGCCACGGACTGGGTCGATCTTCCACGGTATTAATTTTTTGTTGTTGTTTTACTGTATTAAATGATTGTTGTGGCATCTACCATTTCCTAATATAAATTGATGTGTTTGGTCTCTTTTGAGATAAAAGAGAAAAAATTGAGAGTATTTTGTTGAGTTAGATTCAACCTCAAAAAAATTGAGCTCTATAGACTTTTAATCTGATATGGTACTCGACACTGTTTTGCTCGAACCTACTCATTTACACCCCTAATTCTACTCAAACATTTTGTAGGGTTAGTGCTGCTACAGTGCGGGATCTCAAGATGTACAACATAGATGGGGAGTAAAATAGAGCATATTTACTTTCTTCTCTCAGCCACTTGAATGGATTAAGGTAAGAGTAAAATTCTATACAATAACTTAATCCTTTAAAACATTATTCTACTTAAGCTAGTAGCATATAATCTAAAATCTAGGAAAGGTATGCTTATATCTGAAATCTAAAATCTAAAATCTAGGAAAGGTATGCTTATATCTGAAATTTACTGTAGTTTTTTTTGGAATTACGGTCATATTTTCTTTAATTCATGATTTAGTCTCATTTTTTTTTTCATTTAAGAATATAATAGTAAGTTATATTTTGATATTTCAAATGATGGATGACTTGAAGTATGTCATGCTAAGAAATAACAAAATAAAAAAAGTTGTGTGCTCATTAAACTTGAAAAATGACAATTATGGAAGAAGAATTACAAAACACATACCAGTTTGAGTTTCATCATTTCTTGTGCGTTTTCCGTTAAGTATTGTAGACCCCGTAAGCTTCCTCATTTGTTGGTTGATGATGCATACATGTATCAATTTGTCAACTAAAGTGAAAAAAGGTGCATTAGGATAGTGAGCAATATTATACTTTTATAATATTTCATCAAGTTATTTAAGATTCATATAAAATAATGAAATGCTACTGCAAAAACTCTTATGCAGATTGATTTGTTTGAAAAAAAATTAACCATGTACATACCTGGATGTGTTGAGCCACTGCTATTGTGTAATGTCTGACCTTGAGATTGGTTAAAACTGTGACCTTCTGTTTGAATATTCTGAACTTTCTTAGATAGATGGAGATGGTAATGGAATACAAAGTGGTATTGTTGTGACTGTGGTGAAAGTATTATGTGTTTGTGGTTAATGGTATTTATGGAGGGAAATATTAGAATTTGATAGGTTATGATTGACAGCACTGCAGGAAAAATATTAAACAAATAAACTTGGTGAATTTGAAAGGTCATATTTATTTTTTGAATAAGGAGTACTCCAATATATTTTTCTTTCTTAATATAATTATTTTATTTGAAAATGATCACATTAAGGATGCTGACCAGAATAATGATGAATGTATGCTGTAAAGTTTTTCAATTTAAAATATATTTTTAAAGATACATATAAAAATTGGGTATAACATGTATTGATATATGCTGTAAAGCATTAAAAATAATGATGTTTTTTTTTAAAGGCATAACTTTACATATATGTATCTTCTACTTATTCATTTATTGATATTATTATTTGAAAGTGCGTATATGATTAAATTATTATTTTTGAACATAATTTTATAGAATATATATTACAAAATTTATCTATATAATCATTTGAATTTTAGTCTTATTTTGATCATATATATAATTATTTAATTTTTAATGATATTAATATATGTAAGGTAGAAGTTATTTACTTAAGGAAACACTTGACTTTAATTTAAAAAGAGACTTCTAGTAGGCAAAAATTACAATAAAACCTTTTGAGGGCACAGTTGTAGATCATTATGTCAAAAACAATTCTGAACACCCTCATCAAAAAACAAAAACCAAACATCCATAATTAAAAAGAACTTCGAAAAATGTGGTTCTTCATTTCTCTAAGCATCCTCTTGCTTTATGAGCAATTTCTTTTTGTCTGATGTAGTAGAAGAGAATTCATCCATCAACTTTCGTTTGAGTCCTGAATCTTCCATTCCCTCAATGTGCAACTTTGAAATGTGGGTAGATTCCTAAAACAGTTAGATTGAATTTATTCAACATAATAATTGAAAAATAATTTAGTAATTTTGCTAGTGTAAAATGACTTACATGACTTTCACAACATCCATCATTGAGTTTTGACATAAGAGATTTGTCTTCAGTTAACTTCATAACACTGTAGGCTCCATTGTATTCTTCGATTTGGTCTTCCTTAACTTGTATCTTGAAAAACATTTCTTTATCCAGCGAATTTGTGAAAACATCTGAAATTTGTATGTTATTTTCAGCTTCATATTCTTCTAGAAGTTGTGTCACTATCTTTCCAATCAATTGAATACATTGTTCATCCCATAATAGAAGTAAAGTGTTGTCAGTGTGATCTTGAACCCGAACTTGTATCTTGTACCTAATTTTCACATTACATGGATAGTATATATTATATTGTTTGCATTATTTAATAAAATATTATGCATATAGATATATTAAAATATCAGACCTTGGAATTCCACTGGAATCAATTTTGTTACAGCTGGAACATAGGAATCCATGTTTGGCCTTTTGTACTTTGCGTTTGCATTTTTTACATGCTAAATACCACCAATCTCCAAATGTTTCAATAGATACCATACTTGCCAACACCCAAAATGTACCAACCTAGAGCCACCACCGTAATTATTTTTTAAAACCAATTATATATGTTAATAAAATTATCGAATATTTTAGCAATGAATTTTTTTAAAAACAAACCTCCTTGTTTTCCTTAATCTGTTGGATTGTTCGTATTTGAACAACAATGTTGGGTATGCTGCCAGATTCTTTACTTGAAGAAGATATAGGAGTTGAACTTGGAACATAAAGAGGAATATGGTCATCCTTGAATCTGCATTTCAAATTTATAAAATTTGTAAGATATTCAAGTTGTAGAATTTATAAAATATGAAATATACCTCATTTTGTATGCCTCAACTTCACTGCATTCAGCATTAAAAATCAGTTTTGTAGCATGGAGAGTTGAAGTTATAGTCACTGCATCTTTTTTATTATAACAACAAATTAGTAGATATATTGAAACATGTATAACTACTATTATTTTGCAAATAAGTTACTTACCTCGATAATACTTTCCCCTACAAAATTGTACAATAAGAATTGTGGGATCTGGTCCAACATTTCTTATATGTTCCATCATTTGGTCTACGTAACCCCCCCAAAGAGTACATTTCATCTGCTGCTTTCTAGTATACAAATACAAAATTTAAGTCTAAATAAATGTAAAATAAAAAATTATAAACTTTGAGAGAGCTTATTTTGAAATACTTACTCCAAGTCTTCTAATATTATTTCCATTAGAACTCCTTCCCTTTTACTTTCACTGTAGTTCACCAATCGAGGTTCTTCAATCTTGACTATTCGTCCGATAACATCTGCAATTAGAGGAAAGAAACCATGTTCAGATTTGTTATGTAAGGTATTGCATTAATAAGCATATAATATAATGCTTAAAATAATTATAGTAAATTAGTTTACCAATCATTTGAGTATCATTCAGCTTTTCAACAACGGATAGTTCTGAAAATGGGTGAAAATCATAAAGTAATGTGGGAAATTCTTCATAAAAAAGCTCTACAACTTTGGTATCATTAATGAAAATGATCTGTTTATGATTTTTTGTTGTTTTAAATTTGTTCTTGTTGACTGTCACCACAAAGTTTTTAACTGCAAATAGCCTTCCTTCTACCAACATTGATTCAAATCTACTTATGTATGTTTGGTTAATTGTAGCGTGCACTCTTGTACCCTGAAATACACAAACAATACATTAATGTCTAAATGTGATAATTTGGAAGTTATTTTTATATGATAATGTGTTAATTAATTGTTGAAGCTGATTTGCATACCTTTGTGTCATGGAATATACATTCCAAATTCTGATAATTTTTGCTTCCTAATGCAGGTGCGCGGTATGCTCGGATCAACCGTATCTTAAGAGCCCATTGTGTTTTAGAAGAGTCGATATCCTTGATTAATCGAAAGAGGGGGGCCATCTACCATAGAAGTTGAAAATGAATAACATTAAAGGTAAAATAAAGAAAAGAAAAGGTAATATAAAGAATAAATTGCAGTATATTTCTCAGAAACTACCATTGCAGATAAATTGTTTCAAGTGAATTTATCATTGATGAAGGTCAAGTGAATTTATCATTGATGAAGGTGCTTTTATAATGGTGTCAAAATGTTTCAGAATATTCTGAAAGAATACTATTTTCATATTTGTAATTGGAATGTGAAGAGTCATTTGTAATTGGAATGTGAAGAGCCATATTTGTAATGGAATGTGAAGAGGCTATGTAATTATTTTTTTCAGATATGTTTTAATTTGAATGGTATTTGATATATTTAGTGTTAGCATGGATGCAATCAATAAATGACTACTTTTTATATGAATTTATATTTTTTTGATATTTTTGGTAGTGTGCACTGAAAAGTTTTTTTATCTTGTATGAATATTTTGTGTTTTTAGGTTTACTTATAGGAAAGATTACAGGTTCAGATGAATTTATTTAAAGAAATATATTTTGACTGAAAATTAATTTCATTTTTGAAATATGTGAAAGAGGCCGAAGTAGTGAGTAAATTGATTTTATTTTTGTAATTGAAATGTGAAGAGAGAGTTATATTGTATGCTTGCATATATTAAAAAAAATGTTGTAGGGTACCTCGGTTTATGTGTGCAGCCAGTCTTAGTTCTGGGGCTACCTCGGTTTGTGTGGGCAGAGCATGCTCATAATATATATTTTTTAAATGAAACCAACACAACTGGTTAAAGGCTTAAAAATGTAAAAAAAAAAAAAAAACAATTCTGAAATAGTAGAATGGAAAGGGCGGGAAAATGCTAAGAATTGGCTATTGTGTTATTATATATATATAGACAAGTACTCTTACAAGTGCTGGTTGTAAAACAACAAACTAACTTCTAAGGATAGAAAGTAGTGTCTGTGATTTACGAAAGGTACCAACTAGTGTGATGAACTAAGAGGTACCAACTAGTGTGATGAACTAAGAGGTTCAATCAACACTTTTCACTTTTCTAAGCTTAAAATAGTATTTGGAATACAGACTTAGATGTAGGAAACTTAGAGATATTGAATACTTAGATCTTTTCTAGCTCTTTAAGAACTCGAAATGATTCAGTGAACTTGTGATGAGCTTGATGTCAAGTAATGAGAGTTCTTGCTTGTAAAGTTTCCGTAAGTTGTTATTTGAACAACATCTTATATTTATAGATGTTTGGAGCTCGAAACTAGTTGTTGGATAAACTAGTCGTTGCCACAAAATCTTCTATGTATGGGTCGAGATCTTCATGAATTTGATGTTTCACTTGATTCTGGTACAAACATTCCTATAAAGGAATGTGCATTTATTGTGCATTAAAAACTTTTTGTTCGATCTCTGAAACCCTAACCCAAGTCAACTCAATAGCTGTGCTGACATGCTTTCATTGGTTCACGCCAGCTGAGTTGATTAGACTTTCAGTCTTGTCTTCAATCGAGTTTGTCAGATGAAATCTGACATTCTCTTTGTCTGTTTAAGGTTGTTGCCTTCTTTAATGCATGTTATTCGTTGACTCCTTCAGCTAAGTAACTCTTCTGAAATTTAAGGCTTTCAGATAAGATCTTGTTAAGTTCATATCAACTAGAATCTTCTACTCAGCTGATCTCATGTAGCTAATATATATCAGTTAACATGGGTATACAAGAACCTTGTCGTCTGATTTTACTAATGGACTTTAAGGGGCTGTTTGGTTAGGGATTGTGGTGGATGGGATGGGGATGGGGATTTGAAAAATGTGGATGGGGGTAATCCATGAATAGTAATTGAATAAAAATTGTGTTTGGATAGAGATTGAAAAATAGGTGTGGATGAAGAACTTTATGTCAAATCAATAGTGATGTTGTATTATTTTATTATTGTTAGTTAGTAGAGTAATTAGTGTAAGGAAGAAAAGTAGGAGAGAAAATAAATGTGTGGAAGAAAAGTAGGAAAGAGAATAAATGTATGGAAGAAAAAGTAGAAGAGAGAATGAGTAATTAATTTTAAAATATGATGATGTAATGATATAAAAATAGGTATATAGGTGTATTATAGGGGTGGATGGGTATTTGAATGGGTATTTGGATGGAGAGAGATGGAGAGGGATGGGATGGGGGATGGCCCATCCAAATCCGGATGGGCCAATCCCTAAACAAACACACCCTAAGTGTCTTCTAGTCTTCAGTCTTCCACTCTATATGTCTTGAGTGAACGCGCGTTAACCAAATGTGGTCTCAACTGATATACATACAACTGATTCCAAATGACTAAGACTTAAACATGAAACTACTAAGCTTTATAAGAATAGCTTATGTAACATATCACTAGATTACAAATTATATCTAACAACTAGATTACATGATCTTGTTTTGGCCATCAAAACTAAATATCTATCTAATTAGATCAGAGGGTATGATGAATATCCCAACACCTTTTGAGGCGGAAGGGATTCTCCGCACTCCTATTGATGGCTCGGGCGGGAACGATGTCAGGTTATGGACTTTGGAAAGTAAATGAATTTACACAGTGAAATCTGGATATTGACAGGATTACCTTATTCATACCCAGGTATCGATAAACTCACCACCGACATCAACTGATACTGAGAGAGCACGATGGAGAAAGTTTTGGTCTATGCATGTACCCCCTAAGGTGAAATTTTTTCTGGTGGAAGGTCTACAAGGATATTGTGGCCACAGAAGGTAATTTAGTGGACCACCATGTCCCGATGCCACAATACTGTCTAGTTTGCGGTGCGAATAAAGCCTCAACAATCCAACACCCCCCTCCTATGCTAGGGTCAGGAAGGTGATTAGTGTGAAAATTGCTTGAAATTCATGTGTTTATTTTGCATAATTTTGAGAATTTTGTTGCATTATTTACACTAAATTTACTAATTGCACTTGAAATGAGAAAGGTATGTGTTTTGCTATTTTTTAGGTAAATTGAACTTATTTGGAAGCAAAATAAGTTTCTGAAAATTCATGAAGTCAAGAAGATAACTGCACCATTGGATGCGTATTGAAAAAATGAGTGGAATGAAAAAAGGAATCAAGTCAATTGGAGGTCGAAAGCTCAAGATATGATCGAAACAAGAAAGTGTTAAGCTACGATAGATTCCACTCGAGTAACCAAGTCAACCCACTCGGTTGACCGAGTCAACTATGCTTCTAGAATATTTTCTAGACTTCCATCTCACTCGGTTGACCGAGTCAACTCACTCGGTTGACTGAGTGAACCTGTTTCTGTGCGGAAATTCAAAATTTTAAAGGATTTCAAAGGCTTAAGTGCAAATTTCATCTCAAATATTCTTCCAAGCTATAAATAGCTCCCCAATCAGATTGTTTAGGAGGCTTGACCACACTTTCACACAGTCAAACCCTAGTTTCATTCTTAGATAGATTTTTAACATATTTTGCAAGTTTAATTCCATAGATTAGTTTCAAGTTTAGTATTTAGATTAGGTTTTTGAAGATTATAGCTCTATTTACTTGTAATTAGGGGTGGAAATAGGTCAGGCCACCCGACAGGGGCCTACGGCCTGGCCTATTAAGGGACTGGTTTGGCCTGGCCTATTTATAATATGAGTCGAGCTAAGGCTTTTTAAAAAACCTATTTACTTAAGTAGGTCGGGCTTAGGCCTTGTATAAGGCCTTATAAGCCTATCAGGCTGGCCTATTTAAAATTATGTGTTATATATATATATATATATAATTAATTGTAGATAAATATTTTTATATATTTTATAATAAAATAATTCTTATATAATGCTAACCTTAATAGTAAATTAATGCAAATTAAATCAATTTTTGTATTTGAGAAACTATTTTTTAGTTTTTATTTAAATTTACTATTGTATTGCACTTATTTTGATCGTGAATTTATTTGTAATTTTAAATATTAAATTGCGTTTTTTAATTTTCGTATGAATAAATTTTAAATAGGCTTCTAACAGGCTCGTAGGCCTGGCCTGTTTACTAAAAAGGCCGGGCCAAACCCATAAAAAAAGCCAATTATAGATAATAGGCCAGACTTAGACTAATTTTTTTTAGATAGGCCTAGGCTTTTTCATACAAAGCCTGGCCTGACCTATTTCCACCCCTACTTGTAATAGCTTGGGTTCTTGAAGAATCATTAATGTGACTTCCACCCAAACTCTCTTTTGCTATAATATTTCTATTTTCATGTCTATGTTTATTTCTTTTGTTATTTTAGCCATTGGTGTTTCTTTAAACGCCATGGGCTACAATTTTTATGATTTGGGTGTTTGAAATCATGTGAATATTGAATGTGTGAATTGTTTATGCTTTGATTATTGTTTCTCTTATTGGGTTTTATTGGTGCTTTGTGTATTAGCTTCTATTAATCCGTATTTTGAGGCATGTTTAACGTAGACGAGAGTTACGTGAACATGTTTAAATTTATGGTGTGAGTTGTTGGTATACAAATGCGTTTATTATACTTTTAATTCGTCGAGAGAGAGTTAATTGTATTAGAACACCATTAAGAGCCATTAATTACTTGAATGTTTATTTGGGTAGTTGATGAGGATTATGAAGAGGTCTTATTACTGAGCTTGGGAACACCTTAGACGTAAGGCTATAGTACCCGAAGGGAAACGATTTTCATCATAGCATCTTGATGCTCTTAGCAAGTCCAAATTGAAGCATAAAAACGGTATAAACAATCTCACTCGATTTCACTAGGTAGAGAACACCTGAAGCATTCTCACACTTGCACTTCTTCGAATTTCATTCGTAGTTGTTATTTGCTTTTAATTGCCATTTCCTTGTTTTCTTGGTTAGTAGTTAATTTACTTATTAGGATTGTGTTTAGTTTAATTTATTGTCTTTAGATTATTGTTTAGCTTTAGTTTTGCATCCAACTCCCGAAACCGTAGCTACATTAGGTATGACAACACACAACTCTAGGGATCCATTGCACTAGCCCACCTTCCGTGGTTCAATACTACTTGGTCGAAATACTTACGTGCATACTACAACGATCCCTTATGCTTGAGGGGAAGTAGTTAGTCAAAAATATATTGCCTAAAATTCGTTCAAGTCAGAAGGTATGGAGCAAGTATCATTGGTGGAAAATGATTAAGAACACGAATGGTATGATTACCAAGGAGACGCTGGACTTAATCTGTGGCACACATGAATCCACTAATATTGAGGAGATTGTTATTCATGTGTGTGTCATTAGGAAAGAACGATGTGAAGTCTTACATGATGGGAGTCACCGAATGCACATATGACTTGGATGTATTTTTGCACACTTTTTACAACTATACGATCCCCACAAGCGTATGGGTTCGTTAGTAGTACGATAAGTATACCAAGTAAAATTTCGTTCCAAGGACCTAATTGAGTGCTAGTGAATCCCTAAAGTTACGAGTATGCATGCTATTGTAGTAACTACACGTGTTTGTTTGGATTTTTGGAAATAAGAACAAAAATATTAAACTAGATTAACTAAAGTAATGAAAACTAGTGACAAAAATAACAAGTTATCTAACTTTCGTTGGAAAGTGCAAGGGAAGGGTATTGCCTCGGGTGTTTCCGTTTTGTGGGTAATTCAATGAGTTAACGAACCAATTGCATGAATTAACTTATGGTTTTGGATTAAGCTAAAGGCTATCACTCGTGTGTGTAAACCAATCCCTTGTGAGGCTTAGGTGAACACGTGCATCGATTAGCAATTATATAGTCTAATCAATACCATAAGCTCCTAAGATAGTGTCTCATAAACACGTTCAACACGGTTACTAATGTTTATGAGACGCCCTCTCACTAATCTAATAGACGACCTCTAATCGACTAGTGTCTAGTGTCGTCGATCTATGCAATCAACCCCCGGTCGGTGTAGCTAATTACTATGTTAATTCTCATTGATTAATTCAAGCTCATACACACACTCTTAATCATGCAACCCAATACGGTCGTTGAAGTCGACAAAACTAACAATGCTAGCTAATAGGGTGAATTAATCAATTGAATCATGAAAAGTACAACACTAGAAACATATACACCCAATTCCTAAGCTAATCATGCAATTAATCTATAATTACACTAAACACCCATCAAAACATTCACACCCAAGGCAATAAGAGCTTAGCCCATGGTTCTAGAAGAGAATTTCATGGTTAAAACAACTAATAACATCAAACTCATAGTAGAATAACAAGAGATTGAAGAAATTAAGAAAATACCAAAATAAATTGCAAAATAGATTAATATCACCTTGATCATGAAAATGTAGCTACAAAACGATGTAATAGACGATGCCCGATGATAATCGTAGCTTGATTTGAAGTAAAAACCACTAATCTATCTAATTTAATGAAGAATCTAAACTAAAAATGAAGAACACCTACAACTATGTGAATGTGTGTGTGGAATTGCTTGTAAAAGGAGTAAGAGACTCCTTTTTAAAACTCAAATTTGATCTATTTATAGTTGGGGTAGAAGTCTTGAATTAATTTTGCAATTAGGCCCTTGAAATATGGAGAAAATGGGCCAAAAACCCCGAAAATGAAGTGACCCGGCCGGGTGGCTCCCACCCGGGCATGCCACCCGGCCAAAACACGAACAAACACACTTTTGGGCCTTGCCCGGGTCGAAACCACCCGGCCGGGTGGGTTTCACCCGGGCAAAATACGAAACTACTTCATTTTTGGCTCTGCCCGGGTCGAAGTGACCCGCCCGGGTCGTTTCTACCCGGGCATGTATTTTTGTCTCTTCGTATCTCGAGCTTCCGACCTCCGATTGACTCGATTCTTTTTTCCATTCCACTCCATTTTTCGAGACGAATCCAACCGTGCACTCCTCTTCCTGATCCAGTAAAGTATGGTTGGTGTTTTGCTCCAAATTCCATCGTATTTCCTACAAAATCGACAAAACACAACCTTTCTCTCATTTCGGCTTAAACAATCATATTCAATGTATAATTCAATGAAATCAACATCAAATGAGCTTCAAATATGCATCCAAATAGTGTAAATTCCACCCGAATCAACTCCCCCAAACTTAAAGTGTTGCTCGTCCTCGAGCAACGAAAGAATTACAACGTGAGGGTAAAATTTACAACTAGATGATCAATGAAAGATCCCACGTATCAAATGACATGAAATGAATTCTTCTTCCTCAAGATACATTCTCAAAAATGATCACAAGTTCAATATTGAAAATTAAACTAATTACCTCACACATGCTCAACATACAATAACAAGTGATGGTGATGACAATATCCAAATGCTCAAGTTCAACTCACAAGATATAGTGTTTCTCTCAAACACTCAAACAAATTAAGGACAATAGACACTCATCAATCAAATCACGCATTGCAATTGCCATAGGCTTGCCCAAGCTCTACCATCTTTCCACCACAAACATGTTCAACTATGAGATCAATAGGTCTTAACCAAGGACGTAACGTTGGCTCTTTGGACGGGGTATGATGAATATGGAGGAAGTGACTTGTCTAGTGGAGAACGAAAGTTGTTTTTCAACACATCAAGCTTATGCTCATAAGGTTTATACACCTTCATTCTCACTTTTCATTCAACTTTCTCACAAGCAATCATCTCCTCATCTTTTGTAGAAAATTTCGTTTCTTTTTAAGCTCTTGGGGTTCATTGTCCCTCTTTTCTTTCTCAATTATTTTCTTTTCACTTCCATCTCTTTTTTTTCTCTTTTCACAACTTTGTCAATTTTCTCTTCAAACCAAAGGCACTAAAGCACATGTTTTACCACTTTCTTTTTATTCTCCACTAGATTTGGATATCAAAGGCTCAAAAGGCTAAGTGGTTAAACATTGTAGGTTGCCAAGAAAATGGGAAATCAAGCTCAAACGGGCTAACTACGGAAGATTTCTTTGGTTATTGGAAAAATATGGCTAAGTGACTTGTAGTACGAAAGATGGCCTACATCATATCTCAAAGTATCACACAAGTATGATCTCAAGCAAGGACTTGGGCAAGTTCTAGAAAAACAAGCAATGAATTGATCCACTCAAGAATGAAATAAACCGGATTAATGCTCGGTTCAAAGCTCAACTCTCACCGGTTCATTCAAGACTCAAACATTCATCAATCACCACCACACATAACTCATTGTGCATGTAAAACATCTATAGGCAACAAGATGACAACAACACAAACAAGATGATTCATTCCAATCGTGTACATATTCAAGGAATCAAATTCACAACAAATCACCATCAAATGTGTCTCAATGATCATTTAAGTTCAAATTACACACATACACAAGAATACACATTGGTGTCAATAGAAAATGTAAAAACGAACATACCCCCCCAAACTTTTTCATTGCAAAGCAATTAAAAGTTTGGAAAAATAGTGTTGCATTGATATTGCCACCAAGTGCTAACCATACAAATCTACACACATGGGCCACTATCCCCTCAATTAACACTAAGAGTAGCTAAGCAATCAATGTCATGAACAAGCATATAAATTCCACTACCCCCCCCCCCCCCAAACTTAGTAATTGCTATGCAATTCCTAAGAATTGGGGTGGGCGTACCTCTTACGATTGCTATAGCTACACCTTCTTCTTAGCACAAAGTTCCACATTCAATCCATTTGTCCATTCAATCCAAGCTTCTCCAACTACATCAAAACTCGCAAACACATCAAACTAAACTAACAAAGCAAATAAAATGAACAAAATTGAAATAAAGCAAGTAAAAATGGGTTGCCTCCCATTTAGCGCTAGGTTTAACGTCCTATGCCGGACGGAACTTAACAAGTTCATACTTCCCTTTCTTTGAATGGAGGATGATAGTGCTTGACATTGTGCTCATCGGTGATGAACACTTCATCCTCCTCACTTGCCAACGCAATGCCTCCTCCATAGACCAATTTCTTCATGACCAACATTTTTCGTTCTTTGAGCTTCATCTTTCCAAGGACTTCCATCACTCCCAAGGTGCCCCATACCACCGTATCTCCAATTTCAAATCCCTTCTCAATCTTTCTCTCCTTTGAACTCTTTCTTCTTCCCTCTTCATCTTCACTACCCTCAAGGAACTTATCAAAACTCTTCTCCTTATAAAACTCCCCCAAACTTGAGTTTTGCTCAAGTTTGGGAGTTTGCTTCAATTTGTTATCATCTCCCGGATCTTTCAATGGGACTTTTGGTAATGGCTCTTTCACATAAATGTCACATTCTTGGATGGAGGGGGATTCCTTCTTTCTTGGGGAACTCTCAATTGAGCCATACTTGGAGAAAATCACTTTCTCTCCATTCACCTCCAATGTTACCTCCCCTTTTCTCAAATTGATGTTTGCTCCCCCCGTGGCAAGAAACGGCCTCCCAAGAATCAATGGGATATTTGCATCTTCTTTCATATCTAACACCACGAAGTCGGCCGGAATGATGAACTTGTCAATCTTCACCAATACATCTTCAATGATCCCTTTAGGATGGGTGATGGAACGATCCGCTAATTGGAGAGTAATTGATGTGGGCACTACTTCTCCAAGTCCCAAACGCTTGAAGATTGAAAGTGGCATCAAATTGATGCTAGCTCCCAAATCACAAAGAGCTTTCATCATGGGACCATCACCAATCTCACATGGGAGAGTGAAACTACCCGGATCCTTGAGCTTTTCGGGAGGAGTTCGTTGAAGGATGGCACTACACTCTTCGGTCAACTTGATCTTCTCATCATCCACTAGTTTCTTCTTGTTTGCTATTGCATCCTTTAGAAACTTCATGTAATGAGGTACTTGCTCTAAAGCATCCGAAAGTGGAAGATCAATGTGGATTTTCTTGAAGATATCCAAAAACTTCCCAAACTTCTCATCCATTTTCTTCATGTATCTTCCCGGGTATGGAAGTGGCTCATATGTAATGGGAACCCCCCATTTATCACAAGGTACCTCAAGCTTCTTCTTCTTCAAATCTTTTGCAATTCTCCACTTTGGAATTCTTGGAGCAACCTCTTCACTTCCAACTTTCTCTATCCTCTTCTTTTCCTCTTCCTCTCTTTCTTTTGTCTTCAACACTTCACCCTCTTCCAATTCAATTGAAGAAACTCCATAATGTTCACCACTTGAAATTGTAATAGCATTACAATGCTCACGTGGGTTTACCTCGGTGTTTGAGGGCAATTTACCCTTTGTATGTTGAGATCCAATGGAAGTTGCCAATTGTCCCATTTGGAATTCCATCGCTTTTTGATTACTCAAGAGTTGAGCAAGGATGGACTCGGTTGCTTCGACTTTCTTCTCAATTGTTTCAAATCTCTTATCACTCATATCCATCCTCTTCATGAGGTGTGCAAGAAGCTCATCCGTGGAGGATTTCCCTTCTCCACTTGGTAGTTTTGCTCCGGGATCAAATCCGGGAGGATATTGAATAGCACCTTTAGGATTCGAATATGACAAATTCTCATTCCTCCGAAAATTCGGGTTTTGAGGGGCTTGGTATTGAGGGGATGGTCCCCCTTGACCTTGAGATGATGAAGATTGCCCTTGGAATCGGTTTTGAGGAGGAGCTTGATATCCTTGACCACGATTTTGATATGGTGGTTGGCCTTGATATTGTCGATTCCCTTGAAAATTTTGTGGATATCCTTGTTGACCCATGTATTGCACTTCTTCCATATGTCCCAATTGAGGATCTTCTTGCACAAAGGATAAATGATTATCTCTTGTTTGAGATAAAATATTTACCTTTTCAATGAGTGTAGACATCATTGCTCTTATGCTATCATTAGCATCCACTTGGGCTACCCGATTTTGTGCTCCACGGTCTACTCTCGTCTTGAAAGTATTGCTTGCTATCCCCTCTATTATGTCATTGATCTCCTCCACCGATTTCATCCAAATTGAACCCCCCGCACAAGCATCAATATGGTGTTGATCTTCCAATCGTAACCCACCAACGAACCAACATGTTGTTTGTTCTATTGGGAAACCATGATGGGGGCATGTGATGAGAAGACTCGTAAATCTTTCCCATGCTTCTTTGATTCCCTCATTTGGACCTTGTTTGAACGTAGAGATCTTTTGCTTGGCTTCCATCGTCTTTGAAGGAGGATAGTACTTCAATAGGAATCTTTTCTTCAAATCTTCCCACGTCCTCACTTCTCCGGCGGGAATGCTTGATTGTACCCAAGTTTTTGCTTTCCCCGACAATGTAAACGGAAATAGCCTCATCTTTTTAGCATCTTCCGACACTCCATTTTGCTTGAGAGTGTCGGCTATCTCCAAGAATTGAGCAAGATGTTCATTCGGGTCTTCCTCAAATCCTTCCTCAGTCCTTCCTTCAAATTGTCTCTCCCTCAACATCCTTAATAGAGAGGCACTAATCTCGAAGTTGTTCGCCTCCACCCTTGGTCTTGCCAACCCATCGTAATGTTCCCTAGGTTGAGGCTCAAAATATTCCCTCATTGGCCTTCCATGGTAAACACGTTGAGGTTCTTCCATATGTGGAGGAGGAGGGATGTATTCCTCTTGAATTTGTTGAGGTGGAGGATATTGGTAAGGAGGAGGATATGGGTGTTGATGTAGTGGATAGTAGGCTTGTTGTGGAGGTGGATAAGGATAAGGATTGTATCCTTGATATGGAAAGAGGTTTTGAGGTGGATATTGTGGATTGGGAAATTGGAGATTTGGTGGTGGGTTTGGGTTTTGAAGTGGATTCCCTCCAACTTGATTTCCAACTTGATTTCCAACTTGATGATTCTCCCTTTGAAGCTCATCTTCTCCATTCGGTGGAGGATTCATCTCTTCAACGTTTTCCATCTCAAGTGGTTCTTCTATGACTCTTTGACGGTTTCTACTTCGATTCCTTCTGCTTGCGTGTGCTTCGATCTCAAGGTCTAATGGTTCAAGATTTCCTCCACGTGATCTTGTGATCATGCACCTACAAAAGGAAAATGTCAAAGCCCACAAAGATGAACAAAAACAAACTAAACAAAAAGAAATGCTACTACCAATAACACTTAACAAACTCTAAGTTTCACTAACAACACTCGCTTAAATCCCCGGCAGCGGCGCCATTGACTTGGATGTATTTTTGCACACTTTTTACAACTATACGATCCCCACAAGCGTATGGGTTCGTTAGTAGTACGATAAGTATACCAAGTAAAATTTCGTTCCAAGGACCTAATTGAGTGCTAGTGAATCCCTAAAGTTACGAGTATGCATGCTATTGTAGTAACTACACGTGTTTGTTTGGATTTTTGGAAATAAGAACAAAAATATTAAACTAGATTAACTAAAGTAATGAAAACTAGTGACAAAAATAACAAGTTATCTAACTTTCGTTGGAAAGTGCAAGGGAAGGGTATTGCCTCGGGTGTTTCCGTTTTGTGGGTAATTCAATGAGTTAACGAACCAATTGCATGAATTAACTTATGGTTTTGGATTAAGCTAAAGGCTATCACTCGTGTGTGTAAACCAATCCCTTGTGAGGCTTAGGTGAACACGTGCATCGATTAGCAATTATATAGTCTAATCAATACCATAAGCTCCTAAGATAGTGTCTCATAAACACGTTCAACACGGTTACTAATGTTTATGAGACGCCCTCTCACTAATCTAATAGACGACCTCTAATCGACTAGTGTCTAGTGTCGTCGATCTATGCAATCAACCCCCGGTCGGTGTAGCTAATTACTATGTTAATTCTCATTGATTAATTCAAGCTCATACACACACTCTTAATCATGCAACCCAATACGGTCGTTGAAGTCGACAAAACTAACAATGCTAGCTAATAGGGTGAATTAATCAATTGAATCATGAAAAGTACAACACTAGAAACATATACACCCAATTCCTAAGCTAATCATGCAATTAATCTATAATTACACTAAACACCCATCAAAACATTCACACCCAAGGCAATAAGAGCTTAGCCCATGGTTCTAGAAGAGAATTTCATGGTTAAAACAACTAATAACATCAAACTCATAGTAGAATAACAAGAGATTGAAGAAATTAAGAAAATACCAAAATAAATTGCAAAATAGATTAATATCACCTTGATCATGAAAATGTAGCTACAAAACGATGTAATAGACGATGCCCGATGATAATCGTAGCTTGATTTGAAGTAAAAACCACTAATCTATCTAATTTAATGAAGAATCTAAACTAAAAATGAAGAACACCTACAACTATGTGAATGTGTGTGTGGAATTGCTTGTAAAAGGAGTAAGAGACTCCTTTTTAAAACTCAAATTTGATCTATTTATAGTTGGGGTAGAAGTCTTGAATTAATTTTGCAATTAGGCCCTTAAAATATGGAGAAAATGGGCCAAAAACCCCGAAAATGAAGTGACCCGGCCGGGTGGCTCCCACCCGGGCATGCCACCCGGCCAAAACACGAACAAACACACTTTTGGGCCTTGCCCGGGTCGAAACCACCCGGCCGGGTGGGTTTCACCCGGGCAAAATACGAAACTACTTCATTTTTGGCTCTGCCCGGGTCGAAGTGACCCGCCCGGGTCGTTTCTACCCGGGCATGTATTTTTGTCTCTTCGTATCTCGAGCTTCCGACCTCCGATTGACTCGATTCTTTTTTCCATTCCACTCCATTTTTCGAGACGAATCCAACCGTGCACTCCTCTTCCTGATCCAGTAAAGTATGGTTGGTGTTTTGCTCCAAATTCCATCGTATTTCCTACAAAATCGACAAAACACAACCTTTCTCTCATTTCGGCTTAAACAATCATATTCAATGTATAATTCAATGAAATCAACATCAAATGAGCTTCAAATATGCATCCAAATAGTGTAAATTCCACCCGAATCAACATATCAGACTTCCACCTTTCGAACGTTGGGTGGGCGATCCAACTTCTACAGGATTACAAGAGTCACTTATTTCATCTACAAGTGGAGGTGCCTGACATAGATTTAGTTGGAGTTACAAATGATGATGTGTGGACAATGTTCATCGACAGAGCTTTTCACTTTGAAATGAATCTGTTTGGGGTGGGTTTTATCTTGTTTGATCAATCGGGGGTCTGTCAAGGTGGGGGTTGTTATAGTATTCCACCACCGAGTACAATACTGGAAGCAGAATTGACAGTTGTGGCAAAAGGACTAGATGTGTGCATATCAAGAAATATTTCGAGGATCAAGGTTCGATCGAATTCCAAGGATGTTGTTGTAGTAATAAATCGAAAGATTAGCTTTGCAGGTTTTGAAATAAATTTTGTGTAGAAGATTTGGAGGAAGATGGAGGATATCGTGGCGTGCGACGTGTCCTACTTTTCACACAACTTGAATAGGAGAGCACATAAACTAGTTCCATTTACCTATATTTCGCTCATTCCTCATGATTGAAATAGTGACGAAATTCTTAATTGAGTTGCTGCCTGAACCTAAGGCGGCCCGCCCTTTCCCCCTCAGATAAAAAATAAAAAAAATCATCAAGTTGGCCGGAAATCAGCTGCCACGTGTGTAATTTCAGTGACAATCGATTTTTTTTATCTAAATTTTAGACTGAAGTTGAAAAAAAAAAACTAAAAAGGGGATTCATCCAATAAAATTGTTTTTTTTTTCAAGGTGGACTAAAATTGATATTTACTTATGCACACGCGGGCTGGGTTTCTTGTAACTTTAATTGAATTCGTTTTAATTTTTCTATTTGAACTAACTTAAATAATTAATTCGACTATGCCTGTTTTAAGATTAATATTCGAATTCCAAATTCAATCCTCATCCACACCTATAAATTTACATGCTCATTTTTATATATACATTTTTTTCAACAATAATATAATTACATATGTTTATATGCAATCACTACAAAAAAATGTGTTGATTTGTAACGACATTTGAAATGACAATAA
Organism: Galeopsis tetrahit; assembly: GCA_963675135.1. Taxonomy (NCBI): domain Eukaryota; kingdom Viridiplantae; phylum Streptophyta; class Magnoliopsida; order Lamiales; family Lamiaceae; genus Galeopsis; species Galeopsis tetrahit. The sequence continues at coordinate 64,908,182 of OY776124.1, read as the reverse complement.
AAGGTTGTGGATTAAAAGGAAAAAAGAAAAGATAGAAGCCATAAGTTCACAATTCGAACCAGAGGCTGGGGTGCATCAAAATTGGTACACCCCTGAAAATCAACTACCAAGTAAAACGATTAAAAAGTTCGAAAGAACTGATCAAATGAGAACCCGAGACGGGTTGAGGGATCTATGGTGGGTCGAAAGTATCGCCCAGTCTTTGAACATAGAGACTCGGGTCATTGTTGACCCCTGTCGAAGATCTGACAGTGTAGTCCGCGCAGACTCTAGCCTCGAAATCATCTATAGCACTGTCCGGGATTTGTTGATAGGATACGCTCCCCATGGGCACCTTGCGACGTCTGAGTTTCTCTGTGGGGCGATTCGGGGTCGCCTGAGAAGGAACGAGAGCGTCATTGGCCGACGACTTCAATGATGCACCAGCCTCTAAATCCTGAGTGTTGCTGACTGCCTCAACCGTAGGCTCTAGAAGAATGTGGGTGGGCTCATCCATGCATGGATCGTCGAGGATGGAGAAGGAGTTACTAATTGGGACCGGATCGACTCCGCTAGCCGAGGTGGGATCCTGTGGGGACGGTCGAGGTCGGAGATCCGAAGTGGAAGACCTCGACCTTCTTTTGTGGCGAGTCCTACCACGGTGATCGTCACGAGAGGGTGGTTGTGGGTTCGTGGGTGGTGGGGCATGTCCCTTAGAGCAACGTGCAGTCATGTATCTAACCACCTTACAATGGTTGCAAAACTCCGGAAGCTGTTGATAGAGCACTTCCACCGTCACAGATTGATCCTCGCACTCTAGGATCAGTCGCTCCAATAAAGGTTGTTTCATATTCACCTCGATCAAGCTTCTAGCATATTGTGCCATGGTTTTAGCCGATGTGTGAGCGTCCATCTTGATGAGCGTGCCAACCGCTGAGGCTGCAGCCGAGAGAACCGTTGGCTGCCAGAGTTCAATCGGGAAGCCGATAAGGCACACCCAAACTTGAGCCATCGAAGTCGGGGCCTGATTTGGATTGAATCGGGAGACCATTTTTGCAGCCGAATGGAACTTGAGCCCAACTGCCAAGCCCTTCTCCTAAAGATTCTGTCACGCTCTTCCAGATAGTGGAATTTAAGAACAACAAATCATTTTCCAATTGGAATCATGGACAGGGCCCCTTGGAGGGACCAGGTCTCAATGAGCCTCTTCGACAAATCAGTATACGGGATTGGGGCTTTGCCACGCGGAGTGAGTAGGCGACCAATCAGAGCATCTTTGAATTCATTCACACCGGCCTGTAGCGTTGCATTATCAATCGAAATCGTGATAAAATCTCCCTTCTTAAATGGACGCATGTGAATTGGGAAAGTCAATGAACTCGTGGGAGCGTTGTCAGCCGGAAGGGCGGGCGCCTCAGTGAAGCTTGGTGCGGAATTGCTTTGCCCAACCAAGTCAGCCACGGACGAGGTAGGAGACAATAGAGCAGGCAAAGATCCAACGAAAGGTTCGAGAAAGGCCATAAATCCAGAAAATTGTTTCTCCAATGAAGGGAGGTGAACACCGATGGGGACGGTCTGGTCTAGGGAGTTCATAAACACAGTCAGGCCCGGAAACTGAGCTATAAGCTGCTTTGCCAGTGCAATATTGCTAGAGGAGAAAGAGGCCAGCACCTGTCCGCGCGGGGATGGTGGCCGAACGGGAGCAGCAAGAGGAGTGCGAGGGGGGAGGCATCCGCCGGAGAAGGGGGAGGGGGTGGCTGGCTGTAGCGGCAGAAGATCTGTCGCGGTCAGAACCAGCGGCCAAGGAGGGGCCGTGGCTGCTCGGGGGAGGCGGCCAGACATCGGCCGAGGGTGTCGATCGTGCCGACCCGAGCTCGGGCCAGTCCGCGCCTGAGAGCGATGCTGAGAGAGGGGAGTCGCCGTTGTGGGCAGCGAGGACCTCCATCCGCGTAGCGTGGTGGATGGGTGGCGGCGGAGTGGACGGCTGGAGGAGATGGGGGTGAGCGGCGGGAGTGAAACCCATCGCAAATCGCATTTGTAGCGGATCTTTGGTTGTCACAAAAAAGCTCATTGCGAATTTTGGTAACGAAGTTTTGAAACTGCTGCAAATTTGCGACATGCGTTTTTATCGCAAATAGATGTCGTCATAAAATTTGTTTCAAATTTACTACGGCTAAATTTGTTCTCAAATAATTTTGATATTCCATCTGTCCCGTCACAAGCTTCTCACTTACCTATTTTAGACGTCGCGTCATAAATTTCTCATTTTGTTAAATGAAAAAATTCACTATCTCCTTCTGCCTTTTCTAATTCCATCACTCTCTTTACATTTTTTCTTTCATACATCTTTCTACATTTTTTGCATTTTCATCTCTCTACCTCAACTAATCACTGCAATACTCACGATCAAGATATCATTAGTATTAAAATAAGTGTCTATGTTAAAATGTTTGTTTCTTCATATATCTCTCAACTTTTTTTTTCTTTCATATCTCTTCACATTTTCTTCTTTTCATCTTTCTCTACTTCAACTATCAACTACAATACTTATAGCACGTCGTGCTTGGTCTAAAAAATGGCTTCACTTCTTTTTTTTAAATTATTAAATTACTACTCTCTTTCAGGATGATTGAAAAACTGACATATAAAAATCGACACACTTTTAAAGAAAATAGAATTTTATAGAGTATGAGGTCAAATAAAATAATTGTATATTGAGTAATTTAATGAGATTGAATGAGGTGTAAAAAAATTTTAATATGATTTAAGGTAAAACGTGGATCTAAAAGGATCTTAAATTTTAAAAATAAACTAATTTTGTAAGGATATTAATTTTATATTGAAAGCCTGTCAATAATTTTGATAGGTAATGACCAAGAATGAAAATATCGCGAAATATCGCGGATATATCGCAAATTTGGATATTGCGATATGGATATTGGGGTCTAATGTATTTTTTCCTGTGTATTGCGGATATATCGCTAAATATCGATATCGTTCAACCGTAGTGTAAAATTGGACGGGAATCGGGAAATATCGCGGATATATCACACGATATCGCAAAATATCGCAAAATTTTAAAAAAATCGCAAACTTATTTCAGATTTTATTTTTATATGTACAAAATTATACATTTTATTTTTAACGGTGCAAGCGAATATATTCTCAATTCACCTCATATATTTATGAATTACACGTGCATAACTATATCCTAAATTACTATAATGTGATGAGTTAGTATGAACGTTGTTTGGACAAATATGTCATTTCACCTAGTATTTGTGAACCCCATATGTTATCATTTTGATATTAATTGTATTTCATCATGTATTTTTTATTCATTTTATATTGTATTATGTTGTCAATTAGTTTTCGTCAGCCATTATTTATACAATTAATTATCTATATGTTTGTTTTAAACATATAAGTTTAATGACTTTTGAATGGAATACATGTATAATAGTATGTTTTAATAATCCCTAAAATTTCATGTTAAATTTCCAAGATTTTAATAAGATTTCCGTCATTTTTTTAATTTTTTTGCGATATCGATATGCGATATCGATATATCCCGCGATATATCCGTAAAATTAAGGTTGCGATATTTGTTGCGATAGCCATATTTTCATCATCCTTGGTAATGACTAATGTGCAAGTAAAAAAAAAAAACGGATCGAGTATGGTGTATATAAAAGGGTACCGCTACTAACACCCCAAAACATGTTATACACACCCCATTATTTTAAAAATAAAAATACATAATTGTAAAATGACTAAGTAACCCTTATACAAATTAAAGATAATTTTTTTAAAAAAATTGAAAAAATCTTTAAAAAATGTAATTAAAATCTGAAAAGTATTTTAAAAGATTAATAAAGTCTTAAAAAATAATTAATTTAAATAAATCAAATATTTTTAAAAATAATCTGAAAAAATTAAATGTTTTTTAAAAATAAAAAATAAATTATTCAAATAAAAAATTTATAAATCAATTAAAATTAAGAATTCGATAATGATAAATAAAATCTAAAATCTAAAAAATTAAAAATTAAAAATCACCTAAGTCTTAAGAATTGATTATAAATATTAAAAATATAATTGATTTAATTATTTTTAAAAAATTAGTTGAAATTTTTAAATTTTATTCAGCTTTATTTTATTTTTAAAGATTTTATATTTTAATTTAATATTGAGTTGATTTTTATTTATTATTTTATTTAATTTTTTTTAAAAAAATCGTTCATTCTTAATTTTGTATTTGATTTATTTTTCAGATTTTATTTAGATTTAATTATTATTTTCTTCATTTCTTTTTATTTTCTTAATTTTTTTAATTGATTGTTCCTTTTTTAAATGATTTTTAAAATTTAGCTGATTTTTTAAAATATTTTCAACTTTTACACGTAATTTTATTGTATTATTAATTTTTTTTCTATTAATTAAATTTTAAATTTATATGTTTTTAAAGATTTAGTTAATTTTTATTAGTTACGAGGGTTGAAGGATAAATAGGAAATAATTGGAGTGTGTATAGTAATAAAAATTGAATTTTAAATTTTAATGGGGTGTGTTTAACATTTGGAGTGTGTATAACATTTGGGTGGGGCTATTAACACCCCATAAAATGTTATACAAACCCCAAATGTTATACACACCCCATTAAAATTTAAAAATCAAAATTTATTACTAAACATACCCCAATTCTTTCCTATTTACCCTTCATCCCTCAAAACAAATACAAATTGAAAAAAATATTTAAAAATATTATAAAATTCAAATAAATCTTCCAAAGTATATATAAATTTAAAAAATTAATTAATTTTTTTCTATAATACGAAAAAACTAAATAAAACTTGAAAATATTTTAAAAAAATCAACTAAATATTAAAAAATATTTAAATGGAAAAATCATTTAAATCTAAATAAAATCTGAAAAATATTAAATAAATCAAATAAAATTTATAAAATAAATAAATTTAAATTATCAGTTAACGTTTCAATTAAAAAAAAAACTAAATAAAATAAAAAGTGGAAGAAAAATTAACTCGATCATAAATAAATATCTAATTAAAAAATTAAATAATTTTTTTTTTATTTTTTATTGATTTTTTAATTTAATTATTTTTTTAACAATTTATTAAATATTTTTTGATGATTTTTTTATATTTTTTAATTATCTGTTTTATTTTCTCAGAATTTTTTCAAAAAATTTAACTGATTTACGTAAATTACTTTTTTTAAAGATTTAGTTGATTTTTTTTAAATATTTTTATATTTTAATTACATTTATTTTCAATTTTTTTTAATTACTTTACTCCTTCTTTATGTAAAGGTTATTTAGTCATTTTATATTTATCTATTTTTGTATTTAAAATTATGAGGTTTGTATAACATTTTATGGGGTGTTATTAGCCCACCCTAACATTTTATAGGTATTATTAGCCCCACCCATATAAAATTAACCGAGATAGAGTTTGTTTAAAAAAGGTTTTCATTTTGAAATAATTTCCAAAGTTTGAAGCGGGAATTACGAAAATTGAAAGCCATTTCCATTAACGCCTCACAAGCACCCATCCATATGCAAATTATCCAATAGCCGTCAAGGTTCTTCCTACTTCTCACCATGGATGAAATCATAGCTCGAATAGTTACAAATCTGGAAACCGATTTACCAATTTCACATTCTTTTCTCAAAGATTTAGAAACCCTATTGGATTACACTCTGAAGACCAACGATCCAATTGATCTTGAGAGTTTTTACAATGAACTTTCGTCAAGAAATCTCTCAGTTACATTGCTCACCAATCTCATTTCTTCAGCCATGGATTCTGGGCTCAGCTCCAGTAATTCCATTTTGGCCTCAAAAGTGTATCTATCACTCCTTTTATCCCCAAATTCTCCCGTTTTCACTCTGTTTACTCCCATGGCTTTTATCAGTCTCCTTCGCACTATTCGGTTGGCCATTAAAAACCTCTCTTCGAAGGGAGGAGGTTCTGTGTCTCAAAGCTCCGGTCGGAAGAAAAAGGGAAAGAAAAAAGTAGGGGAAAATAGAAAAAAAGTGGAAAATAGCGATGCTATGGAGGTTGAAGGGGAAGAGGGAGGTTACGATGTTAAGGATTTGTTTTCATTGCTTGATAAGTTAGAGATGGTGATGGATTTGGTCCATTTGGATCGATTTCCAGATTGTTTGAAGGCTTTGGTTCAGACTATGTGTGAGATTCCAGTGGCAGCTGTAGATAATTGGGGTGATTTGGGAAATTTTCGGAGATTATGCGAATTTTGTTCTCGGGTTTTAAGTGGAGCATTGAAAGCTGAGCATGGGAATCAGGGAGATACTGCTGCTGAGGTATTGAAGGCATTGAGGCCTCTAATTTTGTATCCTAAATCACCATTGAAGAGTTTTGCTTTGGGTTTTGTGGTGAATAAAATGGTGGGGATGGGTGAAAGCTCGGATGAAATTAGGAAGGCAGTTGCAAATATGCCGAAGTATTTGGTGCATAAAGCACCGGAAAGGGCTGAACCAAGGGCTGCAGCTGTTGAGTCCATCATGGAGATTGTTAAGGCTTTGGATCTTGAGCATCAAGTTGGATTTTGCGATTATGTAGTGAAGATGAGCCAAGGGAAGACACACTTTCGGATTTTGTCAGTTGATTTGATCCCTGTTTTGATAATTTCATTAAAGGGTCTATTTGAATTTGATGTGTCTGATGGGGATGAGAGTTCATGGGGTTTAAGATTATTAGAAGCATTGATTCTGCGCTGCTCGGATTCGATAGCTGGGGTTAGAGCTAGAGCTTTAACAAATTTATCACAAGTAGTGGTGTCTTTGTCTGGGAATGATAAAAGTAGAACACTGTTGAAAGAAGTGATGGGATTTGGGCATGAGAGAATCTATGGGATCAACAAGATTTTGAAGTTACGTTGTACCGATGAGAAAGCTGCAGTTAGAAAGGCAGCTCTTTTACTGATATCAAAATCAATGGTGCTTTTTGAAGGTGAAATTGATGAAGAACTGCTAAAGACTGTAGGCATGGCCTGTTCTGATCCACTTGTTAGCATCCGAAAAGGGGCAATCTCAGCTCTATCTGAGGTGAAGTTAATATACCTATGCTTTATCAACTAGTTTATGGCATCTTTGTGCATAATTTGTTGAATATGCAGTGGAAAATGTCTTCTATATTTGCTATTAGCACACATTGACATGTTTTGCTTTAACCTTTTTCCTATTTCTCGCTGTTCCTCTTGAAACTTAACAAGATTTTTGGTACATGCTGGTTGCTATATTCTGAGTATTGAGGTAGAAAGTGATAGGAAAGAAAAAAGGAGAGAGAGAGAGACTGAGAGAGAGAGAGGTATGAAAGAGAAAAGGTAGAAAGAGATAGTCGGGTGTTGACAAAAATGGAAATTGGTAACTTAACAAAGGACGCTCATAATGACAAAATTGGTAACTTAACTTGGGATGGGGAGGAGTATTAAAGATTCTTAGTATATGGGGTGTTTGCTTATGAATTGGAGTGGATTTCAAATCCAGTGGTGGATTTGATGAATAGTAAAAGATGTATCTGGATTTTGTATTGTTTGAAAGTGTAGATTTTGTATGATATGATAGGGTAGGATTTTGAAAATATAGGTGATAGATGATTAGTTGCGTATTGAAAATTGTGTGTAAAGTAAAAGGGAGAAGCGAGAGTGTTGAGTTTAATAGATAATAATAATAATTAGAAAGTGGGAGACTAATGATTGATAGTGTATTGGGTGTATTGAGGTATTATAGGGTAAAATTTTATAGGATCTGAAATTCAATACCAAAAAATATGGATTTGAATAAAAATTTAGGATGGAGGGCTAGAAACAAACACCCTTGGTTTATGCTGGTTGCTATATTCTGATAATCTTCCATTTTGTTGTTTGTATTAAATGTGATATAATAGTATATCATTCCCTGTGCTCTCTTTCTTATACTATTATCTGTTTTCGAGCTTTAGGCCTTTAGGAAATACTCAAACCGTGTTGTGGCCAAGGAATGGCTGCATTCTACTACACGTTTGATAAGTGATAATGAAACTAGCATCCAGGAAGAATGTGAGAACCTCTTTTTAGAACTGGTTATTGATCGCATATCAAAGGCTGGATACGACTCAGTTTCTTGCGATGCAAAAGGTAAGAAAAGTAGCTCGAATATGGAAGATGAGTTGTCATATACAGAGGAACTGCTTAAAGAGATTTGTAATGGAGAAGTATCACCTTGGGTGAAAAAGATATGCTTGAGCCTTGGGAAAAAGAAAAAACTCAAGAAGCAAATTGCTACGACTCTTCAAAATATCATCACGAGTTCTGAATCCAGATGGTTGAAGAGTTCCAATTCAATAGAGAAATGGACAGCACCCCCTGGTGCCTGGTTTTTGTTGTCTGAAGTATCGGCATTCCTTCAAAAATCAGTTGACTGGGAGTTTCTCCTTCATCATTGGCATCTTCTTGATAAATATAAGCCAGATAACAGTGAACTCCAACGCCCTTCTGAAAAAGGATTGATGGATGAAGAAATGGTTGATGTTGAATCCCATTCTATTGGTTGGATGGGAGATCGAGTATATCTATTGCAGACAATATCTAATGTTTCCATGGACTTACCTGCAGAACCTGCTGCAGATCTTGCACAGAGCTTCCTTAAAAGACTTGAAGGATTCAACATGCACTCTACTGAGGTATAACGAGTTTGTCTTTTTTACTACTTAGGGTGTTTGCATAACTTTATATTACTCATCATTTTGCTTACTGTTGATCAAACATCCTAGAATCATGACAGCTAGACTAGTTATTACCTACTCTAAGAAGCAATCAAATATATATGAATATCAAAATTTCATTGTTTAATTCATTCATAAAATTTGACTTTCTAAGATTTGGAGAAACCTCTGAATGTTGCAGCCAAGTTGTAACTATGCATCTCAATTTTCATCTTGTTTAATAAATGAAAGCCGGCATTCATACTCTGCCCTCGTTTAACCATGATCTGCTGAAAAGAAAGTCTATTATGACCTCTGTGATTATGATTGAAACAAATGGCTAATATGTGGTGCTGAGTTTTGGTTTAAATATTTATATTTCTTGCCGATTGAGGTTCATCTACATCAACTTTCAGGAAAATGAAGGTTTTGTTGAATTGATATTTATATGTTTTTTCATGCTTCACATACTACATAAGGGGATTGTTTTGGAATGGGAAATTCGGATTTGGGATTTCGAAACTCGACCCCCGTTACAGTTTGGGATTTTGATTCAGAATTTAAAAATCCCACCCTATAAACCCTATAAAAGTCAACTCTATAAATACCTACAAACCCTATATAAATACCTATAATCCTATACTATAAAGTTAAATCCTACCCTACATAAATCCCAAAACAAACACAAAACATAAAAAAACATTAGGATTTTAAAATCCACTAGATTTTGAAATCCGGATTTCAAAATTCTCAAAATCCCAAAACAAACATCCCCTAAAGGTTTTTCTAGTAGACTATACTAGGCTATTTTAAGGCTACTGCATCCTAGAATTTCCATGCAATGATAATTCTTTGACATTTTCTTAAAATGTGCATTGTGAATCTGTTTTCATATCAGGTTGATGCTCATATCAAAGCACTCAGAACCTTATGCAGACGAAAGGCTGCAAATACAGAAGAGGCTAATTCCCTAATACTGAGATGGGTGGACCAGCTTCAATCTAATGCCTCCAAAGTTTTGGACTTGTATATCTCAAAAACCTCAAATCCTAATCAAGAAAGTGGTTTTCTTACTCCACCGACTCAGAAAAAATCAAGAACAACTGATAAGTCAAAATCATTAGCACAAGCAGTCATCGCTGTTTACACCATTGGATCATTAGTTATAATATGCCCTTCATCTAATCTAAAAGATCTTGTTCCACCAATACACACCATCATCACCTCGGGGACTTCTGACCCAAAATCTAACAAGCTGCCCGGGCCTGCAGTTCCTGTGAAACAAACTGCCCCATCCTTGTATATACATGCATGGCTGGCTATGGGCAAAATTTGTCTAGCTGATGGGAAACTGGCAAAGCGATATCTTCCTCTCTTTGTGCAGGTACTTTTGAAACTCACTCTTGTGATTCTTAACAAGATATGTCCAAAAATTTATAGTAAATGAAGGCAAAAGGCCGTTTTTAGTCCTGTAAATTTGCCCATTTTTGCTTTCAGGACGTCACACTGACAAGGGTATAAATTGGATTATTACCACTCTGTATGGTGTGTCTGGAAGTCAAATGTATGCCTCATCTTCTTAATTATTTGTGCAGGAGCTTGAAAAAAGTGATTCTGCTGCAATTCGGAATAACATTGTGGTAATGATGGCAGATTTCTGCGTGCGATACACTGCTGTGGTTGACTGGTAAGCCCCAGCATTTGGTATATATAGTTACTCCAAAGAACTTATGTAACTTGCAAATTTTTCAAAATCTTAATATTAATTTGAATCCCAACAGTTATATGTCAAAGATCACGAAATGTCTACGTGATCCATGTGAACTTGTAAGAAGGCAGACATTTATCCTACTGTCCAGGCTATTACAGGTACATATTACATATATATCTAAAGACAAGCTATAGGTGATCAGGTATACATACTATACAGTATTGTCTTATGTAAGTTGGTTCTTTTTTGTACAGCGGGACTATGTGAAATGGAGAGGACTTCTTTTCCTTAGGTTCCTATTGTGTTTAGTTGATGATTCGGAGAAAATTAGGCAACTGTCTGATTTTCTGTTTGGGAACATCTTAAAAGGTTTGCAGTTTGAGTTTTGATGTTCTGTTTCTTTAGTCTTTACGTTTGTTTGCTAAATCTTTTTTCTTGGTGACTTCTGTCTGCAGCGAAATCCCCTCTTTTAGCTTACAACAGCTTTGTTGAATCTATTTTCGTTTTGAACGATTGCAATGCTCATACAGGACGTAGCAACTCACGCAATGAAAACCGTCTTTTTTCAATTAGGTTTGCATGTTTAATCCTCTTGCTAAACTTATACAACACTTGTGTTGTAATACTATATACTAAATGCATTGTAATCCAGAGGTAACGATGAGAATTCAAGGTCACAAAGGATGCACATTTACACTACGTTGCTAAAGCAGATGGCTCCAGAACACCTTCTTGCCACCTTTGCAAAAGTATGTGCTGAGATTCTTGCTGCTGCTTCTGATGGTATGCTCTCTTTAGAGGATTCTACTGGACAATCAGTTCTACAGGTACCCACTATCCCGTTTCTGCATTTTTTCTCTCGACTATGCTACATGGTGTCTTGAATTTTAAGTTACAAATAGTCCTGATCATGTTCATACATAGGATTATTTGCCACATGAACTTTGCCCCTTTTATCAAACTGGTACCTGTACAATATATATTTTCGATTGCATCCTATACTATTTGGGATTTACCAATTGCAATGGTTTTTTTCGGTGAGAAGTCAAACATGTGACTTGCGCGCCTGTTTCTCAAGGGTATATTCGTCCATTCAAGCCTCTTGTACTATAACCCTTTTATCAAACTGGTACCAGTATAATTCACATGTTCGATTTGTGGCCGGAAAAAAATCACTAAAACAAAGTACAGGCAACTGGTCAATCCCGAATAGTATAGGATGCAATTGGAAAAAGAAATGTACTGAGTTTGATAAAAGGAGTATCGTACAGGTGGCAAAATGATACTCCATTAAAAACTATAATATATAAGATCATATCATTCTTGAAAAAGAAAATTTAGTTATCCGTCTAGTTATGGCTGTAAGGATTGTTTTGCACTGATGAGCAGGACTCATTTCTCATACTCTCGAGCAAAGAGATCCGGATCCAATCCAACCAGGGGTCATCATCTGAGGCAGCAGATATTGAAGAAGATGGAGGAGACGCTGCCACATCAGCATCCAAAGGACGAGCCATAACTCAAGCAGTACGAAAAGGGCTTATCCAGAATGCGATCCCTATCTTCATCGAGCTAAAACGCCTTCTAGAAACAAAAAACAGTCCTCTGATGGGCCACCTCATGGATTGCCTCAGAATCCTCCTCAAGGATTACAAGAACGAGATAGATGACATGTTAGTTGCTGATAGGCAGCTTCAGAAAGAACTGATATACGACATCCAGAAATACGAGTCCATGAAAGCTAAAGCGACAGCTGCTGATGCAGTTGCTGCAACAATGCAGGGACCAGAGGTTTTCCAATCCCCACAAATGAGAAAGGAGCAACATTCAAACGTGTTAAAGAGCAAGTTATCGAAGAAAGTTGGGAATCATTCTAAGGTGGCTGCAGCTGTGGCGGATGCATTTGCAGAAGTGGCTGCGAGATCTGTGCTTAGAGAAGTGAACAGGGGGGCATCTACCCCCCTCAGCGTGATGAGCGTGCCTAAACTTAAGTCTAGAACAGGGGTAGCAGTTAAGGGGGGAGACAGGCCAGCTGAGGTTATAGAATCACTGAGGAGAAGACAGACTTTTGACTCTGATGATGAGAACTGATGATCAGTGACAACATTAATGTAGGGAACCATAAGGCTTCATTACTGTAGAATTGTACAAATGTTTCTGTATTCTAACCATTGGTGTGGCAATCAGGTTCTTGCTAAGGGTTGTAGGAAATGAGAATCTAACTTCTTTTTTTAACCAGTTAGGAGTAATATTTTTCTTTTAACATTTGAATCTTTATCAAGTGTTTTTAAGCTTTCAAAATTTATAAGAAGTAAATGTTGATCTAGTCTTTTGATAAAAGATTTGAAAATCAGATTAAAACATATATCTCCCAACTATTAATTTATAAATTCTAGTTGATTAATTACAATTATAAGTATTTAAACTTAGTTGATTAAAATTTATAAACTTATATATCTTTGTCAGTAGTTCTAATGAGATTTCTCCTATGCCTTGTCAAAGAATCAAACTAGGGCGCCGCTTCCTGTGCCTCATCCCTGCACATCACTCCATCTCCTCATCACAATCCAGACCTTTAATGTGTCTTGATAAATCCCGTAACAGTAGGTGCCTTGCCTCTGCATCGCCTTCTGTGTCGCCTTTCTCTTTTGTAGAAGGAAAGGTCTCCTGCGGCCGATGTTCATGCTTTATTCATCTACGGCGCCTCCTTCTTTGAGAGGAATGGGTGAAATTTCATAGGACCGTCTAAAAGCGACAAAAAGAACATTCAAATTTGCTTTTTACAGCAATTCTAAGTTATAATCACTTACATAAATTATTGAAAACATCCTATGTCACTATGTCATTTTAGAAGCCATATTTTTTAAGTGGATTATGGTCTATGGATACTCCCTAGTTTTAAAACTGTCTGATTTTCTATAATCACGTTGAACCTTTTATTACAATAATAGCCTTATTTACTCTGTTGGAACCCAAAAAGTGTCACTTTTAATGAAATTAATAAATACTAGTGTTTTTAGCTAATATTCTCACTTCATTGTCGACCTAATTTTATGTATCACAAATTTGATTAGGGCATGTTTGTTTTGGAATGAGAAATTCGGATTTGGGATTTCGAAACTCCACCCCGTTACAGTTTGAGATTTTGATTCAGGATTTCAAAATTCCACTCTATAAATACCTATAAATCCTATAAAAGTCAACCCTATAAATACCTACAAACCCTATATAAATACCTATAAAACCTATACTCATATTCTATAAAGTTAAATCCTACCCTACATAAATCCCAAAACAAACACAAAACATAAAAAACATTAGAATTTTAAAATCCACTAGATTTTGAAATTCGGATTTCAAAATCCCAAAACAAACATGCCCTTAGGGTTTTTTCATTTTTTTTAATGCAGTATGAGAATTGACGAAGTGAGATAACTCAAGTGGTTAGAGCACCACTACCTAGATCTATGGACGCAAAGCTCTGACTTTAAACGTGATCCCTGCAAGTGGACGGTAAGATTGGTCCCTCGCATTAGTCAGTCCAAAGACCGAAACTTAAAAAAAGGAAACAACTACTTTTTTCGTCCACCAAAAGTATATTCACTTTTCTTATTCGTTGTCCCTCAAAGTATGATCATTTTCTTTTATATAACTATCACTTTATTTTTACCTCAAAGTAGTTATTTTTACCTCACAATAGATGTACACCACCCTTATTTTCTCTAATTTTTTTAATAGTTTTCTAGACGGAGGGAGTATTTAATACTCATTCCATTTTTAATTAAGTGTCATTTTGCATTTTTTAATATTTTCGAAATAAGTGTCATTCTACACTTTTTTTCTTTAATTTTGACAATTTTACCCTTATACATTATACTTCCTCCATTTTTTTTACCTTGATTTAAGTCTTTTTCCTTTTTGAATATAATAATATAGCACAAAAGATAAATCTTATGATAAACCTTATTATTGTATACATGAATATCACCTACAATATTGACCACATTCATTACTACACATAAATTTAACATTAAAATTAATTATCATTAATTAAGGGTAAAATAGTCCATGCTTATATATCTTAATTTGTTGAAAATTGTTAAAATGACATTTAATTAAAAGTGGAGGGAGTAATAATAAAGATTTATCAAAATTAGGTAATCTTGGCAATTGTTGTTCCCACTCCCACTTAAATAAATGAACAATACTGTGGCAATACCTACGTATATGATTTGAGAAGAAAGAAAACAGGAAAATTTTGATTGGTGAATTGAGTGACATGGCGCAATTCAATTGGCTGATAATTAGGCTTTACTATATATCTGCACCTACACACATTCTTCTCTTCTGAGATCTCTTTCTCTCTCTCTCTCTCTCTCTCTCTCTCTCTTGCGGAGTCGGTCATGGGATTTCGGATCTGATAATCAGGTCAGAAATGTGATTCCATTCATTTTTATATTTTCTCAAGGTGTTTTTTTCATGGCTAATATGCTGAATTGCTAACAAGTTTTAGTTTACACGCGGGTTTTTCTTTCTGATGAACCCTGCTTATGGTTTTATGAATTGATTTTACAATTTTTACTAATTACGGTGCTTATACGCTGAAGATCCTGATGTGGCCTTTTGTTTTATTTGTTAATTAGGTGTGTATGTGTATTTCGGTGATTGAAGGCTTCACTTATAGACTGAGTTTGATAGGGTGTGAGAATTTGTAGGTTTTGATTCTTAGATTGAATTTTGGGTTTTTTCTCGCCGTCGAAGATCATCATGGATAGTAACAAAGATGAGGCGTTGAGATGTATCAATATTGCCAAAGAGGCACTTGCAGCTGGTAATAAACAGAGAGCTCTTAAATTCATTGGAATTGCTCGTCGCCTTAATCAGAATTTATCTGTGGATGATCTTTTGGCTGCATGTGAAAATCTCGACTCCTCGTCGTCATCATCTACTGCTAGTCCTTCTAATGATGTGAAGAATGTCCCTAAAGCGAAGGATGGTGCAGGTTCTGTCAATGGAGATGGGGTTTCGAATGGGGAGAGGAATTACACAGAGGAACACGTGCACTTGGTGAGACAGATCAAGACTAAGAAGGATTATTATGGGATTCTTGGTTTGGAGAAAAGTTGTACGGTAGAGGAGATTAGGAAGGCTTATAGGAAGTTGTCACTGAAAGTTCATCCTGATAAGAACAAGGCCCCGGGTTCTGAGGAGGCGTTTAAGATAGTTAGCAAGGCATTTAAGTGCTTGAGTGATGATGAGTCAAGGAGGCAGTATGATCAGACTGGTTTAGTTGATGAATTTGAGTATAATCAACAATATCAGGCTAGGAGAAGGCGAAGGAGAACTGGGAATGATGTATTCGATGATGATTTTGATCCCGATGAGATATTCAGAGCTTTTTTCGGTCAACGTGACGTGTTTAGGAATGCTCACATTTACAGGACAAGAGCACATAACCCGGGGACTCATCAGAGGGAAGATATGGGAGGTGGGGGCCCGAGTTTCTTGCTGCTTCTTCAACTGCTGCCATTTTTGATAATCATTCTGCTCGCTTATCTTCCATTTTCAGAGCCTGAGTATTCGTTGCAGAAGAACTACTCTTATCAGTTTAAGAAAATGTCGGAGAAACACGGAGTCGAATTTTTTGTTAAATCACCTGATTTTGATCAGAATTATCCAATTGGAAGTCCCGGTCGACGTGAAATAGAAAGTAATGTGATCAAGGATTACAAGAATATGCTTGGACGTTATTGTCACATGGAAATGCAGAGGCGTCATTGGAATAGGCATTTTCCTACTCCTAATTGTGACAGGCTTCAAAGTTTTACAGCATAAAGGTGAGCTCAACTTTTTAATTTTATTAGTTTTTACCACATGTGCTGAGCATGATTCTCTTTACATATTGCTTTCTTGAATATGATGGTTTACATTATGGGAAATCATAACTTCTAACGAAAGGTAATTTTTTAATTAAAAAAGATGCAAAAAATAAATTATGGTGAACCATTGAACCAAGGAAATGGGGTTATAAATTTAGGATCAAGGAAGTATTTCTACGAAGCCTTTTTTGCTTCACATATAGAATTCTTGATTTCTGGTGGAGGTTTGCCTCTTCAATTGACC
The DNA here is from genome assembly GCA_963675135.1 of Galeopsis tetrahit. Lineage (NCBI taxonomy): Eukaryota > Viridiplantae > Streptophyta > Magnoliopsida > Lamiales > Lamiaceae > Galeopsis > Galeopsis tetrahit. The sequence goes on along the minus strand of OY776124.1, from coordinate 64,891,643 downwards.
AAGAAAGAAGTTGATCCAATTGAGTTTTGTCAACGGTCAACCTGAGCCTAACCTAATCAAAATTGAAATTATTTTGTTTAGTGCATGTAATATCAATGTTAGTATTCTGCAATTGTCACATTTGTATAATGAAAGGCTGTTTAGTTGTGCTCTCCAACTCCTTAGCTCATACTCCCTCCATCTAATTTCATTATTCCCCCTTTTCTTTTTTTTTGTTGTTCAATTTCATTATTCTCATTTTCTTTTTTAGAAATAATATTATTCACACTACTTTATCTTCACCCTCCAATCTTCACTTATTTATTTAAATTGTCATCACTTTATTAATAACAATCACTTCATTTACAAATGTACCCACAATATCCCATCATACCCACCAATATATAAGTGGAAAACCCCAGTCTGGAGAAATGGGCATAATGAATTTAGATGGAGACATATCTACGTTAAGCATAAACTAATCAATATTCATTAAAACCCGTGCCCCAAATAAATGGTCATAATGAATTTGGACGGAGGGAGTAATATTTTTATAAATTGTAATAAGAGTTTTTGAGATGTAAAGTATATGATGAGAAAATCTAGAAGCTAAAAGATTTAATGTTATGATGAGAAAATCTAGAAGCTAAAAGATTTAATGTTATGGTCTTGATCCTAGCATAGTTATCTTTTTTATAGATATTAAAAATCACTTCAGTCCGGCTTTGAAATTTACTACTCCCTCCGTCCAAACATAATAAGTCTAATCTCTTTTTTGGTTCGTCCAAACTTAATATGCACATTTTCATAAATGGACATATTTATTTTCCCAATATACTAATACACCATTCACTTTTTACTTTACACATCTACTTTATACATAAACAATAAATATTTTTTAAAACCTGTGTCAAATGAAATGTGCTTATTAACTTTGGAAGGAGGGAGTACATTGTTATCATTAACATCATCTAATGATCTTATTTTAAGTATCCAATCACCTCCTTATCTTTTTAGGTAAGATTTAATGATGGATCTGGAGAATGTGAAGTGAGAAAGGCTAACATGATATTTTGAAAATTTTGCTGAGCCACGGGGAACACTGAAACAGAGAATTCATTTATGTTTCAGATGCATCTTTAATTAAGCTTGATTGCAGCCTGATTTTCTCCTTAATGATTAGCCTTGATTTCAGTCTAGTAGGCTAGTAGCTTGATTTCTGGAAGTCAGAGCTTGATATCAGCCTGATTTTAGCTTAAGTTATGCCAGCCTTATATACAAATTAATTAGGTCCCTTGAAAATGTAGTTGCCCTAATCCTTGCTCCCAAAATGCTTTGAACTATCAAGATATTCTGTTTAAACAATTGCCCATTTTGAGCTCAACTTTTTTTTTATTACCTAAATAAACCAACTTTAACACTTAAAAGCATTTGATGTCATATTTCTGTGTTATCCAGTCATGATTTTCAAGAATTATCTAGACCAAATTTAGTTCATGCCTTCCTTACTGCAGTTCTTAAGAGCCTGGTACTGCAGACTAATAAATTGTTGATTGCATATGATTCTGGTCATAATTAATTTGTATACACTGTGTCAGACTTCTTTTAGGAGAGGATGTAATTGGTGAGTAGCAACCTTCTTCTCCTTCTCTGGTGTAAGATGGCTTCAGCATCGTTGTGGGGTCAGCTATATGGATCACACGTTTTCAATCTAGTCATATACTCTCATAAATAATTTAATGGAACATATCACTCTTTACATTTTCTGAAGTCTTTTATGTCTTCCCCTTCCCTTTTACATAACCCCAGACCATAATAAGTGTGTGTCTCTAACTTTGTAGTTTAGCTAATGCATTCATTGCTTATTCTATCCAATTCAGTGTCCATTTGTACTACAAGCTAATATAATTGGCTCTGTAGAGTACACTGATCTTCATCAGCTGTCCTACTCTCTCCAAGAAGTATTGCACTCTTTGTGATGATAGCCTGCCTATCTTTACCTTAGATGACATTCAAAGTTCTTTAATGCAAACAATAGTATGCAATTACAATTTGCATGCAAGCTTGCATTTAAATTTGAGATTGTAGAGGATATTATCTAAAACTGTTTTGTATATGATGCTCGTTGACCATGCATTCTTGGTTGTTTGTAACTAGAGAGATAGTATCATTTTGGTCCCTAAAGTTTACCTTTTTCCAGTTTTGTTCCCACACTTGGTCCTACTATTAGTTGACTGACCGAATCAACAATTTAGGGGTGCTCAATGTAATTATTTGAAAATTATTAATTACATTTAGCACTGGAAATAGTTGATTCTGTCAATAAACGGATGGTCAACTAACAGTAGGAGTGAAAGTGTACTTCAATCAAGGGTCAAACACATAATAAAGATTAAAGGGTGAAATGGGGTACCAAAAATTAAAAATGAGTTAAGTTTAGGGACAGTAACTAGATGTAAAATTGCAGCTCTAAATGTAAATTTTCCTTTGTTGCAGTGTGAGCAGATTCTCCCTTATCATATACATATCTGCTATGGAAATGCTCAACAAAGAGTAGAAGAGTTGTTCCACCTGATTTGACTTTGAAGCCAGGTGAACTTGAACAGGGGTCTGCCTTAGGAAGGGTTTTTGCATCAAGAAACGTCGTTTAATTTCTGTATATTACATCGCAGTTATCCACAATGCGATTCACTAAATCTTAGCAGTTTAGATGGATGGAAAATTATTTGGTGCTACCGAGATTTGAGCCCATAATAAGGTGAGATTTCCAATCTTTTTGCATAACCTGCATGTTCTTTTTTCGTGGTTCTGAAATCTCGCATTTCACTTTATTGTCGGGTTTTATGACACTTGTATCAATCTAGACAACGTACCTCTGAAATCTCGTATTCCATTTTATTATCGGGTTTTATGACACTTGTATCGATCTAAAGAATGTACGGTTTCACTTGTGTGATTGAGGTTATTAAATTTAGGTCAATCACAATCATTCATGAGAATTTGTCCCTAATCAATGTGATATTAAGTGTTTCTCTAGATGATACAAAATAATTTTCCAACCAAATCACAGAATGGTCAGAATTGTGATTAAATTTTGCTTAGTTTCGGTTTTATAGAAAGGAAGGGAAGAAATGAAAAGCGTAAATTCCATTAAGGGGATTGGAATTCTCGTTCAAAATGTGACATGAGAAAGCTGCATATAGAAAACCACAGTTTTTTTGTTTTTTTTTATCGAAAATCAGAGTTGCAGTTTTCAAATCTGTCTTAAGTTGCAGTTTAAAACATTGAAGTTAAATTTAAATTGTTATAACGCGTAGTAGAACATTAACTGTTTATCTCCTATGGTTGTGAAATCTGGCTAATCTATTTGTTTATACAATTATGTAGGCTAGAATAGATTTCAAAAGCCACAATAATTCTAATCTATAATATCTACACTTTTTTACATTCTTTTCTCATACTTTTATCCTTATCATTCTAAACTCAATAAAATGTGTGAATCGAGTTTTTGTTTGGAAAGAAAACAATATAGATTTGACCTCAAATAATATTCTCAAGGCAAAATTTTGTTGATAAATTCGTATATGCAATTGAGTGTATAAATACACTTGAATTTTAATATTTAATTTATTTTGGTAAAGTCTAGTATGCACTCGAGTGCATGCTGTGCACCCTAGTCCATGTGCACTTTTCAGTTTCACTTTTTGGTAAATGGTGTTGCACTTTTCAATTATTACTAAAAATATTATTATACAGTTTAATAATTGAAAAGTGCAACACCATTTACCAAAAAGTGCAACATGGACTAGGGTGCACAACATGCACTCGAGTCCTATGAGTCCATAGCAGACCAATCCATTTGTATAGGTGCAATAATTACACCCAAATATCACTCAAACTTGTATATCGAGTGTATTTTTAAAAAAAAGACTAATACCCAATTTGGTACTTGTACAATTTTTTTTCTTACCCAATTGCAAGTTATATAAAATTGATTATAATTAAACACAATTTTTGCAATGTTTTTCGAGCACAATTGCTTGAGTTATGATTATCATGGTTTTCACAAAAGCCAATCACAAAATCCCGTCTAAAACTGTTGTGTAATGTCTTAGTTATTCTTGCGCATGGATGAAAATATCCGGAAATATCTCCGATATATCCTTGATATATCCATTTTTCGGGTGACCGAAAATATCTCCGATATATCCTTGATATATCTATTTTTCGGGGTCACCGATATCGATATTGGGAAGATCCGATATTTCCACGATATTTTTTTAAAAATTGAAAATATTAATAAATATTGGTAGACAATAACAATATCGAGCCTAATATCGGCAAAATATCGAAAAAATATCGAAAAATATCGAGAAAATGTCGATAAATTTCGAAAAATATCGAAAAATGTCAAACGAAATAACATAGTACATTATATTTTATATAAATTTATCACTAATATAAAATGTACTCAAATTATTTTATTAATTTTATGTACTAAAAGTTTGTTATTAAATTTTTTTAATTTTTAAAATTTACCGATATCGATATTCAATATCGATATATCCATTGATATTTCCATAAATTTAAGGTCTCGATATTTCCACCGATACCAATATTTTCATCCTTGTAATCTTGCGTATATAAAAGAGAGAATTTACATTAAAAGGAATTTTTTTGGGAAAACATTAAAAAGATCTAGAAAATTTATTAACGTTATTGCGCAAGCAAATATCAACGGTTGTAATGCCATTGATTATTGAATTCTTCATATTTATTTGAATATTGAAAATTTTACCGTGTTTGTCAAATCCATCATTTAATAAAGCTTATTAATTAATTAATTTATTTATTGCACATAAAAAGGAACCTGTATATGCAACGGTTATTTCATTTATATCACATGTAATACATCTATATACCTATGATGGAAACAGGAAAACAACGAAGGCCAGAAATCAAGAAAATATTTTCAACTTTCCTCAAAAAAATGAAGAAAAAGGTAACAAACTCACAGAAGAAAGGGAATAACTTAAATTACCAGAAAAACAAATGCTCAAGATTTCAACTTCAGACCATTATTTATGAGCTTGGTTGAGGACATACAGACTGAGGATAACATGTTTTCGAATTTAGGTTATGCTAAACCTGCCGAGGCTTTTACAGTATTACAAGTACGGTAGAATCCCAGAGCAATCAAACTTCTTTCATCAGATTCGAATAATTGAATGTAGCACTAGCCACAAATTCATACCGTTTGATGTAATAGATCCGAACCCTCTTCATCATGTGATTGTAGTATTTGGATATCCTGTACCCGTGCAAATATAATTATCAAAACGTTCGTCAACTCCAACCAATGATAACATTATTAGAGAGGGATCATTAATTATACAAGCTAGTAAAAGCTGTGAAATATATATAGACACAGCTTATAGGTAAAAAAAACTAGTTTACATGGTACTCTTTTCAAATTTAAAGAGCATATATATCAAACATTATCACGTGATTGTTACCTGTGTTTGTAATAACTGCTGCGGTTGTTGGTCTTGGGAAACTGGATATGCCTGTTGAGACATCCGATAATACGGCTCTTTGAGATCAAGTTTGCCAGATGATGTCTGGAGTATTCCTCCTTGCTCAGCACCAGGGCCCCACATTTTAGCTATTTGAATACAAAACCACTCAGCAAACTAACTAAGCACAATGATATAGAGCCTGGTTGGCTAAGCTTATTTTAAACACCTTATAAGTTGTTTCAAGAGGCTTATAAGATGATAAAAAAATTTGAAGGATTATAAGATGTAATTTTTATACAGCTTACAAGTTGTTTAAGTGTTTGGCTAATTAAACTTATAAGTACATTGGTAATTTGAGAGTTTTTTTTTTTTAATATAAATGGTAGGGGGTGAATGTAAATGGTGTGGTGTGTGGGGTGATTTATTTATTTTTTCTAAAAAAACTCTACTCCATATTATCTAAGTATAACTTAAAAGATTTTAGAAAGAAATATGGGTTGTCAGTAATTCTTTTGAGCTTATAAGCTATTAAAAATCTTTAACCAAACACTTTTTCAGAGCTCCTAAACTTCATATAAACTGTTTCAAAGAGCTTATAAGCTCAGCTGAACGTGCTAAAAGGCAATTTTGTATAAAAACGAACCTGACAAAGTGAGGTGAAGAGTATAACTCTGAGCTTTATGTGCAACCATACGAAGTTGACCAGTTATCTCTTGGCCAGGCATCACATAAATTGGTTGGGCCAGGACACAGCGCAGCTGGTACCAGTGCGTTGTAGGGGCCCCAGGAGCAGTGGTTAGCCACCTTTGCACAGTGCTATCAATAATGCAAAATGACAAATAAGCCCACATGAGAGAAGTTAAAAATTCTTGAGAGAGATGTATTGAGAAATGCTGCAGCAACTTGTTAAAAAAAAGAGAGAAAGATGATGCATCAAAATATTACCTCCCATCAAACAATACGTCAAACCAACAGGCCAATCCATGTACTCTGGTGCCAATGGAGGATACAAACCTCAAAGGAATGTCGATTTCGTACAATTCTTCCTCCTGTTGGATGATGTTTTGAAAAGCATATTAAAAAATTACATCTTTTAAGGAGGTGTCTGGTAAAATTGTGAGGAATGGTATGGGAATGCGAATTGTAAGCATGAAGAGCTACTACTACTAAGACTTTAAATAATTCCACTATATTATGGGTACAACTCTTGAAATATAATTTTGTGTACTCCTTCACCTTTACCAAGGGGCATATTCATGTCAAAAGCTGCACATGAGAGAGACCTAGATTATGATATTTTATGACCAATTTATTGAGGGATTTTAGGTCGCGTTTGTATTGAAGGATTTGGTAATGAATTTGAAATTCATAGTAACAAATCCATGTCTTTAGATTGACAGTGATTTGAAATCAATCATTCTTGAACTATTCTTTAAGGATTTTGGGTGGATTTGAAATCCATTTTAAACTGGGCTGGATTTTTTATTTTTTTTGATCGGTAAAGATTATATTATTATTATTATTGGGTATAAGGGATACCCGAGAAAATTATTGTACAGGTTTTAACAGAAAGAGGAAAAACAGAAGGCCGTCACACTACACTGCTCTCATGTCATACACTAAACTGGGCTGGATTTGAAATCCTTTAATTTCACATGCTTACCTTTTAAATCCTTCAATCCGAATGTAGGTTATTTTACTTTGTATTTTCATTTTTCAGGCTATAGAAGAATTCACATATAACCCCAACAAAAAAAAACATAGATTAGAGAAAATGTCAAATCCATGGTGAAGTCCTTTTTCTGAAAAAATAAATAAAAAATGCATGGTTTTGAAGTTAGATGTATTGCAACTATTGTTATTAAAGTTACCATTTACCTTAGCAGTAGTAAAATCTATCGGGTGAGAGATTGCAGGAGCTACCAATAACCTGGGATCAAAAGCATCCACGACTGGCTGCAAATGCTCACACAAGGTGATACAGAATATTATCAGTAACTGTTGTATGTCAAATTAGGCGAAAGAAAGAACTATGAAATCTATAACAATCAAGATCTAGTTATATCTTTACTATAAATCTAACTACCAAGTGCATTGCATACCAAAAAAAAGTAGCTTGAGAAACCTCCAAAATTTCATGAAGTCTTTCGAACTGGCAGGTGAATGCTCATATTAGTACTAATGAGTACTGAAGGAATAAAAAAACATGATTGGCCTTTTTAAAGAAGAAAACACGATTCACTTCATCCAATGAGGATAGAGAATGATCATTGAATCATTTTGCCCAAATGATTGCCACAAAATATTAGATTAGTAGTACAAAATTGTGGCACATGAGGTGAGAATGAGAACTATCAAATACAATGAAACCCATTGAGAACTAATCAAAAAATAGCCTTTTTAAAGAACAATATTTTATCATAAATTACAAGCACAACAAAAGAAAAATATGCTTTAGAGCAACAGTTCAAAGATGGAACGAAATGACAAAAGTTCTACTCTATATCACTATAAGTTGATTTTTTTATCACATCAGGCACAGCATTAGTTTGCATCATCTATAAATGATAAAAGACTCGTGGCAAAAAACAGAGGTTTGAAGCATACATGACTGTGTGTAAATATGGACAAAGGAAGCATACAAAGGCAATAAGCATTAACCTGTGAGAAGTATCCTTGAAAGGCAGTACCAAATAAAGGTGTCAAGTTAACACCATAATAGTTTTGTTGCTGCCAAAACAAAGCCTGGATAGAAATCAGAAATATTAAGTCACTTTTTAAATAAAAAAATCAATACAGAGGCAGAAATCGGGAGAACAAGCTTTTGAGAGAAATTTCAAGTCTGCATATAATTAAAATATTATATATAATGCATATTTGAAAAAATAATTTCCTAGTTCTGCAGGTAGAAATTAGAGACAGCTATGATTGTGATAGATGCATGATTACCTTATTTGCTATTTCTATATATAAGTATTCATCACTGAATGGCGCCATATGTATCCTACATGAGCAAACAGTAACAAACATCAACCACAGGATTGGCAAGTAAACAACACTTATAGAAAAATTAATCTCTCTCAACCAAACGTAGAATTTAGCAGTGGGGAGGGGATATAAAACAGAAAATAGGGTATTCACCTTCCCATAGTAGGAAACATTTTCCCATCTGGAACAAGGAATCTATCTCTGGCAATTATGTATGACTCTAACATCCTCTCATTGATAAGCAAAGTGCCTGCAGGGAAAAAAAAATAAGTTATGTGGATGCTTCCAGATCACAGTCAGAATACGAGGAGTAAAAGCATAAAGCATACCCATTGGTTCAGATATCAAAATATCTGCTTTCTCAGGTAACACAACATCTTCAACTTTACCCTTAATTACCTACAACAAAATAGATGACGACACTCAAAGAAAAGTATAAAATGATTAACCCACCAAACATGTATAAGGATGACAAAATAGCACCCACTGTTATCCTTTCACTGAGTAATGGATTCCCAGATATAAGTCTACGAGCATAATCTGCCATTTCTGATGCTTCCACAGCATAAACATGTCTAGCGCCAGCCTGAGAGAAAAAGGTAGGAAATCGGTCAGTGTTGAGTGACTGCTAAAGTAATCGGCTTATTCCATGGAAGAAGGCAAAGTCTTGGGTTAACAGTTTTACCGTGCAAGTGGTGTACATTTTGCGTGTATTTTTAAACAGCATTAGTTGTTTAATTAAAACGTAGATTGTCAGTATTAGTTATACTATAAAGTAATAGTTGTGAATCATTTGTACAGTAAAACTGTTTTACATAAGACCAACTCTTAAAAGAATCATGTGTCTTTCAGACCTGAGCAGCAAATAAAGACAAGATGCCACTACCAGCACCAACATCAACTACTACACGATCTGTGAAATCAACACGGTTCTCAAGGACTGCAGCATAATAAGTTCCTGGAATGAAAATTTCTACAATGTCAAATATACATAGACATATAATTAACTATCTATAAAAGAACATAATAAGCTCCTGCATACAATATTTACTTGAAGCCGATATAGGCAATGAGCAGGCACAATTTTCCAAACTTTCGGATGGAAACAAAAATTTGAAGAGTGCCACAGAATAGATTGAAAGAGAGTATCTATTTTCAGCTCAGAGGCGTAACCTGTCCTCACATAGTCTTGCAACATATTTTGCTGGTGAAGAAGTTGTCCATAGTAATGGAAATACATTTTGGCAGAAGATGGCTCTATTTTGTCATCAAACTTGCTTGTAGATGACGACACAATTCCATTTGGCAAGGATGATCCTGAAAAAGAGGGATTAATACATGAGCCTGTGTTGTGCCCCAGCCATTATTATACTAAATAAATATAATATAAAACGGGGAGCACAATAAAACCTTTTGCAGTGATAAGACACTTATTGATACATTAATTTCAAGATAAAATTCAGATTTGAGAAAATGAAAACAGCAGCAAGTGTACAGAATATGAGGAAAACGTAAAACCAACCTTCAACAACCACTTCGGTCTTCCATTGCTCAAATGCACAGTGGAATGCTCTACTTTCCTCTTCGTTTCTAAACTGTATGGTGATTCCACTGGAATAGCTTTTCTGATCCACAGGACAAAAACCAACAGAAAAGCACTTTTTCTCAATATATGATGCTGGAACAAAAATACAAGGGGGAAAAAGTCCTTCGCATAATTTGGCAAGTATCAGTAATGATACCATGAGTTCCAGGGAAGAAATGTTAGAGAACTACATTAAAATATTTATTTTCCTTTCATAAACACTTCGAAAATATGTATGTTGAAATAACGAAGAATAATACACCGGTAATAATTATTGACATACCTCTTTATTTACTTCAGAAGCATCAGCTATACACAATGATTGAAATGGACCTAGCTTGAAAAGCTGAAATAAAAACCAAAATTAAATAAAATGAACCGTCCCAACAGAAGACAGGAAGAAACAGAACTCAACAGAAACATTAAAGTTGAACTACTTGTGATCTTATACTCCATGAGGAGGTTCTACCAAGTGGAAATCCATTTTAACCAGGTATATCATGCTGCATTAATCATACTTCATAAGAGCATAACATGTCCAGTATTTAAACAAATATAAGCATTCTCAATAGGGAACTCAAGAATGCCAAAATGAAAATCCACTCACCATTTATATTAAGGTGGCGCTTGTTTGGAAATTCATCAATGGGAATAGGAATGAATTTTTTTCCCTCTACGCCCCCGGATATGTTGGAGGATGAGTTGCCTCCATGATGGTTACATTGTTAGTGTTGTGCTTTAATATTGGAAAAAGGGGGATAAAAAAATGTTTGTTGGTTGCGGAATAGGGGAATGTGTTGAGGAGCAACGATTGTAGGAGGGGAGGTCGTTAATCAAATGGGGTAATGATTACCTTATTTAGAAGGAAAACTAGTGTCATTAATCTTCTATTTTTCTCATTAACCATCATAATTACTCTATACTCGTCTCATTCCCATTGAAGAATTTCCAAACCAAGTGTCACCTAAAATTTCAAATACTCTTCAAATGCTATCTTCAACAGCAAGTACTAGCACAAAAACCCAGATTCCAATTCTTTCCGGACATTACATTAAATATTTTATCTTGACAGAGTATTATGCGAACTTTGTTTACCATACACCACCTTTGTAAGAACTAATACTATTGCAGCTATAGTAGTACTTCTTAAAAAGCAATAGAATTAGTGACGTACTTTAAACAAGTTCACATAATACCTTCTCTTTTATCTTTGATTCCTAGTCTTCCACTGCCTTATAGGTATTAAACACAACATAAATGAGGAAAAAAATCAATCGTCTAGCCCTTTTTCTATTTTCTTTAGTCTTAATTTTGCATCAATTCAACTACAGATAAAAAACAAGTAAAAATCCTTCCAAAAGGTCCAGATAACATAGAATGCTATTCAAATAACCAATAAATGTACCCCAAATAAATATACCTAAAAACACATACAGCACGCCCCTCGTTTCAAAAGGCTTAACTTTGACTAACTCAGTATCAAATTAAACCAAAACAGAGTAACCTCCAAATACAAAGTACAATGACAACGTATTAAAACGAATAAAGATTCCAGAACCTGGCAGTTGCTGAGATCGAACTGAACTGAGTCGCTCGAATCGGACTCGGAGTCAAATACAAGCGAGTCGGAGCGAAATCTGGCAACAACCGGCGGGGACGAACTGCCGGAAATCGAGAGCTGCGAAATTGAAGCCACCAAAAAATCTTGCTCTCCCAGCTTATTGTCCTCCATTTCACAAGAATAATAATAATTCTACGGAAAAGAATGAAATAAAATTCAAAAAAATGAAGCTCTCAAGTAGAAGAGGATAGCTAGGGTTTCAGTGGAGTGTGAGAAAAGAGGTTTTAGTGCGGTCTTTGCTGCTGCACTGGGATTTTTGTTGGTGATGAGGGCTCAATGATCCCCTGTTGCGACTAAGATTTTAGGTTTAGTACAACCGGTGACGTGGCATCCTCTTATTGGTCAAATGGGTGGATTTGGATTCTAGAGTAACGGTGACAAAAGTACGAGAACTGACGTGACATGCCCTGATACCCACCCGTAAATTTTGATTTATTTTCATTAAAATTAGTTTTGGTAAAATAGAATTTTAAGTGTTTTTTTAATATAATTTTAATTGTTTAATTATTATTTTTAAATTATAATTTAATTTAAATAGTATAATTTTAAGTGTGATTTCTAATTTATATTTTCTTTGCACCAGAGAGTCCCGAGCTGTGAATTTTAATTTGAGTAAGTTTTCGGAAATTTTGTTTACAATGAGAATCAGATTCACATATAACTGTTTAATGTATATTTGTATGTAAATACCATATCATTTACTCTCTTTCCATTCAAATTTTGTATGTATAAATACTGATTCTTGACAAATTATTCGATGCAATTGAATATTTGAATTTTAATGTTCAATTTACTCAATTTAATATTTAATCTTAACATTTAACTCAATTAATTATAGCTAAATTCCAATTGTAACAAATTGCATCAAGTGTCATTCTTGATTATTTGTGTATAAAGTAAAAAAATGTATTGGGAAAATATTTCATTAATAAAAAAATTACAACATAAACTTCATTAATAAAAATATACGTATAAAGTTTGGTGGGTAAAAAAGAAATATTTACCTATAAACTTTGGACAGTAATTAATATCATACACCTCGAATTCAAGTTTGTCTTTTAATTTATTATGGTCAAATTTATGAACTTCATAATCTTCACTAACTCCAACCATCCAACGCTTTGAATAAAAAAAATCAATCTTTTCAAAATGCAATAGAAATAATTATAATCCCATTTTAATTGATTATTAGAAGAGAGCTGTGTTTGAATTTATTCCATAGAACAGCAAATCAAATTTGCCTAAATTGATATGCATTCAATAATAAACACCAGCCAGATTTGATTGAGGTAATCTCGATTAATATTAAAATCACAACAAATTGACGAATTATTTTTCTAACTTTTTTTTTTTTAAATATGAGCAAACAATTACTATCCAAAAATACTCATGTGAACAAGCTTCAATCTCGAATTATAATAGCAAATTATATGCGAATGTATATTATAATTAAATTATAAACGGAATTAACTTAATTATTCCACTGATGCAAAAAATTGACGAAAAGGTTGAATTAATTGGAACATTAATTATGTAGTTGACATATTCAAGTACAATGCTGATTTTGTTCAACGATTAAAGGATATTCAAGTACAATGCTAGATTATTACTATTATTATTAACGAAAACATAAAAATCAAAAACTTTATTCCATAAATAAATGGACATGAAGAAGTAATTAATGTCATTTCATACATAAGTGCGCAGGCGATTCTTGATTTCGAAAATGTGGAAACGAAATCGAACCGGCTACAAGTATATGCTGATTTTGATTTGATCGGTTCTAGACTTCTAGTTCCTGTAGGTTCTGATTCCAAAATCGACAATTACAGTCAAACCTCTATAAATTAATACTCTATAAATTAATAAACTCTCTAAAATAATAAAATCTTCCGGTCCCGACTTGGGCCTTGGTAAAAAATCATCAAATTCGATAAGATAATAAGATAATAATTTTTCGAAAAATCTCTTTATAAATATTAGGTCTCATTAAAACTCTAAATTAATAATTCACAAATATTAGTACAATTATAAATATTATGACATGGTCTTTCTTATAAATCTTTTTCATCAACCCACCCTCTTGCAAATATTTTTGAGTGCATGTGGGATGGTCTTGATCTCTTATACTCACATAATGTTTTACGCATTTGATTGTTCATGGATGATTTTGGAATGTGTTTTAGATGAGAAGACATGACTAGGTGTTATGAATTATTTTATTTCCATATTGAGATTTATATAGTATATGTTTCATTCATCATGCATGAATATATTTAATTGACTATAATAGTAATTTGAGTGCAACGAATTAATGTAAACATGTATATTTAAGTAATTCCAATGAATTGATGCATGCGTCTATGAATATAATAGTTAATTGTATACAATGAATTGATATTATATATGAATTAGTTACAAAGAATTTGTTGATACATGAATATAATCAATAAAACATATATAAACTCATTTATTTTTAATACATATGTACTAAATTTGTTGAATTTAAAAAGTCTCTCTTTTAATTAATAAAATATTAATTTATCGATAAATTAATACCTCTTTAAATTAATAAAATTTCATGGTCCCAAGATTATTAATTTATAGAGGTTTTACTGTACTCAATTTGGTCGTTTTTTTTTTTTCCTTTTTTAATTGATACAATTTGTTAAGTGCAACCACAAAAAATAAATTGAAAGTGAATTTGAAGATCAAATAAAATTTTATTTTATTCAACCTACAAAATTACAATTTTTTTTTTTTAAGGAACCTTCAGTTCTAGTTCCAGTTAATCTCACCCATTTTACAATGGATATTCTCGAATAAATTACAGTTGTTAGATAATTTAAATAAAATGTTTGTATATATTCAAAACCTTATAATACATGGTTTCGAAACTCTAATTTCATATACTATATTTTATTTTCTTGTAACGATTGAGACGATTCGGATAACTCTTCTGAATTTATTTTCAATACTAGTTATACACCATACAATATAAGGAATAAAGTTACGTGATATTAAAAGTAGCAAATTTAAATTGAAGTGTCAACTTTACTACAATGAGAATAATCTCGAGTAGGCCATGTTTGGAGCTTGGCTAAAGCAAAGAGCATGTGATTACAGCTTTTGCTTTTTCCATATTACAAAGTGACAAAAACAAGATGCCCTATTCAACTTTCCAATTACCCACTTTTAAAATCAATCAAATTTACTTGATATGAGAAAAACATTTGCACATTTTAATAAAAGGTTCAATGTCTTTCTATAGGCAACGTTAATAGCCAAATCAAACATAGGTCTTATGCAATTGTTTCATATACCAAATATGTCCATATGCAAGATTAAAGTAGACCATTGAATGAAATAAAGAGCAAACAATGGCCTAAAGTTAGGGTATAATCAATAAAACGTTGATTGATATGTAACATTACATACTATCAATCCCATTGTATGTGTATGTGTGTATTCAACTATTCAGTTAGATTTCGCTTTCTTCCCCGCCTTAAATGAAGGGTGAAGCAACCCGAGCTCATCCCTCAATTCAAGAGGATTACTCGTCTCGTCCCTAATTCTCTTCACTTTCCTACTTTCTAAGGATGTATGAATGAACCCATACATCTGTAAAATTTGATTATCCGCAAAGTTAAAAGCTCGTTCCATTTGCTTCAAGCATCTCTCAACGGGATAATCCCCAAACTTGCCACACGGCTTACACCCTACAAAATGCGTCACTAAAGGCCATCGATGATCGCCAAACCCGGGGTGATAATTCTCAATCATCTCCTCGTAGCGATCCACCAAAATCCCCCAATACCCGTGCAAATAATACGAATTCTCGAGATACACCTTACCACCCCACTTCTCTTTCTGCGTAGCCAATATATACACCATAGCCGATTGATCATCCGCCTCGAAAACAGGGCGACCCTTCAACTCGCGCGTGAGGACCTCGCCCGCCTCGTCGCGCACCTTCCCTTTCGGCCCCATGGGGGCCCACACGTCCAACATGTCCAACGACCACTGACAATTCCTAATCAAAAAACTACCCGTGTTCAAACCAATCCAATTCTTCTCATCATAAACCATCTCCTTCCAACCATGCAACACAAGGTTATAATCCTTGTAGCGTTCGAACGGAAGCTCAAACGCCATGTCCGTAAACAAGGCGTCGCTATCCATCCACCACAAGAACTCGACGTCGGGGTGCGAAAGCAGGAGCTTCCGAATCAACGGTAACTTGGCCCAAAAGCCCGCCATTTCCGCATCAAGCAATGCCATGTTGTAAAAAATGTCAATCTTATGAAGCCTACAATAATCAATCTTATTCTTGAGCGCCTTCAACAAATAATGATCCCCAACCGGGTTCTCACAGGGTTTGGGCGACGACCCGGTTACTAAAAGGACACGGGGCTTCGCCCCTGTTCCAAAACCCGGATTCTTTTTCAGCCATTCGGATCTTTGAGAATCCCAATTCGATATTTTGGGACCCAGAGTGTACGGCAGCGACGGGTCTCGCTTAATTTCGGAATCGGCTTCTTCATCTTTCATGATATTTCCCAAATCGTAATTGTTGGTGGAAACGGCTTCAAGGACGCGGCGGGGCTCGGCGCGGCGGCGGATGTTGGAGAAGGTTTGGCGGATCTCATCCAAATCCTTGTTGGGGGTGCCGAATTTGCCGGCGCCGAGATTGGCACGGAGGAGGATAACTGTGAGGAAAAGACAGAAGAGTGTGAGTTTGCCGTTGCGGATGAAGCGATGGACGTGTCGTACGCTACGCGGGCTAAGGACCCGACCCAGCATTTCTGATCCGAAAACTTGATTATGGGTTTCTTTAATTTGACGTTTTGGGTTATGGAGAGAGGAGAGAAGATGGGGGGTTTTGAATGGGGAGAAAAAACCAGAAGGCGAGAGATTCGGGTCTCATACAGAGTTGAAGGAATGTTTGTTAATTAATTGGTTTGTTAATTACGCGTGGAAATGGGTTTGGGTTTGGTCAAACTATTTTATTTTTTTTAAGTATGGACAAATGTTAAGGTTTCCTCAGCCGGCAATATATTTGGATTTATTATAATTAATACATAATCTATGAGAGAGATTTGGAGAAATCGTCACAAGTTATGCATCCATCATCGTAGTTAAATTTGAGATTGCTACTATTATTGATGATGCATATATCATATTATTTCCTTATATGTGTTACTGGATTAGATTTGTAAACCATCTACAAAAATATCAAACATTCTATATGTATTGTGAAAATCAATACAAGTTTCGTGTGCATGCGTCAAAATTTTGTCAATGTCAACTCTTTGTATTCACAGTTTATGAAAAAAAGAAAATGTTGAAATTCAAATAAAAATTAGCTAAAAAGTCACTTTAAATAACCATAAATTTATATTTTAGATCGATTTTTTTTATTTAAACAATATGAATGTTAATTTTTTATTTTTCAAAACCATATGAATTTCAATTAAAAAACATTAAAACTGTAATTTGATATATTAAATAGATTCAAAATTTTATTTAAAAAAAAAAATTAGAGTTTGATTTTTTTAAGCCCAAAAAAAATTAACTTTCATTATTTCACATGCATGCAAGTGGTTGTAGAAAGTCTAACCACAAAGTTAGTTGGGTCAGCTGAATATATATAAAGAGTTCTTATAATCACGAGAAGCTCTAATCAAATCGTGTGTCACAAAATTGACATTCCTTTTAACAAAGATCGATACATTAATACTAGAAAAATTGGACAAAAAATTCTTACACGGGTTCACATAGTCTCTAAGGGGGTGTTTGTTTTGAGACTCACTGTACACGTCCGGATGGGGGACGTAACATCTTCTGTTCTAGTTTGAAATTTCATATCCAGATTTCACCATCCACCCCTAATAATACATATATATTATATTATTATAATAATACAATATTATACATTCTTACACAATTAATTTGACATAAAGTTACATTATACGGAGTATAATATTATAAATTTATAATACAACATCACTCACTCTTACACAATTGATTTGACATAAAATTACATCATATTCTACTCAAAATCTCTAAACAAACACATATAATCAATATTTATCATAATTTCTCAATCCAAAATTTTCTCATCCTACATAATTCCAAAACAAACCCCCCCTAAAGACATTAACTATGGAACCTTTGAGAGTTAATTGAATGCATGACGAGTTTGGTGTCTCCTTCCAATGATATTGTCTAAGTCCAACACTTTGATTCGAGAGAGGACTTCATAACAACGCATAGTTTCCCGACCTCAACATCCATGAGACATGTGCAAAATAATTATTTTGCCCAACACAAACTTCCCCTCCTAGGAATAACCATATACCCACTTTCATTTGTAACTAATCTTGAAAAAAAAACATGCATCCACAATGACATTGAGCTACCATTTTTCACGGCTGCCTATGCTAAGAACTACAACTAGCAAGGTACGACAATGAGACGAGTCCAAATTCAAACCTGCATTGAACCCGCCCCGCATGGATCAGATCTTGACCCAGTTAAGCGGGTATGAGACGGATCGTAATTTTTTATCAAAACCGACCCGTCAATCTCTATACGGATCCATTATATATAAATATAATATATATATATATTTAAATAAGCATATATGCATATTAAAGTATATATGTTTGTGTAAAAATATTTCATATGTAATTTTTTAATATAAAATGAATACAAAATACTGTTTTAAACAATTATATATTTTAATTTGAATTATTTAATGTTAAAATAAAAATATTGTGTATATTAAAATTAATTTATAAATAATTAGAAAATATATTATGCGGGACAGGGAGGTAGAACTCGACGGGTCCTAGGACATGGTAAACTCGCTCCGTTGCCATACCTAGGAAATTTTGGCCCAACCCGATAGACAATCTAAAGTTTAGTATGGTCTGACTCGAACCAAAATTAATTGCTAATATTTTCACTTTTTATCACTCATTCACTCACACAATCACACATACTTGTTTAAAATATGCAAACACTCATTTGTACCCGTAGTTGGTTACACAGTTTTAAAGAAATTGGACCCTCTTATATTTATATCTTAATAATATTTGTAATTTGTATTCAATTTTAGTTATTTCATAATTTTGAATTTTCTTATTTTAGGTCAGACAGATGTACACCGGAGATGGAGAAGATATTCAATATGCAAGTAGGATTCCAATATTATGAATAATGGCATTGAATAGCTTTGGACATTAAATTTAAATATTAGTGTTTTTAATTTTAATGTTTAAATGTTATAATAATGGTTATAAGTAATGGGCATGCATGAATTCTATATTGATTAAAGACTTATGAGATTTTATGAGATGAGTTAACGTTTAATACTCTTCTTTCTAAGCTTCTCGTTTAATTATGACTTTCATACATTTACACCATGACCTCTAAAGACAAATTCCATTACATTTAGGTTAAAAAAAAAAAAAAAGCCTCACATAAAACAAAACGAAAAAAAAGAAAAGAAACTACTAGAACCAGAAGTTCACTGATCGAACTAAAGGTTGGGGTGTCAATAAAACCTTGCCCAAAACTCGGACCAAAGAAAAACGGTACACCCCACTAAAACAAACAAGATACAAATACGTAAAAACCATTCAAACTCAAAAAGACCAAAATAGAAAAAAGACTCTTGGAGAAACAAAAGCATCAGCCCAAGCTTTAGGGTATTTTGACACCCCTTTCGTTCAATTTCATTATTACCACTTTAACTATTCACTACAAAAAATCATCAATATAAAGAGGGGAATGGCGAGGGAATTGCCTTAAATGAAATGACGAGGGAATTAGCGAGTGAAATGGCCCCTCGCCAAAACCTTCCTCGCTATTTTTTTGGCGACAGAATTATTGCACTCCCTCGCCAATTCGCAAGTGCGGAACACACTCGGTAAATGGCGAGCAGTAAATCGCGATGGGAATCGAACACAGGACCTCGGCTTCCCAAGCCTTATGTGATGCTCTGTTGCCATTTGGGCTAGGAACTATTATTGTTAAATATCAAATACAATTAATATATATCCTAGATTTTTCCGTTTTTCCTTATTTAATTTACTTAATTTTAATTGTTTATTTTATAATAATCCACACATACATTTAAATATTCAAATTTATAATTAAATTATTGTTATTCAAAATCTCTCTCTCTATATATATATCAATTATATCAATTCTAAAAATAAAATCATAATTTCAACAATATTTAGTATAACATAATTAAATAAAATTATTTATAATTGTATTCTATAATTAATTTAATATTTTAACAATTAATTTTATAGCTCATAAAATAAACTAATCTAACAATTAAAATATATAATATACTCCGTATAATTAATCTAATTAAACAAACACATATAATTTTTTTAGTTTGCTATTATAATAAAACATGCTTAAATATTGATTAATTAAACCGACATATATGATTTTTTTTAACAATTAAATAATAAGTGCCTATGAAATTCTTAATTAATATAAGCAATTCTTCAAAACAAAACAAAAAACTGAAGTAATTAATGGTATGGTAGTGGAGTTTTATTAGAATAAAAAAAACCCATTAGCATATATAAATAGCATCATCCCTCGCCACCTATTTGCCTTTCCCGAGGGGGTATTGATTTCCCTCGCCAATATTTTGCGAGGGATTTTGGTACCCTCGTCAACGCACTCTTAAATTGGCGAGTAAGATTAAATGCACTCGCTATTTCGCGAGTGTAATTTCGTCCCTCGCCAATTCCCTCTTTATTTGTGCCCCTCTTTAAATCCCTCGCCAAATAGCAAGGGTTTAATCCCCCTCTTTATTTGAGCAATTTTTTGTAGTGTTTTATATTATATTTTTTAATTTTCGTGTAAAAATCAAAGGAAATGTAAAAATCAAAGGAAATTTTCATTATTGTATATTTTTTAATATATTTATTGTATTTATTTTTTGAATTATTATATTTCTTAGCATTTAATTAAATAATTTTTTTGTAATTCGATATTCAAGGTTACAAGTTACAACTTACATGAATTTTAAGGCCATGGAAAAATAGATACTGCATGCTCATTGAGCTTAATTAACTATTGTATGAGCGAGGCGCATTCAACTATCTGCAAGAAATTGAATGAGCTATTACCATTTAGAAAAATATATTTTTTCTAGTTTACGATAAATCTACTAGTACAAATAGCCTTTCAAAAAATATTTCCATCATCAGCACACATGTTTTAATACGTAAATGAACATGTTTATGTCAAACACGAAGCTATTGAATTTTAAATTCTTAACTAAAGGGAACAACATTCACACTTAACAATGCTTAATTTAACAAACTTATATGTGTGTGTGTGTGTGTGTGTGTGGAGGGAGTGCTGAAAATTAAATAAAGGTATTTGATACTCAATTAAGACCGTTCGATAAAAGTTCGTTTAAGTTCAGTTCGATATAGATATCAAACAAGTTTGAACATATATGTATATTTGATACAATCTTAAGTTCGGCCCGAATTCGATAAGTAAAAAGAATTAGTGTAAAAATGTCAAACTACTCGAGTTTGACTCGTGTTCGACTCGATTAAAGCTCATTCGAGCTCGACTCGTTTAATTATCTAAATGTTCAAACTCGTATAGAGGTGTGTAATTAATTCATTTATATATTAAATCCATGAACTCTCTCACTTTTAAGCAGGGTTATCGCATCTACCCTGTGAAAGGGTGGACAATTTAATATGGGTGAAGTTTTTGCTTTCAACGAAGTTTGAACCTATGACGTGTGAGTGTAAGCCTAATGCTCTGATACAATGAAAGAATTACAGTTCACCTACAAGTTCGAACTTGTAGGGAGTTGTGTTAAGGGTGAGAGTGGGTGGTTAAGCCTATCTAAGGCTAAAAAAAAAATGGTCTGGTATATAAGCTCAAGTTTAACTCATGGTCTGTCATAGACCTTTTTTTAAAGGCTCAAGCCTGACCTTTTTAATGAGTAAATCAAGCTCGAAAGCCTTTTAAATACTTTTTAAATACCATTAATAGTGCATTTTAAAAAAAAACTACAACGCTAATATTATCATCAAATCATAAAAATCGACCTTTAAATCTCAAAATGAAGAAATAAAAGCTTCTTCGTACAATAAAATTATCAAATGTTCCAAAATAAATATTCGACTGTTTTTCAACTATTACAAAGAAAAATATAATTATAGAGTAACTAGTATTAATAAACTTCCTCACTTTATTTATTTAAGTATCACATGTATATTATATTTTTGTATATTACAGTATATATTATACATTTATATATATAATTAAATGAATTAAATAGACTAACATGTTGGGTTTAAAAGATCTATCCCATCTGTTTAACTAAATAGACTTCTAAAAAAATTTGAGCCTAACTTATTTATTAAACGAGTCAAATCGAGTCAAGCTTTAATAGTCGAGCCGTAAGCTCCTGTCGAGTAGTCTGACCTATATCCATTCCTGTGTGGAATCAAAAAATTATCCTTCAATCCATATTAAAGCTTAAACAACAATTTCAAATCTCGATAATATTTTAAACAAACTTAAATTATATCGCGTTTGACTTAACTCATTTACCACCCTAAATAGAAATTAATTTAATCTAGCGTACTCATGAGTCGTGTCACAACTCACAAGTGAATTATTCAGATAATATTTAGCGGTAACCTTTTTCCAACTCAATTCAATCAAACAATATAAAGTGCAATAATAGCAAATCAAATGTCAGATTTAGGTTGACTACCTAACTTGGAGTCAAACTAAAAAAGGAAGATAGTAGTACAAATAACAACCTTTTTTAATTGTTGAAGAGAGATTTGTGAATTGAGTTGTGAATTGTGATGGTCTTAAAATGGCATTGGTTAGGATTAATGCAATATTGGATGTCATCTAATATCTATCTATCAGAAGAGTTGCTATTGTTCTGATCTTGGAGTTCAGCAAAGTTGAGTTAAGGAGTAATTCAACTGATAAGGTTTAGTAGTCTTATTAGGAGTCAACTAATCTGAAATTATTGAGTTTGGACAACTCTGCTTATGAGTTTGGACAACTCTGCTAGACAAGTTATCTGAAGTCAGTTCAGGAGAGTTGGGGCCAAGTCTGCTGAGACAAGTCTGCTGAAGACAAGTCTGCTTATCCCAAGTCTGCTGAGACAACTCCGCTGGGTCAAGTCTACTGAAATCTAGTTTTCAGAGTTAGTTAATTCTGTTATTTCTGTTAGTTAGTTAGTTGGTTAGTGGCGGTTATCCAATGCATTGTACATCTATAAATACACCATCTAGTGCATAGGTTGTGGGTTACTAAATTTGAGAGTTTTGAGAGATCAAGCTTAGTGAATACTTGTAATCTGTAACTTTCATTTGAGATTAGTGAAGAGAGTCTTCTATCCTCCGTGGACGTAGATCATTTGATCGAACCACGTAAATCCCGTGTTTTTTCTTTGAGTTCTTTATACGTTTCAATTCATTGCGTTTCTAGTTGTCTTGATTTATCATTTGTAAGGAGTTGCTTTGTGAATACAATTCCGTAACAATTGGCGCCGTCTGTGGGAAGTCGAAGATAAAGTTAAGAATCAGAAATGGGCTCTGTGAAGATGGAGATAGAGAAATTCAATGGTAAGACAGATTTTGGCTTATGGAAAGCCAAGATGAAGGCTCTGCTGTCACACCATGGGCTGAAAGAGGCCCTTACTCCTCTTGACCCTGTTGCATCCGATGCAGACCAGGCCAAGAAAGAAGAGCGTTAGGATTAATGCAATATTGGATGTCATCTAATATCTATCTATCAGAAGAGTTGCTATTGTTCTGATCTTGGAGTTCAGCAAAGTTGAGTTAAGGAGTAATTCAACTGATAAGGTTTAGTGGTCTTATTAATTAGGAGTCAACTAATCTGAAATGATTGAGTTTGGACAACTCTGCTGATGAGTTTGGACAACTCTGCTTATGAGTTTGGACAACTCTGCTAGACAAGTTATCTGAAGTCAGTTCAGGAGAGTTGGGGCCAAGTCTGCTGAAGACAAGTCTGCTTATCCCAAGTCTGCTGAGACAACTCCGCTGGGTCAAGTCTACTGAAATCTAGTTTTCAGAGTTAGTTAATTCTGTTATTTCTGTTAGTTAGTTAGTTGGTTAGTGGCGGTTATCCAATGCATTGTACATCTATAAATACACCATCTAGTGCATAGGTTGTAGGTTACTGAATTTGAGAGTTTTGAGAGATCAAGCTTAGTGAATACTTGTAATCTGTAACTTTCATTTGAGATTAGTGAAGAGAGTCTTCTATCCTCCGTGGACGTAGATCATTTGATCGAACCACGTAAATCCCGTGTTTTTTCTTTGAGTTCTTTATACGTTTCAATTCATTGCGTTTCTAGTTGTCTTGATTTATCATTTGTAAGGAGTTGCTTTGTGAATACAATTCCGTAACAATTGGCGCCGTCTGTGGGAAGTCGAAGATAAAGTCAAGAATCAGAAATGGGCTCTGTGAAGTTGGAGATAGAGAAATTCAATGGTAAGACAGATTTTGGCTTATGGAAAGCCAAGATGAAGGCTCTGCTGTCACACCATGGACTGAAAGAGGCCCTTACTCCTCTTGACCCTGCTGCATCCGATGCAGACCAGGCCAAGAAAGAAGAGCTTATGGAAAAAGCTTACAACATTGTTGTTCTGAGTTTGGGAGACAATGTGTTCAGGGAAGTTATGAAGGAGAAGGATGTTGCTGCTGTATTTGAGACCCTTGATGATCTGTATTTGACACAATCTTTGTCAAACCAGATGTTTATGGAGAGGAAGCTCAACAATTTCAAGATGACAGATGATAAGACCCTTGATGAGCAGTTAATAGAGTTCATGCAAGCTGTTGATGATCTTGAAAATGTTGGAGTCACCTTAGATGATCACAAGAACTCTTTTCTACTATTGGAGTCCTTACCACCTTCATATGATAGCTTCAAGGATGCTTTGCTGATTACCAAGGAGGGTAAGACAAAATTCAAAGAAGTCTTGTCCATTCTGAAAACTAAGAGTTTACATGTAGCAAACTCAACCAAGAAGACCAAGAACCAAGCTGAGGGTCTTAATATCAAATTCAAGAATGACAAGAAAGGAGGGCAAGGCAAGAAGTTTCATGCCAAGCCAAATCAAAAGAAGAATGGGTTTGTAGCCAAGAGCAGAGCTTGCTACAAATGCCATAAAGAAGGACATTTCTTTAAAGATCGTCCTGAGCACAAGAAGTCTACTGATCCTGCCAAAGCTGATGTAGCAGAGGCAAAAGGATATGATAGTGCAGAAGTCATGAGCATAACATATAGCAAACTTGTTAATGAATGGGTGTTGGATTCTGGGTGTTCATTTCACATGTGTCCCACCAAATCTTGATTTCAAAACCTGGAAATGATGGATGGTGGATCAGTTCTGTTGGGTAATGATGAAAGCTGCAATGTGAGGGGTATTAGCACTGTGAGGGTGAAGATGTTTAATGATAAACATGTGATCCTGACCAATGTCAGATTTGTTCCAGATTTGAAGAGAAACCTTATATCTCTTGGCACACTAAATGCTTTGGGTTATGAATTCAAGACTGAAAAAGGATGTTTGTATGTCACCAAAGCTGATAGAATAGTGATGCAAGGGAAGAAGTCTAATGGTCTATATTCTTTAATTGGTGAGACAATCACAGGTGCTGCTGATGTTACCATGAGTTCTGAAGATGCTATGCTTTGGCATAAGAGGCTGGCACATGTGGGTGAGAAAGGTCTGATGGAGTTATCCAAGAAGGGGGCATTCCACCAGAAGACATTCAAAAGCCTGGAGTTCTGTGAGCAGTGCATTCTTGGCAAGGCCAAGAAGAAGTCATTCCAGAAGGGTGAGCACACTACAAAGGAGCTGCTGGATTATGTTCATTCAGATCTCTGGGGGCCATCAAGGACTGAAACCATTGGTGGAGGTAAGTATTTCATGTCAATTATAGATGACTATTCTAGAAAAGTTTGGGTGTTCATTCTCAAACAGAAGAGTGAGGCCTTTACAAAATTCAAAGAATGGCTACTTGAGATAGAGAACAAGAAAGGAAAGTCCTTAAAACATTTGAGGACAGATAATGGCCTTGAGTATCTATCAGCTGAATTCAATGAATTTTGTAAAGAGAAGGGCATTACTAGACATATAACTGTCCCTCTTAATCCACAACAAAATGGATTAGCAGAGAGAATGAATAAAACTATTCTAGAACGGGTCAGATGCATGTTAGCTGATGCTAAATTACCTAAAAGCTTTTGGGGAGAAGCTGTATGTACTGCATGTTACTTGATAAACAAAACTCCCTCATATGCTTTAGAAGGTAAAACCCCAGATGAGATCTGGTATGGCAAGTTGTCTGATTATTCAAAACTTAAAGTGTTTGGATGTCAGGCATATGCACATATTAGACAGGATAAGCATGAGCCAAGGGCTCTGAAATGTATATTCATTGGCTATCCAATAGGTGTCAAGGGCTATAGACTGTGGTGCCTTGAACCTGGTCATAAGAAAGTGATAATCAACAGAGATGTTGATTTTAATGAGAAGGTAATGGGATATCCTCATAATGGAAACTCCCATGACCTAGATGGAAGAATTGTAAATGAGTCAGAAGAGAGTTTCTCAGCTGAGGTGGAGTTTCCCACATCAGGAGAGTTGACCCCAGAGGAGGTGGACAACTTTGCTGATACAGGAGACAACACCCCTGATGAGGTTGTTCCAGAACAGGTCCCAGAAGATGATCCAGAAGATCATTCAGAAGATGAGGTCATGGAGGACAACCCTGCTGATCTGAGAAATTACAGCCTTGCAAGAGATAGGCTCAGGAGGCAGATTCACCCCCCATCTAGGTTTGGTCAGGCTGATCTTGTGTCATATGCTCTGATCACAGCAGAAGAGGTGGAGCATTATGAGCCAAGAAACTATAAGGAAGCCATCACCAGTCCTGAAAGAGAGCAGTGGATAGCAGCCATGACAGAAGAGTTGCAATCCTTAGAGAAGAATGAGACCTGGATCCTTGTGGAGAAGCCAAACAACCAGAAGTTGGTCAGTTGTAGATGGCTGTTCAAGAAGAAGCTTGAAGTTGGATTTGGTGGTGCTAGAGAGCAGATCAGATTCAAGGCTAGGTTGGTGGCAAGAGGATTCACACAAAGAGAAGGCATAGACTTCAATGAGGTATTCTCTCCTGTTGTTAAACATTGTTCAATAAGATTACTTTTGTCTAAGGTTGCTCAAGATGATCTTGAGTTACATCAGCTAGATGTTAAAACTGCATTCCTACATGGAGAACTAGCTGAAACAATATATATGCATCAACCAGAAGGGTTTATCATGCCTGAAACTCAAAGTAAGGTATGCTTGCTTAAGAAATCATTGTATGGGCTCAAGCAGAGTCCTAGACAATGGTATAGAAAGTTTGATACATTCATGCTTTCTATTGGTTTCTTAAGAAGCAAATATGATGGATGTGTATATATTGGTAAACAAGATTATCTAGAGAGCACCTATCTACTGATCTATATAGATGATATGTTAATAGCTAGCAAGAGTATGAGAAAGATTACCCAGCTGAAGCAGCAGTTGAGTAGCAAGTTCGAGATGAAGGATTTGGGTGAAGCCAAGAGAATATTAGGCATGGATGTTCTTGTCCCAGAAAGGTTACATCCAGAAGGTGTTGAGAAGATTCCTTATGCACCAGTCCAGACCTGTTAGTACCTCATTTGGCCAGCAATTCAAGTTGTCAGCCAAGCAATCTCCTCAAACAGCTGAAGAGAAGAAGCAGATGCTTACTGTTCCATATGCAAATGGAGTTGGAAGTCTCATGTATGCTATGGTTTGTAGCAGACCAGATCTTGCCTATGCTGTTAGTATGGTGAGTAGGTTCATGGGAAATCCAGGAAAGCTACATTGGGAAGCTTTAAAGTGGATTCTAAGATATCTGAATGGTTCAGAAGACTTAGGATTATTGTTTGAAAAATCAGCTGATACCAAGAGACCTTTGATTGGATTTGTGGATTCTGATTTTGCTGGAAACATAGATACAAGAAAGTCTTTATCTAGTTACGTGTTTACATTGTATGGCACTGCTATCACCTGGAGAGCAGCTTTACAATCTATGGTGACCTTATCCACAACAGAAGCTGAATACATAGCCTTAACAGAAGCTGTGAAGGAAGCAATGTGGTTGAAGGGCATTCTGAGAGATTTTGGCATATTTCAGAAAAGTGTTCCTGTGCTGTGTGATAATCAGAGTACAATTCATCTAGCAAAACATCAAGTGTTTCATGAGAGGTCAAAGCACATTGATGTGAAGTTGCACTTTGTTAGAGACATCTTGGAGAAGAGCATTGTTGAAGTTCAGAAGGTAGCTTCAGAAGAGAATGCAACTGATATGTTAACTAAGGCATTACCAAGCAATAAGTTCAACCATTGCATGGAGTTGGTAAATCTTAGTACCTGGGATATTCATTAAGAAGAGAATGAACAAACAGCCTTGAGGAGGGCTGGGAAGAAGGCAATCTTGCATTAAGGTGGAGAATTGTTAGGATTAATGCAATATTGGATGTCATTTAATATCTATCTATCAGAAGAGTTGCTATTGTTCTGATATTGGAGTTCAGCAAAGTTGAGTTAAGAAGTAATTCAACTGATAAGGTTTAGTGGTCTTATTAGGAGTCAACTAATCTGAAATTATTGAGTTTGGACAACTCTGCTGATGAGTTTGGACAACTCTGCTTATGAGTTTGGACAACTCTGCTAGACAAGTTATCTGAAGTCAGTTCAGGAGAGTTGGGGCCAAGTCTGCTGAGACAAGTCTGCTTATCCCAAGTCTGCTGAGACAACTCCGCTGGGTCAAGTCTACTGAAATCTAGTTTTCAGAGTTAGTTAATTCTGTTATTTCTGTTAGTTAGTTAGTTGGTTAGTGGCGGTTATCCAATGCATTGTACATCTATAAATACACCATCTAGTGCATAGGTTGTGGGTTACTGAATTTGAGAGTTTTGAGAAATCAAGCTTAGTGAATACTTGTAATCTGTAACTTTCATTTGAGATTAGTGAAGAGAGTCTTCTATCCTCCGTGGACGTAGATCATTTGATCGAACCACGTAAATCCCGTGTTTTTTCTTTGAGTTCTTTATACGTTTCAATTTATTGCGTTTCTAGTTGTCTTGATTTATCATTTGTAAGGAGTTGCTTTGTGAATACAATTCCGTAACAACATTTGGTTGAAATTCTACAATGAAAATGAGAACGGATTTTTTTCTCTTTATACCCTAGGATATGTTGGGGGATGATACATTTATGTAGTGATTACATTGTTACTTTTGTACTCTAATTTTAAAAAGAGAAAGAAAAAAATAGTTAGTGAAAGAATTTAGTAATCATTGGAGAGGACGATTATAGGGGAGGAAAATAGAAATCAAATTAGATAATTACTTTATTTTGGTTATAAGCTTAATTTTTTAAAGGTATATGTGAAATTAATAACTTTGAATACAAAAGGTACTTGAACCCAGTAAATACAAATAGAAAAAGAAAAAAAACTAAAATAAGCAAGATACTAGATCACAACATAGATGATAAGCATTTCCACGGGGAGCACTACTAATCATGCAAATAGGAATAAAACAAAAGTCCAAATGATTAGTGTGATAATTGTTCGAAATTTATATATTTATTTTGTTCAATTTAATATTATTTGTAACATTATTTACATTAAATTGACTAATTTCACTTGAATATGGAAAAATGAGTGTTTTGTTATTTTTGTAAAATGGATGTGAATTTTTAAAAGCAAACCATGTTTCTATTATTTTATCAAAGTCAATAGGGTTGTGTTTGGATGAAAGGATTTGATTTGAGAAGTGATTTCAAATGAAAGGTTTTAAAAATAGATGAATTTCAAATCATTTTAACTAAAAAAAAGATGCTAAGGATTTTAAATCCATTCATTTACTTTTTAACTAAAAAAAGATGCTAAGGATTTTAAATCCATTCATTTATTTTTTAATTCAAACAAGTGAAGTGGATTTGGATGGTAAATTTGAAATCAATAGATCAAATTCCTCCATCAAGCCTAAAAAATAAATTGAAAAGATGAGAAATAATTATTGGGCTTCTAGATAAAAAAAAATGTCGGCAGCCTGCAAGCTTCCAAATTGAAGGCCCATTTCAGCAGTTTAAACAATGGTTGCGTCTATTAACACCTCCGTCTATGTAACCGCACCGATTGATACATTCCCCTCAATTAAGAGAAGGTTAGACACACTCTTCATGAATTGTCTAAATACACCCCTCCCCAAAATCTTAATTTATTTTTTCAAAAAATAAAAACAACTACAAAACCTAATTTCTATATCTCCCTTATATACTAATTCTGAATCTCATTATACTGACATTACTTCTCAAAAAGCCTCCCTTTTACAATCTTTCTGTAATTTTAATATTGGGGGTGTATTCGATTGAGATTCTGTTGGATTTTTTTGGACTTTAAAAAGTCGGTAAATTTAGAAAATTCATAGACTCCATGCAGAGTTTGACTGACTTTTTTATTGATTTATATGGATTTTCATAGACTTGACAAGATTCTGGATTACACATTTTTTTATTGATTTACATGAATTTTTATAGACTACGCCCTTGGAACTATTGATGCAAACGTATATCGAACACACTTGTATATAAAAAAAAGTTATCTAAATTATTTAGAAAAAATACCAAAAATATATTAGTTCAAAAAAATATTATTATTCATCATTATTATTCTCATCTTCATTTCCATCACCGTTATACCTCAACCTCATTTCCCACATGGCATTAGCAATACTCGTTCTCCATGCATTAACTTCAGTTCTTTGTTGTAGTTGGCTTTGAGAAAGCAATTCCACATTTTTTCCTCTTCCATGTCGAGATGTGATGAATCTTGATCTTCTTCATATTCGATTGGAAATTCATCAGAGCGACATTCTTTCCCAAGAAAGTTATGTAATCCAGCACAAGCCAATACTAACTCCGCTTGTGTTTGAAATGTGAACGGAGGTGCAATTTTAAAAATTGTGAATCGCGATTTGAAAATGCCAAAAATTCTCTCAATCACATTTCTTAATGATGCATGGAGAAGATTGAATAACTCACTTGCATTTCTGGGGTGACGACCTTGACCACCAAAATCTTTTAGATGATATCGAACACCACGTAATGGGGCTAAAAATTGACGTCGATTAGCAAATCCACAATCCACCAGAAAATATTTACCTAAAAATACAATTTCTTTAATTAGTTAGCTTGTCACTATTTAAAAAATATAAACACAATAAACAATATGGTACCTTGAGACACTTTAAGTCTATTTCTTCTTAATAGTGCATCATTTAAAAGTTTTGAGTCATGTGTCGAACCTTCCCACCCACTAAGAACATACATGAACTGTAAATCAAAGTTGCAAGCTGCCAAAACATTTTGCGATTGAATACCATGACAGTTACAATAACTGCTTACTTCTCGGCCTGTTACCATTGCCGGGATATGGGTTCCATCTATAGCTCCGATGCAATCCTAAAATAAAGTGAACATTTGATAAAAGAAAACTGCAACATTTGATATAGGTTATATATATATATATATATATATATTACCAAGAGGATTCATACCTTAAAGAAAGGGTTTAAACCTGGTACTTTCCTGAAATTTAGCGGGCATTCCTGTTGACGGCTTAACCATCATTTCCGGTGCTACAGTGTTCAATGCCTTTAAGATTTTGTTGAAGTTTTGACTAGTAGCAAAATGCGAACGACCGAACCTTTGGCGAACATTACCATATCGATCGTTGTGTCCTACAATGATTAAGAATGTTGCTACCATTTCTTCAACGCATATGTATCTCGTATCTTCTAGATGAGTTTTCTCTCTAATGATAGTGCATAACTTTAGAAACGCATCCGGATACATCATATACAACTGTCGAAAACTTTGTGGATCTCCTTCGATCATATTACGTACAAAATGAGTTCCAATTCTAGTAATTGGCCGTCGCTTCAAAGAAGGTTCAATACGCCGAGGCATCATAATAATCTTTTCTAATAAAATTATCACTGCCTTAATTGCCAACATCAAGAGTCTAACCTTTTCGTAAAGTTCCATCTCCAAATCTTCATCTATTTCTTATTCTAGTATTTCACGAGTTTCCATGCTGCATATAAAAAAAATGGGAACGTGGTAAATAAGATTAATTAAACCACACACTATGAATTAAACAAATATATCGATTCAAGCACAATTTTAATAGTGGTTCATATATTCAAATGAATACACGTTAAAGCAACATACTACTCAAATAATAATAAAAATACGGAATTCATCAATTTCAAATATGTGATTAAAAAAAGTTTTAAAAAGATCCCAACAATAGTGATAAAAAAAGTCTTTAAAATATGACTCAAATAATCAATATTCTCTAATCTTGTAAGCTATCCAATTAGCTCTTTCCTCAATAGTCATCTTAAAAAAACCATCATTTTTTGACTTGGTGTCAAGCAAGTCAAATGCCTTGAGACGAATGTCTTCATCCAAATTTGAGATCCCTTTGATAGCATCCCAAGTTGTATAAGCTCTTTCTTTTTCTCTTTTCTCTAGTATGGTATCTCTTTTCTCTAAAAGGCTATGAACTCCTTTAAAAGTGCTTGTT
Source organism: Galeopsis tetrahit (assembly GCA_963675135.1). Lineage (NCBI taxonomy): Eukaryota > Viridiplantae > Streptophyta > Magnoliopsida > Lamiales > Lamiaceae > Galeopsis > Galeopsis tetrahit. The sequence continues at coordinate 64,859,212 of OY776124.1, read as the reverse complement.
AGTTTTTTAATTTCTTCCATAAGATCATCCTGATGGATATTTACATTAGAGCTAGAATTTGCTTCATACTGAGCTCTACTTCTTTTGGGTTGACTTCTTCTTTGAGTGGAGACCTCAGACACTTCAGGGAACCCTAAAGGTGGTGTGGAACCATATGGTGGATCATTTTGAGATAGTCCTACAAACATCTCATTTGCAGCATCATAATTTAAATCTTCTATGCGCACATCTCTATTTTCATTATCTCCCAATGTCCTTGCATCAGTAGAACTACCCAATCCAATTGAGCTTTTCCCTACAACAACACCATTTCCTATAGTAATTTCTAAATCTTCATAATCAGGACATTCCCCATAGCGCAAGTTCGCTTCTTTTGAGTGAGCCTAACATAAATAAAGAAAAAAAATTATTAATTCAATATATTCTCAAAATAAAATTATTCTATAATATTATTGTAATATAATATTTAAGAAGTTTACCTCTAAGTATGCATCCCATACTTCATCTGAAGCGGTGAACTTTTTTGTAGTTTGGTCATACCCAAAATCAGAGCTAAATTTCATAAGGGTTGAATAAGACAACCAACGATTTTTAAACCATTTGAGGCGGCTTTGGTAATTATTATAGGTCTTATTACACCCAAGTCTTTCATTAAGAACATGAAGTATTCTTTCTTCCACTGTTGTTTTGGTAAAAATACCACTATTATCACGCCATCCCCGAGTCACAACATCAACCATGAGTTCTAACAATAAGTCGCCTTGTTCCTTAGTCCATTGTTCATAGGATGTTTTCTTTTTTGTATCTTGTTGTGGATCTCCCATTATAATATTACTATATTAATAGACACAAAATAGTTTATTACTCCCTCCGTCCCAGGGAAAGCTCCCCATGAGCTCCAGACACAGTTGTTAAGAAATACTAATATAACAAGTAAATGTATTAGAGATGATACGATGGAGAAAACAAATAATATAATGAATTGTGAGAGAGAATAGTTACCCAATAAAATTAATTATTATATTAGTATTTCTTATTATATTAGTATTTCTTAACATTCGTGTCTGAAGCTCATGGGGAGCTTTCTCTGGAACAGAGGGAGTATAATATATACGTATATAGTATATATTAGTTAATACATTAATAGTTTATGTATATCTCAAACAACGAAATGAAAAAATTGAAAATTGATAAAATTAAATTAGTTGTGTATCTCATGAGAATGAACCACACAAGTGTTTTTTTTTTCTGAGTGTGGTATCAATCTAGAGAGAAATTATAGTTTAATATGATGAAGTTGGAGGAAATATTTGCAAGTGATAATGCATGTATTAGTAGCAATAGACTATTGTGTGCACCGTCTTCGTAATAACACGAACAACAATTAACTGGAGAAGGAATTAATCATGCAAAACAGAGAACGCCACACCGAAGAAGAGGAGCAGTTTTAATTCTTAAGTTTACTGTAATTTCTGGCTTATTCTGGTACACCTTGTACCTGCTGTGCTACTCTATATTTTCTAATTAATGAAATTCTTATTGCCTGATCAAGAAAAAAAAAAGCGCACATATAATTTAACATTGCAAATGGTTATCTACAATTAACCCATGAAAACAGAGAACGCCACACCAACATAAAAAGGGAAAAAGAGTAAGTTAAGACGTCGAACCAGGGAGGCCACACCAACATAAAAAGGGGAAAAGAGTAAGTTAAGACGTCGAACCAGGGAGGAAGGGGACTGGAGAACGAAGAAAGCTTGAAACACAAGAATCAATGTTGAAAAAAATAAAGCGCAAGTGGGGTATTTATATATACAAAGTGTATCTTTATCTACCAAATATACATCAAACATTTACAAATATTTAAGAAATAAGGATAAACATAATATATTATAAAGATGTATACAAACCATGTTAATATTATATTCCTAATAATCTTTGTACAATAATTAATGTTATAAATTAGGTGGTGATCGAGAATATATTATTGCGAAGAATTTTGAAATACAGAGATGTAATCTTTTTCACGATAATAATGGTGGTGAAGCTCTCACTCTCCGCAATTTCTCCAATGGCATAATTGACGTGAACTGTATCTATTTATTTGAAGAATCCTAGTTAATTTTTATTTTTTAATGGAAATAAAAGTTGATGACGGTGAAAAATGCAGTAGGTTAGTAGTAGAACTTTTGTTAGAAGAACAACAGAGTTTTTTTTTCTTCTCTTCAGAGTTTTCTAAGAGAATCCGTTGAAATCTCTAGTTTTTAGAAGAGATTTTGGATAGTGTAATTTATTTATATTTTTGGAGGAGAATCCAACAAAATCCATAGAGTATGTTGAATACCCAAAGGTTTTTTAAGACTTTTTAAAATCCGTATTGAATACCTCAAAATTTTGAAAGACTTTTGAAAATTCGGATTGAATACCCCCAGATTTTAAAAGTCCAAAAAAATCCAACAGAATCTCAATTGAATACACCCCCTTAATATATGCTTTTTAATATTTTTCTCTTTCCTCTCTCTTGCGTTTCCTTAATTTTCTCTCTCCTCTAACTTCTCTTTTTTATTTTAATAATCTCGCGTAATTATTTACGCGAGTCTCATACTAGTTTCTCTCTAAAACTCTATCTTCCTCCTTTCCCTACCCCACCCGCTGCCCGACCACCGACCCCCCTCCCTCTTTCCCTCTCCCTTTCTTCATTTATGCTTTTTTTTCATTTCTGGTTTTTTTCCCTCCCCGTCTCTTCCTTCTCCTTCTTTCCCCCACCCACCAGCGTCGCCCCACCTCACCCCACCGCACCTCGCTGCCTGACCCCTCTCTCTTCAAAGATCTCAAACATTCGATATGTACGTGAAAATCAATACAGGTTTATTGTGAATTCAAATAAAATCTAAAAAGTCACTTTAAATAACCATAAATTTATATTTTAGATAAAAAATATTATTTAAACAATATGAATGTTAATTTTTTATTTTTCAAAACTATATGAATGTTAATTTTTATTTTTTATTGTTGCGTTCTCCTCTCGCTAGGAGCCAGTGTTTCTCACGCTCGAGATAGGGTTAGGGTTTTTAGGCCCAATTTTCGTGTTCTTGGTGTCGTTTTCAGTGCCGATCTTTGTGTGGTGTTCTGTTCCTTCTTTTCTTGTTGTTTTCTTTTGTTGGTCATTTCTCTCCTTTAGGTTTCTCGTGGTTTTCTTGGGTGGTTTTTGTGATTAAGGTTTTTTCTATCTCCTTCCCTGTATGGTTTCTAACGGGGTTTATGTGTTTTCTTTCCTCTATATTCCACAGGTCTTTGACGGCTCCTCATATCCAATATGTCTACGGTGCTGATGGCTTCTGAGGTGCATGACCACGAGGAGGATGTGTTAGATTTGAGAAATTTTGGGTGTGTGACGGGTGGTGGAGTAAGTGGAGGGGTACGACCAGTCTGCTTGGCGGGGAGATTGTGCTCTGATAAGGCAGTCAATAGTTTTGCCCTTACGGAGGTGATGTCAAAGGCTTTTCGGCCAAAAGGGAAAATGTCTACTCGTGAATGGCAGGGGGGATTATTATGTTCTCTTTTGACCAGTATGCAGATAGGGAGTGGGTAGGGCGCAATCAACTGATCTGCCTTTTGCTTATATGACGGAACATGTCCTTAAATCCGTGGCGGCGAAAATTGGGTCCCTTGTTTCTTTTGAATCGCCGGCGCCCCATGACCCTAGCCAATTTCTTAGGTTTAAGGTGGATATGGATATCACCAAGCCTTTTCGAAAAGACATTACTGTGAATTTTGGTACGTGGCCTTTGCAGATTCCGCTCAAATATGAGAATTTGCCTATTTATTTTTATGGTTGTGGCGTACTTGGCCATTTCTAAAAATCATGTTCAAAGATGGATAGGGATGTTTCTTTTGACAGTCTGACCCTGCCTTTTGGCCCGACCCTGAAGGCTCCCCCGTTACAGAGGCAACGTCATTTGCTCCCTAAAGTGATCTTCGTGGATGATCTGCAACCTTCTGTTTGTTCTACGGAGCCGACCTTGGGTAAATCCAACAGCTCTGATACTCTTGAGAACTCTCCCGCTCGATTTTATTCCGCTCCCGTCTCCAACCCCATTACCTTATTTGAGCCTTTTGTTCCTTTTCCTGTTGCCGTTTTTCCTTTGCCTATTCTTACCCATCACCACCCTTCACCTCAACCAATTTCTAATGATCCCACTAATTCTTTCCCTTATATTACCTAGATACATATCAATGTTCCCCTTTCCCAAATATTCAGTAAGTTGCATTCCTCTTTGGATTCTGAGGTGGATGCTCTTTCTGATACTCTTGTTACAAGCTTTACCATTAATCAATCTACCCCTCTGACCTCTTCTTCGAGTCTCCCTTCAATCCAAAATTCTCTATCTTCCCCTAGATTGTCTGAGCCTAGAAAATTTTCTTGGAAGCGGGCTGCCCGGGGTAATATGTCTTTTTGTTCTGCCGAGCAGGTATCCTCTTCGGTGGGCAGTAAACGCCAGCTAGAGTTGACAGATTTTGCTGATAATGAGGAGGTGTTAGGGGGCAGAAGAGATCCCGTGAGATGATGCCTACTATTTATGATATATCGGCGGAGACTGCGGTGAGGCAGTCCCGCCGGGACCAATGAGTTGCCTAATATGGAACTGTCGGGGGCTTGGGAACCCTCGGACAGTTCCTGTTCTCAAGAAAAAGATTCTTTCAAAAGATCCTGTGGTGGTGTTTTTGTGTGAAACGAAGCTGTTGGTGGCAGAATTACAGGGGGTGGCGAGGAGACTGGGGTTTGAGGGTTGTTTGGGGGTTGATTGTGAAAGGGGTGGCAATGGGAGGAGTGGGGGGTTTGGGTGTACTATGGAGGGAGGATATATCGGTAACTGTTCGGTCATATTCGAAGAATCATATTGATGTGGTATTAGGGTGATGAGAACAATTGGCGGTTGACTGGGGTGTATGGATTCCCAAAGAAGGGTCAAAAGTGGAAAACGTGGCGGCTTTTGAATAGATTGGCGGGAGAGGCAAGTTTACCTTGGTTGTGTTTGAGAGATTTTAATAAGGTATTATATGGTTTGAGAAACGAGGGGGGATTCCGAGGAATGAGACCAGAATGGCGGACTTTGGAGATTGTCTGGAGATGTGTGGTTTATTGGATGTGGGGTATCAAGACCATCCGTCCACGTGGTCGAATAAGCAGATGGGTGATAGGAATATTCAGGAGCGGCTGGATAGGGCAGTGGCAAATGAGGTTTGGATGCACTGTTTTCCTGGCTTCCGTGTTAGGCATCTTCCTCGCATTCTATTTCGATTTGAAACGTCGTGGCTTCAGGAAACTGACTGTTTGGCTATTTTCCAGAATGCATGGAGGGGTGTTAGCGGGACATCAATTTCGGGGTTGGCGTCCCGTATTGGTGGCTGTGGTACGGCTTTGGCGGAGTGGTATTCAGAATTTTTTGGGAATATTCCAAATCAAATTGTCAGGTGTAAGGAGCAGTTGGAGCGTCTTCAACGGGCTCCACAGACAGTGTCATGTGTTCAAGAGGCCAGGGCTCTAGAAAATATAATTATTGCCTTAGTTAGAAAGGAGGAGTTGTATTGGTTACAAAGATCGAGGGTTAGTTGGATGAGGGAGGGGGATAAGAATACGAGCCTTTTCCATCGAATCGCTAGTGGTCTAAAACGGAGAAATTATATTCATGGGGTGGTGGGTTTGAATGGCATCAAGCAAACTGAGCTCAAAGGTGTGAAAGAGGTGTTTCTGAATTACTTTAAGGGGTTGTTCTCAGCATCCGAGGTATTGGATATGGAGGAGGCGCTCAAGGCTGTGGACAATAGAGTGACGGGTGATATGCATGCTTCGTTAGCAGTGTCGTTCACGGAATTGGAGGTGGTGACAGCCCTGTCTCAGATGCACCCTACGAAGGCTCTGAGTCCTGATGGTATGTCTGCTATCGTTTTTCATAAGTTTTGGGATGTTGTTGGTCCTTCTATTTTAGCTTCTGTTCTTGGTGTGTTAAATAATGAGGTCTCTCCTGAGATGCTTAATCATACTTTCATCTCTTTGATCCCCCAAAAGAAATGTCCACTTCTTCCGTCTGATTTTCGCCCAATTAATTTATGTAATATGGTTTATAAACTTATTACTAAGACTATTGTTAATTGCTTAAAATCCTTTTTACCTTCGATCATTGATCCGTGTCAGTTTGTTTTTGTCCCGAGTAGATTAATTACAGATAATGCACTACTGGCTTTTGAGATTTTCCACCATATGAGAATTAATAAAACCGTGTCTAGGGGTTCTTATGCGTTTAAATTGGATATGAGTAAAGCGTATGATAGGGTGGAATGGCCTTTTCTGGAGGGGGTGATGAGGAAGTTGGGTATTGTTCATTCTCTTGTTACTACAATTATGCGGTGTGTTTCTTCTGTTTCCTTTGCAGTTCTCATTAATGGGTCGACAACGGATACTTTTACACCCACTCGGGGCATCCGACAAGGGGATCCACTTTCCCCGTTTCTCTTTGTGTTCTATGCTGAGGCGCTATCGTCTTTGATTATGAGACAGTTGGAGAGGGGTATTTTGCACGGTGTAAGGATATGCAAACGGGTTCCTCCTGTGTTAAACCTGTTCTTTGCAGACGACACTGTTATTTTTGGACGGGCTACATATGATGAGTTAACTTGTGTGAAGAGGATATTGAAGGTTTATGAAGGGGCGTCTGGACAGGCAATTAATTTGGCTAAATCTGAGATTTTTTTTTAGTGGTGGTATAGCGGAGATGAGGGGTAATGAGCTGGCGCAATTCTTGGGGGTTCGCCGAGTGGTGGAGCATGCTATTTATTTGGGCATTCCAACTCGAATTGGGCGGTGCAGATCGGGTGTGTTCCGTTCGTTAGTAGATCGTGTCTATAAGAAAATTAAGGATTGGAAGAGTAGAGTCTTATCTCAAGCTGGGAAGTTAACTCTGGTTAAGTCGGTAGTTCAGTCGTTTCCCACTTATTTGATGACATGTTTTAAGATCCCTCGAAACGTGATACACAAAATTGAGACAGCTATTGCTAGATTTTTATGGGGTCAGAAAGGGGAGGAGCGTCGTATCCATTGACTGAGATGGGAGCGGTTGTGTTCCCCGGTGGAGGAGGGGGGCTGGGGCTTAGGCGTCTCTCACATTTTAATTTGGATCTCCTTGCCAAACAGGGGTGGAGGTTAATTCAAGATGATACATCTCTGTTGGTGAGGACTCTTAAAGCTCGGTATTATCCGAGAGGGACGTTTCGATCGGCTACGACAGGCTTCAATGCAAGCTTTACGTGGCAAAGTATTTTGGCGGGCTGAGCGATACTAGAGAAGGGCTTGACCTAGGTTGTTGGCGATGGGTGATCGATAGATGCTCGTCAAGATCCTTGGCTGCTGGATGGGGGAACGCCATGTCCCCAGGCGGTGGATGATAGTGGGGGTGGACCATTGAGAGTGTGATTTGTTTATTGATGGGTCCAGAGAGTGGGATTGGCAGAAATTGAGGGAGGTGTTTAGTGAGAGGGGTGTTCAAAGGATTGGAGCTCTTCCAATTTCACGTGATGCTTCTCCTGATAGGCTGGTATAGGGTTTTACCAAGAATGGGTTTTACACGGACGAGTGGGTTGGAGGGAGAGTGGGTTGGAGGCTGGTATGAGGATGGATCACGGACGAGTGGGTTGGAGGGAGAGTCACCTATTGGTCGGTGGTGGAGTAGATTGTGGGTATTGGATGTAACGCCTAGGATTAAGTACTTTTTGTGGCGGGTCCTGCATGACATTCTGCCGACTAACATTAATTTGATTAGTCGATTTGTGGATGTGGATCCGTGGTGCAAACGGTGTGGAGTGGAGATGGAAACGACAGAGCATATGGGGCGGGATTGTGGATGGGTGAGGGAGATTTGGCGGAAGGAAGGTATGTTGGATGTGGGTGACTCTTGTGTGCCGCTGCCGCAATGGGTGGTTTCGACGTTGGAAGCGGCTCTGGATGATGCTCGGCGTTGCCGTTTTGTGGCAGTGTTGTAGCAAATTTGGACGGCGAGAAATTCTATAGTATTCAAGGATGCACTGTATGATCAGGACAGGGTAATGCACATAGCTACAAAGCATATGGAGGAGTTTTAGAGTGCGATGATCCATGTAAGTGGTGGGCGTCTACCCCGACCTCAGAATCGATGGCAGCCTCCTGTGGCGGGTGGTCTGAAAATGAATACTGATGCGGCTGTGCAAATGGGGTTGGGATTGGGTTTGGGTGGAGTGGAGTGGTTCGTGATGAGAGTGGCAGTGTGGTGTGGTGTTTCGCGGAGCATAGGCGGGTTACATGGAGCGTTGAGTTGGCGGAGGCGGAAGCTATCCGTGGCTTGCAGTGGGCACAACTGAAGGGAGTCAGGTCACTGGAGGTGGAATCGGTTTCGCAATTGGTGATAAAGTCTCTTCTTCATCCTAGGCCTGATTTATCATATGTGGGGGTGAAACTGCGTGAGATATTACATTTGGGAATGAGTTTTGAGGCGGTCTACTTTCGGTGGATAAGGAGGACATCTAATGGGGTTGCTCATAAGCTGACATGTTTTGGTTTATCTTGTGATTTAGATTTCTGGTTGGTTAATGTCCCGACTCATGTTGAGAATGATGTTATTGCTGATTTGATTAATATATAAGCTATCTTTCCCTGTCAAAAATAAAAAATAAAAAATTTGATATACAAAGTATTAAATATTGAAAACAAATTTAAACTCAGACCTGCATTGAACCCGCCTCGCATGGGCCAATAGAAGGGTTAATTTTAATTATTTATATCGTCATCTAATATTTCCCAATTCATCACTCAAAATGGATCACAATGCTTTAATATTTTTTTATAATTCTAATAGTTTTGGAGGAAATGAATCTTCTCAAAACTCAAATATTCATACACAAAATTTCGACAATCATCCTCAAGGTTCTAATATTCATTTTGAAAATTTCATCTCCTCAAATTTTCCAAATTATCCAAATTTTCTAATTCCCCTAATTTCTCCAAATTTTCCAAATAATTTTCTTATGAGTTCTTCTTGGGCTCCATTTTATCACTATCATTCCATGCCTCCCCCTCCTCCATACTTAATATCTCTTTCAAACTCGTCAAGAAGGACCAGCACTGACGGAACGAGCACCGACAGAGAAGCCGGAACACCGTCTCAATTCTAAGCACAATTTTCTCCTCTAGAAGTGGGTGGCATTAATATTGATGGTGTGTCGAAACCTAATGAAAAGTTACCGACAACATACACTGATGAAGATAATGAATTGCTAACAGAGTGTTGGATCAATATTAGCACAAATTCAGTGATTGGAAATGATCAGAAGCTGGAGCAAATGTGGCAGAGGATTGCTATTGAGTATAACAAAAGCCGTCTCACAAATAAACCTGAGAGGTCGACAACAATGTTAAAAACAAAATTTTATGCCATTCAAAAGCAAGTAAAATGGTTTTTTGCAATCTACAATTGTTGGACGTGTGGTCGAGCGGGAGCAGTGATGCAGATATCTACGAAAAGGCACAAAAAGTTTTCAAAAAGGAGCACCCTAAGCACGGTTTTAAACTTCGTGGTTATTGACTACAGTTCAAGAGATGTCCTAAGTTCGAAAAGTGTGTAAGTATATTTGTCCATCAAAGAAGATGAAGACCAATGAGTTCGGCGGATACTTGATTGTATCAAATGCATGAGCAGATGCACGACTTTTCCCGGTATGTTGGAGAGTCTTGATTGTTTGCATTGGGAATGAAAAAATTGTATGGTTGCTTGAAAAGGTTAATACACTCGAGGTGATCATGGAGTCCCAACAATTATGCTTAAAGCGGTTGCGTCACAAGACTAGTAAGTATGACGCGCTTACTTTGGTGTTGCAGGGTCAAATAATGATATCAATGTGGTAAAAAGCAAGAAATAAAGCTGTCTCATAAATTATAATCTCTTTATAAAAGGATTCCAAGCAAACATCTCTCTAAAAAAATTTACCCCCCTCCTCTCTAGAAAACTCTCCCTTCACTCAAAACCGTCGTCCACCTCCTTCATCTTCAACCCGGTTTCTTTCCTTCAACTTTTTCAAACCCAGCGACGACTTCTCCCCTCCCCTTCATCCAACATCCACACCATCCCTACCATATAAATCTATAAAGAGGTCTGATTTAATAATAATAAAAAAAGTAGTTGCACTGCTCGTCGCGCCGCCGCACCACCATCAATCGTTCCACCGCACTGTCGCCTGTCGCGTCGCCGCTTTATTTAATCTTTTTTCAGCAGATCATCCAGTGGGGTTAGGGGTTCCTTTTAAGATTTTAATTGGGATCAATTGATAGATCCTCCCTGACGGCGCTACGATGGCCGATCGGGTGAGTCGTCCGTTGATCCCATTTATTTTTCTGTATTTATTTTCCTATTTTTTTTTAGTTTTTTATGCTTTAGTTTTTTTTTATTTCATGTTGGCGGTTTCTCCAACCTATCTGCGTTTTATGCGGTGCTTCCTTCTTTTGGTACCTGTTTTCCCTCTTTTGGAACATGTGGATGTTTTGGGACTTGGATGTGTGTGAAGAACATGGTGCTTGGTGATTCTTTTTTTTTATATTTCTATCTTTAATTTTCTTGATTTGTTGATACCTTAGTGTGGGGTGTCTCGATTCGAGAAATGGAGATTTGTGCTTCTTTTGTGGACAAAGTTTTCACTCGTTTTTCTACTTTCTCATGATTGGAGGTGACAACGACGCCGTTTGAATTCGTCTTGGTTTGAAGATCTAGAGTTTGGAATTGTTTAATCACCATGTTTGATCTTTGTAACCCTTCAAAAAAAAAATATCAATGTGCTTAACTAATCCCCTTTGTTCAACAAAGTTGTGCTAGGGCGTGCGCCGAATATGGATTTTATCGTAAACAGTCGACAATATACACAAGGATATTACCAAACAATGTCCTCATGATCCTAAAAAAAAAATGGTTTAAGGAAATGCAAGAAGCTGCTAGGAAGGATGTTGAACGGGCATTTGGAGTGCTTAAAGCTCGTTGGGCAATGATCAGGGTCCGGGCTGTTTTTGGTACAAGAGTAATTTGAAAGAAATCATGATTAATTGTATTGTTTTACATAACATGATAGTCGAGCATAAAGGAGACACGACAATAGATTGGTCGGATGAAACCAACATAAACAACATCAACAATGTCAACAATTCATCTATAATCCAAGGATCTATCGAAGCATTCAACCACTACCTCAATGCAAGATCTGAACTTCATGATAAACGTAAACATCAACAACTCTAAAGGGACCTGATTGAGCACATATGGCCACGATATGAAGAAAATAAAAAAAAATTGTTATTTTAATTTATGTTCCTAGTTTTGTATTATTTTATATTGTACTTCTTACTATATTTTCAATAAAATTTCAATAAAAAATTGTCAAAATGTTTTAACAATATTTATTTTTGCATAATTTAAACATTATATTTATTTTTGCATAATTTAAACATTATATTTAATATTTAAATGCAGGATTTAATTAAAGAAATAAAATTATAAATTAAATAAATAATGAATAAAGATGATGATAATAAATATAATTTGATAGTGGAACCATGAATAGTTATTTTTGGAGAAGGAAGCATAGGAAGGAAATAGCATTTTAAAGGAAGTGTACAAAACTTTTAAAGTGAGACATGTAACATACTGTATGTGACAAATGCTTGTACCCAAAATATCGGTGCTGCTTTGAATTTCAGCTTCAGAGCACTGGAATGAACTTTTTACCTTTCAACAAAATGATATTTTCATTGTATTTGTTGTTTGCTTCTTATCAAGGAGTGAAAAGTGTTAAATTGAACTATGAGATTAGTATATTAGGCTTGCAGTTTGTAATTCTATTCTTGTCTCTTCAGTTTAAAAAGCTTTCATTTCAATAAACACGATATGTACTTTTCTTCAAATTTCAGTCTACAAATGTTAATTAGTACTTCTTTTATGTACTTTTCTTCAAATTTCAGTCTACAAATGTTAATTAGTACTTCTTTTAATACGTGTCAACTTTTTTGCTCCTCTAATTTTTAAATCGATTTTGAACACCTTTCATAATTGGAATCTCCTCCCTCGACGATGCAACTCAAAATAGCTATTTTTTTTTTTTTTTTTTGGGAATTCACGATAACTCATATATATAAAATAAGTATCATTGTTTAAGAATTATCTCTCCATTTAATCTTAATTTCATACCAATATACAATATCCGGAGACGGAGTAGTCAATTTTGTATATAAAATTTGTTGATAATAAATGTAGCCAAGAAGGTAGATAACACCATAAAAAATAAAAATAAAAATTGAGAAAAATAAATATAGGAATAATCTGTGGAAAATATTTGTGAGAAGAGTTGCACTCTTGTGTACCAGTTACATGTATGTAACTACTATATCCAATCCAATATATGTAACTATTATATCCAATCCAATAACCCATTACAAATAACAAATGACTCGTTTATTATATCCAATCAAATAACTCATTACAAATAATACATGACCCATTTACTATATCAATTTAACACATAAATTATTTTTTGGTCCTTTATTTTATTTCAATTACTTTATTTTTTAATTTTATCATCAAAAAATAATACTCCATTAATTTTTTAAAATTTTGTTTTTTATTTTAAAAAATTGATATTTATATTTATCTTTTTAATATTATTTTTTTAATTTATTTTTCTTCCTATTTATCATTTGTGTTTCAAATGATAATTTTTTTAACGTACTTTCTTTTTATGTCATAAATAATTATTCTAAAATTTTTAAGTCTAATAAAAAAAATTAAAATAATATTAATTGTTTTTTTAAGTATTAAATAGTATAATAATAATTTGTTTTAAAAAATAAAACTCGCACCTCTTTTAGGCAAATGTTTAATTTTATTGGTACTATTTTACTTTAATTAATTGGTGTATAATTTTCACCTTATCCTTTCAAAATTTTACTTCATTCCTTACAAATTTCACTTCGTTTTACATTGTTTAATTATTTTTTTCATTTGAACTTTCATTTTTTAATCACTTTATTTTAATTTTTTATAAATATAATTTTTACTAGTTTATAAGTGTTATGATAACAGTTGATAAGTATTATGATATATTATTAGTTAATATGTAGTATTGAACGTATTATTTCATATACAGTATAATATTAGTTTATACTGGTACAAGTTCTAATTTTTTCGAGTTTCGAGTTCACATATTTTATGGTAATAGTTCAAATATAGTATAGTATTAGTTCACATATTGTATAGTATTAGTTCACATACTTTATGGTACTAGTTCAAATATAGTATAGTATAAATTCAAATATTGTATAGTATTAGTTCATATATTAAATAATATTTTTATACCCACATTAATCTCTAGTACTATACAATATATTAACTAGTACTATACCATAGGCGTACTAATACTATATCGTATTTAAACTAATATTTATATTTAACAAAAAATACATAACTTAACACATTTATAATTCCAGGCATACCATGCAAATTAATACATCGATATTAAAAAATTGATATTAACTAACTAGTAAGAAGAACAAAAGTGATAATGAATCACACTAAACACTCAATTAATAGATACGATCACACTCAATAAACATATGAATGCATCAACATGGCGATGACCCCAAAGAAAATAATAAAGCTGATGCAATATTATGCTGGTTTCTTCCCAAATTCTTCACTCATTTAAGTTTCTAAATATAAATTTAATTTTTCAATTAGATTATGTTATTAATTAGTTTTAAAAAATAATGTACAACCTTAAAAAACTTGTAACAAACCAGATATCATTTTAGAAATAATGAAGACATAACAAAATAATCTTAGTTATTATAAATCAGATTTAAGTTAGAAAATGAGCATGTCATATTCATACATTTATACCCAAATTAGAAAAAAAAAATTGAATTTTTTTAGTTTAGTTTTTTTTTTTCGATTTTTTTTGTATTTTTTTTTTCTAAATTTTGGTTATTTTTTGAAAAAAAAAACTGGAAATTTTATTTTTGAGTTTCATATTTTTTTTAATATTCGTTATGTTTTTATATTTATTTTTTAAAAGTTTAAAAAATAGAATAATATTTAACTTCGTTGTGATTCATTGGTGAATCGATAGTCGGTGTATAATTATAATTTTAATGAGTTGTATTTTAATTTAATTGATATAATGGTAATATAGTATTTTACATGTATTTTTCTTTTAAAAAATTTGGGGGTGAAATTAATAAAAAAGAAGATAAATAACTAATAAAGTTACATGTATGTAACTTATTGGATTTAGTTACATGTATGTAACTTGTGCCTAAAAAAGGGAGTGTCTAAAAGAAGGGAGTGTGGACTAAGTAAAAAAGGAGGGTAAATAGCCAGTTACATACATGTAACTGGTACACATAAGTAATTGCCTTGTGAGAAATGAATAAGGGTAAAATGACGAGTATTTGTGAGAAAATATTTGAGAAAAAATATTGAATGACAGGTATTTAAAAAAAAAAATGTAAAAAAGACAGTTTATTAAAAAATTGAGGGAGTACTTACAACTTGAAATAACTAAACAATGACATTTTGTAGGTTAAATAGTCATGCTTGAAAAATAATGTTCTGAACTCAACTCCATATAAATCTTTATCAAACAAAAATCTAACGAGTCAATCCTATAATTAATTATCATGTGCATTAGTTACACCAACGTTGACACTATTTTTAATTATAAAACCTTGTCAAAATTTTTTTGCCAAATGGATAGTAGTATGATTTTTATCACATTTTTATATCAAATCTAACCTTTTTTTTTTTTTTGGAATAAGTGAGATGACTTAATAAGGTTAAGGCAAAGTTGTTGAATTTGAATGGAAGTGTTTGAGCTAAAACTGATAAGTAACTGACTGAGTTTAAACATGCAGTGGTATTTGGATGGCATGGCAACTTGGAAAAACAGATTCAGCAAAAGAGGTAAACAATTCAGTCACATTACATTTTTTTTTTTATCTGTAATTGAATTTCAGCATTAATTAGTGGTATATAATACTATAATTGAAACCTTTTTAGTTCGATTTAAAGTTTAAACTATATCTGTCGGCAGAGCGGGTAAATATTGATTGCTGCCGACACTTATTTTCTATGTTCAACACATAATCTATGCAAATTCTTGAATGCAACATCAAAATTGATTCAACACAAATTCATCTTCTATGTATTTGTAAAGTGCAAGAACAACTTGATGATTTTGATTAAATAAAAAGATGAAAAGTAGTAGTATCAAACTAACTAATTCGACCTTAGATCGTGTATGGCTTGATTGATTAATCATTCAACATCTCAATCTCAAATACTATAAGCTTGACTCGATTAACTCTATAAATCGAACAATTTACAACACTATTAGATCATCCAATTCCCATATCCCAGTGTTCCAAAATCATAGTATATGTATACATCATCAGCCACAATCAAACAACAGTAAATGAATCAAGAAAAACTGCAAACCTGTGAAAAATCAAGAAGACGATTCCACCTTCACGCCTTTAAACGCAGGATGGCGCAATCCATACTCATCTTCCTCCTCCAAAGGATTGCTCGATTCATTCCTAATCCTCTTAACCCCTCTCCGATCATCAAGAGACTTATGAGCAAACCCATAAATCTGCAGAATCTGATTATCAGCAAAGTTAAAAGCTCGATCCATCTGCTTCAAGCACTTCTCAACAGAGTAATCCACTCCGAACTTCCCACACGGCTTGCAACCCACAAAATGAGTCACCAACGGCCACCGGTGATCGCCGTAGCCTGGCCGGAAATTCTCCATCATCTCCTCGTACCCTTCCACCAAAATCCCCCAATATCCGTGAAGAAAATAAGCACTCTCTAGATACACCTTCTTCGCCCACTTTTCCCTCTGTGTAACAAGTATATACACCATTGCAGATTGATCATCAGCTTCGAAAACCGGCCTTTCCTTGAGCTCACTCGTTAAGATCTTCCCTGCTTCTTCTCTGATCTTCCCCTTTGGCCCCATCGGAGCTAGGGTATCCAGAATGTCCAACGACCATTGACAGTTTCGGATCAGGAAACTACCCGTGTTTAACCCGACCCATCGTTTCAGATCGTAGACATCTGCGTTCCATCCGTGGAGCACCAGATTATGATCCTTGTACTTCTCCCATGGTATCTCGAACGCCATATCTGTAAACATTGCATCACTGTCCATCCACCATAGGAACTCCGTTTCCGGATGCGAGAGCAGAAGCTTTCGAAGTAAAGGCAATTTCGCCCAGAAACCAGACATTTCTGCATCTAACAAAGCCATGTTATAGTACACCTCAATTCTATGCAGCCTGCAGTAATCGACCTTGTTTTTGATCGATTTCACAAGGTAATGATCTCCAACCGGATTCTCACACGGTTTGGGCGACGAACCGGTTACCAACATGACCCGAGGCTTGTTTTCACCAAAAAAATTGGGGGAATCCGGATTCTGTTTCAGCCATTCGGATCTCTGTTCATCCCAATCGGTTATCTTCGGCCCGAGACTGTACGGCTGGGATGGGTCGCGCTTGAATTCTTCGAATCCATCGTCTTCGTCCTTAATAATTTTGGTTATGTCGAAACCTGCGTAGCTGTACTTTCCGTACTCTGTACTTCTGCTCTGAATCTCCATCTCCGCCGCCGTCAAGGACACCTCCTGCAGAGCTCGGCCGTGCTTTCTGGTGTGGGAAAGGGCGTCATCCGAGTCGGTTTCCGGCAGGCCGGACTTTCTGTCTCCGATGTTGACATGCAAAAGTATGAGCACTAGAGAAAGGCAGAGGAGTTTGAACTTGTGGTGGCAGAGAACGGCGAGAGCCCGGCCCGGCATTTCGTTAGATCTCGGAGTTGGGAGCACAGATTTTGCAGATGTGAATGCTTTTGGTAAAAAGAAATAGGGTTTTTTGGGAAAGGTGAAAAGCTGGTTGTTGAAGAGAGAGAAAGTTAGTGCGAGAAAGCATGTGTCCAGGATATGGTTGAAAATGAAGGGAGGGAAAACAGAAATATGCTCTTTACTCTTTTGATTTTTTTTTTTTAGTTAAATTTGGAGTTATATGCACATGGTAACTTATAGTGCGATTTAATCGATTTTTTTACCGGAGGTTTAAAGGAATTCCTGTTACCAAATGCTTGTTAAATTGTCATCAGATTATTAGTAATTGTTTGTCAAATTACACCCATTCCAATTATATTGACCAGTTTGAATTTTTATAAAAAGTAATACAATTAATTGAGTCAAAAATTAAATTGTCTAAATTATACGTTAAAATTTAAGTGTATCTATACATACAGTTAATTGTATATGAAAATTTATCTAAAATTAAAAATGGTATCAATATAACAAATTAAATTAGTAAAAAAAAAAGTCTATTTAAAGAAATTATATTTTTCAATATGGAGGGGTATTTTTTTAATACTCCATAATATATTTATTTTTGTGAAGTTTATGAAATTAGATATGAAATAATTCCCTTAGGGGATGTTTCTTTTTGGTTTTAAAAACTAGGTTTTGGATTTCAAGATCCAAAACCCGTTTTACTTCAGAATTTAAAAACCGGTTTTCAAAATCCACTCAAAATCACCCTTATCAAACATATTGATTTGACATAAAGTTATATCTATATAATATTACTCCAATCATTATATTCTTTTTCAACAATAATATAATAATACTATAATAATATAATAATACAATAATATAATAAATTTAATCAACTAATCATTATAATCTCACCAAGCAATAATATAATAATACAAACTCATTCAATCTTACAACTTGATTTGACATAAAGTTAAATCCTTCACTATTCCAAAACCCAAAAGAAACACCCATATTACTATTCATCGAGATTTCAAAAATCAGGATTTCAAAAATCTGGTTTTTAAAACCACCCAAAGCCCAAAAGAAACATCCCCTTAAAAAAAAATGGTGGACCGTGTTTGAGCTGTATAGTGTCGGGCGCATTTATTTATTTATTAAATTGTGGAGAACAACATGTGAGCACTAACCTGGCACTTTTGGTTTTATTATTTTAGGGCAATAATAATGGAGTGGGACCCTTATCAGTAAATAAAATAGTAGCTGTTGCATATTTGGTAGGAAAATTGGCCTTTTTGACCCCTTATACATTTATGTCATCTTTAATTATTGGCAAAAATAACATTTATTACAATATTATCGATTCAATTTTATAGTTTTCATTTATTTAATTACTAATTTTTAAAAAAATATTACTAGTAATTTATATATAAAATAAATAAAATAAAATTTATGAGCACTATTTAGAGAATATTATTTCTAAAAAAAATGATAACAATAAAATTGAACACCCTAAAAAAAATTTAAAAAAAAAAATTGAAGGTAGAAAAGGAGTATTATTTATCAATATAAAGTAAACCCAATACTTCTAATAAACAGTACTCCTACCCCGTACTAGTATTAATAATCTTCCTGCGAATTTAAGCTTATTAATACTACTTACCTAGTCATAATAAACAAATGTGCAATAATCTTTTAATGTTCTAATCAATAAAAAAATTAATTTGTGTAAATGAATAAAATTGAATAGGTAATTAGTAGTAGCGAAAAATGGTAATTTTGCATAAAAATATGAATATTAATTTTCAGGATACCTACTCCCTTCAAATTCATGATCAAGGTTTAGGGCCTGTTTGGTGTCTTAGATTAGGGTAGATTAGGTAAGATTAGACCTCTAATCTGGGCTAATCTTGCATTTGGTTTGTAAGAGTTTGGCCCGTGTTTTTGGGTCAAGCCCGCTTGTTCTACCCCAAAGCCCGCGTTGCTAATCTTTTCAAAACACCTAAGATTAGGAAAGATAGCAAAAACACGGAGGCCATACTTTGGCCTTTTGACAAAAATACCCCTTGGGTATTTAAAATAACAATTCACTCTTTTCATTCATTTTTCACACAATTTTTCTTGCCTCCGCTCTCCGACGATTTTCGGCGATTTTAGGGTTTTTTCTTCTCGCGATTCGGCGATTGTGGGGGTTCTCCGTCGTCGTCCTTGTCCACGTCCACATTCAGCCTCCCTCTCCCCATCTCTCTCTCTCTCTCTCGGTGACCTAGCAAACACTCAGGCTTGTCTCTCGGCGATTTAGGTCATCTCTGGACGATTTATTTTTTCCGGTGAGGTGAACGGCGGACCAGTCATCTCTCTTCCTCCCTCTCTCTCTCCCTCTCACGATATTTAGCAAACAACCGTGTTCATTTTTCACTCTTTCCGGCGATTTGGCGATTCAATAGGCTAAGGGGGTCACGGCGGTGGCGATTCGAGATCTGTTTCTGGGTCAAACTTCAACCGATGTGCGTGACGATGCCTTGTGTTTTTCAGGTTTGTGCGTGTGACAGCGGCGACAATCCGAGATCTGGCAGTAACAACAATTTGAGGTTTGACGGCGATTCGAGGTCTGAACCGTGTGTAGTTATTCTACTCTGTTTTTGTAGTTTGTTTTCAACTTAGGTGTAGGTCTTCTCCCCTGTTTTTGTTTCTGTAATTTTTTGTTTCAGAATTTGATTCTAAGGCTACAGAGTAATATTAATATATTTTTGTTTCACAATTTATGTATTTTTCTTTTTCTTGGAGGTGTAGGTCTTCTCCCCTGTTTTTGTTTCTGTATTTTTCTTTTTCTTGGAGGCTAGGGAGAAATGTGTGAATGGTTTTTTTTAGATAAACGTCGACGACGCCCAACTTTCCGATTTTCACCTTGTGGCCGTTGAAGAAGGTCACCGTCGACTTTATCACCTTTGTGGCCTATACAAATGGACATATTTTCTAATTTTTTTGATGTTAGTGTTTGGGGGTATAGTTGTTACTTTGCAAATATTAAGAGGACAAAATGGTAAATCACTCATAAACTTTAAATTATAACACACATCTTATCTAACACACCAAACACTAAATTAGATTTTTAAAAAATCATTATCTTGCCTAATCTATCTAAAATTCCCTATCTTGCATCTATTTTATCTAAACAATCTAATGTACCAAACGAGGCCTTAATTGATTAGAATTTAGAAATTGTAGTTGATACACAATAGGTATGAAATTGAAAAATAAATGTTTGTTATGGTACTTTTTTTTTTTTGGTCTTTTCATCCTGACTTGTTTATTAAACCATTCGAGTTTTAGTAAATCGAGTTGTAAGTTTATATGGAATAGTCGGATCTATTTACACTCTTAGACGGAAGGATTATATCCTAAATTTAATGAAAAATGACTAGTACCTCACCACCGACCAATTCGCCGATTTCTACGGTGTTTGTAAAATTATACAAAAAAATTATACTATATTATTTTAACAAAATTGAGACAAAGCTCTCATTAGTACATGCATGGTTGTTATGGGTGTATCCAGATCTGTGATATTTTATTTTATAGGAGTGTTTAGTAGAGTTGTTTACATGTTTGCTATAAAATATTATGGCGGTGGAAATTTGTAGAATCTTTATTTATGTTATTTGTCTCCCCAACTCAAGAGGTGACGACAAAACATTTGTCGGTGATGTATTTTCCTCACTACGGATCACTTCCACCATAATTTTTAGTATTCATTTCACACAAATCGACATGTATTTATGGTTATTTATGTTCAACCTTTTTTTTATTTTTTTAAAGTTATGATCCATCGACACGATTACCGGATGACATATATATCACATGTTCATTGAAGATAATATCAGTAGAGTAAGGAGAAGCTTCGGTGGTATCTAGGTGCTTAACTGAGTTGATTCAACCCACAAAATCGAATCGAATTCGAGCTACTTGAGTAGCTATTGAGTTCAAGTTCGTAAACATTCAATTTGAAATATTCGTAAGTCTAATCGAATTTGTACAATATTTACTACTCCGTATTTTATTATTAATTGTATAATTTATATTTATATAGACGTAATTAAACTATGTTTGAGTTTATTTTACCATTAATTATATTAGGAAAAAATGTTTTTCATTTAATTCAGAAAAAAAATATTTAAGTAATTGAGTCATGTCGAATCGAACTCGATCGAGTTTAAAAAATAACCGAGTTCAAGTGGAGTTTCGAGCTTCTAGTATAACAATCGAGTCAAGTTTTGAGCTCAATTCTACTTGGCTCAACTCATGATGCATTTGAATCAAACGCACAACGAAATTACGAAACTAACCTAGCGATAAACGCAGTAAACCCTCAAAATCCCACTGTGTGCGATTCACACAGTGGAGGTGTAACCCGCCGCCCAATCCCCCACCTCTTTACACCCCAGGTCGCCGCCGGCCGTCCCCCCTCCCAGCCGTGCCACCTCCCTCTCTTCCGTCGGCGCTGCACTAGGCCGCCTGCCGTCCTCCCCCCTCCCATCTGCTCTATCTTGCTACCGCCCCCTCCCGTTGGTGCGCGCAATCGTCGGCCACTGCTCCAGGCCGCCGCCTTGCTCCCAGGTCCGCCAACGGCGGCCGCAGCGCCGTCCGTTCCCATGACCCAGCTCGACGACCTTTGCCTTGATTGGTCGTCCCTCCCTTCCCGTCCGCCTCGACCGCCCTCCATCGCCGCCCTTGCCGGAGTAGGAGGCCTCTCCAGTGACGCCTGACAGCGCGCATGTGCACTCCCCCTTGCTCCTCGCCTCCGTCATTAAACAAGCAAGATCCATCTCCGACGACCCCACCGTCCTTGGCAAATTTCTCCCCTGGTGAAATTGCTCTAGCTAAGTTTCTTATACCTCGCTTCCCGGGGCTGGGTGCCTTTTTGAAATCTCTTGATCAGTGTGTACCCATTGGTGTCCACCTCTCATCCTTGGAGGCGCACTTTCCTGGGTTCACTGAGTTTCTCGAAACTATCGTTGGCTCTTTACCTGCGCCGCCGTCTCATACCTCGTTCGTGTCTGCCTTGGTCGGACAGAGCACCTCGGCCTCGCCCTCTTCCGAGATGCTCGCCTTGCCCGTTAGCCTCCATCCTCCACGAGCCCAGTCGTTTTTCCTGAACACATGTGCCCATGTAAGAAGGGGGATTACTTCACGATCTCGATCGATAATGCTACATTACAGGTTGGAGTGAACGAATTCAAGGATGCTTTGATTGGTCGCTTAATCACCCATCGTGGAAAAGCCCCGATCCAGTATGCTGAACTGTCGAAGAGGCTCATCGAGACTTGGTCCCTCCATAGGAGCCTATCTGCTGTGACAATCAGAAAATGATTTGTTATTCTCAAATTTCACCTTTTGGAAGAGTGCGACAGTATTTTTAGGAGACGAGATTGGGAATTGGGCCCAGGTTCCATCCGGCTACAAAAATGGTCTCCCGGCTTCAATCCGAACCAGGCGTCGACCTTGACGGCTCAAGTTTGGGTACCCCTCCTCGGCCTTCCGATTGAACTTTGGTAGTCCACTGTTCTCTCGGCTGTGGCATCGGCAGTTGGCAAACTCATTAAGATGGACTGTCACACAGTAGCTAAGACCATGGCTTAGTATGCTAGAATTTTGGTGGAGATGGATATGAAACAACCTTTTTGGAGTGGCTGGTCCTTGAATGTGAGGAGTCTTAATTAAAACATATTTTACTACATATTTCCACATAATACTACTAAAGGGCCATAAATAAACATTAAAACATAATGCAAACATGAAATTAATGCTAAAAAGTCTACAATAGTGAAGATATACTTCACTCACACACAAAAAACATAAAAAACAGCAATTAAAAAACATAAAATATTCAGAAACTAGTCCTCATCCTCATCAAAATCAAAGCCCTCCTCCTCCACATCAAATTGATCATCATCATCAATGTACTCTTCTTCCTCTTCCTTTTCCTCATCCTCAAATTGGAACTCTTCTTCATCCACTTGTTTGCCCTTGTAAACTTGCTTGCTCGTACTTTAGGTGGCCTAGCACTTGAACTACCACCTACACTCAATGATCTCTTTCCTAATCCTCTAGTTTGATATACGGGATCATCAACTCCAAGAGCATCACTAACCATATTCCATGTCAAATCATCACCTTCAAATACCAAGTCTTCATCTTCTCCATCCGATCTATGACCCAACCATTCATTACATTCATCAGTTTCTTTCAAATAAATGGGGTCAACCAGATCACGTGAATCGTACCGACGCTTCAATGAACGATTGTATTTCACAAATACCAAATCGTTCATGCGTTTTTGTAGTAGCCTATTTCTTCTTTTGGCATGTACCTACAAATTCAAAGTGTTAATATTTAATAAGACAAAAAATACAAATGCTCTCCAATTGAATTCGTTCATATTTAATTACTTACATTCTCAAATATGCTCCAATTTCGCTGACAGTCGGAAGAGCTACATGTGACGCTCAATACCTTAATAGCAAACCTATGCAAATTGGGAGTAGAGGTACCAAATTGTTCCCACAATGCCAACAGAGCCAACGTTGATCTTTGTCTCTTTGCCATATTAAATCCAAAACCACCTTCACCTTTTCGGTAGATATCTAGTTCAGCGGATATCTTATCCTGCACCCCAGGGTCTGGAACCAATCTTTCAATGGTTTCAAGGAAACCATTATTCACTTCAACCGCTACTACTCCATTATTTGCATAAAAGAACTCGGGATTCAAGTAGTGCCCCGCAGCATGCAAAGGTTGATGAAGTTGACATTCCCATCTCTTGTCTATAATCTCAAATACATCATTGTGCTTCTTTTCATTTCCATCAAAAGATTTCATGATATCCTCTTTCGCCCGATCCATAACCTCTTAGATATAGCCCATTGTAGGCTTCTTCTCACCATCTACCAACCTCAAGACACGAACTAAAGGGCCATATATCTTCAAGATGTAAAACACACTTGTCCAAAATCTTGGAGTCAAGATAACTTTTCCCACTGTCTTTCCCTCACTCTCCTTAGACCATTTGCTTTGTGTCCATTCATTAGAAGTGAACATCTTTTTCAATTCATTCTTCAACTTCATCATTCTCTGAAGTGTGAGAAAGGCGGTAGCAAACCGTGTAACACCAGCTTGGCAAAGCTCCATAAGTCTTGTGAATTGCCTCAACATATTCAAGATTCCGGGACGAACATAGATGTATGCAGTCATGGACAAATCTTTCTTCAATGTTAACTTGAATTTGGGGATCTTCCCTATATCTTCCAACATCAAGTCGATGCAATGAGCAGCGGACGGAGTCCAGAATAAGTGTGGCCTCTTTGCTTCCAACATTTTTCCTAAGTAGTGAACAAGTTTAAAAAATTAGTAAGTTCATAAGATATAAATCATATAAGAATTCACTAAAATTGATTGAACATAGCTTACTTACCCCCAAGCTTTATGTTGCTAGCATTGTCGGTTATGATTTGCACAACATTCTCCTCTCCCACACTCTCTACAAAGTCATCGAGCAAATCACACATAGCTGTCCCCGTCTTTGAATAGTCGGAGGCATTAACACTTTTAATAAAGATTGATCCTCTAGGAGAATTCACTAAAAAGTTGATTAGTGTCATTTGCCTTTTGTCGGTCCAACCATCAACCATCAAGCTACAACCATATTTTGGCCATTCACTAGGACAAACATTCACGTAATCCTCCTCAACCTCCTTCACAACCTTAGTCAAACATGGAACTCAAACCTCATGGTAAGAAGGTGGCTTAAAACCCGGTCCATGTGCAGTAACATCACGCAACATCTCCGCGAAACTCGGATAAGTGATGGCATTTAATGGGATTGTTGCATCATATATCCATCTAGCAATGCTCAATACAACTTTCTCCCTCATTTCCTTTTTGTAGGCCTCGTTAATCGTTGTTTCCCTCTCTCTTGTTTTATTTTCAACCATTTTGTGTACGAACTTATCCATCGTACCTTGGCGTTACCTCTTATTTTTAGAGGAGGAGGGGTATGAGGACTTTGATGTAGGTGTAACGCCCCGAATCCAGAATGCAGCCCTTGTGGCTCGAACACCCTAAATTCGAGTCGTTACTTAGTGACCGAAAAACCGAGCTTGAAAATTTCTTTAAAGTATATGATAACACAAGTGAAATAATAAGAGTTTTGTAGCGGAAAATAATTTGAAGGCGGATGTAAGTTGCAATAGAAGTAGTGTGGGCCCATTTATTTAAAACTTAGAATCCATAAGATAGGTAGTAAATGTTTTATGGAAAACATACATATAAATCATCGAGCAACTTTTTAGGAAAGTCTGTTGCTCGGCATACGAATAAAACCGTCCTTATGCAAGCGGCATCATTTATTTTAATGAGCATGGATAGTATAAAGTTTCATAGTATTTTATTTATCGGGAAACTTCGTGTCATCCTCGCTACAGCTCCAGCCCCTCAAAGTTGAAACCTGAAAATGTTTAAGTTGGAGGGGTGTGAGATAGAAATCTCAGTGGATATCCTGCACGCTGTTATACGGATTGGCAGTACGCCGAAGTAATTAATATTAGTATTTTATCGTAAATAACTATTATTCTTTAGATAGTGAATTTGATGTTCACTTGAGGATTCATAGTATACTCTTATTTATAATAATCATATATCATACTTATCATAAATCATGTGGGACACTGGTAGCGACTCTACCACATGCTACCCCCTAAACGCTTCCCGCCTACTCCGTTGTATGCTTTAATCATACGGGACACTGATAGCGACTCTATCACATGCAATCCCCATAAAAACTTCCCACCTCCACCGTAAAATTCATGTGGGACACTAGTAGCGACTCTACCACGTGCAATCCCCATACACATTTTCCACCTTTACCGTAAAATCGTAATTCATGTATCATGTATCATAAGATTATAATATCATATAATAACTGTTATTGTATTCTTGTGTTCTTAGTTTTATGTTCATGTTTGTATAGTTTAGTTCAGAATACACCAACAGTCCATATAACAATTACATCGGCAATACAATAGTGACACCCACCTCGTTAACTTTTAAAGGAAAGTTACAAACTCCTTGATTATATTTTAGCAACCACAATGCAGGGACCGTCCGAGCTTTGATTTGGGCCGCACTTCACCTAGCACAATTTTCGTATTTTAATGATCCTTTTCCATTCTCGATTATTTATAATTTTTTAAGGGTTGTCGTAATGATGCATGTAATCATTTTCGAAGAAAATCATTCTTTAAAATATTGGAATAATATGTATAAAGATATTTAAATATTTGTTTGGTCACTTGAGAATTTAGCGAGGACGTTAAATCTCGTTCTTTAGGCTTTATAATGAAAAGAGGTGTTATTTTTCGCATTTTATCAATTCTGGTCCTAGCCGTCCATGTGGAACGTCGTGATTTTTGTAACACATTGTCACAGGCTGTTTGGTCGAAGAAATTACTGGTGAACGTATGGCGATTAAACAAAATGTGTATTTTATGCAAAATTTCGAAACTGGTCCTTGTTAGTTGGTAAAAGGGCATAAAATAGTTGAATTTTCTCCTATGTTCGTGATTTTATTTCCGCCAAACGGATAAATCGAAAAGAATTTTTCTTCTAGTTTAGTGGCAATAAAAGTTTTCGTGAAAATTGTGTCTCGAAGTCGGGTAAAAACGGCCCTAAAGTTTGGACCTGGAACACAGCTGTCTTGTTTCTGATTTTTCCCAGATTGCTGTCACGTTTTCAAAAACTAATATCTCCCAATTTACTCGATCAATTTGAGTCATTTTTTGTATTTGGACTCCCTACTGTATGAAGATTATTTCCCCTTTGATTTTATGTCAAAATCATTTTTCTCTTAAAAGATATAGGCTCCTAAAGTTGTTGTTACCAACATCAAAAATTTAGTTTGTTTGCTGGGTTTCAAAACGTTTTGTGTACATTAAGTTCGTGTTTCCAACTAGTTAACATGCCGAACACATATCCTTATCACCATAACACATATATAACACAAATCCCACTGGATTGAAGCACAGAAAGTCATGATCGTAAATCGAAATTTCACAATTAGCACATAAAAGGTTTGTGTGTTAAAACGTGTGTAGTTTCTGGCTTAGATTGTGGCCTTGGAGTTAGAAACGTGTGGGAACTTGGAGGATTGATTGAGGATGAAGTCGACAAGATCTCCTTCATTATTATTGCAAGGAAAATGACGGAAAGTTAGAGGTGGACTTGAAAAAATGAAACAGGGGATGAAGTAAAAGAAAGGTGTGGTGTTTTTTGTTACTTTTGTTTGGGTGTATGAACCGGGCCTTGCGAGTCCTTCACTCTGAATACAACTGAAAGGAGGGGGTACTATTTTCCGGAGCTTGACGAGGACGGTGGAAGGTTGAGGAAGAATTAGACAAGGATGAAGAGTTGTTTCTTACGGTAATGGAGGCTTGATTCTGAATGTTGGGATTTCATTTGTGTAGCGTTTGGGCAAGCGACCAAGCGTGAAGAGGGGTGTGTTAGTGAGCTTGCTCTGATGGAGGGGTCTATTTATAGAACTGTTGGAGGGAGATGATTGAAATAGTAATTGGCGACGTGGGTAACCCCTGTCCATGCGTGGTTATGTGCCCCTTCAAGGAATGAAAGGGGATATTTCTAATTCCTCCTACTAGTTAATTCTGGGCATTTGCTTATACTTTTGCATTATATATTTGTATCTTAATATTATAATTTTCGTTAAATAAAATTTACGTGATAATTAGAATTTATTATTTTTAGAATTTCTAGGGATTTGACCCTTGCGTTTTGAGACAAAATTATTTATTATTTCTTTAACTTGATTCCTCATTTAAATGGTATTCCAAATTCGTCGAAATATTCGATTTCTTTCTACGAATGGAATTTAAAATTTCCTCTAAACGTTTTATGATTAAAATATTCTTTTAAAGTGCTAGAAGTGCGCTCGACTCAAAATGCTCGTCTGATTCCTGTAAAATTCAAAATCTCGAAACATATATACCCAAAATTTGTCAAGTAAAATATGCTAAAAATAAAATTCTCTTTTATTTAATTTATTTAAGTATTGTTCATTATTATATTTGGGACGGAGTGTTACAGTAGGAGCAGTATGGCCAACTTGATCTTGATCTTCATCATCAAGTTGAAAAACATTTTCCTCTAAAATGTTTTTCACAAGTTCGATCTTTTGTTACTTCTTACTTTTTATGAAAGTTTGAATTTCTTCATGGACATGAGTTGGGACACGCAGGCAACCTTGTGCATTTCGAAAGCCTCCGGCAAGATGTTGTTTAGCTCAACATATACCAACTTTTAAATTTTTTGCACAAAAGTTGCACTTTAAATCATTTTTGTTGGGCGGTGCAACCATTGTAAAATATTTCTATCCCGGATCTCTTAAGTTGCTAGTAGCAACACTACTACTTCCACTTTGACTTTGAGGGTTGACTTCCATTTTGAAATTCTAAAACAAAGAATTACCAAAGTTACAAAATTTTCAATAATCACATAAATACATAATCACTTAAAAACTAAACTATAAATGCTATACTAACAAAAAGTGAAAAAAAGAACATAAAATACAAAAAACAGAACAGATTCCTGAAGGAAAATATAAAAAGCTGCTGGAAAATAAAAATATAAGCAGAAAATAGAAAAAAATTGAACAAAAATTAAAAAGACAAAGCAGAAATTAAATAAACAAAACAAAATTAAAAAAACAGAGCAGAAATTAAAAGACAGAGCAGAAAAAAAAGAAAAAAACTTATCGACGGTCGGTGGCGGCTGGAGGACGGCGCACAAGTAAGAGTTTTGAGAAACCCTAGTTTTTTTTCCAAGATAATAAAATGTTTCCTAATTTTTAATTCCTTCCTTATATTAAAAAGAAAGAAGTGTTCAGCAATATTAAAAAGTAAACAAGTAAAAAACATTTTTTCAAAATGAACTAAAAGTGTTACTTTTTAAGATGAAAATAAAATGTACAAGAGGCGCGCCTCTTTGTCGCCTCGTAAAAGGCGCCCAAAGGCGCGCGCCTGCGAAACAGCGCCCTAAAAAGTGTAGAAATGCGCTTCACCTATAGCCTCGAGCGCCCGTCGCCTTAGGTGCGCCTTTCAAAACTATGGTGAGGATCGATATGTGACGGTGGAGGTGCTATATGAGCAGCTTCCGGAGTTCTGTAGCCATTGTAAGTTAGTTGGACACGTGTCTGCTCATTGCGCTTTGGGACAGGCCCCACCGCCTCCTCGCGATGACTCCCGTGGTATGACCAGCACAGAAGACGGTCAAGGTTTTTTCCCTCAAACCTCCAGCCTCGAGCGCCCCCAAGGAACCCTTCTCGGATATCGAATTCGAAGTCGACCCGATCCCAGTGAGCAACTCCTTCTCCAGTCTCAACACGGATGAGCCCTCAAAGGATCCTTCAGCTGCACCAGCCAACAACAATCTGAATTTGAAGTCTCCTGCCAACGACGTTCCTTACCCTACTCGGGCAGCCCCGACTCGTTCCACAAAGAAACGTAGTAGCCCCAAGATGTCTGAGGGGAGCCTATTCCCGGACAGCACTATCAATGAATTTGAGGCTAGAGCCTGCACGAACTACACTATCAGCCAATCGACAAGGTTTGATAATGATTTCACACGTGTCTCCAAGTTCAAGGGCAGTTGGGGCGATGCTTTTGACCCTCCATAGTCCTTCACCCGATTTCAGATTCCTTGACTTGATTAGTTATTTTCAGAATTTTTAATCGCTTTTATTGCTAGGTCGTATTTAGGGGTGTACCATTTTATGATGGCACTCTGGCCTCTAGTTCGACTTGTGAACTTATGACCTTTATCTTTTCTTTCTTCCTTTTAATCCAAAACCCATTTTATTGACATCATTCGGTAAAAATGACACTGCGCAAAGCTACTTCAGAGTTGATGATTGCTCCAGTACCTACAAAATATGCCGGACAGATCTCGGCGTGGAGATTCCGACGCTAAAATAAAAAAATCGACAATATCAAGGAAGTTTTGGAGAACACTCAATCACAAGTGAGAGTGTTATCCTTCAATGCAATGATATATTTGCTCAATGTATGTGTGTAAGATGATCAAGTGTGTTCTTCGATCATGCACAATCGAAAAATAACTCGTGTTATTTAACTTTGTACTTTTTTTATCATAATCGCAATACATGAATTAATGTAGTTGAATGTGTATGAATCCAGTTGTGTGATCAGATATGTTGATAAAAGGATAAAAACGTATATGGAGGAAGCAACATTGTCTCCCCCTTATCTCTCTGTAACAACACGTCCGAGATTCTCGTATAACTCTCATCCACGACGAGAAAACTCGGCCAAACACTCATATCTTCATTCAAAGTGTTATCTGATAAGTTCAATCTCCCTTAACAACCCCCATCTTTGAAAGAAATTGTAGGAATACTTCATAAGTTTCATTTGCCCTGCTTTTGATTCGTTTCCACTACTCATTTAACATTGAAAGGGAAGTTTGGGGAGGCATTTCATGGACTCCATCACATAGTCCAGTTTTTTTGGGCTTCGGCCCAACTCTTGATGAAATAGTATAAATATAGTTTTGGGCTCCAAAACACATTTGCTCCAGAATAGGTATGGTAGTTGGACCTCATCATATGAATCACGGGATGAGCTTATTCAGCTCATCTGAAGAGAAGATAAGTGTCAAACCTAGTTCACATCACCTTTCTCATGACCATCAAATAGAATTACAAATTACGAACTAAGATCTTGATCTTCAAACCGCGGATATCGCCGTCCACTTCAATCGTGAGAAGAGAAAAGACGAGTTTCCCTTTGCCTTAACAGATGTCCAGGTCTTCAATCTTTAAACGAGACAACCCCACACTAAGGTATTTCATGTCAAGAATAGGAAACAAAAAAATAGGCAAAGTTCCACCAAGTATCCGATCCCAATAACTAGAACCCAAGACTCTCGAGTCTATCTCAAGAAGCCCAACCACAAAAAGAGACCCACAAAAAAACTACAAAAAACTACAACATATTTGCAGATCTACAACTCAGATCTGAGATCCCAACCACAAAAAAAGAGACTCACAAAAGAACAACATATATACATATCTACAACTCAGATCTACAAAAGAACAACATATATACATATCTACAACTCAGATCTGCAGATCTACAATCCAGATCTTGCAGATCTACAACGATCATGCCGATCTACAACACAGATCTAGCAAAAATCAAAATACCAGAAGAGATCGGAGAGAAGCGGAAAGTCAACACACATCTGAGGCGAAAGGACAACAAAGACAGAGCAGCAAAGGAGACAAAACGATGACAGCAACGTGAACGACGGACCGACGCCGGAGACCGGTGGAGAAAGGGAGGAGCAACTCTCTAGAGAGAGAAGCTCTCCCTTCTCTCTAAAACCGGTCTCGATGATGGTTTGAAATATTAAAAAAAAACCTTTCTCATGACCCGTTATCGTTATATTAACAGATTAATTTAGACCAATAAAAAATAATATACAATAATAATATTCTCATGTCATATATCAAATGATATAATATTACTTTGTACTCCACATGCTATTTTTTTTTTTACAAGACAACACATTTTATCCACATCAACACCCATTGTTGTAAATGAAGCTCTGGTTTGTGTGATCGAGAAATCTGGAGTTTGTCTGTATCTTGTTATTTACATTCACAGATTTTATGAGTACACCTCTCGAATAAGTAGTACACACTCGCGAAAGATCTAAAATACTCTTCTCCTTCAAAACCCTAATTTTCCATCCCTGTCTCCCTCTCTTCTTTTTACCATTCACACCCATTTTCTTCTCGTTCACATTTTCTCTTCCCACCACAACGTTTGCCTTCCCTATCGTCATTGCCCCCGCCTATTACCCACTCTACTGCGTCTGCTTTTTCCTTCTCCTTACAAATATGAGTTTCGTTTATTCTTCTTTCAATTTGGGCTTTTGTCGTTCCTCCTTACAAATTCTACCGCATCCCAAGTCGCCATCCCAATTTTGCGATTTTGAGTTGGAAAAGCGGATCTAGAAAAAAAGATTTGCATGGTAAGTTTTATGTTATCTAATGATTTTGAGGTGAAGATTCCAAAAAATTTGTAATCGAATGTTTTTTTTTCATATTATTTGCCTTTTTCGAATTTTATTTCCTGAAATTTTTGCGATTCTTCGAATTTTCTGGCCGGAAATTTTATCTTTATTATTACTCCCTCCGTCCACGAAAAGTAGTCACATTTGCCCTATATTCTTTGTCCACAAAATGTAGTCTTATACCCTTTTTTTAAACTATTACCCTTCAACCATCACTTAATTACTCAAATTGCCATCAACTTTATTCACAAACAATCACTTTATTCACAATGGACCCCACAATACCCTACAATACCCTTACTTTATCTACTTTATCTACCTTTTTCTTAAAACACGTGCCCCCTCTCCATGTCCCTACTTTTCATGGATGGAGGGAGTATTTTTTATTTATTTAGCATTTTATATATTTTTTATTTATTTTAATTTATTTTTTTCGACTCTAATTAATCGAGAAAGAATGACAAAGTGGGATAACTCAAGTGGTTAGAGCACCACTACCTAGCCTTAGGTCCTGGGTTCGAGTCATGGGGAGGGAAAAAAAGGGATGGGTATTTAACTTCCATAAAATAAAATCGAGAAAGAATTTTTAATGAATTTATTTTTGAGAAGTCGAGCCGAAGGAGGCCGACAGGGTTTTGGATTACATGGTGTGGGCACTGTGGGGTAACAATCGAAATTCTGGTGTGAAACTTGGTGAATGTACTTATGAGTTATGACAAGTTTTTTTATTTTTTAAATGTTTAAAAAAAAATTCAGTGGTTGTCCTAATTGAAACGTGAGTGCATATAACCGTGGCCTTCCCGCAATGGGTCTGGTGGCTTAGACTTTTTTAGGCCAAAACACATAATTTTAACACTTGTTTCACGCAATAAGAGTGATTGTTTGTGTTTTAATACGCAGTTAAGTCTAACTAAATGCACGATATCTTCAAACCAATTTGCTATGAAGATTTTATTTATATATAAACTGTTGGAACCTGTTTACGCCGTGTAAACTGCAATATCGAAAATTTCAGAATAACAAATAAATTACCACAAATAAGTCGAGTCAAGGGAATCCCTTTTCCCGCAGAACAGAATACGCCCAGGATAGTGCTCGACTGTTACGGCGTTCCGTTCCAAAAGGTAAAACGACTTTTACTTCTTACACAGTAGCACCACTGTATAAGAAGTCTCGGCGAACGTTACTTCTTACACAGTAGCACCACTGTATAAGAAGTCTCGGCGAACGTACTTAGTACGAACTAAACACTCTTGGATATAAATCCGGCACAAGAAAGAACAGTGTAAGGCTTTCGGGAGCTCAACACACTGCGTAGGGACGAGAGGAGAGTAGAAGGGTAGAGGGGCAAATTTCAGCGTTAGTTTGGAATGAGGGAAGAGTCTGTATTTATAGGCACAAGAAACCCTAGGAGGTTGTTAAGAAAATCGTGGGAATATCACGAAAATATCTCTTATGTGGATAAGTCTTGAAGACTAAATCTTGAAGACCAAGTTCAACAATTAATTTATCACTCACCTTAACTCGATTTTGAGATATTAAATATACCACGTTCACGACTATGTCATGTTCAATTATTTTATAATTAAGATTTTAGTCCATCTAATTAATTAATTAGATAAGTGTGTCAAAACCCAATTAATTCTCATTAATTCCAACATAAACCACAATAATTATTTAATTGGAACTTTGACTAATATTGAAGTATACTATTTTTTTACCTAATATTGAAGTTTACACTTAGTTACTTGAATTTATATTAACTCACATATATTTGTTGTGCTGTACTAGTGCTAAAAAATTATGATGATAATGATATAGTGACAATAATCACAATATAAACGAGCTAAGTCTAGTCATTTCTGGGTTAGTTCTAACGGGCTAAACAAATAATTTTAAATAAATAACTAATACAATTATCCTAAAAAAAATTACAAGTTGATTAATTAAAAATAGTTAGGTCTTGGGCTTGAACTCAAATTTTGAGTCCAATTTAAAGGCATTTGGATTTGGGCTAAGAGTCCGATTATTTTCACCTCATATGTTAGTAAATGCACCTTCAACCGTTTTATTTTAATTTATTATAAAATGTCTAAAATACTTTTTTTGTTTTAAAACCAAAATTAAACCTGCATATCTTATTAATCAATGCACTTCCTGCTGTAGAAAGAGGAGTGAAGTGAAGTTACATAGGGATGTTTATTTTGGAATATTAAATTTGCATTTGAAATTTTGAAATTCAATTCAATTCATGTTTTACTTTAAGATTTAAAATTAGAATTTTAGAATTCTACCCTATAAATACTGCAGCCCTATATATATAATCATAAACATCTATAATTTCTATAAAATAAAGTTAAATTTTACATTACTTAAATTTCAAAATAAACACAAAATTTACAAGTCTTTGAGATTTTAATTTGAAATACCAAATTTTAAAATTCTCAAAATTCCAAAATAAAAGGTAAAATTGGAAGTGAAAGGAGGTTCATCTTCTAATAACATAGGTGAACTCATGAGGAGGTGTATTTACTATTATGAGAGGTGAAAACAGCCTGACTTTTGGACAAATTTTGCGATGCTGGAGTTGATAAAAACATGTCTTGTCCATTCGCAACTCAAATAACACAAAATCAAGGAAATCGAAGTAATGTTGCATTCAAAAAATCAATTAATGAAATGATACGATTTTTTAATTAATTGTTTTTTATATATTTAGTTTTACTTTTTATTATTTAAAATTACATATACCAATGAATGACTTTTTAAAGTATTAATTACAATAATAAATGAAATGTTTAATGTAGGAGTAGTATGCGTTTTAATTAATTATTTATGAGGAGCCGCGTCAAATTGTTTAATTTTTTCAACTACTAATGCTAATTATTTTGATTTTTTAAATAATCAAGGATTATTATTTAATAATAATTATCAACATAAAATTTTATCCGTAAATATTTGAAAAGTGCGTTGTTTTGGGAGTTGACCATATGTTAGTATCATATGGAGTACTATTCTTATTTATTTTTTAAACCAGTGTTAATATATATTGATGTGGAATGTGGATGATGTTACTTGTCAGTTCCATTTAGGCGTCTCAAAATAAGTGAAATTTAGGAATTTAATAGAGTAAAATTTCATTATAACCCTCACATTATTGATATTAAGAGAGAAAAATTGTTCAACACGAGACTCATTTTTCCTAAATAATAATTGAAAAATAAATAATAGTATTATAGTTTTATATCACTATGTGAATTTTCCTAAAATTTTAATAAAATTAAGGTTACAAAAGTTAAAAATTGGTACATCTAGAATTTTTTTTTTTAGCAGAAATAATGCTGAAAAATATAAAAATGCACTTTTCACCCCTTAAACAATATAATTTTATAAACAAATGTTATACATCATGACAAAACCACGTGTTTTGTTCGGAACGTCGATTCCACTTGAAAAAGTGTGCTCGGTCGCTCGATGATAAAATCAAATATCTAACATATGAAATCTGGAATGAATTATTCGAATAAAGTTTACAAGTGAAAGTATACAGAGGCTGAATTATACAACTGATTGCTTCTTAGTTCGCCAAAAAACTGGGGAATGGCCGAGGGATATGAGATAGCCAGTAGAAGAACGTCTGGTGAATGGGCATCCGGCACAATCGGCATCGCAATGCGCCATTAAAGTGAAGTCAGCCGAAGAAGAGAGTAGAATGCCCTGGCCAGGAGAATGTTTGATATAGCGCAGGACTTGATGAACAACATCTAGGTGTGACTTCCATGGGCTTCCCAACAATGTCAAGCCGAGTGACAGTTAAATACAACAAGCGTCCGACCAAGCGTCGATATTGTGTAGCATCGACGAGGGGAGAATAATCGTCCGGCTATAATTTGAGATTTTGTTCCATGGGAAATGCGCTCGGTCGACCTCCTTAAAGTCCACTCTCTTCAAAAATATCTAAGGCATACTTTGGTTGACTTAAAACAAAACCTTCGTGTGATCGTGCAACTTCGATGTCCAAAAATACTTCAATTTCTCCAAATCCTTGATGCTAAACTTCTCATCTATGTGGCGTTTCACATATGCAATGTGGGTGGAATCATTTCCGGCTAACAACACATCATCGACATATATGAGCGTTGTGACAAAAACGATCCTTTTTGTATAGATGAATAAAGAATGATCAGCCCGTGATTGCCAAAAACCAATGGTAATGAGGGCTTTAGTGAACTTCTCATGCCAATTCCGGGAATCCCGCCGAAGCCCATAAAGTGATCGTTCAAGCTTGCAAACACGATTATCTCCCTTCTTCATGAATCCTTGAGGAACGTGCATATAAACCTCTTCATGTAAGTCACCATGAAGGAAAGCATTGTTAACATCAAGTTGGTGGACTTCCCAATTCCTTTTGGCGGCGATGGTTAGCATGCAACAGATGTTAACCAACTTAGCAACTGGGGCGAAGGTCTCATGAAAGTCGACCCCTTCAATTTGAGTAAACCCCTTTGCAACTAGACAGGCTTTGTACTGCTCAATGTCGCCATTATGTTTGTATTTAATCTTATAGACCTATTTGGAACCAACGACTTTCTTTCCCGGAGGGAGCGTAGTCAATCTTCACGTACCATTTGTTTATAAGGCACAAATTTCCTTTTCCATCGCCTCTCGTCACAAAGGATCCTTAACAGCTTGTGAGAATGATTTAGGCTCATCACGGGATGTGATGGCCGCTAAGAAAGTTTTGTGAGACATATAAAATTTATTGTAGAAAACAAATAGAGAAATATGGTGTACCGTCGAAGAAACTGAATTAATAGTGGGATGTGAGTGGTCAATTGAAGGGGGTAAATTAGTGATAAAGTCGTTAAAATATTTGGGATGTTGTTTTATTCGATTTGTTTATCGCAGCGGAGCACCATTCAGGACAGATGGCGCAACGACAGGGGGCTGCTTAGTGATTGCTTGGTGTGTTGCTGAGAGGGGCAAAAGCCGAATGCTCAAGGTGTGGTGCTGGAATAATAGCAGGTTCGCTAGACGTTGATCGTCTAATGAATGGTCGAGGAACAATGGGTAATCGGTTGGGTACATGATGGGTGCCGTGAATTCGAGCGAGTGCAGTGGTAATGGCGTCCTCAAGAGCCATATTTTTTGCCCCTTTAAACGAAAACATGTCTTCAAAGAAAGTGACATCTCGTGTCGAATAGAATTTGTTACTTGAAGATTGTAGACGTGGTGTGCCTTTTGTTTTGTAGGGTAACCAACAAATACACAAGGACTCCCTATTTCACCAAACTTATCCTTGCGACGATTATCATGTGCGTATACCAAACAACAAAAGGTTCTCATGTGGTCGTAGGAAGGTTGCTTTCCGAGCAACATCTCATAAGGTGTTTTATTATCAATGATTATGGATGGAAGTCTGTTGATGATGTAGACTGATGTAAGAACGCATTCTCCCCAAAATTCAATGGGTAGACCCGATTCAAAATGTAGGGCCCTAGCAGCCTCCAAAATGTGTATGTGCTTAAGTTCGACGATACCATTTTGTTGAGGTGTATATGTGCAAGATCTTTCAAATAATCCATTATCGCTATAATAAGTAAGAATGGTCGAAGATGTGAATTCAACTTCGTTGTCGGAACGGGCACATTTGACATGCTGCTGAAATTGAGTGCAAACCATTGTGCAAAACTGCGGAATATCAGATTTGCGCTGAGTAAGAAACACCCAAACTCCACGACTAAAATCGTCAACAATTGTTAAAAAGTAACGGGCACCGGAAAATGAATCACACTTATAAGGCCCCCAAATGTCACAATGGATCAAATCAAAACAAACATAAGTTTTACTAGAACTAAGTGGGAACGACAAACGTGTTTGTTTAGCACGAACACAAGAATCACAAAATTTATTACTGCTATTGAAATCCTTCAATGCTAATGTGCTTCAATTTTACATCTGAGGCATGACCTAACCGCTTGTGTCATACATTTGAGCTTTCAACCACTGCCAAATTTACCCAATTCGTGTGTAGTTGCTTCAATTAATAGAGACCACCACAACGTTTACCCACTCTAATCAGCTTCTTCGAGCATGAGTCCTGTAATACACCTAAGTCGGGAAAAAAATATAAATGCACAATTTAATTTCCTAGTAAGACGACTAACGAAAAGTAAATTGCCATGAAATTGAGGGATATATAGCACGCGATCAAGCTATAATCCGTTATCCAAGACTATTTTTCCGACCGAGTGAACTGGAAAAATTTCTCCATTGGGTATTTTGATATGAGGCTCATTATGTTCGACAATATTTACAATTAGGGATTGATTACTCTTGGTAATATGTTATGTAGCCCCTGAATCAATTACCCAACACTCTGTTAAATCCTCGAAGGTACGTGCCATGTTCACTGTGGGGTCTTGTGTTGAGGTGTCACCTTCGAATTTGACTTTCATGAATTCGGCTAATTGTTGCAATTGCTCGGCCGAGAGCCCTGACACGAAATTGGGAGGATCGGAGGTGGCGTTTGATGCTCGGGATGGGCCTGTTCGCGCGGTCCCTGTTCGCTGCCTTTCTTCTTTGCCGCACATTTTCCAATTAGGTGGATATCCAATTAGGTTCGTCCTGCCACAATGACTACATTGTCGCCCATCATTCTAAATTGATCTACGGGGGTTAAACAATTTCTTGGATTGCGATTGGAATGCGGCAGTTTCTGTGATCGGATTTGTGGCCGCCGAGATGGATTTGTGTTGCTCGTCTTCTGAGACCAAGTGGTAGGTCGTGCTTAATGACGGCACAGGTCTTGTGCTCAAGATTTAGGTTAAGATCGGGTTGTACACATCGTTGAGGTCCATGAGGAAATCGTACGATCGATCGCGGTAGGTCTTGTGCTCAAGATTTGGGTTCAGATCGGGTTGTACACATCGTTGAGGCCAATGAGAAAATCGTACAATCGCTCGCGGTCCATGCTTTCGTTCAGAAGTTTTACCATATTACACGTGCAATCGCCGCATGAGCACGCGCGATTTGGCGAGACGGAGGATACCTCATCCCAGATGCGTCGGAGCTTACTGTAATAGGCAGAAACAGTATCATCATTTTATCGAATGAGACCAAGCGCGCACCTGAGCTCGTAAGCTTGCGGTGCACTTTCTTTGCCGAACTACTCCTCAAGATCTACCTAGATTTCTCACGTTGGTCTGAACTTGATGCTTTGGCGTATCTCCGCATTCGCGCATTTCCAATATGGTAAGTACGGGTTTGTGGACGAGGGCATAACAATCTCTCCATCCACGAAACTAAATTTATTTTTGGCGTATAACGAATTTAACATATCATCCAGCCAATCGCCATAGTTTCCGTCTTTCAACAAGGCTCCCACAAAAATATTTCCGAGCTTGTCCGAAGCATGAAGGTAGTATGGTGACATTGGATCAATCACGATAGTCGATGCTTTTAAGTCGCTATCGTTGCCACTACTCGTTTCAACATTCTTCTCATTGACCATAGTTCAATCGACTGCAAAGTTGTCACAACAAGGAAGGATGGTTTCAAGAATGTGATGTATCAAAATCTTGAGAACAGTTACCAGGAGGTTTCCCTCTCTGATACCATGATAAAATCAGATATCTAACATATAAAATCTGGAATGAATTATTCGAATGAAGGTTACAAGTGAAAGTATATCGGGGTTGATATATATATATTCCCTTAACCAAGCCACTGCCTATGAGTCGCCAGCTCATTCTTCAACAGGCACGCGGTCAGAGCCCTGGCTCCTCCCACTACTTGGGAGCTTACGGTTTCATGTTCTATTTCACTCCCTGATGGGGGTTCTTTTCACCCTTCCCTCACGGTACTACTTCGCTATCGGTCACCCAGGAGTATTTAGCCTTGCAAGGTGGTCCTTGCTGATTCACACGGGATTTCACGTGTCCCATGCTACTCGGGTCAGAGCGTAAGCTAGTGATGCTTTCGCCTACTGGACTTTCGCCATCTAGGGTGCAACATTTCTGCTGCTTCGCATAGCAGCACGATGCTTGTATTGCTCTCCCACAACCCCGGTTTCGCGGTTTAGGCTGCTCCCATTTCACTCGCCGCTACTACGGGAATCGCTTTTGCTTTCTTTTCCTCTGGCTACTAAGATGTTTCAGTTCGCCAGGTAGTCTCTTGCCTGCCCATGGATTCAACAACAGTTTGAAAGGTTTCCCTATTCGGGAATCTCCGGATCTATGCTTATTTTCAACTCCCTGAAGCATTTAGTCGATTACTAAGCCCTTCCTCGTCTCTGGGTGCCTAGGTATCCGTACGCCTTTCCTCGTTTGAACCTCGCCCTTATTGCCCTTATAAAAATCTTAGAAATTCTAAAATCAATTATAAATAAGGCTATGTCATCCACACACACACACATATATATATATATATATATATTAAAGCCCTTGTAGTGCGGCACAAAGTCAATATCTAAACATCTGAATATCTAAAACGTGTCAAATAACAACAATTTCAATAATAACTTCCAATGACATCTTAACGGTCGTATATCTTCAATACTCGAATTAGATTTCGACGCCTAAAAGTCCAAATAAAAAATGGTATTTAGTCGAAAATTGTTGGACCACGGTAGACCTGCTACTAGCGATGACTTTTACAACGGAGAGTGAAATGGAATGGAGAAAAAAATCACGAACACCAATTTAGTAATGAAAATACTAGTGGTGAGATCAAAGTTTGAATCAAATTGTGATAAGTCTTGTTGATCAAGTAGAGTAGTTATCATACCATCAAGAAAAAAAAATGAATGGTGCGAATGTAATGACGACAAAAACTTTGTTTGACTTAAGTTGTTATTTTAATCTTAGACTAACATGTCCATAAACGTACATGCTCCACATTTTTTGTTTCTTGAATCTTTGGGGGCCCCTCTTCCAAATCTCTGTGTTGTTCAATCCTCCAAAAGTTGCATTAATAGTGAAAATAAAGACATTACAACAAGTTGATGAAATTGGCCTAAAAAATCAAATCAAATTACATCATTCGATTATATATCAATGGTTTAGATTTTTTTTGTGAGATATTTTATAAAATTAAAAAATATCACAAGAATAAATGGCCTATGACAACTCTAAGAGGTAAATTAATGAACTCATCGAATGTCTAACTTGGCCTTTTAAATATTAATGGGCCCCATCACAGTATATGAAATGCATCGAACTTAATTAATTATGACGTCAAGAAATTAAATTAATATCCTCCAATGATTAGTGTTTTTATTATATGGATAATGGACTCTAGATGGGGCCAAATTAAGCTAATCTCCTCCAAGTAATATATAGCACTCTCCATATTTTAACTTTCACATCATCAATAATAGGTTTTTAGAATTTAAATTAAAATAACACTTGACAATTTTGGGTGGAATAACCGAACACGAAAATGATACACTATAAAATTGCGAGTTAGTGTTTAAATTTATTGTATTCATATCATTATCGTATCGATACCATAAGAATACAAAAAAATTGAGTTGTATTCGTGCCAATTCTACACTTAATTTTTTTAAATTGTATATATGACTTGATATTTTGTAAATTTATTGAAGATTTTGTAATGATAAATGTATTTGAATATTTTTTGTGCAATATTGCAGCTGTGGACTTTTAGTCCTCTCTTTTCATTGTTTTTTAGGTTACTTAAAATTCAATTTATAAGGCTTATTTGTTTAGCTAATACTCAGCTTTTGAAATTTTGTTTCTTTCAGGTTTTAGTTGACATTTGGGCAAAATTATGTACTTGAGATATTTTTATTAAATATTTATACAATTAGTTTTCATAAAAAATGAAGACTCTAGTTGCGTAGATGCGTTTTTACAAATTTTCGAATAAATTCCTAAAAGAAAAATTTGACGGACTATAATTTTATTTGAACTCTATGTAATACCTTATTATTTGTATATTTAATTTGATTGTACACTTTAAAAATAAATTAAAACAATATTTTTATATGTAAATTATTTATCAATACCACAAATTTAAATTTTCCTTATGAAAGGTTCATTATCTGGTAAATAAAAATTACCCATATGGTTTATTTAATATTGTTGATCTTCAAATAAAATAAATTTGTCTATTTGCCATTTTAAGACATTAAAGTTATTTCAGAGTTCAGACCAAGTTGCCATTTTAAGAAATTAAAGTTATTAGTACAATTTTGCACATCAAGAAATATTATTGAAGGAGCTAATGTGACACATCAAGAAGATCTGCCTGATTACCACATAAATAATATATTAATCCTCTTCTCTAAGAAATTAATAATATTATATTATTCCACTTGCATAAAGAGACAAGATAGATGAAAATATATATTTTAATTCTGAAGCTTCACTGTGCTAATTATTATTTTTCCTATTTATTATTTACAGCCTAATAAGAAATTAAAACTCACTTACCCTTCTCATTTTATCGACTTAAATTTGTATTTTCTTATTCTATGAGAACAGTATTTGTTACATTCTTAAATTTGGTAGCATTACTTCGTTGACTAAAATATATTCTTCCCCTTGTACATCCTATTTGAATATGACATGAAAAATAGGTTAGATGTATTTATATTCTCATAAGTCATAACATCCCTTTCATTTACAAAATAAATTAGATAAATTTACAATTTAATTTTAATTAATTTTGATATATCTTTACTTATTCAATAAAAATTTTAACATTCAATTATATCATATGATTGGATACACACAAGTGTAACTTATTAATGTATGTTTTGCACTTAATTATAATACTTTGATAAAAAAATATATACTATTTCCCTTGTTTTATAATAAATTTTATATATTAAGAAAGTGTAATGATGAATATAGTTTTGAAATTTAATTTTATGAATATTTATATATAAAATAAAAAAATGAGTGTAATGACATATAGTAAAATTTATAAATTATTTTTTACTTTAAGAATACGAAAGTTATTAGGAAGATAATCTGAAATGAAATATACATTTTAAGGTATTTGTTAAGAGTATAAATAATAAACTGTGTTAAGAGAAAATATATGAAACAGTGGTTGCAAGTGCAATTCAATATAAAGATTCTTTCAACCATAAATAAAATTGCAATTTGCAGATATAAATAAGCATCTGAAAAAGGAGGGAGGTTTGATTCCATCCATTGAAGAAGAAGAGAAGAGAAGAGAGGAGGAGAGAGAATTTGTGTGTTAAGAAGAAAAGGGGAAAACACATTGGATTGGCATGCGATACACTCA
Organism: Galeopsis tetrahit; assembly: GCA_963675135.1. Classification (NCBI taxonomy): domain Eukaryota; kingdom Viridiplantae; phylum Streptophyta; class Magnoliopsida; order Lamiales; family Lamiaceae; genus Galeopsis; species Galeopsis tetrahit. Next base: position 64,815,859 of record OY776124.1, on the reverse strand, counting down.
AATCTTAACCAATTCTTAACGAAGTCGCTGGAATCAGTGAATCGCAAGACGTTTGACATCATTTTAGCCAGCAAAAATTATCACCCAATCAAATTTCTCTATATTTAGCAATCTCTCCTGATTAATATCGCCACATCTGAAATGTATTGACCTGTGTTTGTCTACTTTCTCTCACTTTTACCTCACTCTGTGTGTTGCTGCTACTCACTTTACAATTTGTGGATGGAATAGCATTTCCAGGTTTCAAGGTTTTTTCGGTGAATTCTTCGTTGCAAACAACAAGGTGAGTTGTGTTTTACATGCAAATTGTTTATGTTTATGCTCTTTTTTGTTTTCTGGAGTTATGATGAATGTGTTCAATTATTTGTTCACTGTTTCCCCCCTTCCTCTTTGGTGTTCATGCCCTGTATATATCGATAACGTTGCAAAATATGCCGTGAATCTGGAAATATGCATTCGTAAATCGCTTTGGTTTGACCATAATGCGATTTCAGGGCGTTATATCTGGAAAAATAGATATTTATATCTGGATAATTTTAAAAAAAAATTGAGTGGGTGGTAGGATCTTGTTCATCCTCTGAGATATTAGCTTACATGAATGGAGAAGCTCCCTAGTGTAGAAATAGAAATGATTTTCGTTTACATCTTGATTATAGTGATGAAGTTGTGTTGAATTGAGTTTCTATGTGATTTAGCCTCACTTAGATTATCCTATTTGATTGTTAAGTACTGTAGCCTAATCCATAATCATATCTGTGATGTATACTATTTAGTTAAGTAGCAGGATCTGATGTGTTCTTGGTATAAGGATTGACTTCCCTTTGATTGTTAAGCACTTCTCTAGAATATTGTATTGTCTTTTGATTATAGTCACAATACTTTGTTAAGTGTTTATGTGTTCTCCTGAATAATCCTATTTCACTAGAATTGTGATAAAAAAGAACATCCTGTTGTCAGTGGTCACCATGTCACAGTGAATATTCTCTGGAGAAGTTATCGATCGAGCATAGGAGAGGAATTTTCTTTTTCTGCATTTTCTCAATGCCAATCTTAGTTCAGCATTTATTAGCCAATGAATAATTACTGTGGAGCATATGCTATATTACTTTCTCTACTTCAGCCGTATGATTAATCAGTACCTGGTATTTTGTAGTTCTCTTAAACGTCGAACTTTACTGTATAATCGACTAACTGAGCTCATTCACATTTCTTCTGTTATCAGCCAAGATGGTGCATGGGGAAACCATAAATGATTCTGGAGAGATTAAAGTTAGTTTTGGCTATCATTGCTATGGAGAGAAAGATGATTCTTGGGATAGAACAAATTACATTGATATCCCTTCGTCTGGTGGACTCCGAAGAGCCAATAGCTCATTTTCTTGCCTCTCTGGGGCTGCATTAAGTGCCAACGCTACTCTAGCTAACACGAATATTTGCAATGGATTGATCGCCTCGGAAATACTGCCAACTCTCGACTCTCCTAATTCATTTCGTAGGATTCAATCTTCATCAAAGATGGATATTCTGTCGTCTTCTCTCCAGAGTAGCATCTCGAACTTGAGTTTTAGTCCCTCCTCACCGAGTGAGATTCTTGATTACAATTCTTTTTCCCTCAAGTCCATGAGTTCTCCTTCTAGAAGTGAAAGCTTTCTAAATGCAACGGAAGTACAAATTGCTGGAGGGGCAGCTGGCGAAGATAGAGTTCAAGCTGTTTGTTCTGAAGAAAATGGTTGGCTTTTCTGTGCTATTTACGATGGCTTTAATGGAAGGGATGCAGCCGATTTTCTTGCAGGAACCTTTTATGAAACAATCAGGTTTCACCTTAACTTGCTCGACTGGGACCTTGATCAAGATTCGGTAAAAGCTTCTGATTGTTTGTCCACATTCAAGCAGAGTGTTCTCAGTAGCCTTCAACAAGCTCTCAATCAAGCAGAGAACGATTTTCTTCACATGGTTGAACAGGAAATGGATGATCGTCCCGATTTAGTATCTATAGGATCTTGTGTTTTACTTGCCCTACTCCATGGGAAGAACTTGTACTTGCTCAATCTTGGTGATAGTCGAGCCGTATTGGCTACCTATGATAAAGGAAATGAGGGGTTGCAAGCAGTCCAGCTCACCGATAGTCATACTGTTGATAATGACGATGAAAGAATCCAACTTCTAAACGATCATCCCGATGATCCTTGCTGTGTCGTGGGCGGAAAAGTCAAAGGGAAGTTAAAGGTTACTCGGGCTTTTGGAGTTGGTTACTTGAAAAAGGTACAACTATTTGATGAGCAGTTAGTGTAATAATGCTAATTAGAGTTGACTAACATTCTTGATTATGTTTAATTACTCTTCTTTTGTTTTGCAGAAAGAGATGAATGATGCTCTGATGGGTATTCTTCGAGTTCGTAATCTCATAAGTCCTCCATACGTATCTGTGCAACCATCACTTACTGCACACGAGGTTTCAAACTCAGATTACTTTGTTGTACTTGGGAGTGATGGCTTGTTTGACTTCTTTAGCAACGATGATGTTGTAAAACTCGTACATTCATATATACTGAGGAACCCTTTCGGTGATCCAGCTAAATTTCTCGTCGAGCAACTTGCTGCAAGAGCAGCAGATTCAGCCGGTATGTGTCCCTTATTCAATTCAAATAATACAGCTGCTACCATATTATAGTGTATTATGCTAGATTTTTTTTTCTAATTGGTCCACTTGATTTGCATATGTCATCAAGATTATTCAAAACTTATTATTCGTTTTTCATCGCTCGCTGTTTCGAGTATTGACTTCCTGCTTATATAAAATTCATTGTAGGGTTCTAGGCCAGCAATGCTTACATGTTTGACCTGATTAATCAAATCATATCTTAATTTCCTTTCCACTTGCATAATTTATTGGTAATGATTAGTTGCTTTCAAAATCATCAGAAAGAATATTATATCACAAAATAATTCAACTTTGCAAAAGCATTGAATGGGGGGTTTGTCTTTGCTGAAAAAATCCAAATATATTTATTATTTATGTCTTTTTCAGGTTTTAGTATGGAAGAGCTGATGAGTATCCCTGCTGGAAGAAGACGAAAATATCACGATGATGTGACAGTTATCGTAATCGTTCTGGGAACTAATAAACGGACCTCAAAGGCATCAACATGTGTATGATATAGCCTATTCAAACCACATCCTTTTTTGCAGTCTAATTAGCTTTGAATTTTTCCATAAGATAAGTTTGCAATTATCATGTGTTATCTCTGTCTAAAACATGAATATGTCACCATCTGTTTACACATTAACCTCTATTTTTTTGGTGGAAATTGGAATGAGCATCTTTATCTGCAAATTGCCATGAAAAGTGTCATCACCCCTTTACGTTTTCTTTTCCATCTTTTACTGTGATGGTTGATATGAATAGTCAAGAAGCTTGATGCTTAAGCTTGTTGAATTTATGGAATCTTTCGATACGTAAACAGCAAATTTGGTGCACTATTTCTGGATGAAGCAATCGCATGCTAAACGATTTTATTTATTCGATAGTTATATCAAGGATCACTTTTAGTAGTTTGATTCCTTTTGGTGATGCTCATCTTTATAGCTTCTTGATTGTTCAAGATTTGGTAAGAGTGAGAGAGAGAGAGGAATCACTCTTTTGTGCTTATGCTCTTCTTGATCTCTTACTTACTACATACTTTGATCCTGCTCAACTACCTTTTCCTGTTCTACAGTATAAATTCTTTAATACTTGCTTAATTTTTTTATACGTGTGATGAAGAATCTTGAAAGGACCAAAATTAAAATTATTCTTTCTTGATATCTGGCAAATCAAAACCTCAATTTACAACAGGTATGCTAGCAAGCACAATGAATTCATAGATTGAAATACAGATGCAGACCTAATAGTTCTGAGTTAGGTCTAAAGGGCTTCGAGCTAAACAGTTCAAACAAAAAAGTCCGGATATAATAGGGCTAGAAAGAACTAGCTCTCCCCGTTTAACGTCTCTATATGAAATTTAAGCACCCACAATCCCATTTTATACATATATATGGGTGTGTATATACTATTATACACCATTTGTTAAAAGAAATCAAGAAAAGAATTGGTTGAGACCCTAGTAAAAAGACTATGTACATATTGTGCCAAGATTCTAATGCAACTAGATTTGGAATGTCAAATGAGTTTAGGAGAATAAAAATGCATGTAGAGTTTGGGATTTTTGATGATCCTATGGACTCAACTCTATCTCAGAGTTTAAGGACTCATAAGGAGGGATACTTTTGTGGAAATAATTAACAAATTAGTTAGATAGATTTTTATAGGAAACAAAAAACGTTTAGTCTAAGTTGTTTAAGAATGTTACAAGGTTTGATTTGTAAATAGAGCGGTATTATATTTTACACAGAGAAATAAGAATTCATTTTAAGCAATTGCAAATTGGCCTGCATTGCTTCTCAAAATTAACTTAAAACTGATGCACTAAATTAAAGAAATCGAGGATACTTAATAATTACCTTAAAAAATGTTTTAAAGTGGTCAAAAGTTGAAGAGGGCCATTTTTGAATTAGAACGTTTGCCAGCCAGTTATCATGTTAATTATATTTATTTTAATTAAGATGGTTTGTATGGAGTATAATTTATTAGATAAATGAGAAAATGGGTGGAGATTGAGGACTAATGTTTGTGAATATTCTTCATCGATTGGTGTGGCTAAATTGTTCTATCCCATCATCAAGTGTCTCAAAAGTTCTCTTCACTTTCAATGGATATATGATAACATACCATATTCTTATTTTATTACTTTTAAACTGAAATTATAAAAACCTGCCCCCTCTCCCGTTTAAAGTCAGAGCAAACCTCTGCATCGACCGATCCTTTAAAAATTGTTTGTATTTTAGGAGTTTTGAATCTGAGATCTAGAAAAAAACACACTACTAAGTCTCAAGTTTACACCACTAGACTAACTTCTTAGAGGTTGTGAAGAGTGTATTAGGGGAATGAATATTTATATTTATAGAAGTGTGCATATTAAGTGTGGACAAATAAAGTAATTTTATAAAGGTCTTTTCAGTGTTTGTTTTATTCTTAAAGTAGTTTTTGTGTGATACAGACCTCGAGATAAGTTAGAACATAATTTGTGAGTGTCATTTTATTGACACTTTGACAGAGGTTATTATTAATTTGGGCTAGTTTGTGAACAATCTTATAATCTAATTTTTGTTGTAATGTATTAATTGTGTGTACATGTGACTTTAATACAAAGGGTCTAATTTCTATCTTTCTTAAAATTATAGTTCAATTTTTTTTTTTCATTTAAACTATGATCAAGAATGAGAGGGAGGGGAAGAATAAAAGAGGAGTCCATAAGTTAGACTGATACCATGTAAGGAAAGAATACTCTTTCAATTAAGAAAGTAAAGATAATATTGAGAAGTATTTATAGAAGTTACAAACAGTATTTGAGATCATAAAATAACTAACTAACTACTCTAAATTAACTTAACTAACAATATGAACATTACTTAGTGTTCTTCGAAATTAATCATAACATCTTTCAATTAGCAACACTAAATACGAGACTAGTACTATAAAAGATCGATGTTTCAGTATTTGGATCCTATGTTAAAGGCTTGTGTAGATTTCAACATCCACTTTGAGAGGTGTGATATTGTTTTTGTACGTTAATTCAGTGTCACATACATTTACAATCTTTTTGGAGTTTATACAATTTGATCGAGACTCTATCTTTTATGGAAGACCTTCTCAATAATGTTTGTTTTAATTACAAATAAATGAAACTAAAGTCCATTTGATTTCAAAAAAAATACAAATAATAAGCATGTGTGAAAAATCAAGTTTCATCTATTAATTTCATTTTTCCAACTAGCCCAGTTTCACGTAAAAAAAATTATAATAATATTTATCTCTATGTAATTAACTAATTTTATTATTTTTATCGTGTTAAACTAATTAATATTATTTTTTTTAAATATCAAAATATTACTATCTCCATACATTTTCTCTTTATATTCTATTTTATATTGATAAAAGTTTACGCACACCAATTGTAGTATATAATTTCGATTCAATTTTAATTATATTCTAAAGGATATGATTATATAGTAATAAAACACATCATATTTGGATCTAAGAAAATAAAAGGATATAATTAGAGCTGTTATTCGAGCCGAGTCGAGCCAAGTATTTGAGGTTCGAGCTCGACTCGAGCTCTTATCGAGCCGAGCCGAGCTCGGCTCGATAACATTATCGAGTTAAAAATTGAGCTCGGCTCGACTCGTTAATGAGTCTAACGAGCTTAACGAGCCTTCGAGTCGAACCGAGCCTAATGGAAATTTTTACAAAAAATTAGTTATCGAGCCTAACAAGTCGAGCTCGAGCTGGCTCGTTAGTAAATCGAGTATTTAACGAGCTCGAGCTCGGCTCATTAAGCTAAACGAGTCGAGCCGAGCCGAGTCTCGTTAAGGCTCGGTTCGAATAACAGCACTAGATATAATGAAACATAGTGATTCATATTAATACTTGCTTATAATCTATTACTATTAATCACATATTCATATTTTTTTTTATTTTTTTTTATGGAACATATTCATATTTTTTAATATACAAAATAATACATTTCATCATATGCAATATTTGTTTAAATTAAAAAAGTAGCCGAAAAACTCGTAGGTCAAACTGTATTGATAGCGGATTAAATAGATTTGTAGATTACGTTAACAACAGAAAAATTAACTCTCAGGTTTGTGTTAAAGAAAAATATATATATATTGTAATAGCAAGACAATTAACACACTTTTTTTCTTGGGAAATTCTCAAATGCACGCACCAAAACAGGTTTGATGCACATGCTTTTGTCCTTATCCTCCTACTCTAACTTATTATCTTTTTTTCTCTATGGTTATAATTCTATTTTTTCTATTAATTAATTAATTTATAATCCATTACTTTATTAATTAATTAATTTACCATTATTAATTAATTACAGTCCTTTCAAACTTTTTTTTTTAGTTTTTTTTTACTTTTTTTTTTTCATTTTTTTTTCATTACTCACTTCCACTTTTCAATAATAATAGTCTGCTACTTTTCATTAATAAAACTAGTAGGGCACCCGTGCTGACGCACGGCCTAAAATGTTAAAAATGTTTCAACATTTTAAATTTTACTTATAGTGTGTATCCATTTTATAATAATACCACTAACTTATATTAATATATATATATATATATATATATATATATGTTTATTATTATAAATAAAAAATTAATTATTGTTAACTAATATTTATTATACTATATCAAATTTAAAAAAATAATAAAATATAAAATGGTAAGATATTGCCAATATATTTTTTAATTAAATGATTAATCTTAAAATCTAGTTAAATTGTTATCTTATACTATATAAATTTAAACTTAACATACAAATATATAAAATTAATATCTAATATTTAAAATATGTATATTATGATACGACAAAATGATTAAATAACTATAAAATGTTAAGAATATTACAATAATTTTTGTGACATAAATTACATTCAATTAAATGATGAAATAATCTAAAATCAATAGTAATTGAATAAAAAATAAATTATAAAACTTAAAAATCCAATTATTATAAATCAATACTCTTTCCGTCCCAAAATATACAAATTTGAACACCCCAGGAAATATCTTCATAACCCCCACCCTCAAAATATACTTTTATTTACCCATATGTCATTACTTTTCCACACTCAATCTACTTTTTACTTTACTTTATTCATAAAACATTACAAAATTACCCCTCAAAACATCCCCAGGTGTGCAAGTTCCCATGGAACGGAGGGAGTACATTCCTAAAAACTTCATGAAACACTATGTTTTTTGTGATATTACAATCACGGCTGTTGTCGTAACATAATAGGATCTTCAAACCACGACGATTTGTTATTCTAGATACAACCACATACAGTGACGGATCCAGAATTTGAAATTCGGGGGTACAAAAATTCTTGAAGATCGGGTTATTTTTTGATTGTCTTGAATTTCTTTGATATACGTTTATCTTCGTCATAAGTTTATTTTTCATTCTTTTCTAATTAAATTAGATAGTAAATTAGCAATTATAAGATAACAAATTAGAAAATCAAATTCTACAATTAAAAAAAAAATAAATCAAATTTCAAAGTTTCAAAGCACTATCTATCTATTTCAATTAAATTAATTTAAGAGAATGTAATACATTAACAATTATAATATAAACTCTAATTCACAACTTATATATAAGTTATAAACCTAAATAAATTAAAAACAATAATCAAATAAATTATAAGTATGAATAAATGTATTAATTAAATAAAATATAAATTAAATAATTAATTTGAGTATTTTTAGTATTAGTAGAGAATGGAAAATGACAAAAAGAAACAAAGCGTAATTGAGATAGAGGATAATTGAACTATTGAATTCGGTTAGAAAGTTGAATGTAACCTATATTTTTACTGGTTTTTGTTGGGCCTTTAATTTGAATTGATCAGTTCAGAAATGAAAACACATGTTTGCAAAAAAAATATTGAACGAATTTTATTTTATGCCTAAAATTAAAAAAAAAAATTTTAAAAATTGGGATTTGGGGGTACAACTGTACCCCCTTGTCCCTAGCTGCCTCCGCCATTGACCACGACTAAATACAATTTTTTTCAAAAAAAACACCTACATTAGAAAACATTTACCTCTGACTTTTATTAATAGTCATAACATATGTCACAATCAACGGAAACTGTCTACGTTGAAACTTGAGTTGCAATCTAGGAATAGAATGTGTCAATGTAAGTCGCGGTATCAGTATCAGTTGTCCACAACTACTTCCACCTAGAACCTTAGCTTCAAGAACTTTATCACCCAACCTGGTTATAACCAATCTACCAATAGAAAAAAATATTTTATTATAAATTTATAAATAAAACAAATGCAAAATTTTAAACGATGGAAAAAAAATAAAGAGAAAGATACTAAAAAAAGACATAAACCTAGTTCCATTGCATAGGCCGATTGAGTGATCTATATTTCTCAATAACATTATCGGTGTTCCAACTTTCAAATTCAATTCATTATCAAGTACACCAGAACACTTCAACCTATTCAAAAATTCAGGAGTGTGAACATTAGTTAAATTATCGACATTCAAATTAGATTTGCAAGGACTTTCGAAGCTCAAATAAGTAAGTGATTCTTTTTCATTTAGGTTAATCATGTGCTCATTTATTGACCTAACAACATCTAACGTGGGTGCAAAAATAACTCTACTTTATAAATAGTCATGATTATCCATCATATTTTTAAAATCAGGATAAATGTTATCAACAATAGTAGAAATCAGATCATCACCACACTTTAGCAAAATATCCTCAGGAATTTGTACATCATATCCATACCCAGTTTCTGATCCTATAGTACCATCTCCAACATATGTTATCAATTTAGAACAACTTTATCAAATCTCAGGTTTTGAAGTCTCATGTTCTTAGTAAGTTTCAGAAAAGTACAATCATTCCACAAATTAGATGAATTGATAGACTGCTAGTAGCGTGAACGATATCCTGCCCAGTTCCTTTTGGAATAGCGGGTTATATTTGGCGAAAATCACCTCTAAACAAAACAATTTTTTCGCCAAAAGGCAGTTCAGATGACAAAGGATCTGTGAGCAGCATAATATCCTTCAAGGTCGTATCGAAATTCTCAATATAATATCTATTCGCCATTGGCGCTTCATCCCATATTATAAGATCACATTTAACCAAGAGTTCAGCAAGAGAACTTCATTGATGAATATTGCATGTAGAATCTTCAGCAACATCAATTGGAATGGAAAATCTGAAATGAGCAGTAGTCCACCAAGAAGAATGAGTGAGGTTATACCACTCGAGACTACATTAATTACAACCTTACCCTTAGATGTCAAACATGTTGACAAAGTGTTTCATATAAAAAAAAATCGCCAAAAGGCAGTTCAGATGACAATGGAGTTGTGAGCTGCATAATATCCTTCAAAGTTATATCGAAAGCCTCGATACAATATATCTTCACCATTAACGCTTCATCCCATATTATAAGATCACATTTAATTAAGAACTCAGCAAGAGAACTTCCTTGATGAATATTGCATGTAGAATCTTTATCAACGTCAATTGGAATGACAAATCTGGAATGAGCAATACGTCTACCAGGAAGAAGGAGTGAAGTTATACCACTCGAGGCTACAATACTTACAATCTTGCATTTAGATCTCAAACATGCAGACAAATTCTTCCATATAAAAGTTTTGCTTGTTCCACCATATTCATAAACAAAAAACACACCACTCTTACCGAAGTGAATGGAACTAATTATTCTATGATTATATACAACACGTTGTTCATCACTATGTTTACTAATTAAATCCTCATACTCTAACTTTAAATCTTATTGTTGTATACAAACTCATTCAAAATCAATCTATTTCTAGTTGAAAAGTTTCGATCATGATTTACCATCGACATGCCTTCAAAATCTTACAAAGACTTATCAAGAGTCTACAACATATTTTCAATTTCTCTCAAACAACAACTCTTGATTTCATCATATGTCATCCTTAATTCTACAAGAATTTAAAATAAAAATTATATTAGTTAATTGTGGTAAAATAAATTAATATAAAGTTTTAATTATTTTATAAATAATTGAGTGATATATTTGTGCCAACTTATAATTAAAATTTAGAGTTAAATAGACATTTATATTTAAAATGATAAATAAGCATATAAAAATACATTATTATTTATTATGTATATAGATTTTCATTTAATTAATTATTCTAAAACAAATTAATATAAAATATTTTATTTTTTTTATATGTAAATGAGTGATAAATTTATGCAAAAAATTTAAAATTTAGAATTAAATCGAATTCTAAATTATTATTTTTATATGTAAATGAGTGATAAATTTATGTAAAGAATTTAAAATTTAGAATTAAATCGACTTCTAAATTTAGAATTTAAAATTTAGAATTAATGGGGTTTTTTTGCTTTACATTAGTTTCATAGGGTCTTAAATGTTACTCCGTTCCACAGGAATTTGCACACTTTCTAAAAATGGATGTCCCATACCAATTTGCACACCCCATTAAAAAAATATCTTCATAACCCCCACCCTCAAAATATACTCTTATTCATTTCTTAAATTATATGTCATCCTACTTTTCCACACTCAATCTACTTTTACTTTACTTTATTCATAAAACTTTACAAAACTACCCCTCAAAACATCACTCATTACACATTTTCTTATCCATTTCTTAAATTATATGTCATCCTAAGTGTGCAAGTTCCTATGGGAGGAAGGGAGTAATTGAGTGAGTTGTGGTTCACGGGGTCTTAAATGCTAAGTTATTGTTAATATGTGAGAGACGAAGACGACATATCTTTGGATGGTGAGAAAGAGAGCACGAAAAATTAATTCTGATAAGAGGGATGAATAAGACATGAAGGTGCAATTTTTTAAGATGGCAAGAATGAAAAAAATTAGGGCAGAAGATGGGAAGAAGATGAGGGTGCGGTTTTTCTAGATGGTGAGAATGAAAAAATTAGGCTAAAGACCTGCAATTTTTGTGTTTGGAAAGAAGAAGGGCTGCAATTTTTTGGTCCTGGAAGAAGAAGACCGACAATTTTTTAGGTTTGGAAAAAAGACTTGTAATCAAATTTAATAAACAAAATTATTGTAATTAAAAAAATTCCTTGAAATCAAATTTGTTAAGAATTACAGAGTTATTGAAAGAAAAATAAGATTGAAACACACTATAGTTTAGTCGATTGAACATCTATTTAAATAATTTTATGTTGTCTCATCAATATTTATATTCATCTCATGAAGTGAGCCATAACTTTTAAAATAAGACTTATGGTCCTCTCCTTTCTATTTTAAATGTATTAGCAATTTTATTTCAGTAATAAAGTCATTGTATATTAATCCTTATTTATTGTCATTTAAAGATTGAATTCATAAATTTAATTTTTTATATGAAATTCAATTGTCATTTCAATATAGTAAAATACTTGTTTATACTCCCTTCTATTCTTTTAATTAATTTTAATTAATTTTTTTTACCTAAATTAACCTTATTAAATGATTATTAATTATCTTAATTTTGACCACACAAATCTGATTGAGAACAATAAATTAGAATACGACTCATTTTACTCTAACAAATATCCCTCATTTTACTCTAACAAATATCCCTCATTTTACTCTAACAAATTCCTCATTTTAAAAATAAATCTCACCATAAAATTAAAATAAAAAAAATAAAGATAACACAAAGTAACTGCTATCTTCATCTATTTTTTTCTCAAACAATTTGATAAAAATTTAATCGAAAAAAATTAAATTAAAAAAAATAAGTAACAATTAAATTACAGTAAAAAACTTATCTCCAAAATTTTTGGAGATGTTTGGAATTGGTGGTGGTATAAAAATTAAAAAGAGAAGAGAAGAAGGTGATCCATCAAACATGACTAATGAAATAATCAAAGAATTTAATTAGACACTGAAATTTATATGGAGTATAAGAAAATGAGAGTAAATAGGGGTATTTCTGGTAATAAAGAGCAGAACGACAATTAAAACGTAGAAAGTTAAAAATTTAGAACGACATATAAAAAGAATAGGAGGGAGTATAATTTTTGTGATTGATTTATTTTAAATCAATCGTATTTATATAAAAATAATTGTAGATTCGTCTTTAATAATATACATAGATTATGTTAAAATCTAGAAAACACACATATATATCCGTTCTCCAGAAACGTTTCATTCGAATTTAATTAAAAATCAAGTGTTATAATTTCATTTATATATTATATTTCCCATTAATTATTTTATTTTATAGAGATGAGAACTAAATAGGAGAAACAAATGAATTATGATTTGCATAAATTTATATAATGTTTTTCTTTAATTGGTCCGTAAAAGTTTTCATCTTAAAGTTTTTTTAATTAAAAAATTTGTTGAAATAATTCCATTATTTTTCTTAATTACGGAGAGAAGAATCTGGATAGAAGACATAATATTATAGAGAAAAGAATTTTCGTTATTTTTCTGATGGATTATTTAAAGAACTAATATGAAAATAACACAATAATGAATTTTCATTCTATTAATAAAAAAATTCATAATTTAAGTAATACACATATTTTTAAGATATCTTAAATTTAATAACAAATGTATATTTATTTATTTATCATAAATTTAACATATAAATTAACTATTCATGATTTATGAAATAAAAATATTTGATAAACTAAGACACATGTCTATTTATTTAAATTAAGTTAAATTAAATATTAGTTAAAGATATACTTTAATTCTTTCTTTGAATATTTATAATTCATAAGTCAACTCATTAAAGACATACTATAATTCCATAAAAATAGATAAATTAAAATTGATGTATAGTCGTCTTTGTATATATGTAACCATCGTTTTACAATATATAAATAAGTTTTCAAAAAAGAAAAAATATACAACATATACAATAATATTTTTAGCAAGAAACTATATTCAATGATTTAGTTGAAAATAATTTGAAATAAATTTCCATTGCTGATAATATGCATGCATGTTTTCCATAAACATATGACTAAAGAATTTAGAAATCGAATTACTTATCTTTAGAGGTTGTAATAATACTTCAAAAAAATAGAAAAAAGTTTTTTAAGTCAATTCTCATTCTCAAAGTTAAATTCATAACTACATTGCACACTCTCGTTAAAATTATCCATCCAAAAATCAGTCGACCCATGCATAAAGGAAGTTCCACATCCTTATGATTTGACCACCTCAATTATATTCATCCAAAATAACAAAAAAAAAAATTGAATAACATTCAAATTTGTAATCATTATATTGTGTTAAAACTGTATCAATATTGATTATAAGAATTGCATAAATAATTAATCAAAATATATAAATAAGAGAATTTCTAAAACACAACCATATATGTTTTAGTTAAAAAGAAAGAAGGGTCTTTATACGGTAAGACGGGCTTCGTCCTGCCTTAGTGCCTTATAACAAAGAATGATTTAAATATCATTGTATCGTTGATCTAACATATACATTTTATTCTATGTAATTGCACTTCACATTAGTATGTTTGCCCTATGCAAAATGCAATCGGATTGCATCGCCCTACTAATAAATTAAATTATTAAATAAACAATTATGAATGTACCATATTAATTTAAAATAAATAAAAATATTTAATTATAAAATGAAATATATGTGTAGAATTATCAAATAGGTCGGACAACGCTAGGTCGGGTGATGTATGTTTCCCTCATATTGGGTCAGGTTGGGTCGGACAGGGTTGAGTTGATTCGGGTCTGGGTTGGGCCAGGTCCAGGCTTGGATTGGATCGGGATTTCTCTCGGACCTCGAGATCTACGACCCAGCCTGACTCGATAAAAAACTCTTCAAATATTTTTAAAAAAAATATTGAGACGTTTAATTTTTGTTTTAAAAATCAGGTTTTGGGTTTTAAGATCATACACCCGTTTTACTTTGGGATTTAAAAATTGATTTTCAAAACCCACTTTAAACTACCCCTGTCAAACATAATGATTTGACATAAAGTTAAATCTATATAATATGATCACCTAAATCATTATAATATTTCTTAACAATAATATAATGCATTCAATCGTTATATATAATCTCACACAACAATAATATAATAATACAATTTCATTCAATCTTACACATTGATTTGACATAAAATTAAATCTTCCATAATTCAAAAAATCAAAGAAAACAATCATATTACTATTCATTAGGGTTTAAAAAACACATGATTTTAAAAATCGATTTTCAAAACCACTTAAAGCCCAAAGTAAACATCATACATATATTTCAGTAATTTCATATTTAAAAATAAAATTTATCCAATGGTGAAGTGCGTGACAAAGTCAAATGATGTGTCAACTTTTATTTGAACGTCTATCGTAAGACATTGCGAACCCCATGTCTCAGCGTAAAAAAAAATCCAAAAAAGAAAATAGCATTAATATAAAAGATAGAAAGCATGAGCAAGTAAACAAAATCCGAACTAAATCGAGAGAAGACATAAGAGATGAAGGAGAGACATATGTTGCGCCAAAATAAATTAATAATGAAAATTGTTAGTTTACAAATAAAGAAAAGAGTGGAATAGAGAGATGATTAATCTTCAAATTCATTTGTTGCGAGATTTTTACCGATTAATATTCAAATTCTCGATATATCAATGAATTTTGAAAAATCTTCAAAATCACTTTCCAAAATTTTAAATAATTTTTCAAATCACTAATGAAGTATATCTTAAAAAACAATAGAAACTTGTTTCGTTTATCACTTCTATCTACATCCTCTCAAAATAATAGTAAATAGTACATTACAAAACCTTTATATAGATAATATTATTCCAGAACAATACACCAGAAAATAAAAATTATAATTACATTAGAATCGAACATAAGAGAGAGAAACGTGAGAGAATGAGAATGGCCTACAAAAAAATTTGTAACAAATCCTAGAATATTATGCAATGATTTAATAAAATACTAATATTACAATATTAGTTACAACATGTGAAAAATAAAATTGAATTTATAGAAATCTCAAACTCCTACATCTTATTTTTAGAAAAATAGAAATAAAATTGTAAAAAAATGATTACAACATGTCGTATACATTTAAAATTTGAAATTAACTGGTTAATTTTTTTAAATAGACAACTATTTTATCTCGTATGTTGTAAAGTAGTGATCTTGTAAAAAAATATAAATAAAATTTATTGAATGTAAGAATTTGTTAAAATAAATCCAAAATATTAAGTCAAATATTATATTCTATAATCTCGGTGTTATCACTCCACAAAAATAATCTTTCTATTTAATAACTTAAAACAACATTAAACCAATTATATAACTGAAATTAGTAATGCTAAATTTAAACTCAATTCAATTGTATAATTATGAGAAAATTAAAAATAGCTTATATTTTATAATGTGAAAACACTTAACTTTATAAAAAAAAATTATGTCAACAATCACCTAATATACTTATTCACATATTACAATTTTCTAATAGTTAGTCAGCATTGTCAAGATTAAAATTAAAATAAATATTAATAAAAAAATAGAGATAATTTTATAACTGAAATACAACAAAACACACCCTTCTAGTAATGGAATACAACAACCATGATCTTTTATCAACATTAATTTTAAGAAAAATTTTCTTTTTGCAAACAATTTAACTTTCTTCATCGAAATCGTTCGCAGGTGCTACAGATCCGCGTTGTTTCCAAACCGCATCACTACAGTGTTCGCATTTGTATGACCGTAAAGGTCTTTCAACCATCTCTCCACGTTTCGAATGCCATTTTCTCATTACGTCGTATTATATCTATAAAAAATGAGATAATCAAAATAAATATTCAAATTTAATTAAGAAATATATCGAATCTAAAATATGCAAAAGCAAATAAAAAAAGATACAAAGAGAAAATATAAAATAAATGTGATAAAGGAGTACAAAAACATAGAGGAGATGGAGAAAATACTTCTATTAAACGATTACAAAAGTCGATGATAAACAAACTTACCGATAATGTGACTGGACTTTAATCTTTCATTTTGGTCATTCTAACATGCGACTGGACTTTAATCTTTTATTATACCGGAACATTGAACCACAATATTGACAACTATGAATAGAATTTCCAATAGTTACAACTTTGCAATAAAAGATGCAAGCATTAAAATATATTTAATAAAACATTACTTATATTAAAATATAAATACATCTATATACATAATATTATTAGTAAATATATTTGTCGTTATATTTTAATCAATTTTAAAAAGTTAGCACTTACATTCTACGCGATTACTACGATCACATGTATCATTCAGTCTAGCTCAACAATCTCGGGATTGTTTTCATTTAAACTCATCAATTTTTCGAACAATGGATCTTCTATTTGTAATTCAACATGTATTATCACCAGTCAATTGCAAATCAACCACAAACTACGAAGTGTCATCTAATATTGATTGTTATATTAAATTATCATGTTTATTAAAACTTTTATTAGAAGACAAATTACGTAGACATAAGTATCTATTATAATCAATAATTTTGATAAATCATGGTGTATTGATTCAAATGACTTTTAATATAAATTGATGGACTATCTATTTGAATAAATAATTTTGAGATACATTAGAAAAGTAAATGCATACAAAATATTTAAAAAAAAAAAAAAAGCTAAAATAGTATATTGAAAAATTAACTTTTAATATACAAAATGAGAAAAAAAAATAACTATAGGACAAACCCCATATATATTTCATATTCAGAATCTAATTAACTTTCGCGTTCCCATTCAACGTAGTATTATTATTCAACTCAAATATCATATTAATGTAAAATGTGTGCATAGAAAAAAAATTAATAGATTTTATTAACGTTTGATCAGAAAAGAGTTACAAAACTTTAGCCCAATAAATGAATACTTATAATCTTATATGTGAGATGTGATTAATAGAATTTTCTATTTGCAATATGTAACAATTTATTTACATGATTTAGGTATACGCATATGTCTAAAAGCTTTTAATTTGACTAATTACACTATTAATTTAGTAAATTATAATTTAGTACATACACATAAATCTAATAATATAATGTCATATAATCACGCAATAAAATTTACCCGACTTTTTGGCTAAGTTAGAGTTGAATGAAATATTTAATGATACAACTTAGTTCAATATAATTTATCTATTTTGCAATAACATAATTAAATGCATTTTGTTTAAAATTGATTAAGTGATTGACGTTTATATTAGGGAAGTGCAGATCACATAGATAAAATTATAATCTAAAATTTAATACTATATAATTTATTGTTAAAAATATGTACATTTAATATTTTATTGTGTTCCTTTTTTTTTTTTACATGTACAATCAATAATAGATTTTATATGAGTTAATTTGGTGTCATTGTGAATGGTTCATTATACCATTATTAACTATAATAAATTGTGACATACAACATAACTAAAATTATGTCTGAAAATATTAAAAGCTAGGTTTGATGGTGATTAATTTTTCTACAATAATAGAATATTATATATCTAAATATTTATGTATTTGTATTTTTTAGATTATATATATGATGTTATTACATTTTTTAGTATAATATATAACAAATAAATTTTTATATATCAACTTTTCTATCAAATACTGAAATCCATCATAATTTTTTGAAGTAATTTATAGATAGACACAAAATACTGGTAAACACCAAAATTATAGTTACAAACAATTAATTTTATTATTGATAGTAAATTATTAAAAAAATATATTAAAAATATTGTTTTTATATTAAAATTATCTCTTCTCATTAAATGTAATGTATGAATTGATAAACATGCCTAAATTATCAATTCACGGTAAATTAGATACTAAAAAACATTTACTTAGAAGAACGTTGAATAGTAATAAATGAGATTAATAAATATTTCAACTAAATATATATTTTAATTATAGATTAAATTTTAAATTATATTTTATAGACAATTTCAATTACATGGTTATAGTCAATTAAATAGGTTAAATATTTCTTAATATAAACAATTATTGAGATTAATAAATGAGATTAACAGTCTAAAAAAAAGGTGAAAAAACTATTTTAGAAAATATGATTGTGCATTATATATTTATAAATACAATGTAAACCATCCATGATATTTTAAGTCATGTTTGTCATTAGTCTTATTTATAAAAAAATATGTTTAGTATTATGAAATATTGAACTTAATTGTTTCTGATACGATATGAAAATATAAAATCGAGGCTTATATATAATGAAACAACATCAAATTAATATAAATAGTAGTTAAAATTTAAAGCAATGACTACACACTAACCAATTTTATTGTAGGAAGAAATAAAATTTGACATTAAATTATATTAATGAATACTTTAACTAATAAAATTAACTGTAATATGTTCATTATGTGTATATGAAAGAAAAGAAATTTTAAATTCAAGAGTAACTTAATGGTAAATTAATATTAATTAAAACATTAATCAAAACCGTTTTGAATTAATAATTCTTTGCAAAATTAATATAAATGCTTACCAAATATATTCAAATTAATAGTCCAAATCATCAATTATAAAATAACAAATAATATTTAAAAAATCTTAGCATAACTTAAGACAAACATAGTTTTGCACAATAATTATTAAATATATTCAAATTAATAGTCAAAATTCACCATGAAAAATAAACACATACACCATTAAACATATAAATAAACAAATAAAAATATTTTTAAGATTACACAATTCAAAATCATAAAATTATAGTTAAAATATAAGAAATGATATTTTTCATGAAAAAAATAGGTGTGTTTATTCTATTGCTTGATAAAAATATATATATATATATATATATATATATATTTGTGTGTGTGTAAAAGGCATGATGTGAGTGAGATCGTTTCACGGTAGACAGAGTATACCTTTAGGCATGTAGTTTTAACACTTTGAAAGAGATGTGTATTTGTTTGTAATTTATTTCACATCTTTCTAAAATAAAAAAAAAATATTTTACACCTCTATTTTTTGGATCATATGATCATATATATATATATATATAAATTTAGCTTAAATACTATTAAAAAATAATAAATTATCTTTATGTTAAAGAGTATGATTTGTGATAGTATAAACATTTATGGTAAAGACATAATAGTTAAATTAATTCCTTAATTTTTTCATAATAGTTAAAATCTCTATCAATCAAATCAGATGCACATTAAAAGTATTTGATTATAGACATTTGACTTTAAATATGAACAAATATAAATGGAAGTTTTTCAATACGTACAAGACATATATTATTAATTTATTAAAAATAATGAGTAAATAAAAAAGATAAATGATTAGTAACTACGTTATAATAATAAATTAAACATGCAATTGAAAAAAATATAGTCCATATTTATAAAACTTATACATCACCTGATTAAATAAACCATCAAATAAGAAATATAAAACAATTTAGGAACTATATTAAAATAAGAAATTAAAAATAAGCAAAATTAAAAAACAATAGTCATGAGTTTTAACTATAAAGAATGTATCGGAAAAAAATATATAAGACAAAATTTAGGAAAATATTTTCCTATTATTCTTGTTTGTAGATCCATATTTATGAAATGATTAATATTGACATATTTTAAATGTAGGATCAATCACACAAATTAAGATATTATAAATTATGATGTAACCACTCCAAAAAAATTTTTATGATATAATAACATTCTTTAATCATATCATATTATATTAACATTTGAGTTATCATATTAATAATAACATGGAAAATGGCTAAGAATTATATAACATAAATGAATTATTTCGAATACAACAATTACAATAACAATAAAAGACTAAAAGCATATAAATTTACATATTGATGAAATCTAACAATTAAAATTTACAAACTAATCCAGCATGAAGAAAATCAGTATTTACAAATTAATGACTTCAATCGACACTGAATCAAGAAACGACTAATGACTTCAATCGACACTGAATCAAGAAACGACAACCTCCGTTCTTAATAGATATAATTCCTACTACGGTCATAATTTTGAAGTTGAACATTAGAAAATAATCTACACTTGTTCTTCTATACGTAACAGAAAAAAAAATCAATTTGATAATGAATATTGAAAGAAAACAAAATGTGATACAATAAGTAATTAAATTACATTCATTCTTATCCAAAACTCTATATAAAAAAATAGAAAGAAAAAACGGTGAGATAATAGTAAATTCGTTCATCGAAAAATGGATTAGTGGATTTATGCGAGAATGTTGATCATTATTAAATATGGAGTACAAAATTATTTCAAGAGCAAACAATGAAACTTGAAAATCTTCATCAATTCTTCAAATCTTGATGAATACAAACAAAACTTTAGAACAAAACTTCAAATCTATGCAACAATCTCCAAACACATATTCAACCATTATACACATCTATAAATCTTCAAATACAAATTCGACTATTATACATATCTATATATTTTCAGAATAATAGATCTGAAATTTACAAAATAAAAATTTGAATTCCATAACAATGGAAAAGAAGATGGAGATGCTTGGTGATGAAAATGAACAATGAAGTATGGGTATAAATAGGCTACAAAAATTAAATGATCCTAAATTTAAGCAATTGATCCAAAGGTCCACATTTCATCAATAAAAATAAACGGTCAATATTATGTAGGATATAAAGAATTATTTAATGCTAATTGATAGTCAAATTTACCATAATTATTAATAAGAAAAATGAATGGTTGCGATGAAGTAGAGAAAATATGATCAATGGTCAAAAATGTTTCCCGCCTAAATCAAAAATGGTAATATGTAGGTGTATTATATATTTATAGATTTCCACTTTTCATTAATAACAGTTACCACTATTCAATAACAAAATTTCCACTTTTCACTAATAATAATTACCACTTTTAAGTAACAAAAAATTACCACTTTTCAGTAACTAAATTTCTAATTTTCAATAATAATAGTTACCACTTTTCAGTAACAAAATTCCCACTTTTCAATAATAAGAATTACACTTTTTCAGTTAAAATATCTACCACTTTTCAATAATAAAAATTACATTTTTCAGTTAAAATATCTACCACATTTCAGTAACAAAATTTCCACTTTTCAATAATAAGAATTACACTTTTCAGTTAAAATATCTATCACTTTTCAATAATAAAAATTACATTTTTAAGTTAAAATATCTACCACTTTTCAATAATAAGAATTACACTTTTCAGTTCAAATATCTACCACTTTTCAATAATAAGAATTACACTTTTCAGTTAAAATATCTACCACTTTCAATAATAAAAACTACATTTTTCAGTTAAAATATCTACCACTTTTCAATAATAATAATTATATTTTTCAATAACAAACTCTACCACTTTTCAATAATAAGAATAACATTTTTTCAATTTTAATAATAATTTTAACGGTACAATTTATAATTAAATATACATGTTTTAATTAATTAAATTAACAATGATAGCAATAAGCAAAATAAAAATGAAAGTTATAGATTAATTAATAATTGTAAATTAATTAAGTGATGAGAATTGTAAGTTAATTAATAATTGTAAATATTGGTCGATAAAAATGAGAAGTGTAATTAATTAATAATGGTAAATTAATTAATTAATAAATAAAGTAATGAAAAGTGGTAGATTTTATTATTGAAAAATATAATTATTACTATTGAAAAGTGGTAGATATTTTAACTGAAAAATGTAGTTTTTATTATTGAAAGTGGTAGATATTTTAACTGAAAAGTGTAATTCTTATTATTGAAAAGTGGTAGATATTTGAACTGAAAAGTGTAATTCTTATTATTGAAAAGTGGTAGATATTTTAACTTAAAAATGTAATTTTTATTATTGAAAAGTGATAGATATTTTAACTGAAAAGTGTAATTCTTATTATTGAAAAGTGAAAATTTTGTTACTGAAATGTGGTAGATATTTTAACTGAAAAATGTAATTTTTATTATTGAAAAGTGGTAGATATTTTAACTGAAAAAGTGTAATTCTTATTATTGAAAATTGGAAAACTATTATTATTGAAAAGTGGAAATTTTATTACTGAAAAAGTGGTAGCTATTATTAGTGAAAAGTGGTATTGAAAAGTGGTAGCTATTATTAGTGAAAAGTGGTATTGAAAAGTGGAAATTTTGTTACTGAAAAAGTGGTAGCTATTATTAGTGAAAAGTGGTAATTTTGTTATGAAAAATGATAATTATTATTATTGAAAAGTGGAAATTTTGTTACTGAAAAAGTGGTAGCTATTATTACTGAAAAATATCACCTCTTGCTTATGAAGGGTATCTATAACTTGCACGTGCACGCTGTGCACAGAAGACCAACTTTTTTTTCTTATAATAACACCGACGTGAATTTTATAAAAACAAATATTTGATCCAATTTCAATTCACAAATTATTCTACTCCTGTTCCTTTTTTAAGTAAAATAATACTGTATACTGCATATAACTTTCTCCCAACATATATTAACATGTTACATTCCTGGAAAATGAAACTAATTCCCTTCAAAACACAATTAATTAACCACCCTAACATTAATTATCATCTCAATAAAATACTACTAATCCCCATTAACACTATGAAATTGAAACATGGTCACATTTTAAAGTAGCATATCAAAATTTTCCCCATATTTCAAATTACTCCCATACATACATATATGTAGTACGAATACGATCACATAATGTAGCATCCATTAGGGTTCTCATCACTCAAAATCTCGAACGAATCCAACGGCTCGGATTGCCCGTGAGAGTCCTCTCGTGCATACGTGTACGGTGATGGAGGCATGTAATAGGCAGGAGCACCGGTTATGGTAGGGTTCGCTGCACTGTAACTCATCACATACGCTTGTTGGGGCCCATTGCTTGGGGGATAAAATGGAAGGCTCGGATTAATTTGATCAACGGTTTGGATGAAACCAACCTTAGGAATCTCCAATCCAGTGTGAGCAGGTGCACCTGCATTACTGTTGTTGTTCCCTTTTCGCTTCTTTTTCTTCTTCTTTTTACCACCACCACCACCCCCGCCGCCGCCATTATTTTTTTCTCCGCCGTTGGGGCTGCCCTTTTGGTCCGGAACAGGGGGTTTCTCACCGCCGGAGAGATTTCCCGGCAGTTCGAATTTAACGGTTAATCCGCCGTTAATTCTGGGAGAAGTAATTTTGACATTATTATTATTATCATTACCTGAATTGTCATCTTCTTCATCGTCGGAATTTTCTCCGTCATCTTTTGCGGGCTTCTTTTCCTTGGGATTTTCCGGCCACAACTCAGCGTGTTTTCCAGTTTTAACGAGTTTGTTGATGAGCGTTTGGGCATCAACGTTGCCGGCGACGGTAACTTTTTGCTGCTGGGAATCGATATTTATAGTATAAACGCCTAAAAAACACACATTAATTAAAAACAGCCATTTATTTTCCAATTCACTATTCTTAATTTTTTTTTTTTCAATTTCGTAATTCTCAATTTTATTTTAAAATAATAATATTCACCATTTCACACTACTATCTTTCCCATAAATAAATTCACCATATTCCATTGCTCTAAATATATATTTATTTTATACATAAACTAATAAATATTCATTAAAACGGAAAAAAAAAAATGAGGTTAGTGTATGTTGGTACCTTCAATGGTTTGAAGTAGTTTCTTAACTTTGGTTTTGCAGGCTTGACAGTGGATGGAAACCTTAAGATGCCATGTCTGAAATAATTAAAGAGTGAAATTATATACTATATAGTTTGAAAAGGCAGCTGCATGCATGAATTGAAGGTGCCATTTTTAATTAATTAATAATTACCTGGTACTGAAGAGGTGGCTGTGAAGCAGGCTCTTCTGCTGAGGCCATGGGAGAGGGAGAGAGAGAGAGAGAATTAAGCCTAATTAGTTTGTCCTTCACACTCACACACACAGACATGCCCTAATTTGAAAGGTGGGGCATTAGATGCTCGAATCGAATCCATATCTAAATTAATGGATCCACTCACTCTGCCTAATAATACTTTTGTATATAATCTTTCTAAATCTCATGGTAAGTTGACGTCAAGTGATGCAATTTATCCTACAATGAATAGTGGGAGCATTATTCCACTTACCACTCCTTATAAATAGAGTTTGTGTGACTAGTTTAAATCATAATGGCTAAGGTGCAATCAACAGTCTACTTTAGCATATGTTAGATTGTGAATTTTTGAGTTTGTGGTCCATCTATAATTTTAGAGCTTCAAGTTTGGGTTTGGCTCATACTAATGAAGTGTCTAAAAAATTGAAACTCAATTGAATTGAGTTGGTCTAAATGAATTATGTTGAATTTGAACTATGACGAATTTGGGCGTTTGAAATGTATTTTGATGCATTGACGTTTTAAATTTGATATTTGAATTGTGACTAATTTGAACGCTCGAGTGTCCAAGTTTTTTAACATTTCAAATATGAAACCATCAGGAGTGAGACATGTCTTGAATGTCCCAATTGAGATGAAATTGAATTCCATGAATGACAATTATTGTCATAAACATCCAAATATTATGGAAGACTCCTAATAACATGGGAAACATGCCTATAAATAGAGTACATGTTTAGGTTGGAAAGAGACACTAACACTTGAAAAAACCATGCAAAAACATTTGAATTTATTTGTTTTTCACATGAAATTCTGCATTAAGATTTTTTTCATAAAATGCATAGAGAATATAGAGTGTGCAGTTCAATTCATCAAAGCTTTTAACATTGTGGTGTTGCTCATCAACGAGACTAAGTCATTTACCCAATTTTATTTTATTGTTATTTGTGAGATGGGATCGTGTTGTTGATTTTAAGAATTTGCTTGTTTAGAAAAGTAAAAAAAAAAAAAAAAAAAAAGAGGAAAGACAAAAAACTTCTATTTAAATTTTATTTTGTTATATTTACAATTTCATTATTTATTTATGTTAATTGTGTATAGCCATTGATGCTCAAAATATCAAAAATAAATAAATTATACTGAAGTGAGAAAATTTAACACCCCCAGACTTTGACTAACCTAAATACAATCTAAAGTTGGAGTAACTAAAGAATTTAATTAAAGAAAATTAAATAATGTAGATGGCAACAGATCACTATTAGTGATCCAGAGCAAATGTCACATTAAGATAGAGAGAGTTTAGGCTGCAGTTCAGACAAATTGGCAACCATAATGGCATCAAAAACAGGGTGGCAAAGGAGTGATCCCACAAGATATTGAAGAAAACTTCAATCAAATTCATGAGCCTTTTTCTCATTCTCATCTTTTGGTAAATCTAGGCTCATCACATTGCTGTTATCTACGTCTTTCGGAGCTTCACCTTCTCCTGAATCATCCTGCAGCTACAACCAGTTTCAAAAGTATGGAATTGAGCATTTCAATGAATAGCTAAAAGATCAAGAAATAAACCATGACAAACTGAGAACAGAAATACTGACCCCTAAATTTTTTAGGCTGGATGTGACATCTTCCTGCTGCTGTTGGAGAGTGGTCCTCAATTCTTGAAATTCCTATGTTTGTTATAATCAAACAAGCATGTGATAAGTGCATATAATTACATTCCGATTATGTTTATAAGGCCTAATTGCAAATAAAATCACTGCCTTTCACTTAATTGCAATCTAACTTATAGGCCAATTGAATATTGCAAATCAATTACGAGCAGCATTCTTTGTGCCCAGGTCTGGCGTGGCCAGCTAATGTGACACCCCCTTAATACAAACGACATTGTTTTGAATAAGGGGAAGCCATCTAGGATGCCACGTAAGAAAAGCAGGCACAAAAGGGGCTGCCCGTAAGCAAAATTTGCAAAATAAAATAAAATTAGTGATTGATTTGCAATGTTCCAATCGTCTATATTAGACATCAATTAAGCCAAATGTGGTGATTTTATTCGCAATGAAGCCTAATTATAAAGTATAGGAGGGCTACTTACAGTTCGGAGTTGCTCAACCTCAGTATTTAGTGAAGTCTTAAGCTCTGAGAGCTCCTGGAGGATGATTTGGAAACAGAAAACTGAATGAGATGAAGAATTGAAGAGGCCTTAGCAATTAATTGCTGTGGTTAGATAGTTTTTGAGAGGACTTGGCTAAGGTAGCATACATATGTAACATATGTCATAGTCTAAGAAGGGTTACAACACTTGAAGGACATTTGATCATCATGTGTGACCCTTGTTTTAAAATGTGTCAAAGTCATCACTAGTGCCACAATAACAACATCCATCTGGTCAAATTTAGTCATTCTCAGTGTTACAATCTTGCCTTTTATTGTTCATTCATCGAACAATGCACAGACTTCCATATAACTATCCTCAGTTTTCCTACATATGTTCCTCATGTTTGGATTAAACAACATTTGATTTAAACTAACCTACATTGATTGATCATGTTTACAATTTATTGCTTCACTACCAGCCTAGGTTCATCATTCTCAGCTGGTTTTGGTGTTTGATGGGCATTTCAATTAAGGCTTAGACAAAAAAAATACACGTTGATACGTGAACAAGGAAGGTATAATTCTTTATGAAAGTGCTAAACCACAGATTCTTTGCTAGTTAGACACAGCACAAAGATGAACAACCCATTTCAGATATCATCTAAATGCATCTAGAATAATGGCACAAGAAACTCAGTGGGATTAACCTATTAATTGACAAGAATGGGGCTAATGCAGAAGGGCTGCTACACATGGTAGAACATAAGATAAGAGCAGAAAAGCATTGTAAACAACAGTTGATAAGGACATAGTAACTCATCAAGACTATCATAAAAAATATCAAACACTTACATCCCGGTAAACCTTAACTTGAGTGTCCAACTTCATTCTCCAACTTTGCAGGTCCTAAAAAGTATGAAAGAACATGAAAGTTTGAAATCACAGAAATAACAAGGGAAACTTTACAGAAAGGCCAGAAAAGTTCTTATGTTAAAAATTAAATCTCATCAATTATTCTACTAGTTAATTTACCATAAATACTTCAAATTTCGACCACTTTCTTCAATACCATCTCCTAAAACTAAACCAATAACTAGATTTAACCCTACAAGGCCTGATTAAATGCATCAAGAAACGAATTACCTGTTTCAGATTCTGTATTCTGCTGAGGAGCTCCTGCCGGGATTCAGTCAATTCCTGCAAAACCCATATCCACCCATAATCTTTGAATTAAAACAAGATATTTAAATCTTAAAAAAAAAAAAAAAAAAACGCATAGCCAGTTTAAAAGCTTACCGCAATCTTTGGATTGATCGGCGTTATATTCTCTTTTCTCTGCAAAATCTTAAACTAAAAAATCATAAACTAAAACAAAACGCCCAAAAGAAAAGGTAAATTAAATTACTAGTGGCTACCGTAGAGAGGGGAGCTGGAGGAGGAATGGAGGGGGCGGATTCCGGATTTTCCATCGGAAATATGTTGTTAATCGGAGAAAAATTAAGTGGGTTTTGGATCTGAGATTGTTTTGTGAGGACTATTTGAAAAGAGTTGTAATTATCGAAGTAGTAAAATGAGTGAGTTTCAAATAAATTCAAGTTGAGTATGAGGGCGGGCAAATTATTTATTGCCATGAATTTGGATTTTTCCTTTCCAATGAGGTTTTTTTTTTATTTTTATTTTTTATTTTATTTTTTTACCTTTTTCGTTTATTATTACTCCCTCCATCCCACACAAAGATAGTTTCGTATTTCTTTTTTTATGTCTTAAATTATATAGCTTCATTTCCTCTTTTACTTTAGTATTAAATGTTTTATTGTCAATTTTACCACTAATTAATAAGAGGAATTAAGGCTTAACAGATTTTAAAAGATGTGATTCCAAAGATAAAATTGACATATTAGCTAAATTTGACTACATTTATTGATTTTTCTTAATCTGTATGTAAAGTTAAATGTAGATATCTTTGTGGGACGAGGGAGTAATTTATTACAAGGAAATCGACTATGACTGGAGAGAATTGTACTGTTGTCGAATTAAATACATTCACCGTCCAATGGTTTACAATAAATTTGTGACACAAAAATTAAATTAAATGTGCAAGGGAGTGTTGAAGGTTATTTTATAAATTTTTATGAATAAATTAAAAAATAATTAGATAAGAAAGGTCATTTTGTATAAATATATAAATATTATAAATATAATTTTTTTTTTTAAATATGTAAACAATTATGGGATGAAAAAAAGGTAAGAACCAAATTTATTTTAATACTAATGTATTTTCTTAAAACATAATGACCCAAATTTATTATTATGATTATCTTTGGATGGGGACAAGTTTTGAACTGTACTTACTTGAATCTTAAAATGTTCGAGGTTAGTTTGTTTAATCGAAATTGTATTTCTCCTTCTTACCATAAAAAAATTGGGGGCTATGTTCGAGGTTAGTTTGTTTAATCGAAATTGTATTTCTCCTTCTTACCATAAAAAAATTGGGGGTACTTTAGTTATAGCCAATAGTCAGTATCATTAACTAAAATATCAATAAACTCATTGAAAATTAATGATACATTATAATCATAGTTTTCATCATTCATCAAAATATTCATTGAAAATTGGTAGTTCATCATAATCACAATCTTCACTAAAATATTTATTTAAAATTGGTGGTTCACTATAACCATTTGTATAAGACGTCATTTTTATAGATTAAATGAGATGACAATATAAATTTTATAGCTCGTGGACTTATATAAGCCTACTTGAATCATATTTCAAAGCAAAGAAAAATGTAAATACTAAAAGTAAAGCTTCGTTTCATACACTAATCCGTCTCACAAAAAACTTTCTCCAAAATATAACTAAACATATATTATCATACAAAATAATTAAAAAAATTGTAGCATATATATAAAACTCGAATAGCATCGAATAATTCAAATATCAATATTGCATCGAACCCGAAACAATTGTAATATACAAATCAAAATCAAATACAAGTACAAATATAAATATTCGAAGAAAATGTCTTATATGCACTCAACAAATTAAATAAGCACTCGACTTGATCACCATCTGTTTTGCCCGACCCTCCATTTTTCTATCAGCCCAAATTTTATTCGAGTCCTATATATATATATATATTTTTTTTTCTATCTTTTGCTCACTTTTTATTTCATTTTTCTTACTGTTTTTAGGTGATAACTTCTTTTTTTCATTCTAGTTTTTAGGGCTCATTTGCAATTTTAGTGGTGATTCGAGGTTTTTTTAAACATAATTTGTAAACCCATTTTTTATGGTTGTTTTCTATTTGAGTTTTGTTTGTGTGTGAGAATGTAATTGAAATATGCATGGTAAAACCCAGTGTTAGGAAATGAATGTACTACCACTTCAACTGTAGTCTTACTTATTAATATGACAAAAGTTGTACGGAGTATCTTTTATTCTTGTAATGACTTAATTTATAAATTGAATAAATGAATTCAAGTGCATATATAATATGCATGGTAATGTAAATGTATATGTGAGATTTGAACTATGAACCCAATGGTTAGGAAAGGAATGCACTACCACTTCAGCTACTAACTAGTGTAAGACCCGCGTTTTACGCGGGGTTAAAATATATTTTTTATTTTAATTTATTAATTAAAAAGTACCTCTAAACATGTATGGATTTATAAATTTTTTATTCTATTAAAAGATTATAAAATATATATACATATATATATTGTAGTAATATTATAAATTAATCAAATGGAGTTTTTATATAAAAAAATAGAATAGAAAATTATAATTTTATGAGTAAAAATTAATACATATTTTTTTGTTAAATTGCATGTGATTGAATGCATGCCATTACTTTGTGTTATATATATATATATATATATATATATATATATATATATATATATATATATATATATATATATATATATATATATATATATATGATCATTGGATAGCTTTCTAAATGACATATATTAACTCTCATATTAATTGTACTACAATCCTATTTTAAATAAATTAAATATAGTCAACAATAAGATTTAAAAAAAATAAAAAAACAGAACAATTCACAATTTTACGTGAACATGTTTATTGTACTGCCGTGCTTTAAAGTAAAAGAAACAAAATCAAACATTAATTCAATTGATTAATTTTAAAGTTAATCAATGTTTATATATATTTAAGCAATTAAAGAAACAATTTTTAAACCATCATAACAATTTACATATTTCGTTCATGGTGCTGAAATAATCTCTCTTTCCCTTAATCTTCAGAGGAATCATACTTATGAATTTAAATAAAATTTCTCAATAAATGATCCAACAAAAAAAATAAACAATACAATCCACATCCAACAATTTACCCAATTCACCTCAAAAAGCCCAAATTCTAACATGGAAGAAATGATCATTCAGATAAAAAAAAAAAATTATTCAATTTTTACACAATTTTATCTCTGAAATAATAACTTTGTCTCCCGCTGAACTTCTCAAGAATGTAATATGGCCTCCAATCTGCCCAAAAAATGTAGGGAAAAATCATTGCACACTACAATTCTATAAGAATTGCAAGACTATAAAATAAAAACACACCTGAACTATTGATGATTGAACCATACTTTCGTACATTATTTCAGTTGCAGAAACCAAAATATAATTTTTAGAATTAGTTGAAAATAAAATATAAAATCATTTTTAATAGGCAAAATAATACATCAAGTTCCAAATTATTTAATAAAAATAGAGAGTCAAAAGATGTAAGAAATTTAAAGGCCAAAATGTAAGAAAGTAATTGTGAAATTAAGAAATACAATACTTGTGAGGGTTTTTCTACCGTGAGATAGGGGTTTCGCCCTGTCTTACAATAGACGTCCAATTAAAAGTTGACACATTATTTGACTTTGCCATGTGCGATCGCACTTCGACATTATATATTTAATTTATGTTTTTGAAAAAAAAATTACTGAAATGTTTTTATAGTATTTTTTTGGGAAAATATCACACTTTTGGTCACCCAAGTTTACCTCTTTTCGGATTTGATCACCCACATTTACTTACTATCAAAATTGGTCACTCACTTATATTCTTCTATCATAATTGGTGCTCTTGTTAGTCAATATGTTATTGACTAACGGAAGGATTCTGAGCGCCATTTTTTTTCACATCATTCTCCTCTTTTAATTCCTAGACTCTAAACCAATTTTTTTTTTTAATTTCTATTGATAAAAATTCTTAAACCCTAAACTCCAAATTTTTTTTTCAATTTCTACTGAATTTATCTACCATTAATCTTTTAATTCCTAAACCCTAAACCCTTTTTTTTTCAATTTCTACGGATAACAACGTATCAATAAATCTCAATAATGATCTTAATGAAAAATACAGTTTTTGAAATATTCTTAATATGAATTGATAATATGAAAAAAAAAAAACATAGTACATAAAGGACACAGAGTCTGAATAATTTTCACACAAAGTGAATACAATAATTATACACCATCGAACTGCGTACCATAATTATAAGAACAGAGTATATCAGACTAACACATGACCACCCTAATTTAATTAATTTGATTTGTCATTGTAAGTCAAGACACACTCACATTTGCTATACTGTGATTCTTTCTTTTCCTTCTAGAGTTTCTCATTTCCTGTGTACCATATAAAAATAAACCAATAACAATAATAATGAGATGATAATAAATCAATTCATAATTGAGTTAAATGATTATTAAGATAATTTTTGGTCAGTTCTACAGTTCTTTCGTACAGACTCAAAGTCACTCTATTTGTAGATTATTTATTTTTCAACCACACACCAATAATACACAATAATAGTAATTGAAGATAAATTTAGTAGATATTGAAAAAAAATGGAGTTTATGGTGTAGGAATTAAAAGTGAGAAATGATGTAAAAAAAAGTTCAGAACCCTTTCTCTCTCTCTCCGTTAGTCAATGACGATTGACGATTGACTAACACCAGCACCAATTTTGATAGAAAAGAATAAGTGAGTGACCAATTTTGATAGTGATTAAATGTGGGTGACCAAATTCGAAAAGAGGTAAACTTGGGTGACCAAAAGTGATATTTCCCCCTTTTTTTTTTAAATATTAAAAAATATCCCCCTAAGGAAACATTTGTTCCCAACGGGCCATGACCCAGTTTGAACCTTGCCCGACTCCCCCCACCCAGTCCAACCAAACCCAATCCAACCTAGCCCAGGCCATCCCGAGCTTATCCGACTCAATTCAAGGGAAACATACATTTTTAACGGGCCATGTGCCAGGCCAGCGGGCCCGACCTGATCCGATCCGGCTTATTTAAAAATTCTAGATATATGTCATTTAATAATTAAATATATTTATTTATTTTAAATTAAAAATATATATTTGTAATTATTTATTTATTAATAAGGTGCGATTACATTTTGCATATGACAAACACACTAATGCAAAATACAATCATATATAATAAAATGCATACGTTGGATCAACGATCCAATTATATTTGAAGCATTGTTTATTGTAAGGCAGGGCGAAGCTTAGCTTCTTACCGTAGAAAGACCATACTTGTAAAATTTAGAGATTTTTTCTAAGCAGTTGAACTAAGATATTTTTATTTCATTTTTCAATATTTACCTATTAAAAAACTTAATAAAACATGAATCATAAATATTAAATAATTATCAAAAGATACACGACAAAATTTTTAATACATAACAATTTTGGAAATTGATCTTCAAAATGTAACAAAAAATAGAAGAATTTTCGTTTTAGTCATAGTTGCGGCCCGTGCCGGGGGTGCAACCCACACTTCTTAAACGTATTTAATAATAACTGTGTATAAATAATAATATATTATTTAAAATGACATAATTAAAACAATACACAAACTAAACAATTATTGATAATCCAAAATTATATATGACGCACTTTAAGTTGTGTTATTAAATTGTGCTATTATTAGTTTATTTCAAAATTAATTTCATTAGCAAAATTTAAGTAACGTCTACTCAGTTATTAATAATTGACACATAATTCTAGAAATTTAATTGTAGTCAAATGTACCATTAAATTGTGCTATTAATTTTCCCTATAAATATGAATTCGAAAAAACTTGATTTGTGGAAATATATGTACTATTATTTATATGTAGTTATGGTGTATACAATTTAAAATAATAAAATATATTGTACTAAATTAATACAATATGAATATTATTTAAGTAAATAAAATTTGCAATATTTTTCTAATTTATTTTTCTGATAACCACCTTTTTTATTCATTGTAAGAGCATGTGCTTGGGGAAGTCCGACCACAAAGTTCGACGGATCATCCCAACAGTGAGGGCTCCTATATAATCGAGAAGCCCTTGTGATAGAATGTGACATCTAATCAGAATCATCGAATAAGCATACAAAGAAATTACATCTGATCAGAATCATAGAAGTGACAAAAAAAAAAAAAAAAAACTATGTGACATCTAATTAGAATCACCATATAAACATAAGAAGAAATGACATTTGATCATAATCATAGAAAGAAGAGCGTACAAAAAAAAAAAACTGTAAAATGAACTGTTTGAAAGTGTGGATGTTTCTAAAATTTTCTGAAAAAATGAATGTTGAAAATGAAAGTAAAAGGATTATTATATAGGAGATTATATAAAGATCGAACGGTTAAGATTAATTTGTTTAAATGAACGGATTAGATTAAAATGAGAAGAAGGAAAATGTGGTAAGAAGAAGAATTTTGAAATGAAGACATTTGAGAGGAGAGATATTGTGTTAGACGAATCATGCTGTGACACGTGGCAGTCCAAAAGTTTACAAATATATATAATATAGATATAGATATGACAAAAGTCGTATCTTTTATTCTTATCATGACTTAATTTATAAATGAATTCAAGTGCATATATATATGCACTTATGCACTTAAGTCTACACAAAATTCACTCATATTCGAATACTTTTACGAGTACAAATTGAACATACATTAATATTTACTTGGACTTTGAGTGTTTTATATCCATAGTTTAATTTATTAAAAAAGGATTATTTCTTTCTTTTTTTGTTTCTTTTTTTTTTTTTTCAAAACTTAGTGCAAATAGTGAATTATTGGAAATACATTATAATTTTTTTACGGAATTATACACAAAATAGCACAAAAACAATGAATTGTTTCTATATACACTTGTTCGATCAAATTAAAGTTGCCCTAAATTGCCGTTAAAGTAATTTTTTTTTTACGAGAAAGAAAACTCGTGGCTAACACATTACACATTTAAATCGTGAGCTAACCCTAGAATCCATATAGAAAGATCTACTTCAACCCAAGGATGAGGGTTTGAAGAGGTTGTTGCAAACTTGATCAATATGTATACCATCAAAGTTCACCGCCGTGGCAGATAGCTAAAGCCACTGACACTGTCCTTCCACAATTCAACCTACATGGCTTCAACAAAGTTTCGTTCAGGCCCGAAGAACTACTCAGATCCATCCATAGCCGCAGAGACTTTTTCTTGTGAATTTGTGAAAACTCGCACCTTACCTAGTTGTAGCCCGGAAATGAACCAGATCCCCAAAATCACCACCTGTACTTCCGCTCCCAAAATTGAGCCATGTGGGTCAATGTTATTGCAACCAGCTGCTGTAACTCCCCCGATGGAATTCAAAACTCCAACACTCACCATGAATCAGAACGAGTCCTCGTGAAAACAAGCGTCAATAACTGATTTGTAATTTGTAGGTAATTTGTGAGGCTTCGAAAATATTGCAGGTAATCCTGTTTGGATTGAGTGGTTAAAAAGAAATTCAAAATAGAAGAAACATATTAAAAATCAAGAGGAGAACACCCACCCATCAAATGAAAAACTTGATAAAATATCTCAATGAATCCCTCTTTATTTTTTTGAACCCACCTTAGTCTCTATGACATCACATATAATATACTGATATAAGAAAGGGTCAAAGTTAAGACATAGTTATCATTGCAAATAATGCCTATTTCGGATAAACTTCCCACAATCTGTCAGGTCAACAAAAATTAGCGACATTAGTCAATTAGACAAATATCACATGAGGCCTATTCTATTAACACGACGCCGTACCGCGTGCTTCATTGATCCTTTGCCCATGCTCTCAAACTAATTAAAGAATCACTATTTTTTTAGCAACCTTAGTTGCAAAGCGCGCAAAAGAAAAAAAAATCGATTATTGCTTCTAGAAAACACATCGAATTTATTCAATAAAACTAAAACCATGGAGTATTAATTAGAAAAATCAATGAAGACGCATGTTTAAATAATAATCAAATTTATTTGGGGCATACCCATATATTCAAATAATTATTACAAATTTTAATAATAAATTTTAGTAATAATTACATACATTCATGCCTAATTTTTAATGCTTAATAAATATTTAAACTAATAATACGTTTGATTTAGAAAAAAAAAAACTTGAGAGCTGGGAAATTACTAGGCAAATTGTGTTCATTTTCATTCTAGAATTTAGACTTTAATAATTTCAGAAAGTCGTCAAATATTTTCAATTTTTCAACTTTTCAAACCTAATTACTCGGTTTTGTTAAACGAAAAGTAATAACTATACTTTATAATAAATGAAACTACAAATATATTAAATTATTCATCGATTGATTATAAAACAAAGTTTATAGGGCGAAAATAGACGACATAATTAAAGAGAAAATAATCAAAGAACAACACTGGTAGGCTAACCTCCTTATTACAATCTCACCTAATAATCTGAGCATTCAACCGGAGAAAGCGGCTGCTAACGTTAAAAAGAAAGCAATTTTCGACTATTCCGGTTGTGAGTTTTGTAAATTGGAACTTAATTAAACCCAGTGAGTCGACTCAGTTATGGGCCAAGAATCGTTCATATACAGCTTTGTGGCACGTGGCACGGTGGTGTTGGCGGAGTACACCGAGTTCACCGGCAACTTTCCGGCGATTGCAGCTCAGTGTTTGCAGAGGTTGCCCTCTACGAACAACAAATTCACCTACAATTGTGATCACCACATTTTTAACTTTTTAGTTGAAGATGGCTATGGTAAAATTTCTCTCCATTTTAACTGTTTGATTCTTCATCTTTTTCATAACTTGAGTTGATTTGAGTTCGAATTTGAGATGGGGTTTTGTTGGATCTGTTGTTTTAGCTAGAAATTTTCAGTTCAAGCAACTTAGTAGTTTTTTCAGTTCTGGAAATTTATTGGTTTGGGGTTGGATCTGTTAATGTTTGATTTCAAACAGGTGAAAAATTAGAGAGTGCACGAAACTAAGTTTATGCTTTCTTGAATTTTCCATTGCCTTTGTTTTTCTATTTGCAGCTTAATTTATGATGTTATATGAATTGGATTGTTTCAAAATATTGACAAATTGTAGATAGTTGTTGTAAGGGACAGTAATGCTATATTGCATAAGTTCTCTGTTTTCTGAAGAATCATCGAGCTGTTCGAATTGGATTTGGATTCCCTCGTTCAATACAATCTTTCACAACCATTGGATTTGTTCCAAATCCATTTGAATTTAGGATAATTATTGAGGGACACACGGGTTGCAGTTGTATATATAGGTTCTTGAATGATCTTTATGGAATTATGTGATTGTTAAATGAAAAATATATCTCAGCTACCTGTGAGGAGTGAGGACAATCTTGTGTGGAATTGTCGATTTGTTTCAGCCGTTGATTGGGACAAGTGGAGCTAATTCAAGATGCTTCCAGATTGCTAATTTAGTTTTCATTGGTATAGGGCAACTTGTATTAGTTATCCTGCAAACTTATAATATCTCAGGCTTTAAGCTTCTTAGCTCGTATAATGTACACCTTGCTTTAAATTCATTTTAGAATACGAATGCAGATTACATAAATGTTTGAGTGGCTATTCTATGAGGTTTTGTATCTTCTTGTTGCGTGATTTTATTGTGGATTTTGTCGGTTTTACTCAAAACTTGCAATAATGATGCAGCGTACTGTGTTGTCGCCAAAGAATCAGTTGGGAAGCAGATCTCAATAGCATTTTTGGAACGCATAAAGGCTGATTTCAAGAAAAGATATGGGGGTGGTAAAGCAGATACCGCTGTTGCAAAAAGTCTCAACAAAGAATTTGGGTAGACATCCCGTTTCTCAAATCCATTATAGATATGACATTCGATTGTGGATAAATGAATGTTATAATTTTTTTGAAATGCAGGCCTCTAATGAAAGAGCACATGCAGTACATTATCGATCATGCTGACGAGATTGAGAAACTATTGAAAGTTAAGGCCCAAGTTTCAGAAGTCAAAAGTATTATGCTGGAGAATATAGACAAGGTATGCGCGCAAATTTTTCGCTGGATTCTTCAACCTTGTTCTTTTCATGCATAGTTCTATTGATTATATCTGTGTTTAACAGAATTCAAAGGACTTTTATCTTGATTGAATTAACCACAAATTTCAGTTAGAGTAATTTTTGGTTTCTTGCCTTCTACTTCAGTTAACAGAAGATTTAATTCGATTATGATCAACACAAAATGAAGTTTTATTACTTTATACTGTTTTGGAGTTCAGACATACATACACTTTGGTGTGATATAAACACTATTTTACAATTTTTGTAATATGCTTCCGAAGGATGTACAAGTACAAATGTGCTATTATAAAGTGCTTATTTCCTGTTGTGATGCTGAGAACTCTAGATTCTTCTCATTATGATTGAGTAACCGATTTTTTTTTTCATCTTTCCGAGTGGTATGTGTTGAGTATAATATGTACCTTTATAAATGATTTTCTTGAAAAAGTTTCATTATTCGATCCTCCCTACTTTTTTGTAGACTATTGAAAGAGGCGAAAACCTAACCAATCTTAACGACAAGGCTCAAGACCTACGTGATTCGGTATGTTGATTGCTCGATTCATTCACTCGTTCTCTCTCTATTTTACATGTATGAACACTAGTGAGCTCGATCATTTCCTTGTGTATACAGGCTCAAGAATTCAAAAATAAAGGGACACAAATGCGTCGAAAGATGTGGTACCAAAACATGAAAATAAAGTTAGTTGTGTTCGGAATCCTCATTCTCCTCATCCTCATCATCTGGCTTTCTGTTTGTCGCGGTTTTAACTGCGCCAACTAGACCAGGTTGTATGATTCCCATGTAGTTGCTGCTCTAACTGTTTGTTACAAAGCTTGATGTGAAATTGACATTTTTTCTGTAATGAGTGATAGAAGATTCGATTGATATATTTTCATTTTTTATTTTTTTGGAAAACTGTGATATATTTTCATTAGAATGGTGGACTTGAAGTAGATGCATTTCTCATTAGAATGGTCGATTGTTTGGGTAAACTTGTTTGTTTATAAATGTCCCACATCGGTTGTGAGTTGAAGAGTAGTGTGATCAAGTGTAGTATCTGTTCTTATTGTTCTTATCAGTTTAATATCTGGTATGTGGGCCATGGACCACACGATAATTTTTGGGTGGGACTATTTACACCTCCATTTCGGTTTAGAACACTTCCCCTTTAAGTTTAATAATAATTCAATTCCTATTACACTACTAAATGCACCCCTTCACCTTTTAAATCCTAACCTAAGTTTTAAACAAACCCTAACCTAAGTTTTATCCAGCCTAAGTTTTATCCAGCCGCTATTACACTACTAAATGCACCCCTTCACCTTTTAAACCCTAACCTAAGTTTTAAACAAACCCTAACCTAAGTTTTATCTAGCCTAAGTTTTATCCAGCCGCCGACCACCAACAAACAACAAAATTTCACCACAAACAAAAAAAAAACAAAAAAAATTCAGGATCTTAGAAAAATTTCAATTTTTTTTTAAAATTTTCGACAAACCAGTGTCGACCATATTCACTCTCGTCGACACCTGTTGTCGACGAGAGTGAATATGGTCGACTCTCGTCGACAACAGGTGTCGACGAGAGTGAATATGGTCGACACTGGTTTGTTGAAAATTTAAAAAAAAAAAATTGAAATATTTCGACAACTTTAAGTCGACCAAAATACACTCTCGTCGACAACAATATGTCGACGAGAATGTATATGGTCGATCTACAAAGATCGAAAAAATTTAATTTTTTTTTTAAAAAAAGAATCGACACAGTTGGTCGACCATATATATTCTCGTCGACAATAATTTGTCGATATTGTCGACGAGAATGCAAAGGGTCGTCACACCAGTGTCGATGAAAAGAAAAAAAAAATTACCTTTGTAGCCGGAAACAAAAAAGGAAACAAAAAAACCAAAGAAGGGGAGAAAAAATGAAGAAGAGCAAAAAAAAAAAAAACCCTAAACCTAAAATTCAAACCTGATGGGCGGCGGCGGGCGGCGGACGACGAATTGGGGTGGGGCGGCCGGAGTTTGGGCAGGGGTGATGGGTGGGATGAATGAGTTGATTTTTTTTTTTTAATTTGAAGCAGCAGCTGTTGAGAGGGAGGGGGAGGGTGGCGACAACAGAGGAGGGAGGACAGCGACAGAGAGGAGTTGAATTTTTTTTTTTGTTTCTGCTGTACGCAGTTTCTTGAGAGAAAGGGGAGGAGGGTGGCGACCAAGGAGGGGAGGGCGGCGGCAGCTAGAAGAAAGAGAGGGAGGGGAGTAGAAAAAAAATGAGAGAGAGAGGGGTGAAGAATGAACGGAGAAGAAGGAGGAGAAAGAAGGGAAAAATTAGGGGGTGTGTCAAGTAAATAGATTTTTAAGACAAAAGGGTATTTAGGACAATTTGAGTGGGGGTGCATCTATCTTGACAAATTTAAGGGGGGTGCATCAATCGGGGGAGTGTTCTAAACCGAAATGGAGGTGTAAATAGTCCCACCCTTAATTTTTTAAGGGTGAAGGCCCATTCAAATAGCTTGCGTCGCCCAAGCGTTGCACTTCTGCTCGGGCCTGGCGCAACCCATCAATAAAGTCGAATCTATTTGTTTAGTAATTTTATTATTTTAAAAAGTAGAGTATGAATTTTATAAATACTAACATTAAAATCCGGTTTGTTTTGGATGTGACATATTTTAAACAATATATTAATTTTTTAAAAAATAAATATGATATGAAATGACCTGTTTATATTGGTTATCAGAGCTTTAAGCATTGTCCCGGCCCGGTGCAACCCACCACCATTTCAGCCAAAGCTTTTCTATTGGGCTTGGGCGCCCAGTTTAATACTCCGTATTAGTTAAGGGTCTTCATTTTTTCTTCACACCACAAAATAAGTACAAGTCTTGTAGGTTCTACATATGACCATATATTAGACATTTTGTAAGTTTTTTTTAGGTTCTACATAGGACCATATATTAGACATTTTGTATGTTTTTAAGTGTGCATATTTTATAAGGATAACTTAACATAGTCGTTTTATATATGTCTATTTTATCAAGAAAAAATAAGATTATTTAGAGCACTGTGAGTGGTGACTGGTTAGGCCCTTAATATTTTTTTCAATCATTCTTTTACTCCAAATTTATTAAAACTTTTTGAAAGAGTAAAGTAAAATTTCTCATCTTTTCTTTATTTCCTTTTTGTCTTTCTCTTTGGACTTCTAACTCATCTATATGTATTGTGTTCGTAGATTTCCTTCTCGAAACACAGGTCATACATTTTTATTAAATTCAGGTTTAACGAGGGCCTTTAACCCTTCGTTAATTGGCAAGGGCCAATACTCTCGCCAATTAGCAAGAGCTTTTTCCTCATTATTTCCTTCTAAACAACCTGTCAAGCTAGATTCCGATCAGCTAGACGTCTCCAACTAATTAGAACACTTGAATATAGAAGAAATAACTGCTCTTAGGATTGTAATTCAGAAAAGTAATCAACGAGACAAACAGCACACAAGGATTTAAGTGGTTCGATCAATGTGATCTACATCCACTGGACCAGATTAGTACTTCTTTGATTGATAAAGAATGTTTACACACTCATTCACTCGGAATTGGATATTTCCTCACTTCACTCGTGAACTCACACAACTCAAAGAATACAATAACGTACTAAATCTCTCATCCCAAAAAAAGGTGTCAACCTTTACAATGTACACAATCAAGAGTATATAAAGACCAAAGGTAGTTGCTGCTGTTAGGAACTGTTTGAGTAGTTATCAACCGTTTGCAACCGCTTGTAACAACCCATGTGCTCTGTTATTGCCCAACTGAAATGGTAGTTATGCCCTCAAGTTGTTGTAACTGTAAAACTGTTAGTTAAACTAACTAACTTCGAACCAGAAGACTTGCCCATAAAGATCAGATCACTACTTAGTGTTCTGATACCCAACTCTTCTGCTCTGATGATCAAAAGTTAACTCTGCTGATAGACTCCATACTGTGTTGATCTTTACTGCACTGACCAAGTACTGTGCTGACCCAAGTACTGTGCTGACCTGGTACTGTGCTGACCCAAGTACTGTGCTGATCTGGTACTGAGCTGATCTACTCTGCTGAAGTACTGATCTTGGTACACTCTGCTGAAGTACTGATCTTAGTCCAGTCTGCTGAAGTACTGATCTTAGTCCAGTCTGCTGAAGTACTGATCTTAATCCAGTACTGTGCTGATCTTACTGTGCTGATCCCAACTGTGCTGAACTCTAAGCATCACCTTCTCATCTGATTGAAACCCTTTAACTCATCTGATAAGGCCTAAGTTATCTTATCTGATCCTATCAGCTCAGTAGTTTACTGTGCTGATTTTGAGATTATGAGATAACACTCACAATTCTCCACCTTTATCTCATAATCGAACTAATCTCCACCAAAACAAAACACCAACACTATTCTCCTCAAAGAATAGCCTCCACTACTGATCTTCTGCCACAAGAACAGTAGCCTTCTCCTCAGAGGAATTAATGCAGTCCAATAAGTCTAAGACACAAGCCAAACTTCTCTTTTGGCAATGCCTTAGTGAACGCATCAGCAGGGTTCTCCTCTGTAGCAATCTTCACTACCTGGACCACCCCATTCTCTACAATATCTCTTACAAAGTACAGCTTTACATCTATATGTTTAGTTCTCTCATGATACCCCTGATGCTTTGCAAGATGTATTGCACTTTGGTTATCACAAAAGACAGTCACACTTCTTTGTGATATACCAAACTCCTTCAAGATCCCCCTAAGCCACATGCTCTCCTTTACTGCTTCAGTCAAGGCTACATATTCTGATTCTGTAGTAGATAATGCAACTACGGACTGATGTATTGACCTCCATGATATAGCTGTACCAAATAAGGTGAATACATACACTGTCAAGGACTTTCTTGTGTCTACATTGGCTGCATAGTCGACATCAACATATCCCACAAGTGCTTCTCCCTCATCTGATATCTTCTGAAATTTCAGACCTTTCTCAGCTGATCCTAGAACATATCTCATGACCCACTTAACTGTCTCCCAATGACTTAAACCCGGATCACTCATGTATCTGCTGATTACACTCACTGCATGAGTTAAATCTGGTCTACAACACACCATAACATACATTAAACTCCCTACTGCACTGGCATAAGGAACCTTACTCATCTGAGCTCTTTCTTGGTTGTTCTTGGGACACATCTGATTGGATAACTTCTGATGCTGGCCAATTGGTGTAGAAACTGACTTAGCTTGATTCATCCTGAATCTCTCTAACACCTTCCTCAGATAGGTAGGCTGACTAAGCTGAATTGCTCCCTCAACTCTACTGATCTCCATCCCAAGAATCACTTTAGCTTCACCAAGATCTTTCATCTCAAACTCCCTTTTGAGAATCTCCTTAACCTGATTGATACTGTTAATAGACTCCCCAGCTATTAACATATCATCTACATACAGCAGAAGATAGGTAATTGAACTCCCAACCCTCCTGAAGTAAACACAGCTGTCATACAAGCTTCTTGCAAAACCAACTGAGCAAATGTACTCATCAAACCTTAAGTACCATTGTCTAGGGCTTTGTTTGAGTCCATAGAGTGATTTTCTGAGTAAGCACACTTTGTCTTCTCCATCTTCTATGTCCAACCCTTCTGGTATTTTCATGTAGATCTTCTCTTCTAAAGTCCCATGAAGAAATGTTGTGGTCACATCCATCTGATGCAGCTCCAATTCATATTGAGCAACCATAGCCAACAAGATTCTGATGCTACAATACTTTACAACAGGTGAGAAGATTTCATTAAAGTCAATACCTTCTTTCTGTGTAAATCCTTTAGCTACAAGTCTTGCCTTGTACCTAATCTTGCCACCTCTTTGAGCCTCC
Source organism: Galeopsis tetrahit (assembly GCA_963675135.1). NCBI lineage: Eukaryota > Viridiplantae > Streptophyta > Magnoliopsida > Lamiales > Lamiaceae > Galeopsis > Galeopsis tetrahit. Next base: position 64,771,940 of record OY776124.1, on the reverse strand, counting down.
ACCTTTTTCTTGTAGATCCACTTACACCCAACAAGTTTCTTGTTCTTAGGTCTCTCAACAATCTCCCAAGTCTGGTTCTTGTTCAGAGATAACAGTTCTTCCTCCATAGCAACTAACCACTTCTCTTTGTCATGGCAGTTGATGGCTTCTGTGTAAGTTTTAGGCTCCAAAGACTCCACCTCAAGAGCTGCACATAATGCAAATGATACTATGTCAGCTTGACCATACCTCTGAGGTGGGTTGACTTCTCTTCTGGTTCTGTCCCTAGTCAGCTGATAGTCATGAAGCTCAGTATCACTATGAGTATTCTCCTCCTCATCTGGATCAATCTGATCTTCAGTTAGTGTTCTGATGTCACCATGCTCCACCTCCACCTGTGTCTCATCTGGTTTGTTGTGTGCTGTACTGGAGCTTGCCTCCTCTTTCAATGGCATTCTATTCTCATCAAAAGTTACATCTCTGCTGATAATACACTTCTGCATTCCAGCTTCTAGGCACCACAATCTGTATCCTTTCACACCTGAAGGATATCCTATGAACACACATTTCAAGGCTCGAGGCTCAAGCTTATCTTGCACTGACATGGGCATATGCTGAACAACCATACACCTTCAAATTACTGTACTCAGCTGCATGGCCAGACCATAACTCTTCTGGGGTTTTAAATTGCACAGCTGAGGAAGGGCTTCTGTTTATCAAATAGGCTGCTGTTGACACTGCTTCTCCCCAAAATACTTTAGGCAATCCAGAGCTGCTCAACATGCATCTAACTCTCTCAAGTAAAGTCTGGTTCATTCTCTCAGCTACTCCATTCTGCTGAGGTGTACCTGGTACTGTTCTATGCCTCACTATACCCTTCTTCTTGCAGAAAACATTGAACTCTTCTGATATGAACTCCAGCCTATTATCAGTTCTCAAATGCTTGAGATTCTTTCCAGAAATATTCTCCACCTCAGTGAGCCATTCCTTAAATTTTTCAAATGCTTCTGACTTGGATTTCAGGATAGTGATCCATACCTTTCTTGAGTAGTCATCTATGATAGACATGAAATATCTCCCACCACTTCTGGTCTGATTCCTAGCTGGCCCCCATAAATCTGAATGGACATAGTCCAAAATTCCTTTGGTAGAGTGTGAACTCTTCCCAAACTTCAATCTCTTGGATTTCCCAAGAATGCAGTGCTCACACAAATCAAGCTTTGTGATCTTGTCACCACATAGCAATCCTTGCTTACTTAGCTCAAGTAGGCCCTTCTCTCCTACATGACCTAATCTTTTGTGCCACAACATTGAGTTGTCTTGCACCCTTGCCACATCTGATCTGCCAATAATTGTTCCCCCCTTAAGAAAGTAGAGATCATTTCTTCTCTCACCTTTAAGAACAGTAAGCTTCCCCTTTGAAACTCTGAGCTCTCCATCTTCAGACTGGAATTTATAGCCCAATGAATCCAGCATACCAAGAGATATCAAATTTCTCTTGAGTTCAGGAACATACCTGACCCTCTTGAGAATCCTCACTACTCCATCATACACCTTCAAGTGTACTGTACCTTCACCTCTGACTTTGCAAGTGTGATCTGATTCACGTGTTATGCAACACTAAAACAAACAACCGCAAGTGTACGGTGTCTATCGTAGCGTGATAAGCACGAGGTCGATCCCACAAGGAGGTTAAGCGTAAAAGTGGAGTTTGCTAGTCGAATTCTAAGTAGACGTGATCGAAATTTTGAATAAAATGTTTTACTCTAAAGTTACCTACCAAGTGTCACGAATAAGTAACAAAGAGCAAAGATAAAATCGATCAAATGGCATACAAATCACTAAAACGAATGTAAGATGGATAAAAACGCAAAGAAGGAAGGGTGGGTTCCAAGGCAATTGTAGTACTTAGACGTCCGTTTATGAGAGTTATCTCGTTTAATTGGCCATTAAGGTTATCTCAAATAGGGTGATCACACAAGAAGAACTAATCGATCTCTCGATACAAACTAATTCAAAGACACAATGTAATATAAGCTCGTATGTCTACATCACAAACATTACACCATCTAAAATAGCTCCTAAGATCATTCGATTCCCTCTCCGATAATTAATCCTCTCTCGAGATCATAATAATACCGGGTTGCACATTCGCATACGATTAAATGGAATAAATCTCTCGATACTATCCCAATTAACAATGAATCAAGCAAATCATTATGGCCACTAACAACATGCTTTGCAATGGATAATTGAATATGCAAATAAGAAATAAACACCAATTAAAGCAAGAAATTACTCATAAACATCAATCCAAGTCTTACAATGCCTTAGAACCACAAATTGTTTAGCTAACTACTAACATAATCAAATTACAAAATCCAAATGAAATAACTAAATAAAAAGGAAAAGAAAGAGAAAGCTTAGTCTAGAATGTGGTAGGGAATGGAATTTGGGAGCTATTGCATCCTTTCTTCCTTGATTTGATGAAGAATTGAGAGAGAAATGGCCAAAACACCTCCAAGTATGTGTAACTATGTGTGGATTTGGGGGAGAGTGTCTTGGGTTTCAAGAATGAGGTCTTATATAGTGTTGGGGAAGGGTTTGGATGCCAAAATTGCAAGTTGGTCCCTCAAAAATGGAGAAAATGGCAAAAAACCCCCGAGAATGAGGTCACCCGGCCGGGTGGCTCCCACCCGGGCATGCCACCCGGCCAAAAGTCGAAGCTAGTGATGTTTGGGCCTTGCCCGGGTCGAAACCACCCGGCCGGGTGGGTTTCACCCGGGCCAAATTCGAACCTCCACCAAATTCAGCCTTGCCCGGGTCGTTTTGACCCGCCCGGGTTGATTCTACCCGGGCATGTTTTTTCGTCTCTTCGTATCTCGAGCTTCCGACCTCCGATTGACTCGATTCCTTTTTTCATTCCACTCCATTTTTCGAGACGAATCCAATGGTGCACTCCTCTTCCTGATCCAGTAAAGTATGGTTGGTGTTTTGCTCCAAATTCCATCGTATTTTCTACAAAATCGACAAAACGCAACCTTTCTCTCATTTTGGCTCAAACAATCATAATCAATGCATAAATCAATGAATTCCACATCAAAACATGCTTCACATGTGCCCCTAAAACGTGTAAATTCCACCCGAATCAAACTCCCCCAAACTTAAAATGTTGTTTGTCCTCAAACAACTAAGCACTTAAAGCAATGAGGGTGGAATGATCACAATGGAATATTCAATGTAATTCACACATGTAAAGTAAGATGTAATGATATCTCTTTCTCAAAGTGCATTTCTCAATGAAAGTCATAGGCTCAATGTTGCAATCCACATTCATAGATCAAAGAATGCACAAGTACACAACACATTGTGATGGGAAACATAATCCAAATGCTCAAGTCCTCTACTCTCATGATGAAGTGTTTCTCTCAAACACACAAACAAATTGAGGATATTAATGTACTCATCAACCAAGTTATGCTATGCAATCACCATATGCTTGCCCAACTTCTACTTTTCACAACACTCAAATGCTCAACAATGTGATCAATAGGACTTAATCAAGGATGTAACATTGGCTCTTTGGTTAAGGTGGGGTAAATTTGGATGAAGTAACTCATAAACTAGTGGAGAGTGAGAGATAAAGACGCATAGACACATCTCAAAAACTTCTCAAGATAAAGTTACAATTGCGCGGATTGCAACTCAAAAACTCTAACTTCCACAATTTATTTGTTCTCTTTTAAGCACATTCTACACCACAAAACCATTGAACACTTTTTTTTTTTTTCTTTTCAAGCTTTTGGGGCTCTTTGTCCCTCTTTTCTTTTCCCTTGATTTTCTTTTCATCTTTCTCTTTTTTTCTTTCAACTTTTCCACTTTCTCCTTTCACCAAAGATATTCATTCAAGCATATATTTTCCACTTTGTCTTTTGTCCCCCACTAGATGTAGGTATCAAAGGCTCAAAAAGGCTAAGTGGTTAACATTGTAGTTTGCCAAAAAAATGAGGAATTAAGCTCAAGGGGCTAACTACGGAAGATTACTTCGGTTTTGGGAAATTTTGGCTAAGTGACTTTTCTAGAACAAGATGGCCTATATCACATCACAAAGTTTCACACAATCATGCTTTCAAACAAGAACTTGGGTAAGTTCTAGGATCACTAGCAATAACATAGTCCACTCTCAAATGAACTAAACCGGATTACATGCTCGATTTAAGGCTCAATTCTCACCGGTTTATTCAATAGGACTCTCACATTCATCAAATGTCCCCAAGCAACAACACATCATATATCCATGCTATCCAAGATCACAAATATGAACACAATCATGATACTATATCCAACATCAATCATGCTCACATTCAAAGCAAATAGACATCACCACAACTACTCAACAATGGATCCCAATGACTATTCATGCTCACATTTCACCAAAGATCCACTACCCAATCATGTGATCAAAACCAACTTAACCAATATAAACATGTGAAAACCAAGTGTGCGCCGGTGCAAAATGTGACACAAGTAGAATGACGAACCGGTGCAAGGGTAACAAATAGTAGAGAAATAAAAGAAAAATAACTCCCCCAAACTTAGAATTTTACTACGTAAAAATTCTAAGTTTGGGGCTACAAGTTGTTACCTCCCTCCTTGCACATCCAATGCTTCTTCAAAGCTCACCATTGCAACACTTGCTTCCTCCTTTCCAAAGTTGGCTTTGTTTCTTCTTCATTCTCCAAGACTTGCTATCCATAGTACTCTTCATCCATACCTACAAAATAAACCAAGCTATCAACACTACTAAAGCAATAAAAACATGAAAGCAATAAAACCTTGGGTTGCCTCCCAAGAAGCGCTATTTTTAACGTCCTATGCCGGACGGTCCTTCTTTGAGGGGAATATCAAGTCACCCCCTTGTCACCCTTGTTCTTGACCTTCCTTGCCCATACAACTTTCTTAAGTCCATCAAAACACCCACTAGCTACTCCATCCGACTCTTCAATCATGCCATAGGAGGTTGATGCCTCATCTATTCCCAAGCTTGCACAAGTAGCTTTTCTTGATTTGGGGGAGTTTTTGGAAAAAACTCCCCCAAACTTGGCCTTCTTGCCCATCTCTAATTCTTTATCCTTCTCCTTGGGGTTCTCCTCCACAATATTCATCTTGGGCTCTTCTTCTACCTCCTTTCTCATGGGTATTGGGGGATACTCTCCCTTGGGAAACCCATACTCTCCCGTCTCATCATTTCGAAGCTTGATAGTTCTAAACATGTCAATTGTAACTATCTCTTGGTTCATTCGAAGCTCCAACTTTCCATTCCTCATATCAAGAATAACCCCTCCGGTTGCCAAAAATGGCCTTCCCAATATCAATGGAATGTTTTTGTCTTCCTCCATGTCCAAAACCACAAAGTCTACCGGAAAGAGGAGGTTGCCGATTTTGACCAATACATCCTCCGCTATACCCAAAGGGTATGTCATAGACCTATCCGCCAATTGAAGGCTCATTGTGGTTGGTGTGAGCTCTCCTAAACCAAGTGATTTGAAGAGTGACAATGGCATGAGGTTGATGCTTGCTCCCGAATCACATAGGGCTCTTAATGTACCTCCATCTCCAATAGTGCATGATAAAGTGAAGGATCCGGGATCCCTAAGCTTTGGAGGTAGCTTAGCTTGAATTACGGAGCTACAATGTTCGGCTAAGTGCACCGTCTCATATGCCTCTATTTCCCTCTTGTGTGACATTATCTCCTTCAAGAATTTGAAGTAATGTGGTATTTGTTCAAGAGCTTCAGCGAAAGGAATGTTGATATGGAGTTTCTTGAACATCTCCGCAAACTTGACAAACTTGCTATCCAAGTTCTTCTTCTTCATCCTTTGAGGATATGGGATGGGCATTACATTTTTATTAAACAAAAGAGGGATTGCCTCCTCACTCTTCTTCTCCCCTTCTTTTTCTTTCACTAAGCCATCATCTTTGTCAACACCCTCGGGTGCCATTACCACTTCCTCCTCTAACGGCATCTTGGGCCCATCGTAGCTTGTCCCGCTCCTTAGCCTTATGGCGTTGCATTGCTCCTTAGGATTTAGCTCCGTGTTAGAGGGGAATTGCCCCGGAATGTGTTGCTTTCCAATGGCATTAGCAAGTTGGCTCATTTGCTTTTCCATGGCTTTCATATTGTTTACCACATTCTTGATCATTTCTCCTTGCTCATCAATTCTTTGCCAAGTCTTGTTTGCATTCTCCCTAGTTTCTCTCATAAATTTCGTGGTTTCCCCCATAAAAGTACCAAACATATCCTCCATTGATGGCTTTGATGAAGACTCCACAATAACTCCATCTCTAGCATTGAAATTTGGAGGTGGGATGATGGCATTCCTTGTGTTGGCATAAGAAAAGTTCTCATGGTGCCTCAAATTCGGATGATATTGGTTGGGATTGGAGGGACTTTCATAGGTTTGCCTATCGTTCCAACCTCTCTCTCTAAATTGCCTATCCCTTTGATTGTTCATGTAGTGGGCTTCTTCATATTGCTCGTCACGTGGCTCCACTAAAGCTTTAGCCGTCATAAGGGATATCAATTTATCCACCTTGTTGGAGAGTTTAGCATTCTCATCCAAGTCTTGGGTTGAAGCAACTTTCCGGTTTTGTCTTCTCTCGGATGGCCATTGGTTGCCATTCTTAGCCATTTCTTCCAAGAGCACATAACCCTCTTCCGTCGTCTTTCCTAGCAAAGAACCTCCACCGGCCGAGGCATCCACCATCCCTCTCGTTCGATGGTCCATCCCGTTGTAGAAATAGCAAATCAATTGGTCTCTTGAGAACCCATGTTGAGGACAACTCCTTATCAAATCCTTGAAGCGTTCCCAAGCCTCGGCTAACGACTCATCATCGTCTTGCATGAAGGAAGAAATTTCTCCTCTTATCTTGATGGTCTTGCTTGGAGGAAAGTACTTCATGAGAAAAGCATCTACAAGATCGGCCCAATTTTCGATTGTCCTTAGATCAAGGGACATGTACCATTGCTTTGCACGATCACGGAGTGAGAATGGGAACAATTGGAGACGAATATAATCTTGAGGGACACGATTGATCTTAACCGTTCCACTTATCTCTAAGAATTGAGATAAATGGAGGTTAGGATCCTCCTTTGACAACCCTCCAAATTGGTTGTTTTGAACCATCATGATGAGAGCCGGTTTGAGCTCAAAGTTATGAGCATCAACGGGTTCCCGACCCGCTCCTCCATAGGGTCTAGGGATGGGACGGAAGTGGTCTCTCAAGACTCTTTGATTCCCGTTTTCCTCCCGTTGCTCTCCATCTCCTTCCACATTTGCATTTCCTCCATTCCTTCGATTGAAGTTATCTCTCATACCTCCTTGTGGTCGATTACCACCATTTCCATTTGGCTCCACTATGCCTTCGATATCCTCTTGGTTCCTTTCCTCTTCCACATTAGGATTCTCCCTTCGATTCATTCTTTCCAACTCTAGTCTTCTCCTTTCGGCGTTTTGTCTTCGACAATGAGCTTCGATTTCCGGGTCTAGGGGTAGCAAATCTTGTTGATCTCTCCTAGCTCGGGTGATCATATGCCATGTCTAGACAAAAGTTCAAACTAAAGTAAGAATCACAAGTGGAATCAAAGTAAAACAAATAAATATTTTTGGGATTTTTGCAAATAAGGAAAGCAAGTAAAATGTCTAAACTAAAACTCTCCTAGCCTACACTCTAGAGCTTATAAAAACCTCCCCGGCAGCGGCGCCATAAACTTGATTCACGTGTTATGCAACACTAAAACAAACAACCGCAAGTGTACGGTGTCTATCGTAGCGTGATAAGCACGAGGTCGATCCCACAAGGAGGTTAAGCGTAAAAGTGGAGTTTGCTAGTCGAATTTTAAGTAGACGTGATCGAAATTTTGAATAAAATGTTTTACTCTAAAGTTACCTACCAAGTGTCACGAATAAGTAACAAAGAGCAAAGATAAAATCGATCAAATGGCATACAAATCACTAAAACGAATGTAAGATGGATAAAAACGCAAAGAAGGAAGGGTGGGTTCCAAGGCAATTGTAGTACTTAGACGTCCGTTTATGAGAGTTATCTCGTTTAATTGGCCATTAAGGTTATCTCAAATAGGGTGATCACACAAGAAGAACTAATCGATCTCTCGATACAAACTAATTCAAAGACACAATGTAATATAAGCTCGTATGTCTACATCACAAACATTACACCATCTAAAATAGCTCCTAAGATCATTCGATTCCCTCTCCGATAATTAATCCTCTCTCGAGATCATAATAATACCGGGTTGCACATTCGCATACGATTAAATGGAATAAATCTCTCGATACTATCCCAATTAACAATGAATCAAGCAAATCATTATGGCCACTAACAACATGCTTTGCAATGGATAATTGAATATGCAAATAAGAAATAAACACCAATTAAAGCAAGAAATTACTCATAAACATCAATCCAAGTCTTACAATGCCTTAGAACCACAAATTGTTTAGCTAACTACTAACATAATCAAATTACAAAATCCAAATGAAATAACTAAATAAAAAGGAAAAGAAAGAGAAAGCTTAGTCTAGAATGTGGTAGGGAATGGAATTTGGGAGCTATTGCATCCTTTCTTCCTTGATTTGATGAAGAATTGAGAGAGAAATGGCCAAAACACCTCCAAGTATGTGTAACTATGTGTGGATTTGGGGGAGAGTGTCTTGGGTTTCAAGAATGAGGTCTTATATAGTGTTGGGGAAGGGTTTGGATGCCAAAATTGCAAGTTGGTCCCTCAAAAATGGAGAAAATGGCCAAAAACCCCCGAGAATGAGGTCACCCGGCCGGGTGGCTCCCACCCGGGCATGCCACCCGGCCAAAAGTCGAAGCTAGTGATGTTTGGGCCTTGCCCGGGTCGAAACCACCCGGCCGGGTGGGTTTCACCCGGGCCAAATTCGAACCTCCACCAAATTCAGCCTTGCCCGGGTCTTTTTGACCCGTCCGGGTTGATTCTACCCGGGCATGTTTTTTCGTCTCTTCGTATCTCGAGCTTCCGACCTCCGATTGACTCGATTCTTTTTTTCATTCCACTCCATTTTTCGAGACGAATCCAATGGTGCACTCCTCTTCCTGATCCAGTAAAGTATGGTTGGTGTTTTGCTCCAAATTCCATCGTATTTTCTACAAAATCGACAAAACGCAACCTTTCTCTCATTTTGGCTCAAACAATCATAATCAATGCATAAATCAATGAATTCCACATCAAAACATGCTTCACATGTGCCCCTAAAACGTGTAAATTCCACCCGAATCATGATCATTCCCTAACAACACAGAACCTCCATTCTGATGCTTAAAATCATGAAACCACTCTCTTCTTGGAGTCATGTGGAAAGAACACCCTGAATCTAAAATCCAATATTGCTGCTCTTTAGTGGAAGTGATGGATAGGGACTGAGCTGACTCATAGCCTTTCTGCTCCTTATCATCTTGGGTTTGATTTGCTTGATTCTTATCAACAGGGTTCTTAGGACCAGATTTTCTCATAAGCTGTTTGTACTTGTAACAAGTACTCTTAAAGTGCCCAGGTTTTATCATCTTCCCCTTGATTTGACACTACTGATTTTCCCTTATCAGCTCCCTTGGGTTGACTAGACCCCTTCTTGGAGGCAGATTTATTCTGTCCTCCCTTGATTGCCAATCCTTCCCCACTGCTACTTTTATCTCCTTGAGATGTTTTGTTATGTAACAGCTTGGACTTGACAGCCAAGATCACATCCTCCAATGTGATTGCTTCCTTTCTACCATACAAGATGGTGTCCTTTAGGATTTCAAAGGACTTAGGCAGAGCACTCAACAAGATCAGAGCCTTATCCTCTTCCTCTAACTTGACATCCAAATTCTCCAGATCATCAAGAATCTTATTGAACTCATCTAGCTGCTCCGTAATGGGTTTGTCATCTCCCATTCTAAAGGCATACAGCTTCTGCTTCGAATAGAGTCGGTTAGCAAGAGTTTTCACCATGTATAGCTTCTCAAGCTTATCCCAAACCTCCTTCGCTGACTTCTCTTTATCAACCTCCCTCAAGACCTTATCTCCAAGGAAGAGTAGGATCGTGCTTCGAGCTTTCCTGAGCAACTTGCTCCTTTCAGCCGCAGCTGTTGCAGATTCTTCTGCAATCTCTTCGGATTCTTCGAGAGCTTCGAATAATCCTTGCTGTTCAAGGAGGGCCTGCATTTTGACCTTCCACAGCCCAAAATCTCCAGTGCCTGTAAACTTCTCTATGTTGTACTTGGTAGAATTCCCCATCTTTAGATCTGCAGCTACTTCGGTTTCCCACAGACGGCGCCAATTGTCAAGCTAGATTTCGATCAGCTAGACGTCTCAACTAATTAGAACACTTGAATATAGAAGAAATAACTGCTCTTAGGATTGTAATTCAGAAAAGTAATCAACGAGACAAACAGCACACAAGGATTTAAGTGGTTCGATCAATGTGATCTACATCCACTGGACCAGATTAGTACTTCTTTGATTGATAAAGAATGTTTACACACTCATTCACTCGGAATTGGATATTTCCTCACTTCACTCGTGAACTCACACAACTCAAAGAATACAATAACGTACTAAATCTCTCATCCCAAAAAAAGGTGTCAACCTTTACAATGTACACAATCAAGAGTATATAAAGACCAAAGGTAGTTGCTGCTGTTAGGAACTGTTTGAGTAGTTATCAACCGTTTGCAACCGCTTGTAACAACCCATGTGCTCTGTTATTGCCCAACTGAAATGGTAGTTATGCCCTTAAGTTGTTGTAACTGTAAAACTGTTAGTTAAACTAACTAACTTCGAACCAGAAGACTTGCCCATAAAGATCAGATCACTACTTAGTGTTCTGATACCCAACTCTTCTGCTCTGATGATCAAAAGTTAACTTTGCTGATAGACTCCATACTGTGTTGATCTTTACTGCACTGACCAAGTACTGTGCTGACCCAAGTACTGTGCTGACCTGGTACTGTGCTGACCCAAGTACTGTGCTGATCTGGTACTGAGCTGATCTACTCTGCTGAAGTACTGATCTTGGTACACTCTGCTGAAGTACTGATCTTAGTCCAGTCTGCTGAAGTACTGATCTTAGTCCAGTCTGCTGAAGTACTGATCTTAATCCAGTACTGTGCTGATCTTACTATGCTGATCCCAACTGTGCTGAACTCTAAGCATCACCTTCTCATCTGATTGAAACTCTTCAACTCATCTGATAAGGCCTAAGTTATCTTATCTGATCCTATCAGCTCAGTAGTTTACTGTGCTGATTTTGAGATTATGAGATAACACTCACACAACCTTTATTTTACGGTGTTATATTATTGTGAGTATATTGAGAGAATACAAAGTAGATTTAAAAAAAAGGAGGGAAATAGTGGTAATTGTAAAGTAGAGTGGGATTAATGGGATTTCAATTTTTTTTTTTAATTCTGTGTCCCGAAATAAAAGGAAATTTGAAATTGCAAAGTCTAATCAAAATAGTTGCGAATTATATTTATTACTCTTTCTAACTCATTTTATTTGAACATCATTAATTAAGAAAGGAATAACAAAGGGAAAAATGAAAATGAGGCCATATAACCATTTTTCCACACAGAGTTTAACACCTTCCACAAGCTTGACAATATCCGGCTTAATTGGTCTCTTTGAAGATAAAATCATTTCTAGAGTAAATGAATGTATAATGAACATTGTCACACCAAGTTTCAAAATGTCACCTTACAATTTTATTAATGTAATATTCCAATTTTATCATTCAACTCATTTTTGTGATAGTATATGCATTAAATGTAAATGTATAATGACCATATAGATAAATAAAAGAATAAAAAATTTCACATTGCACATATATTTATTATTACTATTTAACTATTTTTCAATTCGCATGAAATATTTTTAAACAATAAATAGGATCGTATTATTTACGCTAACCCGTTTTTACTTAGATTAACTAGCTGCATAAGATCTTGATTTAGTGCAGCTCTTTAATTAGAGTTAATTTCACAACTATATATATATGTACTATCATTCTTGCTAGCTAGGTATTTATTCTACATTAAAAAGTTTTGAATAATTTTTAGTGTGAAGCATGTGATACAACCATAATGCATGCCTTCCTATTTAAATTAATTTCTCGAAAATTAATTGGTTGAAACTTGAAAGCATTATTTCTAACATTGATGATTTATTTATTTCTAGTTGGCACAAAAGTCACTATTCACCTAACTAGTCAAAAATTGGGGGAGTCATTATTTCTCGAAAATTAGTTGAAAGCATTAAGTATATATTTCTATCTTTGATGATTTATTTAGTTATTGTTTGTTGTACAAAAGTCACTATTTACCTAACTTGTCAAAAATTCTTTAATTTCCAGGAAACATGGTGGGCGCTGCCGCACCACTTCATAACATTAAAAAGCTTTCGAATAAGAATCTACGTTTAATTCAAGTTCCCAAAATAGGAGTCATGTTTATCGGAAGGTTAAACAATTCTAGTCTCTATTACGGAGTATTTCTTACAAGTTTCAATTTATATAGTTCGACATCCTTTTTTATCATTTGCTCAGTAGGTACGTGAACGGTTGATTTCGATGAAATTGCTGATAAAAAACGACGTCATTCTAATTTTTTTGAAAATTTTAAAACGAAATTGATACACATAAAAAATAATTAAGACTAGATTGATAAGTTTATCTTTTGGAACATTTTTAAAAAGATTAAAGTTACTGAACCAAATTAAAAGGTTCTATCCCTTATTCTTGAGCACTAGTCATAAGAGCGCCACATAGAAATTCCACATAAAAAGAATATTTGATTCTCTTGAAAAAAAAAATTGACATTTTTTTTTTGAAATATAAAGCAAATGAGTATTTAAATATTATGGAATAGCATTTGTACGGGAAATAAGCTTTGCTTTTTAAAGATATGTGCTGGTTTCAGAATTAGGTTCACATGGTCTATTTTCTTCAAATTATCACATTTTAATTTATAAAACATCATCTTTTAGCATATGCGATATTACTATTTAAAACATTACTTAATTTTAATTACAAATTCTTCAAAATCACTAAACAATAACGTTTTAATACTAAATAGTGAATTCTATTGAGAGTATACAATTGCTTGTCATGGGGGATGGTGTATCAAAACCATTTGGAAGCATCTTTGTCAAAAGAGTGGGGTTTTAAAAGTAAGAATCTGGCCAAACAAGTCATTAAATTATGTAACAATGTCCCATCAATGTGGAGAATCTACCAAAATATTGATTGAAAAACAACCATACGTACTCCAACTTGGATTGATCAAAAGACTATAATAAAATTGAATGAATTCTCTTCATTCCATTATTATAATTATAATAATAATTATTAATTTCTTGTATATGTGAAGGACAAAAGGCATATATATAAAGAGAAAATATATATGTTTCATTTATGATTGAAAATGAACATAAAATGCAAACCAATTATTTTCCATCATTATATATGCATACTCACTTTGTTTATATATAAATGACATTTTAATCTTTTTTTTTGAAAATTAAGAAGAAATATTTATTGACAAGTTTACCCTTCTAATTAATGAATAATCATTTTACCGCATCCCATGATTTTTTGAGTATTTTTTCTAAAGTAAGAATGAGAGATTGTTAATTAATTAACAAAGGTAAATTAGAAATTATGAGTATTTTGTAAGATTAAAATTTAAAGAAATGATAAATAAATGCTAAAACACAATTTAATTGTGTATATATATATATATATAAGTCATTTATTTATGAACATAGATAGGGTATATAATTTACCCTAAAAGATAGGGTACATTTCTCCACACTTTTAATTCTTCAACTCTCAATCCCCATCTCATCCCTGTTTTAATGAGTACGATTGAAGGTAATTATGTCAAAATTATATGTTTTTTTTCTTATAGAAATTCTTTAAAACGACGATTAATTAAATCAAACGAAGAGACTAATAATTGACGTTTTCAAAACAAGAACTAGAAGGTAAACTGGTAATTATTAATGCGCGTAAAATCACAAATTAAAGTAGATTGAATTCACAAATATAGCATCAAAACAACACTCTTTTTTTGTAAAAAATAAACTACATCACAACCTTCTATATGAAACCACAAATTCTCTATATTACCCTTATTCAGCGTTCTTACATCTCCTCATCCATGTCCAACCCTAAAAATGTACTACCAAACACTTTATGCCCCTCTAAACTTAATCTAAAAAAAAAAAAAAAACACAAACATCATAAAATAACACTCAAGTTATTAATCAATCACGAATCGACTATTGCACATCCCTAACTTCGAACTGGTTTCGATTCTTGACAACGATGTCGTACATGTGCATGGACTTGAACTTGTTGAAGTTCTTAGGAAGGGAAATGAGATGCACGGTAGATCTCTTGTGAAACTGTAGGAGGTCGGGATCATCGTAGTATCTCTCCCATCCGAGAGGCGATAACTTCGCCTCTAGGACGGAATAAGATGTAATAACCTCATTAGAGGATACATGGACTAGCATTTTCTTGGTATGCTCTCCGGCATTCTCCACAAGTCGAACCACGCCATTTTTGAACACCCAAACACCCGACATATATTATGGTGGCTTTAATTTCAAGAGTAGTTATGGAGATCAATTCTTGAGCAATTAAGAGGTGCATGAGGTGGTGAATGTATAGTGAGATATATATAGTGGATATCATGTGCGTTTTGGGGGGTTTTCAATTATTTTTTTAATGAAAAGTTGAAAAATCCTGCATTGAGCAAGGTTGGGTAATATTATAGTTAAAATAGTATGCCTTCGATCGTCCACGTAAAATATTTCTATTTCTTTTTACACCGTTGAATATTAATTGTTTATTTATGTATAAAATAAATAAAATAGAGAATAAGTTAAATAGATACTCCGTATGAGATAAAGTAAGTATGGTGGGGTATATTTTTCAAAAAAGAAAGCAGGAACACTATTGTGGACAACTCAAAAAAGAAAAAACACGAACACTTTATGTGGACGTACGGAGGGAGTAGTAAATAATTAAATAGATCTATATCTCATGTATAAAACAGTCTTACCATTATTAAATTGCTGTTTTAATTATTTATAGCTTAGAACTAGGTTCTTTCTTTCTTGTATAAAAAAAGGTTGCTTTATCAGATTGTTTGCAATTAAGCATCCATTTAATTTGGCGATAGTGAATAAAGGCTAGTATTTTGTTTAATATAGCTGATTTTTGTCTTAATGGGTTCTCCAATTCTATTCCATATTCTTCTAATTAGATAGTTATATATATGGGGTGGGGGTGGGGGGTACATGATAGTACGTAATAGAATTGAGCAACTTACTTTTGTGAATGGATCTATTCGGCCAACTAATTATATACTATGTATTTCTAATTTCGTAAAGCTATATATATTGTCCACTGAGCAAATGGCAACGTCTAAAGAGAGATCAATTCGTCTCATTTTTAGTAGTAGTAGTAGTAGTACAAATTAATTAAGCTAGCTTTGTTGATGGTGGGGGTACGTACCAATTAAACCAAGTTGCATTGTGGGATATATAGCAAAATTCCAGCATTATTGAAAAGACAATAATAAAAATCTCTAGCTAGCTGTCAAAAAAGAAAAGACAATAATAAATCTTTGCAGAAGGTAAAAGCAAGTTTCATGCAAATGGAAATTATATTCATGCATGGCATTGTGACAAAATAAATAAAGCTGTAATGGAGAAGTCTCTTGCCCCATACTCTTTTTGCCTTAGCTTGGATAGGATAACACTCCAAATTAATACTCTACACACTTGATCATATATATATTTGTCCATCATCACTTATTATATTATTCACCCCCCTAGCCTCTCTCTAATATTATATATATATATAATTTGGTCTGTGGTGATGACAACTGAGTTGGAGAGGGAAATGTCACTGAAGCCCATTCAACAAAGGAGTGGGCTTTTTCGATTTTGGATATATAAGCCCCGGCCTTATCTTCATTTACACCTGTGAATTTTCCATATTTATGATATCAGAATCTGGAAAAATCCAGCTGAATTAATATATACTCTTCCATCTTTCTTGACTCTTGTACACACCTACCTTTACTTTGCAAGCCAGCTCTCTAGCTGGCCTGGCCTAGTTGAAGGGTCACTTAATTTCCACCCATATTCTACGTCCTTTTCAAAATCTAATTTCATCTCAATTCATTTTACTATTTTATATATATGCCACTCTACTTCCATTCATTCATTCCCCCTCTAAATTTTCTATTTATCTATTAATTTTGAACGTACATTTTCTTATTTTTTATTAATCTGAACTTTATTTGTTTTCATATATTTCTCTAACTCAACAAATTCATCGTACATACAAATACTATATTCATTAATTAATCTTCGAGCAAAAAGAAAGCTTAGAAGGGGACGGAGAAATAACTTTATAAGCATTTAAATAAGTTATGAAACGATATATCACATATGCAATGTTTCCAATTGCTCTTTAATTATTGTCACATTTGTGTATCAGATGCTTATATTATATACTCATTTTTGTCTCGATCTGAAGTAGAAAAAGCTAGCTAATCATGGATTAATGAAAGAAAAATAAACGCATATATATACTAGCTAGCTGTAAAATCTTTTTTTATACGAGCTAGCTAGCTAGTATGTAAAAGCGAATTCAGATAGGAGGAATACACTCACGTACGTGTCATCATCCCAACGGTTCTCAAATCATTTCAACTGATATGGATCATTTCGGTCCATCAAATCTCATCGATTGGGACGCAGGATATATACTTTTATTAATTAATTAATTTTGTACAAAATTAAGGTTATATATTTGCAATCATTTTAATCCTTTTATTATCATCAATATATATTATAGATTAAAGTGGTAGTATTGGAGTATAAAGAATCACATATCTATCCAGACCGGAATGTCATTAAATTTTTTTATAGGTGAAAACCTGAGACAAAATTCCTTATTAAGAATAAAAAGGTAAACCCTTCTAATATATATATATATATTCTCTTCGTTCAAATTTTATATAAATTTTTCATAATATTTTTTTAACTTTATACATAAATAATTAAACACATGAAAAGAAATCATACATAGTTATATAAATTACTATAATTAAAAAACACAACCCACACAAAAGACCCATAGAACAGAAGCTAAGATTTTAAGGGCAAGGTCCTATTTTTGGTCAGAACAAATACCAATTCTAGGGTATTGGTTGTGGGCCAATATTTGATCCATTTTCGTAATGACACGTGTCATCATCTACTGAAACAGAATCATTTTCTTTAATTTCATAGATATTCATTCCAGTTGTGTAAGAAAACAAAATAAACTATATTTTCATCAATCGGCCTGGCTCTAGCTCATCGATCTGTTACCAAATTAAAATCAACAATTTTTTTCCATTGCAATAATCACACAATTTACAAATTACAAGGCTTCAACAACATTGGGTACTAATTAACAAACACGAACACAACCTTACTTATAAAGAAATTACATGTCTCTAGCTCTACTACCAAGTTAAAATCAAAGTTCACACCATAATTTACAAATTAGAAGAACATCATTCAAGTAACAATAGAATGGATCCATCACAATTCACAAATCTCTAACTTCAAAGAGATTGCGATTCTTGACGACGATGTCGTACATATGAATGGATTTGAACTTGGAGAAATCCCTTGGGAGAGAAATGAGATGAACGGTGGATCTCTTATGGAACTGGAGAAGATCAGGATCATCATAGTACCTTTCCCAACCTAGTGAAACCAAAATCCTCTCCAAAATTGAATATGATGTAATGGACTCATTTGAGGGCAAGTGGACTAGAAGCTTCCGCCGCGGGCAGTCGCCGGGGTCCTCTAGTCGAACGACGCCGTTCTTGAACCTCCACACTCCAGACATTATTGAACAACAAATTAATTTCTTTTTGAAAATTTCCGAAGGATGTTGAATTAAAGCACGGTGTGCATGGGTTTATATAGCGGTAGATGCTTACTAATCCACCTTCTTTCTTTTTTTTTTTTCATTTTTTTTTTATGGGTCGTTTTTTTTTTTGTCAATATTATCTTTAATTATTTCTAGACAAAATAAGAGATATATGTCAAATTCTCTGTATCTACTTCCAATTTTTATAAGAAAAATACGTCAAACTTAAGAAAAAATTCCTAAATTATGGGGAAGAGAATTGAGAAGAAAGATTTGTGGAAAACTAATAAATGTAAAATTGAGATATTTCAGAAAAAAAATGCATCAACAAGTATTATGAAAATAGTGAGAAAAATGAAAATGGAGGAAGTATAATGTAATAGAATTAATACTTCCTTGGTCCCACTATATATTATCAAAATTTTCAATGACAATTATCTCATTATATATCACTCATTTTAATATTGATCAACACTTTATCTATGTATTTTATTATACTATATCTATTATTTTTTTTCTCCTTATTATACCACTTGTGTTGTGTACAATATTCATTATTTTATCAAACTTTTTAATCTGTGTGTCCAAAAAGTAGGAGTATGTGATTTTTTTTTGTTTGATGGGAGGATGGAGTATGTTATTAATTAGTTCGTATTAAGAGTATAATTTAGATGGTTAAATAGAGCTCAAATATAAGATTTGACATGTCGATTGATTTAAGGTAATTGTATTTTATTTTTCAAATAGTTTTAAATGTAATTTTAAGTACTCGACACGTGGATTAGAATGTAGGAATATTATAATATAAGCTTTTATTAGAAGCATAATTAATTAGTCTTGGTTCACGTGGGTGTAAAGCCTCGTTTTTTTAGAGAAAAGCCGGCCCCCAACTAGCTAGCATGGGATTGGCCTAGTGGATTGTCAATAGATACCATGTGGATCCCATATGTTTCTATATTTTAATACGTAATTCAAATAGTAACATTTATTTATTTATATATAACTACGTACATTCATGTCAATAAGCTGTGTACGTGCAGTATACACAACGACGTACGTACGCAAGATTTTGAGTGAGGAGGCACAACTAAAAATAAAATAATATAATTAAATTCTAAGAATAAAAATATAATAAACTAATTAAAGATTATTATTCATTTATTAATTGTAAAGATAATGTATTAATTAACTTAATTACAACTCAACCATCGATCAAATTTAAACAACTTCATACAATTACATTATACTCCCTCCATCCACCAAAAGTAGTCCCATTGTGGATGGGCACAAGTTTTAAAAAAAAATGTGGATAAAGCAGATCGATAAAGTAAGGGTATTACAGGGTATTGTGGGGTCCATTGTAAATAAAGTGATTGTTTGTGAATAAAGTTGATGGCAAATTGATTAATTAAATGATGTCTGAGGGGTGATGATTTTCATAAGGTGTATGAGACTATATTTGGTAGACAAAGAAAAACTATAGTATATATCTAATAACACAGATAATAAGTAAAACAATATGATATTACAAATAAATTAACAATAATAACTTTTTCAGACGCTAGAGTTTAGTATACTTGAAAGTTGAAACACTTTGATATGATTATTAGTATCAAATAATGCAGATTTAGTACGTATACCTTAAAACACTTAATTTTATTATTATCGGACAATCTTTTCAGACAATAGAGTTTAGTATAGCTGAAACACTTAAACAGTCGAAACGTGTGAAATTCCATGATCAATTTAATTAATGGTTGGTTTTTTGTTTTTTTGCTCGATCTTCTTGTTCATATTTGCAATATTAAACAAAGTGTATGGATTGAGAAGAATCCAACTTTTATATATCTGATTCTCTTAAAACCCCACCCCCATGTGGAAGAATCATTTTTGTTATATAATTCTTGAAATCAATTAATCCTTATCATTTTTGCATCACCAAATCTTGTAACAAAACAACCCATATATCACAGCAGTCATGGGAATATGTTGTCCTAACCTAGCTGGCATCAACCTTTTTTTTTTTGTGCATATTAAATTGAAATTTTGCTAAATTTCATTATTAATAAATTATTCGTATATACGTGACGTACACCAATTGTTTTTTACACACTATATCTTATACGTGTGAGTAATTGCTTGATGATGATTTATTTTCTTGTGATTAAGACGTAAATGTGAAGTAATTAATTAGTAACGAGCTAGACAGAGGTTATATTATAAGGTCTAAATAAGAGCAATTACATCGGGATATATATGATAGTGTGCATGCATTGATCATGATCATAAGTAAATTTGTATTGTTATTAGTACAATGATAGATAAAGGGATTAAAGTTTTTGCAGTTCTTAAGTTTGACTAATTTTAAATTTGGTCTTGATGTAATATACATTTTAATTTTGGTCTCATAAGTTGATCTAAATTTTGAATTCAGTTCAATTATCTGTCATTGCATGTAAATGAACAGGTTAAATCCTTAGCTCGCATGCAATTCAAATCAACTGTGATTAACTGTGAATTTGCTCATATGTAGAAACATGCACGAGCTAAGAATTTAACCAGTTCATTTACATGCAATGACAAGTAATTGAATTGTTTGAATTTAAAATTTGGATCAACTTATGAAATCAAAATCAAAATGTGTATTCCATCAGGAGCAAATTCAAAATTAATCAAACTTAAAGTAAAGGATTGCAAAAACTTTAATCCCATAGATAAATAAAAAAATTATTGTAGATAATTTAAATGAGACAATTAATAAAGAATGGAGACAATGTATCGTAGTTAATACTATAAGTTTTTTTTTTTTTTTTATACTCCCACGTCCCAAAAATATAATCCAGTATTCCCTTTTCGTATATTTCAAATTATAGTCTAGCTACTTCTTTTACTATTTTATCTAAAATAACTCTATTTAATAATTATTGGAATTGATTAAATAGGGACACAACAAAAAAGTAAGTGTAAATTTTATATGTTCAAACTATTTTATTAAATATTTGTGTGAAAAAAAATTGACTATATTTTTTTAGAGGGAGAATATATATATATATATATATAAAATAATAGTAAAAATTAATATGATCAAATAAATAGATGTATGTCCAAACAAGCATTGAATCTAGAAATATATGGAGAATAGTAGTTTGTAAAAGTTGATGGAAAAAATGGACGTCTTTTCAAAATGTGTGAGTGGGGTGGGGGTGTGTGAATAGTAGAACAAGTGTTGGGGGGCATGGGCTCTTAATTTGGACTACATCTACACCACAAACAAAGGGAAAGAGTGATTCTTGATTCATATTCACTTTGCTTTACTAGATTTGACCTAACCCCTTCATTATTGACTATTCAACCCCCCAACACATCTACCTCCGGATCTCATCTCGCCTAATACACCCTACCAAACTATTCTTTTTACCTTCATGAATTTACGATCAAGTGAAGTTTAAGACCCTAATTAAATACTTCATTAGTTGATTTTGTTCCCTTTTTAAGTTTTACATTTTTTTTTTACAAGTTGAAGTTCTACGTACATTTATTAACTATCCTTGCTTTTATACTATATTACATTAATTGTCACTCACTTTTCCTTCTGTCTTCTCATCATTTTTGTTTTTCTTACACTTTTTTCTCTTTCTTACACTTTAAATCAATAATTTTACATAATTTTTAAAACTCGTATCATCTCCAAATGTAATTAAAGTTTAAAGGGGGATGTAAGGACTAAGGAGTATAAATTAAAACGTAGGGAGAGTACGTGAGATAAGCTTTTTAAGGATAAGTAGTTGATTCAGCGTTGATCAAAGATTGATTATTGCGATACAATCTGTAAAATAACTGTTAGCTAGAGTTGTTTGTGATCTTTAAGTGTAAACGGATTTTTTTTATATGTTCAAATCAAATTCAAACACCCAAATTTGGTAGAGTCTAGATCATTCAAAGAGTGATAAATTTCAAATACATATATAACTTAGGATATGTTTCTTTTTTGACTCACTTAAAATTTTACAATATCCATCTCATATAGAGATTTTAAATTTTACATTCAATACAATTTAATTTATATACTTAAAATTACAAATAACTCAGTCAACATTTTAGTAGAAAATTCCCAAATCAAAAGCTTATGTGACTGGCACGTGACGGAAACGATTGATTTTGACAATTTTGAGAAGTAAATGGTACAATTCGCAAAAAATTAAAACATAAATGTACACTTAATTTTTATGAACAATTTTATTTAAAAAATGATTCAATTTTTGACGACTATATCAAGGCTTTCAAGGAGCTCACAGCTAATTTTCGAAATGTTACTATATCGTTTACAAAAATGAGTACGTATTTATTAGGTTCTCTAGTAATTATGAGAGTCTATTTATTTGGGTTTATCCACGGATATATATTTGTGGTTGAACCCCTGTAAATTTTACGAACATTTAAAACAAGTTAAATTGTTATGTTTAAAAAGTTTCTATATATACCCTATGGGCCTATACCAATATCCAACAAACCTTAGTATTTCAAATGAAAATGAATTTTAATATTTTCTTCAATTTAATCATTGATGAAGCACCCATAGATTGGATAGTAGCGTCTGCAAGGCAGTGTTTGTGTGGCAAATAGAGCTTGATAATGGAGTATATATGCAAGAGCAATTATTCATTGTCTCGATATTGTCAAATTTAATTTCTTTTCTTTTAATTTTTATCCAAAGAATTTTAAAATAGAAAAGGAGAGAAAAAGATGTAACATTTTGTTGTAGGGCTTTATGGCATACAAAATTTGCAATTCTTTTGAAAATTGTCGAACTTGTAAATGGGGGAATTTCAGAAATAGCCTAGTCAAACTACTACTTATCAAAAATGGCCTTATTTATACAAAATATACAAAAATGGCCTTCTTTTATTTAATTAATTAAAAAAAAAAAAAAAACAAGCACAATAAACAACCAACCCTAAACAACCCTAAACAACCATAAACAACCCCAAACAAGCTCATAAACAACCCTAAACAACCTTAAACAACCCTAAACAACCTCAAACAAGCCCAGTAAACAACCCTAAACAACCCCAAACAAGCCCAGTAAACAACCCTAAACAACCCTAAACAACCTCAAACAAGTCCAGTAAACAACCCTAAACAACTCTAAACAACCTCGAACAACCCTAAACAACCCTAAACAACCTTAAACAACCCCAAACAAGCCCAGTAAACAACCGTAAACAACCGTAAACAACCTCAAACAAGCCCAGTAAACAACCCTAAACAACTCTAAACAACCTCAAACAACCCTAAACAACCTCAAACAAAAACCCTAAACAACCTTAAACAACCTCAAACAACTTCAAACAAGCCCAGTAAACAATCATAAACAACCCTACACAACCCTAAACAACCTGAACGAAAATTTTGAGAAGCTAAGAAGAAGAAGATAGAGAAGTGTTTGCGCGCAGAAGCTTTGGGAAGAAGAAAGAGGGGATTTTTTCTTTTAACAAAGAGGGGTTTTTTCGATCTATGAAAGAAGATGAAGAAGCGAAGAAGAAGAAGATGGAGAAGTGTTTGCGCGCAGAGCAGAAGCTTTGGGGAGAAGAAAGTGTTTTTTCAATCTGTTCTATAGGAAGGAAGAAAGGGTCTTTTAGTTTTTTATTTTTAATTTTTTTTATTGCAATTAAATTTGGTCAAATAGGGATAAGGCCAAAATTAAATATGCAGTGGATTATCCGGCCATATTTGACAATTCCCACCTTGTAAATTGTAATGGTCCTATGACCCGACCATCACCAAACAGTGCCATTTTCAACATAAAGATTTTGTTTTCTTTAATCAATTTATTCGAATCCATTTCAATAGAATGGGCCCCCTCCTTTTAAGCATATATATTTTAATGTAATTATATGAAACCCCAATGCTGCAAGATAGATATATACATGAATATGCATTTCACATAACATTAAAAAAACGAGCTGATTTGTGACGGTTTTTTGTTCGTAGAAAAAACACTCGTGAAATGTCAGTCACAAAATCCTTTGTACATTTTCGACGTCGCAAATAATTTTAATACTGTTTTAAATATATTTAATATTTACAAAGGAGATTTTGTCCCTGGCCGTCTTAATTTGTGACGGCTCCACGCCGGTATCAAACCACTGAACCACTTGCGGGCTAGCTAGCAACTAATTCTGACTAGGGCTGGCAAATCGTGCTATCGTGTTGTGTTTCGTGTCTACGCGATAGTGACACGACACGATAAGACTAATCACGAACACGACTCGATAAGGATCTGTGTCGACACGACACGAACACGAAAATCTTCGTGTCGACACGACACAATAATTTTCGTGTCGACGTGACACGACGCGATAACGACACGTAACACGATAACAACACGATAACGACACGATAAGAAAATAAATCAATTTAAAATTGTATTAAATATATAAAAAATAATATATTTGTATAAATATATAAAATTATCGTGTCATTATCGTGTTATTATCAGATACGTGTCATTATCGTGTCGTGTCGTGTCATATTAGGTAAATAACAGGTTAACGGGCTGTTAACAAGTTAATGGGTTACCTGTTAATTTTATCGTGCTTAACGGGTTGACACAAACCCGACACGAAATTTTCGTGTCGTTATCAGGTCGACCCGATAACGACACAAACCCGATAAGGCCAAACACTAACCCACAATTTTCGTGTCGGATTCGTATCGTGCTATCGTGTCGTGTCGAAAATTGTCACCCCTAATTCTGACGAACTATTGTATTAAGGCCTTAGCAGCATATATTCTGGTCGGAGTAATACAAAATTAATAAATGTACTAAACTCTCTGTAAAATTTACCGTTCACATCTCCTTCAATGAATCGATGAGTTCAATACTTCCAACCACGATCCCAAAATTGCATATGTTAAACAATTAAAATCGTGTCATTATATTAATAATGTTAGGAATTAAATATACAAGAATTAATTCCTACCCTCTCTACAAGTTCGGACTTTTAGATGAGACGGAATTCTTTCATGGTATCAGAGTAAAACCGGGCAAACGACCTGGGTTCGATTCCTGTTGGAAGCACTCCACCCATTTAAATTGTCCACTCGATGGGCCTCCTCCCCAAAAAGGGTAAGAGGTGTTAATCCGGCCCACGAGTGAGGGGGAGTGTTAGGAATTAAATATACAAGAATTAATTCCTACCCTCTCTACAAGTTCGGACTTTTAGATGAGACAGAATTCTTTCAAATAACTACAATTCTTAAAAATTGGGCAGAGTTTCATGTCTATATATGTATCTATATCCAAATTTTATTTTGAATATTTTACAAATACCAACTCATGCATCAAATATAACTTATTAAAATATAACTCACATCAAATATAATTTTGAGTGAACAATTTAATATAAATGAAAAAAAATTCAGTGAAATTTGAACTGAAAACGTGTGGCCGTGAGCCATAGTTATGCGACCGTCGCAAATCTTCTTATTTTTTTTAGGGTAAGCATGTGAATTAGGACCTAAAAAAAACTAAAATACTCGATATATTAGAGCCTTAGACTCATGTCCACACATTTTTAGTTCAAATTTTATTGAAAACAAATTTCATTTATATTAAATTGTTCACTAATATTAGTCATTTTCTCAGTGATTGGTCTAGTAAAATAGTATATCAAAAGATGCTAGGTCATTGGGTAAATAAGTCTGTCTGGTTGGCTCGATCATTGTGAATAAGTTTGGACTTGTGACTTTTGGGGTAATTACAAAAATTGGATATTTTGATAATATTCTCGATCGATCGAAATAGGTACGTAGGAGCTACACAATTTGAATAAGTAATTCATTTAGCTTTCCGAAATTTATAATTCGATTCCCATCTAGTAAAGCCCCAAATATAATAAGTTAATAACAGTTGGAAGAAAATATTAAGAATCTTTTTCGATAAAATAACATGAAAAAGTTTTGTTCATATAATGTGAAATTTATGAAATCTGATATTCACGCAACTGTATAAAGAAGCACGTCAATCGTCATGGATGATGCATGCAAAACAATCAACTTTTATCTTTTCAATAAATTGAATCATGATATGTATTTTTATTTTATTTTAATAAGAAAATTCACAATTAATCGTTATTTAAAATAAATAAAATGTTTGTTGAATAAATTTCATCCGGGCTCGTATAAATTATCTCCCGACATGTATATTATTAGATCAGAGAAATTAATTTGAATAAAACAAAATGGTCGATCGAACGTGCCGTACGCTAATTGATTAAGTACATATTCTGAGCATAATATATAAATCGTTGATTTATTACTAAAAAAACAAAAGACATGATTTTGTCTCTAAAGAAATGGTATGAGATAAATTATGAGTTTGCTTCTATTTTTAGAACGTTAATTCTTTAGGTATTACCGACACAGGTTTAACAAAAACTAGTGTTACTATAAGACACGAGTCTTAATCATTAATTTCATACAATATAATATATATTTAGTTGGTATATATATAGCTTGTAAAAATATTTAAGTATTGCAAAATAATTCGACCCCTACTCAATACTCAAATTCAAATAAATATCTAATGAGATGTAAAATGATTTTTTTACCCAGTATGTAAAAAAATAACTCAATTATGTGCATACTAAATGACTGAAAAACACACTATCCGAGTGAAAACTAGTTAAAATATATGAATATGTTCATAGGTAACTCAACATTATTAGGAATTAATATATAAGAATTAATTTCACACCTCACTACAAGTTCAGACTTTTAAATGAGGCAAACAAATTTCATTGTATTAGAGTCTAAAGACTAACGGCACACATCCTGGATTCGATTCCTAATATACAAGAATTAATTTCACACCTCCCTACAAGTTCAGATTTTTAGACGATACAAATGAATTAGAGGTGATGCATGTGATATTGGAAGAAAAATATAATTAAATCATTTGAAAGACAAGAGAAAATAGTTCGACAAAAATAGAATAAGTAGCTTTTATTAAAACAAACTAAAAAAAATGCAGAGAGTAGATATAAAAATTTAATGATATTTTGTGGTTATATCAAATCAACCTTTCTTTCTTTTTTAAGGAATGTTATATCAATATATTCTCTCCCTATAAAGATAACAACTATCAATCTCTAAACTGAAAACGATAAAAATAAATTAATTGTGTAACCTTGATGAATAAAATAAATCGCATTGATCATCTCTCACAAAAGTGAGATGAGGATCATCAAAATAAGAGTTACATCTTCAAAATTCTTTAAAAAAAGGAACAATTACTACTACATCTTTTTCAATTACTTTAATAATTTGGGCAAGAATGGATTCTCCAATACTTCCAAGAAATGCAAGCACCCAAAACCTAATTGGAATGCCAAAAGCCTAAAAGGTGAGGACTTTTCAAAGGTACTTATTTAGTTATTTGATTTGATTAGTATTCTCTATATTAATTTGGAGTTCCATACTCTGTTTTCATTTATTTTAATACATTTTATGTCCCCCATCAAATTATTCGTTTCAATTTTAGTGTACCACATTTTATTTTACTATATAAATTGTTGACATATATCATATTAAAATTAAATAATCAGTGTACAATAATAATGAAGACGATGCAGAATAAAAATTTAACAGAGTGAAACAATGAGTCACTAATGTATTAAAAATAATGAAATTAACATAAGATGAATCTCAAAATTAAAATAAGGGATCCATACTCTTCTTAATTAATTAAAAAACTTTTTTTTTTCTATTTAGGTATAAGGGGAATATCAAAGGCAAAAAGTAGTAATAAAACTTTTTTCTATCATTAGGGTTATGCTATACTACTTTAGAATAAAAACGATGGGATTAGATCAATTGCATAGAATAAGAGAATAAAGCTAACAACTTTGGAATTAAGGATTTGTTCCATTTTTTATAGAAAATTCTCTTAATTACAATATTTTCTTGAAATCACCCCCTAGGCTAATCTTAGATAATGACTGTTTATGGATACATTATATGCATCCAATCATAGTTCGGAATTTTAATACGTAAATTTTGAGAATCATAACTTTATTCCTAGTCTTGATATGGAGTTCTTTTTTAAATGCTTTTTCATATCATTTTCTTGTTCTTAGTTATATTCTTATATTGGGCCTTTGTCGTGTACTCAGTTTGATCCAAAATATTAAGCAAGTAAATGAGGAGTGATACTTTGGGCTTTTCATAGGAAATTTCTTCATGGGCGCGGCTAAAGGCACCCGGCGATCCTATGAGTACACCCACGCGATGAGGACACCCACAAAACGGATGAGTACACCCACGTGGAAAACTCTAAAATACCCTCCTCCTTCTTCTTCATAACCCTAATTTTTCTCATTTTGGTACACCCACCAAATTTCTTTCCTCTCTCCCTCTCTCCCTTCCTCCCACCGCCTCCAACCTTCCTCCCACTCTCAAGCGGCTGCAGCCGCGGCCCACCTCCTCACCCCTCCGTTTGAAGAGAAGACCAAGCGACGCGGCCGCCCCTCCTCCAAGCGACGTCGCGCCCCCTCCCCTTCCTCCTTCAAACGCCGCCGCCGCTAGAGGTGTGCGCGCTCGCCGCCGCCCCTGGAGGTGTGTGCAACCCATCTCCTCCTCCCTCGTCCCCTCCTCCGTGCGAAGCGGCCGTCGTCGCCCTCCTCCGTGCGAAGCGGCCGTCGTCGCCCTCCTCCGTGCGAAGCTGCCGTCGTCGCCCTCCTCCGTGCGAAGCGGCCGTCGTCGCCCCTCCTCTGTGCGAAGCGGCCGTTGTCGCCTCTCCTTAGTGCGAAGCGGCCGTCGTTCACTTCGCCGGCCAGTGGACGCGGCCTTTGAAGAAGACAAGTAGGTCAGTTTTTTGATTTCTTGATTTCTTGATTTAGGGTTTTTTTTAAAAATTAGGAATTTTAGGAAAATTTTGGTATTTTAGAAGTTTGAGAATTATTTTCGAACCTATTGAATTTGTTTTGGAAAATATTTCGAACAATCCGTGTTTGTTTTGGAAAAAAATTCGAACATCTTGTTCGATCTTTTTTTTTCGAATAAATTTGAGTTGTTTTGGAATTTTTTTTCGAATATATTCAGTTTGTTTTGGAAAAAATTTCGAACATATTGGGTTTGTTTTGGAAAAAAATTCGAACATGTGTTTTGGAATTTTTTTCGAACATTTGGTGTTTGTTTTGGAATTTTTTTCGAACATTTGGTGTTTGTTTTGGAATTTTTTTCGAACATTTGATGTTTGTTTTGGAATTGTTTTCGAACATTTGATGTTTGTTCTGGAAAAAATTTCGAACATCTTGTTATTTTGGAACATGTTTGTTCTGGAAATTTTTTCGAACATGTTTATTTTTGTTGAAATTTTGAAGTTTCTTTTGTTAAGAATGGTGTTTGTTTTGGTGTTGGTGGAGATAATTATGTGAAATAGAATGGGTGGGTGTACTCATCCTTGTTTTTTTCATAGATTTTACTCTAGGGGTATATGAGACAATTTACATGTTCCGGAAGATTAAAAAAATGCTTGGTGGGTGTACTCATAGGATCGCCGGGTGCCTTTAGCCGCGCCCTTTCTTCATTTCATTGGGCTTATGCAAGCTGAAAAGCATATTATTTTATAGCTCGTCTTATAATAAATAATCAGATCTTATCATGATAAAAATAACCTTCTAGCTAATTAGACGTGAAAAAAGAAAGGGAAGAGCCAAGGGAAGATTTAGGGTTCTCTATAAGGGTGTACTTGATAATCTAATATGAGTGGTGGGTGTATATACACTTGAATTTTAATGTTCAATTTATCAATTTAATATTTGACGGAATTCATTAGGATCTAGTTTCAATTGTAAATGTGCAACCAATTTCATCCAAGTGTCACTCTTTATTAATTCTAAATGAGTAAATAATCAAGACAATTACTTATGTGTACATGTAACTGGCTATTTACCCTCCTTTTTAACTAAGTCCACACTTCCTTCTTTTAGACACTCCCTTTTTTTAGGCACTTATATGTACAAGTTACATACATGTAACTAAATCAAATTATTTATATGGGTTATTAGTTATTTACCTTCTTTTTTATTAATTTCACCCCCAAATTTTTTAAAATAAAAATACATGTAAAATACTATATTACCATTATATCAATTAAATTAAAATACAACTCATTAAAATTATAATTATACACCGACTATTGATTCACCAATGAAACACCACCAAGTCAAATATTATTCTATTTTTTTAACTTTTAAAAAATAAATATAAAAAACATAACAAATATTAAAAAAAATATGAAACTCAAAAATAAAATTATGAAATAAAATTTCCAATTTTTGTTTTTTCAAAAAATAACCAAAATTTAGAAAAAAAATTCAAAATAAATCGAAAAAAATAACTAAACTAAAATAATTCAATTTTTTTTCTAATTTGGGTATAAATGTATGAATATGACATGCTCACTTTCTAGCTTTAATCTAATTTATAATAACTAAGATTATTTTGTTATGTCTTCATTATTTCTAAAATGATATCTGATTTGTTACAAGTTTTTTAAGGTTGTAGATTATTTTTTAAAACTAATTAATAACATAATCTAATTGAAAAATAAAATTTATATTTAGAAACTTAAATGAGTGGAGAATTGGGGAAAAAACCAGCATAATATTGCATCAGCTTTATTATTTTCTTTGAGGTCATCGCCATGTTGATGCATTCATATGTTTATTGAGTGTGATCGTATCTATTAATTGAATTGTCTGTTCAGTGTGATTCATTCTCACTTTTGTTCTTCTTACTAGTTAGTTAATATCAATTTTTTAATATTGATGTATTAATTTGCATGGTATGCCTGGGATTATAAATGTGTTAAGTTATGTATTTTTTGTTAAATATAAATATTAGTTTAAATACGATATAGTATTAGTACGCCTATGGTATAGTACTAGAGATTAATGTGGGTATAAAAATATTACAATATATGAACTAATATTATACAATATTTGAATTTATACTATACTATATTTGAACTAGTACCATAGAGTATGTGAACTAATACTATACAATATGTGAACTAATACTATACTATATTTGAACTATTACCATAAAATATGTGAACTCGAAACTCGAAAAAAATAGAACTTATACCAATATAAACTAATATACAATACTGCATATTAACTAATAATATATCATAATACTTATCAACTGTTATCATAACACTTATAAACTAAAAATTATATTCATAAAAAATTAAAATAAAGTGATTAAAAAATGAAAGTTTAAATGAAAAAAATAATTAAACAATGTAAAACGAAGTGAAATTTGTAAGGAATGAAGTAAAATTTTGAAAGGATAAGGTGAAAATTATACACCAATTAATTAAAGTAAAATAGTACCAATAAAATTAAACACTTGCGTAAGAGAGGTGCGAGTTTTATATTTTAAAATAAATTATTATTATACTATTTAATACTTAAAACAATTAATATTATTTTTAAAATTTTCTTATTAGACTTTAAAATTTTAGAATAATTATTTATGACATAAAAAGAAAGTACATTAAAAAAATTATCATTTGAAACACAAATGATAAATAGGAAGAAAAATAAATTAAAAAAATAATATTAAAAAGATAAATATAAATATCAATTGAGTAAAATAAAAAATTAAATTTTAAAAAATTAATGGAGTATTATTTTTTAATGATAAAATTAAAAAAAAATTAATTGAAGTAAAATAAAGGCCCAAGAAAAAATTTATGTGTTAAATTGAAATAGTAAATGAGTCATGTATTATTTGTAATGAGTTATTTGATTGGATATAATAAATGAGTCATGTGTTATTTGTAATGGATTATTGGATTGGATATAGTAGTTACATATATTGGATTGGATACTGGATTGGATATAGTAGTTACATACATGTAACTAGTACACAAGAGTGCAACTCAATAATCAAACTCTTAAACTTTGAAAGGGTTCAAAGTTCAAAAGTTAGGAGGCATTGGTTAATAAATCAAGTGAGATTTAAGAATGAGATTGAACATTTTATTTAGTAAATTTATATCAAAATAATACAAGAATTGTCTAGTTTCTTATAAATTATATGATGAGTCCTATTTTAGAGATTAAAATTTCCAAACATGTTCCTAAATATGCATTATATACACAAACTCATACAATAGTCCTCGAATAAATAACTACAAATATATTAGTTTAAATATGTAATAAATAGAAAATAAAACAACAGTTGCGCATCTGGTGTAGTGGTATCATAGTACCCTCCCACGGTACTGACCAGGGTTCGATTCCCTGGATGCGCATTTTTTTCCCCTTTATTCGAATTTCCGTTCTGATTTTTTTTTTTAAAATTTAAAAATATGAATAAAGAATTGGCTTTTCCCCTTTATTCGAATTTCCGTTCTGATTTTTTTTTTAATTTAAAAATATGAATAAAGAATTGGCAAGAAGGACGTAAAGAAGTGGAGAGAGAAATGAAAAGTGAGGGTCAAATTAATGTAACTTTATGTAAAAGTATATATATTTATTTATAAGCCTATCAAATAATTTTGATTTATTTTATTA
This sequence comes from Galeopsis tetrahit, assembly GCA_963675135.1. Classification (NCBI taxonomy): domain Eukaryota; kingdom Viridiplantae; phylum Streptophyta; class Magnoliopsida; order Lamiales; family Lamiaceae; genus Galeopsis; species Galeopsis tetrahit. The sequence goes on along the minus strand of OY776124.1, from coordinate 64,739,338 downwards.
ATGAATTAATTATATAATAAATCTCACTATATTTGAATGTAATTTTATGTAAAAGTATATATATTTATTTATAAGCCTATTGATGCGGCCTAAAAATGTCACCTAATAAGAAGTCGACACGTGTATAGGGGATAAGATAAAAGTGGAAGGATCAGATTATGTAATACTCTCTGATGGGAAATCCTCTCGGGAGATCCCTTTGGAGGGAGCTTCGGCTGAAGAGAAGCTTCCAGAAGAATTAGTTTTGATGAAAGGTCGTGAGCCTTGAATGTAGGGAGGTTCCGCCATTTTCGGCTTAGATTTGATAAAAGGTAGACCTTATCCTCCTTTATCTTGGGAACCAAGTCAAATGAGAAGGAATACGGCCGAGTCTTCGGGAAGTGGAGGAAAGAGAAGGCTTCGTCCACTCCGCAGGACCGAGTCTTATGGGCAGTTCCGAAAAAGGAGGAAGACTTGACTTCCTCTCCAGAAAGTATCTCTATAAATAGGTAAATTCGAGGAGATTTCCAGGTTAGACACTCTTATACTACAAATTTGATATACTAAATACGATATACCTTTCTGAAATTCTTTGAGAACTCTTTCGATACATCAAGGATCTTGAGATCCTTGGGAGAGATTGATAAGCCCTATACTGACTTAGGCATCGGAGTGTCCACGCCGGACTCCCCTCCGGCGTGTTCTTTGCAGGTTCTTGAAGATTTTGAGCGAAGGCAGCACACTCGAAGCAATTGTACGTGTTCGAAGAGTAGGACATTTAATCCCGAGGATACACAATCCTCTCGTGCAAATTTTGGCACATCAACTGGTGCCGTCTGTGGGAAAGAGTTGAAAGATTTTCTCACGAATTTCTACCTGTTCGAGCAAATGGGTGGCGGAGACAAAACATCTACTTCTGGAAAGAAGAATCTTCCAGGGGAGAATTCCCCTTTGCCGAGTGATCCCCCACCAATGGGAGGCCGGGGGAAAAACCCAATCCATACTCCTTCTGGATCAAATCAGCCATTGGTACCCACTCCAGGTTTGGGTGACGAAAATCATCCCTTACCGGTCAGGGAGGGAATAACAGGGAACCTTGAAACCCCAGAGTTCCAGACCGCAGATCCTCAGCGAGAGGATATTCCAGACTCAGGGCCACTCTTGATCTCTCCCGATCAATTGAACGCCCTCATCAAGCAAGCTGTAGAGAAAGCCTTTGCAGATCAAAGGGACCAGATTCCCAGGGCTGCACCGGGGAATCCAGAGGTACCGGCCCATAGACCCCAGGATGAAGCACCTGGAACCTCCCAAGTGTTGTCCAAGGAGATGGGGATACGAGTGGAGGAAGACGATAAAGTGCCCTCGCGCGCGGAAAGAAGCATTCCCCTTCGGAGTACTAGAAGGAATGCAGATCCAGCACCCCAAGGGACAGAACCCCTTGAGACAGAAGAAAGCACCGATGATACCTACGGAGGGCCAGTTAGCGACCAGCTACAGGCTCTGCAGAAGGAGATGAAGGATATGAGGAGACAGATGAACAACCGAACCAGTAGATCCGCTCACGCATCCGGATGCCAGTTCTCCCCTAACATATTACAGGATGAACTACCATTCAATTTCAAGCCCCTTAATTTTGAGTATGACGGTACGGCAGACCCTTACGAACACTTAGTAAGATTTGAGAACGCTGCGCTATTACATCGCTATGGAGAAGGAATTAAGTGCAGGGTGTTCCTGACCACCCTGGCGAAAGCAGCGCAGCAATGGTTCACTCAACTAGAACCTAATACTATCCGATCCTGGGAGGAATTCAGTGAGTTATTTCTCCATCAATTTGCAAGTGCCCGGAGACAGCCACGGGCCACCTTGACCCTCTTCAATCTGAGGTAGGGGGAGAGCGAAAGCTTAAGAGCTTTTCTCCGGAGGTTCAATCAGGCAGCTCTGGAGGTCCCTACAGCCTCTCCGGAGGTGAAGATCAACGCCCTCACCAACGGATTACGGGATGGAGATTTCTTTTCCTCCTTAGCTAAGAAGCCAGTTAAGAATTTCGATGAGCTGCTGCACAGAGCAGAGAAGTACCTCACTCTGGAGGAGGTCCGTAAGGCCAAAAGGCTGGAGGTTAGGCCATAGGATCGAGAGAGAAGAAGGGAAGGTCCCTCCAGACGATCCAGCCCAGAGGTCCCTCGGACCTCTGGATCAACAAGAGATAGCAATCCCTCTGGAGGTCCCCGGTCTGGCCCTCGTGGGAGGTTTGAGAAATACACGCCCTTGAGGATTGAGCCTGCTGAAGTACTGGAGGTAGCCGGAGATCATCCAGACTTGAAATTTCCATATTCCAGAGGTCGAGGACCTCAGAAGCCTAAGTCTGATTGATTCTGCCGATTTCACAATGAATATGGACATGACACAAATCAGTGCTACCACCTGAAAGACGAGATCGAGAGGATGATCCAAGCGGGTCATCTAAAAGAATTTATATTTAGAGACAGACAAGGCCCTCGAGGGCAGAAGCGAAAAGATCATGAAAGAAAACCGGAAGAGAAGGAAACCAGAGAGGCGACCGAAGATATGCCCCCTCCACTGCCGAAAAGAGGAGTGATTCACATGATTGTGGGAGGACCAGCTGATGGAGATTCCTTTCGGAAGAGAAAGCAGAATGTCCGGGCTCTAAAAGCAGAGCAAGGAAGCCAGTTAAGAGAAGTGGGGCGTATGACGGAGACGCCCAATATCCGATTTGGCCCGGAGGATGTGAAGGGAGTTAAGGAAGATCACAACGATGCTCTGGTGATCACTATCGACATAGCGGGATTCGATGTTGCTCGAATCTTCGTAGATACGGGGAGTTCGGCTGACATCATGTTTTTTGAATGTTTTAAGAGAATGGAGCTGAGTGTGAAGCTGCGCCCTGTAGATACCTCTCTGTATGGTTTCTCTGGAGGTGCAATCCAACCTTTGGGGTCAGTAATGTTGCAGGTAGGATTGGGGGACGCTCCAGCTCGGAAGGTCCACGTGGTGGAGTTCCTTATTGTAGACATTCCCTCGTCGTACAATGTTGTGATGGGACGACCCAACCTGAATCTCTTTCAGGCAATCATTTCTACATTTCATATGAAAATGAAATTCCCTACAGCCACAGGGGTGGGAGAAGTGAGAGAAGACCAGTACCAAGCACGGAAGTGCTATGCAGAGTCTGCGAAGATGGCAGATAGGGCCCTAACTAGGGGCCTGGAGCGGACGAGAGGAGATGACCCTGAGATCAAGAGGAAGAAAGTAGAGGGAGCAGCACCTGAACAAGTGAGTGTTAAAACAGACGAGGAACTGATGAGTGTGGAGCTCTTCCCAGGGAAACTCGGCTTTGTTACCAAGATAGGTACCCAACTGGGGCCTGAACTCACAGAGAAGGTAATATTTACATTACGTCGAAATTCCGATATATTTGCATTTTCTCCAGCTGACATGATAGGAGTCCCTCCGGAGATAGCAATACATTGCCTTAATGTTGATCCAAAGGCAAGGCCCGTGAAACAGAAACTACGAAATTTTGGGATTGAGAAGAATAACATTGTGAAAGAAGAAGTCGAGAAGCTATTGAAAGCAGGGCATGTGGTGGAAGTCCAATTCCCAGAATGGCTCTCCAATGCCGTGCTAGTGCCTAAAGGGGGAGGAAAGTGGAGAATGTGCATCGATTTCAGGGACCTCAACAAGGCATGCCCCAAAGACCACTATCCGCTACCAAGGATAGACCAGCTAGTAGATGCAACTTCAGGCTTCGAGCTGCTAAGCATGATGGATGCATACCAAGGGTACCACCAAATCCAATTGAACCCTGCAGATGTCCCCAAAGTGTGCTTCATAGCAGCTTGCGGAACGTTTGGATATGTTCGGATGCCATTTGGATTAATCAATGCCGGAGCAACGTACCAAAGGATGGTCGATGCTGTCTTTCGAAGGCAGCTAGGGAGGAACATGGAGATATATGTAGATGATATGTTGGCTAAGAGTGTGCAGACGGATAGCCTCTCCAAACTCGCTAGCTCCACAGAGTTTGATGGACAAGGAACAGTAACTCTAGTAGTTGCAGAAAGAGAGACTCTGGAGAACCCCATTGGCTCCATTGAAGAGGAAGATGATTGGAGAAGAGCTATATGGATAGAACTCACCAAGGGAGCAGATGCCCCTACCACCAGAGAGACCTGAGCCCTTCAGATCAAATATTGTATTATCGGAGGGCACTTATACAAGAAATCATTCACACACCCATATTTGAGGTGTATATCAACTAGAGAAGCTATGTACACACTCAGAGAGATCCACGAAGGTGATGCAGCCAGTCATGAAGGATACAAAGCGGTGGTGAAGAAAGTTTTAAGGGCTGGATTATATTGGCCCTCCATGACAAAAGATGCTAGAGAATTTGTGAGAAAATGTGTCAAGTGTCAGAAAAATGGTCCATTGATAAGGACCCCTGCGGAAGAGATGGGAGCGATGCACTCTCCCTGTCCCTTTGCTAAGTGGGGAATCGACTTGGTAGGACCCTTCCCTCCAGCCTCCGGAGGGAGAAAATTTCTGATAGTAGCAGTGGACTATTTTAGCAAATGGGTGGAAGCTGCTCCTCTGGCTACGATAGATGAAGAAAATGTGATTAAATTCTTGAAAAAACAAATCTGTTGTAGGTTCGGAGTACCCAGAATATTGGTCTCTGATAATGGAACACAGTTTAACGGCGAAAACGTGCGAGGATGGTGTGCAAGACTGAACATAATACAGAGATTCACCTCTGTAGCTCATCCTCAAGCTAACGGACAAGTGGAGGTTACTAATCGAACGATAGTAGATGGGATTCGAACAAGGTTGACAAAGATAGGAGGAGGATGGGTAAAAGAGCTAGATAATGTATTATGGTCATATAGAACTAGTCCGAAGACAGCAACCGGAGAGTCCCCATTTCAGCTGGTCTACGGAGCTACGGCGGTGATACCTCCAGAGGCCGTTTTACGATCGCACCGAGTTGCCCAATTTGAAGAGCATCAGAATGAAAGATTGATGAGAGAGGCTCTAGATTTGATGGAAGAAGAAAGAGAGATGGTTAGGGTACGTGCTGAAAGATATAAAAGCAGAATCAAAGCTGCATATGACCGAAGGGTGATCCCGAGGTCCTTCAGAGCGGGAGACCTGGTGCTAAGAAGAGCGGACGCCCTGAAAAATACAGGAAAGCTGGAGCCCAACTGGGAGGGACCTTATAAAATCACACAGGTGCTGAAAGGAGGAGCATATAGACTGCAGAGTATGGAAGGGGTCGACATAGCTAGACCCTGGAACGTTTGCCATTTGAAGATATTCTTTATTTGAAGACAGTGTAAGGTCTAGAGACCATCTATAACTTTTGTTTTGAGATTTTTTGCATTGATTCATATTTTGCTTGATGTATTTTGTGGCTTCACCGGAGCTCTTTTTCCCTCTCTACGGGTTTCCCCTTTGGGGTTTTTCCGTAAAGAGGTTTTTAATGAGACCGGCGTAGGTTATCTATGGCCTATGTTGAAAATTGACAATAAAACAATGAAGCCTTATCCCTTTTTGAAGAAAGAATTATTCAGAATTATTGTGTCTTGATTATCTTTCTCATATTTGAACATGCGATGAATGAATATAACAATAACGAGAGTGAGAGACACTCAAAGGCCTAGAGGCCGAGGTGCTCCAGAGAGCCCTCACTTTACTTGAGACCCAAGTGGGTTACTGAAATGAGAAGATTTTATGAATTAAAATCTTTTAAGAATAAGAGTGAGAGACACTCTAAGGCCTAGAGGCCGAGGAACTCCAGAGAGCCCTCACTTTACTTGAGACCCAAGTGGGTTACTGAAATGAGAAGATTTTATGAATTAAAATCTTTTAAGAATAAGAGTGAGAGACACTCTAAGGCCTAGAGGCCGAGGTGCTCCAGAGAGCCCTCACTTTACTTGAGACCCAAGTGGGTTACTGAAATGAGAAGATTTTATGAATTAAAATCTTTTAAGAATAAGAGTGAGAGACACTCTAAGGCCTAGAGGCCGAGGTGCTCCAGAGAGCCCTCACTTTACTTGAGACCCAAGTGGGTTACTGAAATGAGAAGATTTTATGAATTAAAATCTTTTAAGAATAAGAGTGAGAGACACTCTAAGACCTAGAGGCCGAGGTGCTCCAGAGAGCCCTCACTTTACTTGAGACCCAAGTGGGTTACTGAAATGAGAAGATTTTATAAAATCTTTTAAGAATAAGAGTGAGAGACACTCAAAAGCCTAGAGGCCGAGGTGCTCCAGAGAGCCCTCACTTTATTTGAGACCCAAGTAGGTTACTGAAATGAGAAGATTTTATGAATTAAAATCTTTTAAGAATAAGAGTAAGAAACACTCAGAGGCCTAGAGGCCAAGGTGCTCCAGAGAGCCCTCATCTTAGTTGAAACCCAAGAGGATTAATTGATGAAAGAAGACGATTTTTGTGAATCAAGGTCTTTCAAGTACAAGAAGGTGAAAAGAAAGAGAAAGATGTAGAGGCTTAGAAAACCGAAGCCCTAACCATGCTTGTGAATTACAAAGACTAGATGATGAAGAAAACAGGTTTTATGATCCAGGAGTCAAGAGAAGAGGGAGGATGACCTCCCACAACCAAGTCACCCGAAATCAAAAACAAAAACTGTACAGCCAAGGAGTGATTTCAACGTAGCCTACAAGACCAACAAAAAGGGGGGAAGAAGAGAGCCACACCTCCAACACATTCTTTGCTGGTCTTGTAAGTTACTCATGCACGAAAGAGAAAGACAACAAAACATCCAACATCAAGCTAATACGATTACTACAAAAAGCCCCCACATATCCAGGAGTGTGGGGTCCCCTATAAAGTATGGAGAGCAAGTATTATGAGCAGAAAATAAAGAGTGTAGCAAAACAACAGAAAAATAAATTGTTTGATGTGATCATAGAAACGTGAAACTTAAACTGTTTTCTCAACAGCAGCTTCCTCAGCAACAGTTCCCCCGACCTCAACTCCTCCAACAATGCCACCCTCCTCAGCAACATGGTTGCTAGATCCTCCGCCCTCCTCTGGACCCGTAGTACCTCCCATGGTGTCTGCAACGCCGGTTCCTCCATCTACTGCGGTTGCCACGGCTAGAGCGGAGTCATAAGGATAAATCAGACGTTCCAGAGGCTTTAGCTCAGCCATACCTATCTTACCAGCCTGCAGCTTGGTGATAGCCTGACTCATTCTGGGTAGCCACCAAGGACTATTAGGGCTCTCCTTAGGATCCCCCAAGAATTTTGGAGGAGTAGCGAGTCGATCCAAGTGGAATTCACGAGAGTAAGTTCCATTAAACCCCGGGGCTGAGTGCTCGGCTACGGCATTGCTGAAGCCGTGGTCGATGAAGTGAGGGATATGCGGCCCCATGGCACAGAGGAAGCTCGAGCTCTTTAAGAAGCTGGACAGCCACTGAGTATGAAGAGTTTCCAAGAACTCTTGACCCAAAGAAGAAGTGAACAAGGACTTAATGCAAGCCTGCACTCCGACATCTAGCAGCTCGCGCTCCATCCGCTCCACCTCCAGCACCAGACGCTTAATCCTGGCTACATCCTGCTTGCTCTGAGTCTGTAAGAGAGACAACTCCTCAGACAAAGCTTGAGCTCGCTTATGGGCTTTATCTTTCTCCGTGGTGATACCCTTGAGGGTTGACTGGAAAGAGGACGCTTCAGCCCGGAGAAGTTCAAGCTCAGCTACCATCTCAACGCCTTGGTCGAGTATCTTAGCATAGGTAAGACCAAACTACAAATGGAAAAGGAAATAACGCTTGAAGGTATGAAGAAGGCAAAGATTATAAAAATGGAAAATACCAGAAAATACCTCAGAAAGAAGATGAGCGCCATGGATCAGTCGATCCTCAGGAAGGGGCGTGTCGGATAACTCAGCATCCGGAGGAGCAGGACATCGGTCAATGAGGCGATGGAGAGGCTCGTATACAGTAGAAGGAGGAGTTCCCCTATCAGCACGGGTAGCTTTCCCCTTCTTCTTCTTAGATGTACCACAGTCAGAAAAGAAAGCAGTGGCAGAGGAACAGGTTCTTTTGGCAACTGAACCTGGGACCTGAGTAGAAGAACTAGGGAGAGGAGGAATTTTCGAAGGACCCTCTGGAGCCGGAGTCTTTGCAGAGCTCTCGAGAGCGGGAGACGGAGGAGCCTTTGGAGGATCTTCTGGAGCGGATAGCACAGGGGTCTTCACTATGCTGAGAGCAGGGGCGTCTCGGGAGATATGAGTTAACCAACTCATTGCTACAAATAATCAAGAAAATTTTCAGAACTCAGAAAACAGCCACGCGCAAGAAATAAAATACAGCAATAGAAGATTTTTTACCATCTCGAGAATCTAAGGGAAAATCTTGAGGACAAAAGCCGAAGTGGAAGAGGATGCGAGGATTGTTGCAAATACCAATAACATCGAAATAGTCGTGCAAACGGATATGAGTATTGAGATTGCTCATAATAGTGTGATTGGAAACAGAGTAAGCTTTCAGAGGAGGAAGAATTACTCCGGGATTGTGGAATAACCAATCCCCGTGAGGAAATGGCCAATCAGTGGGGCTGGTAGCAAAGAAATAATAATCTCGCCAAGATGAGTCTTCTTCATGGAGCTTTTTCAGAAATTTACAAACACGGGACCTTCGCCCACTAACATAGAAAAAACCATCATTCACCTTACAAGAATGTTGGCTCAGAAATAGTTCGGCAGACGGGTCACCCCCATTCCCCTTCACCAAGATGAAAAAACCTATCATGGTACGGATAGCATTCGGAGTAAACTGGTTAAGATGGATCTGCATGCGGGTGGATATGGCAGCCAAATAGGGATGAATCGGAAATCGTAGTCCTGCCCTAAGATGTGCTTCGAAAAAAGCAAGAGTTCGAGGCTGGGAGATATCTGGCGTTCATTTGAGCGAGGAGCGCGAAAGGCGTACTCCGACGGAAAACCATAGGCATGAGCGAGGTTAACTAGGTGAGTATGGTCGATTTGGGAAGCGGGGGAAATCCTATTCTCTGGACTCCCCATCAGAGAGGGAGTCACTTCAGAGGAATTTTGGCTAGCGGCTTCCGGTGGAGAGAGAGGATTTGACATCGATTTACAGTGTTAATAAAAGAAGAACAGAAGGATAGCTGGGTTAACTTGAGTGGAAGGGCTATGGAATCAGACGAGGCGGCTGGCGACGGCAGAAACTCGAGATGAAGAACACCGGAGAAGAAGGATGAAGACGATGAGAAATCTTTGGGAAGAATGAAATTTGAACAGTGAAGAGAGGAAAAGGGGGTGGTTGCGTGAAGTAAATGAGGAGAGATAGGGGGAAGAATCGAGGGTTTTCCTCGGGAGGATAACAAAGGAGAGAGAAAAGTGATCGCGTGGAGCCCACGCGCGGAAGCCGAAAAGTCTCCCAGAATCGGAGGCGGGAAAAGCCCTTGGAGAAGGACATGTTTTAAAACTTCCTCTCCGAAGCAGGAACAATACACGTCTCTCCAGAACGACCTTTGTAATAAGTTCTAGGAAAATTTTTCTACTCTCACAAAAGATGTCTCCCTTTTACGAGAGTAGGGGGGAGTAGATGATGCGGCCTAAAAATGTCACCTAATAAGAAGTCGACACGTGTATAGGGGATAAGATAAAAGTGGAAGGATCAGATTATGTAATACTCTCTGATGGGAAATCCTCTCGGGAGATCCCTTTGGAGGGAGCTTCGGCTGAAGAGAAGCTTCCAGAAGAATTAGTTTTGATGAAAGGTCGTGAGCCTTGAATGTAGGGAGGTTCCGCCATTTTCGGCTTAGACTTGATAAAAGGTAGACCTTATCCTCCTTTATCTTGGGAACCAAGTCAAATGAGAAGGAATACGGCCGAGTCTTCGGGAAGTGGAGGAAAGAGAAGGCTTCGTCCACTCCGCAGGACCGAGTCTTATGGGCAATTCCGAAAAAGGAGGAAGACTTGACTTCCTCTCCAGAAAGTATCTCTATAAATAGGTAAATTCGAGGAGATTTCCAGGTTAGACACTCTTATACTACAAATTTGATATACTAAATACGATATACCTTTCTGAAATTCTTTGAGAACTCTTTCGATACATCAAGGATCTTGAGATCCTTGGGAGAGATTGATAAGCCCTATACTGACTTAGGCATCGGAGTGTCCACGCCGAACTCCCCTCCGGCGTGTTCTTTGCAGGTTCTTGAAGATTTTGAGCGAAGGCAGCACACTCGAAGCAATTGTACGTGTTCGAAGAGTAGGACATTTAATCCCGAGGATACACAATCCTCTCGTGCAAATTTTGGCACATCACCTATCAAATAATTTTGATTTATTTTATTAATGAATTAATTATATAATAAATCTCACTATATTTGATGAAATCTTTTTTTTAATCTTAATTTTTGGGTAATTTCAATAAGGTATAATTATGTAAGTATGTTCAATAATTTTGATTTATTCTTTTAGTGAATTAAAAAACCTATAAATTTCTTTATATTTTATAATTTAAAAATAAATGCTATCATGCATGTCATTAATTTTTTTAATAATTAAAATTAATTAATTGTCATATAGTATCTTAATTTTGATGGTAAAGAGTGAATGGCTATATATTTTTGTTTAAATCTATCAATTAATTTTTCTAATTATTTATTCCACGTCATTTCATATCATTAATATTACTTAGTTTTACCATATAAATGGTACGAGACATTACGTTGTAATTGTGTCAAATTTATTTTTGTCTCACTATATTTGACGAATATTTTCTTTTTCCAATTCTTTTTGTATTTCCAATAAAGAATTAAGTAGTGAAATATTAAAAAAAAATTGTAATATGAACGAACATTTAAAACATTTTTTTTAATCTTAATTTGGGCCAATCCTTTAGGCTATACATCACCCCTATGTCAACTGTTTGAACCTAAGAAGACACATGGAACTGTTGCAAAAAATGAACAAGAAAAATGAATTAGAGTCATCACTCTTGAAACTGGCTCTCATGAGCATTACTTAAAAAGAGTCGTGCTGCCTAAATTTTTAAAAAAACGAAGCTCATGTTAAAACAAATTACGCCCTCACTCTGAGTGCTATTGCTCATTAGGACATTTGTTTTTGAGGATACAACGATTTAGAACAACGATATTCGCACTATATCTTGTCGAGACATATAGAGGTGTGCCTCAATAAATATTATCGGTCTGCCAAGGAAACAAGAGGAAAATTGAAAGCAAAATGTAATTAGCAATTATTGACAAAATGTGTTTGTATCTTTTTCAATTAGTATGTTTCCACATCGGATAGGTTGTAGCTTATATAGCTAAATTAAAATTCGAAACAGTTGACTGCAATAAAGTGGCAATAATTTACTTAATAATTAATGTTTTAACATCAAACTTATTACACTAGTTACAAATAAGAAAATTTGATTAAAAAAGTAGTTTGTCCGTCCGTTAACAAATTGGTGCGACATTTGAGTATAGAGGTTGCACTCGCACACAAGTTCAAAGTATGTAGGACATTTTCAGTAAAGATTTGCACCCCCATGCGTGTATGCGTAGAAGACAAAGCATAATCATTATAACATTTTATAAACTACTCATGGATTTATACTAATATACCTGGGTCCTCAATCCTTAGGTTAGAGAATTTATAACACTCTACCTCGTTGACATAGAACCAACTCCACACTCTCGTCTTGATTTCACACAATTTTATCGAAAGAAATTTCCTCATTCTTGAAGATAAAACCATTTCCATATAATCCCGTTCCAAATGCGAACAACAGCTATGAACAATTAATATCATCAGGCACAAACTCATACAATACTGCTGAAATAACTACAAAACAATTACTTTAGATAGGTAACAAATAGAAAAAAGAACACAAGTTGCGCATCTGGTGTAGTGGTATCATAGTACCCTCCCACGGTACTGACCAGGGTTCGATTCCCTGGATGCGCATTTTTTTGCACTTTTTTCTTTATGAAGTATTAATTCTGTAAAAAAATTGTATTTTTTATTTTTAGTTTAATTTCAGAAGTTTTTTTTTAACCCAATTAGAGCTTCAACTAATGTGGATAAATGATAAATCCACTAAATAAGAAGAAAAAAATGTTAAAAAATCTTCTCTAACATAATAATAAGAAGAAACACAAAATTAAAATATAAAAAAAAAATGTCAAATTTTGTGGTATACAGATAAGAAAATGCAACTTTGTTTTAAAATAGCATAAATGTGTTTTTATTTATTTTTAAGAGGATAAATGATTTATTTGCACAAATAAGATACATTATTCAAATTTTAAAAGTTGAATAGCCTATTTATACCAATAAATATATTAGAAAAACTAACTTGAATTTAAAATGAGAAAGACTTCAAATTAATACAGATAAACACATATGTCTTCTAAAAGATTAAGTCATCGTGACTAAATTGTACCCCATCTCACCATAAAATGATTTCATGCAAAACTTTCTCAAAACAACGAAGAGTAGAATGTACCACAATTCTGACATTATTATTAGACTTCATTGAAGCAAAAAAAAGACTTTTGATTAAATTGGTCAATCGAACGGGTACTATAGGTAACCTATCAAGTCAACATACATATGAATTTCTACATTTCGTTTTTCATTTACATTTTTGTAATATGTGACATTTTCTTTTCTAAGTTTGAGGCTTGTCGAAAGTCCAAAACGAAAGTTTGACTAGGCTTAAAATTTGAAGTATTACCCTAATATCTAGTATTGTAGTCTATGAAATTTGCTTTTGCCAGCATCATTCACCTTAACTATAAGTTAGTTGATTTAAAGTTTTTTTTTTCCATTCCAACAAGGGGCTCTACTCTTGAGTCTTGACAACCATTATTTATTCATCCAATTGAACTATTGAAAGAAATAACCTATTCAAATTAATCGAAATGTTAAAAGCCTTTGTTTAAAATAGCAATCAAGTCAAATGTCGCAATCTTTGTTGCAATTAATAATTACTATTACTACACCAGATGAGTTGAATTCCTTCCTATCCATAAGCATGAAAACGCATAACAAAGCTTCTCAGTTCTAGTAATTTCTTTGTTATAATTTTCCTAATAACCAAAAACCCAATTCAATCTCACCATTCTGAGAGCTTAAATAACAAATACGGCATTCTTACATCAAATAAAGTAACATCAAATCTAAATTATTCCCAGGAACTCAATTCTAGATGGCAAGACATCTTCAAAAATTTAACCCAGGAAGAATGATAAAAAAAGAAGTTAGGATCATTTACTTGGTGGGTTTAGATGTAGGTTATTCATGTAAACCCACCACAACCCTTTACACACGCAACCTACCTCCAGACTCATTAAGCAAACAAACCCTTATAGTGTACACAAAGATCAGGAAATAGAAACAGACACATTAAAAAATACCATGAATATACTTAGGGTAAAAAGAAATACAATTAATTATCTGGGCCATCAGGTATAAGGTATTTATGTTCATATATTAGATTACAGCAACAGAGTTACACCGAGACATTAAACTAAGTTGAAAAATAGGATAATATTTTCATCACATGGTTTGATGATACCCAACAATACAATTTCATAATCTACAAGTGCATGATTAATCCTGCAAGTAATTGCAAACAATAATATATATGAGTTTCTAATTGACATGAAAAAAGAGAAGAGTTCAATAATATACTAAGGACATGTTTGCTTCATGAGTTGGGATGAGATGAGTTTAGATATAGTGGGATATGTAAACCTTAGCTTCATAAACCCATCCCCACCTATCCTATGTTTGTTTGAACTTTTTTACATGTGGACATAAATTGGGTTTACACATAAAATTACAAAATTAACCTTAAGTAATTAAGTCTAAAACTCATATGCAACAATGTCAAACACACCTAAATATGCTTGCAAAATATTCAAACACAACAGCTAGTATCTCTTTCAAGATGCAACATTGTCAAACATATATAAATTTGTATGCAAAATATTCAAACACCACAATCTGCAAGTTCACAAATATCACGCAATTCATAGTATCCAAAACATAGCTAAATTTGTGCAACATCGTGATGCATATCACACGCGCATCAACGATATAAAAAAGGACTACATGCACATCACTTTGAAGACGAAGCCGACAATTTATCAAGTAGCATTTTCACATACTCGTTGCGTTCTACTTTTTCAAGGCCAAGGAAGAGATCAAGCCTCTCGTTGCAATGAACCAATTCGTCTGCAACTGTCAATTTTTGTTGCATCGTCAACCCCAGTATCTTCTTAATACTCGGATAAATTTCCCTGCCGGAGACCTTCGCATCTTGTTGATAGCCAACTCGCTCTGTAATAGCTTTAAACGTAGACCGTGTGTCTTCTAGAAAAGAAACCAATGCCTGAACAATTTCCTTACTCGGAACTTCATCAATTACCTTACATCTCTTATCTTTAGGTTTCTTAGCAGCACTAGAGTTAGGGGGTTGGCACACTGATGTATCACCTGCTTCATCACCCCCTTCATCTTTAAGATTAATATGGCCTGCATTGTGTGTAGAGTCGTTATGGGGTACTTCAATATTTGCATCACCGATGTCTTGTGCTCCTTCTCCTGTAGATTTGTCCTTCCCAAAAATCTCCAACCAATCCTCGTAATATGGAAATGTCTTATTCCGCATTGAGCGAGCAGCAACTCCAGTCTGAAAATTATTTCAACAGGTCATATTAGAATGAACTAGACATACAATTACATACAAAATAATATATCATATCTTGCAAGCAATATCTTGACGTTTTAAAAATATTCTATCATATATGGGGTTAAAGTTCAAACTTTGTAACTTTATCAATATTCACCAACACTACAATTCAAAATTAATGAATAATCGGGCACAATTTCTTATATAACTAAGTATTTGATAATTAAACACAGTTCCACAAGCTCAATTAAAATTAGAAAACAAACTAGCAACCTACACATATAAATTAACATGAATTTTTTATAAAATAAGAATCACCTTATTTCATAACAATGCATATTACATTTGTCACTTTTCCCCATTCATCCTCGTCATGAATATCCAACATCTTGGTTGTGTGATTCCACCCAATACCGGACTTACTAAGTCAGCTGACGAGAGCACCATATTCCCTCTTCCATTCGTGTATATTTGAGTTAATATGTGGTTCCATACGGATACTAGTGCCGGGAAATGCTTCCAACATCTTTTTCTCCAGCTCTCTTGTGAAGCCCTGCCTAAATCCATTTTCGGATTTCCACCCATCGGTAGTAAGTTCTTTCAAAAGCTCAATAAACTTTTTTACTTCTACAATATTCCAACACCTCCTTATTTTCTTAGTTGTTATAGATGATGTATCCATGCCTGTAAAGAGCAATCCAAATATTATGCATGCCATGCATATTGAAGAAATTTTCTTCTCATTAATGATAATAGTTCAAACATCAAGTTTAAGATGAATGCAAGATAATAAGATTGATAAATTGATAAAAAAATATATATATAATAAAACTTTCTCAACATATATATATAACAATACAACTAAATAAAAGGTACTCCCTCCGTTCCTGGGTAAGTTTCTCACTTCTATTTGTTGTTTTGATTAAAAAAGTAGTTTTTTTATTAATTATATAAAGTGGGCCAGCCAAGCAAATGTTGCTTAAAAGTAAAGGGTAGTTTTGGAACTCAGTAAAAGAAATAAAGTGTTTACTGTATGAATCATTTTAATTAATTTTACCTGCAAACACTGTCAGCCCAAAATTAATTAGTGGGAAACTTTCCCACCAATTCTGTCCGCCCAAAATTTCAAAAGGAAGACAAAAAATTTTAAATTCCAGATTACATTAAATACACCATTTCCACCAAAAGCACATTAACATTCAAAAGGAATTCAATGCAACATTGAATTCACACTACTTATCTACAAACAAAATGGTGGGGAAGAAGCCTAATTTAACAAGAGTGGAAATGAACAACATAGCTCAGTTTTTGCTGGCAAAATGCAAATAGCACCAATGGTAAACCAAAAAGGGGATAGATTTCAGAGGCAGCAAGAAGTTTCGGTGTCACAAGGAGAACAGTGGGCTCCCTCTGGGCTGCAGCAAAAAAAACAAAGACAAGAATGATTACCAATATTTTTAAGTTAAAAAAAAAAACCAGGTTGTGTAAAACCCACAAGAAGAATTCAGGTATCAACTCAAATGATTATGACAACTTCCATTTTTCAAAGGTCAACAATTAGAAGACTAACCAAAGCAATTAAGGTTAGTAAAAGCACAGTTGGGAGATGGGTTTTACTAGGTCTAATCAAAGCTCATTCAAATGCAATTAAGCCACACTTAACAGCACCCAACAAGTTACTTAGGTTGAAGTTCAATTTGAGTTCTTTGCAGTTTGATAGACTACATAGCCTGATGAAGTTTAAGAGCATGCACAATATTATACACATAGATGAGAAATGGTTTAATCTCACATCTACATCAACTAAGGTATATTTGGCTAAAGGGGAAGAAGGTCCACATAGAACAATTCAGTCAAAGAAGCACATTCCAAAAGTTATGTTTATGTGTGCTGTTGGAAGACCTTGCTTTTCAAATGATGGGAAAGTTATTTTTGATGGAAAATTGGCATGTTTCCATTTACCAAGCAAGAAGGAGCAAAAAGAAACATAAAAAACAAGCAAAAAGGGACAATGGAGACAAAACCTAATGACTCAATAACCAAAGATATCATAAAACACTGCATAAAACACTGCCTTATCCACAAGGTAAACTCTCAAATACTCCAAACAAGATTTTTTTTTATACAATAAGTACAAACATATGCATGTTCATCATATAGTTTTAGTAAGTCCCCTAAAATATTTATTACTTGGTGACATTACTATATCTTCTATGACAATTTAGGGTCGTTTTGTAAGTCTCCTAACTGATATAAAAGATTTTTTTGTATATCTAGTGGTTACTATAACAGAATTTATCACAGATTATACCTGTTATTAAGAAAAAATGGACACATAATGCAAGCAAATACATTATAATTCAACAAGATAATGCAAGGCCTCATATAAATAATGAGGATCTAGATTTTAGAGCAGCAACAAGTTCTAATGGTTTTAACATAGTTCTAATGCAAAACCAATTAACTAACTCACCAGACACCAATATCAATGACTTGGGCTGGTTTAGAGCACTACAATCACTACAGATGGAGACTGGTGCATACAATATTCACCAACTTGTTGAAGCTGTTGCTAAATCAATTCATCACATGGAACTTAGAAAGCTCAATAAGGCATTCTTAAGTCTACAACAAAGTATGGTTGAGATTTTGAAGGTGAAAGGACAGAATAACTACAAAGTTACACATATGGAAAAGGATATATAGGCTTGAGAGACAAGGGTTACTTCCAATGGTTTTGGAAGTGGATGAGATATTAGTTAGAGAATGCATTGAATACTTGGTACAGGCTGGACTTGTTGGTGGTTCTACTTCTACATGTGGTTTGGGGGTCTTAATGGCAGACTTGGGTTACTAAGCACTAGCTGAAAACCTTTTGCTCATTTTGGCTCATTAGAAATTTTTTTGCTCATTTTGGCAGTAGAATGTGTATGTTTACAACATAAATATATGTTACTTTTGTTTAGTTGTAAACATTAAATATTTTGTAATATACTGCAATTAATGCTGAAATATTTTGATCAAAACTGACTGTTATATTCTGAGATTGTTACTGATAAAAATAATAGCTACACATTGTTATGATCTGTGTTACAAGAATTTAATCAAAGAAGATTTCCAATAAATGAATTAAATACTCCAAAATATCAGAAGTTTGCTTACTCTCTTAATCAATTTGAGAATGCAAAACAAATCTTTTTCTTTTACCAAAGTTAGTACAATCAAAATCCAACCTCAAAAAATCAGAAATTAAGAATTTAAAAAAGAAAAAAGATTTGCAAATTCAAATCAAATAAACAATCAATTTGAAATTTCAACTGATAATAATGAGTTTGGACAAGTATAAAAAAAATGTAGCAGTGAATAAATTTGGTGATTATATTAGTCAAAAAAATTATGCACAATCGAGGACAAAAATTCTCATTTTTGTAGCATTGTTAAACCTTAAAATTTATGCACAGAAAATGGTTGTTTATGCCTTGAATTGAATTTCACTCTATTACCCAGAAAAACAATATGGAACACTTGGTCTGGGGGATTTTAATTATACTGAACTGAAATTTGATCCCTACCAAAAGTCTTTGAGCTTGAACACACTTCA
This sequence comes from Galeopsis tetrahit, assembly GCA_963675135.1. Classification (NCBI taxonomy): domain Eukaryota; kingdom Viridiplantae; phylum Streptophyta; class Magnoliopsida; order Lamiales; family Lamiaceae; genus Galeopsis; species Galeopsis tetrahit. Next base: position 64,721,033 of record OY776124.1, on the reverse strand, counting down.
AGTCAGACCATGAATAACAAATTAGATAGAGCAATACAATAAAAACAACACCTCAATATTTAATTTCATTTTTTTGTCTCAAATTCCATTTTATATACCAAAGAATCATTCACACTTTAAACCACTCAATAAATCACTTTAGAAAACACAAATAGAAAAAATACAAGGAATGTACCTCTCATATTTACTGATAAAAAGGAAGTGCAAGAGGCAAGTAAATCCTAAGCATCGCCAAGAAAGCCTCCTTATAGATTTCTTTAAGTCCGTCATCTGCCTCCGCCTCCTCCATCTCAGATACGCCCACTGTTTCGTCCGCTTCCTCCATCACAGATCCGCCCACTATTTCGTCTGCCTCCTCCATCACAGATCCGCCCTCTATTTCGTCCGCCTCCTCCATCACAGATTCGCCACCTGTTTCATTCGTCTCCTCTATCACAGATTCACCCTATGTTTCATCCGCCTCCACATCTACCTCCTTAAACCCAACATCAGAGAATACTAATTTAGGCACGGAGCTTTCAAAAGTTGGTATGTAGTCGGCCATGGAATCACCCCAGCATGAATCTTTACCTGACATAACACAAATACAACAAGGAGGAAGAGTAGGATCATACGTCCCGTCCGGTAACAAAGCGGGTGTAAATGGAACAAACGACTCGGTGAAAGCTTCCGAGAAGGGATAGTTCATCGGAGAAGACGACATAGGGCTAGGGTTCGAGAGTTTGGGCGGAGAAGACAATGGATCAATTTGGTTGCTAGGGTTTTCTAGAAATTTGGGTTGTTTGGATTTTGCTAGATACAAAATGGATTTTGGATTTGAGTTGTGTAGTTGGGCTGAACTTAATTTTTGGAGGGAGTGGTTATTATTAATTGGGTTAGGTTAGGGAGTAATTGATGCAAATTAATAAAATAGGCCCACAATTTAAGTTGACTAATGAGTGACATTTTTTGTACTTTTGTGTGAATATGGAGGTTAAAAATTATGTGTAGTGGAGTGTTGTTTTTGCTATTTATGGAATGAGAAACTTATAGTGGGACGTCCAAAAAAGGAAAGTGAGAAACTTATAGGGGGACGGAGGGAGTATTAAAAGTTTGATGAATTAACAATAAATCACAATCTCCGGTAAAAAAAAAAATCACAATCCTTGCATCGACTCATTGAACATATGTTGGGCCCGAGCATTGCGCCATGCATTCCACTCAAGTGATAATTCAACAACATCAATGATTTGTTCATTAGCAATTTCATCGTTATTTTGGGATTCAATAAGCTCATCAAGAAGATGGTCAATGGGACCAGTAGTCATTTCCTTTCTTAAAAAGTTATGGAGTAAGCAACATGACATTATGATATGGTTGTGAACCTTGATAGGATAGGAAGACGCACTTCTAAGTATAGCCCACCTCATTTTCAACAACCCAAATGTTCGTTCTATTACATTACGGGCTCTTGTATGTTTCATATTAAAATACTCTTGTGCATTTTGAGGCCTTTTTGATGATCACTCACTTAGGTGGTATCTAACACCTTTATAAGGAGTAAAAAATCCTTCCCCGTCTGTGTAACCGTTATCACACAAGTAATATTGACATGTAACCAATAACCAATTAATCATTACATTTATTACAATTCGGTTAAGATTTTATTAGCATTTAATTAAATATTATAAATCCTGATTAGATACCCTTAGGCACTTTGAGGCCATGCAGACGAGCAACTGCATCGCGAAGCACCCTTGAATCTGCAGCTGAACCTTCCCATCCACACAAGACATACACAAAATTCATATATTGATCACACACGCCCAATAAATTGACGTTTATATGCTCCTTTCTGTTCCTATACCTTGCTTGGTCTACTCCACGAACTTTCACAGGAATATAAGTTCCATCTAAAGCACCAAGACAACTCTAACGAAGATTGACATGTCAGGACTAATAACAATTGGAAGTACTAGTTGCAACTAAAAGTAAAGATTATAAGTTACCTCAAAACAATTCCATATATGATCTTAACACTTTGGAGATATTGCATCCGGTTTAGCCAAAATTATGGTATGAAGTTTCAAAACTGCTCTAAGGACGGAATGAAAGTGTTTTGACACAGTCTGACCCGACCTTAAGAAATTGTACTTGACAATTCTATTTTTTTGTGATGGAACAATATGGAAAGAAGCATAGCGGCCATCTCTTGCACACTAACATACTTTGAATTCGTTAGACCACCACATGTTTCTAACAAGACACATAAACTATTAAAGACACTGCGATACATCCGAATGTGATTTCTACAATCATCGTCATTTATCTCAATAAATTCCCACATACATCTCACTTGACGAGGAATGTGATTTAGTATACTATATCTTCTAATTTGTCCGTGCCTACGGTAACGTCTTTCAGGTGTCACAAGTAAAGAAGGTAGTAGAGATACAACTACCACTGTTTGGAGCATGAGTGCTTCCAAAGTTAAGTAAATCTCTAATTGTTCGTTAGAATTTGTACTCATGTTGAATTCCTAGCAAATGATCATTCAATCTATATATATAAAAGGAGGAAAGTCTTTCCAGCCTTCCGTCATGTGTCATTTTAAAGCCTTTAGTTTTTTTCCATGTGTCATTTAAGATTATCCACCCTTTCACCACATGTCAAATTTAAGACACATGTGTCATTTTTAGTCCATATCACACTTTGAGAAAGAGAAAGTGTCAATAGATTTATCAGGCTCAGGACAACGAAGAGTTGCCAGAGTTTTGTTTCTCATTTCCGATCTCTTCATTTTCTCACCTCTAAGTTCTCATCTTTTGCAACTCTCTTCTGCATGTTTTATTTGTTCGCTGTCACCAGAAATTCTGAAAAACCCACGTTGATATGCGCGCAGACCACTTCTGCAAATTGAAGTTTATGTCAATCGACTGTCGTTTCTTTTGTGATACTGTCGCCGAGTTACATCAACTTCCCAACAAGTCCTTGGTGTTGTCTTTTGTAATCAAAGTACAATCTTGATCTACCGATAGATTGAGAATTTAGTTTCTTTGAGAAACATAAATCCTTTTCATATACAAAACCACCTTAATGTTAAGGAAATAGTAAAGATCTATAAAATCCTTTTTTCTCAAATTCGTTGGCTTTTCTTTAAACCAAGATCAAGAGGGAAAGAATCTTAAGAGGGAAAGAATCTTGAACCAAAGATAATCACTTATCAAGGAATTGAAAAAAAAATAATCATTTACATTTCTTTCAAGTTCTTATATACTCCTTCCGTTCAATTTTATTATGCACACTTCTCCGGGCACGGGTTTTAATGAATATTGATTAGTTTATTCATAAAGTAGATAAGTTGAGGGTATGATGGGGTATTGTGGGGTCCATTTGTAAATAAAATGATTGTTTATGAATAAAGTGAATGGCAAAGTGGGTAAATAAGTGATGGTAGGATGGTGGAGATAAAGTAGTATGAATAGTATTGTTTCTAAAAAAGTGTGGACATAATAAAATTGTACAACCAAAAAAGGAAAGTGGGAATAATGAAATTGGACGGGAGGGAGTATTTGTTATAGTTTCCTTTAAAAATAACTCAACAAGCAATAATTTACTATTATCTAAGTAAAACTCCATGATAACTGCTAAATGTATGTGGGACCAGGATAACGTACTACGGAGTACTAGATAACTGTTTTTTGTTTGAGAGTTTTTTTTCCAGTTGAGTTTACCACATGGATTGCTTGATATGGTTTTTGATGTATTGCTAATATATATCACAATCCCTTCGGTCTCACCATTCATCTTTATGACATGATTCATTAAACAAATAAAATCTCTCAACTTTACTATTAAATTTCAGTTCTCATTACAAACTTAGTTTCTTGATAAAGTATGCTCTTTGTAGTTCTCTTTATTTCAGTTTGTGGTAATTTTGCAATTGATTACTTAATCAATGTTTTATCATTGTTATGCATCTAGTAAATTGTTTTTTATGTTCAGAAATGATTGTTTTGTATTTCTTCTATTTTATGTATCAATCTAGCATAAGATTGCATAAGTTGTATAATTTTTTTAGGAATGCAAAAAAATTAGGATATGTGTTATCATTAAATATGATAAGAAGATTTTTTTAATGTCAATGTGGCCCATGTGGGGTTATGAGCTAGATGTATTCAAATTAAACATATTTAAGTAGGATTTTTTTATGTCAGGTGGAGTTATGAGATGTATTCAAATCAAGGTATAAATATACTATTTTTTTCACTTATGTACAATATTATTTTTTGCCTGTTTTAAAATGCTTTATAGGTGAATGCACTCACGTAAGCCCCTAAAATGACAGATGTTCTAGGTTTTCGATTTCTAACATTTTTTATTTCGAGTTGGTTTTTTCTAAATCTCAGACTAATAATTTAAGTCATGTATTCTTTTGATCTTAATTGTATTTGATGTTTTAGATTTATGTTTTTTTTTAGCTAACAAACTTTGCATTGCAATTTTTGAATGATTAAGGTAATCTTCATTTTCCTATTATTTATGGTGATGGTAGAAAGTTATGTTTTTGAAGAAAAAACGAAGTTCATGTATGAAACCCTGCCCTTGGTATTATTAAGCATTATGAATATTCACACTAAAAATATGTTGCCGATATAAGTCTTTTTTAGTTGAATTTTGGATAGACATATTCTATTAGTTGTATGCTTGTGGTGAATGTTTGCCACTGCCCTCTTTCAATGGCGGGGCGGTTACAATTATGGTAAGTTAAGGCTTTTTCTTTTTATAATTAAGTCATCGTAGGATTATGAATTTGAAGTCGGGAACGTGAACTTTTAGTTTATGATGGGATTCAATGAGAATTTGGCGTATCATGTCTCATATGTCCCAATTTTTAACTTATGACTTTTGTCTTATATATGGACTAATGTTGATCATCTTTTGGTCTCTTTTTTTCAATTTTCTGTCGATTTATGTTGTTTTATTTTTCAGTGGAATGATTCATGTTGAAGCAAAATGTATGTAGAGATACTGATTAGAAATCTGTTATCTGAAAGATGTTTGTGTAACTTGTGAAGGCTAGAGAAAAGTTCAATCTAGGTAAGGAGGTTTATGATTGATGGTATATGGTGAGATTACTATTTTCATAGACTTTGTAAATTTCTTCTTTTTAAAAAAAAATGGTTGTTAAATTTAGAGAATGAATTGTGGTTTGACATAGTTTGACACTTTGTATCTAAACTGGTGACATTTGAAAAAGATAGTTCACGTGAACTCATCGATATTACTATCTTTCGAGTATCATCGTTGTACACGTCTATAATATAATTCCATCCATTTTCCAAAACTAAACATATGTGTTCTGAGTTGACTTATGCCATTTTACTTTTGATATAATATTGATAATTTTTATAATCACTTTGTTGCTCAAATTTGGAAGGATTTATATAGTGACATAATTTATGTATTTGAGAAAGTGGTTATGTTTTACTTGTAGAAGACATAAAAGATGAATACATGCAGTAGGGAGATTTTGTGCACTGAATTACCGAGTTTAAAAATAAGTTGATGATGCATCAAGTGGTTTTATTTTAATTTGGGTAAATTTTATTTTGTCAAATATTTCATTAATTTATCCTATGTTATTGTTTGAGGTTTTAGTCATAATTATAGTTTTGGATTGATTCATAATTCAAAATCTCATGTTGAGTGGATATGAAAGTCTTTCATTCTTTAAATTTATCATGTGGTTCTTTATGAGATTATTAACTCATTCTGCTTAGACATCATTTATTTATCACTTGTGTTTAGATTATCGTGTGGTTTTCTATAGTCCTTTGAAAGTTCTTTTCTTACTCTTAATTTTTCTCTATCTATTTTATTCATTTGTATACAATCTCTTACTACTCTGTATAGTTTTATTTATCTTATTAAACTATTTTCCGTCCCTTACTTAAGAACCCATAACTTTTAGACAGGAACTTTAATGTATCACTTGTTTATTAGTATTATGAGAGATAAGAATGAGGATAGTAAAAACCTTTTAATTTTATAAGTAATAAAGTTATTTTTTAATGTGATAAAATAATAACATTTAATGTAATATTGTAATGTTTTGAGTGAATAGTTAAAATGTTTTTTTGTTATTTTAAGTATGACGGATAAAGTATTTGTTCTTGCAATTCTGAAAGAGACTAATTAGGTATTTATGTATATAACTTTATTTATAAATTGTAATTCTTACTTATTTATAAAGTACTTTAGTTATAAATGTAATTGAGATAAAAAAAAATACAATAAAATGTGAGAGAAAATAGTGTAAGAAAAAAAATATGAATAGATTTCATTGGAAGTTTAGAAGAACGGCAAAATTTTATTGCATATGAAGGATAAAGAAAAAAAATTACAGGATATATTCGCATTTGTAAAAGGGATGAATCGTGTTTTCTTAATTAAATTTAACAGGTTTTATATGAATACCTTATTAAAAATTTAGAAGCAAGCAAACCAATGTTACAAAAATAGTTTTACAAACTAAAAATAAAATAAAAATCAATAGCATCCCCGTGCAATAAACTAGTACTCCCTCCAATTATGGGTAAAATTGACAATAAAACATTTAATGCTAAAGTAAAAAAGGAAATGTGGCTATAATTTGGGACATCCAAAAAAGGAATACGTGCCTATCTTTGTGGAACGGAGGGAGTATAATCAATTTAGGCATAAACCAAATACTAATTGATGACAATAATTATAAACATAAATTATACTGAAATTAGAACTTCAATTATAATAAAAATACTCAAGTTTAGATTTAGTTTTGATTGAAAAAATCAAAAGTCCATCATTCCTAAAAAATACTCAATATGCGGCCCTCAACAATTTTAAAAGCCCGAGTCCAAATCTTGAGCCGTTTGTACACATAAAATGTCAACTGCTCGCCCACCTCATACATGTTTTGTACATGTTTTGTTTATATACTGCACTTGAAAATTAAAGACCAATTGCTATAATTTAGATTAAATTATCAAGGAAAATTAAGATTATAAAAACATTGACAGATGGGATCGTAGACTTTATTTGTAGCACAGACAAGACAGATTCTTTGCAACTAACTACACTTAAATTTTTTAAATAAAGCTGATTCTCAGCAATTTACAAAAAATACAACAATAATATCAATAATACAAAATAAACTGCAAATTCCAGAAAACAATTCACTAAAATAACTTGGATCAAGAAAATGATACAAGCCCAAATCAAACCCAGCATATTATCCTCACATAAAATGCGTATAAGTAACATCACAAGTAATATTTCAATCTCTAAAAAAAATATACTAAAAAAAGAAGCTCAAAGTTTTAGAATGGTGAGACCCCAAATTCCATAAGTAACATCACAAGTAGTATTTCAATCTCTAAAAAAAATATACTAAAAAAAGAAGCTCAAAGTTTTAGAATGGTGAGACCCCAAATTCCATAAAATTTTTTGATTCATTTCTATTTAGATAAAGGCATACGCAGGGGTTCTTTTTAGTTCTGGTTTCTACATTTTCTCCCTTGGTACATTCCTAGAGGTATGAAAACACCCTTGCTGCAAGGTTATACCCTGAAAAGAAAATGCAATAATGCCCTCTGATGCTTTGGATATATGAATATTGAGTTTTCTTGCTTAAAGTTTATCTGTTTCCTCATATAAAATTTTGTTATATGCATCATAAATTACGAGAGCACCTATAATGATCCCAAGAGACGTGAAGCTTACTTAATTCAATTGCAAGTACACCAGATAAGCTAAGAAAAAAATATAAATAAGAAACATGCTGGAATTCTTAGTTCCAGAAAACAATACAAAAGAAAGTAGTATAATTCTTACAATCGGAAGTCCCAAAAATCGAGTCCCATCTAAAATGAAACGAGAGCAGGTATGAAGCCAACTTACTCTAAGCATATAAAACAAAACAATTTAACAGAAAACGAAGTTTTCAAATAGAGATCACACAAACCAAATAAGATTTAACAGAAAACCATTTAACAGCACGAAGTCTTCAAATAGAACACAACCAAATACGATTTACCTTGCAGAGATGACGAGAGAGTGAGATTTGTTTATAAAAACCGGATCAAAGTGTTTAAAAGCAAACAAACATGGGAAAAGATGGGTTTACGTGTCAAACACATCCCTAAACACACCTATATCAATAACTGGAAACCTTCCCTACTTAACCTTAACAGTAAAAGGGCCTCTTCATGCCTTTGAATTCTATATTTGGACAAATCTCCTCCATACACAAGCTTGCTCATCGTTGTGACCAACCACCACTCAACCTTATCTAAAGATAAATACTGTAATAGCCTAGCTCCTACGTACATCATCTCTCTAGACAGTATATGATTCTCCTATTGCATCCAAGCATAGAAACTACGGAGTACAAGACATTGTACATCCACACATAAACATTATTCCAGTAACATTGTATTTGTAAGATGCATCCAATTAAAAAATAAGTCTGGCATCAAAACATATAAAGACTTAACATCAAGGGACTGATAATTTAACAAACATTAATCAATCCAACCAGCAACAGAGCATGATATAAATAGAGATTCATCAATCATTATAAAATAGTATCACCATTGATATCAAAAGATTACACAAATAGACTCCCAAAAAACACCAGAATCACTTTAGATTTCAACAACAAAACATTACCAAAAAGCTACAGATCATCCTCCATCCTCAAATACTCTCCAATATCGGCATGTCGATGCACAACAATCCCATTCGGGTCCATTTTCCGACAATCCACCGTACTCTTGGCCGCATCTCCAAAACCCAACGGCACATCCGACATCGAGAAAACAACAACACCATCATTCACCTGAATGTTCTCAGTAATCCTACCCAACCCACCTTTCAACACACTATTTCCATACAGAAAACTCATCTCAGCAGTGGGCTTAAGCCAAACTTTATGCTTTGCATTTGCAGCTAACAAATTTAAGCATTGGATTGTGAGGAAAAACTTTCCAGTTTTGGTGAATTTACCGATTTGAGTCCCGAGAGAAATGAGTTTATCGCGCTTGACGTTGGTGGCCCGTTTCACAAGTGATTCGGAAACGTAGTAGACACGATTCCTCTGCATACGGAAGCAGTAGCGGCCTGGATTCAGCTCGGGCCCTTCGTGTGCCTGAGCTTCGAGGGCGATTTTATGGATGTTGGTGCCGACGAATTTGTGGAGCTTGTTGAAGACGACGGTTGTTTCATTCTCGTCGAGAGGTCTCATGGCGTCGATAGCTGATTTCAGGGTTTTGAGAAAGGGGAGGGGATTTTTTCTAGGGTTTATGGTTGCAGACAATACATTAGTAGGAGGACTAACTTTGGGCCGTACTGGGCCTTATTGGCTTTGGACTTTTCAACAACAGCCCTTAATTGTGAAGGGTACGGTTAGTTGCACCTCCGTCTTTGTTAAGGCCACAGCTAAATATTTATGTTTTCACCCCTCAAAATTGAGTTCACGCACCTCTAATGTTCCAAATTTACCCTGCCCTCATAAACCTAACCCTAATTTTATTTCTCATACTCAGTCTCGCCGTCGCGCGCAGAGACGAGCCCCTGCCACGTCAGCCTCGCCGTCAAGAGCAGATAGCAGCCCCAGCCACGTGGTCGCCGTCGCGCGCAGCGCCCAACCTCGCCGCGACCAGCCCGTCTCCATCTGTTCCCACCGCCGTGCGATGCCGCCTTCGTTGCAGGCCACAACCTCGCAGCCCGCCCGCCGCCGTAAAATTTGGTAAAAAAATGATTTGTTTTTTTGAAATTTTTATAAATTTTCTGAGCTTTTTCATATTATTGCGGATATTTAACTACTTTTTCGGAATTTATATTCTGAGTTTTTTATATTTTTTTGGATCATTATTTAAAAATCATGTTTTTCAAAAAGAAATTTAGTTAGTTTTTTTCATTTAAAAAAAAGAATAGGGATACAGTTAGAATTTGAGTTTTAATGAATTAGTATATTTTATTTTATTAATGAAAGGGTGATACAGTCTTGTTATATGTATTTTTTTTCCAAAATTGTTTTTGGGGGTGAAGTTATAAAAATGTGGGGGCGCCGTGGCCATTTGTTAACTAACTCCCCCACTCATTTATTATTTAAATATTATTGTAAAATATCCATAATGTCATTTTAGTCTTTTTAGATACAAACCCTAATTCCTAACTAAGTAGATATACCAATTCCCCGTCAAAAAAAAAATATACCAATTCCGTTTAACTGACTTGTAGCCACCGCCATCATCCCACCATCGTTGACATTATCATCTCTATCCAATATGGGTATGTTTGTTTTGGGATTATGTAGGATGTGGGAAATTCTGGATGGGGGAAATCCTGGATGGAGAAATCCTGATAAATAGTAATTGTGTGTGTTTGTTTTGGAATTTTGAGTAGGGTGAGATGTAACTTTATGTCAAATCAAATTGTGTAAGAGTGGTTGGATGTGATGTAATGGTAGGATGTAATAGTAGGATGTGTAGGTATTTTTAGAGATGAGTGTAGTTGGATGGGGAAATCCGGATGTGAAATCCCGAAGTAGAACAAGGACGTCCGGACGGGTGAGTCCCAAAACAAACATGCCCTATAGGAATCACATAAAAAATTTAAAAAATCTAAAAAAACTCTTTAAAGACTCAAGTTTTTTTTTCAAATTATTGTAAAAAAATGGTGTATATTTCGATACTGATTAATTTTCGACAAAGAGTAATTGAAAATTCTGAGTATATTCATCAAGTATTGATCGAAAATTTACGTTCATTTTTTTTTTATAATGGAAGTTAAATACCCATCCCTTTTTTCTCCTCTCCATGAGAGGGACTCAGGACCTAGGCCTAGGTAGTGGTGCTCTAACCACTTGAGCTATCCCACTTTGTCAAAATTTAATTTATTCAATTTAATTTTATTTTTTTCCTCCCCTTGACTCGAACCCGGACCTAAGGCCTAGGTAGTGGTGCTCTAACTTACGTTCATTGAAAATAAAAATAATAAAAACAAAACAAAGCCTATCTTAATTAATTAAGGGGGTGTGTATCAATTGGATGAGTACAGTTAACAAAGTTGGAGGTACAAATAATTGTGCCCAATTGTGAATTCTCCTTGCCCTAGGTTATTAACACCTCTGCCGTATTTGGTATTCCTCTATTTTAAAATTCTTAAAATTGATTTTTTTTAATTAGACAATTTAATTTGTATAAATTGACAAAAATTTATATGAAATATTATATATTAGTATTACTATTAAGAAATATACTCAAATAGTTATCTGGATCGACGTATCATATCCAATATGCACCCCTAAGTTCACTCTCTAATTTGTTTTTAAAAAAAATATACGTGGACCAACTCTTTATATTGGATGTTCATGATTATTTTTTCCCTATTTTATGAGTCAAAAGAACCATATTTAAAGTTATAATTATATTTCTAATGCTTAAACTAGCATTTGACACATGTTTAACGTTTTTTATTTTACTAAAAAATTTACAAAAATATGAAACTAAGAACTGAATAAAATAAAACCATATGTAGATTTATTTTAATTAATTGTTGATTGGTATGTATTTTGTAATTTTAGAGATGAACTATTGAGTGAATCTAAATCTTTTTTTTTTTTTTTTGGGATGAAGTGAGTATTTCATTCGTGCAATAATGACATTTTATTCATGCAGTAACACATCTTTCTCTATAAAGTAATACATTTGTGTTTATATATTAACACAATTTTCAATATCTTACAATTGTTACTTTAAGGACAAATATATGTTACTCTAAAGAAAATTATGTGTTACTCGTCCTTACAATAACACATATTGCATTGTACAGTAACATATAATTATATTTATAATAACAAGTACAAGTTTTTATGTTTGTCTTTTTGGTGATTTTTTTTTAATGATCTGTTTTATTTGGTATGACTCTCAAAAAATCTGAGAGTTTTTTATCCTTCCTTAAATTAATTGATTAATGTTGCATGTAAAAAGTCAAGTTATGTGTTATTTGTACTTACATTAACACATATTTGCTCTTACAGTAACATATAATTACCTTCATAGTAACATAGACCTATAACCCGTTTTTTTGTTTGCCTTTTATGCAATTTTTTTAGAAAGATTCGTTTAACTTAGTCAGACCCAAAAAAGATTCACGATTTTTTTATCCTTAAATATACTAATATTTCATATGAAATATTTTACATAAGTGTCTAGGGTTGGCAATGGGGCGGGTAAAAACACATTCCCGCATTAAACCGGCCCGCACGGGACGGATAAATACCCGGTCAAACGGGCCCTAGGACGGGTATTTACCCGGTCAACGAAAACCCGTCGGGTCTGGAACGGGTACTGGGATTGTATATATCCAGCTTGAACCCGACCCGTGTATATATATATATATATATATATATATTAAAATAAGGGTTTAGGGTTAGCATAACACACGTGCACAACACACACTTTTTTTTTTTTTTTTTTATGGTAGAATTACAGATAGGAATATTAGAATTACATTTTTCTCGCTCACCTATTTATACAGAGAAAATTCTACCAGATACTTCTTGCTCCAAACTCAATCTTGAGAGAGTGGAAAGTCAAATAGGCATACAAGCAAACCTTGAGGTTCCTCGATCCAGAGATATAACAAACCTGCTCCAAGACTGAAACAAATTGTCGCACACAAAGACACGCGCTACACCTCCCAAATCATAGAAGACATCCCCAAAGAGAACTAGTGTCAAGCCCAACATTGGCGCAGCAGAGTCCCACAAAGGGGACGGGTACCCACAACCGGGGGAAAAGACCCATAACGGGGAAAAAATAACAATGGGAAAGAAAACAGTACAGAAATAAAGAAAAACAGTATAGAAATAAACAGATCTAGACTCTAAAGTAGAAATAAACAGATCTAAAACAAGGGATAAACTATGACACTAATCAACAAAAGTAAAGACGAAAATTAAGGCAAATAAAACGGGATCAAAGGGAGACTCGCCGGACGGCCACCATGGCTCCGTCGAAAAACATTTACCCATTGATCCCAACTGAAAACCTGAAAAAAGGCCCTACATCCACTAAAAAACTGAAGCAGAGGATTGACGAGGCGGCTGATCGGCTATGCGGCGGCGGTCCGGCGGTAGTGAGCAACGGTATTGACGCGGTTCTACCCTATATAATAAACTTAAACAGATTTACTACTAACCCTATCTAAAGTTTAAATCTAAACTATTATTAAGAAAATTTAAAAGAACAAGATGGAGAAGGCGGAAGAGGAAGATGGGCGGTGACGGAGGGCTACGGCGGCGTTGGGCGCCCCCAATATGGTAGCTTGTACCAGATCTACATTAGAGGGGAAGAGATGTGACTGTTGGTGGTGGTGGTGGTGGTGGTGGGATTGAGGTTTACCGGCGAAAAAAATGGGGAGAGAAAGGTGGGGAGGTTTTTTTTTAGGGAGAGAATATGCCGATCAAACTGTTGATGCTCTCATCGCACAACACACTTTCTGATTCTTTCTAATTAGACAATCAACCTCATTTCGCTTCCGGCACCAACCCCTTTTCTTGGGTTCTCCACTCTTAGTTAAGGTTAATTTTTTACTTTTTTTTAATTCTTAATTTTTAAATAACAGATTTATTGTTCTATTTTATTGAAATAACAGATTTTAAAAAATGGGACGGAGCGGGTTTACCCGCCGGGTTCGCGGGGCAGGACGGGACGAGTTTATGTGGGTTTTGAGGCGGGGCGGGGCGGGTAACATGTCTTCAAATGGCAAGTGTTAACAAAATGGGACGAAAAATGGTCCCAAAAGGTCAACTTTATTTATTTTAATATTAATAAATAACTTCTGCATTAAACTACACGCAAATGGTAAATGTTAAAAAAAGCTGGGACGAAAAATACATATTTGTATGTATAAATACCATAACACTAATCAATTATTATCGTTACACTTATGGATTGATACTATTACACTTAGAGATATTTATCGGTCTGACCTTAGTTCTATAGGATCGCGAGTTAAATGGATTAGAACCTTATTTAGTTCACTTTTAACGGCCTGAAAAAAGTCGAGACCTAAATCTAACCAAATCATAATTAAAAAAATGAGCCAAAAAAAAAAAAAATTTAATTAATTAAAAATTGAATTTTTCCAAAATATATTTATGTGCTTTATAAATTTAGGAGTAAAGAGCTCATTTCAAATTATTTTCTACAATATTTTTTCACTATTGCATAAAAATTCACTTAAACTCGCTCGTCGCTGCTACATCGGGGTTTTTAGTGACTTCCCGCTTATGTGTTGATTGATGCGTCGGTGAAGGACAAATCAAGTGATATTGTGAATTGTTTGTGTCCTAATCTCTGAGTTCTTACATCTCTATCTCTGAGTTCTTAAATCTCTATCTAACCTAGAAGAAAAAATTATGATATAATTAAAATAACTAAATACTCATGCGGTGGTTAATATGAAGAGAATATTTACTCAGTGGTACAATTTTTGAAATGCTTTCACACCCTAACACAACCCCTTTTATTTATTACTATCCAACACATTTGTGATGTCAAAAAGTCTTATTTGCCCTTAATGTCATTAAAGTCAACAAATCCCCTTCTCTCTCATTTCAAAAAATCCTCCTTTCTCTCATTTCACGCTCACCCTCACCCTCAAATCCCCTTCTCTTCCATTTCAAAAAATTCAAAACCCTTGAACAACCGAGATCTGATTACGTAGATGGTGGAAGGATCTTCGGAAAATGGCTGGTGGCGGTCGATTGCGAATTCGCCGAGATTTGTTCGGCGCCGGAGAGATTGACGAAGACGAGGTCGGGTCCCGAACGCAGTAGATCGTTCGCCGGAGTAGATCGGTGCGGCGGTGCTTCGTCTTCTCTGTCGGCGCTTCAGAGATATAGAGAATGTGAGGGGTTCAGATATGCCGTCGGTGCGGCGGTGCTTCGTCTTCTCTGTCGGCGCTTCAGAGAAATAGAGAAGGTGAGGGGTTCAGATCTGCCATACTCCCGAGCGATGGCGGCGGCTCCGCGCGTCTTCGTCTCCGACGATAGTGGCTACGACTCCATCTTCTCCCCCCGCCTCGCGTCACTGCCCCGTCGCTCATCCCCCTACCTCGCGCCGCTGCCCTTCCCACACCTCCGATTAACTCGAACTTCTGGCCGGTATTTTTTTTTTTATGGATTTATCTTAGATGATGGGGTTCTCAAATTAATTTTTTATTTGGGGTTTCTCCTGATGGTTATTTATTGGGTTTTTAATTACTTGAATTTGGGGTTCTTAATTTCTATTTTTATGTGTTTGTTTCTGTTTTTGGGGGAAAGAGTTGGGTAGAGATAATTTGCTAAAATCCATTTTTCTAGCAGTAATATACTACTATTTGGCTGAATTTTGGAAGTTTTAGATAGGTTCGTTTCTGTTTTGTATAAAGTGTGTATTGTATTTATAAAATGAGAAATAAATAATAAAATTGAAGTTTTGAATTTTTTAATTTTTACAGTAGAACCTTGTGAGTATGTATATTGATGAACAATGTGTACAAGGAAGGAAGATGATAAAGAAGATCCCAATGAAAGAAGATGATAAAGAATGAAGAATTTTCATCTTCCTCATAAATTGTGCCTACAACCCCGCTAAATTTCTCTCAATAGTTATTGTGATTGTTGGTAAATTTATGTATTTTGAAGGATATGTAGAATTAATTTTGGATAATTGTTGTGATTGTTGATTGAATTTAAAAAAGAAAAGTCAAATGTATAAATGTGCAATATATGTATAAATGTGTAATATATGTGCAAATGTGCAATATATGTGCAATGTATGTGTAAATGTGCAATGTGGAATTATGAAATATTTATTAATTTTTACATTTATAAAAAAATTGAATTAAAATTTTTTTATAAAAAAAACCTAAAAAAAATTTGAATACAAAATTTGAATTAATAAAATTTGTATAAAAAATCTGAATAAAAAAAACTTGTTAAAATTTGAGCACAATGTCCAAGAATTGTAGTTGTTCAAAAGAAAAGTAGTTGTGTAGACTTTTTTTAATAATTAAATAAAGGTAAGGGTGTAATGGACATTTTAAGTGTCATTTTGTGGTGGAGAGTAATGATTTAAAGTGATTGTATTAATTTGAAATAAAAGTCATTCATTTGTACTAGAGAGTTATTTCCCCATCAAGTATGGGGGCAATGGGTCGTACAAAATGTAAATTGTGGACTAGCTGGTTAGCCATGTACATCGGTAGCCTGACCTTATTAGCCCGCAAACTTACCGTTTCGAGCAAATGATTTTCTAAATCTATACCTGTGTATATTTTGGTTAAATGAATTGATATTATTATCGTGGTCTCCTCACGGATCACACATGGATAAATATCTCTAATTTTGAACGGGATCTCCTCATATACAAGAGGGCCTTATGCAGGAGGGGGCCATTGAATGACAACCCCCTCCCCCGCACGAATGTGTATGATCCAATGATCCTCCTTCTGCACAGAAAATACGGGCGGCGACGAAGATACGTAGTGCCTAGAGGGAGTAGTGGACCCCTCCTCCCTACAAACTAATTTTGTATATTTACCAGGGGCATTTTGGTAATTTCACACATATTAAAATTAAAATCATGCACACTCATAATATGAAAATAACCCACAAAATTAATATCTATCACAACATCATTTTATTTTCAAAACCACCAATCTACATTTTGTGTCTACATCTTACTTAATTCGTTTTACATCTTACTAAATCATTTATTAGACATTTGAACCCCACACCACTAAATTCACTTTTCATTAAAGGTGAGTAGGTCAAAATGTGCAAGTTATTATAGGACGAATGAAGTATTAACTTCTATAAAAAAAATACTCCGTATAACGAAAGCCAACTTCACCAAAATTCACCAACTCTCCTAAAGAGGCTACATGTATATCCTCACCCCTCTAATTTATCACAAAAACTTATATGCAATATTGCATATATGCATTTCAGTCATTCACACACATGTTCTTTATAAATACACCCACAAGCTTAATTCACACACATTTTTTATAAATACACCCACAAGCTTAATTCACACACACATTTTTTATAAATACACCCATAAGCTTAATTCACACACACATTTTTTTATAAATGCACCCACTGACAAAATTGAACATGGTCGTCTTCTCCGAGCAGTTTTCGGTCACCTCAGGCCGCAGTCGGACGCTGCAATTTACGATGAACTTAATCCTTTAATATTTTATATTTCTTTAAATATTCTTTAATACTAATTATTATGAGTCAATGCTATTTTGTATTACGTGCAATAATATATCTTACTACATGCAATAATATATGTTACTATATATTATAATGTGGATTACTTAATCAATAAAAAAAATATAAAAATAATAAAGAATCAATATTACTATATAAAATTGTGTTATTACTACATGTAATAATTTGTTTTACTACATAAAAAATTATATGTTACTATATACTACAGTATGAATTACTAAATTGAATAGACGTTTGTTACTATATGTAACTTTATCAAATGATCTAATATTTTTTGCATCATCCTACAATAAAACATTTTGTATTACAACATGATTATTGTGTTTACTACATTCGATAATATATGTTACTACGTATTATAATGTGAGTTACTACATCAATAAAAACACTAGAAAAAACGTGTTACTAAATAAAAGAATTTGTATTATTATATAAATAGTTTGTGTTATTACTACATAAAATAATGTGTATTACTACATATTACAATTTGAATTACTATATTTAATATCCCGCGTTCGACAATAAAATAAAAGATAAAAAAAAAATCACAGAAACGAGTAAAATAAACAGATTAAAAATTTCGAATTAAGCTGTCAGTGGGTGTATTTATAAAAAATGTGTGTGTGAATTAAGTTTGTTGGTGTATTTATAAAAAATGTGTGTGTAAATTAAGTTTGTTGGTGTATTTATAAAAAATGTGTGTTAGAATTAAGTTTGTGAGTGTATTTATAAAGAACATGTGTGTGAATAACTGAAATGCATATATGCAATATTTCATACAAGACTAGCCCCTAATTTATTTATAAACTAATACTCCCTCCATCCATGAAAAGTAGGGACATGGGGAGGGGACACGTGTTTTAAGAAAAAGGTAGATAAAGTAGATAAAGTAAGGGTATTGTAGGGTATTGTGGGGTCCATTGTGAATAAAGTGATTGTTTGTGAATAAAGTTGATGGCAATTTGAGTAATTAAATGATGGTTGAAGGGTAATAGTTTAAAAAAAGGGTATGAGACTACATTTTGTGGACAAAGAATATAGAACAAATGTGACTACTTTTCGTGGACGGAGGGAGTACTATAACACTTCAAATCCATCGTCTTATGAAATTTATGCACTTGTTGAAACTTGAAAGTGAGATTTTTTCAAGTGTCACATACATTAAAAATTTCCATACAAATCTATATGTAAAAAATTAAGAACACTTCATTTTATATTTATAAAATATGAGACGAACATACTGTACGTATAGAAGAAGAGATGATTAGAACAAGAGAAAATAATAAATTTGCAAAATTATGAAATCCACCGAATTACAACTTATCTACATCATCCATCCAACAGAAAAAAAAAACCATATCCCCAAAATCATTAATCCAATGGAACATTACAAAAACAAATAATGGAAGATTAAAAACAAATTATCAAAAGTCAAATCCACCACCAAAATCGCCGACGTCGGAAACCATATCCCCAATCAATAATCCACCGAGTAGCCCCGCCCCTAATCCCAGTCCCATCCCGCCACCAAACTTATTCTTCTTCGGTGGTTTCACCGTCTGCGGCGGCGGTGGGTACCCATACCCCGGCTGCGGAGGAGGATACCCGTATCCTGGCGGCGGCGGCGGATACCCGTACCCTGTACCAGGCGGCGGATATCCGTACCCTGTAGCTGGCGGATATCCTCCATGATTTGGTGGTGGAGCAGCGCCGTACCCTGTCGGCGGTTGATAGGGTTTACTTCCTTCAGCCTGCGGCGGATAATGGCTGCTACTCTCTGCTCCGGGATATGCAGACGGCGGAGGATAATGGCTGTTATTCTCTCCTCCATGATATGCAGACGGCGGCGGATAATGGCTGTTATTCTCTCCTCCATTATATGCAGACGGCGGCGGATAATGGCTGTTACTCTGTACTGCAGGATACGCACCAGGCGGCGGGTATACTCCCGCTGGCGGATAACCCGAACTAGATCCAGCAGGGTACGCTGTGACAGGTTCAGAATCGGCTTTTCCCGACGGCGGAACCGCCATCGCGTACGGCGAAGGTACAGCGGCGGTGACGATTTTGTCACTAAAGTTATACGAAAACGCAAGCTGGCCTTTGGGCTTGCCGCTGGGTTTTCTGACTTGGTAGCTGACAAATTGCTTAGCATCGCTGCCGGCTTTGACCGGAGAATCGAGAAGCTCTTTAATGGGGACGCGCACTTCGCCGACGTCTTTATCCCCTAACGCTCGCTCGCAAACAAGCTTGAAATCGAGAGTAAGGCGGTTCATCTGTAGCGCCGCCTCGTCGATCGTAAATTTCATCGAGAAATTCCAGGTAGGGTTAGCGTCTCCGTCGTGATCCACGGGGGTTTTGGTCTTCTGCTGGGCGTTTTTGTCCCCGCCGGAGATGGAAACGACGGCATATACATCCATCTTCGTGAAGAGATTGACATTGGCCAAATCCTTGGCCGATTGAAGCGTGATTTCCAGATTTCGAGACTCCATTGCTCTGATCTCAAATCAAATCCAATAATGGTGAAAAAACGGTAACACTAGAAAGGGGGCTTTTAGTTTTAGAGAGAGAAAATGACAAGTTCAACTGAGAGAGAACGATTTACAAGGAGTAAAGGCGAAACGATAAATATAAAATTGGCGGAAACGTGTAACGATTTTCTTGAAGTCAGCGAAACACGTTTTATGGCCTTACACAGCGGCTTCCTCCAAGGGCATGATGGTAAACAACACAGCGTGTCAACTTATAGCCTTAAGTTTTCTTTTTCTTCGTACTCAATACTCACCTATCCCAAAGTTATTAATTCGACGAAGTTGGATAACTTCATCGAATAGTTCAATTGGTTAGAGCATCACTACATAGACTTTAGGTCCTGGGTTCGAGTCATTTATTAATTTACTTTTTACATATTAATCAAAGATAAAAATATAATGAATATATGACAAAGAATCAAAGATGGATATTGCTGAATATTGGGTCAAATGTATCCTTTTTCTGAATATCGCTAAAATAACGTAAAATATCAATATCTAAGTGTAAATTCATTACAAAGAATCAAAGATGGATATTGCTGAATATTGGGTCAAATGTATCCTTTTTCTGAATATCGCTAAAATAACGTAAAATATCAATATCTAAGTGTAAATTTGGAAATAAATCAAAAAATATTATAAATATATTGCAAAATTTGAAAAAAAAAAAGTGATATCGATCTATCAGTTAAGAGGATTTTTAAATCCTCCCTCCATCCAAACAGTCTAAAATCAAGGTTATGGTATTTATTGGATATGGACAATTTTATCCTTGATATTAATTAAAAAAATATATTAGTATTATGTAGAGAAAAATATGAAAAAAAAAAGTTGGAAGGTTAGAGGTAGAAAACAGAAAATGTAAAGACAAATATGAATTATAAAAATTAAAGAGATTGTAGATGTGGAAAAAAATTAAGTAGGCAGTGATGGAGTAATAATAACAAATAGATATTCTTGTTTCATTTTTTAAATATATGGTCAGTTGAATGATATTTTTACTCAATAATGCTTACAATATTTATTAAAAGGAATGAAATATAGTAAAATGTACTACGAGTAATAGTTTTTAAATTAAATAATAGATCACAGGATGTAATAATATCAAATTAGAACATGGTACGTGCCTACTAAAAAAAATCAATATGCAATGAAAAAGTCTTATATGAATGAGATTAAACATAATTTGATCACAACGTTTTAACATTTTATAAAAAGATAAATAAATATATGTGTTCATTTATACAATTTTTTATTTTATTTTATAATGATTAAATAGTTTTTTTTTATGTGAAATCAATGTGATATAACATTTTAATTAACAATATTAGAATTCAAGATTTTGAATTCCATGTGTAGTATGAATATATCAACTTATTTCTTTAAGTATAATTGATACTCCTAATTAATACTCGTTTGTTATTTGATTCCACTTCAGAGCAATTATTGAACTAATTAATTGTTTATTAATACAATTAAGTATATACCGGAACTAGAAACTAACTAGAAGGGGTTCAATTATAAATAATAAATTTTAAGTATTTTTGAAACATATAATATATTACTAATGAATCAAATTAAATTTTAATATGTTTTAATAAAAGTTTCATTTGACCACCTACAAAATAATATTTATGTCTATATGTGAGCATCTTTTCATTTTTATGTTTTAAATTATTACTATATAGTATATACTTCAATCATTTCATATTGTATGAATTCTTACTTTAAAAAAATTAGTACCATTTTAACTATTTTTATCACGTTTCCCTAAATTACATATGCAAATTTCTATAATTTTACTTTTAATACTTTTTTTTTTATCTTTCTTTTTTTATAATTAAACCAAGTTATTCCACACTTTCTTATATTTTTCTTCATTTTTTTCTCAATCTTTTATGATAATGAAGGGTAAATTTATTTTAATAAATGTTAGTATTTAATTATACATAAAACAACATACATTATAAAATGGAGAAAGTAATAATACACTTAAAAATTATTATAATTATTTTTCTTTTATTTTTTATTAAAAAATTATTATTATTATTATTTTTTTAAATGGGAGGGGGCCAGTGCCCCGACTCTAGACATGAGCGGTTTTTAACTGCAAAACCGCCGGTTACGGTTCAAAAACAGAACCGCCATTTTCCGATTACGGTACTGAACCGTAATCGGAAAATGGCGGTTCTGTTTCGGTTGCAAGTTTTGGCAAACCGAAACCGCCGGTTTGTCGGTTTTTTTATTTTTTTGAATACACAATTCTTCTATTTTTTATGTATAAATTTAAGTTATACGGAGTATAATTTTTATTAAATTCTAGTAATGTAGTTTCTAAAAAAAGAGTTGAAACGAACAAAAAACGAGCGAAAACGGAGTGAAAACGAGCAAAAACGAGCAAAAACGGAGAGAGAAAGGAAAAAAAAAACCGCCTAACCGCCGATTTTTAAACGAACCAGCGGTTAGAAAACCGTAACCCCGTAACCGGCGGTTTGCCGATTCGGTTTCGGTTACAAAAAATGCAAAACCGAAACCGCCGATTTTTAACCGTAACCGGCAGTTTCTTCCCGTTGAACATGTCTACTTGACACCCCCCTCCCTCCGTCCCTGGGTATATGTATAATTTATAATAGAAAAACATAGAGCAAGAGTTGAATGTGTAGTTACGAAGTTTGAATATTTCGTTGATAGTTAAGTTACTAGTGGTATTGGTATATTCATTAAACTAGCTAATCGCTGTCATATGGAGTATAATTTCCAAGTTCCAAAAGCTATTTGATATTTGCAAGTCAAGTCAACTTGTTGTGTGGGCCTGTGCCTTCTCGAATCATGATTACGGCTTTCCAATATTTAATTCTGAAAAATAAAATAAAAATGGTGTAATTCTTCATTTATTTAACTACTCCTACCTGATAAATCTTGTGAGAATTTATGAATTTTTACAAGAGACGTGTAATTTTCTAGAGCCTTCTATTATCGTTGACTTTCTTCTTCAGTTGAGCTAAAATTTCTGGCGAGATAATTAATTAAATGATTGTGGATAACTGATAATTTAATCAACACTCCATAAATTAGGGGTGGTATTTGCCTATTGGGGTGAAATTGGATGCACTATAAAATTAAAATTGAGTTTTAATAAATTTAATCAGATATTAAATTGAATGTATATTGCATGAAAGAATTTGTCCTAAATTAATTAGAACATATAGTAATTTTTTTGAAATTCATCAAAATATTTTGAGCCCGATAAAAATCTAACTAAAGCCAATCAGGTACTTCAACAAATTAAAGGACCAGGTTATTTGCACCTCATTTTTTAAGCAAGTTCACCCATTTGACTAATTCACCACCATTTTTTTATTAAATGAATGAATACCCCCACCACCATTTTTATACGTTTGCATGCACCTCTTCAATTTATACAAGGTGAAGTCCCAACGCCGCCATCTCTTAAATGGAATACTTGTCTAAAAAAAGAAAAATAAAATTTTCAATGGAAAAATATTGTAGAAAGAATCACCGTCCCATTTCCTTTCCTGTTTTTCTAAATCGTTCAAATGTATTTTTCTTTTTCACTTTTTTCCCGACATTTTCAATCGAAAAAGTGGTATGTCTTCAGTTTTTTATGTCGAAAACGATGTTACTATTCGATTGTTTTCGACCGAAAAACACCGTGGTTATTCGAAAGTCTAAAAATTGGAGTTCTTGATTTTTTTGCCGAAAATTTAGTTTTTATTTGGTTTAAATTTGTCGAAATTGTGTGTTTTTTGAAACTCATTGATCGAGGAAAGAATTACTCCCTCCGTCCCGTGATTACTTGCACACTTTCCTTATTTGGACGTCCCAAGATTACTTACACACTTTTAATATGGAAATACCCCACAAAATTAATACCTTTCAACATCATTTTATTTTCAAAATTGTCACCCTCTTTTTACATAAATTTTACTTTACACCTCATCATATCACCAAATTACCTAAAATACCCCTCTTTTATCTTACATCACCAACCACTAAATTCACTTTTCTTAAAAATTGTGCCGGTCAAACCATGCAAGTAATTTTGGGACGGAGGGAGTATAAAATAAATAATGAAAAGAGGCCCACACTTAAATGAGGGTTTTTACAAAATTGTTGCATTTAGTGGCTGGGTACATACATGGGTGCAACTAAGTACCTCACTTTCCATTTTTTGTGAGGGCAGCTGAGAAAGGGACATAGTTGGATCATGGAGAGGAGGGAAGGGGTATAAATTTTAATTTTATGAACAATATAATTTTTTTTGTGTAACTATTTTTTGTTAAATTTTTGAAAGGTGTATTTACTAAAAACATGGTAGAAAAATTAACATAGGCCCAAATAAGTCATTGCAACCCAACAAATTTAGGACAATTTTTTTCCATACCTATAAATCAATACTCTTATGTATGTGTACAACTAATTTTCGTATTACCACTTTAATTTACTTTTTAACCACCGTTTAATTATTCTGATTCCATTTTTAAAAAATAATATTTTTTACACTGCTTTATTTTCACCTTTCAAACCGTCAGTGCCATTTCTCCTCGGATGGACATTAACCTGAGTTCACTTACTTGTCATCAGAAAAACTTGTATCCACCACTGTAAACTTCTTTGATTGATCCACAATCATTTTCAGAGGAAATTTTGTTTTTATTCCTATAAGTTTGAGACATTCCAAAATAAATCCTTTAAATTTCAACTTTACAAAATACGTCATTTACCTTTCAATTTTAATCATTTTTTACATCAATTTTAATCCTTTACAAAATGCCACATGTCATGCCACATCACTCTCTTCTCTATATATATTTTAAAAAAAAAGCTAATAACACCCTAAAATACTCTATACACACCCCATAATTTTAAATACAAAAATAGTTGCATATAAAATGACTAAGTAACCCTTACATAAATAAAAAGTAAAATAATTAAAAAAATAACTTAAAAAATATGAAACAAAATAAATTTCACAAACGAAACCAAAGGGTGTTGCAGTTATGAATGATCGATGTTAATTATGTGAATCTTATTTTCCTCTATTAACTGAAACATATAACTAAATTTAATGATAATATCATCATTTTATCAAATACTCATAATAAATAAATATATTTCAAATAAATTGATTAATTAGTTTGGAGTAGATGCATAATTTTTTATTTTATTTTTTTCATATATAGAGATGGACAATTAATTAATTTGGAGTACATGCATTTTTTTGGGTGAGGCAACTAACAACCCATAAAATATTATACAAACCTCACATATTATACACACCCCACTAAAATTAAAAAATCATTTTTTATTATTAAACACACCCCAATTCTTTCATATTTACCCTTTATCTCTCAAAATAAATACAAATTGAATAAAAAATAAAAATATAATTTAAAATTCAACTAAATCATCAAAACTATATATAAATTTTAAAAATTAATTTAAAAAAATTCAGTAATACGAGAAACTAAATAAAATTTGAAAATATTTTAAAAAATCAAATAAATATTAAAAAATATTTGAATGGAAAAATCAATTAAATTCAAATAAAATCTAAAAATATTAAATAAATCACATAAAATTTATAAATTAATTAAATTAAAAATACCAATTAATGATTCAATTTTTTTAAAAATAAATAAAATAAAAAATGAAAGAAAAATCAACTCAATCAAAAATAAATATTAAGAAAATTAAATAAAAAATGAAATCTTATTTTTATTGATTTTTTTAATTTACTTTTTTTTTACATTTTATTGATTTTTTTCAATTTTTTCAATTTAATTTTGATGTTTTTTTTTAAAATTTCAGATTCTATTTAATTTTCTAAGATTCTTTTTTAAAAAAATTAATTAATTAATGTAAACTATTTATTTTTAAAGATTTAGTTAATGTTTTAAAATACTTTTAAATTTTAATTACTTTTTTTCAGATTTTTCAAGTTATTTTTTAAAATTATTTTAATCTCTATTTATATAAGGGTTACTTAGTCATTTTATATGCATCTATTTTTGTATTTAAAATTATGGGGTGTGTATAGGTAGTGGTGCTCTAACCACTTGAGCTATCCAACTTCGTCTGACACGTGGCATTTTGTAAAGGATTAAAACATAAAGAATTAAAATTGATGTAAAAAAGGATTAAAATTAAAAGGTAAATGACGTTTTTTGTAAAGTTGAAACTTAAAGGATTTATTTTGGAATATCTCAAACTTATAGGACTAAAATTAAAATTTCCTCTCATTTTCACAGACCTGGTTTAAGATTGTAATTTTCAAAACCTCTATGAGGATGTCTCTCCCAACAATGTCCTTTAAAGTGAAGACATATTTTTTTAGATTTAAATGGGCCTAATACCTTTCGTCAAAACAAACTTTTGGACCAAATTAAAAAAAAAAAAATCTTAAAAAATCTCATGTCATAATTAGAGGCATAAGGGATATCCCATACTACAACTATATTGTCAAAATTAAATTAATTTTGTGTTCAAGTTCTTTGAATCTTGTTGACTGAAATAGAAATTGTGATGGTCAAGAGACATGTAATGATTTTTAGAATATATTTTAGCCCAAATTTTGTTAAAATCTGCACAAGACTTAATGTATTCCTACTGCTTCTGCTTAAGGCGGGTCAACATAACAATCAAAGAAAGAGGTGCATTCTTACGCAAAATGTATGCAACATCAAAATTGTGATTATCATATATACGTTCAGTGCGCATCTTAAATTTTGAGGTATATGAAAAAAAAAATAGAAAGAACCCCTTAATTACTGATATACATACCTTTGAAACGAATACATACTTTTCTAGTTTTAAATTTTAGGCAACACATTAGAACTTACAAAAGAAAAAACATAGTGAAAGTTTAAATGGAATAAAAATCATGAGTACTAATTATTTTAATTATCATTTTTTACAGACTTCTTTCACACCTGGAAGAATTTATGAGCGAAGCACGTGGCCCTTCGTGCGATAAAATATTTTCAAACTAAAATTACATTTATATCTTTTCTTCCTTAAGTAGCTTTACCATATACTATGCTCAATTGAAGGGCGGAACATTCCATAATAATATGAAAAAATTGACCTCACACCTTTAGTTAAAATAGACTTTTGAACCAAATAAATAAAAAAAAATCTTAAAAAATCACATGTCATAATTAAAGGCATGAAGAGATCATATACAACTATATTGTCAACCTTACACTACTTTTGTGCTCAAGTCTTTAAATCTTGTCGTTGAAATAAAAACTCTAATTGTCAAGAGACATGTAATGGTTCTTGGAATATATGTCAGCCCAAATTTTGTTAAAATCTGCACGAGACTTCATCTATTCCTCCTGCTTCTGCTTAAGGCGGGTCAACATAACAATCAAAGAAAGAGTTGCATTTTTATGCAAAATGTCGGTCACATCAAAATTGTTGTTATCATAGGCGTTCAATGCACATTTTAAATTCTGAGGTACATGAAAAAAATATATATAAAAAACCCCTTAATTACTGATATACATACCTTTGAAACGAAGACATACTTTTCTAGTTTTAAATTTTACGCAACACATTAAAAACATACAAAAGAAAAAACTTAGTGAAAGTTTAAATAAATAAAAATCACGAGTAATAATTCTTTTAATTAATGTTTTTTACAGACTTCGTTTACACCTGGAAGCATTTATGAGCGAAGCACTGTTGGGATATGAATCCTATAGACAAGTCCTAAATGATGATAAAAGATAAAAGATGAAGTTTTGATAAGCCAAAAGTAGACTTGAATATTTTCTAAGTGTTGACTGATCTAGTCTAGTTAAGAAGAAGTCATCTTGTACAGATCAGTAGAGTTCACAAGACAAGTACTAGATCACAAAGCAAGTACTAGTTCATAAAACGAATGAAGTTAACATGATAAGTATAAAGGGGAAAAAGACAAGTACTTATAAACTGTTGATACTTTGTATACTTGATAGGTTTTATATTGAGCTATTTGAAATGTATAGAAGCTCATATTATTTCGTATGTAGTTGTATAATCGATGTATAGTTTTTAAGTTGACTAAGCTTTGTAACAAGAGCTTAATGTAATGTAATAGTCTTGTTAGGATTAGATGATAGGACTAGGTTAGTTCTATGTTGTAATCTGAAGAAGTCTACTGCACAAGACAAGTAGAAGACGCAGTCTACTACTGAAGGACAAGACAAGTGCGCGACTCAACAAGACAGGTCAACTTGAAGTTAGTTACAAAAGCGTGTTATAGATAAAGATTGAAGAGTTAGTTAAGGAATAACTAATTAACTGAAGAAACGCGTTAAAGGATAAGAGAACAGTTACAAGTTAGTTTTCAAGAAAAAGTTGTTACACAACTGAAAGTTCTTGGAATTGGAAGTCTATAAATACCGCAAGGTATTGAACGATTAAAAGACTACTGGAAAAACTATTGGAGCATTGTTGAAGATTCAAAGAAGCAATTTACTCTCAGAGATTGAAGTTCAGAAAGAAGCTAGAAGACAAGTGAAGAACAAGAAGGCTACTATTGAACGAAGAGAAGTTTTATTTTTGTTTACTGTTTCAAGCTGCTAGTTACTTGTAAAATAGCTAGTTAGATCGAAGAGGCACTTGGTAGTGTTTTCGAGAAGATCTAAGTCTTATATCTTGGGACTTAAAATCACAAGAATACTCGATTGGAAGAGTTAATAAATTTCACGACTGGGTTTGTGAGAGTGGATGTAGACAAGTTGTCGAACCACTATAAAATCGTTGTGTGTTGATTTACTTTACTGTTTGTTTAAAATTGCTTAATTGATTAATTACATATCTGAACAAGACAAGTAGAGTGTTCATAACAATAGTTCTAATTCCGAATATAAGTTGAGTATAAATTTGATTGGGCTCATTGTTAATCTGATATTCCGCATTACGTATTCTGATATATTGAAAGATTTTTAAAAGTCTATTCACCCCTCCCCTCTAGACTTTTACTAGCTTACTCAATATTATTAACTCAACTTGGGACCAACAAGTGGTATCAGAGCAGTAGTTTTAGAACTGCTGTTTCTTGATAACATTTAAAGACTTAGGGTGAAGTCGTGGTTCGTTTCTGTTCTGATTCATACCACACTCTCTTGATATATCTGTATCTTGATTTCTTGCTACCATCCTATCTGATCAAACTGCTAAACATGTCTCTTGAGATAAGTGCTAACAAACTTCCCAAGTTTTCTGTTCAGGACTACGACTACTGGAAGTTGAGAATGGAAGCCATTTTCAGCTCAACTCATGATCTGATGATATCTGTGATCAAAGAAGGACCAGTCGTTACCATGATCAGAAATACTGCTACACTGGACCCAACCAAAGAAGTTGGAGAGCTGATTGTTAAACCAAGGTCAGAAATAACTTCTGAAGAAATGCGTCAAAACAATTTGGATAGTCTTGCTAAGAATTATATTTTACACACCTTGCCAAACGAGTATCTTGGTAAAGTGTTAAAATGTAAGACTGCCAAGCAAATGTGGGACAAATTAGCTGTTCTTTGTGAAGGCACTACGCTGATCAAAGAAAGCAAACTGTCCTCAGCTGTCCAAAGGTTTGAAACATTTAAGATGAAGTCAGGTGAATCCATTGATGAATTGGATACTCGATTTACTAAAATCATGAATGATCTTGAAGTACTAGGAAAGACTTACACTGAAAGAGAGATTAACTTGAGAATCTTGAAAGCTTTGGATGAAAGATGGAAAATGGTCAAGATGATCATTAAATCCACACAAGATATTGATTCGTGGCCCTCAGAAACCATGTTCCAGACTCTTAAGGCGCATGAGTTCGAATTAGATGAGGAAGAACCAATTGCCAGTAGTGATAGGGAGAAAGCCGTGTCGAAGAATGTTGCCTTTAAGTCTACTTCGTCTAAGAGCTCTAGAGTAGACAGGTCCAAGCCTGCTAGCATAAGAGACGAGTTAGAAAAGTCTGATCTAAGTCTGAAAGATCAGATGAACCTTATGGTTAGGAAATTCGACAGACTAAACAAACGCCATGGTAGATATAAAAAGTTCTATAGAGACTATAGAGGTTCGACTTCTAAGAACTCGTCTGAGACCAGACGAGACCGAAACTCGTCCAAAAGGAGAGACGAAGTCTCGCAAAGTAACAGACGAGATAGAGAGTCAGATGATAGGAAGATTCAGCGTTCTGATAGACGAGATAAGCGCAGGGATAAGTCACCTATTAAAAGGTCTACTAACGATCCTTTATGCTATAACTGTGAGAAACCAGGTCACTACATTTACGAATGTCCAGACCTGAGCACTGATGATCGTGAAGAACGCAAGGCAAGAAGGGAAAGAAGATACAACAAGGGTAAGAAGGCAATGATGGCTAATAATGACTCTGAAACGGACTCAGACGAGTTACCATCATCTTCGTCTAGCTACCCGTCTGATCAAGATGAAGCATTCATAGTAGATGATGGACTCTGCTGCATGGCTAAAATTGAACAAGAGGTATCATCTGCAACTTCATTTCAATCATGTGATGAATCAGACTCTGATGAAAGTGATACAGCCGATAGTGGTGTAGGGAGTAGTCTTCATCACTCTACTGGTGTGACTGAAGAAGACCTCCTACTCGCTAATAAGGCGTTCATGGAAGTCAGTGACGAAAACATCATGTTAAAACAAGAAATCATTGATCTTAAGGAAGCTCAGTCCAAAGTAGATCCTAATATAACAGTCCTAAATGAACGCTTGCAAGAAGAGTTGAGTCAACTCAAAGACAAGTGTGCATTGACAGACAAGTTGTATCAAGACCTACTTAAGACACATGCAACTGAGAAACATGAATTCAATGTTTTAAAAAGCAAGTGCAAAAAGCTTGAAGAACGTAATAAGTTCTTAGAAACCGAGGTTGTCACTCTAGACCTTAAACTTACTGACCTGGTTAACTCCTCTAAGGTTAACCTTGAATTGTCAGATAGGTATAGGGCTCCTTCTGACAAGACAGGCATAGGTGCTGAGACACCCAGCTCGTCTACTCAAGTTTCTAAGAACCCTACTATTTTCATCTCAATCTCTTTGACTAATGATAAAGGAAAAGGACCAATGATATACGATATTGGAACTCCATCCGAAGGCACTGTACCCAAACAGACTCAAGTTAACATTCCAATTACCAAGGGAGGTAAAAAGAAAGTTAACAACAAGGTTGTTCCGTTTAAGACAAGTCAACATAGGACTAGAAGTCGTGGACGACCTAATCAGGTCAGATACGAGGACTGGTATCCTGAGGAGACAAGTACTAGACAAGTACAAACTAGATGGAAAGAGCCTAGACCTCCTTTCATAAGGCAGTCTCAGCTCTACTCGTATATGCCTAGGAAAGTGACTCCAAAATATCGTACTCAACCCGTCTTATATCCTCCGCCTGAATCATATGACATCGAAGGAGAAGAAAGACCTAAACATGTCTATAAACCGTATGGACCTAATGCATACAAACCCTACTCTGACTATCATAGACAAGTGCCTGCTCAAGTAGAGATTAAGTCGAAAGGCTATCTCCAAAGAGTAGACCCGAACTCAACTGATAGGTCAGATAAGGACAACAAGGTCTTATTTTGCAACAAATATGGTCGAAAGCTTAGAAGATCAAACTTGTTCAGGACTCCAATGTATATTTGGATTCCATTGAACTCGACTAACCCCCCAGGACCCCAATAGACAAGGAGGGTACCTAAATTATGAAATATCATCTAATGCAGGGTCGACTCGATCTATACAAGAAGGGTGGCTCAATAGGAGAAACTTGGTACATAGACAGTGGTTGTTCGCACCACATGACTGGTACCAAGGCACTTCTCTCAAGCTACCATGAGCAAGAAGGACCAAAGGTTATATTCGGTGATAGCTCTACAGCCATCACAAAAGGCTTTGGCTATATCCGAAATGGCGACGTAGAGATACAAGATGTATCATACGTAGAAGGTTTGAAATATAATCTATTATATGTTTCACAGTTTTGTGATCGAGGTTACAAAGTGCAGTTCAAAAGTCAAAAGTGCGAAATCATAGACAAGAGGACACATACCGTACTACTCGTCGGCATAAGACAAGGTAGTGTGTACATTGTGAATTGGAATAGTTGTCCACGGGACACTTGTCTTCTTACTAAGACACCCAAAGAGGTCAGTTGTCTTTGGCATAGACGCCTTTGCCACATGAACTTTAAGGTAATTAATAAGATTGCGAGAGATTACCTTGTTGAAGGCATACCCAACGAAATCTATTTCAAATCACATGTATGCGATGCCTGTCAGAAAGGTAAACAGGTAAAGGGTTCCTTTAAATCTATTCCAACCCTCTCAACAAGTAGAGTTCTTGAACTTCTACATATGGACTAACATGGCCCAATAACTCCTCCAACCTTGAACGGTAGAAGGTACACACTTGTTGTGGTAGACGACTATTCTAAGTTCACTTGGGTAGTCTTCTTACACAAGAAGAGTGATACACAAACACTCCTACCTGATTTGTTGAAGAAGATACATGTTGAGAAGAATCAGTCCATTGTCAAGATTCGTAGTGACAAGGGTACTGAATTCATTAACTGCTATATTAAAGAATTTTGTTCTAAGCGTGGCATCCAGCACCTTACTAGTGCAGCAAGGACACCACAACAAAATGGAGTAGCAGAGCGAAGGAACAGAACTCTTAAGGAGGCCTGCAGGACCATGCTGACAGAGTATAATACTCCTCAGAAGTTTTGGGCAGAAGCGATCAATACTGCATGCCATTCCCAAAACAGAAGTGCTATCAATAAAGCACTAGGTAAGACGCCCTATGAGGTATGGAAAGGTCGAAAACCCAGAGTTTCATATTTCCATATATTTGGCTGTAAGTGTTTTATCCATAACAATGGGAAAAGCAAGTTGAATGCATTCGATGCTAAAGCAGACGAGGGGATATTCTTGGGATACTCCTCGACTAGTAAAGCGTTCAGAGTATTCAACTACTCTACCCTATGTGTGGAAGAAACACCACATGTAGTTTTCGATGAATCTCTACAGGACTCGTCTACCGACAAGATCAGTGAGAAGGTAACTGATCTATTGATTCAAACTGACCAAGAATTAGAAGTTTATGAATCTGTTCAAGCCTATAACCCGTTCATGAAAGCTCTCGAGTCAGATGATCAGGAGAAGGTAAGTGCTCAAGGTAAATCCACTAGACCAGTTGACATGCCTGAACTAGTCGACTCGTCTACTCCTATTCAATCTTCTGATGTAAATGATATTGAAATGCATGACGCTATAACTGATCTAGATGATGATAATATGCATACTAAGACTAGAAAAATATGGAAATCTGCTCATGATACTGAAAATATCATTGGTGACTCTACTGTTGGTGTGAAGACTAGACGACAACTCTTTGAGTCGCAAGAACAACCTATCTCTGTTTTGCTGGTGTTGTTTCCTCTCATCTATCGAGCCGAAGACCGTTAATGAGGCATTGGCTGATAGTAATTGGATCATTGCTATGCAAGACGAGTTGAATCAGTTTATTCGAAACGACGTCTGGGAACTTGTCGATAGACCTAAACATCATAATGTAGTAGGCACACGATGGATTTTCAAGAACAAGAAAGATGAGAATGATGTAGTCGTTAGGAATAAGGCTAGACTAGTAGCCCAAGGCTATTCACAAGCTGAAGGCATAGACTATGATGAAACTTATGCACCTGTTGCTAGACTAGAAGCCATAAGATTGTTTCTTGCATATGCTGCTTACATGAAGTTTACTGTGTATCAAATGGATGTTAAAAGTGCATTTCTTAATGGTATTCTTGTGGAAGAAGTGTATGTTGAACAACCTCCAGGTTTCGAAGTAAAAGGTGACCAGGTGTACAGATTAAAGAAAGCCTTATATGGACTAAAACAAGCTCCAAGAGCATGGTATGATACACTCTCTCTCTTTCTATTAGAAAATGGTTTTACTAAGGGCAAGGTCGATAGAACCTTGTTCAGAAGACAAGAAGGGAAGGACATTTTACTCGTCCAAATTTACGTAGATGACATCATTTTTGGGTCACCTAACAAAAAGCTGAGTGAAAGTTTCTCGACACTCATGCAAAGTAAATTTGAGATGTCTATGATGGGTGAAATGAACTACTTTCTTGGTCTTCAAGTAAAACAGACCCCAGAAGGGATTTTCATAAATCAAGCAAAGTATACACGTAATCTACTAGACAAGTATGGTATTAAGACTTGTAAATCTTCTGGAGTTCCTATGCAACCTACCTACAGGATGGATCCAAACGAGAATGGTAAATGTGCTGATCAATCTCATTATCGTGGTCTTATTGGTTCATTACTGTACTTGACTGCTAGTAGACCTGATATTGCATTCTCTGTTGGCGTATGTGCTCGTTTTCAAGCTAATCCAAAAGAGAGTCATATGGAAACCACTAAAAGGATTCTGAAATATTTGAAAGGAACCATCAATCGTGGTATATGGTATCCTTCAAATGATGATTTATCTCTAAGTGGCTACTCTGATTCTGATTTTGGTGGTTGTAGAATAGATAGGAAATCTACATCTAGTTCTTGTCAATTCTTAGGCACAAAACTCATTTCATGGTTTTCGAAAAAGCAAACAAGTGTTGCTACCTCTACTACTGAAGCCGAGTACATGGCTGCTGGTAGTTGCTGTAGTCAATTATTATGGCTTATTCAACAACTTAGAGATTATAATATTTGTGAATCAAATGTTCCCATTTTCTGTGATAGTAATAGTGCTATTGCCATTACACAAAATCCTGTTCTGCACACACGTTGTAAGCATGTGGATGTGAAACATCATTTTATACGTGATCATGTAGAAAAGAAGGATATTCGCATGTAAAAGATTCATACTGATTTTCAAAGAGCTGATATTTTCACAAAACCATTACCTGAGACTCGATTTCGTGAATTATGCATTAGTCTAGGACTAATTGATCTTGACCCTACTAGTATATAGCAATGTACTAACTAGACAGGTACATTCCTAAGAAGAAAGGAGAAACAGGCAAGTTACCACAAAAGAGCAGAGCACTCTTCTACTCACCCAACAGACAGGTATACAAGGTCAGACAAGTTGACCAAACAACCCGATGAGGAAGCTGGTAAAGCTGAGGGTAATACTAAGGGAATAAACATTTAAGGGGGAATCTTTGATTTCTTAAAGATCCTTATGTTGACTCTTAAGTTTGGTAACAATCATCTTGTTTGAACCTTGACCATTGACTTAGAATGATATTCATCTTAATTATTTTACTCGACTACCTGTATTACGTCTAATCTGTAGCGCAAGAAAAGACAGGCTCAAGTAATCGCTCGATGTTCAACACAGACAAGCACAGTCGAAGGGGGAACTCGTCTTGTGCACGTTAGTCTACTCGTCTGTTCTGAATAGACTCGAACAGACAAGATAAGTGGTCTTATGATTTAAATACTCTAAGTGTTTAAACAATACGAATTAAGGATATGCATGTAATTTGTTAAATGAAATTTTGAAAACCCTAGAATTGGATTTGTACACTCTATTTAATGAGGTGTATATACCCAATTCGCGCCAAAACTCTACTATGCTAGGTCAGATGAGTACACTCCTCAATCCTACCAATAGAAGAGGCGGATTTCAAAAATTTACAATATTAAATCACGTAATATTCTCGATTCCGTAAAACTGAATTTCAAAAGACTTTCAT
This sequence comes from Galeopsis tetrahit, assembly GCA_963675135.1. Classification (NCBI taxonomy): domain Eukaryota; kingdom Viridiplantae; phylum Streptophyta; class Magnoliopsida; order Lamiales; family Lamiaceae; genus Galeopsis; species Galeopsis tetrahit. Next base: position 64,685,423 of record OY776124.1, on the reverse strand, counting down.
ATCTGTCCATTGGATCAAACTTGTTCAATCTCAACCATTGATTTCAACACTCAAGGTTTAACAAAACCCATACTACTCGTTCATAACTGCTCACAAGTTCAGTATTTCTTGATTTTCATAACATCTCAAGCACTCAAACACTTTCGAAATCTCTTGATTTTATAACCGTTCTACTATGTCGATTGTTTCGATGTTCGATGCTCGTACTAACATGCAAGCAAGGTTCGATCTCGGAAAGTACATCACCGAAGGAAGGGTGCATGTGGAGGGATCAGTGTTTTTCAAAGGAAATCACACTGATGACAACAAAGAAATTCTGATAAAATGCTTCAGATGCGGTTTACGACCCTATTTGGAGGCATTTCCTGAAGTAGTGCTGGAAGAAGAGGTGTTAGAATTTTATGCCACTGCCACTCGACAAGGCGACTCGATTGAAGCCTTTGTTGGAAGGAGGCGAGTAGAAATTACTCGTGAATTTTTGACTGAATCGTTGAAATTACCGTCCGGATCGATAGATATCGAAAGATATGCTGAAGGCAGAGAGTTGAGGTACCTGAGTATTTTTTGTGGAAAGCAGCTAAGGTTAAATCGTGATGGTAAAATTCCTGCTGTCAAGAAGAAGGAGCTACTTGACAAATACAAGACTCTTCTTGACATCGCATCAAAGATGTTGCTAGGAGTCACTGGGAGTTTTGACTCTGTGACGCTCCAGAAAGTAAGAATAATGGCCGTGATTCATGATGGTATCACTGAAGGAAATTGGTCTAAATTCTTCTTGGATAGGTTGATGTACTACAAGAAGTATGTGCAAGTCGACACCAGTTCAGTCAACTGGGTTGTGTCTGCGAATGTAAGCTTCGGGAACAAGCTAAGTGTCATTCTACCCCTCTTGTTGCCCAACAAGACTAGTTGGAGTAAGGGCAAGCCATTTCATCCTCTCAAGCATTATCTGAAGAAGGAGGCGCTAGCAAAGCAAGCTGCTAGAAGAGCTGCTGCTCCCAGACAAGTTCATATCAATCCAGACGACGCCATGATTGAAGCCGCCTCGTCTAGTTTTTAGGAAGACGAGTCAGAGAGCAAAAATTCTGAGGAAGCTGAAGCTGGAACTAGTGGTAGACTAGTTCAGTATGTGCAAGAGGAAGCTATGTTTGAGGCTGCAGAAGATTCTGAAGAAACTCACTCAGACAAGGAGCCTGAGAAGGAAGAGGAAGAGTTGCAAGTGTATCGACTGGTGAGAGTCGAGTCGAGTCCTTCACCAGACAAGTCGACTGAAGAAAAGGTTGGTACTTCTTCCCGAACTTTGTCAATTCCTCTCTCTCTCCCCGTCAAAACCAAGGCTAGATCACTCCGATCTCGTGCCAAACCTATTCCCAAAACCTCGACAGTGTTGGCAGTACAACCACTAAGAGCCAACATAACCCCACACACTACTATATTTGATACAGTTGATACTTCTACAACTGTCGAACCAAACCAAGCCACATCAAAGCCCCAAGAAACCACCATCCAAATTCCTTTTACCTCAACAGAAAATGTTGAACCCATTAACCCGTCTATTTCAGAAACCCCACTCGTTGCCACTGCAACAACTGAGACAGGGACCTTACCTGCTCAGAACCCTTCTGAAATTAGATTCGATTCCCTCGTCTATTATCCGATGTGCTTAAGGGAGAAGAGGGTTCGTGCTAAAGTCAGTAACAATCTGAAGAAGAGGCTCTCGTCTATTGAGATAGACACCTCATCAGAACAGTTTGAGAAACTCCTTAGGATATGCACATGGGTTGCATTGAAGAAATCCTCAACAGATGATCTTTTTGAAGTTATCCAAGGAATGGGAGGCATCTCAAATTTTATGGACTGGGAGATGGAACAGAAAGAGAATAGTAGAGTTCAAGACTATTCAGAACTTCTTCCATCACATGCTCTTACAGCCCTGGTGAAGCGGATGCTAAATGTGTCAGATGATGTGTTGCCTGCGTCGCACATGTTTGATATTGGAATTCAAACTGACCTACTAGAAAAAGAGTTGACAGCAAAACCTGTTGATGTTGGTATTCAAACTTCAAATCAGTCAAAGGATGAGTCTGAAAACTCTGATGATGCTGATTCTTTCGAATTTGGAGTAGAAGACGATGAGTTTATGGATGCTGTGATGTTTAATGAAGATGAACTTGTTGAGAAAGTTCAAGAAGGAGTTGTCTCTGAAGCTCAGTCGTCTACTCAAGTTTTTCCTGAAGGTTATCTTGTAGAGCTAAAGTCGGACTTGAAAACTGTTGTCCATTCTGCTATTGAAGAGTTCTTGAATTTGAAAGTCAAGGACATGCTAGTTGCGCAGAACCAATCGCTTGTTGACTCCTCACGTGAATTGATTGTAGGAGAGGTCAACAAAATGGACTCAACTTTCCGAGCAGAGTTGTATGCAGAAGTTGAAAGTTTCTTACAGAAGCAAGTTGACTTTTCTGAGAAAAGATCTATCTCATTTGCTAGATCGTTAGCTGAAGAATCTGGCAAGATGGAACGTCTTTACAGAGTTAAGATTGAGATAGCAGATGAGCAAAGGCGTGAAGCACAAGATCAGTTGGTGCAAGCCAAGAAGCTTTTAAGAGATATGTCTGAGGAAAACAGATTGCTGAGGTTGACTGCTACTCATTTCAAGACTGAGTTAGATCTATCTACTCAAAAGCTAGAGTTAGTTGCTACTAAACTAGACAAGATGAGTCAGGACAAGACTCATCAAAGACAGATTGAGATAGCTTCAGAAGCTATGAAGGAAGCTATAAAAGAAGAAATGACTCGATTTACTAGTCTATTCACTCTTAAGGCAAGTGATGAAGCCAAAAAGGGGGAAGAGACAAGTAGAGTTGAAGAGAAGTCAAGTGATGAACCGGAAATGAAGGAAGTTGCTACTGCTATACAAGATCTCAAAAGGCCTAAGAGAGGCAAGTTGGTGAAGAAGGCAGATCTTGAAGAAGCTAGACAATCTGAGTTGAAAAGATTGGAGAAAGGCAAGAATATTGCAGATCCTGAAGTTGAAGTTCAAACCAGACAAACAAAAAGGAAGCTTATGATTGAAGATCAACAAGAGGATACAACTGATGAAATTGTGAAGAAGCAGAAGATTGTTGATGATGATGATGAATCTAATTATGCTTGCAAGAAGAAGCTGGGTAAGCATATTAGAAGACTGCTGAAGCTGAAAGCTAATCCAGATCTAGTTGAAGATGCGTTCATTGACAACATTATTGATGATGAACATCGTAGAGATTGGTTCAAAGTCAAGTTGCAATGGGAGTTAGATCACTGGATTGTTCGTAAATATGGAGAAGCTGATAGTTCTGAGGAACTTTATGTTATTTTTGACAAATTTATGGAAGCTCAAGATCGGAAGCTATGGAATTTGATCATGAAGATAGCTGCTGCTGTGAATTGTAATATTCTAGTTCCTATTTTTCCGAAGTGGATCACTCCAATGTTAGGTTCTGGAAAGAGGATCGACTTCAACCATATCAAGAAATTTGAAGAAGACCTGCTGGATAAAGAGAAGATCGAGACTGAAGAACATATGTCAGTAATTCATAAGAGACTACTCGATGCATTCTGTGTTCCGAATCCAGAAGGAGGTACTTTATCAGATTAGTTTTTTTTTTCTCTGGTACTTAGTTTTATTTTTGTAATATCTACTGATCTTGTTTCGAAATGAATGAAAAGATAAGTACTATTTGATGTTTAAAGACAAGATAACTACTTAACTAGTCTACTATTGTGAAAAGATTCAAGTAGTTTTGGCTTCATCAAAAAGGGGGAAATTGTTGGGATATGAATCCTATAGACAAGTCCTAAATGATGATAAAAGATAAAAGATGAAGTTTTGATAAGCCAAAAGTAGACTTGAATATTTTCTAAGTGTTGACTGATCTAGTCTAGTTAAGAAGAAGTCATCTTGTACAGATCAGTAGAGTTCACAAGACAAGTACTAGTTCACAAGACAAGTACTAGATCACAAAGCAAGTACTAGTTCATAAAACGAATGAAGTTAACATGATAAGTATAAAGGGGAAAAAGACAAGTACTTATAAACTGTTGATACTTTGTATACTTGATAGGTTTTATATTGAGCTATTTGAAATGTATAGAAGCTCATATTATTTCGTATGTAGTTGTATAATCGATGTATAGTTTTTAAGTTGACTAAGCTTTGTAACAAGAGCTTAATGTAATGTAATAGTCTTGTTAGGATTAGATGATAGGACTAGGTTAGTTCTATGTTGTAATCTGAAGAAGTCTACTGCACAAGACAAGTAGAAGACGCAGTCTACTACTGAAGGACAAGACAGGTGCGCGACTCAACAAGACAGGTCAACTTGAAGTTAGTTACAAAAGCGTGTTATAGATAAAGATTGAAGAGTTAGTTAAGGAATAACTAATTAACTGAAGAAACGCGTTAAAGGATAAGAGAACAGTTACAAGTTAGTTTTCAAGAAAAGGTTGTTACACAACTGAAAGTTCTTGGAATTGGAAGTCTATAAATACCGCAAGGTATTGAACGATTAAAAGACTACTGGAAAAACTATTGGAGCATTAATGTTGAAGATTCAAAGAAGCAATTTACTCTCAAAGATTGAAGTTCAGAAAGAAGCCAGAAGACAAGTGAAGAACAAGAAGGCTACTACTGAACGAAGAGAAGTTTTATTTTTGTTTACTGTTTCAAGTTGCTAGTTACTTGTAAAATAACTAGTTAGATCGAAGAGGCACTTGGTAGTGTTTTCGAGAAGATCTAAGTCTTATATCTTGGGACTTAAAATCACAAGAATACTCGATTGGAAGAGTTAATAAATTTCACGACTGGGTTTGTGAGAGTGGATGTAGACAAGTTGTCGAACCACTATAAAATCGTTGTGTGTTGATTTACTTTATTGTTTGTTTAAAATTGCTTAATTGATTAATTACATATCTGAACAAGACAAGTAGAGTGTTCATAACAATAGTTCTAATTCCGAATATAAGTTGAGTATAAATTTGATTGGGCTCATTGTTAATCTGATATTCCGCATTACGTATTCTGATATATTGAAAGATTTTTAAAAGTCTATTCACCCCTCCCCTCTAGACTTTTACTAGCTTACTCAATATTATTAACTCAACTTGGGACCAACAAGCACGTGGCCATTCGTGCGATAAAATATTCTCAAAATAAAATTGTATTTATATATTTTCTTCTTTAGTAGCCTTACCATATACGATGCTCAGTTGAAGGGCGGAATATTCCATAATAATACGAAAAAATAGATCTCATACCTTTCGTTAAAATAAACTTTTGGACCAAATTAAAATAAAAAAACTTAAAAACCATATGTCATAATCAAAGGCATGAAGAGATCATATATAACTATATTGTCAAACTTACATTAATTTTGTGCTCAAGTTCTTTAAATCTTGTCGTTGAAATAGAAACTGTGATTGTCAAGAGACATGTAATGGTTATTCGAATATATGTCAGTCCAAGTTTTGTTAAAATCTACACGAGACTTCATCTATTCCTCCTGCTTCTGCTTAAGGCGGGTCAACATAACAATCAAAGAAAGTGGTGCATTTTTACGCAAAATGTCTGTAACATCAAAATTGTGATTATCATATAGGCGTTTAGTGCGCATCTTAAATTCTGAGATACATAAAAAAAAATTAGAAAAATCCCCTTAATTACTAATATATCTCTCTTTGAAACGAAGACATACTTTTCTAGTTTTAAATTTACGCAACACATTAAAAACATACAAAAGAAAAAACTTAGTGAAAGTTTAGATAAATAAAAATCACGAGTAATAATTCTTTTAATTATAGTTTTTTACAGACTTCGTTTACACCTGGAAGCATTTATGAGCGAAGCACGTGGCCATTCGTGCGATAAAATATTCTCAAACTAAAATTGTATTTATATCTTTTCTTCCTTAATTAGCCTTATCATATACAATGCTCAGTTGAAGGACGGAACATTCCATAATAATATGAAAAAAATGACCTCATACCTTTCGTTAAAATAAACTTTTGGACGAAATTAAAATAAAATCTTAAAAAACCACATGTCATAATCAAAGGCACGAAGAGATCATATACAACTCAATTATCAAACTTACATTAATTTTGTGCTCAAGTTCTTTAAATATTGTCGTTGAAATAGAAACTGTGATGGTCAAGAGACATGTAATGGTTCTTCGAATATATGCCAGCCTAAATTTTGTTAAAATCTGCACGAGACTTCATCTATTCCTCCCGTTTCTGCTTAAGGCGGGTCAACATAACAATGAAAGAAAGAGATGCATTTTTACGCAAAATGTCTGTCACATGATTCAAAATTGTGGTTATCATATAGGCGTTCAGTGCGTATCTTAAATTCCGAGGTACATGAAAAAAAAAATATAAAGAGCCTCTTAATTACTGATATACATACCTTTGAAATGAAGACATGCTTTTCTAGTTTTACATTTTACGCAACACATTAGAAACATACAAAAGAAAAAACTTAGTGAAAATTTAAATTAAATAAAAATCATGCGTACCAATTCTTTTAATTATCGATTTTTATAGAATTCTTTTACACCTTGAAGCATTTATTAGCGAAGCACGTGCCCTTCGTGCGATAAAATATTCTCAAAATAAAATTGTATTTATATCTTTTCTTCCTTAAGTAGCTTTACCATATACGATGCTCAGTTGAAGGGCTGAACATTCCATAATAATATGAAAAAATTGACCTCATACCTTTCTTTAAAATAGACTTTTGGACCAAATAAAAAAAAAAAAAATCTTAAAAAAACACATGTCATAATCAAATGCATGAAGAGATCATATACAACTACAGTAGAAACTCTATAAATTAATAAACTCTCTAAGATAATATTTTTGGCCGGTCCCGACTCGGGGACATCGTTCTAAATTAATAAACTCGCTAAAATTATAAGATAATACATTTTTTATAATTTCTATTGTCCCCATATAAAATATAAATTAATAATTACTTATATATACCTATTAAATGAATGATTTATGAAGGTTTCTTGAAAAATGACTCAATTGTCTTTTTTTTTTTGTTGAAATCAATTTCACCTTGAATCTCGTCTCTAATTTTCCTTATCATTGTAAGAACTTCTGGTGTCGTTTTCTCATAGCTCAACAAAAAAATTATTCAACGTGATTGATGCTTTAATGGCCTCGTTTCGTGAAGGGGGCTCCATGGCCGAACTTTCATCATCATCTTCTTCATCTTTATCAGTTCCAATAATGCTCTCAATAATTTCTTCATCAGTCAACAATTGTGCCGCTACATTTTCTTGTGGGTGGTTCAGGACATCTTCTATCTCAATTGCATTGCGATAACCTAACTCTTTGATCAAATTTTGAAGCTCTTGAGTGCTTTCACCACCTACTTGTTCATTGGAGTTCTCAAAAGCCACGTTATATATTGATCGAAGTTTACAATGACGAAAGTAGTTCACAATTGTACTTGCACGAACATCCATAGTCCATGCTGAAACTGCAAGATTCATTGCATCTAACACATTTATTTTGGCTGGATTTGGAACCCCTAATTCATAACCCTCCAAAATACTTCTATAAAATCGACGATGATAATGAATCTTAAAAGCTCGAATAATCTCCGCGTCACAAGGTTGAATTTTTGAAGTTGTGTTTGGCGGCAAAAAAAAAAAAAAATCAACATTTCGCAATCCTTCAATAATTTTTGGATGAGCTGGGCAATTATCCACAATCAAGAAATTTTTTCTTCCAACCATTTTTTTTATCAAGTTGGCGAACATATTCGTCAAATAACACTCCAGTCATTCAAGCTCGTTTGTTAGCACGATACTCACAGTTCAGACTGTTCAAGTTTACATTCTTGAAACACCTTGGTTTAACATATTTCCCAATAATCCATAAATGAATTTTCTCTGAACCGTCCTCACTACAGCAAATAACAACAGTTAGCCTTTCCTTATCTTGTTTTTTCCCTTCAAGTTGCATTGTTGCAAGAATGATCTGGTTGAAGTCTAAAAAACAAACCCGTTTAAGATCAAAACATGTAAATAATTATTGTACACCACTAATGTACAAAAAAATAATAAAAAACAAACCTGTTTCATCCATATTAAATTAAAGATGTCTTTCATTTCAAACTGATCCACTTTGTCTCTTATGATTTTTAATTTTTCCTCCACGCCCTCCATTTCAACTGATCCACTCTCTCCAAAACGCCTGAAATTTTTAATTCCATATCTTACTTTAAACTTTCCAAGCCAACCAATAGAAAAAGTAAAGTCTGGAGTATCCACAGGATACATATCCTTCATGAACTTTTTTGCCTTCTCGATGATTAGTTCACTTGTCATATTCACATGTTCTTGATATTGAAGAATCCATTCTTAGAGAGAATTTTCTAGATCAGGAAATTTTACCGATTTGCAACGCTTAACATCATCTCTTTCGGGAGCAAGTGAGAGATACTCTAAAGACCGTTTAATTGTATTTGATATTGTCGCTTGACTCACTTGCAAACCATAGTTACTAAGAACCCATTCTTGCAATTGCATTTGAGTGAGATTTGGATTATCCTTATTGTGCTTGCATAATGCTTTTTGAATCTCGTCAGTCATTGTAATTTTTTTCACACCTGCAAGATGAGAAGTCATGTTGTGTGTATGATTTGTTTGTGTTAGCATATTTTGATCTTGTATATTTATATTGAAAATATTTTTTAATGTTCATAAAGTGATACAATGAACACAAGAAACATAATAATGTGGAAGATTGCAAGATTCTTTTAAATTAGGCCCTTCATTTTATATACAGTACAATAATTAATTACAGGTGAAGTTTGAAAGAGTGTTTCTATAAATTAATAAATTATTAATTAATATATAAATTATTAATTATTAATTTATCTATAACTCTTTTAATTAATAATTTTTTGTGGTCCCAAAATTATTAATTTATAGAGTTTCTACTATATATTGTCAAACTTACACTAATTTTGTGCTCAAATCTTTAAATCTTGTCGTTGAAATAGAAACTGTGATGGTCAAGAGACATGTAATGGTTCATCGAATATATGTCAGCTCAAATTTTATTAAAATCTGGACGAGACTTCATCTATTCCTCCTGCTTCTACTTAAGGCGGGTCAACATAACAATAAAAAAAAGAGGTGCATTTTTACGCAAAATGTCGGTCACATCAAAATTGTGGTTATCATATAGGCGTTCAGTGCACATTTTAAATTCTGAGGTACATGAAAAAAAATATATAAAAAGCCCCTTAATTACTGATATACATACCTTTGAAACGAAGACATACTTTTCTAGTTTTAAATTTTACGCAACACATTAAAAACATACAAAAGAAAAAACTTAGTGAAAGTTTAAATGAAATAAAAATCATGAGTACTAATTCTTTTAATTATAGTTTTTTACAGACTTCTTTTACACCTGGAAGCATTTATGAGCGAAGCACGTGGCCCTTCGTGCGATAAAATATTCTCAAAATAAAATTGTATTTATATCGTTTCTTCTTTAAGTAGACTTACCATATACGATGCTCAGTTGAAGGGCGGAACATTCCATAATAATATGAAAAAATGGACCTTATATCTTTCGTTAAAATAAACTTTTGTACCAAATTAAAAAAAAAAATCTTAAAAAACTATATGTCATAATCAAAGGTATGAAGAGATCATATACAACTATATTGTCAAACTTACATTAATTTTGTGCTCAAGTTCTTTAAATCTTGTCGTTGAAATAGAAATTGTGATGGTCAAGAGACATGTAATGGTTCTTCGAATATATGTCAGTCCAAGTTTTGTTAAATTCTGCACGAGACTTCATCTATTCCTTCTGCTTCTGCTTAAGGCGGGTCAACATAACAATAAAAAAAAGAGGTGCATTTTTACGCAAAATGTCGGTCACATCAAAATTGTGGTTATCATATAGGCGTTCAGTGCACATTTTAAATTCTGAGGTACATGAAAAAAAATATATAAAAAGCCCCTTAATTACTGATATACATACCTTTGAAACGAAGACATACTTTTCTAGTTTTAAATTTTACGCAACACATTAAAAACATACAAAAGAAAAAACTTAGTGAAAGTTTAAATGAAATAAAAATCATGAGTACTAATTCTTTTAATTATAGTTTTTTACAGACTTCTTTTACACCTGGAAGCATTTATGAGCGAAGCACGTGGCCCTTCGTGCGATAAAATATTCTCAAAATAAAATTGTATTTATATCGTTTCTTCTTTAAGTAGACTTACCATATACGATGCTCAGTTGAAGGGCGGAACATTCCATAATAATATGAAAAAATGGACCTTATATCTTTCGTTAAAATAAACTTTTGTACCAAAATAAAAAAAAAAATCTTAAAAAACTATATGTCATAATCAAAGGTATGAAGAGATCATATACAACTATATTGTCAAACTTACATTAATTTTGTGCTCAAGTTCTTTAAATCTTGTCGTTGAAATAGAAATTGTGATGGTCAAGAGACATGTAATGGTTCTTCGAATATATGTCAGTCCAAGTTTTGTTAAATTCTGCACGAGACTTCATCTATTCCTTCTGCTTCTGCTTAAGGCGGGTCAACATAACAATCAAAGAAAGAGGTGCATTTTTACGCAAAATGTCTGTAACATCAAAATTGTGGTTATCATATAGGCGTTCAGTATGCATCTTAAATTCCGAGGTACATGAAAAAAAAATAGAAAGAGCCCCTTAATTACAAATATATATCCCTTTGAAACGAAGACATACTTTTCTAGTTTTAAATTTTACGCAATACATTAGAAACATACAAAAGAAAAAACTTAGTGAAGGTTTAAATGAAATAATAATCATGAGTAATAATTCTTTTAATTATCGTTTTTTATATATTTATTTTACACTTGGAATCATTTATGAGAGAAGCACGTGGCCCTTCGTACGATATAATATTCTCAAACTAAAATTGTATTTATATTTTTCTTCCTTAATTAGCCTTACCATATACGATGCTCAGTTGAAGGACGGAACATTCCATAATAATATGAAAAAATTCACCTCATACCTTTCGTTAAAATAAACTTTTGGACCAAATTTAAAAAAAATAATTTTTTTTTAAAAAATCACATGTCATAATCAATGGCATGAAAAAATCATATACAACTTAATTGTCAAACTTACATTAATTATGTGCTCAAGTTCTTTAAATTTTGTCGTCGAAAAGTAATTGTGATGGTCAAGAGACATGTAATGGTTCTTGGAATATATACCAGCACAAATTTTTTTAAAATCTACACGAGACTTCATCTCTTTCTCTTGCTTCTGCTTAACGCGGGTCAACATAACAATCAAAGAAAGAGGTGCATTTTTACGCAAAATGTGTGTCACATCAAAATTGTGGTTATCATATAGGCGTTCAGTGTGCATCTAAAATTCTGAGGTACATGAAAAAAAAAATAGAAAGAGCCCCTTAATTATTGATATATATCCCTTTGAAACGAAGAAATACTTTTCTAGTTTTAAATTTTACGCAACACATTAGAAACATACAAAAATGTAGTAAAAGTTTAAATGAAATAAAAATGATGAGTACTAATTCTTTTAATTACCGTTTTTTTTTTTACACACTTCTTTTACACTTGAAAGTATTTACGAGCGAAGCACGTGACCCTTCGTGCGATAAAATATTCTCAAACTAAAATTGTATTTATTTTTTTTCTTCCCTAAGTAGATTTACAATACACGATACATAGTTGAAGGACGAAACTTTTCATAATAATATGACACAATTGACCTCGTAACTTTCATTCAAACAAACTTTTGGACCAAATAAAAAAAAAAAACTTAAAAAACCACATTTCATAATCAAAGGCATGAAGAGATCATATACGACTATATTGTCAAATATACACTAATTTTGTGCTCAAGTCTTTGAATCTTGTCGTTGAAATAGAAACTGTGATGGTAAAGAGACATGTAATGGTTCTTCGAATATATGCCAGTCCAAATTTTGTTAAAATTTGCACGAGACTTCATCTATTCCTCCTACTTCTGCTTAAGGCGGGTCAACATAACAATCAAAGAAAGAAGTGCATTTTTACGCAAAATGTCGGTCACATCAAAATTGTGGTTATTATATAGGCGTTCAGTGAACATATTAAATTCTGACGTACTTGAAAAAAATATATATAATGAGCCGCTTAATTATTGGTATACATACCTTTGAAAGGAAGACATACTTTTTTAGTTTTAAATTTTACGCAACACATTAAAAAACATACAAAAGAAAAAACTTAGTGAATGTTTAAATGAAATAAAAATCATGAGTACTAATTCTTTTAATTAGAGTTTTTTACAGACTTCTTTTACACCTGGAAGCATTTATGAGCGAAGCACGTGGCCCTTCATGCGATAAAATATTCTCAAAATAAAATTGTATTTATATATTTTCTTCTTTAAGTAGCCTTAACATATACAATGCTAAGTTGAAAGGTGGAACATTCCATAATAATATGAAAAAATGGACCTCATACCTTTCAGTAAAATAAACTTTTGTACCAAATTAAAAAAAAGATCTTAAAAAACTATGTCATAATCAAAGGCATGAAGAGATCATATACAACTATATTGTCAAACTTACAGTAATTTTGTGCTCAAGTTCTTTAAATCTTGTCGTTGAAATAGAAATTGTGATGGTCAAGAGACATTTAATGGTTCTTCGAATATATGTCAGTCCAAATTTTGTTAAATTCTGCACGAGACTTCATCTATTCCTCCTGCGCATTCTTCTGCTTAAGGCGGGTTAACATAAAAATCAAAGAAAGAGGTGCATTTTTACGCAAAATGTTTGTAACATCAAAATTGTGGTTATCATATAGGCATTCAGTGTGCATCTTAAATTCTGAGGTACATGAAAAAAAAATAGAAAGAGCCCCTTAATTACTGATATATATCCATTTGAAACGAAGACATACTTTTCTAGTTTTAAATTTTACGCAACACATTAGAAACATACAAAAGAAAAAACTTAGTGAAGGTTTAAATGAAATAAAAATCATGAGTAATAATTCTTTTATGAGAGAAGCACGTGGCCCTTGGTGCGATATAATATTCTCAAACTAAAATTGCATTTATATTTTTCTTCCTTAATTAGCCTTACCATATACGATGCTCAGTTGAAGGCCGAAACATTCCATAATAATATGAAAAAATTGACCTCATACCTTTCGTTAAAATAAACTTTTGGACCAAATTAAAAAAAAAAAAAAATCTTAAAAAACAACATATCATAATCAAAGGCATGAATAGATCATATACAACTTAATTGTCAATCTTACATTCGTTTTGTGCTCAAGTTCTTTAAATTTTGTCGTTGAAATAGAAATTTTGATGGTCAAGAGACATGTAATGGTTCTTCAAATATATGCCAACCCAAATTTGGTTAAAATCTGCACGAGACTTCATCTATTCCTCCTGCTTCTGCTTAAGGCGGGTCAACGTAACAATTAAAGAAAGAGGTGCATTTTTATGCAAAATGTTGGTCATATAAAAATTGTTGTTATCATATAGGCGTTCAGTGCATATCTGAAATTTTGAGGTACATGACAAAAATATATATAATGAGCCCCTTAATTATTGATATACATACCTTTGAAAGGAAGACATTCTTTTCTAGTTTTAAATTTTACGCAACACATTAAAAAACATACAAAAGAAAAAACTTAGTGAAAGTTTAAATGAAATAAAAATCATGAGTACCAATTCTTTTAATTAGAGTTTTTAACAAACCTTTTTTTACACTTGGAAGCATTTATGAGCGAAACACGTGGCCCTTCGTGCGATAAAATATTCTCAAAATAAAATTGTATTTATATCTTTTCTTCTTTAAGTAGCCTTAACATATACGATGCTCAGTTGAAAGGCGGAACATTCCATAATAATATGAAAAAATGGAACTCATACCTTTCGTTAAAATAAACTTTTGTACCAAATTAAAAATAAAAATTCTTAAAAAACCACATGTCATAATCAAAGGCATGAAGAGATCATATACAACTATATTGTCAAACTTACATTAATTTTGTGCTCATGTTCGTTATATCTTCTCGTTTAAATAGAAATTGTGATGGTCAAGAGACATGTAATGGTTCTTCGAATATATGTCAGTCCAAGTTTTGTTAAAATTTGCACGAGACTTCATCTATTCCTCATGCTTCTGCTTAAGGCGGGTCAATATAACAATCAAAGAAAGAGGATGCATTTTTATGTACAATGTCGGTCTCATCAAAATTGTGGTTATCATATAGGCGTTCAGTGCACATATTAAATTCTGAGGTACATGAAAAAAAAAAATAGAAAGAGCCCCTTAATTACTGATATATATCCATTTGAAACGAAGACATACTTTTCTAGTTTTAAATTTTACGCAACACATTAGAAACATACAAAAGAAGAAACTTAGTGAAGGTTTAAATGAAATAAAAATCATGAGTAATAATTCTTTTAAATATCATTTTTTATATATTTCTTTTACACTTGGAATCATTTATGAGAGAAGCACGTGGCCCTTCGTGCGATATAATATTCTCAAACTAAAATTGCATTTATATTTTTCTTCCTTAATTAGCCTCATCATATACGATGCTCAGTTGAAGGACGGAACATTCCATAATAGTATGAAAAAATTGACCTCATACCTTTCGTTAAAATAAACTTTTGGAACAAATTAAAAAAAAAAATCTTCAAAAATCACATATCATAATCAAAGGCATGAAGAGATCATATACAACTTAATTGTCAATCTTACATTAGTTTTGTGCTCAAGTTCTTTAAATTTTTTCGTTGAAATAGAAATTGTGATGGTCAAGAGACATGTAATGGTTCTTCGAATATATGCCAACCCAAATTTTGTTAAAATCTGCACGAGACTTCATCTATTCCTCCTGCTTCTGCTTAAGGCGGGTCAACGTAACAATTAAAGAAAGAGGTGCAGTTTTATGCAAAATATCTGTCACATCAAAATTATGGTTATCATATAGGCGTTCAGTGCGCATCTTAAATTCTGAGGTATATGAAAGAAATATATAAAGAGCCCCTTAATTACTGATATACATACCTTTGAAACGAAAATATACTTTTCTAGTTTTAAATTTTACGCAACACATTAGAAACATACAAAAGAAAAAACTTAGTGAAAGTTCAAATTAAATAAAAATCATGAGTACTAATTCTTTTCATTATCTTTTTTACACACTTCTTTTACACATTGAAGCATTTATTAGCGAAACACGTGCCCTTCTTGGGATAAAACACTCTCAAAATAAAGTTGTATTTATATCTTTTCTTCCTTAAGTAGCCTTACCATATACAATGCTCAGTTGAAAGGCGGAACATTCCATAATAATATGAAAAAATGGACCTCATACCGTTCGTTAAAATAAACTTATGGACCAAATTAAAAAAAATTCTTATAAAATCACATGTCATAATCAATGGCATGAAAAAATCATATAAAACTACATTGTTAAACTTACATTAATTTTGTGCTCAAGTTCTTTAAATCTTGTTGTTTGAAATAGAAATTGTGATGGTCAAGAGACACGTAATGGTTTTTCGAATATATGTCAGCCCAAATTTTGTTAAAATCTGCACGAGACTTCATCTATTCCTCCTGCTTCTGCTTAAGGCGGGTCAACATAACAATCAAAGAAAGAGATGTATTTTATGTACAATGTCGGTCACATCAAAATTGTGGTTATCATATAGGCGTTCTGTGCGCATATTAAATTCTGAGGTACATGAAAAAAAAAATAGAAAGAGCCCCTTAATTACTTATATACATACCTTTGAAATGAAGACAAACTTTTCTAGCTTTAAATTTTACGCAACACATTAGAAACATACAAAAATGTAGTAAAAGTTTAAATGAAATAAAAATGATGAGTACTAATTCTTTTAATTATCGTTTTTTTTTACATACTTCTTTTACACTTGGAAGCATTTATGAGTGAAGCACGTGACCCTTCGTGCGATAAAATATATTCTCAAACTATTGTATTTATTTTTTTTCTTCCTTAAGTAGCATTACAATACACGATACTTAGTTGAATGGCGGAATTTTCATAATAATATGACACAATTGACCTCATAACTTTCATTCAAACAAACTTTTGGACCAAATTAAAAAAAAAAAAACATAAAACTTAAAACGCCACATGTCATAATCAAAGGCATGAAAAGATCATATACGACTATATTGCCAAATTTAAACTAATTATGTGCTCAAGTCTTTAAATTTTTTCGTTGAAATAGAAACTGTGATGGTAAAGAGACATGTAATGGTTCTTCGAATATATGTCAGTCCAAATTTTGTTAAAATCTGCACGAGACTTCATCTATTCCTCCTGCTTTTGCTTAAAGCGGGTCAACATAACAATCAAAGAAAGAAGTGCATTTTTACGCAAAATTTTGGTCATATAAAAATTGTTGTTATCATATAGGCGTTCAGTGCATATCTGAAATTCTGAGGTACATGACAAAAATATATATAATGAGCCCCTTAATTATTGATATACATACCTTTGAAAGGAATACATACTTTTCTAGTTTTAAATTTTACGCAACACATTAAAAAACATACAAAAGAAAAAACTTAGTGAAAGTTTAAATGAAATAAAAATCATGAGTACCAATTCTTTTAATTAGAGTTTTTTACAAACCTTTTTTTACACTTGGAAGCATTTATGAGCGAAACACGTGGCCCTTCGTGCGATAAAATATTCTCAAAATAAAATTGTATTTATATCTTTTCTTCTTTAAGTAGCCTTAACATATACGATGCTCAGTTGAAAGGCGGAACATTCCATAATAATATGAAAAAATGGAACTCATACCTTTCGTTAAAATAAACTTTTGTACCAAATTAAAAATAAAAATTCTTAAAAAACCACATGTCATAATCAAAGGCATGAAGAGATTATATACAACTATATTGTCACACTTACATTAATTTTGTGCTCATGTTCGTTATATCTTCTCGTTGAAATAGAAATTGTGATGGTCAAGAGATATGTAATGGTTCTTCGAATATATGTCAGTCCAAGTTTTGTTAAAATCTGCACGAGACTTCATCTATTCCTCATGCTTCTGCTTAAGGCGGGTCAATATAACAATCAAAGAAAGAGATGCATTTTTATGTACAATGCCGGTCTCATCAAAATTGTGGTTATCATATAGGCGTTCAGTGCGCATATTAAATTCTGAGGAACATGAAAAAAAAATTAGAAAGAGCCCCTTAATTACTGATATATATCCCTTTGAAACGAGGACATACTTTTCTAGTTTTAAATTTTACGCAACACATTAGAAACATACAAAAGAAAAAACTTAGTGAAGGTTTAAATGAAATAAAAATCATGAGTAATAATTCTTTTAATTATCGTTTTTTATATATTTCTTTTACACTTGGAATCATTTATGAGAGAAGCACGTGGCCCTTCGTGCGATATAATATTCTCCAACTAAAATTGCATTTATATTTTTCTTCCTTAATTAGCCTTACCATATACGATGCTCAGTTGAAGGACGGAACATTCCATAATAGTATGAAAAAATTGACCTCATACCTTTCGTTGAAATAAACTTTTGGACCAAATTAAAAAAAAAAAAAATTCTTAAAAAACCACATATCATAATCAAAGGCATGAAGAGATCATATACAACTTAATTGTCAATCTTACATTAGTTTTGTGCTCAAGTTCTTTAAATTTTGTCGTTGAAATAGAAATTGTGATGGTCAAGAGACATGTAATGGTACTTCGAATATATGCCAACCCTAATTTTGTTAAAATCTGCACGAGACTTCATCTATTCCTTCGGCTTCTGCTTAAGGCGGGTCAACGTAACAATTAAAGAAAGAGGTGCATTTTTATGCAAAATGTCTGTCACATCAAAATTATGGTTATCATATAGGCGTTCAGTGCGCATCTTAAATTCTGAGGTATATGAAAGAAATATATAAAGAGCCCCTTAATTACTGATATACATACCTTTGAAACGAAAATATACTTTTCTAATTTTAAATTTTACGCAACACATTAGAAACATACAAAAGAAAAAACTTAGTGAAAGTTCAAATTAAATAAAAATCATGAGTACTAATTCTTTTCATTATCTTTTTAACACACTTCTTTTACACCTTGAAGCATTTATTAGCGAAACACGTGGCCTTCGTGCGATAAAATATTCTCAAAATAAAGTTGTATTTATATCTTTTCTTCCTTAAGTAGCCTTACCATATACAATGCTCAGTTGAAAGGCGGAACATTCCATAATAATATGAAAAAATGGACCTCATACCGTTCGTTAAAATAAACTTATGGACCAAATTAAAAAAAATTCTTAAAAAATCACATGTCATAATCAATGGCATGAAAAAATCATATACAACTACATTGTCAAACTTACATTAATTTTGTGCTCAAGTTCTTTAAATCTTGTTGTTTGAAATAGAAATTGTGATGGTCAAGAGACATGTAATGGTTTTTCGAATATATGTCAGCCCAAATTTTGTTAAAATCTGCACGAGACTTCATATATTCCTCCTGCTCTGCTTAAGGCGGGTCAACATAACAATCAAAGAAAGAGATGCATTTTTATGTACAATGTTGATCACATCAAAATTGTGGTTATCATATAGGCGTTCAGTGCGCATATTAAATTCTGAGGTACATGAAAAAAAAATAGAAAGAGCCCCTTAATTACTGATATACATACCTTTGAAACGAAGACATACTTTTCTAGCTTTAAATTTTACGCAATACATTAGAAACATAAAAAATGTAGTAAAATTTTAAATGAAATAAAAATAATGAGTACTAATTCTTTTAATTATCGTTTTTTTTTTTTACATACTTCTTTTACTCTTGGAAGCATTTATGAGTGCAGCACGTGACCCTTCGTGCGATAAAATATATTCTCAAACTAAAATTGTATTTATTTTTTTTCTTCCTTAAGTAGCATTACAATACACGATACTTAGTTGAAGGGCGAAACTTTTCATAATAATATGACACAATTGACCTCATAACTTTCATTCAAACAAAATTTTTGGACCAAATTAAAAAAAAAAAAACTTAAAACGCCACATGTCATAATCAAAGGCATGAAAAGATCATATACGACTATATTGTCAAATTTACACTAATTTTGTGCTCAAGTCTTTAAATCTTGTCGTTGAAATAGAAACTGTGATGGTAAAGAGACATGTAATGGTTCTTCGAATATATGTCAGTCCAAATTTTGTTAAAATCTGCACGAGACTTCATCTATTCCTCCTGCTTCTGCTTAAGGCGGGTCAACATAACAATGAAAGAAAGAAGTGCATTTTTACGCAAAATGTTGGTCATATAAAAATTGTTGTTATCATATAGGCGTTCAGTGCATATCTAAAATTCTGAGGTACATGACAAAAATATATATAATGAGCCCCTTAATTATTGATATACATACCTTTGAAAGGAATACATACTTTTCTAGTTTTAAATTTTACGCAACACATTAAAAAACATACAAAAGAAAAAACTTAGTGAAAGTTTAAATGAAATAAAAATCATGAGTACCAATTCTTTTAATTAGAGTTTTTTACAAACCTTTTTTTACACTTGGAAGCATTTATGAGCGAAACACGTGGCCCTTCGTGCAATAAAATATTCTCAAAATAAAATTGTATTTATATCTTTTCTTCTTTAATTAGCCTAACATATACGATGCTCAGTTGAAAGGCGGAACATTCCATAATAATATGAAAAAATGGAACTCATACCTTTCGTTAAAATAAACTTTTGTACCAAATTTAAAATAAAAATTCTTAAAAAACCACATGTCATAATCAAAGGCATGAAGAGATCATATACAACTATATTGTCAAACTTACATTAATTGTGTGCTCATGTTCGTTATATCTTCTCGTTGAAATAGAAATTGTGATGGTCAAGAGACATGTAATGGTTCTTCGAATATATGTCAGTCCAAGTTTTGTTAAAATCTGCACGAGACTTCATCTATTCCTCATGCTTCTGCTTAAGGCGGGTCAATATAACAATCAAAGAAAGAGATGCATTTTTATGTACAATGTCGGTCACATCAAAATTGTGGTTATCATATAGGCGTTCAGTGCGCATATTAAATTATGAGGTACATGAAAAAAAAATAGAAAGAGCCCCTTAATTACTGATATACATACCTTTGAAACGAAGACATACTTTTCTAGCTTTAAATTTTACGCAACACATTAGAAACATACAAAAATGTAGTAAAAGTTTAAATAAAACATTCTCAAAATAAAGTTGTATTTATATCTTTTCTTCCTTAAGTAGCCTTACCATATACAATGCTCAGTTGAAAGGCGGAACATTCCATAATAATATGAAAAAATGGACCTCATACCGTTCGTTAAAATAAACTTATGGACCAAATTAAAAAAAAATTCTTAAAAAATCACATGTTATAATCAATGGCATGAAAAAATCGTATGCGACTATATTGTCAAACTTACATTAATTTTGTGCTCAAGTTCTTTAAATCTTGTTGTTTGAAATAGAAATTGTGATGGTAAAGAGACATGTAATGGTTCTTCGAATATATGTCAGTCCAAATTTTATTAAAATCTGCACGAGACTTCATCTATTCCTCTTGCTTCTGCTTAAGGCGGGTCAACATAACAATCAAAGAAAGAAGTGCATTTTTACGCAAAATGTTGGTCATATAAAAATTGTTGTTATCATATAGGCGTTCAGTGCATATCTGAAATTCTGAGGTACATGACAAAAATATATATAATGAGCCCCTTAATTATTGATATACATACCTTTGAAAGGAAGACATACTTTTCTAGTTTTAAATTTTACGTAACACATTAAAAAACATACAAAAGAAAAAACTTAGTGAAAGTTTAAATGAAATAAAAATCATGAGTACCAATTCTTTTAATTAGAGTTTTTTACAAACCTTTTTTTACACTTGGAAGCATTTATGAGCGAAACACGTGGCCCTTCGTGCGATAAAATATTCTCAAAATAAAATTGTATTTATATCTTTTCTTCTTTAAGTAGCCTTAACATATACGATGCTCAGTTGAAAGGCGGAACATTCCATAATAATATGAAAAAATGGAACCCATACCTTTCGTTAAAATAAACTTTTGTACCAAATTAAAAATAAAATTTCTTAAAAAACCACATGTCATAATCAAAGGCATGAAGAGATCATATACAACTATATTGTCAAACTTACATTAATTTTGTGCTCATGTTCGTTTATATCTTCTCGTTGAAATAGAGATTGTGATGGTCAAGAGACATGTAATGGTTCTTCGAATATATGTCAGTCCAAGTTTTGTTAAAATCTGCACGAGACTTCATCTATTCCTCATGCTTCTGCTTAAGGCGGGTCAATATAACAATCAAAGAAAGAGATGCATTTTTATGAACAATGTCGGTCTCATCAAAATTGTGGTTATCATATAGGCGTTCAGTGCGCATATTAAATTCTGAGGTACATGAAAAAAAGTAGAAAGAGCCCCTTAATTACTGATATATATCCCTTTGAAACGAAGACACACTTTTCTAGTTTTAAATTTTACGCAACACATTAGAAACATACAAAAGAAAAAACTTAGTGAAGGTTTAAATGAAATAAAAATCACGAGTAACAATTCTTTTAATTATCGTTTTTTATATATTTCTTTTACACTTGGAATCATTTATGAGAGAAACATGTGGCCCTTCGTGCGATATAATATTCTCAAACTAAAATTGTATTTATATATTTTCTTCCTTAATTAGCCTTACCATATACGATGCTCAGTTGAAGGACGGAACATTCCATAATAATATGAAAAAATTGACCTCATACCTTTCATTAAAATAAACTTTTGAACCAAATAAAAAAAAAATCTTAAAAATCAACATGTCATAATCAAAGGCATGAAGAGATCATATACAACTTAATTGTCAAACTTAAATTAATTATGTGCTCAAGTTCTTTAAATTTTGTCGTTGAAATAGTAATTGTGATGGTGAAGAGACATGTAATGGTTCTTCGAATATATACTAGCACAAATTTTGTTAAAATCTGCACGAGACTTCATCTCTTTCTCCTGCTTCTGCTTAAAGCGGGTCAACATAACAATCAAAGAAAGAGGTGCATTTTTACGCAAAATGTCTGTCGCATCAAAATTATGGTTATCATTTAGGCGTTCAGTGCGCATTTTAAATTCCGATGTACATGACAAAAAAATATAAAGAGCCCCTTAATTACTGATATACATACCTTTGAAACGAAAATATATTTTTCTAGTTTTAAATTTTACGCAACACATTAGAAACATACAAAATTAAAAACTTAGTGACAGTTTAAATTAAATAAAAATCATGAGTACTAATTTCTTTTAATTATCGTTTTTTACAGACTTCTTTTACACCTTGAAGCATTTATTAGCGAAACACATGCCCTTCGTGCGATAAAATATTCTCAAAATAAAGTTGTATTTATATCTTTTCTTCCTTAAGTATCCTTACCATATACAATTCTCAGTTGAAGGGCGGAACATTCCATAATAATATGAAAAAATGGACCTCATACCGTTCGTCAAAATAAACTTATGGACCAAATTAAAAAAAAATTCTTAAAAAATCACATGTCATAATCAATGGCATGAAAAAATCATATACAACTACATTGTCAAACTTACATTAATTTTGTGCTCAAGTTCTTTAAATCTTGTTGTTTGAAATAGAAATTGTGATGGTCAAGAGACATGTAATGGTTCTTAGAATACTGTACATGTCAGCCCAAATTTTGTTAAAAAATCTGCACGAGACTTCATGATCTATTCCTCCTACTTCTGCTTAAGGCGGGTCAACATAACAATCAAAGAAAGATGTGCATTTTTACGTAAAATGTTTCTCACATAAAAATTGTGGTTATCATATAGGCGTTCAGTGCACATCTTAAATTCTGAGAGGTACATGAAAAAAAATAGTACATACCTTTAAAATGTAAACATACTTTTCTAGTTTTAAATTGTATGCAACACATTAGAAACATACAAAAGAAACAAATTTAGCAAAAGTTTATATGAGCGATAAATGAAATAAAAATCACGAGAACTAATTCTTTTAATTATCTTTTCTTTTTTTACAAACTTAATTTTGATACACTTAGAAGCATTCGTGAGCGAAGCTCGTGGCCCTTCGTGCGAAAAAATATTTTCAAACTAAAGTTGTATTTATACCATTTTCATACTTAAGTAGCCATATCATATACGATGCTTAGTTGAAGGACGAAACTTCCATAATAATATGACAAAATGAACCTCATACCTTTCGTCTAAACAAACTTTTTGACCAAATAAATAAAAAATAAAAAAACTTAAAAAACCACATGTCATAATCGGAGGCATGAATGTATCATATACAAATATATTTTTAAACTTACATTAATTTTGTGTTCTAGTTTTTTGAATCTTGTTGTTTGAAAAAAAATATTGTGTCAAGAGACATGTATTAGTTCTTAGAATATTTGTCAGTACAATTTTTATTAGAATTTGCACGAGACTTCATCCATTCCGCCTACTTCTACTTAAGGCGAGTCAACATAACAAGCAAAGAAATATATGTATTTTTACGCAAAAACGCTTATCACATAAAAACTGGGGTTCCTGTATAGGCGTTCAATGCATCTTAAATTCAGAGATACATGGAAAAAAAAAATAGAAAGAGCCTCTTAATCACTGATATTCATACCTTTCAAACATAGACATAAGTTTTTAGTTTTAAATTGTACGTAACACATTAGAAATATAAAGAAACAAACTTAAAAAAAAGTTTTTTTTAACAAACTTCTATTACAGTACCTGGAAGCATTCGTTGGTGAAACTCGTGGCCTTTCGTGCGAGAAAATGTTCTCAAACTAAAATTGTATTTATATCTTTCATTCCCTAAGTAACCTTACGATATACGAGCTCAGTTGAAGGACAAAACTTTCCATAATAATATAACAAAATTGACCGCGTACCTTTCGTCCAAACAAACTTTTGGACCAAATTAAAAAATTAAAAGCCACATGTCATAATTAGAGGCATGAAGGGATCATACACAACTATATTATCAAACTTTATATTAATTTTGTGTTCAAATTCTTTAAATCTTATTGCATTTGTGTGAAGAGACATGTAATGTTTCTTAGAATATATGTTAGCCCATTTTTTTGTTAAAATCTCCACGACACTTCATCCATTCCTCTTGCTTCTAAGAACCATTGCATGTCTCTTGTACTTAAGGCGGGTCAACATAACAAGGAAATAAATAGATGCATTTTTACGCAAAAAGCCTGTCACATCAAAATTTGTTGTTACCATATAGGCTTTCAATGCATCTTAAATTCAGAGCTACATAAAATAATAGAAAGAACCCTTTAATAACTAATATACTTACCTTTAAAACGAAGATATGCTTTTCTAGTTTTAAATTGTATGCAATGCATTAGAAACAAAAACTTAGTAAAAGTTTAAATAATTAAGAATTAAATGAAATGAAGATCACGAGTACTACTTCCTTTAATAATCATTTTTATAGACTTCTGTTACACTTGAAAGCATTTGTATTTTCGTGTGTGGGCTGTTTATATTTAAATCCCCTTTCAGTGAAAGCATTTGTACATAAACGAAGTTCGTGCACCCCGTGCGAAAAAATAACTTCAAATCAAATTGTATTTATATCTCTTCTTCCTTAAGCAATCTTACCATATAAGATGCTTAGTTGAAGGGCAAAACTTTTTCATAATAATATGACAAATTAGATGCTTTGATGTATAAACATGCAGCGGCAGAAAAAAAAAATCGATGGAAGATCCAACGTGCACAAACACTAGTACACTAGGCTGTCGGCCAATAATTTAGACGAAAGTATTCCAAAAGGAAGAAAATGTGCAAAGAGAGAATTATATTTAATTTTAAGAATCATTTTTTTATATGATGCCTACAAAAATATTTACTATCAAATGAATGAAAATTTATTGGGTTAATTGCAAAAAAAATCACAACCTTTCATTCAGTTGCAATTTAATCTAAATGTTTGGAATATTGCAATTAAATCACCAACTTTAACATTTTTGGCAAATCTAACTTTCGGGCAGCTCTCTAAGTGCCCGAGTCTAACGTGACAGTCCTAGTTGACTTCTTATAGGTAAAACGACATCATTTTATTCAAGTTGAATTAAAAAAAAAAACTTAATAAAATATTAAATTCTGAAATGCCTTTTCCATTAAAAACACCAACTAAATTATAAATTAAAATAATAAAAGATTAAAATTCTAAATCCTAAAACAATAATATTCGAGTTGAGATTTATACCATCAATGCTTTCTTCCACACTCAACAGACTTTAAGAAATTTCTTAAAGAAGAATCCTTAGTAATTGACATCTTCATCAATACTCAAAAATCATAGATTTTGGAACAAAATACTCCGTAGAAAAGAAACACGATCTTGGAAAATTATAGAAAAGGAACGTCCTTCATTTAGTGTTCTTTTACGAGCAATATTCAGTAGCAGAATGCCATGAAAAGGGGAACACGGTTTTTTTCTCCTTGATCTTCGGTGTTTCTTGTCACTTTCTTAGGGTGGTCATAACAGGTCCATCAATGGAAGACAGGTAAAGTCCATATGCTAATAGTTTATTATAGTTTTTTGAAAATTTTGAAAGTATCTTGAATACTCACTACAAAACACTACAAAATATTAGCCAAAAGGCAACGACGATTAGCAAGGGCAGGCTACCGTTGCCAATTGGCAACGGATTTAGCAACGGGCAGAAAAAAGGCGACGGGGGTGGGTGTCGTTGCCCTTTGGCAACAGATAAGGCAACGAGAGTGGGCCCCGTTGCGAAAAGGCGACGGTTTATAACGCCCTTGCCTTTTGGCAACGGCAAAGGCAAGGGAGTGTTCTGCACTCGCCAAAAGGCGACGGGGGTGGGTGTCGTTGCCTTTTAGTAACGGGGCCCCACTCGCTAAATGGCAACGGCAGTGGGCCCGTTGCCTTTACCGTCGCCCTAATTAATGATATATCTTAGTATGGAAATAATTAATGATTGAAATCATAGTTATTCTATAATTAATGATTGAACTCGTTTAATAAATTAAGAACTCAAATAATTATTTCACATTATATTTAACTTATTTAATTTGTAACGCCCCCAAAATCCCGATGGGCGCTACGGTTTGAAAGAGCACTTTTTGACTTAAATAAATTCAAGTGGAAGACTTTTCAATAAAGATACACGAGTTTTTTTTTTTTTTTTTTTAAAGAACAACCGTGCTTGTGCCTAACTCGTGTGTCACCCACATTTCTAAGTCAAACGTGTACTTGACTAAAACATTATAAAATTCAAAATCACTATATAAGTGGTGTGATGTCTAAAATACTTTAACGTTAGAAGATACGACAATTTGCAATAAGGTTGTCACACATGAAAATTAACCTTTAAAGAGTAGACAAACATTCTAATAGTTTAAATAGGTTCGATCAGTTGACCTAGTAGTTCATACTTAATTACTGAATTAAACTTAAAGATAACATGAGTCGTAATAATACTAAATACGTTTCTTATGTAAAACTTAAAACTTTAGGAGAACGTTTATTAAAGCTTGCCCAGTCAGTCACACGTCCTCCTCCTCGTCTACGAAACCTGAAATAATTAAAGTAGCGTCATGAGTCTTCGCCCGGAGGAGAAGCCCAGTGGGATAACATTTACTATGCATGCACATTAAGAAGGCTAATTAATATGTCAATCGAGTACACGCCGAGTCCCATGAACCCGGCTCACTTCACACAGAACTTGGTCCGAAGACTTATCTGTTGCTCACACAGAGTATAGTCCGTAGACTTTCTTTTCTCACACAGAGTATAGTCCGTAGACTTTCTTTTCTCACACAGAGTATAGTCCGTAGACTTTCTTTTCTCACACAGAGTATAGTCCGTAGACTTTCTTTTCTCACACAGAGTTCACACAACACATAAATTAATCTAAATAATGCAAATGTAAATAAATGTTACCCACTTTGTCGTTTGTTGATAGCGGGCTAGCCTTCTGAGGATCCGACTGACTTGCACTGCACTCGACACATTTACTCAACTTTTTAGGTTTAAAGTACATACTCCCTCCGTCCCTGAAAAGCTTTCACTTGATGGAACGAAGTTTAAGAAAAAAGTGTAATAATTATAGTTTTGAATGTAATTTTGTAAACTCTTATATATAAAGTAAATAAAGTAGTTTAATTGAGTGTATGATGGACCCCAAAATATATTGTATAAAGGTTAATGTTGGTCCTGAAAGGAGTATATAACAAGTGTATGGGGGGGGGGGGGGAATACACTTGTATGCAATTCTTTACAACTTTTGATCAAACCAGAGCTCAGCAAGGTTGTCTTGGACAACTCTGCTGAAGATGATTAACTCTTCTAAGATAATCAAACTACTAAGTACTATTGAGTACTTAGTTGAATAACTATCTAAAGGAGTTATATGTGCGGAATAGTGGTTGGCCCTTTAAGTTTAGACTCCTTAAGATTCTGAAATCACTTTGCCAATCCAAAACAGTCCAGTTAAGCTTCAGGGAACTTGTCCAAATCAGTTTTGCACAGTCTTTGAATATGTATCTTTGAAAGATCAGTTTTGTGTGCAGTGTTGAATGAATGTAAGTACTTGTAAAGTAAATCAACACAAGAGTTTATAGTGGTTCAGAGACTCAAGCTCCTACATCCACTTTCCCTGATTTAACAGGATAATTCCTTCACTCTTGGAATTAACTTGTTTTATAGTGCCAAGGTGCACTTGATCAAGAACACCACTCCTTGGTGAATTGATCCCTAGGATGTCTAGAGTCCTAGTGCCCTCTTCTCAACTCAGAACTGAACTGTTCTTCTCTCAACAGTCAGCTCCTACCACTTCTACTACTACAACCTTCTCACTTTCTCACTTGAAATGAATAAGGATTGAAGTAAGGTTCCAACTAATGAGATATCCTTTACAATGGAGATCAGTGTATGAGGATAGGATATCTCTCTAAGCTTGTGTATGAATATACAATGATTTCAGCTTAGAAGAAGTGTTTGAAGACTAAGATAGTCTTTTGAAAGCTTGAATGTTCTATGAGTTTCAGACTACTTGAGTAGATGGATTCTGTTGAGGTTAGTTGGATGCTTTCAAATGGTCTTCACACTTCTGTATTTATAGACAAAATTGAGGATTTTCCCGTTGGAGAGGCAGCCCCAAATTGCTATAAATGTCTTCCTTGAGTTCTTCAAACTGGAAGACAGATTCTTGATAGTGACATGTCCTCATTTGGGTAATAAACGGCTTGTAAGACTTTGTCTTCATTCTGCAGCACTTTTCCCAATGTTTGACTTCTTGTTAGGACTTGGACATGGCTTCTGAAGGTTGATCCAATGATAGGACAACATTCCTTATCATCTGGACAACTCTCCTTATCACTATCAGCAGTTTTGCTTTTCAGCAAGGTTGGCTTGCTCTTCTTCAGATGACTTGGCTCTTTCCCTTTATTTCACTCCAAGATGATCTTGGCATATTGCATTTCTTTAGGGTATGGTTGTCCTTAATTCTTCAGCATAGTTGACCTTCAACCTTTAGAGTATCTGTTCTGATTCAATCTTGCTGAGACAACTCTTCTGGACAACTCTTCTGATCAGCATATTTGGTCTTTTAGCATCAGAGCATTTTACACATAGAGTTGGCTTCTCTGGACAACTCTCCTGATCAAAAGCCTTTGAGTAGCCTTGTCCTTTTGAGCTAGGTAAGCTTGTTCTTGCATATGGACAGCTTCTTTGGACAACTCTCCTGATCAGAGCATTTGGTTTTCCATAGAGTGTCCTTGTTCTTAAGTGATTGTTCCAGAATTTGAGCCTTGAGGGGACTTGATCTTGATCATCTTCAAGGTATAGGTTCCCCCTCAAATTGTGCATCTAATTGTCTAAGAGCTGCCTAACATTTCAACTTCTCATCTAGCCTATAATCTATATGTTCTAACATTTCTAGAACATATTGATCTTGACTTAGGCATCTCTCAGGGGGTTTTGGTATTAGATCAAAACATATCTCATTTTATTCCCAACAATTTCCCCCTTTTTGATGATGCCAAAACCTACACTATATAAGCAAAAGTGACTTGTCTACACCTATTACATGTATCTTCAGAAGACATGACTAAGGTCAATATTCCTGAAAAGATAATGTGTTAGTGTATTCACTGTTTTTGTTGCAAGTAGGTTTCAAGATAGGCATAGAGAGATTACTTGTAATAATGTATCTTGATTCAAAAGTGGTTCAACTATCATTCATAAAGAAAATCATTACAAGCATGTTGATAGTTGAAGATAACTTATCAGAGCATGGAATCATTACAAATCAAGACACACTAAACATAAGATCAGAGCAAAATAGACTATTTCAGGTATCAGAGCTTTAACACCTAGAGCTAACTAATACAAGATATTCCAGATAGCAAAGTAGAATGCATCAATTCTTGTATCAGATCATTCTAAATCATATCAGAGCAAACAGCATGTCAATGCACATATCAGCAGGCTTGTCCAATTTCAGCAGATTTGACCACATAGCAAAAATATCTTCAGATAAGATAATTTTTCACCCAGAAAAAGTCAGAAGACTTAGCCATTCAAAGATCATCCTCAGGAGGTGGCAGCATCCCATATTGTGCCCACACTCTCCTCTTGAGTGCCATGGCTTCCTGGTTGGTTCCTTTAGGTCCAAGGGTCATCTTGTTCAGCTTCAGAATTTATGTGAACTCCCTTAGGATCCTTGCTTGGTCAATCCATCCTTCAAGCTTTGGAGGCATATAGATGATAGGCTTGGGAGCATTGAGTTCAATTCTTGCAATGTCAGCAGCTGCAAGTAGTTGTTGATACAACTCTCTGTAGTATTCTAGCATGAACTCAGTGAAGGCAGAGTGTGCATCTCCTCCATTCCATCTGTCAATGACATAATAGTCATAGACAAACTCCCTTTTGGCCTCTTCCCATGTATCATTCAGTTGAATTGGCACCCATTTATCCAAGTGTGGATATTTGGTGTCCATTGGGATTAGAAGCTGAGGCTTCATCTTGCTATAAGTTGCTCTCCTCCTTCTTGGTTTCTGAAAGTTTGCTCTTCTCTCATCTCTTGCTCTGTTGGCTTCTTCCATCAGATCCATTTTCTCTTGGGCCCTCATCATGGCCAATTTCTGTTGTGTTTCAGGGTCTTTGCCATACCCTTCATGAAACAGCTTTGATGGATCATGGGCTAGGACAGTTGTCTTCTTCTTAGGTTCAGGTCCAAATCCTTCAGCAAATAATTCTTCAATGTCTTCAGTGAACTTGGGACCTTCAGTAGTTTTGCCAGATTCAGAAGACTTGTCCTGTTCAGTAGCTTTGGGCTCTTCAACAGTTTTGGCTTTCTTGGATGTAGGCTCATCCTCATCAATTCTGAATTCAGGTGGAAGATCAAGGCTGCTAGGAAAGTCAGTGAATGTTTCAATTTGTCTTTTCTTTCCTTTTGCCCTCTTGATCTTTCCTCTAGTTTGGACACCTTCATCATCTTTGTCCAAACCAGACACTTCACCACCTGGTCTCTGCTGTAACCTCATCATTTCTTCTTGAGCTGAGGCCATAGAATTTTTCAAAGCAAGTGCTAATTGCTCTTCTTCATTCAATTCTTCCAAATTCAGCACTTCAGGCTCTTTGCCTTTTCCTTCAGCAGCTTTGTCTTTTCCTTTGACCGGGCTCCCAATTACCAAGGCACCTTTTGCTCTAGCTCTTTCCCTTTCCCCCTTTTTGGCAGCATCAAAACACTGGGGCTTGAGGTCACTCATTGTTGAGGCCATCAGGGATTGGGCCTGGTTTAGGGACTTCATCTCTTCCAACAAATACACATTTTCATCATGTATATCTTGCATTTTATCACTGCTCAAGCTAAGAAAAGCTAGAACAGGCTTCATCTTTTGTTGGACCACCTCCTCCATGGTTGCTTTCAGAGATGCATCCAGTTGGGCTTTGAGAAGCTCAGTGAGGTTGGCCACTGCACCTTCAGCAATGTTGGCCAACACATCTTGGGAAAACTTTTCAGAGTCTGCTTTCACCATAGCTAGCCTTTGCTCTTCAGCTCTTCTCTTTTGCAATGCAGTCTTCTTTCCAATAGCTTGTTTGACAGTGAGCCTGAGAGCTTTGACATTAGCATTGTGATTGTCTCTCAGCAGCTTTTGCTCTTTCTTGACCTCCTCTGAGATGGCTTCCATGGTGGATTTGGCATTCTGAACTTCAGTGGAAATGGTTTGGAGACCTGTTTCCACACCACTGATCCTTGCTTCAAGGGTTGGTAGCACAACATCTTCAGAGCCAGTGAGCCTCATTTCTACAGATGCTAGAGTCCTTCCTTGCTCATTTAATGCTCCTGAGGTTTCAGCATGAGCAGATTTGACTTGATGAGCCAAGGAGTCCAACTTCTCTGATTGCATCCCAAGTAAGGCCTGAGCTGAGCCTGAATCTACTTGGATAGGTGCATCTGTTAAGAATTCATCTGCAAAAATTTGATCAAGAGAGATACCTGCAACATTAGACAAGTCAAACAAGTTAGGAAATAAGCACTCATCACCCTCAATTTCTTTTGTATAAGACTCTGATACATCAGCAGTCTTCTTCTCATTTTCAACTTGTTCTTTTCTCCCTTCTTTAATAATGTTCTCACTCAAGGAATCAGGCCTCCTCTCATCAAGGGATTCTTGAAGTTCAGATTTGACTTCAAGAATAACCTGTCCTTCCTCACTTATTCCACCCTCATATGGTGGTACACTCACTATCTTAGTGATGACTACCTCTCTTTCATCCTCAACTCCCTCTGATTTTTCAACTATTCTCTCCTTTTCAACTCCTTCTCCTAAACCTGCAGCATCTTCACCCTCAACAGGGTTCAAAGATGGCAGTTGTGAGGAGATCACAGTGCTTATCTCAGCAGCCACTGAGTCATCCTGAATGATTAAGGGCTGATCAGTGTCCAACTCTTCTGACACTGAATAGGCCTTAATCAAACTAGCCTCTAGTACAGGAACCTCAACATCTTTAGGCTGTGCCTTGGGTTCAGAAGAACCTTCATTGGCAGATGTGTCTTTGGTTGTGTTACCACCCTTGGTCAACACCTCTGAAGATACAGAGCCTTTCCTATGATAGGTTTTAGGAGGGTTTGAAAGTCTGTCTGCTATAGAAGACTTGGGTTGAAAGGGTTCAGGGAGGTTGGCTTGAGGGGTTTCAGGAGGGTTGGGATTTGAAGGGTTTGAGGGATCATCAGGGGAATCATCATCATTGGAGCTACTGTCAGGGTGTTTGATTCCCTTGGCTTTTCTTTCTTTCTCCTCCTCAATCTTATCAGCTACCAGCTTTGCAAAAATCTCCTCATCAATGAGAAATCTTGTCTTTGAAACTCCAGCAAAGTGTAGCAATCTGTTCTCCTCTATTTGCCACCAGTTTGCACCCTTATCTTGGATGACTTGTGATATCTCCATCATATACTTGTCTTTTACATCAACAAGCATCCTTAGATCATGAAATATCTTCTGAATTCTTGGAAATTCAGCAAGTTGTGGATACAAACTGTCCACAGTAGCCTTTGCTCCTCCTCTGAGCATACTTTCATACGTATACTCCTCCTCATCTCCACTTGAATGAGGACTTTGGGTTATAGGGGAGTTGGCTCTGGGTTCTCCTAGAGTGGCTTCAGGCAGGTTAAGTTCAGGGATGTTGGCTTCAGAAGGGTTAGGCTCAAATGAAGGTAGTTCAGTTGCTTTATAGAGCAATGAATCTGAAGGGGCTTTACTCAGGGGGGTTGGCTCATTGAGTGCATGTTCTAAGAGCTTTGAATAATTGAGCATGGATGAGTCAAGGGGAGACAGGAGTCTTGTCTCATCTACTGCTAAATCTGCAAGCACATCAATGCCACTTCTTTGCACATTCCCTTCTGGAGAATATCTCTTAGTGAGATTTACAGGGGTAATGGGTTGGTTGGAAGGGGTGACATGGGTTTCAGGGGAGTTGGGTTCAAGGTTCTGAGTTTCAGGGAGGTTGGCCTCTATAGGTTGACCTTCAGGGACTTTGGATTCTGGAGTTCCAGAACCAGATGAATTAGTCCTTGACATGGATTTGGTCCTGCTTTCAGCTCTGCTCTCCCTTAGAGCCAATTGAAGAGACCTTTCTTCTTGAAGCTCCAACACCTTCTCAGTAGGTTTGGCCCTTCTCTTGCTGGCCCTACTGCTTCCACTTCCTTCCTTCTCAGGGACAACTTCCCTGATTCTCTTATCACCCTTCTTCTTTTGCCTAGTCTCATTGTACTTCCTCCTCAACTCTTCTGAGTGGTCAGAAGGCACACTCACTCCCTCTTCTGCCACTGCATCAACTTCAGCTGATGCTCCTGAGGCTTCTCTTGAAGACAATTGAGACATTTTTCTTGTTTTGACAGCCCTGGCCTTTGTTCTCTTCTTCATCTTAGGCTTCTCTTCCTCCTGTTCTTCAGCAGGTTTGGCCATAAGCATCCTTCTCTGTTCAGTTTTCTTGCTAAGCTTTCTGAACAAGATCTTCTGGGCTGGGAGGGGCTTTGCAAAGGTCTGCATTTGAGAATAGTGGGAAAACCTCTCAATCAACAAGTTTGCCCTGGTGCAATACTTGATTTTCCCTTCTAGCACCACCTTATTGTGGGTTTTCACCTTGAATTTTGCCTTCTCCTTCATCATCTCAAACATGATGAAGGTCCTCCAATCAAACTTAATGCCCTTATCACTGGCATCAATAATGGCAGCCATGATTCTGATTCTAGGATGGCTGACCTGCTCCAAGCTTCCAGTGTTGCTTAGGAGGCTCTTAGCAACCACCTCAAAGAGATTGAGAAACTCTGGCTTGAGAGTCTTCTTGTTCTGTGTTGAAGAGATGGAGCCTGGAACTAATAGCCATTCTTGGGCTATCTCATCTTCATGGCCAGTACCATAAACTTCTGGATTCCTTCCCTCATAAGGCAATCCAAAAGCTCCTTCCAGATCCTCTGAGGAGAATTTTACTCTGTGGAATCTTTCTTCTTCCTCTCCTTCTGCAGTGTAAGATAATCTGGTTGATACTTTACCATCTTCAGGTTTGCCTCTCCACTTGAGGAAGGCAAAGAATTCTGCCATGTAGCTCTCCAAGCAAGAGCTTGGTCTTTCCTCCATGAACTTTTGAAGTCCAGCTCTCCTCAACCATCTCAAGGTTGGTGTGATTTCAGGATCCTCACTCTCAAAAGATACTATTGGCTCAAAATGAAGACTGTTTTTATTGCTTAGGTAGCCAAAATCAAGGTCTAGAGCCTTGTTAGAGAAATCAACAAGCATCTCTGGTTTAACTTTGGGGGCCATTGAAATTTGCAGAGAAAGTTTGAAGAAAATTTTGAGTTAGGGTTTCGAATACTTGGGGAAGAAGTGTTTGTGGGTATCTTAAGACTTGTGAATATTCTAAAAAGACTGTTTGTCAATGAGTTGGTGAGTCTTGATACAATTCAAAGGTGAGCAAAAATGGAAATCCAAAATGGACGGCTAGGATTGATTTCAGGGGAGTTGTCCATTTTTGATCCAATGGTCAAAAACCAATGTAACAGTAACAAACTGTTTTATTCAAAACGTGGGTGGTTTTTAATGTTTGTTAAAGGCTGGGGGTTTTTCGAGATAGATCATGTCCCAAAAAGTTTAATGCAAACAAGAGTTAAATCTTAGCATTTAATGCATGGAAAGTGACCTTTTGAGTGGGAGACAAATTAAATCCCAGAAAGGTGAAAACTGTATTTCAATGGGACAGATTTCGAAATAGGTATTGATCACCAAAAATAGGTGCTTATCATACCAAGATTTGGTTTGATAGCTGGGACAACTTATCTGACCCTTCATGGACAAGTGTCCTGAAAAGCTGTGGACAAGTGTCCTGAATAGGTAAGGTCATATTTCTGATTTTCAGTAGACTTGACCAAGTCTGCTGAAGTTTGAGTTTATTTCCCCCTCAATCAATGAACTTCTTTGGACTCATTTTTCCAACTTCCCTGGATCAAGAAGTCCCAACTCTGCTGATAATTCCAGGAACCTTGCCTCTGCAAGTGGCTTAGTTAGTATATCAGCTTTTTGATGGTCTGTGTGAATTTTCACCAACTTGATATCCTTCTTCTCCACATGATCTCTAATGAAGTGATGCTTGATGTCCACATGTTTGCATCTTGTGTGCAAGACCGGATTTTGTGATATAGCAATGGCACTACTGTTATCACAGAAAATTGGCACTTCAGTAGAGTTGACTTTGTAGTCTCTGAGTTGTTGTCTTAGCCAAAGGATTTGAGCACAACAACTTCCAGCAGCAACATATTCAGCTTCAGTGGTGGAGGTGGCCACTGTATTTTGTTTCTTGGAGAACCAAGATATGAGTTTGTTGCCCAAGAATTGACAAGTCCCTGAGGTGGACTTTCTGTCAATCCTACATCCTCCATAATCAGCATCTGAGTAGCCAGTTAGCTCAATATTGTCATCAGCAGGGTACCAAAGGCCTAGATTCTCAGTGCCTTTGAGGTACCTCAAGATCCTCTTTGCAGCCTCAAGGTGGCTTTTCTTAGGATTTGCTTGAAACCTTGCACAAACACCTACTGCAAAGGTGATATCAGGTCTGCTGGCAGTGAGATAGAGGAGTGATCCAATGATTCCTCTATACTCAGTGGAGTTGGTTGGAACACCACTTTCATCAGGATCCATCTTCCAATTAGCATTCATGGGGATCCTTACTGGCTTGCTTGATGTACACCCAAATTTCTTGATCATTTCTCTGGTGTACTTAGCTTGGTTGATGAAGATTCCTTCTTTTGTTTGCTTGACTTGTAGACCCAAAAAGAAATTCATCAACCCCATCATGGACATCTCAAACTGGCTTTGCATGAGCTTGGAGAATTTCTCACACAGCTTCTCATTAGGGGATCCAAAAATTATGTCATCTACATAAATTTGGACAAGCAAGATGTCATCTCCTTCAGAGATTCTGAAGAGAGTTCTGTCCACAGTTCCCTTGGTGAATCCATGATCCAAGAGGAATTGTGACAGTGTGTCATACCAAGCCCTAGGGGCTTGCTTGAGTCCATATAGAGCTTTCTTCAGTCTGTAAACTTGGTTTCCAACTTCAAAACCTGGTGGTTGCTCCACATAGACTTCTTCTTTCAAGACTCCATTTAGAAAGGCACTCTTGACATCCATTTGGTACACTTTGAACCTCTTGTGTGCTGCATAGGCTAGAAAGAGCCTTATTGCTTCCAGCCTTGCCACAGGTGCAAATGTCTCATCATAGTCAATGCCTTCATGTTGGCAATAGCCTTTTGCCACTCGTCTTGCTTTGTTTCTGACAATCACATCATTCTCATTCTTTTTGTTCTTGAATACCCGCTTGGTTCCAATAACATCTTGATGTGAAGGTCTATCAACTAGTTCCCATACTTCATTTCTGGTGAATTGGTTGAGTTCTTCCTGCATGGCTGTGATCCAATTTGCATCTTGAAGTGCTTCCTCAATGTCACTAGGTTCTTGTTCTGACAAAAACAACATAATAGAGCACTTTCACCATGAAATCTTCTAGTTTTGACTCCAATACTTGGATCACCAAGTATCAGATCAGTAGGATGGTCAGACAACCAAGTCCTTCTTTTTCTGATCTCTTTAGTAGAGTTGTCCTCTACTGAAGGTGAGTCATTTTGATCATAAAATTCAGGATAATTTAATGCAGGATCTAATTCAGGATTATAATCAGGGGTGTTGTCCTCAATGTCAGGGACATTGGCATTTTCAACATTTTGAGTTCCCCCTTGATTATTTGACCCATTAACTACCTCAGCAAGAACTGCTTCTTCATTGGTAGTTGTTACCTGGATGTGAACTGGGATTGGATCATTCAGTTCACCATTTCCATCAGTGGTGTTTGTCTCAGGAAGGTTGTCTTCAGGGTTGTTGTCCAATGTGATCTTTTCAGGCAGATTGGCTTGAACAACATTTATGAATTCAGTGTCTTTGTCTTTAAGGCTTAGTCTGGTTGTCCTCTGTGTGATTTCTTCAGGTTCCAAATGATCATTCCTGATCTCAAAGATAGACTCATCAAACACAACATGAGGTGTTTCTTCCACTATAAGGGTTTTCTTGTTGTAGACTCTGAAAGCTCTACTGATTTGAGAGTATCCAAGGAATACTCCCTCATCAGCTTTGCTGTCAAAGGCTTTCAATTGTTCTTTCCCATTATTGTGAATGAAACATTTACAACCAAATATATGAAAATATGACACTTTAGGCATTCTTCCTTTCCAGAGTTCACAGGGGGTTTTGCCTTGCCCCTTTGTAATCAAACATCTATTCTGAGTATGGCATGCAGTATTTATAGCTTCAGCCCAAAACCTCTTAGGTAATTTTGAATCAGCAATTAAGGTTCTAGCAGCTTCTTTTAAGGTCCTATTCCTTCTTTCTGCAACTCCATTTTGTTGAGGGGTTCTTGCTGCTGAGGTTTCATGAGCTATCCCATTAGATGAGCAATACTCATTGATGTAAGAATTTATGAACTCAGTGCCTTTATCAAATCTTATCTTGATAATGCTAAGGCTTCTCTCATTTGACAATCTCTTAAGAAGTTCAGGTAGTTTGACTTGTGTTTCCTTCTTATTAAGGAGAAATACTACCCATGTGAACCTAGAGAAGTCATCTACTACCACCAATGTATATTTTCTACCATTTATGCTTGTAGGGGTAATTGGTCCAAACAGATCCATATGTAGAAGTTCAAGTACCCTTTCAGTGGAGATGACTGGTTTTCCTTTGAATGAGGCTTTAATCTGTTTTCCTTCTTGACATGGCTTACACACATGTTCTTTAATGAAAACCTCATTAGGTAGTCCTTTAACTAATGCATTTCTAGCAAGTTTATTCATAGATTTGAAGTTCAGGTGGTTTAGCCTTTTGTGCCATAACCAACTTTGTTCACTAGAACTTTTAGCAATAAAACATGCAGCATCAGTAGACTTGTCCCAGTCTGCAAAATACACATTTCCCTTCCTAGTTCCAGTCAATAGAGTTTGTTGAGTTTTATCCTTAATTAGACACTTTCCACTTGAGAACTCAACATTAAAATCTTTATCACAGAATTGACTGATACTTAGGAGATTATATTTGAGACCAGCTACATAAGATACATTGGTTACTTTGATGTTACCAATCATCAAAGTACCATAACCTTTTGTAGTTGCTTGTGAGCTATCTCCAAAGGTGACATTTGGGCCTTCTTTTTCAATAAAGTCAGAGAGGAGTTCCTTGTTTCCAGTCATGTGCCTTGAGCATCCACTGTCAAGGTACCATGCTGTCTTTTTGTTCATACTCCTCTTCTTGTGGCCCAATGGTACCTGCATTTAGATAGGTTTAGGTACCCTTTGAGTTTTGGGTCCTGAGAGGTTAGCTGTACCTTTGGGAACCCAAACTTGCCTAATAACCCTGATTGATTCAAGGTGGCTAAGTTGATTTCCTTGTGTATCAACATACACTGTCTTTCCCTTAAATGCCTTTGGGAAAGTATGTGTGAATGTGTTAACTCTGTAAGTTTCAGAGGAGTTGTCCACTCTCCTGAACTTATGAGTTCTTTGTGCAGCTTGATTAAATCTTTGAGGAAAGGCATTTTTATGACCATTACCCTTTGGCATGAAGGGTTTTGGTTGTCTCATTTTATTCTGCCTTAGAGGGTAGTTTTCCTTAGGTCTATTCAGCTGAGGCTTTCTCAGATTAGTTGGCCTAGGCTGATTATACCTTGGATAACTCCTCTGAACATTGTTCAGGAGAGTTGCCCTTCCATTGGGTCTACTCTGCTGACCAATATTCCTCTTGTGTTCAGGAGCCTTGACCTTTTCCAAAGGTTTGGGTCTAGTCTTCTGAAGCACTTGAGTAGGCATTTCATTCAATTTGCCCTTTCCTTTGTTCAGTGGCTGAATTATTTCATTTTCAGCTTGTTGTGCCACTGATTTAACAAAGATTTTCTTAGTGTTACTTGTAGAAGCAACACTAAGACAAGGTGAAGATTCAAATGGATCAAAACCCAATCCACTTCTTTGAGCTATAGGTCTTTGATAACTTTGAATTTCCTCTATTGCTCTAGAGGATTTGTTCAAAGCAGACATCTTTAATTTCAGGCTCTCTTCACTTGATTTAAGAATATCATATTCATGTGAGAGGTTTTCAAATTTGGCATTCAGAATTTTTAGTTCAAAATCTTTTCTTTTCTGAGAAAGTAGTTGATTATCAATCTCTTTTTGTTGGTCAACTATCCTGAGATTTGCTTCCTCAAGCTCTCTCAAGACTTGTTGATACAACTTAGTAGACTTGACATCAACAGCTACCTCAGAGTTCTTGGTTAGTTCAGTAGCCAATCTTTCATTTTCTCTCACACAATTGTCATGAAATTCTTGTAATCTAGTGAAATCTTCCATTAACTTTCCTAAGGAAAGTTTCAGGTTAACCTCACTAGTGTTTTGTGAGATGAATGATGGTGAACTAGAAGTAGAGGATACCTCATCATCCTCAAGAGCCATGTTGCAAACATCATCATCATCTTCACTGTTGGAGAATAGTCCATCAGAGGAGTTGAAGCTCTCAGCACTATCAGATTCTTCACCAGCCATCATGGCCTTTCTATTGGTGAACTTTCTGTCTCTTTTAGCTTGTCTCTCTCTTCTTTCTTTAGAGCTCAATTCAGGGCAGTCATACTGAAAGTGCCCTTTGTTTTTGCAATTATAGCACAGGTCTTCATCATCATCCTTCTTGGATTCTTCTCTTCTCTTTGATGAAGAAGGATCAGCTCTACTGGATCTTCTCCTATCAGAGGACTTGTCCTCTGATCTTTTCTCTTCAGGCTTTTTGTCCTCAGCCTGAACTTCAGGGGAGTTGTATCTTTTCCTGAATTTGTTGTCTTGGTAGAATTTCTTGTAGCTACCAAACCTTGTGTTGAGCTTGTCAAACCTTCTGGCCATCAAGGCTAGTTCTTCCTTCATTTCAGTCTTAGATACTGTCTTTGATGATCTGGGAGTGGGTTGCATTTCTGGTTCAGCAACTTTGGCTTTGAATGCCACTCCCTTAGTAGGATTTGAAGGTTCCTCAACATGCTTTCTTCTATTGAGGTCAAACTCATAGGCTTTGAGTTCTGAGAATATTTGTTGCATGGGCATGGTGGAGAGATCTTTGGTATTCTGCATCATTACAGCATAGACATCCCACTTTTGAGTGAGACTTCTCAGGATTTTCAGTCCAACCTCTCTCTTGGTGTAGACCTTGCCCAATGAGTTAATTTCATTCATCACATCAGTGAATCTACCAGCAAATTTGTCAATGGACTCATCAGACTCCATTGAAAATTGTTCAAACTTCTGCACAACAACTTGGAGCTTGTTCTCCTTGATCTTTTCAGTGCCTTCACACATTTCAGCAAGGGTATCCCAAATTTCTTTGGTTGTGGTGCAGTGGTAGACTCTACCCATAACTGCATCTGGAATTGTTTGATAGAGGGTGTTCATGGCAAGATAATTCAGATTATCTTTCCTCTTTTCATCAGCAGTGAAGTCATCTTCATCTTTGGGAATCAGTTCCCTTATATCTGCTCTTTGCTCATCTGTCAATCTGGGGTTAGTTTGAGTAAACACAAAAGGTCCTCTTGTGATTACTCTAAGCATATCAGTGTGAAGAGATGCAAGATGAGCCCTCATTCTAATTTTCCAGAAATCATAATTGTCTATTGAAAACATGGGCAGTTTGTGATGAGAGATATGGTTGACTGGATTTGTGATCATAATTGTCTATTGAAAACATGGGCAGTTTGTGATGAGAGATATGGTTGACTGGATTTGTGGCCATATTGTCTAATCCTTGAACAGCAGGGGGAGGAACAGCATTGTTGTTGGCCATATTTCAATAAGAATCAGTCAATCAATAAGTGGTGGATTTCAGATAGAGATCAGTTCAGTGACCACACTAAATATGTGAGTTTTGAAAATCAAGATGGATTTTCAGAAGCAGTGGTCTTTGAACCCCCGCTCTGATACCACTTGTTGGTCCTGAAAGGAGTATATAACTAGTGTATTGGGGGGAATACACTTGTATGCAATTCTTTACAACTTTTGATCAAACCAGAGCTCAGCAAGGTTGTCTTGGACAACTCTGCTGAAGATGATTAACTCTTCTAAGATAATCAAACTACTAAGTACTATTGAGTACTTAGTTGAATAACTATCTAAAGGAGTTTCAGACTACTTGAGTAGATGGATTCTGTTGAGGTTAGTTGGATGCTTTCAAATGGTCTTCACACTTCTGTATTTATAGACAAAACGGAGGATTTTCCCGTTGGAGAGGCAGCCCCAAATTGCTATAAATGTCTTCCTTGAGTTCTTCAAACTGGAAGACAGATTCTTGATAGTGACATGTCCTCATTTGGGTAATAAACGGCTTGTAAGACTTTGTCTTCATTCTGCAGCACTTTTCCCAATGTTTGACTTCTTGTTAGGACTTGGACATGGCTTCTGAAGGTTGATCCAATGATAGGACAACATTCCTTATCATCTGGACAACTCTCCTTATCACTATCAGCAGTTTTGCTTTTCAGCAAGGTTGGCTTGCTCTTCTTCAGATGACTTGGCTCTTTCCCTTTATTTCACTCCAAGATGATCTTGGCATATTGCATTTCTTTAGGGTATGGTTGTCCTTAATTCTTC
This sequence comes from Galeopsis tetrahit, assembly GCA_963675135.1. Classification (NCBI taxonomy): domain Eukaryota; kingdom Viridiplantae; phylum Streptophyta; class Magnoliopsida; order Lamiales; family Lamiaceae; genus Galeopsis; species Galeopsis tetrahit. The sequence goes on along the minus strand of OY776124.1, from coordinate 64,643,507 downwards.
AGCATAGTTGACCTTCAACCTTTAGAGTATCTGTTCTGATTCAATCTTGATGAGACAACTCTTCTGGACAACTCTTCTGATCAGCATATTTGGTCTTTTAGCATCAGAGCATTTTACACATAGAGTTGGCTTCTCTGGACAACTCTCCTGATCAAAAGCCTTTGAGTAGCCTTGTCCTTTTGAGCTAGGTAAGCTTGTTCTTTGGTTTTACATAGAGTGTCCTTGTTCTTAAGTGATTGTTCCAGAATTTGAGCCTTGAGGGGACTTGATCTTGATCATCTTCAAGGTATAGGTTCCCCCTCAAATTGTGCATCTAATTGTCTAAGAGCTGCCTAACATTTCAGCTTCTCATCTAGCCTATAATCTATATGTTCTAACATTTCTAGAACATATTGATCTTGACTTAGGCATGTCTTAGGGGGTTTTGGTATTAGATCAAAACATATCTCATTTTATTCCCAACAGTTAAATACGAGTATATCGTAAAAGTAACTATGCAAACTTTTCAGGGACGGAGGTAGTATATATATATATTCGTATATCTTCTTGTACATATATCTATATAGGTGACACTGTCAAATTTATCAATAAGTTTAGAATTATCTCTATTTAAGTTTTGTCACATTTCAAATTGTCAAACCTAGTTATGAAGCTATTTGGAATCACATGAAAATACACATTGGAGAAGATAATTAAATTAATCCTAAACACCTTTAAAGTGTATTATAAAAATGCTTCAATTACACATATAATTCCAATTTGTTTGTTCTAGAAAAATAATAACTTTTCAATAAACAGTTTATTCACAAAATTTTGTCAAATTCATTTCATATGTTTAAATTATCTAAAAAGACAGCCTGTAGTAAATTACTTATCATAAATCATAGAAATTCTTAAAATTCATAAATTTTGTACAGTAGACTCCAAATATTCAGTGGTGTACATAATAAAATTTTCATTTAAAAATAACTTATAGAATATTACTTATAAATTTTGTAAGACCATTGAAAAATTAGACCGAAATGGACCATGATAAGAGATTTTCTAGAATTTGTTAAAACTTTTTCGTTCCTTATAAAAATGTAAGGCCAAAACCTACACAACTATAAAGGCCAGTAGCAATATCTATAAAAACATTTCATTTTAATATTATCCATTGTTATTTAATCTTGTATTTCCTTTTAAACATCAAAACAGTTTACTTTTATAAAGAACAAGCACTGTTTATTAGAAAAATCATTAAAAATATAATATAAATCCAAATGTGTCTAGATAAAATTCCTATGAAATCTAAGACACAATAAGTTAACATAGTTGAAAAATAGTTCCAAAAACGAAGCGAGTTGTGTGAGGGAATTTTTGTAATCTCAACCCAAAAAAGAGCTCTGTATAGTGCCTCAAAGAAAAATCCCATAAAATTGAAAACGCCTCAAACAACCTTGGTGTTTTAACCTCATATCCCAGGTTTCAAGTACCTCAATGTGGTAAAAGGGTTTGAGCTAAAACATTGGGGAAAGGGCTGTATTCTTTTAAAATTAAAATGCAATAACAAAAGACTTCTCAACCTATTTTAAAAAATCAATGGCCTCAAACGGATATCCAGCAAATACCACATGCAATCAAAATATAAGCTTCAATGAGTTACCTAGTATGCAAATCCCATGAGTTCAACAAGAAATTCAACATAAATTACTCAGGTAATAACCCGTAGGGCGTACAGTGGGTAAAATGAACTCAGATCACACATGCAATGATAAATACATTATTAAATCTAAATATAATCTTCAATGAGTCACACAGTATTCAAATCCCACAAGTTTATCAAGAAATCAACACAAAACTCAACCACCAGGACATTCTTATACTCCAAATAAAACGAATCAGTAACCACAGCAAAAATTAAAAAAAACAATGTCCAGAATCCATCGCTTAAAGAAAGAAAATAAATTGATTTATTTCTTTAAAACTGTTTTAAAAGAAAAAGACCTTCATACCTGACTCAGCTTTTAAACGATAGTGAAAACAGAAGGTTCTCAACTCTTCAAGAATGGTTGGTTGAGGAGATTCATATTTTGTAGTGGGTGGATTTGAGAGGAAATTATTTAAGGAGAAAGACAGTTGGAGAAGGAAGGGATCGGAGAGAGAGAAATTTTCAGAGAAATGAGAGTGAGGGATGACTCTTCGCATTCCCACGGTTTAAATAGAGTTTTAATTTAATTTAAAAGAATATCGGAATTAAAACGTAAAGCTGCCATTATTATTATTTAATAGAACACTTTTACTCAATCCCTAAAACACACCCTATTTTTCTTATCCCTGACTTATTTGATATATTGTGCATCCTATTATTCATAATTAAATTATATTATAATTTATTTCATATTTAACTTATCTCATCATCTTATTAAATCGTGTTGGGTGAGTCATAATCGAGTTCGATCTCCTCAGTAAGCTATCTGCAAAACTCTGTACAACTTATTGAAAACATTAGTTCATAAATTACATAATATATCTTTAAAATTTCGATTAATTCGTTATTTAAAAGAGATGTTTTAATATCTAAAATCATGAAATGCAAAATTTTAAATTTTAAAAACGGGGTGTTACATAATTACTCTAAAATATGCAAAATATATAATTGCATTTATATCTCAACCCCTTCCCATAAAATTAGGAAAATAAAATATTAAGATTTTTTTAAAACTATTTCTAACGAACTTTATTTATTGGGTAGGTCTTCTGTAGACTCAATTCCTTATCATTTTAAAAAATGGGTATGATCAACAATAAAATTAAAATACGCGAAAAATATGTATGTTAATTGATGTAGCTCAAACGGTTGGGTATAGCTAGTCTATTTTACGTTGAAGTTTATTCACAGTATTCTTGAATATTTAGAATTTTGGATTGACCAAGTCAACTCAATTTGTTATAAGGAATTGATTATATATAATTATTTATTTATTTATTGTACTCTACTTAAAAAAAAATCATTCATTTATATATATATATAATTTTTTTAATAAAAAAATTAAAATTATAAAAATAATGCATTAAAAAATAATGTCTACATTAATTTACCCTAAAACTCTAAACCTTAATTTTTAAAAATTAAAATTAAAGTTATAAATTAAAAATAGTGATTTTTTTAGGGTTTAGGGGTTAGGTTTTTAAGGTTTAGGGTTTTAGGGTTTAGAGTTTAGGGTTTTAGGATCTGGGGTTTAGGGTTTAGGGTTTTAGAGGTTAGGGGTTTATGGTTAAATTAATGTAGTCATTATTTTTTAAACCATTATTTTTTATAACTTTAATTTATATTTTTGTTGTTAAAAAAAATAAAATATATAAATTAATGATTTTTTAAAAGTAAAGTACAATAAATAAATTAAACGTGTAATATTTAATAATTATGTAATAATAAAATCCGTTAAAAATATATTTTTTTAAAAAATTTCAAATATTTTATTTTCTAATTTTATGGGTAGGGGTTGAAATATACTGCAATTATATATTTTTCATATTTTAGATTAATTAAATAAGTTAATATAATGATTTGGATACCAAATCATCATTTGACTCCATAAGTAGGCTATTAATGAGTTCCATATCATTTCTCTAGGAATATATATATATACACACAGTTTTCAGTAATTAATTAATGGTGGTGGTGATGGGGAGTGATACATTTTTATATTACTTTGTTATGTGTGATGTTATTATATTATATTGACGTTGAGGATTAATTTTTATTTTAATGTTGTGTGTGATGTTATTTTAATTGACGTGAACATGCTAATGATTATAATTAATGTTGTTTGTGATGTTATTTAAATTGAAAATGAACTTGAGAATGATTTTATAATAGATGAAAATATTTTTAATTAAATGGATAAGTGAATTGATATTTTTAAATGGTTAAGTGAAAATAATTATATTTAATGTTGTGAATTGAAAATTAGAATGAATTTAAATGATGTATTTAGAATAAATTTACATGTATAAGCGAAAATAATTATACTCAATGTTGTATGTAATTATAATGTTGTGAATTGAAAAATAGAATGAATTTAAATGATGTGATTAGAATAAATTTACATGTATAAGCGAAAATAATTATACTCAATGTTGTATGTAATTATAATGTTGTGAATTGAAAATTAGAATGAATTTAAATGATGTGATTAGAATAAATTTAAATGGATAAGTGAAAATAATTATACTCAATGTTGTATGTAATTATAATGTTGTGAATTGAAAATTAGAATGAATTTAAATGTTGTAAATTGAAGATTAGAATAAATTTAAATAGTGTAAATTGATACCGTAATTAAATTATTTAATTTGAAACACATTATAATTTAGTTAATTCTCATTTAGAAATAAATATGATATGCTTTGACAATTTAATAAGCAACAATTAAAGTTAAAATGGATTGAAATAAAGAATTGAAACTAAAATTAAATTGAATATATATTAATTGTGTTCACAACATGACGACTAAAGCTCCTAGCCTAAACGGCACACAGGGTGGAGCGAAAAGGATGAAAATTCGCGAATATTGGGTGGCCCATTGGTGGGGGTGTGTTGGTTGCCTTAGAGACATGGGTTCGAAACCCAGGTTCTCATTTTTTAAAAGTTAATAAAAAGGCGACGGCAGTGGGCCCCGTTGCGAAAAGGCAACGGCCTCCACGCCCTTGCCAAAAGGCGACGGCCACCTGTCGTTGCCAAAAGGCAACGGGTTTTCCCCAAATCCGTTGCCTATAAAATAGCAACGACCATATTGGCAACGGCGGAGTGCCGTTGCCTTCTTGATTAGTGAGGGGGAATCCGTTACCTTCCCCGTCGCCATTTTGAAAGTTTTTTGTAGTGACTGTGGCATATTTTTTTGGAATAGTTTAATGAGTTTTGTGCTCAAGTTCTTTGAATCTTGTTGCTTGAAATATATTGTGAAATTTTTAAAAAAATTGTGCTCAAGTTCTTTGAATCTTGTTGCATGAAATAGTAACTGTGATGGTCAAGAGACATGTAATGGTTTTTAGAATATATGTCAACCCAAATTTTATTAAATCTGCACGAGACTTCATTCATTCCTCCTGCTTCTGCTTAAGGCGGATCAACATTACAAACAAAGAAAGAGATACATTTTTACGTAAAATGTCTGTCACATCAAAACTATGGTTACCATATAGGGCATTCAATACATCTCACATCTTACATTCAGAGCTACGTATGATTCTTTTTTAGAAAAAGTTTATTTCTTAATCACGAATGTACATACCTTTAAAATGAAGACATACTTTTCTAAATTTAAATTGTACGTAAACACATCGAGAAATGAAATGATATCACGATTAATATATATATATATATATATATATATTTACAGACTTTGGTTACACTTGAAAGCATTCGTGAGCAAAGCTCGTATATCTCCGTGCAAGAAAATACCTTCAAACCAAAATTGTATTCATATCTTCGTCCTTAGGTAGTGTTACCATATACTGAACAATGCTTAGTTGAAGGGTGAAATTTGGACTTCAATGCACCTCCAAATTTGAAGGGAGTTCGTACAAAACAAATTGGCTTTGATCTAGTAATCAACATGAATTTCTTAATATTTCACAATTCATTGTCCAGCTATATGCACAAAAAATCATCGTCCTTGTTTCTTCAACAATTAATCTCAATTGTTTATAGATATTGTTTACAGACCCAAATGCATATTGGCTTTGATTTTTATTGCTGGTTTAGAACATGCCAAACTCCATAATTTTGAGTTATTATAGTGTTTCTATCGATTTGTTGGTTTTAAAGTCCGGTAAAAATTTTGTGATATGAACTGTTTATTGTAATATGGATTATATTGAAACTAAGGTTTGGTTGTGTTTAGTGTACTGAATGTAAAAAATATAAAAACTAATGTAGAAGATATTTTTGACATTTGACACTAAATTTCAATTTAATCCCACAATTGAAACATTTTAAGTATAAATTATCATATAAATTTAAAAATTCCCATCAGTTCAAACATGAATTTTAAATTATTCTTACAAATTGTGAACAGTGCAATCCCATTAAATTCTATCATAATATATCTATCATATCTAGCAAACCAAACAAAGCTCCGGATATATCTTCAAACCCAAATTGATGCTCAAACGAAAGGCCTTCCATACATTTCATCCCAACTATCTTTTGGACCTGAACAATAAATTTAATACTTTATAATTAAGTAGTATAAGCACACGAAAATTTTAAAATGATTTAAAACGTACTAACTCTATGTTTAACACGAAAAATATTTAAATATATGCATTATATATATATATATATATCTCACATAAATTAAATGTATATTTATATTTAAATATTAAAATTTTAATATAATCACATGCACGAAAATTTAATTTATATAGATTAGTATTTATTTTTATAATTAAGATGTAATTGGAAAAAAGAAATTATAAGAAAATGTCATAGATTCAATTAACAAATTTATACTGATTTTTTGTGAGATATTTATATTTTTATAATGTATATTTAATATATATTCAAATTAATCAATTTTATTTAACATTAATTTAACTTCTTTTTTTTTTTTGTATATTGAATATTCTAAGACAAATATAAATAATTTTTTTGTGTGATTTTTCTTATTGAATAATTATTTGTGTGATTTCATTTTTATTTTCCTGTTTTGGAAGTGTAGAAAATATATTGTTGCTAAATTTATCGTGTGTTGGTATTAAATTTTTATTATTATTTTAAATTAATTAAGTAAATAAGATGATGTTGATAATGTAATTAAAATGGGGTGGAAATGAGCCAAATTAAACTTTATAAAAAAATGTTTGAGCCTGAAATAGGTTGTACCAGTGAAAGGGACCTGATCAATACACGGCCATGTCGGACACACAAACCTAAGTCATGATCATGTCCACTCCTCAAAAATATAAAGTGTGCATATAATTAAAAATTATCATTTAAGTACGTATATAATTAACTAGCTATTTTAAAAAAAAATGTCCAATTTTTATTTTGTGGTTACCATTGCAACCCAAAAAATAAATAGAATCAAGGCCCGGGCCCAATAATATTCATAGTGATCAGCCCGTTCCATGAAAGAAGGCGTAACCTAAATGGGCCATATGGAGACCACAACATCAGCTTTGTTAGATGCACGTACTCCCCTCGAACCTCAAAACACATGTAAAATAGATACACCCCTAAATTATCTACTATACCCTTATCTCTTAAAATTATGTAAGATAAATACACACCCTCTAAAAATCCTAATTTTTCCTACATCTTCCCCAAACCTTCGTCTTCTTCATTTAACCCTAACCCTGCATCTTCTCAAACCACCCTAGCCGCCGCCCACTGTCGTCCACCAACGTAGCCGCCGGCGTCCCCACCCTCTTCCTCTATTTTTTTTATTTCTACTCTCTCTCTCTCTGTACGCCATGGAGGTCCGCCGCCCTGCCCGGCCCCCTCCGCCGCTTCATCTTAGCGCCCCCTCCCACCCCCCTCTCCGTGCCGCCCGCCCCCGCGGTGGCCAAATCAGTTTTTTTTTCTTCTTTCCTTCCTTCTGCGCCGGTCGGCCCATCCTCCACGGCCCCCTCTAGCCGTTCGACCCCTTCTCCTCCCCCTCTCCCTCAACGACGGCCAAATCAGATTTAAAAAAAAAAAAAATTAAGGTTAGGGTTTAGGGGAGTGTATCTATCTAACATATTTTACTAAAAGGACAAATATGATATTTTACATACATAGTTAATTAATAAATGGAAGGGAGAGTGCATTAAACAAAGCAGGAGGGGTTTATACCCCACGCCCAGCTTAAAGAGAAATTAATGAATTAAAAAATAAATGTATTAAAACCTTCCAATTGAGATAGTGAAAATAAAATAACTTTTAAATAAAAATAGGTTATTATACATTGTTGAAATATAAGTTTGTTTTTTTTATTTCTCTTTCAGTTTTAAATATAATGATCTCCAATATCCGTTCAATTACATTATTCTGACTTCATTTTTTATTGTCCAGTTTTATTATACCAATTTTGTTTTCGAAAAGGGAAATTATTATATATAATTCAATTTGAAGTTATTAATTTGAATATATTTATAACTAGTGTAAGACCCGCGTATTACGCGGGTTAAAATAAATTTATAATATATTTTAATTTACTAATAAAAAAAAAGAATTCAAATTAAATTTCTCTTATAGTTGACTAAGTAATATTATAATATTATTTTTGAGAATTTTATAACTGACATTTTTTTTACCGTATATATTCAAAATTGTTCTATTTTGAAGTTTGATATGATTCTACACTAAACACTATTTTTTTTTATTCACTAAAGGCTAATTTTGATCATTATGAAAGTTAAATTTGGGACAAATAATTGGTAATATATTAATTAGCTATGTAATTAATTGGGTTTAAATTTGTGTCTCATCAATCTACATTGTAAGTAATTAATTAGATAAACAATATGTATTTAAATTTTAAAATAGGTGAAAGATATTAATTATTACTATAATTCAGATTTATTATTGATTTAGTCAATGTTTTTATTATACTCCCACCAAAATAGCTACATTTGACTTATATGCAAATTAAGAAAAATCAATAAATGTAGTCAATTCTGCACTTGAAATCACATTCGTCAAAATCAAATTTTAATTGGATTTTTTTTCAAATATTTTTTCTTCTAATTTGCCTTGGATTTTTTTAGTAGTCTTTGGCATTAATAATCAAATTAAATCAAGATTTGAAAAATATATAATTCGATTTAGATTTGGTCAACCGTTAATATTAGAATTCGATTTTTCTGAATTAACTGAAATATATTTAAAACAAATATTATATCAATAAATCTTCAAATATTCACCATATCTTTAAACCTTAAAATCTTTATCGAATACATTATAATCTTCAAAATTTTCGTGTGAATCCTATCCAAAAAATCTGTAGAAAGATGAATAAAAATTAAAATGAAGAATGAAGGCTTCTTAAAAAAAAAAAATTAAAAGATGAACATTTTTTAATTAACAAAAGAAAAAGGAAAAAAAAATACTAAAAAAGAGGCGAAAGAAAAGGAAAAAGGAAAAAGAAAATAAAGGAAAGAAAAAAAGAAAAAGAAAAATAGTAGCGAAAAAAAAAAGTAGAAAAAAGAATTATACTGTTTCATTTAAATTTTAATATTCAAAATTGTGCATTTAAAATATGAGATTAAAAAATGTACATTAGATTAATGATTAAAATTAATAAAAAAATTAATAAAATTTGAAATTAATGAGAAAAAAGAGATTTTGAAATTGAGGAATTTGAGAAAAAATAGATTGCAACAACACCTTGCTTTTAAAATGTTTGCAATATATGATATTAAGATTTTATCCAATTGAACCTTTTATTTTCCAAATTAGAATTAAATGAAAATTGTGGCTCATGAATTGCCACAATTTCATACTATTTAATCTCTACATGATCACTCATTTTCTTAAATTAAATAATGATTTTATTTATAACTGAATTCAACAATAATCTTATCTCTAACATATATATCTATTTTATAGGTAAAATAATCAATATTCATTTAAATTTTGTACCTAAACAAATATGCCTAATGAATTTGATGGAAAAAGTATTTGGTTTGGTAGGGGTTAGCCAGAAACCTTTTCATCATGGAATTATTAATTTAATTAGGTTAAGAGTGGAAACCATTAATTCTTTCCAATTATTTTCTTTCTTTCATTAATTAAAAATATAATAAAATAACTTTTTCATCATCAATAGCATTGGTGGAGGATGATTCTGTGGTGTTTGTCGTACGTGCTCAATTTGTTAATATGGCCACGCACCTTACCAGGGTTTGGTCAAACCCTAGTTGAACAATTCCAATATTCAATTTAATTTTAAATCAAAGAAATTAAATAATATGCAAGAAGTGAAATGGAATCTTTACAAACTAGGGTTGTGGGACCGCAGAATATTCTTGTGATCCACTATTAATTATAGGATTTTTTAATTTAATTATTTTGGGAAGCTTTCTTGTCCTTTTCAAATCTTGGAATTCCTTTATTTCTTTTTTTTTTTTTTAAATCTTAAATATTGTGAAACAGACAAAAGGGTCTAGCAAGGAATCACGAATGAAAGGAAGCAGATATTAGGGTTGGATTCACTTAAAAAGAGGAACTTATAAAAGTTTTGTTTAATTATCTAAACATGACACCTGTAATCAAGTTGTTGATTCTTGAATTTATAATTAGAGACAAGAAGTCATTGAGAAACATAAGTATGTCTTTTCTTTTGATCTGGAAACCCAAAACCCTAAGCCAATTAGATTGCTCTCTCCTACAACCTTGGAACATGCGAATACATTCATTTAAATGACACAAATTAAGTTTATTCAATGACACTTGTCCACTTGCAAAATTACAAACAAATGGAGTATATAATGTGATAATTGACTTCATTATCAGTCGTCACAACCATTAATTAAATTAGAATTTAGAAAGAATATTCATCATGGTGATTTGGATTCCATTTAATTGATATATGAAGAAAAGCATATATATCACTAAAAAAAATAAAAAAGTAACTAGGGTCTTACACTCTTACTGAGGTGCATATGGACCCTCATAGGGAAGAATTTACCGAAAAATATTACTCCGTATTTTCTATTTGTGACGCGAGCTCTGTTAAACTTCACACATAATTAACGATGATATTATTAAGGGCTTTAATTGCCCTCGTTAACAACGAGTGTTAAATGCCCTCGGCAAAAGTCAGGGTAGTTGATTTCAAAATTTGATCGACTTAACTAGATTTTTTACTCCTAGACAAATTAAAACGGTACCAGAATTTGAAATTTAACAAGGTTAATAACAAGGGCTTCTTTTTTCTCGACAAATTTATTTTTTTTAATTGAATATTTTATGATAAAGGTTTTTTTCTCTTGAGGCTAATCTTGTAGATATATAGTTGATGATCCCCTTTCAAATTTAACGTAATGTTATATAACAAGTGGCATGTAGACTAGTCATTTGATGATCGACCACCATGTGAATTTAAGCACTTTAAATCTCCTAAGTATATGTTATAATTTTATTTTTTTTAGAAAGCACCTCTAATAACTCATTAGTCTTATTCCGTTATTATCTTAGATCATGATTTCACTTGCGCAATGGAGTAATTAATCCAAGAGGCTAATTATTTATTCATTTCACAAAATAATTATTTGAACGATGTATATAACTAGCTAGTGTACTCGAATTTTAATAATCCAACAAAAATTGAATATTCACTCCTCGACATAATCAAACTCGGACACAATTACCACCATCGTTATTACTAAAATTAATCATACGATTATGCAATTACTTACAACATATGTGTGCGTACGTGTGTGGGGAAATCCCCAATTGATCAATATATTAAATTAATCATGTTACTAATATATATATATATATATATATATATATATATATATTTTGTATTACTCACGAGTACAAGTGGTACTCAAACCCGAACATTTCTACAATATCATATTACAGATTGTACAATTACTCCCACCCCTTTCAATAGTCTATGTTAATTACTTAACAATACAAATATAAGGATCACAACACCATGTCGAGACTGACGAGTTTTTTGCTAGTTTGTCTTTTCCTCCCACCCACTCCCGTAGATTTATCTTGATGCTTTCCACTGATTTCTTTATTGGCGTTCCTCCCCTGAGAAATGTTACTAGTATATAATTAAATTAATCATATTACTTCAAATACATATAGTTGTGGAAGCATGCCTAATTAAGTTACAGACCGGTACAACAGTTAATTTAATTATATATCTTAATCTTTGTGAAACAGGTAATTGATTGGAGGAAGACAGTCTAATCCAATTTTCTTGGGTCTCAAAAAAGAGACACAACTATATATACAAAAGCAAGAGGGATTATATATTTTTAGCTTTAAAAGTGGGATTTTTTATTTATTTTTTTGGTTGAACAAAACCATTTTATATATTAATAATCATCATAGTACAACTTAAAAAGTAACACAAACATAAAAAGTAACTCAAAGAAAGCAGTCTAACAACAGTAATTAATTAAAATGACTAACATCCCAGGATTATCGTTGAATTAACAATCGAAAATGAAAATAAAAAATAATGAATTTGAACTCATACACATCCGAATAGATTATTTTCTATTTGTAGGTATATACATTCAGGGACAGGTAATTAGACTTCAGCTCCATTATTAATCAAACTAATTATTATGCATTTTAGTTGACTTTTAACTGTATCTGCCAAATTAACGGTAATATATAAGCTTATTTAAATAATATTGCTAAGTAGTTGACAATGATGGATTAATTAATTAGTTGTGAAAATGAAATGGGTAATTAAGTGCACAAATAGTAAGCTACGGTCTCCATCTACATTATATGCTCCTATATCAACAACACATACAAGTCATACTTCAATCCATCTGTCTCCCCTAACCAAAAAATTAATTCATATATATGATTAATTTCGAACAAAATTAAGAGTATGCAGCGTGACATCTCTGTTACAAAGTCAAGAAAAAATTAGGAGTACGGGATTTATTTTCTATATAATTCTTGATGGCTTCAATTAAAATATTTGTGTTTTCATCATCGTGTTACTTTCTTTTAGAACATGATTTGGTATATGGGGTAAAAAGTACGTCGTAGGAAGCGAATTCTTGGGTTCTTTTTTTCTCTTATTTTTTTTACTCTTTTTCTAACCTTACAATCGGTATTATTATTATTTTTTAGTTGAAATTACAATTATTTAAGGAATGGTCATTTTTAAAAATAAATAATTTTGATTCATCTCCATTTCCCTATATATCTTAGTTATTCTATTTTGTATGTAATCAAGCATATAATTTTAATTGCTCGGGTTGGTATTATGATTTGTTTTGTTGATAGTATTTTTTATCAACCAACAAAAAGAAAACATTATATACTAATTTATTTTGGACGGGTTCCTTATATAACAAAATATAACTAGGTTGAATATCATTAATGTATAGTATAAAATTATATATTTTATAAGAGTTTTTTGATTGATGTATGAGAATATTCTCGTACGTGATTTTCTGAACTTTATTTCATTCAACCATAATTTTATTCAAACATATTGAAAGTGTGCGTGCGTGCGTATACAAAGTGTTGTCTGTAGTGTTGGCACAGTCCAGACAACAATTGAGCAGCGGAAATTAAATTGACACTTTGCAAAGAAGTATTTCAAAATTTGTGTAGATTAAAAATTAATCTGCACGGATCACTTATATTATCTGTAATATCAGTGAAACAAATCAACAACCTCGTAAGGTTTTGAACAACTACAACTCGAAATGAGTTTGAAAATATTACTAGAAAATATGCAACTATCTCCCTTATAGATCTAACATAAATTCTAGTAAAAAGACTATGATTAGGTACACAAGTATTCGGGTTTATAAGTGTGCACTAATCTACAAGAAAGAACAAATTATTTTCCTAACTAGAAGCGTTGCGCATTCCATAGACTAGTAATCTTGTTTAGCTTTCTCTCTTGTGTGTCTTGTAATGAAGGCAGTGATCTCTATTTATAGACTTGTACACGAACTGCCTTCAATCTCCTTGATCATCTCAGCCATTGGATCAAGGTAGTTTTGGTAATCTCCCTTCACAACTCCTTAATTTTAGGAACTTGTATAATAGTGCTTAGAAACTACTCACTCCCGTGCAACTGCATGACCTGGGTGTTGCCCACGTCTTCTACCTACATTTGGGACATCACTAAGCAACAAGTGTTAGATTAGAGTTAGTAAAAGGAGAAAGGGCAAATTCTGATGTTGTCTTAGGTGTTGGAACATTTAACACAACACTTGACTGAAGTGTTGGATCATTAAACTAAACACCTATTCCAACATCAACAATCTCCCCCAATTTGACCTTTCTACATCAACACTACTGATGTTTGCACAACAGAAATATTGACTAAGAATTTAACACAATTGATATTTCAAATAAATGAAGTAGCAGTTGTATTAGATCAAATTAGTAATAACAACATCTAAACCAAATAACATGTTTAGATTTAAATAACATAAATAAAAGGGAAATCCTAAATAATAAAAGAAATAACAGAAATATAAATCCTACAAGCATGACAAACAAATAAAGAAAGATTATGTAAATAAGTAAAGAAGAGAATTGAGCTGAATAATACTTCAGCGGCATCTTCATAGATCTGCACAAACTCCCTCATACTTTATAACTTCTCTAATTTGTATGCTTTCATAAATCTCCATGCACGGTCTTAATGACATCAACATCTTGTGCATCTTCAGCTACTGCCTTATCACTTTCGTGTATAACTTTTGTTTCTTGATTGTCACCATCAGTCTTGATTGTGAAAGAAAGGACGAATTATTGATGATGTTGTCAAATTAATATGTTGCAACATTCGTCACAATATTGACATGACATCAACAATCTCCCCCAATTTGGCCTTTCGACAACAACAAACCTGATGCAATAATAGATAACAAAACAGTGTAGAATAGACAATAAGAATATAATGTAATGTTAAACCGAAGTGAATTTGAACCATTGAAAACAACTCTCCCTAAAATTGATCTTTCCAAAACTCCCCCATAGATGTAAAACTCCCCGTTTCAACAAGCAGGATAATTCCCATCTACAACAAGTTGCATTAGGTGCAGCATCTTATGCAAGAAAGGACGAATTATTGATGATGTTGTCAAATATGTTGCAACATTCGTCACAATATTCACATGACATCAACACATATCAATCATGAAATAACTTTTTTTATACTACTGTATGTTGTTTTAATTTATAACATGTATTTACTGTAAATTGATTGAATAATTGATAGTCAGTACTGTAAGTTAAATCAAGTTATTCGATACTTTATTTGCTAAATTTTACTGCCCTATCTTAGTTGATTTGAGGGTTCTTACAGGCAAAATTAGACAAACACAAATAATGCTAATTTTCTTAAAGTATATAAAGTTGCAAAAAAGAAAAGTTAATTAATCTAAAACTGCAGGTAGAATTAAGATTTATGTCCCATTACTTTTAGCTAGTGGGGGGAGATGGCCTGAATCCAGCAAAATCCATTAATGGAGATATCTAATTAAAAGAAATCCCAGTCAGATTCCATTGCATTTGCAGATAACCCAACATACAGGAAAAATCAAGAGAAGAAAGGTAATACTTATCCAAAAAAATTATTAATTAATTACACGAAAAGTTTTAACACCTGATTCATTAATTAATATCCAAAAACGCAATATAAATTAAGCTGCTATATATATATAATATGTAGAATACTTAGGGTTACAACGGGATAGGATTTTTTTTGTTAAGTAACTTTCCACCTTTTTTAAATGGGATCTATATGATGATTGACACATGTTTTATTAAAAAAAAAAAATAGAACATTGAGGTGACACGTGTTAAAGATCCAAAATGGTGTGAAACACTAAATAGAACACGAAAAGTGGAACAGAGGAATCAATCCGTTTAAAATGGTCATAAAGAGTCACTACAAAAAAAGAGGTTTTTAGCATCGAATTTTTTCTGATACTAAAAATGAAATATTTGATACCAAAGGGTATTGGTATCAAATGTATTTTCGATACCACTTCCGATACCTATACTCCCGATCCTAAAGACTGTGTATCAGAAAAAAAAGTCTGATACTAAAGAGTAACCCTTTAGTATCTGAAATGTATAGTATCAATAAATATTTTCTGATACAAAAGGATTGAACTCTTTAGTATCAGAATTGTATTTAGTATCGAATTATTGTATCAATTTATTTTGATACAACAATGCATTTATAGTATCGTAAACTTTTACCGATACTAAACATATAGTATCAACAAATATTTTTTGATACAAAATGATTGAACCCTTTAGTATCAAAATAATATTTAGTATCGGATAATGGTAGTATCAATAAATATTTTCTGATACTAAAAGGATTTAACTTTTAGCATCAGAAAAATATTTAGTATCGGATAATAGTATCAATTTTTTTTTTGATACTACAATTTATTTAGTATCAATTTTTTTTAATGACACTAAATATATAGTATCAATAAATATTTTCTAATACTAAAAGGATTTAACCTTTAGTATCAAAAAAATATTTAGTATCGAATAATGGTATCAATTTTTTTTTTGATACTAAAGTGTATTTAGTATCAATTTTTTTTTAATGACACTAAATATATAGTATCAATAAATATTTTCTAATACTAAAAGGATTTAACCTTTAGTATCAGAAAAATATGATACTAAATATTTTTAACATTTAGTATCAAAAAAATATTTTTAGTATCAATTTTTTTTTTATACATTTTATTTATAGTAATTATATTAAATTTTTGATGCAATATTATATTTATTGTATTTAATACAATACCTACCGATTCTAAAATTAATCGTATTATAAAAAAGTTCTAATATTAATTTCTAAATAACAAAAATCATACTAACTTTATTACACGCATAAAATGTTAATATTCAGCATGATTCAAATCTAGCTTTATTTGTCCTTCATAATACTAATTCAAATATTAAAATAACATTTATTAACAATGAACCACAAGTATATAAGCTCCATTACAAAATATCTAATATCTAACGCGAAGTGTTTTTCAAGAACTAGTATATTAGGTTGGCTCTGTGGAGCATTTTCGAACAAGCAAATTGTGGGAAGCCTTGCAGTTGCCATAATCTCCTGCAATTGAGCCACTTTCAGATCTATCATATATTTTTCACAAATGGATCAAACCTTAAAGCACAAATTCATATAAATGAAATTCACATGGCATATAATAATTAATTACACATTGACTATGATGTATGCATTAAATAAAGCTGGCATGTACCTAACAACAATAAAACTATGTCAATTATACTGGTATCATATAACAATATATTAAAAAACAAGAGTTCAAAAGAAAACAACAATCAAGAAACGACTAAACTTGCAGGGCTAACAAATACACACCAAATACTGTACTAATAAGTTCATCAAAGATGGCCATAAACCATGAAGAAGAATAAATACAATACACTTACTTACAAAATTTCAGACATAGATGAAATATCTAAGAAAAGGTAGCATGATTGGAAAGAAGATTAGTTCAAGTTTATAATGGATTTTTCGTTTAAAACAAAGTAATGGAAAAATCTCCACAACTATCAAGCATATAATACTTCAAGAAATACGTCGAAGAAAGAACTCATACCTGAAAACGGAACCAAAAGTATGAGACACGTTTGCAAGCACTTTCACTTTACCAAACTGCCACTAGCTTGGATTTGGAGAACAATATTTGTCAGCTTGTGAACTTGTTCCTCTAGAGTTTCTCTCTTCATATTTTCACCTTCCATTGCATCTTCTAATTCTCTTCTCTTTTCTTCCATTGCTTCTTCTAATTCCTTTCTCTTCCCTTCTTGGAGGGCTGCCTCATTTTTTCTAATTCTATTCGCTTTTGTTTCTCTCTTGCAATCTCTTCTTCTAGATCCAACAAGAATGTTCAAAAAGATTTTAAAAAATTGCCGAACTCAATAAGTACAACATAAAAGTTCAAAAAGATTACCTCGCTCGGCTCGGCTGGGATGAAAGAATGTTTGATACAAAACAAATCCAGCAATGTGAGTGACTGGAAACAATATGAAATCTGCAGAAAAAAAAAAAAAACAGAACCACATTTTAATTTAAAGCAACATAGACAAGATATATGTGCTTACTCAATTCAATTTTGCATCTCTTAATCGACACTTATCACGGGCTTACGCAAGTAATATGGGTGGCTATAATAATAATGGGTTTGTTGAAGTTATTGTTGCCCAGCAAAGCCCAGAAAATCCTAACTGGTGTTAGGGCACAGCTGATGCTGTGAGGCAATACCTATGGCTTTTTTAAGAACATGATGTTCTTGAGTATCTGATTCTTGCTGGAGATCATTTGTATAGAATGGATTATGAGAGATTCGTCCAAGCACATAGAGAAACGGATGCTGATATAACAGTCGTGGCACTTCCAATGGATGAAAAACGTGCTACTGCATTTGGCCAAATGAAGATTGATGAGGAAGGAAGAATAATAGAATTTTCAGAGAAGCCTACCGGAGAGGCATTAAAGGCAATGAGGGTAAACCAATCATTATGTGTTGCTGCTTATATCATTTTTAAAGCCATAGGGAGCAGATTACGACTACAACTCATTTTAAACCATGCATACACAAATAAACATGAAAAAATTACCAAAAATTAATGAAGAATCTATGCATCAAACCAAGGTGTATAAATTAGAGTAATAAACAATGTAACCAAGATTACAAGTATGATGAACAAGACATCTAAATGTACACAGGGAGGATTTGAAGTTGGTTCACATGCTTCGACATAACTTTGAGGAATACACCTTTCACACAAGGATAATGGATTCTCCAATTATTTAGTGTCCAAGAGCACCAACTTTAGTTTGCTTGCAATGCTATTAATCTAGCTAAACCAAAAAACATATTTTCTGAATTACCAAAGAAGCTTCTAATAGATACAGAGTATCTTTCAAGCACTCTACCAATATGATAAAAGTCTTCCTTCTATAATAAAAGTCTTTGATTTGCTTGCTGTATCAACATTCTTCAGCTGATCTCTTAACTTTTTTGCCTAGAAATCAAATTTATGATTATTGTTTAAAAAAGTGTTCTCATGGTCAGAGAATAACACATCTTCTCCACTAGTACTTCATGAACATTTACCTTCACTTAACATTGAATCATACTAGGAAAACACACAGACTCCTAAGGATCGACATTTGCAATATTAGGAAAGACTCCTAGTAAGGCAGTCAGAGTTAACGGCATACGTGAACAAAATTAGACATAACTACTTGAAAACAAATATATAATTACTCGCATTAATCAAATAGTCATCAAATTTAAGACCGTTCCGACTTGCTTCTGCCTCACTTCAAGCTTTAGAAAACGAAATAGCTTCAATTCATGCCTTGATTTATTCATTTTTAGCTAGTATGGAGTATTAAATTAATTCTAACAGAATCAAAAATTGTGAATACAAAATAAAAATAAATTACCTTCTGAGTAATAATAGCCTCAATTCATGCCTTGAATTCTCTCTCTCGTTCTCCCTCTCACAGATGGAACAATATCAGTGGAGGCGGGCGATATCTCTCTCCCTCTCTTGTTCTTCTCTCACAGATGGAACACGATCAGTGGAGGAGCGCCGAACGCAATCAATGGAGGATCGATGAACCCGATCAGTGGAGGATCGACGAACGCGATGAGTTGGATTCAGTGGAGGCACACGGAGGTCGTGCGAATTCAGTCATCGTTCTCGTTCTCGAATCAGATTTTTTAATTTTTGTATATAATACGAATAATATGGGGCATTTGATTTTTTCATTGGGCTTGAATAAATATATAGAAGTTAATGGGCCTGAATAAGTAATCACCTGTTAAAATTTAATGGACCTAAATAAGTTGGGCCTCAATTTATACTTCAAACTATGATGAGTTTTTCACCTTTGGATGATTAGAAAATTTCATCTCACGAATTCTGTTTTCTGGTATTTAGTTTATAATTTTTTTTTTTCTGAATTTGATAACATAGAATTAGAGGTAAGTAAATCTGCTTGTAGTTTGATTTTGGATTAGAAGAGTTACTAATTTGTTTTGAAGTACTCTTTTATTAGTAATTTGAATGGATTTGAAATCTACTTTAATTTTGGAGGACATTTCAATTCATTGGATTTCAAAATCATATTAAAATGCAATCTTAACTTTGCAATTTTCTGTGTAATCTTAGTTTTGTTCATTGGCACCAATTCCTAAACTTATGGCTGAGGGAGTTAAAAAATGGGATTTCTGCAACTCGAAAGCATGGAAAAATCATTTTGACAACAGTGCTTGAATTCTAACAAACACAACAAGTAACCAAAACTCACAGTTTCTTCACAAGAAAAAGACATCATCAAAAGATCAACACTAACAAACTTCCAACTCCTTAAAATCTATAAACAAAAAACACATTGATCATCAATCTGCAAACAATCAAAATTGCACAAAAATTCTACTAAAACTCCAAAATTCAACAACACATAGCAAAAACAAGATCAACGACAATAAACACAAAGACTTCTAAACTTCAATCACAACACTTATCTCAATAGATCTCTTGAAATCTGAGCCAGATAGCAAACTTAAACACAAAGACACAGTCTAAACAGAACAAATGAACAAACTTTCTGGCCTATAAAAGCGACTAAGGCATTGGAATCTTAAAATGAGACTCTAACTCTACACGAAGAAAGGCAGTCCTGCTTCAACAAGCTGAAACAAATCACCTGCAAGTTAAAGAGGTAACAAGTTATGGAATCGATTTAAATTTAATAATAACAATACTGTAACAATTAATAAAATGATGAGTTGAGATTTATTGATTTAAGGGATATGGGGTTTAATTCCATGAAAATGAAATCCAGATGGATGAAGCAGTTAAGATTAGAGAGAGAGTACTAGTTCAACACATGCACATATATCATTAATATCCCCAAAATAAATGCACAGATGATGAAACTTTCTACTACCATGAAATAAATTAAGAAAATGTACATGATTTCCCAGAAAGTAAGGTGCAGATCATATTTTTCTGAAACCTTGAAAATTAATCTGAACAGACAATCACCATCAGAATTGAAGCAGTTTATCCTCAGTCTCATATGATCATCAATAATGAAGTTGTCACTGCAGGTAATGAGCTCCTTAATCTCCTGAATGCAACTAGATCAATCAGTTTGTCAGGAAATTAAAACAAATTAAACTTGTTTTCTTTATCAACAACATTTATCTAGTGAGGTATTTAAAAGAGGAACTCAAAACAAAACCTGATTGAGAAATTCATCATTATTCAAAGTCGTCTTCATCACTTTCGAATTCTGAACTATTTTCCCCATCAGAATCACTAGTGTCACTTTCAACATCCATGTGGTCATTGTTATCATTGTCAAATGCATAAGTTTTATCAGTGTCAATGATGATATTTTCTAAAACATCGGGAGCATGTAACTGAGTATCTGTCTCCACAGAAAGATCTTCATTGCACATAGCATATGCATCTCTAGGCTTTATTCTTGTCACGACACTCCAATATGTTTCCACAGGATCTGGTGTATAAAAAACTTGAAAAGCTTGAGATGCCAAGACATATGGCTCAGTCGTCTTCCATAGATGCTTGAAATTAACAGGTGTGAAACCTACCAAATCTTCTTTAATGCCTCTTGCCATATCCACCCAATCACACTTAAAGAGCATAACTTTTCTTTCTTCGTAATAGTCCAACACAATAATTTCTCTAAGAACACCATAGTATATCACACCCACTTCTGAATCAACAGCTACACCACTATTCTGAGTTTGAGAATGCAACTCAGCATCTTTTGTTCGAAATTTGAATCCATTATAACTATACTTTTTTACCCTTTTAGCCAAGCTACTAGGACCTTTACCTAGCCAATAAAGATGCTCCTTAATTTGTTGGTCATCCCCACGATAGAGTTCTCCAGCCTAATATAGGTAAAAACATTATTAATGTAACAAAATAAATACATATAAAACTTAGAAATGAAGAAAGTAAGCTTCTTATTTGAAACTCTTCACTTACATTAATCTGCCACCATTTCAAAAAAGAATCTTTATGAAACTTTTCAAGTTCTACATTGTGAATATGTGGATGTTCTAGGCAAAGCAACCTTCGGGTTGTGCTTTATTTCGCACAAAATTTTTCAGTCTTGACAAATACCTAAATGGTTAAAACATGAAAGTTAAATACTTTTAAATGGCGTCTGCACACATTTCAGTGTGTTAGATAATATTTTTTTACCTTCTCTGTCTATATATAGCAACATTTGCCATGAATAAAATAGCAAGTCTGCAAGATTTCCTGTGAAAGGTCACAAGCAAATAAAGCTAAAGCTACCGCCCCCCATCTTAATCAACTTCTCATGCATTTTCTTAATAATAATAACTCCTTTTCACATCTTCAAGTTCTTGTTTTTCAATTACTTTACATCTTCTTTTCAAGATTCTTGATTTTGGGCACTGGGGTTTTTTTCAGAATCTTGGTTGACCTTCCAAGGTACAATTTTGTTAGTATTACTCTGTTCTGCTTCATATGAAAAGGGATATTTTTATTTGTTTGATTAACCTTAATCAAGGGTTAAACCAACTGTCACACTGCCTTTTTTATAATATGTATCCATCTTTGTGTGATCTATACTTTACTTGGTTACTTAGATTACATTTCTTGATATTCTACTTTATTAAACTATTGTAGTTGTACTTAATCCTCTCATCTTTGAGTTTAGCTTGTTTATTATTGAGCAGGCATGAGCTTTATCAAGATTTGCATAATATCCCACATTATCACAAGCAAACATTGAGAAACATGAATAATTCAAGCTTCAGCATAATTAAAAAGCATAGAAATATCACTGAAAATGTATAAATAAGGTGGTGGTGATATCAAAATCAGGCTTTTACTTATTTTATTATCCAAAATAGGTGACATAGATTACAAATTTTACCTACCAGCTATATACTTTACCAGCTATGGACTTAATAGCCAAGTCCAAGCCAATTCAATTATATATATGTGTAGTGCAGGGGGATTCTCTATACTCTTTGGCCCTAACTTGCATCACATGAAAGGTTGCGAAATTAAATTCCTTTTTTTTATTTTACTTATAGCTACAAAATTCATTACTCATGCTCAATGCACCACAAACCAACTGCAGAAATAGAAAAAAGAAAAAGAACTAACAAACCAAAACAAAGGAAGAACCTGAACAGCACGAAGGAGGAGCAAACGAACAAACCCCAAACAAGAGAATCACGAATAGGCAGAAGATACTCACAACTCTGAGTGCCACTGAAAGTGTAAAAACCAGGTTTATTATTTTTTTCATTCAGGAATTTCATCAAACATGTAAACTGCAGAAATTAAGATTAAAGACAATGTAATTCCATAGGATATGGAGTCATCAAATTTCATCAAACATGTGATATTAGCAACCCCACCAAATCAATTACGTTTACCATTTTCGAAAAATTTAAGAAAGAGGAGAAGATTGCTTACCTGAACCTAAACTTTGTTAATTTGATTAGATTTGGGGAGCTCCTTGAAACCTAAGAAACCTTCATCCTTGAAATTACCTTATGCTTATTGATATTACTTGCAAAACCTACGAATGGGCGACTCGACTGTGCGCGGTGGGAGGGGAATTGGTTTGTAAATCGCGAATTGTGTATGGCTTTAGAAGGACACCATAAAACCTTTTTTTTAAGGTCCAGTGCAATTGGTATCGGAATTTTTTTTTGACATATTGGTATCGGAAGTTTAATATTCCATACCAACCATCTTTACTATTTAAAAAAATATTGATGCAAAAGAAAAATGGTATCAATAAAAAAATTAATAATACTAAATATAAAATTAAGTATATCAAAAAATAAATAAAAACACGGTAGCGTACATAGGGGATAATGATATCATAATAAGTGGATAAGAATTAAAAAATTAAATTAATAGTATCAAAAAATTAATTTTCGATACTAATAATAAGTAGTATCAAAAAAAAAAAAATTGATGCAAAAGAATAGTTGGTATCTAGAAGAAAATTACAAATACTAAAAATAAAATTAATAGTATCAAAAATTTAATTTCCGATACCAATAATAAGTAGTGTCAAAAAAATTAATTAATACAAAAAAATAAATGGTATCAATAAGAAAATTACTAATCCTAAAAATAAAATTAATAGTATCGAAAATTTAATTTCTGATACTAATAATAATTAGTATCAAAAAAAAATTGATGCAAAAGAATAGTTGGTATCCATAAGAAAATTACTAATACTAAAAATAAAATTAATAATATCAGAAATTTAATTTTCAATACTAATAATAAATAGTATCAAAAAAAAATTTTGATACAAAAGAATAGTTGGTGTCCATAAGAACATTACTAATACTAAAAATAAAATTAATAGTATCACAACTTTAATTTCCGATACCAATCATAAGTAGTATCACCAAATTTATTTGATAAAAAAAATAAGTGGTGTCAATAAAAAAAATACTAATACTAAAATAAAAATAATAGTATTGGAAATAAAGTTTCCGATACTAATGATTAGTAGTATCAAAAATATTATTTGATACAAAAAATAAGTAGTATCAATAAATAAATTATTAATACAAAAATAGTAATAGTATCGATAAAGTGATGGATGTTATAAAGTTAATGGTATCGGATTTTAAATTTTCGATACCAATGATAAGTAGTATCAAAAAATTATTTGATCCTAAAATTAAATAGTATCAATAAATAAATTTCTGATGCAAAAACAATATTAGTATCACTAAATAATGGATGCTATAAATTTAATAGTATCAATAAATATTTTTTTGATACCAAGGATGAAGGTAGTATCATAAAATTTGTAGTTGATACCAAAGGGTTAGATTTAGTATCAGAAAATGCAATCGATACAAATTTTTCAATACTAAAAACCTCTTTTTTTGTAGTGAGTAAACACACTAATTCAGTCTCAATTATTTTATATGTACCATTTTACCGGGCCCAAAATTTTTGAAATCCTTAAAAAGACGTCATTTTTTAACATCAACTTTGCCAGAATCGACCGCTCAGCATGTGAGCACATGACCAAAAATTAAACGATGTCGAGGATTCAGACGTCAACTTTGGAATAAAATTAATATATATAAAAAATAATTGAGATTAAATTTGTACATTTATATTTTTTGATATTTTTTGAAAAAGGATGTAAAGTTAGGAGAAATAAAAAATTATACCCATAACTATAACCTAGATCAGCAGGAGTGCAGGACCACCCACCTATCCGTTCTAATATTATAAACTACATATATACACAAATTAATTAATTTGGATAATTTCTTATTTCTTGTTTCTACTCTCACACAATCTACATATATACACAAATTAATTAATTTGGATAATTTCTTATTTCTTGTTTCTACTCTCACACAATCTACATATATAGTGTTAATATTATATTTATAACACACCTTTTGATCTAATTAATCTCAATTAATTTAATCACGACTTAAAAATTTTCAATAAAAACATAGTACTCTGTATAATATTTTATTATTGTTGTACAGTTACAATTTTAACATTGCCTAAAAAAGGTTTTGAGTAGGTTTTCTGTGAATCAAGTTCATGTGAACATACTCTATCTCTTCTTCAAGGCAATATTGTTTTGCATACGAAATATTACATTTTAATAAATATTTAACTTTATGTGTTATTTTTTTAAAAATCACTAGTTAAACTGTGTTTTGTATACGAAGTATCACCGTTCTTGTTTCTATTCTCACATAATATATACTCCCTCCGTCTACGAAAAGTAGTCATATTTGTCTTATATTCTTTGTCCACAAAATGTAGTCACATACCCTTTATGAAAACTATTACCCTTTAACCATCACTTAATTACTCAAATTGCCATCAACTTTATTCACAAACAATCACTTTATTCACAATGGACCCCACAATATTCTACTTTATCTATATTTTTCTTAAAACATGTGCCCCACTCCCATGGGACTACATTTCGGATGGAGGGAGTATTATATTATATATGGTGATGGGAAAGTATCATCACATGGCATAAGGTTAGCAATAAGGACACATGAAACATGACGTAATATGTATGTATAGTATATATATGAATGTAATGTAATGTATATAGACACATACACATTATAGTTTGACCAATTAAGCTAGATAAACACACATATTATGTCTAACTCAAAGCAGCCTATATTTTCTTTGGACATGGTGGATAATTCTGCAGCTGCAGACACAAAGGAGCAAGAAAGGCTATTACCAATAGCAAACGTTGGAAGAATCATGAAACAGATTCTTCCACCCAATGCCAAGATCTCTAAGGAGGCCAAAGAGACTATGCAAGAATGTGTTTCCGAGTTCATAGGCTTTGTGACGGGCGAGGCTTCCGAAAAGTGTCGAAAGGAGAGGCGAAAAACGGTGAACGGGGACGACGTGTGCTCGGCTCTGGGGACGCTGGGGTTCGATGAGTATGCTGCCCCATTGAAGAGGTATTTGGATAGATATAGAGAGATTGAAGTCGAAAGAGGAGGGAATAATAATTATTCTTTGTATATGAATAATATTGAGAAACCACCAAAGGAATGAATCAATCAATCAACGTGTGTGATTTTTTGTTGCAATTTAATTTTGGGTTTTGATTTGGTTAATTTTTAGTTAGGGTTCTTGTATGGTCAATCCTCTCCCTCTCATTTGAAATCGTTTGATTTTTAATTCTTCTTGATTTAATGAATTCTAGTTCTTGAACATATTCTAAAAGAGTGAGTTTTAGATAATTATGTCAAAGAAAATTAATCGAGTTTGAAATTTCTGACTTTGATGAATTAGTACAGTTCTGGTAGATTCATTCATATATAAATGGAAATGTTGCAATTTTTTTTAGTTAATTGTACATCTCGTCTCTCTCTTGATGTTGATGATGAATTTTCCTAGCTTAATTAAAGCCTTTAAACTGTTCTCTTGCTTACATAAAATCTCTCTATTTTATTTTGTTCTCCTATGTGCGTGTGGTTTTAATTAACATCATAGGTTTTTGTAAGGACGTTTTGCACGAGATTTGGAGATTATTGAATCTGGATCTTAAAAAGGCCGGCAACGTAATTAATTTGCACCCCAAAATTGATACTCCCTCGTTAATAAAATTTACATTCTGTTAGTTTGGTATATATATATATATATATATATTGCTAATAAATTTTGTAGTACTTTTCTCCCTCAATCATATTGTTTGTATATAGTATATACTATACGATCCCTCCGTTTTTTCTAAAATGATGTTTTAGAGTAATTTGTTAGAATTAAAAAAAATTAAATTTCAATTCTTTCTAAAGGTAATTAGAGTAATTTAAAAATATGATTGTTTCCAAAGTTAAAGTGAGGACATAATTGAAATAAACAGTGTAAAAGATTTAAAACATCATGTACAAGAGAAAAGGTATAAAACATCATTTAAAAAAATCGGAGGGAGTATATATTATTTAATTACTTGTTTTAATCTCTGTGTCCAAATGTAGCGAAAAACTTATAGACAAACCGAAGGAATATATACACTTACATGATTAATACACCCACTCATTTTAACGAAATTATTAACGCATCCACATTAAGCTACCAATTACATCGATCCTCCATTCAAACAAACCCTAATTCTCTCTCTTTTAATCCCCCTTTCTCCTATGCACTCTACCACTTCACCGCAAACGAGTTGCCCTAACCCTAACACCCCACCTCAACGTCAACACCTTGTGTCGCTGCTCAAGAAGGTAGTCCATTTTTTCGATTATTCTGACTGATATCTATGTTATTTTTCTATCAAATCGGTCGAAAATGTGGTGGTGTTCGATCAATTGTGGTTGAACAGTGAATTGGGGTGAAAAAATGAAGAGGGAGAAGAACGACGGCAACAACGGCAGGTGGGTGGGTAAATCTTTCATTCAATTAGGCTTAGTATTGATTGTGTTTGAATTGGTAAAGGGTGTTATAGGAATTTCATGTATAGAGTACAAGAAAAATTAGTTGGTGTATTTACCAATTCAGGGGATGCAATTAACTTGGCCCAATAGAACCCAACAAAAAATATGCGTTAACTTTTTTTAGTATTTTCGAACCGAGCTCATCTGAATATTATCCTATTAATCGTATCAAAAATCTTATTATAGGTTAAATAATGATGATTTTCGAAATCCTATAACATTAGGTCCTAACTAGTTTCTAAAGGGTCCGACTATTTACACCTCCATTTGCGTTGAGAACACTCCCCCCTGATTGATGCACCCCCCAAAAATTGGTCAGAATAAATGCACCCCCCATGAAATTGTCTTAATTACCCTTTTTTCATTTTTATCTATATAATACCATTTTACTTAACACACCCTCCCTCAAATCCCTAATTCTCTTCCCCCATTTGTTCTTGCCGCCGCCCACCGCCCCTTGTCGCCGCCCACCGCCCATTGTCGCCACCCCCTTGCCGCCCATCGCCCCTTGTCGCCGCTCCCTTGCCGCCCATCGCCCCTTGTCGCCGCCCCCTTCCTCCCGCCTCCTTCTCCCTCAGCCGCGCGCCGCCTCCTTCTCCCACAGCCGCGCGCCGCCTCCTTCTCCCTCAGCCGCGGCGGCTTTTCCCCTCCCTCCCTTCGGCCCGCGACGGCATCCGCTCCCCCTCCCTCCCTTCGGCCGCGACGGCATCCGCTCCCCCTCCCTCCCTTCGGCCGCGACGGCATCCGCTCCCCCTCCCTCAGCCGCGGCCGCGACGGCCTTCCCCACACTCCCCTCGGCCGCGGCGGCATCCCCTCCCCCTCCCCCTCTCTGTTTTTCTGCAATTTATTTTGTGTTCAAACCATCGTGCTCCCGATCGAAGATGCCGGCCACCCCCACCCCAGGTAAGTGTATTGCCACCGCCGCCTCAATTTTGAAGTTTTAGGTTTTAGGGTTTTCTGCCATTTGCAGCAAAACCTTTTTTTTTTAATTTTTTTTTTTAAATTTTCGACTACTTAATGTCGACCATGTAACCTCTCGTCGACGACATGTTATCGACGAGAGGTTACATGGTCGACATCACGTAGTTGAAAACTTTAAGTTTTTTTTTTTTTAAAAGTTCGACCTTCTTAGGTCGACCATATTCACTCTCGTCGACAACGGGGTGTCGACGAGAGTTTATATGGTCGACCTGAGAAGATCGAATTTGTAAAGTTTTTTTTTTTTTTTTCGACAAATCAGTGTCGACTATATTGAATATGGTCGACACTGGTTTGTCGAAATTTTAAAAAAAGAATTGAAATTTTTTAAGTTCTTGAATTTTTTTTGTTTGGGGGAGAAATTTTGTTGTGTTGTTGTTGTTCGTTGGTTGTTTTTTTT
The DNA here is from genome assembly GCA_963675135.1 of Galeopsis tetrahit. NCBI lineage: Eukaryota > Viridiplantae > Streptophyta > Magnoliopsida > Lamiales > Lamiaceae > Galeopsis > Galeopsis tetrahit. The sequence goes on along the minus strand of OY776124.1, from coordinate 64,614,397 downwards.
GTTGTTTGGTGGTGGCAGCGGCGGGCGGAGGTTGTGGTGGCAGCGGCTGACAGAGGTGGTGGTAGCCGGATAAAACTTAGTTTAAGATTTAAAGGTGAAGGAGGGTGCAGTTAGTAATAGGGGTGCATTTAGTAGTGTAATATAACTTAAAGGGTATTTTTGGTTTTTTACATCATTATTTTATTATTAAACTCAGGGGTTGGTCTACTATGGACTCGAGTGCATGTTGTGCACCCTAGTCCATGTTGCACTTTTTGGTAAATGGTGTTGAACTTTTCAATTATTAAACTGTATAATAATATTTTTTAGTAATAATTGAAAAGTGCAACACCATTTACAAAAAAAGTGTAAGTCAGTAAACTGAAAAGTGCACATGGACTAGGGTGCACAGCATGCACTCGAGTGCATACTAGACTTTACCTAAACTCAGAGGGGGAGTGTTCTAAACTGAAATGGAGGTGTAAATAGTCCCACCCGTTTCTAAAATAATGACTGACACTTGTTTAGAGCATCAATTGTGGATTTTGAGACGAGTCAAATGAGTGAATACAAAGGCGTTGGCTATATACCCCTCCAGCTCTGTTAAGTATACTCCCCCTCTACATTTATTAATTTAATATTAATGTAAAATACCTAAACTATCCTTATATTAAAATAAATTAAAATAATCATGATAAATACACTCCCCCACTTTTAAAACTCTAACCCTAATAGTTGTCGTCGCCGCCGCCTCCGCCGCCTCCTCCGGCGACCAACACCAACTCATTTACCAACGACAGAGATTTTAAAACATAAAGTAAAATTCAAAAATATATTTTCGACAAACCAGGGTCGACGGAATGCATTATCGTCGACAAACTGTCGTCGACGATAATGCATTCGGTCGACACTAGTTTGTCAAAAAAAAAACTTAAAATTTTCGACGAACCAGTGTTGAAGAAATGCATTATCGTCGACAACAATTTACCAACGACAATGCATTCCGTCGACAACAATTTGCCAACGACAATGCATTCCGTCGACAACAATTTGCCGACGAGAATGCATTCCGTCGACACTGGTTCGTTGAAAGTTAACAAAAAAAGAAAAAAGAGGACTTACCGCGTAAGGTATACACTCTCGTCTTGTTGAGGAAAAAAAAAACTTTTAGGGCAGAAAATGCGCAGATGAGGAAAAAAAAAAGAGCCGTCGTGAAGAAGGAGGGCCAAAGACTTTGCCGTGAGTGGGGGGAGGAGGGGGCGGCGCCGCCGCAAAGAGTACAGAAAAGAAAAAAAAAACCCTACCTCCGACGGCGGCGAGGGAGAAGGCGGCGTACTGGGAGGCAAGGAGAAGGAGGCGGCGCTAGGCAGGGGGCCGCCGCCGTCGCATTAGCAGAAAAGGAAAAAAAAAACGAAACCTACCTTCGGTGGCGGCAATGGAGGCGGACAACAGCGAGAGAGGAGGACGACGCTGGTTAGGAGGCGGCGGCGTTGGGAGGATCCGGTGTTGGCGGCGGCGGCGTTGGGTAGAACCGGTGTTGGAGGCGGCGGCGCTGAGTTTTTGGGTGAGGAGGAAGAAATGTTGGTGGGAAGAGGAAGAAGAAGGAAATAAAATCAGGGTTTTTTATGATTTAGTAGGGGGGAGTGCATCTATAAGGGTAGATTAGGTATTTTATGGGGGGAGTGTATCCAACGTGTGCCATTTTAGGGGGGTACGAAAATCTGGGGAGTATATTTAACAAGGCTGGAGGGGTATATAGCCAACGCCAATACAAAGGAACTAACATGCAAGAAACAGGCCCAACACTATGGGGCTCGTTGTTGGGCAGCATAGCATAATACATAGGCCCTGGCTATACACCCCTCCAGCTTTGTTAAGTCTACTCCCCCCAATCATTTATTAATTTAACAAATAAGTAAAATACTCAAATTACTCTTTTAATAAACTTGGTCTAATAAATACACTCCCCAATTTTAAACCCTAACCTAATTACACCAGCAGCCCTCCGGCAATCACCTCCGGCGTCACCCCGGCGCCGCCACCCTCTCTGGCAGCCACCCACCACCCAAATGCCACCCAAACATAACCAAAAAAATATTTTGTCAACAAAACTAACATAAAATTCTTTTCACCAACAAATATTTTGCTCACAAATCAACATAAATTTCAAAACTAATCCGGACAAAAGAAATTTCAAAAAAAATTTAAAGCACATTTTCGACAAACCAGTGTCGATAGTATGCATTACTGTCGACAACAATTTGTTGACAGGAATGCATACTATCGAGACATACTTGTCGAAACAATTTTAAAAAAAAATCAAATTTTTTTAAAACTTTCGACAAACCAGTGTCGAGTAGATGCATTATTGTGGACAAATTTTTTGTCGACAATAATGCATCTACTCAACACTAGTATGTCGAAATTGACAAAAAAAAAACATGGACACCGGAAGGAGACGGCCGCGATGGGGGAGGGATAGAGGCGGGCGGCCAAGGTCGAGAGAATTAATAGAGGGGGGGGGGCGCCGCCGCGAGAACGGAGGGGAGGGCGGCGACGACCGATTTGTGGCACGGGGACAGCCGCGAGAACGGAGGGGGAGGGGAAGGCGGCGGCCGATTTTTGGGGTGGGGTGGGGGCAGCAACAAGAATGGAGGGAGGGGGGAGGCGGTGGCCGATTTGTGGGGTGGAGGGAGGCCGCGATAATGGAGGAAGAAGGTGAGGCGACCGCGAGTTTTTCTGTGAGGGAAGGTAGCGGCGGCCGACTGAAGGTTGGGACGGCAGCGTCGTGGCGGCGTGAATTGGGAGAGAGAGAGAGAGAGAGAGTTTTACATTTAAATGGGGGAGTATATCTATAATATAAATTAAATGTGTAAAAAGGTATTTTAGATATTTCGTGGGGAGTACATTTAACGCAGGTCATTTTGAGGGTGGTGTACGTATCGGAGAGTATACTTAACAGACCTGGAGGGGTATATAGCCAGGGCCTAATACATAACCTGGAATTTGGCAATTCTTTTTAGGCTACAGCTATTTGCACCTCCGTCTTTGTTAAAGGTACTCTCCCGATTAATTCATCCACCAAATTTGATCATGTTAGATGCACCCCAGTCCCCATCCCAAACCTCAAATTTTATCAACTTCTTCATTTTTCCCTCCCTCTCCCTCCCTCATGTGGTAAAAGAAAAAAGAAAAAAACCCCTTTCCCTACCCTACCTTCGCCCTTCCCCACACCCTTTCCCTCCTCCCCCACAGCAGAAGAGAAAAAATAAACTCCCTCCCCACCCTCGCCCTTTCCCCCACTCTCGCCCAAGCTAGATATGTATTTTTTTTTTATTTCGACAAATCAGGGTTGAAATTATGCACTCTTTTGACTAACTAGGGTCAAAAATATATACTCCCGTCGACAACAATTTATCAACGAAAGTGTATATTTTCGATCATAGTTTGTCGAAAATTATATATATAAAAAAAATGAAATTTTAAAGTTTTTTTTTTGTTTTGAATTTCTAAGATTTTTATGAGGTTTTGACACTGTTTGAATAAAGTTGGTGACCGGAAGTGGTGGTGGCGGCTAAAATTAGGGTTAGAGTTTAAATGTTGAAAGCGAGTGTAATTAGTAGTCAGCTGCACTCTTCTCCAGCGGCGGCGGTATAGGCTGCACCTTTCTCCAACGGCGGCTCGAGTCGTCGACCGTCGACGCTGGCGGCGAGAGGGGAGGCAGAAGAAGAAGCGTGAGGAAGAGAGAAGAAGAAAAGAAAAGGGGGGTGGGGGGTGTGCTGATAACACGATGCACAGGAGTTTTAACGGCAGCAAGAAGGAAGATTATTTGTGAAATAAACTTTACATCATAATCATACTCTTCTTTATCTGGAAATAATTACTTTGACAAATATGCATGTTGAGCTGATAAATTAATCACAAAAACTTATATGCAATATTGCATACATGCATTTCAGTCATTCACACACATGTTCTTTATAAATACACCCACAAGCTTAATTCACACACATTTTTTATAAATACACCCACAAGCTTAATTCACACACATTTTTTATAAATACACCCACAAGCTTAATTCACACACACATTTTTTATAAATACACCCACATGCTTAATTCACACACACATTTTTTATAAATGCACCCACTGACAGAAATTGAACATAGTTGTCTTCTCCGAGCAGTTTTCGATCACCTCAGACCGCGGTCAGACGCTGCAATTTACGATGACCTTAATCCTTAAATATTTTATATTTCTTTAAATATTCTTTAATACTAATTATTATGGGTCAATGTTATTTTGTATTACGTTCAATAATATATCTTACTACATGCAATAATATATGTTACTATATATTATAATGTGGGTTACTTAATCAATAAATAAAAAAAATATATAAAGAATCAGTATTACTATATAAAATTGTGTTATTACTACATGTAATAATTTGTTTTATTAAATAAAAAATTATATGTTACTACATACTACAGTTTGAATTACTACATTGAATAGACGTTTGTTACTATATGTAACTTTATCAAATGATCTAATATTTTTCGCATCATCCTACAATAAAACATTTTGTATTACAACATGATTATTGTGTTTACTACATTCGATAATATATGTTACTACATATTATAATGTGAGTTACTACATCAATAAAAATACTAGAAAAAACGTGTTACTAAATAAAAGAATTTGTATTATTATATAAATAGTTTGTGTTATTACTACATAAAATAATGTGTATTACTACATATTACAATTTGAATTACTACATTTAATATCCCACGTTCGACAATAAAATAAAAGATAAAAAAATCACAAAAACGAGTAAAATAAACGGATTAAAAATTTCGAATTAAGCTATCAGTGGGTGTATTTATAAAAAATGTGTGTGTGAATTAAGTTTGTTGGTGTATTTATAAAAATGTGTGTGTGAATTAAGCTTGGGTGTATTTATAAAGAACATATGTGTGAATAACTGAAATGCATATATACAATATTTCATACAAGACTAGCCCTAAATTAATAAAGCCTATCATTTGAAACTGCCATTTTATAAGGGTCTGACTATATGCACCTCCATTTCAGTTTGATGCACTCCCCCATCACTCCCCCGATTTATACACTCCTCGAATTTTAGGTCACACCTCCCCTCAAATGTCATAAATACCCCTCCCTTCATAAAAACCAATTTACTACACACACCCCCCCAACCCTTCATCTTCTTCATCCTTCATCTTCTTCCTCCCCATTTCCCCCAACCCACCCCCTCCTCACCACCACCCACCAGTCGTCGGCGACGCCCACCCCACCCCCGTCATCGCCGGCGACGCTGTCCACCACACCCACCCTCGCCGCGGCCGCCGGCCGCCCCCTCCCCTCCGTTTAAAAAAAAAAACTGCACTCGCGCGGCCGCTCCCGTCCGTCGGCCGCCCCATCCCCCTCCCGTCCGACGCCGACGCCGACCCCCAGGTTTGCCCCCTTCCTCCCATCTGAAAAAAAAAAAACAGAAGATCTGCGGCCGCGCGGCCGCTCCCTTCTATCGGCCGCCGCGGCCGCTCCCTCCCCACCCCCTCTCCGACGCCGATCCACCCCCAGCCCAACCCAGATTTGCTCCTCCTCCCAAGGGTTTTCTGCAAAAACCCGTTTTCTGCAAAAAAAAAAAAAAAAAGAAGATTTGCGGCCGCGCGGCCGCTCCCTTCTATCGGCCGCCGCAGCCGCTCCCTCCCCACCCCCTCTCCGACGCCGATCCACCCCCAGCCCAGATTTGCCCAACTCCCAATTCCAATGTTAGGGTTTTCTGCATTCCTAATTTTTTTTTTTTTTCATTTTCGACTATATAATGTCGATTAAATACACTCTCATCGGCAAATTGTTGTCGACGAGGGTGTATTTGATCGACATTACGTAGTCGAAAATGAATTTATTTATTTTTTTTAATAATTTTCGACCAACCAGTGTCGACCACATACACTCCCGTCGATAACTCGTTGTCGACGGGAGTGTATGTGGTCGACACTAGTTGGTCGAAAATTAGTAAAAAAAAAATGTGATTTTTTTGAGTGTATGGTTGATTTCTGTATTTTTTTTTGAGCTTGATGGTCGCCGGAAATGGTGTCGCCGGCGACCGGAAGTTGTGGGTTAGAAAAATGTGAAAGAAATGAAGGGGGGTGCATTCAGTAGGGGATAGTACTGTATATTTAATGAAGGGTATTTTGGGTTTTTTACCCTATTATTTTATTAAAATACTGAAAGGGGGAGTGCATCAAACTGAAATGGAGGTGCATATAGTCAGACCCATTTTATAAATATAATCATGCACTTAGTTGGGGTTGGGCTTGGCCCAGTCCTGAAATGAGCCACAAATCCGTGTAAGGCCCCAAAAAAAAGCACAGAAAAAATGCATACGATTGTATAACCAACCATCTTTTCCATTTCGTACTCCTATACATTCAAAACTGTGAAGAATCAGAATTACAACAAACCAATGCATCATTACACAAAGCAGCAAAAGCAAACTAGTATAAAGATTAACCCTAATCCTAACCCTGCACAGCCAAGGCTTGCAGGTGCTCAATGAACACTTGCAAGCTAACATCATCAGTGAATATAATATCCGAACCCCCTGTATCGCTCGAATCTTGAGTAACCGATGGATTTAACTTAGCAAGAAGAAACCTTGCCTGGCTGCTATGCTGGTCACACTTAATAAGCTTTGGCACCGGAATCCTCTCCCCCACCAGTTGCTCCGCGTCAATCTCCGGAGCTTCTAGAAGCTTCCGGAAACTTTCATGGCTCGGGTCCCGATCATACCCAAGTTTCCTCCACTCTGCAATCTTGGTCCCATAGTGAATCACAACATAAAAAAACGAATCAAATAGTAAAATCACGTCTGGTGAAACAGAGCACACGTCTAAAACAACCGGGATTGGTGGCCCGTCGAACGAGTATTGGAAAAGGGTCGGCTGAACCATGATCAGAGAACTTACGACCCCCTCACGATTTAACATCAAACGGAAATAAGCTGTTTCGTCTGGAGAGCTGTTGAAAACGTCGATGAACTGTGATCTCCTTAAATAATACATAAATTGTGGGTATAAAGAAAAGGTCGTTGAAAGACGAAAAGTAGATGGGTCTTCCTGTACATAATCCCCAAATTTGGATGAAAATCGTATCAGCATTTTGTCCAGCCATTTGATAACAACATGAGCAAAATTAGTCTCGGTTTTGTGGATGGCAAGCCTAGCCATAACTGAAGCTGCTGCCTCCTGATCAAACCCTGATGTAATTTCTGGGGAGTGTTTCCCAACCCATCTTCTTGCAGCTGTGGTCACCCTTTTCCGAACCCCCATGTTACTATATCTGTAATGTGTAATGAATTGCACGAAGAAAGCTGAACTCGGTTGAGCTTTCTGTTCGTTCCCAACTTCGAAGAAGAAAGCAATGCATGTTTTGTTAGTGATTGAACCCAGTTTCCAAATGTGGGTTCCGCCCTCACCAATGATAACTTTCTCGCTCACTGATTCGTTCTTTTTATGGAGAGAAATGCAGGGGCCAAGGGCCCCACAGATTTTCACGTCTTTAGTCGTGACTATCTCTATTGTTGCATCGAAGACCATCTTTAAAATCCCGTCGCTATCGCGTTCAAACATGTGGTGCAAGCATGTTTTGAATTGGTTGGAATCGAATGTCTCTCCTAACATCATGAAACCATTTGAACTTTCAACCGGGACTTTTAACTCAGCTGCTCCGACCTGATCCAGAGAACAGGCGAACAGATCAAGGACGATGGATGAATCTGATAACCGTTGAGATATTTGCTTGTAATATTCACTAGATTTTCTATAAAAAGAAGCGTGCCCATTGATGAGGTCACGGTGATTTCTGATGGAATCACCAAGATCTGAGTTAACAATCTTTCCTGGGCCAATAGTTGCTGGGCCCGTTGTGAAGACCATCACACGAGAACCAGTATTTATCGAGCATGCCTCTAGAAGCCCAACAGCTACCGATATTGCAACCCCTGTACAACGTAGGGGGCGATGACCTGGCTTGATGAGAGGTGAAGAATTAATATCTTCAATAGCTGTCACAATGTTGAACTCACATTCAGACAGGGGTACTAAAAAGCCTTGCTTTTGTATTCCTGACGTCTTTCCAAGAGACTGCTTCATCTGATGGATCCCCAAAAGTTGTTCGGCCTGAAAATAAAAGAGGAAAAAAATTTCTACAAGCATGAAGCATCCTCTGATAAAGTCGTGTTCTCAAAGAGTTAAATTAAGTTTCTACAGACTTCTCATAAAACCAGTTAAAGTCCTCATTATGTCAAACTCTCAGTCCCTAATAAATTTTATGTATACATATTGTTCCTCAGCAGAACCCACTTAGAAACAATTCTGCAGTATCAAAAACCAGTTTCAATGCTCCAAACAGAATAATAAAACTTATTGTATAACAAAGGACACTGCATCCACTCAAACATTAAACTAAAACTATCCAGCAATTCCTGGATGAACAATCATTGTCGTCATCTTTAGTGCTCATAAATCCATCTTAAGAGAATATCACGTACTCCCTTTGTCCCATTTATATAGGCTGATCGAATTTTTCACAAACATTAAGAAATTTTGTTGGAAAAGCAAATTAGACAGATAAAACTCCCATTAAAACCCTATTTAATAAGGATTACATTTTCCAAAATAAGTCATGTACAGGGATATATTAGAAAATGAATTAAAAAATATTATTCTATATGGAAATCAGCCTATATAATTGGGACATCCATAAAAGGGAACTCAACCTATATAATTGGGACGGATGGAGTAAAATTTAACTCCACAGAATTTGGCATAGGAAATACAAACACAGGTAGACACTGAATGACTGAAACCTGGTTGCTTTGTAAGGAAAAAAAAGGTGATGGGTAAATGGCCTTTAGATGTAACTGGAAGCAGTACCAGTCCAAATATCAAGACAAGGAAGGTCATATGCTTCAATCTGACTTTTCTGTGGAAATAAATGACTTGAATATAAGTTCATATAAAACAAGGCACTGGCTTGTGGTTCCAGTCTAATATGAGCAAAAATATATACCCCCAAAATTCAAAAGGTTCAGCATCCCAACTAGTTTGTTGTGGACATATTATGATTGCATCTACAAATGTGCATGTAGGTCAGGTTTTATAGGGAGTCATATAAAAAAAGATTATGGTACTAATCTAGTTAAGTTGGTTGAGTGGTGTTTTGTCATCAAGAACAAAGCTTCAGCCAAGGGGCAAAAACTGACATTAAAACAGGACGTGAGATTGCAAAAATTGAGGGTTGATACCATCTCTGATCTGACAGTGGATACCAAAGATTTTTTAATATGAAATTTTGAAATATTGTTGTTAGGATTTTGGCTGTAACTTTTCTGTCACAAGACGTAATTGTAGATAATCAGTGCATTGAGGAGATGACAACTAAACAACCATAAAATTCACTGTTTTATAGCCACTAAAGATTGCATCCTTATTGCAATCCTGATGGAGCAGGACAAGAACAACATGAAGATTGTGCATCATATCCTCATGGACCTTTTCACATAAAGTCTAATTGCTAATTGACTATTTATGCAATAGTATTTTTAAAACTTAATCCAATTGATCATGTATGTCCATGTACTTGAAATTAGTTTAAGGAATTAAATGGGGCAAAAGGTGAATAAAGTTCTTGCTGCTAGACAATATTAGAATGTTGATATGGAGCTTAAAGAGGCAAGAAATGTACCAACATAGCTATACTGCCATCTCTAGTAATCTAATCACAGCAACGTAACTGATATCTTTATGATACAGTCGCATCCAATCTACTATACAAGGATACAAAAGCATAAAAGCACAACTCTATATACATTATGAAACGTGATAGTCCTATTATTAGGCAATTCTTGCCAATTCAAGCCCAGTAATGACTATAAGAACCATCCTCTTCATACTATAAGCATTTCACTTGCAAAAATTCCATATCTATGAACATACATACCTTTTCAGAAGAAACCTCGCGCTCACCATGAAAAACGACAACCCGTAAACACTCTGTGTATCCCAAATCATATACTCTCACCATTGCATCAAAAACCACCAAACCAACCAGAGCATTTTCTGGCAAACGAGTAATTGTATGCAGCAACTCCCTCTTCAGCGCGCCAAGCTCTTCTTCCGACGAGCAGCAATCCACAACAAACACAAACGCCGGTCCAACTCCAAACCCTCCGGTCCAATCCAAACCTAACCCCGAGCTGGAATATGGAGAAACACTTGAGAACGAACTACTATTTGATCTCAGACCTAAAGGCCCGTTTGCGATCCTTCCAGAGCCCGAATCCAGAGCAGAGCCCGGGCTTGGGCCTAAATGATACTCAACAGTGCTGTAAGTTGGGAAAAGCTCCGCCGGGATGTTGTTCTCATTGATATGAGCATACGATTTCGGGAACAGATTTTTGCGGTAGCAAAAAGGGCAGACCCAGATTTTGGATGTGTAATCGACGCGGGAGTAGGGGTTTAAAACGGCGGCGCATTGGGAGCAGCTCAAGGGCTCGTAAGGTAAGATCGGGAGCTCAGTGAAGGGCGTTAATGGAGTGCACATTATTGACAGTGGAACCACTAGAGATGCAACTTCGGTCCGGGAAGTGGGCCATGAATGCCACGACCAACGCAAACCCTCGATTGCTTCCAATTCGGTGAAATCCATCGGCGAGTTAGGAGAAGAACGAGATGTTCATCAATTGATGAAACCTAATCGAACGAGATGTTCATCAATTGATGAAACCTAATCGAGATTTGCGATCATGGAGATTTATGATATTTCAAAGTTAGGGTTTAATTTATGATACTTTCTGATAATGGCCGGCCCGGCACCACGAAAGAAGAAATAAGAGAAAAAGTCCAGGGTCTTCATCGCGTGATTAAAGGGCTATACTTTTTTTTAATTAGATTCGGCTTTGCACAGTTTAAAATTTGATTTTTTAAATTTTGAATTTTTAAAATCCTGATAAATGTGTTTATGATTTAATGAAATTGTATTTATATTATTTTCAAAAAGATTATAATGATCAATAGTATTATAAATATATAATTTTATGTTAAATCAATATATTTGATATGAGTGATTTTGATTGAGTAAAAAATAAAAAGAAAATCAGTTTTTAAATCCAAAGTAAACATATCACTCTATTATATTTTTATTTTAATAATATTTTATATTTTCACTTTTTATTGAAATTAGAGTTTGTTATAATTATTCGCAAACCAGAATTTGAAATTGAGGAAGTAGTAAAATAACTATATGGTGGCTTATGTGCAACGAAGAAAATATTGATATATTGTAAATTTGAATATTGCGATATGAATATTCGGGTCTAATGTATTTTTCTCCAATATCGCGCATATATCGTAAAATATTGCTAAATATCGATGACATCGTTCAACTGTAATGTAAAATTGGACGAAAATCGAGAAATATCATGGATATATAACACAATATAGCTAAATTTGAAAAAATTACAAACTTATTTAAAAATTTATTTTTATATGTATAAAATTATAATTTTTTTTTTTTTATTAGTGTAAGAGAATATATATATTCTCAATTCACCTCATATATTTAGTAATTTTTTAAAACATACGAAGTCGAAAAAGAATTTAATCGATATATTTATTTTTTTATGTATTCATGTTACTATTATTATAAAACCAACATTTTTACTAATTGTCTGCTGGGGATTTAAAGTCAAACAATCATATATAATTTTATACTTATGTATGCATAGTACTCTAACTATAAAAAATAAAAAACCCATGGCAAATCTGATATTTGCTTCAGCGCAGGGTAACGGAGGATTGTGGGAGGGTGCTGGCTAACTCTTTGGGCTCGTTTGGTTTATACTAAACATGATAGATATATTGAGATAGGATTTAGTGGAATTGTGTTGTTCACAAATTAAAATGTTAATAATTTAAAATTTATGTTTAAATTGATGGATTGAATTTTCAAGTTTATATGATAATTTATACTTAAGTTGTTTGGATTGTGATAAAATTGAATTTTAATATCAAATGCCAAAAATACCCTTAGACATTAATTTTTATTTGTTATTTTGTTTTTTCATTTATTTCCTTCCTTTTTGTTAATATGAGTCCAAATTTCTCTCAGGGCTTGAGTACAAGCAATTTCAGACACGCCTCCAAGGAATGTCTGCATTTTCAGCGAGACTCTGCGCGACTTCATTATTCCCCTCGGCTCACGCTTCTTGTTCTACGCCTCCGTGGCCTACTTCGACGCCGCCATGGTTGTCACTGTGCGCACAAAAAGGTTCGCCGGAACAAGCTTGACGGAGGTCGGAGATGACTTCACGAAATACCCCGATTTGCGCGAAAACATTCGTAAAGAAGCTCAAAGAAACCGCCATTTTACCGTAGGTGTAGAATTCGAAATTGAATTGGAATTGAAATATATAGAGAAGAAGATAAGACTTCAAAAGTGGCAAACTCTTACTTCAACCTTCAGGTAACACGACCATGGTTGCAAAACTAATTTCAGGACTTTAGGGTTTCTTGTGTGTGGGGCATTACATAATTATGTTGATGGGCTGGGGTAATTCTATCTGAATTTATGTAAATTGAAGGACACAATGGTCTTTTTGCACTGCCACTTATACATGTCTTAAGTGTGGGACAAAATTAACTCACCTTCCCCCACGGATAAATTAACTCGCATATGCAGGTTTACTTAAGATATTTACTCGGGCCTGAACTTATTCTCGGGCCTTAAACATATAAACCAAACATGAGAATAGTTGAGTTTATTTAGTTTTTCCAGCCTTTTCACTCAAACCAAACGTGGCCTTTGGGGGTTAACAAAGTGGGCATGCATGCTGTCTATTCGGGGATCCCAATTAATGTAGGGAGATCAAAGAGCGCAATCTTTGAAACACTTGTGCACCGGATTGAAAAAAAATTGAAGGACTGGAAAAGTAGACTCCTACATATCCCAGACTGGGAAATTAACACTTATTAAGGCAGTGGCCCAATCCATACCCACTTACTTAATGAGTGTTTTCAATATTTCCCGGGGAGTAATTGAGAGGATGGAGAGTGCAATCAGTAGATTTTGGTGGGGGCAGCAAGAAGAAGAAAGAAGGATCCATTGCTAAATATCGCACATATATCGTATAATATTGTTAAATATCGATGTCGATATCGTTCAACCGTAGTGTAAAATTGGACGGAAATCGGAAAATATCGCGGATATTTCGCACGATATCTCACAATATCGCAAAATTTGAAAAAAACACAAACTTATTTAAAAATTTATTTTTATATGTATAAAATTATACTTTTTTATTTTATTTTAATAGTGCAAGAGAATATATTCTCAATTCACCTCATATATTTAGTAATTTTTTTAAACATATGAATGACATGTGCATAACTATATCCTAAATTACTATCACTACAAAAAAGAGGTGTTTTACCGACGGTTATACCGACGGATATTCAGTCGGTATTGGCTCTTACCGACGGAATTACCGACGGATTTTATCCGTCGTCAATGAATTGGTCGGTAGTGGTTACCGACGGAATATATGCGTCCGTCGGTATATACCGACGGATTCCCGACGGATTCAAACCAACCCGTTTTCAAACCGGGTCGCCTGTACCGACGGATTCAATTCCGTCGGCAGTCAAGCCAACCCGTTTTCAAACCAAGTTTTCAAACCGGGTCGCCTTTACCGACGGATCCCAAATCAATATTTCGTTGGTAGATCCGTCGGTATATGTTGGATTTAAATTTTATTATTTTAATTTACCGACGGAATTTTCCGTCGGTAAGTATTAAATGTTTTAAAAAAAATTTCCGGGGCACTGCTGGTTCCGGGTTGACTAGGGTCGACTTGAGTTCCGATCTCGGCAATCCTCCGGTTCATCTCCAACTACATAATTAATAATTTTAAATTAATAGAATAAATTATAAAAAATGTATTTAATTAAACAATTTTATTACTTACGTGGAGGTTAGTTGTGCGCCCGTATGTGGATTGCTGTGTTTCAGCATTAAACGGATGAGCAATGCTCATCCGGTCCAAGTGAGTGGGTACACGCCCCGTATCCCGTTCCTAATAATTTAATTTATGTATTATATATATTAAATATATAATTAAATTTATTGAAATTAATTAAAAAATTAATAAACACTTACAATGACCATCGACTGCTCAAGGATGGACCGGGCTCCAGTCCGATGCCTGGACATCCCACCCCCATCGTCGGATCTCCGGTTGGCCTTAGCAATCTCACACTTCCTGATGTACTCCGGATCCAGCCACTCCCTCGTCAATGAATCCCACAACACAACATCATTATCATCCTTACCCAAGCTCTGCGTCGTCCCATCGCGCCGCCATGCCATTCTCCATTCGTACATTAAATCCTTATACCGCTGTTGCGCCGATTTACAGAAATACCTGAACATAGCTTGGTCTGAGTACATATTCCGATCCCAAGTGGTTTGTTTCTGCACATATAATAAATTGTTTATTATTGAACAAATTAACAAACATTAATTAAATAATTAAGTAATTAATTACTACCTGAAATTCCTCGAAGTACGCCAACTTTTTTGGTTTTGGGACCTTCGACCAGGTATATGCACCCGCAGAGATCGGTAAAGAGCCAAAAGCAATCGTGCATGCCCTGGAGACCTCGTTACCAGGTAACAATCTGTGACATTAATTAACAAACAAAACACATTATAAATTAAAACGAATGTGAAATTAATTAATTATTAATTATTAAACAATAAAAGTATTTAATTACTTACACTCCTCCACTTGTAGCCCAAACGCGCTCCCGACCATCCTGAGCAGGAACAGCAGGATGGTCCTGGACAGACGAATGAGACGACGACTGATCAGGCGACGGGTGTGGAATGGGTGGCGGAGGCGACGATAATGGTGTTCGTGACAGTGTAGGCGCCGGCGCCTCGGGTCTAAGTTTGGATCGACTCTTCCTCGATCGGCTACGTGACCCGGAGGCCCCGTGAGATCCCGAGCCACCAGAGGCACCAGCACCATTTCCAGTCATCTATTTAATTTAAACATTTAAATTAATAAATTATATATATAATACTAATTAATTAATAATAGATTTCTTAATTTAATAAAAAACAATAATCTAATAAATTAAAATTTAATAAAAACCTAATTTAATCAATAATAACCTATTTTAATAAATAATTTCCTATTTTATTCAACAATAACTAATTTCCTATTTTATTCAACAATAACTAATTAATTCAATAATTTTCAACTTTAATTAACAATTTTCTATTTTAATTAACAATCTATAACCTAATAAATTTAGTAACAATTTTTTCTAACTTTAAAATAACAATTTCCTAATATAATTAACAAAGCCCCTAATTTAATCAATAATTTCATAATTAGTAAATCAACAATATTAATCTAGCTAATTATAACGTACAATATCATAATTTAATTATGTAATTAACTCCACTCCAACGTATATACAAATTCAACAATAATATCAATTATATATATAACATCAATTATGCAAAACATGCAATATCGATCTTAACAAATCACATCAATTTATTATAAATAACTATATACATCAACTAGCTAGCTATACATATATGCAATTATCCACTTACAATATCAACTAATTAATTAGATATATCAACTACATACATTCAAAATAATTAACTATATACATCAACTACAAACAATTAATTTCATATTAATCTATATAACAATTTAAATTAACACATGCAATTTAATTCATAATTATAGGCAATACATATATAACTTAAAAATTAATTACTAACAAATTAAAAAAGCGTACCGTATAGATTTTCTAATCGAGTCGAGAGATCACCTCGGCCGAGCCTCTTCTTCGCGCGATGAAGATGAAGAAGGAAAGAGTGGGGAGGGAGGAGGGAGGAGGGAGGAGGGAGGGTTTCTATAATCTGTTCTTCAGTTTATATACAAAAAAAAAATTGCCTTTACCGACGGATATTTCCGTTGGTAATGACCAGATTAATTATGGTAGTTATTGCGGGTCGGTTACCGACGGAAATATCCGTCGGTAATGACCACATTTAATTTTGGGAGTCGATCAAGAAGGCGGTTAGTTAATGCGGGTCGGTTACCGACAGAATATTTACAATACCGACGGAACAATCCGTCGGCCGGTGACCCAAAAACGACACCGTGTAGAGAGTTCTGAGTGTCCGTCGGTATCCCGTCGGGAAAGCCGACGGAAATTGAATTCCGTCGGCAGAGTCTTCTGACTTTGAATTCCGTCGGTAATCCGTCGGTACAGCCGTCGGAAAGGAAATCCGTCGGTATACATCCGTCGGCAAAAACAAGCGTTTTTGTAGTGTATAATGTGATGAGTTAGTAACAATGTTGTTTAGATAAATGTGTCATTTTACCTACTATATTTGAACTTCATAGGTCATCTTTTTTATATTAATTGTATTTTATCATGTATATTTATTTATTTTGTATTATATTATGTTGTCAATTAGTTTTCGTCAGTCGCTATTTAATTGTATTTTATCAATGTTGCTTGGACAAAAATATCATTTCACCTACCATATTTGAACACCATAGGTCATTATTTTAATATTAATTGTATTTTACCATGCATATTTAATCATTTTACATTGTATTATGTTGTCAATTAGTTTTCGTCAGTCAGTATTTATATAATTTATTATCTATATGTTTGTTTTAAACATATAATTTTATTGGCTTTCAAATGGCATACATGCATAGTAACATATTATAATAATCCCTAAAATTTCATGTTAAATTTTTAAGATTTTAATAAGATTTCTGACATTTTTCAATTTTTTTGCAGTATCGATATATCTGTAAAATTAAGGTTGCGATATTTGTTTTGATATCGATATTTTCATCCTTGCTTATGTGTAATATTGCAATGTAATATTAGCACGTTTAAAGAATGAGATAGAAAACCGATGGATCTTTCATGTATCAATAGGATCAAATTAGACCTTTTAAAAAAAATTGTGCAAAGTGTGTGTTATTTGTCGTACAATAACACATGTAATATGAAACCCATGCAATTTTTTTCTTTTTTGATTTAATTGAAACCTGTTATGTGAGTCGCCAAAAACTCAATTTTTATAGGTGCGTGCGGTATTCACTTCAAATAAAATTGAAAATATAAAGTGTAGTGTTGCAATTTGAAATATAGTCTATATAAACATAGAAAAATTAAAGTATGAGATCGAAATATAATTGTTTACTAGAATTTCAAAGTAAAAAATACCACTCACATGAAAAGTGAAAAAGTGAAAAGAATATGGGATTGGGTCGGACTATATGCACCTCAATTTAGGAGGGATGCAGACCCACGATTGATGTACTTCAAAAAATTTGGCTCGGATATATCTAGCCTCAAATTGTTATAAATACTTTTTCTATTATCTTAATGTCTTTTACTTTCCACACCCTCACCTTATCAATTTATTTACTCCCTCCGTCCATGAAAAGTAATCTCATTTGCCCTATATTTCTTGTCCACAAAATGTAGTCTCATACCCTTTATGTAAAGTATCACCCTTCAACCATAACTTAATTATTCAAATTGCCATCAACTTTATTCACAAACAATCACTTTATTCACAATGGGCCCCACAATACCCTATAATGCCCTTACTTTATCTACTTTATCTACCTTTTTCTTAAAACACGTGCCCCACCCCCATGTGACTACTTTTCATGGATGGAGGGAGTATTATTTATTCCTCATTTTCCTCCTTCTTTCACAAACTTCACCTCCGCTCCATCGCCCATGCGTCGCCCTGCTCCCTCTCTCTCCCCCGTCACGCAGCAGCAGCAGCGCTGCTGCTAAAATAAAATTATCGACGAGAGTGTATATTATCGATTTTGGTGTGTCGAAAATTCTAAAAAAAAATATTTGAGATTTTCGAAGTTTTTTATTTTTTAAATTCCTGAGATTTTTTTTTTGGTTTAGATGATGTTGGAGGTCGGAAGTAGTAGTGGTGGCTGCAATTAGGATTAATGTTTAAATGTTAAAAGAAGAAGTGTAGATAATAGTAAAAGTGCATTTAATAGTGGTATTTTACTTAAAGGGTGTATTAAGTTTGGCCCTGGCTATATACCCCTCCAGCTTTGTTACATATACTCCCCCGATTGATGTACTCCCCATAAAATTGCTTATGTTAGATATACTCCCCCACAAAATGTCTAATATACCCATTTCTCTTAAATTTGTTAACCCTAATTTTTTCATCTTCTTCCACACACTCTTCTCCTTCCTCCCACCTCTTCTCCTTCAACCCACGGCGCCGCCCATCCCCCCCCCCCACGATGCCGCCCATCGCCCTCCCCCCCGACGCCGCCCATAGCCACCGCACGCCGCCGCCCATAGCCACCGCACGACGCCGCCCATAGCCCTATTGTCCAATGTTTTTTTTTGTTTCTGCAACAGCCACCGCATGACGCCGCCCATAGTCGACACCTCCTTCCCCCACAGCGCCGGCCATCGCCACTGCTCGCAGCTACCACTGTTTTTTTTCTGCAACAGCGCGCGGCGGCGGCTCCTCTCCCCTCTCGCGACGCCGGCTCCTCTCCTCTCTCGCGCCGCCGCCGCCGCCCTCCTTCCCCCACCCAAGGCCGCGCCGTCCCCTCCCTTTGCCCATCCGCCGCCGCTCGCCTGAACCCTAATTTTTCAGGTTTTTTTTTTTTTTATAAAACATTTTCAACAAAGTGTGCTTGAAAACAAACAATATCGTCGATAAATTGTTGTCGACGACATTGTTTATCTTCGAGCGAACTTAGTCGAAATATTTCAATTTTTTTTTAGTTTTTCTTTTGACAAAATCTTGTCGATGGAAGTGTTATTTGTTGACACATTATTCTCGACCATATATCTTCTTGTCGACAAACCAGTGTCGATCGAATTAGTGTCCATCAACACTGGTTTATCGAAATTTTGTAATAATTTTTTTTTAATTCTCTTGGTGGACTGTATAGTTGTAAGTTTACAATTGATCCATTTATAGTAAAAATTTGTAACTTTTTGTTGTAAGTTTACAATGGACTTTATAGTTGTAATGGACTTTATAGTTGTAAGATTACAATTGGATAGTAAAAATCATATTCTCTTCCTTCTCTCTTGTTGGAATTTTTTATTTATTTTTAATCTGTTTTGAGAAATGTAGTGGCGGCTATCCGCTACCACCGCCGGTGGCCATGGCTGCAGCAAAAATAAATTGAAGTTAGGGGGTTAGGTTTTTAATTTTAAATGGGAGTTTATTTATCTAATGAATATTTTACTAAAAGGGTAAATTTGACATTTTACATTAATATTAAATTAATAAATGAGGAGGGGGAGTATATTTAACAAAGTGGGAGGGGTATATAGTCAGGGCCATTAAGTTTTTTACACTAAATTGAAAGGAGGTGTGCATTCCTCCTAGAGGGAGGTGCTTATAGTCAGACCCTATGGGATTTTCTTCTTGGAAACAGAGCTCAGCTGGAGTCAGTTGGGCCCTTGAAAATTAGCCCAACTCATATAGGCCTAAATCCCGATGCAGCCCACCCCATTTTCTACCTTAACTTCACGCCTTGATTATTTGGCGCAAAATAAATGTTACTCCCTCTGTCCCACAATTGTTTGCACTCTTTCCTTATTCGTCCGTCCCACAATTGTTTGCACTACCCAAAAAGGAAACTTTTTCATAAACCCCACCCTCACAATATTCACATATTTACACAAAATGCCATTACTTTTACTCTCAATCCAATCATTCACTTTACTTTATTCATAAAGGTTTACAAAATTACCCCTCAACTCTCCACTCATTACACCTTTTTCTTAATTTGCGTGCCCCATTTTTGGTGCAAACAATCCTGGGACGGAGGGAGTACTTCCTTCGTCCTCCCTCTCTGAAAAAGCTAGCACATTCACTCTCATAATATACATATATTTATCTTTCAGGTCATTATTTTTGGGTCCATCATACACACAATTCAATTACTTTATTTACTTTATGTATAAAAGTTTACAAAATTATCTCCAAAATTATTTTTGGGTCATACCTCGACTTTATTTTGTTTTTTTTGTTTACATGTTTCGTTTCAGCATGTTTGAGTTTTGAGGGGTGTACCTTAGTGGTGCACTAGCCTCTGATCCGTTTTGTGAACTTATAGCTCTATGTTTTTCTTTTTCCTTTTAGTACAAAATTTTATTGTCCAAAAATTCTAATAATTATACTTTTTCCCTAAACTCCATACCATAAAATGCAACGGATGTACTACTTAGATGCTCTCTCTCTCTCCGTACATACACTCAAAAAAAAAAGGCTATTAATAAATACACTTTCACCTAAAACATTCTAACCCTAATTATTTCTTTCGCACTCTCATTTCTCTCTTCTACACCAGTAGACGCCCTCCAATGTTCAGTCTGTCCCACCAGCCCCCAAGCTATCGCTCGTTCGCCGCAGCCCGCCCCACGACCACGTGACTATTTTATTGCGGCCCTGTCCAGCACCACCTCTCGCCGACTGCCTGTCGTCCCCCTTCCCAGGCCGTCGCACGCAGTGCCTCCCCAACTCCTCTACTTTTCTCGTTCGAGTGACACAATTTTTTTTTGATAAAACATTGTCGATCAAACGTCCAATTTTCGATCAATTTTTATCGACTAATTGTGTAATTTTTGAAAAAACATTGTCGAAAATTTTCATATTTTATGAAAAAAAAAAGAATATTTTTTTCGACAAACCACTCGAAAATATGACATTTTTTTTTTAGATTTCTAAGTTTATTTTTTAAGGTGGTGGTTGGCGGCGTCGACTGCCATTAGGATTAAAGTAAGGTTATAAATGTTGGAGGGAAAGTGTATTTACTAGACCCAATTTAAAAAAAGAGTTGTTTACATATTTAACATAATTATTAAATTAAAAAAATGAGGGGAGGGAGTGTATATTACATAGTTGGAGGGGCAAATAACCCACGCCTAACTTCATTTCAACACTAAACTTGAAATTAGGGATTGCAACGGGCTAGGCTACCTGATAGGACCTACTAAACACTACAAAAAAAAGTTGTTTTACCGACGGAAATAGAGACGGAAATTCGGTCGGTAACAGTGTTTTCCGACGGAAAAATTCCATCGGTGCTAACCTCGTCGGTAAGTCTTACCGACATAATTTTTTATTTATTTTTCAATTACTGACGGAATATTCCGTCGGTAAAATAAAATTTTAAAAAAATATATATTTCACCTGGGCCCAGGCCAACGGGCTGGCCCAGCCCGACCCAGACCCAGCAAGGCCCGTGAGGGCCCGACTTTAATAGTGGAATTTAAGCAGCATACGTGGGACTCGAACCCGGGTGTGTGGGCGCCTAGTGAGGAGCGCCCACCACTCGGACAAGTCTGTTTTTCGTTGATAATTGTAATATTAATTGTATATGTACTCATTTTCGACCCAAATTTTTTTAAACAATTCACAAAATTAATTTCTTTCTATATTACTATAACTAAATTTGTGATTTATAACTAATTTAAATTTAATTTTTTAAATTTATATATAGTAAATCTAATTTGTTTATTTTTTTTGTTTTGATTAAAATTTTATATAGTTCATATTATTATACATGTTTTACTCTTTTTTTAAACAAATTCATTTAATAATGGAACATTCTTTTACTTATATTAATCACTATATTTGTGACTTATAACTATTGTATATGTGTGAATCTTATTTTCAAATAGTATATTAATAATTTAATGTATGCATGCATCATATTTTTATTCAAAACAACTTAAACAACAAATTCATTTAATAATTAACATTCTTTCACTTATATTAATCACTAAATTTGTGACTTATAATTATTGTAATATTAACTTTTTAATTTATAAATTGTAAATGTAATTTTTTGGTTTGAATTAAAATTGTAAAATTCACATGTATAATTTTTTTTGTTTTGATTAAATATGATTCCACTTATATTAATTACTAAATTTGTGGCTTGTAATTATTGTAATTTTTTTTTAATTTATAAATTGTAATTGTAAATGTAGTTTTATTTTTATTTTTTTTACTTTTTATAATTATTTTATTTATTAATTCACACAAAGTCTTAATTATCATATAAACTAAATGGATATAAACACTAAAGAAATTATGTCCAAACAATATAACATAAATAATTCTAATTTAATCAATAATTTTCTAATTTAATGTAAATTTTTTTAATTGGATCAATAATTTCCTAATTTAATATAAAATTTCCTAACTTGATCAATAATTTCCTAATTTAATATAAAATTTTATAATTTAATCAATAATTTCCTAATTAACTTAATCAACAATTTTATAATTTAATCGACATGTTTCAAATTTAATCAACAAATTTTATATTTTAATCAATCATAAATTTCTAACTAAAAAATTTTCTTCTTTAATTAATAATTTAATTTTTGCACAAATTTTTAATTTTTTTTAATTTTTTTAATATTTTTTTTTAATTTTGTGGTTAGAGACGGAAATTTCCGTCGGTAATCACAAATTTTTTAATTTTTTTAATATATTTTTTTAATTTTGTGGTTAGAGACGGAAATTTCCGTCGGTAGTCCTTTTTTTTTTTTTTTTGGATTGCCGACGGAATATCCGTCGGTAATTTCCGACGGAAAATAAATTCCGTCGGTAAATCGGTTGACTTTGGTAATCCGTCGATAAAATTCCGTCGGTATTTCGCAGTTTTTTTGTAGTAAAAGCTCGATTCGCGTAATAAACAAGTTAGTCAAGCTTTTTTAAAAGTTAATTTACTTATATAGATCGAGGTTACACTTTTTCGTATGTCTTTAAGCTTAACAAATTAACCGGTGGGAGAAAAAATTATTTAGGGTATGTTTACTTTTGGTTTTAAAAAACAGGTTTTGGATTTCAAAACCCGTTTTACTTCGGGATTTAAAAACTGGTTTTTAAAATCCACTAAAAACCACACCTATCAAACATATTGATTTGACATAAAGTTATATCTAAAATAATATTACTCCAATCATTATATTCTTTCTCAACAATAATATAATAATACTATAATAATATAATGCTCCCTCCGTCTAATTTCATTATTCCCACTTTCCTTTTTTGGATGTCCAATTTTATTATGCTCATTCCCTTTTTGGAAATAATACTATTCACACTACTTTATCTCCACCCTCCAACCATCACTTATTTACTCAAATTGCCACTAACTTTATTCATAAACAATCACTATACTTATAAATGGACCCCCACAACATCCCATCATACCCCCAACTTATTTACTTTATACATAAACTAATCAATATTCATTAAAACCCGTGCCCTGAGAAGTGGGTATAATAAAATTTGACGGAGGGAGTAATACAATAATATAATACATTTAATAATTATACACTTAACTAATCATTATAATCTCATCAAACAATAATATAATAATACAAACTCATTCAATCTTACAACTTGATTTGACATAAAGTTAAATCTTTAATTATTCCAAAACTCAAAAGAAACACTCATATTACTGTTCATTGGGATTTCAAAAATCAAGATTTCAAAAACCCAATTTTTAAAATCACCCAAAACCCAAAGTAAACACCCCTAAATTATTTAAGTAGGCTAAAGAAAGAAACTAATTGCTGTACTTCCTTTTTTTTTTTTTTTTTTTTTGACAGAGTTAATTAATTACTGTACTTGGGATTTGGTATTTGTTGCATATTGACTACGGGTTTTATCACATGAGTTTCCGCGTACATCATTACCATTATTTAAATGTTAGTAAAAGTATTAGGTGGCACGCTTAAAACTACTCTATTTATCCCAGGATAATGTTTTCCTATTTATTTTTATTTGTCTTACAATATATTTCTCTTTTCTTTTTAAAATGCTCTAATTTAGTGAATTGTTATTATTTTAATGTTTAATAAATAAAAATATATTTAAAAGTTTATGAATAAAATTCAGAATTTTAATCACTATAAATGATGTTTTGTTTTAAAAATGAAAGGAAGTCATCATTTTTTGAGATGAAGTGAGTAATTTTTTATTCCTCTATAACTCTAACTATATTGAAGGATGAGTCATCTTCAATTCTTCATAGTGATCACATTATTGATGTGTTCTGATTTATTTTTATTTTTTAAAAGGATATAAAATGGCTATTGTAAATAGGAGAATGATTCAGAAAAAACGATTGTAGAATGTAAGATCGTTAATCAAACGGGGTAATTAGTGTGTCATTTATCATTATTTGTTCTCATAATCACCATAATTATTTTATATTCATTCTCATTCACTTTCGTTTGAAGAATTCTCAATCAAGCGTTGTCCGAAGAATTCTCAATCAAGCGTTGTCCGTAGTGTATGTATAATACTCAAAAAAATAAGAATGATTACTTACAATGCAAGAAAATTGATTTTTAGTGACGAAATTTTTATTATTATTTTTCTAGCTAAAAGTTTTTATTGATAGAAAATTGAGAATTAATGGTAGAACCCGTCACTAAAAGTTAATTCCGATTATTAATTTTTTGTACCTAGAGAAACTATAATAAAATGATATCAATTTATATTCAAGATTAGCACGGTTCCTCATACATATTACAGGCATTAATTAATTTCATTGACCATAAAACTTCAAATTAATTTCATATAAAATATAAGAGTTGCACTCTTGTGTACCAGTTACATGTATGTAACTACTATATCCAATCAAATATATGTAACTACTGTATCCAATCCAATATATGTAACTATCCATTTACTATATCCAATCAAATAACTCATTACATATAACACATGACCCATTTACTATATCAATTTAACACATAAATTTTTTCATGGGTCTTTATTTTACTTCAATTATTTTTTTTTATTTTATCATTAAAAAATAATACTCCATTAATTTTTTAAAATTTTATTTTTTTTATTTTACTCCATTGATATTTATATTTATCTTTTTAATATTATTTTTTTAATTTATTTTTCTTCCTATTTATCATTTTGTTTCAAATGATAATTTTTTTAACATACTCTCTTTTTATGTTATAATAGTTATTCTAAAATTTTAAAGTCTAATAAGAAAATTTTAAAAATAATATTAATTGTTTTTTTTAAGTATTAAATAGTATAATAATAATTTGTTTTAAAAAGTAAAACTCTCACCTCTCAAGTGTTCAATTTTATTGGTACTATTTTACTTTAATTAATTGGTTTATAATTTTCACCTTATCCTTTCAAAATTTTACTTCATTCCTTACAAATTTCACTTCGTTTTACATTGTTTAATTATTTTTTTCATTTGAACTTTCATTTTTTAATCACTTTATTTTAATTTTTTATAAATATAAATTTTAGTTTATAAGTGTTATGATAAGTTGATAAGTATTATGATATATTATTAGTTAATATGCAGTATTGTACGTATTAGTTCATATACAGTATAATATTAGTTTATACTGGTACAAGTTCTAATTTTTTCGAGTTTCGAGTTCACATACTTTATGGTAATAGTTCAAATATAGTATAGTATTAGTTCACATATTGTATAGTATTAGTTCACATACTCTATGGTACTAGTTCAAATATAGTATAGTATAAATTCAAATATTGTATAGTATTAGTTCATATATTAAATAATATTTTTATACCCATATTAATCTCTAGTACTATACAATATATTAACTAGTACTATATCATAGGCGTACTGTTGGTCCCAAGTTGAGTTAATAACGAGTAAGCTAGTGAAAATGTCTAGAGGGGGGTGAATAGACTTTTCAAAATTCTTTCGAAATATCAAAGTACAATGTGCGGAATACGAAATTATCAATGAGCCCAATTCAAGATTATACTCAACTTATTTTTGAGAACTCTGTTCTATACTCAACTAGTCTAGATCAGTTATGTAATTAACCAATTAAGCAATTTAAACAATCAAAACTGTAAAGTAAATCAAACACAAGATTTATAGTGGTTCGACAACTTGTCTACATCCACTCTCACAAACCCAGTTGTGATGTTTCCACTAAACTCTTCCAATCGAGTACAAGTGTGTGTTCCTGTCTTTAAAGTCCCAAGAAGAAGACTTAGATCTTCAACAGACTATACCTCCAGATATGTCTACGATCTTACTAGAAATTTTACAAGTATCTAGCACCTTGAAAATAACAAACAAAAACTAAAAACTTCTCTGTTCTTCAGTAGTAGCCTTCTGAACTCTTCACTTGTCTTCTGGCTATCTTTCTGAACTTCAATCAACTCTGAGAGTAAACTTCAATTATATCTCTGAAAATGCTTCACTTGAGTATGAACGTCAGTGTTTCAGTAGTTCTCAATTGATCACCATCATGAAGTATTTATAGACTTCAATCTTCAAGAACTTAGTAAGTTGTAACCAACTTTTCTTGATAACTACCTTCAACTGAATCTTATTTATCAATCCACGCGTTTCTGTTATGAATTAGTTATTCCATAACTAACTTCTATATCTTTATCACTTCACGCGTATTTGTAACTAACTTCAAGTTGATTTGTCTTGAGTAGACTTGTATATGTACTTGTCTTGTAGTCCACCTGTCTTGAGTAGTAGACTGGTCTTCTCTTCTTGTGTAGTAGACTTCTAATAGAACTAATCTAGTCCTATCATCTAACCTAACAAGACTATTACATTACTTTAAGCTTTTATAATACAAGCTTAGTCAACTTATAAACTATACAAAGAATCTAATCTATTACATATAGAAACATCATGAGCTCTATACAACATTTAAATAGCTCAGTAACAATCTAACATATATGAACAGATATGAAGTACTTATAAATCATACTTATCTTTTAATAATACTTAAACTGTACTTGTCTTTTGAATTCTACTGATCTGTACAAGATGACTTCAACTCAACTAGACTAGATTAGTCAACACTTAGAAAATATTCAAGTCTTCTTTTTGGCTTATCAAAACTTTATCTTTTATCTTTTATTCATCATTTAGGACTTGTTCTAGAATTCATATCCCAACAATTTCCCCCTTTTTGATGAAGCCAAAACTACTTGAATCTTTTCTTATTACGTAGACTAGTTAAGTAGTTATCTTGTCTTTAAACATCAAATAGTACTTTATCTTTTTCATTCATTCAGAAATAGATCAGTAGATATTACAAATACTTCACGAATAACGAAATCAAACAAACTAAACTATACTTGAAAATTACCTCTTTCTGAATCTGGAACACAGAAAGCATTGAGTAGTCTAGTATGGATTCCTTGGATATGTTCTTCGTCTTCAATCTTCTCATTGTCTAGCAACTCATCTTCATACTTCTTGATCTGGTTCACATCTGCTCTTTTACCTGAACTAGTCATAGGACACTTCCATTTTGGAAAACCAGGAACAAGAATATTAAAATTAGCAGCAGCAGATATCCTTATGATTAAATTCCATAGCATCTTATGCTGTCCTTCCATGAACTTGTCAAACATAGCATAAAGATCGTCAGAGTTATCAGAATCTCCAAACTTCCTGATAATCCAGTGATCAAGTTCCCATTGCCTTTTCACTTTCATCCAATCTTGACGATGTTCTTTGTCAATAAAGTGATCAATGAGCTTGTCTTCTATTTGATCTTCATCAGGCTTCTGCTTCAACAAACTTTCAATGTGTTTTTCTATCTTCTTCTTCTTAGCATAATGAGCTTCATCACTTGGCTCATCAATCTTTTGCTTCTTCAAAATACCAGCTTCAGGAGTAGGCTCTTCAATGGTAATAGACTTCCTTTTCGATACCATCCTTGTCTGAACTTCAGCTTCTGGAGATGCAATAGACTTGCCCTTCTCCTTCTTCTTTAACTCATCAGCTTCAACTTTAGCTTGCTCAGCTTCTGCAGTTTTAACCAATCTGCCCCTGCCTCTCTTAGGCCTCTTAAGATCTTGCATAGCTTCAGCAGCATACCAATCTGCCCCTGCCTCTCTTAGGCCTCTTAAGATCTTGCATAGCTTCAGCAGCATCTTTAGCTTCTGGTTCAGCACTTGCCTCTTTTACTCCTTCAGCAGCAAATTCAACTCGACTTGCCTCTTCCCCCTTTTTGGCTTCATCAGATGCCTTGAGAGAGAAAAGAGAAGTAAACCGAGTCATTTCTTCCATCATCGCCTGCTTCATAAGATCTGTAGCTTTCTCAATTTGCTTCTCATGCGACTTGTTTTGACTTAACTTGTCCAGCTTAGTCGCAACCAACTCTAGCTTCTGAGTAGACAAATTCAACTCATTCTTAAAATGTGTAGCAGTTAAACGTAACTTCTTGTTTTCATCAGTCATAGCAGAAATAATTTGTTGTGCTTGAGTTAGCTGATCATATGCTTCCTTCCTCTGAACATCAGCAACTTCGATTCTCGCTCTATAGACTCGTTCCAACTTCCTGGATTCAGTAGCTAGTACGCGTGCAAAATCGACTGAGCTTTTCTCTGAGTATTCAACTTGATCTTGAAGAAATCCCTCAAGTTGCTCAAACATATGCTGTCTGTATTCTTCATCTACCTGACTGACTGCATCAACTATCAAATCTTTTGAACTTGTCACAAGGACATTGTTTTGTTCAGTAAGAATCTTCTTGATATCAGATTTAAGAAACTTATCAATCGATGCTTTGACAACAGCTTTCAATTCGTCCTTTAACACATCTATGGAGGCGGCTGAGATAGCATGAGATGACTGTTCAATCTCAACATGAGGAGCATCAAGCATGACTTCATCTGCCGGAATTAAAACTTTCACCAACTGATCTGCTGGAACAGTAGCCAAGACCTCGTCTTCAACTGGATCAACCTCTGGAAGCACACTTCCAGCAATAGCTCTTAGATTAAGTTGAGGAGAGTAAGAGATAATAGCAAACTTCGCTTCATGAGCCTTCTTTTCAGCAATAGCTATGTCCTTCTTCAATAAGGCATGCAACTTCTTCATGTATCCACAAAGTTCAAATGGCAGTAAATCATCAGAATAACGATTTATAAAAGTAAAATCTGATCTTGGACTATCAGCATGTTCTATCTGAAATTTGAACACAATGCCTCTTAGCTGATCTGAGACATTGTCCAAATCTAAGACTGGATCAGTAGACTGAATCAACGCAGCTTGATCACCTTCAATCACCACAATGTCTTGCACATCATCAAGATCTGGAACCTGAACACCAACATCAATCTTGAATTCGGAACTCATCAAGTCATCAGAAATACCAAGTAGTCTTTTCGCAAGAGCAGTGATAGCATGATCTGGGAAAAGCTCTGAGTGATCACTAACACCACTGTTCTCCTTCTGCTCCAGTTCCCAATCCATGAAGTTTGAAATACCACCCTTTCCTAAGATGACTTCGAAGAGATCATCTGTACCAGACTTTTTCAAGGCCACCCAAGTACAAATTCGAACCAGTTTCTCAAACTGTTCTGAGGAGTAGTCGACTTCAACAGATGAAAGCTGCTTCTTCAAATTCTTGCTCATCTTTGAACGGACTCGCTTCTCTCTTAGACACATGGGATAATAGACCAAGGATTCGAATCTAGCTTCAGTCGGGGTCTGAGTAGATGGGGTCTCTAACTCAGTTGTTGCAGTGGCAACTATCGTCTGATCTGAAGTAGATGGGATCAAGGGTTCAACATATTCTGTTGAGGGAGAGGGTGTGAAAGGACTGGTTTCAAAAAGCTTTGATGTGTCTTGGTTTGGTATGACAACTGTCGGAGTATCAGTTGTATCTATTATGGGAGTGTTTTCAGGTAGGCTGACCCTCAGCGGATATGCTGGCAGCACTTGTGAAGTTGTGGGAAAAGGTCTAGGCCTAGATCGATGTGATCTTGCCTTGGTTTGAACAGAAGAAGATAGGAGAGAGAGAGGAATTGAAACAGATTGAGTAGTAGAACCAACCTGTACACTCGACTCGGCTGGACGTGTAGGCGAATCGACTCTCACCAAAGTGTACATCTCAGGTATTTGTCCACTCGACTCCTGCTCTTGAGTCGACTCTTCTTCTGACTGAGTCTGCTCTGAGGCTTCTGCACTAGATGAGTCTTGTGCAGCTTCCATTGGCTTGTCTTCAACGGACTCATCTTCTGAAGATCCAGATTCACCAGCATATGGCAAAGCCTCCATGGGGTCAATTCTGGCTTGTCTAGGTGCAGATGGCCTAGCAGCAGCCTGTTTCCTTACTGCCCCTTTCTTCAAGTAAAACTTCAAAGGATGAAATGGCTTTCCTTTGCTCCATTTCGTCTTGTTTGGCATTAGAAGAGGAAGTAAGATACTTAGCTTATTACCATAACCAACAGCAGTAGACACCACCCAATTTCGAGTATTGTCATCTACTCGAACACTGCGCTCAAAATACATAATGCGGTCTGCAATCAGCTTGAACCAATTGCATTCAGTGATACCGTCAAAAATTACAGCCATAACCCTTGCCTTCACAAAGGTCACAGAGTCATGAGAACCAGTCGAACTTAACAGAATTTTGCTGGCAATATCCAACAATGTGCGATATTTTTTAAGAAGATCACCCTTCTTGACTGGAGCATACTTGCCATCCGGTTTCTGTTTCAGCTTCTTGCCACAGAAGATGCTCAAATATCGAATTTCTTGTCCAAGTGCATAATTATCAATGTCAATTGACCCGATGGGCAGCTGTAGATGGTTGAACATCGTTTCTGGAGTGATTTGCACACGATCTTCACCAATAAACGACTCAATAATATCACCCTGTCTGATGACGTTGGCATAGAATTCTAGCACCTCCTCCTCCAAGACCACTTGAGGAAATGATTCTAGATACGGTTTGAGCCCACATCGAGTGCATTTAGCCAGAATCTCAGCATCGTCGTCTGAGTGATTGCCCTTGAAGAACACAGATGGTTCTACATTTACTTTGTTATCGGAGATGTACCGGCCTAGGTCGAATGTGACCTGCATGTTAGTTCTAAGATCGAAGATAGATCGAATAGACATCTTCAAAAATATCAGTAACTGGTTTGCTTGAAAATAGAGAGAGGTAAAAACTTCTTGAGAAAAACAAGGAATTAACCCAAATGTGACTAAGTCATGTGATAATTTGGGTTTTGATCAAGACGGTTAAGACCTTTGGCATTCGGTTACGGAACCGAGAGTAGTATGTAATTTGATACTGTAAAATTTGAAATCCGCCCTTTCTAAGTTAGAACAGAGGAGTGAACTCATCTGTCCTAGTGTAGATGAGTGAGAACTGGATGTATACACCACATCAAATGAGAGTGTATAAATCTAATTCAAGGGTTTTTCAAATTCTATCAATACCTAAATACTATAATATTCTTAATCCGTTTTGATTAAACACTTAGCATTAAAAAAACTTAGCTTGTCTTGTTCGAGTCCATCCAGAACAGACGAGTAGACATAAGCTCCACCAGACGAGTTGGCTTACGTACACCAGACGAGTTCCCCCTTCGTCTGTGCATGTCTATTCTGAACATCGAACGTCTTCATGTACCTATCTTATCACATTCAATGTGTAATCGATGGTACAAGTAGCAAAACAATAAATAGGATGAATATCAATCTAAAGTAATGATCAAGGTTTCGAACAAGATGACTATTGACCCACATAAGAGTCAACATAAGGATATTTAAGAAATCATAAATTCCCCCTTAAATGTTTATTCCCTTAGTTTTACCCTCAGCTTTACCAGCTTCCTCATCGGGTTGTCTGATCATCTTGTCTAGCCTTGTATACCTGTCTGTTGCGTGAGTAGACGAGTGCCCTAGTCTAGTGATCTTGTCTCCATACTTCGTTTGATGTACCTGTCTGGTTAGTACACAGCTATAGGCAAGTAGGATCTAAATCAATTAGCCCTAAACTAATGCATAATTCACGAAATCGTGCCTCGGCTAATGGTTTTGTAAAAATATCAGCTCTTTGAAACTCAGTATGAATCTTTTCCATGCGAATATCCTTCTTTTCTACATGATCACGTATGAAATGGTGTTTCACATCAACATGCTTACAACGTGTGTGCAGAACAGGATTTTGTGTAATGGCAATTGCACTATTACTATCACAGAATATAGGAACATTTGATTCACAAATATTATAATCTCTAAGCTGTTGAATAAGCCATAATAATTGACTACAACAACTACCAGCAGCCATATACTCGGCTTCAGTAGTAGAGGTAGCAACACTTGTCTGCTTTTTCGAAAACCATGAAATGAGTTTTGTGCCTAAGAATTGACAAGAACCAGATGTAGATTTCCTATCTATTCTACAGCCACCAAAATCAGAATCAGAGTAGCCACTTAGAGATAAATCATCATTTGAAGGATACCATATACCACGATTTATGGTTCCTTTCAAATATTTCAATATCCTTTTAGTGGTTTCCATATGACTCTCTTTTGGGTTAGCTTGAAAACGAGCACATACACCAACAGAAAATGCAATATCAGGTCTACTAGCAGTCAAGTACAGTAATGAACCAATTAGACCACGATAATGAGTTTGATCAGTACACTTACCTTGTTTGTCTGGGTCCATTCTGTATGTAGGTAGCATAGGTACGCCAGCAGACTTGCATGTCTTAAAACCATACTTGTCTAGAAGATTTCTAGTATACTTTGCTTGATTTATGAAAATCCCTTCAGGGGTCTGTTTTACTTGAAGTCCAAGAAAGTAATTCATTTCACCCATCATAGACATCTCAAATTTACTTTGCATGAGTGTTGAAAAACTTTCACTCAGCTCTTTGTTAGGTGAACCAAAAATGATGTCATCTACGTAAATTTGGACGAGTAAAATGTCTTTCCCTTCTTGTCTTCTAAACAAGGTTCTGTCTACCTTGCCTTTAGTAAAACCATTTTCTAATAGAAATTGAGAAAGAGTATCGTACCAGGCTCTTGGAGCTTGCTTTAGTCCATATAAGGCCTTCTTTAATTTGTATACCTGATTACCTTTGACTTCGAAACCTGGGGGTTGTTCAACATATACTTCTTCCACAAGAATACCGTTAAGAAATGCACTTTTAACATCCATTTGATATACAGTGAATTTCATGTAAGCAGCATATGCAAGAAACAATCGAATGGCTTCTAGTCTAGCAACAGGAGCATAAGTTTCATCATAATCTATGCCTTCAGCTTGTGAGTAGCCTTGGGCGACTAGTCTAGCCTTATTACGAACAACTACATCATTCTCATCTTTCTTATTCTTGAAAATCCATCTGGTGCCAACTACATTATGATGTTTTGGTCTATCAACAAGTTCCCAGACGTCGTTTCGAACAAACTGATTTAACTCGTCTTGCATAGCAATGATCCAATTACTATCAGCCAATGCCTCATTAATGGTTTTTGGCTCGATAGATGAGAGGAAACAACACCAGCAAAACAGAGATGGACTAGATTGTTCTTGCGACTCAAAGAGTTGTCTTCTAGTCTTAACACCAACAGTAGAGTCACCAATAATATTTTCAGTATTATGCGCTGATTTCCATGTATTTCTATTCTTAACAAAAATACTATCATCTGTATCATGTACAGCATCATGCATGTCAACATCATTATCATCAGAAGATTTAATAGGAGTAGACGAGTCGACTAGTTTAGGCATGTCAACTGGTCTAGTAGAGTTACCTTGAGCACTCACCTTCTTCTGGTCGTCTGACTCGAGAGCTTTTATAAACGGATTGTAAGCTTGAACGGATTCATATACCTCTGAGTCTTTGTCAGTTTCGACAGTTAGCTCAGTAGCTTTCTCACTGATCTTGTTGGTAGACGGGTCCTGTTGAGATTCTTCGAAAACCACATGTGGTGTTTCTTCCACACAAAGGGTTGAGTAGTTGAATACTCTAAATGCTTTGCTAGTCGAGGAGTATCCTAAGAATATCCCCTCGTCTGCTTTAGCATCGAATGCATTCAACTTGCTTTTCCCATTGTTATGGATGAAACACTTGCATCCAAATATATGAAAATATGAAACTCTGGGTTTTCTACCTTTCCATACCTCATAGGGCGTCTTACCTAGTGCTTTATTGATAGCACTTCTATTCTGTGAGTGGCATGCAGTGTTGATAGCTTCTGCCCAAAATTTCTGAGGCGTATTATACTCTGTCAGCATGGTCCTGCAGGCCTCCTTAAGAGTTCTGTTCCTTCGTTCTGCTACTCCATTTTGCTGTGGTGTCCTAGCTGCACTAGTAAGGTGCTGGATGCCACGCTTAGAACAAAATTCTTGAATATAGCAGTTAATGAATTCAGTACCCTTGTCACTACGTATCTTGACAATTGACTGATTCTTCTCAACCTGTAACTTCTTCAACAGATCAGGCAAAAGTGTTTGTGTATCACTCTTCTTGTGTAAGAAGACTACCCAAGTGAACTTAGAATAGTCGTCTACCACAACAAGTGTGTACCTTCTACCGTTCAAAGTTGGAGGAGTTATTGGGCCATGTAAGTCCATATGTAGAAGTTCAAGAACTCTACTGGTTGAGAGGGATGGAATAGATTTGAAAGAACCCTTCACCTGTTTACCTTTTTGACAGGAGGTGCATACATGTGACTTATAGTAGACTTCATTGGGAATACCTTCCACAAGGTAGTCTCTGGCTATCTTATTAAGAACCTTAAAGTTTAGATGACAAAGGCGTCTATGCCAGAGCCAGCCAAGTTCTTTAGGATTCTTAGTAAGTAGACAGGTGTCCCTCGGACAACTGTTCCAGTTCACTATGTACACACTTCCTTGTCTAATGCCGACTAGTAGGACTGTGTGTGTTTTCTTGTCGATGATTTCACATTTCTGACTCTTGAACTGCACCTTGTATCCACGATCACAAAATTGTGAAACAGAGAGTAAATTATATTTCAAGCCTTCAACATAAGAAACATCTTGAATCTCTATGTCTCCATTTCGAACATAACCAAATCCTTTAGTAACAGCAATGGAGCTATCACCAAATATCACTTTTGGTCCTTCTTGCTCACGATAGCTTGATAAGAGAGTCTTAGTACCAGTCATGTGGTGCGAACAACCACTATCTATGTACCAAGTTTCTCCTGTTGAGCCACCTTTCTTGTATAGATCGATTCGACCCTGCAATAGATGATAATACATAATTTAGGTACCCTCCTTGTTTATTGGGGTCCTTGGGGGTTAGTCGAGTTCAATGGAATCCAAATGTACATTGGAGTCCTGAACAAGTTTGACCTTCTAAGCTTTCGACCATATTTGTTGCAAAATAAGACCTTGTTGTCCTTATCCGGCCTATCAGTCGAGTTCGGGTCTACTCTTTGGAGATAGCCTTTTGACTTAATCTCTACTTGAGCAGGCACTTGTCTATGATAGTCAGAGTAAGGTTTGTATGCATTAGGTCCATACGGTTTATAGACATGTTTAAGTCTTTCTTCTCCTTGGATATCATATGATAAAGGTGGAGGATATAGAACAGGTTGTGTACGATATTTTGGACCTTCCTGTCTAGGTCTAGACGAGTAGAGTTGAGACTGCCTTATGAAAGGAGGTCTAGACTCTTGTCGTCTAGTCTGTACTTGTCTAGTACTAGTCTCCTCTAGATACCAGTCCTCGTATCTGACCTGATTT
The DNA here is from genome assembly GCA_963675135.1 of Galeopsis tetrahit. Lineage (NCBI taxonomy): Eukaryota > Viridiplantae > Streptophyta > Magnoliopsida > Lamiales > Lamiaceae > Galeopsis > Galeopsis tetrahit. The sequence goes on along the minus strand of OY776124.1, from coordinate 64,578,701 downwards.
GGTCGTCCACGATTCCTAGTCCTTTGTTGACTTGTCTTAAACGGAACAAGCTTGTTGTTAACTTTCTTTTTACCACCTTTGGTAATTGGAATGTTAACTCGAGCTTGTTTTGGTACAGTACCTTTTGATGGAGTGTCAATATCGTATATCAATGGTTCTTTTCCTTTATCATTAGTCAAAGAGCTTGAGATGAAAATAGTAGGGTTCTTAGGAACTAGAGTAGACGAGCTGGGTGTCTCAGCACCTATGCCTGTCTTGTCAGCAGGAGCCCTATACCTATCTGACAATTCAAGGTTAACCTTAGATGAGTTAACCAGGTCAGTAAGTTTAAGGTCTAATGTGACAACCTCGGTTTCTAAGAACTTATTACGTTCTTCAAGCTTTTTGAGCTTGCTTTGTAAGACATTGAATTCATGTTTCTCAGTCGCATGTGTCTTAAGTAGGTCTTGATACAACTTGTCTGTCAATGCACACTTGTCTTTGAGTTGTCTCAACTCTTCTTGCAAGCGTTCATTTAGGACTGTTATATTAGGATCTACTTTAGACTGAGCTTCCTTAAGATCAATGATTTCTTGTCTTAAGGTGATGTTTTCATCACTGACTTCAATGAATGCCTTGTTGGCAAGTAGGAGGTCGTCTTCAACTGCACTAGTAGAGTGCTGAAGACTACTTCCTACTTGGCTACTGGCAGTGTCACTTTCATCAGAATCTGATTCATCACATGATTGAAAAGAAGTAATAGATGATACCTCTTGGTCGATTTTAGCCATGAAGCATAGACCATCATCAACTATGAATGCTTCATCGTGATCTGGTTCAGACGGGTAGCTTGATGAGGATGATGGCAACTCGTCTGAGTCAGAGTCAGAGTCATTATTGGCCATCATTGCCTTTTTACCACGGTTGTATCTTCTTTCCCTTCGTGCTTTGCGTTCTTCTCGATCATCAGTACTCAGGTCTGGACATACATATATGTAGTGACCTGGTTTCTCACAGTTATAGCACACAAGATCATTAGTAGCCTTTTTAATAAGAGAGTTGTTCCTTCGTTTATCACGTCTATCAGAACGAGTAATCTTCCTACTATCAGACTCTCTATCTTGTCTGTTACCTTTCGAGACTTCGTCTCTCCTTTCGGACGAGTTTCGGTCTCGTCTGGTCTCAGACGAGTTCTTAGAAGCAGACCCTCTATGCTCTCTATAGAACTTCTTATATTTCCCGAAACGTTTATTCAGCCTATCAAACTTTCTAACCATGAGGCTTACCTGATCCTTCAGACTAAGATCAGTATCTAACTCGTCTTTCACAGAAGCAGACCTAGTCTTAGTCTTAGACCTGTCTATCTTAGACGAACTAGCCTTAAAAGCAACGTTCTTAGATACAGCATGTTCTCTGTCACTACTTACTATGGGTTCATCTTCGTCTAGATCAAACTCATGAGCCTTTAGAGTTTGAAACATAGTGTCTGCTGTCCATACGTCTATATCTTGGGTATTCTTAACAAGCATTTTTACCATCTTCCATCGACTATCAAGGCTTTTTAGAATCCTAAGATTGATTTCACGAGGAGTATAAGATTTACCAAGGACTTCCAAGTCATTCATGATTTTGGTAAAACGAGTATCCAACTGGTCTATTGTTTCACCAGTTTGCATATGAAATGATTCGAATCTTTGGACAGCAGTGGAAAGCTTGCTTTCTTTGATTAGGGATGTCCCTTCACAAATGATAGCTAAGCGGTCCCACATTTCTTTGGCAGTTTTACATTTTAACACTTTTCCCAGATACTCATTAGGAAGAGTGTGTAAGATGTAATTCTTGGCCAAGCTATCCAAATTATTCTGTCTCATTTCTTCAGATGTAAGTTCTGACCTTGGTTTCTTGACGAGAGTACCCACGGGTTGATTTGCGTCGAGAGCAGCTGTGTTTGGGATCATGGTCACAATTGGACCTTCAGTGATGACGGAGATCATTAAGTCATGAGTGGAGCTGAAGATGGCTTCCATCCTTAGCTTCCAATAGTCGTAATCCTGTACCTGGAACTTAGGTAGTTTGTTGGCGCTTATCTCAAGAGACATGATTTCAAGAAATAAGTGCTAAGTAGAGTTATGATCAAGAACAACAGATAAGTCAAGAACAAGGAGCACGGAAAACAGATGATACAAGAATATGATCAAGAACACGTATACAAGAACAGTCAAGGACCAAGACTTCACCCTAAGTCTTGAGTCGGTTATCAAGAAACAGCAGTTCGTAAACTACTGCTCTGATACCACTTGTTGGTCCCAAGTTGAGTTAATAACGAGTAAGCTAGTGAAAATGTCTAGAGGGGGGTGAATAGACTTTTCAAAATTCTTTCGAAATATCAAAGTACAATGTGCGGAATACGAAATTATCAATGAGCCCAATTCAAGATTATACTCAACTTATTTTTGAGAACTCTGTTCTATACTCAACTAGTCTAGATCAGTTATGTAATTAACCAATTAAGCAATTTAAACAATCAAAACTGTAAAGTAAATCAAACACAAGATTTATAGTGGTTCGACAACTTGTCTACATCCACTCTCACAAACCCAGTTGTGATGTTTCCACTAAACTCTTCCAATCGAGTACAAGTGTGTGTTCCTGTCTTTAAAGTCCCAAGAAGAAGACTTAGATCTTCAACAGACTATACCTCCAGATATGTCTACGATCTTACTAGAAATTTTACAAGTATCTAGCACCTTGAAAATAACAAACAAAAACTAAAAACTTCTCTGTTCTTCAGTAGTAGCCTTCTGAACTCTTCACTTGTCTTCTGGCTATCTTTCTGAACTTCAATCAACTCTGAGAGTAAACTTCAATTATATCTCTGAAAATGCTTCACTTGAGTATGAACGTCAGTGTTTCAGTAGTTCTCAATTGATCACCATCATGAAGTATTTATAGACTTCAATCTTCAAGAACTTAGTAAGTTGTAACCAACTTTTCTTGATAACTACCTTCAACTGAATCTTATTTATCAATCCACGCGTTTCTGTTATGAATTAGTTATTCCATAACTAACTTCTATATCTTTATCACTTCACGCGTATTTGTAACTAACTTCAAGTTGATTTGTCTTGAGTAGACTTGTATATGTACTTGTCTTGTAGTCCACCTGTCTTGAGTAGTAGACTGGTCTTCTCTTCTTGTGTAGTAGACTTCTAATAGAACTAATCTAGTCCTATCATCTAACCTAACAAGACTATTACATTACTTTAAGCTTTTATAATACAAGCTTAGTCAACTTATAAACTATACAAAGAATCTAATCTATTACATATAGAAACATCATGAGCTCTATACAACATTTAAATAGCTCAGTAACAATCTAACATATATGAACAGATATGAAGTACTTATAAATCATACTTATCTTTTAATAATACTTAAACTGTACTTGTCTTTTGAATTCTACTGATCTGTACAAGATGACTTCAACTCAACTAGACTAGATTAGTCAACACTTAGAAAATATTCAAGTCTTCTTTTTGGCTTATCAAAACTTTATCTTTTATCTTTTATTCATCATTTAGGACTTGTTCTAGAATTCATATCCCAACACGTACTAATACTATATCGTATTTAAACTAATATTTATATTTAACAAAAAATACATAACTTAACACATTTATAATTCCAGGATACCATGCAAATTAATACATCAATATTAAAAAAATGATATTAACTAACTAGTAAGAAGAACAAAAGTGAGAATTAATCACACTGAACACACAATTCAATTAATAGATACGATCACACTCAATAAACATATGAATACATCATGATGACCCCAAAGAAAATAATAAAGTTGATGCAATATTATGCTGGTTTCTTCCCCAATTCTCCACTCATTTAAGTTTCTAAATATAAATTTTATTTTTCAATTAGATTATGTTATTAATTAGTTTTAAAAAATAATCTACAACCTTAAAAAACTTGTAACAAACCAGATATCATTTTAGAAATAATGAAGACATAACAAAATAATCTTAGTTATTATAAATTAGATTAAAGCTAGAAAGTGAACATGTCATATTCATACATTTATACTCAACTTAGAAAAAAATTGATTTTTTTTAGTTTAGTTTTTTTTTTTTGTATTTTTTTCCTAAATTTTGGTCATTTTTTGAAAAAAAAAATTGGAAATTTTATTTCATAATTTTATTTTTGAGTTTCATATTTTTTTAATATTCGTTATGTTTTTATATTTATTTTTTAAAAGTTAAAAAAAATAGAATAATATTTGACTTCGTGGTGATTAATTGGTGAATCGATAGTCGGTGTATAATTATAATTTTAATGAGTTGTATTTTAATTTAATTGATAAAATAGTAATATAGTATTTTACATGTATTTTTCTTTTAAAAAAATTTGGGGTGAAAATAATAAAAAAAAAAAAGGTAAATAACTAATAACTCATGTAAAAAATTGGATTTAGTTACATGTATATAACTTGTACACACATAAGTGTCTAAAAGAAGGGAGTGTGGACTTATTAAAAAAAGAGGGTAAATAGCAGTTACATGCATGTAACTGGTACACATAAGTAATTGTCTAAACTTTGTAATTTGAAATTTGTTAAACTATAGATGATAATACCCAAGTGATAGAGACAAAAGTAATGTGTATATATACATACATGTATAATATTGCATCAAAGAACATGGACATCATCCCAACAACCATCACTGTACATTATTTAAATGTCTATGACATCCAAGTTGACTAATATACCAGCCAAACAAATAATATATTATAAAATAGATATTAATTATTTTACGGGAAAAATAAATAGTAATAATTTAAAAATGAGAAAAGTAATAAATGAAAAGAATCAAGTATTGGTAATGAAAGGAATAGTCCCATGAACATGCACATGGCCTTGTTCGCTTCAGCCCTCAAGTTGGGGGACTATAATAATCAAAACCCTGTAGTATTTTCCAATTATTAATGAATTTAAATAATCAACAAGATATGGAGAATCTGGTGAAGCTACAATATTATAAATACTTATATATTATCTTTCTAAATTTAAAATTAATTATTGGGTTTAAAATGAAATTAACAAGACATGCAAAAACATACATGCATAGCTGTGTGACATCAAATAAAATAACAAAAAATTAAGGGCCGGGGTAATTATTAAGCAAACCAACAATTAATAATAATTAAGTCAAAATAAAACACGCCAGCAAACAACAGATGAGTGCATTTTGCTTCTTGTCCAATAATACATGTCTTAATATATTTTTTAATATCTATATACTATTACAAAATACAGACACAGTACACGTCACAAAAAACCCAGAAAACAAAAATAGCAAGAAAAACAAATAATAGAAACAACTTTCTGCTGGATCAAACTTTAATTGCACAACTGGTTTAATTTTCATTACACAGTTCCTTCAGCACCTGCTCTTGCATTTTTCCATTGCTCTTGGTGCTGAAAATAATTATATAAAAAAAAAAATATTATTCATTTATATTGATATTATTTCCTAATTTATTTTATAAAATTAAAGTTAATTAAGGCACATACCAAGTCCAATTGCTTCAGATCCTTTCATGATGCGAAGGCGCTTGCATGAATCAACAAACATCCTGCACGAGATAATTAATTTATAACATTAATTCATCAAATTTAAATTAAAAAAAATTGTACAATTATTTTTTCTAAATATGATTTAATTTATAAATTGATAATAAACTTACCCCCATGGTACATCCCCCACGAGCATCCAGTCCCCATCCTTATCTTCATAAGAGGGCACATATTCAGAACTGTTCAACAGATCCATCAATTTGCTCTCATTCATGAAATCTATCATTCCTTGGGTCCCATAATTACCTATTAATTATACCAAACATAATTAATATTAATTAACAATTTTGATTAATTTAACATAAATCCAAATTAATAGTATTGAATTTCTTATAGAGTCCATCATCCATATAATATACAAGTATTTTATGCGTGCGTACCCATGGTGAAGGAGCTAAACATTTTGGCTAGAGCGTCGGAGAGTTCTTGATAGCTCTTGTACATTTTCAAGTCGACTTTTCGGAGGTAGGGCGCTCCGTCCATCGACACCTTGACGAAGGCGGCGCCACCGCTGCATGCCGCCTCCTCGTTGCTACTCTTTTGATTGGCCATTACGTTCTTGCGGAAAGACCGCACTGGTGGCCATCCTACCACTTGTGCCCTACAAAAAATATATATATATATTAAAAAATTAAACAACATGTACATACATATATAAAGTCTAGCTCATTAAATATTGCCTTCAATTAATTCTTCGTTTTAGTTAAAAATTAGAAATCTAGTGTAATTATATACTGCATAATGCAATTTAAGTGAGTTTGTGCTCTTATATGAAACATTGATAAATATCTTGCTAATATTATGATATTAGTTCATTCTGGCATGGTCAAATATATTGTACTGTTCAACACATTAAAATATGTGAAGCGAGGGAAGTGACGCCCTTCAAGATATTATGCTGAATATCTCGTGTATACTGATGATGTCATTCTAATACTAGTATTTGAAAATTTAAAGCCAAAAAAAAGAACTTACTTGGCTGGTGGCTTGACTAGATCTTTAGGAGGAAGCTCAGGCTTGTCTTTGGCAGAGTTTTCCTTGAGATCTAAACCACTTGATTCATTGGACTGAAGGTTGAGCTTCAAATCAACCGTTTCAGAAAAGCCTCTTTTGCCGTTGATCTTAACGGCGTCGCCCCCGCCAGGGAGGCCGAGGCAGAGCTCGGTTTCCTTGAGATTCATCGTCTCGATTTCTTTATCTTTCTTGCAGACTTCGACGAGAGAAATAGAGAGAGGAAGAGGAGGAAGAAGAAGAGCGTGTGTTTTTTTTAGGAGTAATAATAATATGGATCAAAGGGGAGAAAAATATGTGTGACTTTGATGTAAATATATACCAATGGTTGCATTAGGCTATCAAGTTTGGACGGATGGCGTGCGGACACGTGGAAAATGAATTACTGTATTGATCTTCTAGGATCAAGAGCATGTTACTAAAATAATTAAAGTTGTTTTCTTTACCAACAAATAAATAGGGCCCACACCAAAGTTGTAATGTGCAATATGTTATAGGAGTAATAATGAGTTAATAATATATTCAATTTTTTCAATAATGGTTCAAGTGGATTGTTTCTTTAATATTTAAAAAATAAAATTAAGTACATAAATGAAGGGGAATGGCGTGATTAGGGGAACCATTTAATGGATGTGGTCCATAAAAGAGCCATCATCAATCTTCTCCTCCAATTAATGGCCGTTTACACCTATTTTTATTGTATTTTTTTTTCTTTTATATTTATATATATATATGTATCTCATATTATACGCACATCAATTCTTAATATTTTCTACACGTAAGTATTACTGAAATGCATGTATAATTTCATTTATTAATAGAGGTACTCGATAGAAAATAGTTTAACCATAAAATTTACAGTACAATCCGATAAATGAATTTGAGAAGGAATTGATGTATGGTTTTCCCTCTAGCTAATTAATACACTTTCCAAGGGCTATGATCATTTGGTATACTTGTTAGTGTGATTAGCAATTAAATTAGGTAAACGTTGGAAATCAACTTCTCCTTAATGATTGATTAATTAAGGATAATTTTGGGATAAGTCATAATTGTTGCAATGCGTGATATGGCAAAATCAAGAAATTGTAGTTGAGATACTAGACAATGGTTAACAGAATTTGAAATTGAATTATTTTGAGCCACATTTTTGTTGCGTAATTATGTGTAAGAGAATTAATTTGGTAAAGACCATTCAAATTTTTTGATGTGCCTTATGAACATAAGGATTTAGGTCCACTGGTTTTGAATGATTCGAGATTTAATTTAAGCTCTCTTTAATTAATTTTTTAAAAGCTCCCCCACATATCTTTTTAGCCATAATATCAACCCTCCTCCCCCTCACCACCCCTTCTCCCATCACGCGCAAATCAGATTACCGATTTGAATTTTAGTATTTCACAATAAAAATTTAGCATCAGGTTTTAGTATTTTACAATAAAAATTTAGCAGATATGTAAAATTAAAAAATGAATTCCGCTCTACCTTTCTACAAGTTCGAATTTTTAGATGAGATGTACGAATTTTTTTCATGATATCAGACTAATCAGAGTCATAAGGCTCACGCCCACACGCCTAGAGTTCAATTCAGATTGAAAGCAACTCCATTAATTTAAATTTCTCATTTGATTGGCCTCCTCCCCAAAGGGTAAGATCGAGGTGATAATTCGGACCACGAGTGAGGGGGAGTATTAAGAATTAATAGAGATAATTCGGCCCATGAGTGAGGGAGAGTATTAGAAATTAATAGACGAATTGAACCCAGAACTTGGTGTGAGCCTTATGACTTTGATACCACAAAAAAAAAATTATCTCATAAAAAGTCCGAACTTATAGAGAGGTGGAGAATTGATTCTTATATATTAATTTTTAATATAATCAATTTTAAATATGAAAATGACACAGAGGATTGGAATTGCATCTACCACATGGTGAATGTAGGAAGTATTTTTCTTTTTCGCTCCGTTTTTTAATAAATGATGTTTTCGTGAAGTTTGTTGAAATTAAGAAAGAATATGTATTGACAAGTATACCTTTAAATAATAAAGAAAGCTTATAATCACATTAATTCCCTAATGTACATTTTCCATAGTTAAGGAACCAAATAGAAAATTATCTAAAGTTAGAGAGGGTATAATTGGAATAAAAAGTGTAAAAAATTCTAAAACATCATTTAATTGCATACAAAAGAAAAAGATTCAAACATCATTTATTAAAAAAACAGGGGGAGTAGTTAAAATTTTATTTTCTCGTGTGATATTTTTTTTTTAATGGAAGGAAAATGCTTAGTACAATAGTTCAACTATATTCCAATCTCCCCTTAATTTAGAATTTGTTTTCCCTTTTTATTTTATGTAACTTAATTTGGTTAAATTTGGTGATGTGAATATGAAGAATGTGCTTAATACATACTATAATGTTTCATGATTTAGTTTGTAGAATGCTAAGATCATTCTCATTCTTGAGATTCAAATAAATAACAATCAAAGAAGAGCATGAAAAAGGAATTAGGAAATGGAATTCTTTAAAATTGAAAGTATACAAAATGTTAAAATACAACAGCACCATCCTTTATAAACTAATCAAGTCTTAACAGTTAATAAATCTCTCTTAACTGCCTAACTAACTAGGGTTTCAATAATACATGATAGAGGAGTGTATCTACCAATACTGAGGGTGTATTGAGTTTTAACTAGGGTGTGAACTAACTAACCCTTTATACCCCCTCAAAATGAGAATGCATGTCTATTAGTCCCATTTTGACTTTATGAGTGATGAAGGCAGTAGGAGGTAGTGGTTTGGTGAGAATGTCTGCCAAGTTTTCTTAAGTTGGTATGTGAATTAATGTGAGTAGGCCTTCTAAGATCTTCTCCCTTGTGAAATGATAGTCTAAGGCAATATATTTTGTCCTTTGATGGAGGCTGGGGTTGTGAGCAATGGAGAAGGTACTTTTGCTATCAGTATACATAGTTGAGGGGGTGGAATGTTGGATCTTCATGTCAGCAAGAATGTAATGGATCCATTGGAGCTCACATGTGGTGGAAGTCAATGCCCTATACTCAGCTTCTGCAGATGACCTGCTAACAGTGGATTGTGTTGGGAATAAAATGATACATGTTTTGATTAAATACCAAAACCCCCTGAGACATGCCTAAGTCAAAATTGATAGTGTTCTAGGTATATTAGAACACATAGCATAAGGCTAGATGAGAAGCTGAAATGTTAGGCAGCTCTTAGACAATTAGATGCACAATTTAAGGGGGAACCTATGCTTGGAAGATGATCAAGATCAAGTCCCCTCAAGGCTCAAACTTCTGGAACAATCACTTAAGAGCAAGGGCACTCTATGAAAAACTAAGATGCTCTGATCAGGAGAGTTGTTCAGAGAAGATGTTCTCATACAAGAACAAGATTGTAAAGACTCAAAAGGACAAGGCTACTCAAAGGTTTTTTGATCAGGAGAGTTGTCCAGAGAAGCCAACTCTATGTGTAAAATGCTCTGATGCAAAAAGACCAAATATGCTGATCAGAAGAGTTGTCCAGAAGAGTTATTTCAGCATGATTGAATCAGAACAGATGCTCTAAAGGTTGAAGGTCAACTATGCTGAAGAATTAGAGACAACCATGCCCTAAAGAAATACAATGCAACATGCCAAGATCATCTTGGAGTGAAATAAAGGGAAAGAGCCAAGTCATCTGAAGAAGAGCAAGCCAACCTTGCTGAAAAGCAAAACTGCTGATAGTGATAAGGAGAGTTGTCCAGTTGATAAAGAATGTTGTCCTATCATTGGATCAACCTTCAGAAGCCATGTCCAAGTCCTAATAAGAAATCAAACATTGGGAAAAGTGCTGCAGAATGAAGACAAACTCTTACAAGCCGTTTATTACCCAAATGAGGACATGTCACTATCAAGAATTTGTCTTCCAGTTTGAAGAACTCAAGGAAGACATTTATAGCAATTTGGGGTTGCCTCTCCAACGGGCAAATCCTCCATTTTGTCTATAAATACAGAAGTGTGAAGACCATTTGAAAGCACCTCAACCTTGACAAGAATATCCAACTATCCTACAAGTTGACAAGTGCTCTTAAGCTTTCAAAGAGACTATCTTAGTCTTTATACACTTCTTCTAAGCTGAACCCAATTGTATATTCATACACAAGCTTAGAGAGATATCCTATCCTTATACCTTGATCTTCATTGTAAAGGATATCTCATTAGTTGGAACCTTACTTCAATCCTTATTCCTTTCCAGAGAGAAAGTGAGAAGGTTGTAGTAGTAGAAGTGGTAGGAGCTGACTGTTGAGAGAAGAACAGTTCAGTTCTGAGTTGAGAAGAGGGTACTAGGACTCTAGACATCCTAGGGATCAATTCACCAAGAGTGGTGTTATTGATCAAGTGCACCTTGGCACTATAAAACAAGTTAATTCCAAGAGTGAAGGAATTATCCTGTTAAATCAGGGAAAGTGGATGTAGGAGCTTGAGTCTCTGAACCACTATAACTTCGTGTGTTGATTTACATTCCAAGTACTTTCATACATTCAACACTGCACACAAAACTGATCTTTCAAGGATAAACATTCAAAGACTGTGCAAAAACCTATTTGGACAAGTTCCCTGAAAACTGGACTGTGTTGCATTGACTAAGTGATTTCAGAAATTAAAGGAGTCTAAACTTAAAGGGCCAACCACTATTCCGCACATTTAACTCCCCTAGATAGTTATTCAACTAAGTACTCAATAGTACTTAGTAGTTTGATTATCTTAGAAGAGTTAAACTTCTTCAGCAGAGTTGTCCAAGACAACCTTGCTGAACTCTGGTTTGATCAAAGTTGAAAAGAATTGCATACAAGTGTATTCCCCCCCCCCCCCATACACTTGTTATATACTCCTTTCAGGACCAACAAGTGGTATCAGAGCAGGGGTTCAAAGACCACTGCTTCTGAAAATCCATATTGATCTTCAAAACTCTCATATTTGAGTGGTCACTGAACTGATCTTTATCTGAAATCTAACACTTGTTGACTAACTGATTACTCTTGAGAAATGGCCAACAACAATGCTGTTCCCCCACCTGCTGTTCAAGGATTGGACAATATGGCCACAAATCCAGTCAATCACATTTCACATCATAAATTGCCCATGTTCTCTATAGACAACTATGACTTCTGGAAAATTAGAATGAGAGCTCATCTTGCATCTCTTCTACTGATATGTTGAGAGTAATCACAAGAGGACCTTTTGTGTTTACTCAAACTAACCCCAGAGTGACAGTTGAGCAAAGAGCAGATATAAGGGAACTGATTCCCAAAGATGAAGATGACTTCACTACTGATGAAAAGAGGAAGGATAATCTGAATTATCTAGCAATGAACACCCTTTATCAAACAATTCCAGATGCAGTCATGGGAAGAGTCTACCACTGCACAACAGCCAAAGAAATTTGGGATACTCTTGCTGAAATGTGTGAGGGTACTGAAAAGATCAAGGAGAATAAGCTCCAAGTTGTTGTGCAGAAATTTGAACAGTTTGCAATGGAGTCTGAGGAGTCCATTGATAAGTTTGCTGGTAGATTCACTGATGTGATGAATGAAATCAACTCACTGGGCAAGGTCTACACCAAGAGAGAAGTGGGATTGAAGATCTTGAGAAGTCTCACTCAAAAGTGGGATGTCTATGCTGTAATGATGCAAACCACCAAAGATCTTTCCACCATGCCCATGCAACAAATCTTCTCTGAACTCAAAGCTTATGAGTTCGACCTCAATAGAAGAAAGCCTATTGAGGAACCTTCAAATCCTACTAAGGGAGTGGCATTCAAAGCCAAAAAAGCTGAACCAGAGATGCAGCCCACTCCAAGACCATCAAAGTCAGTCTCAAAGACTGAAATGAAGGAAGAACTAGCCTTGATGGCTAGAAGGTTTGAAAAGTTGAACTCAAGGTTTGGTAGATACAAGAAATTCTACCAGGACAACAAATTCAGGAGATACAACTCTCCTGAAGCACAGGCTGAAGTCAAAAAGCCTGAAGAGAAAAGATCAGAGGACAAGTACTCTGATAGGAGAAGGTCCAGTAGAGCTGAACCTTCATCATCAAAAAGAAGAGAAGAATCCAAGAAGGATGATGATGAAGATATGTGCTATAACTGTAAAAAGAAAGGGCACTTCCAGTATGACTGCCCTGAATTAAGCTCTAAGGAGAGAAGAGAGAGGCAGGCCAAAAGAGACAGGAAATTCACCAACAGAAAGGCCATGATGGCTGGTGAAGAATCTGATAGTACTGAAAGCCTCAACTCCTCTGATGGACTGTTCTCCAACAGTGATGATGATGATGATGATGTCTGCAACATGGCCCTTGAGGATGATGAGGTATCCTCTACCTCTAGCTCACCATCATTCATCTCACAGAACAATAATGAGGTCAACTTGAAACTTTCCCTTGGAAAGTTGATGGAAGATTTCACTTTGTTACAAGAATTTCATGATAACTGTGTGAGAGAAAATGAAAGACTGGTCATTGAACTTGCCAAAAACACTGAGGTAGCTGTTGATGTCAAGTCTACTGAGTTGTATCAACAAGTCTTGAGAGAGCTTGAGGAAGCAAATCTCAGGATAATTGACCAACAAAAGGAGATTGATGATCAACTTCTCTCTGAGAAGAGAAAAGAATTTGAACTTAAAATTCTCAATGCCAAATTTGAAAACCTCTCACATGAATATGATATTCTTAAATCAAGTGAAGAGAGTCTGAAATTAAAGATGTCTACTCTGAAGAGATCCTCTAGAGCAATAGAGGAAATTCAGAGTTATCAAAGACCTATGGCTCAAAGAAGTGGATTAGGTTTTGATCCATTTGAATCTTCACCTTGTCTCAGTGTTGCTTCTGTAAGTAACACTAAGAGAATCTTTGTTAAGTCAGTGGCACAAACTGAAAATGAAGTGATTCAGCCACTAAACAAAGGAAAGGGCAAAATAGATGATCGGCCTACTCAAGTGATTCAGGAGAATAGGCCAAAACCTAAGGAAATGGCCAAAGCTCCTGAACACAAGAGGAATATTGGTCAGCAGAGTAGACCCAATGGAAGGGCAACTCTCCTGAACAATGTTCAGAGGAGTTATCCAAGGTATAACCAGCCTAGGCCAACTCATCTGAGAAAGCCTCAGCTGAATAGACCCAAGGAAAGCTACCCTCTAAGGCAGAATAAAATAAGACAACCAAAACCCTTCATGCCAAAGAGTAATGGTCAAAAGAAAGCCTTTCCTCAAAGATTCCCTCAAGCTGCACAAAGAACTCATAAGTTCAGGAGAGTGGTCAACTCCCCTGAAACTTACAGAGTTAACACATTCACACATACTTTCCCAAAGGCATTTAAAGGAAAGACAGTGTATGTTGACACACAAGGAAATCAACTTAGCCACCTTGAATCAATCAAGGTTATTAGGCAAGTTTGGGTTCCCAAAGGTACAGCTAACCTCTCAGGACCCAAAACTCAAAGGGTACCTAAACCTATCTAATTGCAGGTACCAATGGGCCACAAGAAGAGGAGCATGAACAAAAAGACAGCATGGTACCTTGACAGTGGATGCTCAAGGCACATGACTGGAAACAAGGAACTCCTCACTGACTTCATTGAAAAAGAAGGCCCAAATGTTACTTTTGGAGACAGCTCACAGGCAACTACAAAAGGTTATGGTACTTTGATGATTGGTAACATCAAAGTAACCAATGTATCTTATGTGGCTGGTCTCAAATATAACCTCCTGAGTATCAGTCAATTCTGTGACAAAGATTTTAATGTTGAGTTCTCAAGTGGAAAGTGTCTAATTAAGGATAAAACTCAACAAACCCTATTGACTGGAACTAGGAAGGGAAATGTGTATTTTGCACACTGGGACAAATCTATTGATGCTGCATGTTTTATTGCTAAAAGCTCTAGTGAACAAAGTTGGTTATGGCACAAGAGGCTAAACCACCTGAACTTCAAATCTATGAATAAACTTGCTAGAAATGCATTAGTTAAAGGACTGCCTAATGAGGTTTTCATTAAAGAACATGTGTGTAAGCCATGTCAAGAAGGAAAACAGATTAAAGCCTCATTTAAAGGTAAACCAGTCATCTCCACTGAAAGGGTACTTGAACTTCTACATATGGATCTGTTTGGACCAATTACCCCTACAAGCATAAATGGTAGAAAATACACATTGGTGGTAGTAGATGACTTCTCTAGGTTCACATGGGTAGTATTTCTTCTTAATAAGAAGGAAACACAAGTCAAACTACCTGAACTTCTTAAGAGATTGTCAAATGAGAAAAGCCTTAGCATTATCAAGATAAGATCTGATAAAGGCACTGAGTTCATAAATTCATACATCAATGAGTACTGCTCATCTAATGGGATAGCTCATGAAACCTCAGCAGCTAGAACTCCTCAACAAAATGGAGTTGCAGAAAGAAGGAATAGAACCTTAAAAGAAGCGGCTAGAACCTTAATTGCTGATTCAAAATTACCTAAGAGGTTTTGGGCTGAAGCTATAAATACTGCATGCCATACTCAGAATAGATGTTTGATTACAAAGGGGCAAGGCAAAACCCCTATGAACTCTGGAAAGGAAGAATGCCTAAAGTGTCATATTTTCATATATTTGGTTGTAAATGTTTCATTCACAATAATGGGAAAGAACAGTTGAAAGCTTTTGACAGCAAAGCTGATGAGGGAGTATTCCTTGGATACTCTCAAATCAGTAGAGATTTCAGAGTCTACAACAAGAAAACCCTTATAGTGGAAGAAACACCTCATGTTGTGTTTGATGAATCTATCTTTGAGATCAGGAATGATCATTTGGAACCTGAAGAAACCACACAGAGGACAACCAGACTAAGCCTTAAAGAAAAAGACACTGAATTCATAGATGTTGTCCAGGCCAATCTGCCTGAAGAACCCACATTGGACAACAATCCTGAAGGCAACCTTCCTGAGACAAACCCTACAGGTGGAAATGGTGAACTGAATGAACCAATCCCAGTTCACATCCAGGTAACAACTACCAATGAAGAAGCAGTTCCTGCTGAGGTAGTTAATGGGTCAAATAATCAAGGGGGAACTCAAAATGTTGAAAATGCCAATGTCCCTGACATTGAGGACAACACCCCTGATTATGATCCTGAATTAGATCCTGCATTAAATTATCTTGAATTCTATGATCAAAATGACTCACCTTCAGTAGAGGACAACTCTACTGAAGAGATCAGGAAAAGAAGGACTTGGTTGTCTGACCATCCTACTGATATGATACTTGGTGATCCAAGTATAGGAGTCAGAACCAGAAAGTTTCATGGTGAAAGTGCTATGTTCTGTTGTTTCTTGTCGGAGCAAGAACCAAGTAATATTGAGGAAGCACTTCAAGATGCCAATTGGATCACAGCCATGCAGGAAGAACTCAACCAATTCACCAGAAATGAAGTATGGGAGCTGGTGGATAGGCCTTCACATCAAGATGTTATTGGAACAAAGTGGGTGTTCAAGAACAAGAAAAATGAAAATGATGTGATTGTCAGAAACAAAGCAAGACTTGTGGCAAAAGGGTATTGCCAACATGAAGGCATTGACTATGATGAGACATTTGCACCTGTGGCAAGGCTA
Organism: Galeopsis tetrahit; assembly: GCA_963675135.1. NCBI lineage: Eukaryota > Viridiplantae > Streptophyta > Magnoliopsida > Lamiales > Lamiaceae > Galeopsis > Galeopsis tetrahit. Next base: position 64,562,422 of record OY776124.1, on the reverse strand, counting down.
GAAGCAATAAGGCTCTTTCTAGCCTATGCAGCCCACAAGAGGTTCAAAGTATACCAAATGGATGTCAAGAGTGCCTTTCTGAATGGAGTCTTGAAAGAAGAAGTCTATGTGGAGCAACCACCAGGTTTTGAAGTTGGAAACCAAGTTTACAGACTCAAGAAAGCTCTATATGGACTCAAACAAGCCCCTAGGGCTTGGTATGATACACTGTCACAATTCCTCTTGGATCATGGATTCACCAAGGGAACTGTGGACAGAACTCTCTTCAGAATCTCTGAAGGAGAGGACATCTTGCTTGTCCAAATTTATGTGGATGACATAATTTTTGGATCTCCTAATGAGAAGCTGTGTGAGAAATTCTCCAAGCTCATGCAAAGCAAGTTTGAGATGTCCATGATGGGGTTGATGAACTTCTTTTTGGGTCTACAAGTCAAGCAATCTAGAGAAGGAATCTTCATCAACCAAGCTAAGTACACCAGAGAAATGATCAAGAAGTTTGGGTGTACAACTAGCAAGCCAGTAAGGATCCCTATGAACACAAATTGGAAGATGGATCCTGATGAGAGTGGTATTCCAACCAACTCTACTGAGTATAGAGGAATAATTGGTTCACTCCTCTATCTCACTGCCAGCAGACCTGATATCACCTTTGCAGTAGGTGTTTGTGCAAGGTTTCAAGCAAATCCTAAGAAAAGCCACCTTGAGGCTGCAAAGAGGATTTTGAGGTACCTCAAAGGCACTGAGAATCTAGGCCTTTGGTACCCTGCTGATGACAATATTGAGCTAACTGGCTACTCAGATGCTGATTATGGAGGATGTAGGATTGACAGAAAGTCCACCTCAGGGACTTGTCAATTCTTGGGCAACAAACTCATATCTTGGTTCTCCAAGAAACAAAATACAGTGGCCACCTCCACCACTGAAGCTGAATATGTTGCTGCTGGAAGCTGTTGTGCTCAAATCCTTTGGCTAAGACAACAACTCAGAGACTACAAAGTCAACTCTACTGAAGTTCCAATTTTCTGTGATAACAATAGTGCCATTGCTATATCACAAAATCCTGTCTTGCACACAAGATGCAAACATGTGGACATCAAGCACCACTTCATTAGAGATCATGTGGAGAAGAAGGATATCAAGTTGGTAAAAATTCACACAGACCATCAAAAAGCTGATATACTAACTAAGCCACTTGCAGAGGCAAGGTTCCTGGAATTATCAGCAGAGTTGGGACTTCTTGATCCAGGGAAGTTGGAAAAATGAGTCCAAAGAGGTTCATTGTTTAAGGGGGAAATAAACTCAAACTTCAGCAGACTTGGTCAAGTCTACTGAAAATCAGAAATATGACCTTACCTCTTCAGGACACTTGTCCATTGACATTCAGAACCCTTGCCCACATCTCTTCAGGACACTTGTCCAAGAGGGGTCAGATAAGTTGTCCCAGCTATCAAACCAAATTTTGGTATGATAAGCACCTATTTTTGGTGATCAATACCTATTTCGAAATCTGTCCCATTGAAATACAGTTTTCACCTTTCTGGGATTTAATTTTTTTCCCACCCAAAAGGTCACTTTCCATGCATTAAATGCCAAGATTTAACTCTTGTTTGCATTAAACTTTTTGGGACATGATCTATCTCGAAAAACCCCCAGCCTTAAACAAACATTAAAAACCACCCACGTTTTGAATAAAACAGTTATTTCACTGTTACATTGGTTTTTGACCATTGGATCAAAAAATGGACAACTCCCCTGAAATTAATCCTAGCCGTCCATTTTGGATTTCCATTTTTGCTCACCTTTGAATTGTTTCAAGACCTTACCAACTCATTGACAAACATTCTTTTTAGAATATTCACAAGTCTTAAGATCCCCACAAACACTTCTTCCCCAAGTATTCGAAACCCTAACTCACATTTTCTTCAAACTCTCTCAAAGCTCTCTCTGCAAATTTCTATGGCCCCCAAAGTTAGACCTGAGATGCTTGTTAATTTCTCTAACAAGGATCTAGACCTGGATTTTGGCTACTTAAGCAATAAACAAAATCTTCATTTTGAGCCAATAGTATCCTTTGAGAATGAGGATCCTGAAATCACACCAACCTTGAGATGGTTGAGGAGAGCTGGACTTCAAAAGTTCATGGAGGAAAGACCAAGCTCTTGCTTGGAGAGCTACATGGCAGAATTCTTTGCCTTCCTCAAGTGGAGAGGCAAATCTGAAGATGGTGAAGTATCAACCAGATTATCTTACACTGCAGAAGGAGAGGAAGAAAAGAGATTCCACAAAGTAAAATTCTCCTCAGAAGATCTGGAAGGAGCTTTTGGATTGCCTCATGAGGGAAGGAATCCAGAAGTTTATGGTACTGGCCATGAAGATGAGATAGCCCAAGAATGGCTATTAGTTCCAGGCCCTCTCTCCTCAACTCAAAACAAGAAAACTCTCAAGCCAGAGTTTCTCAACCTTTTTGAGGTAGTTGCTAAGAGCCTCTTAAGCAACACTGGAAGCTTAGAGCAGGTCAGTCATCCAAGGATCAGAATCATGGCTGCCATTATTGATGCAGTGATAAGGGCATTAAGTTTGATTGGAGGACCTTCATCATGTCTGAAATGATGAAGGAGAAGGCTAAATTCAAGGTGAAAACCCACAATAAGGTGGTGCTAGAAGGGAAAATCAAGTATTGCACCAGGGCAAGCTTGTTGATTGAGAGGTTTTCCCACTATTCCCAGATGCAGACCTTTGCAAAGCCCCTCCCAGCCCAGAAGATCTTGTTCAGAAAGCTTAGCAAGAAAACTGAAAAGAGAAGGATGCTCATGGTCAAACCTGCTGAAGAACAGGAGGAAGAGAAGCCTAAGATGAAAAAGAGAACAAAGGCCAGGGCTGTCAAAACAAGAAAAATGTCTCAATTGTCCTCAAGAGAAGCCTCAGGAGCATCAGCTGAAGTTGATGCAGTGGCAGAAGAGGGAGTGAGTGTGCCTTCTGACCACTCAGAAGAGTTGAGGAAGAAGTACAATGAGACTAGGCAAAAGAAGAAGGGTGATAAGAGAATCAGGGAAGTTGTCCCTGAGAAGGAAGGAAGTGGAAGCAGTAGGGCCAGCAAGAGAAGGGCCAAACCTACTGAGAAGGTGTTGGAGCTTCAAGAAGAAAGGTCTCTTCAATTGGCTCTAAGGGAGAGCAGAGCTGAAAGCAGGACCAAATCCATGTCAAGGACTAATTCATCTGGTTCTGGAACTCCAGAATCCAAAGTCCCTGAAGGTCAACCTTTAGAGGCCAACCCCCCTGAAACTCAGTACCTTGAGCCCAACTCCCCTGAAACCCATGTCACCCCTTCCAACCAACCCATTACCCCTGTAAATCTCACTAAGAGATATTCTCCTGAAGGGAATGTGCAAATAAGTGGCATAGATGTGCTTGCAGATTTAGCTGTAGATGAGACAAGACTCCTGTCTCCCCTTGACTCATCCATGCTCAATTATTCAAAGCTCTTAGAGCATGCACTCAATGAGCCAACCCCCTTGAATAAAGCCCCTTCAGATTCATTGCTCTCTAAAGCAACTGAAGTACCTTCATTTGAGCCTAACCCTTCTGAAGCCAACATCCCTGAACTTAACCTGCCTGAAGCCACTCTAGGAGAACCCAGAGCCAACTCCCCTATAACCCAAAGTCCCCATTCAAGTGGAGATGAGGAGGAGTATACTTATGAAAGTATGCTCAGAGGAGGAGCAAAGGCTACTGTGGACAGTTTGTATCCACAACTTGCTGAATTTCCAAGAATTCAGAAGATATTTCATGATCTAAGGATGCTTGTTGATGTAAAAGACAAATCTATGATGGAGATATCACAAGTCATCCAAGATAAGGGTGCAAACTGGTGGCAAATAGAGGAGAACAAATTGCTACACTTTGCTGGAGTTTCAAAGACAAGATTTCTCAGTGATGAGGAGATTTTTGCAAAGCTGGTAGCTGATAAGATTGATGAGGAGAAAGAAAGAAAAGCCAAGGGAATCAAACACCCTGACAGTAGCTCAAATGATGATGATTCCCCTGATGATCCATCAATCCCTTCAAATCCCAACCCTCCTGAAACCCCTCAAGCCAACCTCCCTGAACCCTCTCAACCCAAGTCTTCCGTAGCAGATAGACTTTCCAACCCTCCTAGAACCTACCATAGGAAAGGCTCTGTGTCATCAGAGGTGTTGACCAAGGGTGGTAACACAACCAAGGACACATCTGCCAATGAAGGTTCTTCTGAACCCAAGGCACAGCCTAAAGATGTTGAGGTTCCTGTACTAGGGGCTAGTTTGATTAAGGCCTATTCAGTGTCAGAAGAGTTGGACACTGATCAGCCCTTAATCATTCAGGATGACTCAGTGGCTGCTGAGATAAGCACTGAGATCTCCTCACAACTGCCATCTTTGAACCTTGTTGAAGGTGAAGATGTTGCAGGTTTAGGAGAAGGAGTTGAAAAGGAGAGGATAGTTGAAAAATCAGAGGGAGTTGTGGATGGAAGAGAGGTAGCCATCACTAAGATAGTGAGTGTACCACCATATGAGGGTGGAATAAGTGAGGAAGGACAGGTTATTCTTGAAGTCAAATCTGAACTTCAAGAATCCCTTGATGAAAGGAGGCCTGATTCCTTGAGTGAGAACATTATTAAAGAAGGGAGAAAAGAACAAGTTGAAAATGAGAAGAAGACTGCTGATGTATCAGAGTCTTATGCAAAAGAAATTGAGGGTGATGAGTGCTTATTTCCTAACATGTTTGACTTGTCTAATATTGCAGGTATCTCTCTTGACCAAATTTTTGCAGATGAGTTCTTAACAGATGCACCTATCCAAGTAGACACAGGCTCAGCTCAGGCCTTACTTGGAATGCAATCAGAAAAGTTGGACTCATTGGCTCATCAAGTCCAATCTGCTCATGCTGAAACTTCAGGAACATTGAATGAGCAAGGAAGGACTCTAGCATCTGTAGAAATGAGGCTCACTGGCTCTGAAGATGTTGTGCTACCAACCCTTGAGGCAAGGATCAGTGGTGTGGAATCTGGTCTCCAAACCATTTCCACTGAAGTTCAAAATGCCAAATCAACCATGGAAGCCATCTCAGAGGAGGTCAAGAAAGAGCAAAAGCTGCTGAGAGACAATCACAATGCCAATGTCAAAGCTCTCAGGCTAACTGTCAAACAAGCTATTGGAAAGAAGACTGCACTGCAAAAGAGAAGAGCTGAAGAGCAAAGGCTAGCCATGGTGAAAGCAGCCTCTGAAAAGTTTTCCCAAGAGGTATTGGCCAACATTGCTGAAGGTGCAGTGGCCAACCTCACTGAGCTTCTTCAAGCCAAACTGGATACATCTCTGAGAGCAACCTTGGAGGAGGTTGTCCAACAAAAGATGAAGCCTGTTCTAGCTTTTCTTAGCTTGAGCAATGATAAAATGCAAGATATACATGATGAAAATGTGTATTTGTTGGAAGAGATGAAGTCCCTAAACCAGGCCCAATCCCTGATGGCCTCAACAATGAGTGACCTCAAGCCCCAGTGTTTTGATGCTGCCAAAAAGGGGGAAAGGGAAAGAGCTAGAGCAAAAGGTGCCTTGGTGATTGGGAGCCCAGTCAAAGGGAAAGACAACATTGCTGAAGGAAAAGGCAAAGAGCCTGAAGTACTAAATTTGGAAGAATTAAATGAAGAAGAGCAATTAGCACTTGCTTTGAAGAATTCTATGGCCTCAGCTCAAGAAGAAAGGATGAGGTTACAACAAAGACCAGGTGGTGAAGTATCAGGTTTGGACAAGAATGCTGAAGGTGTCCAAACTAGAGGAAAGATCAAGAAGGCCCAAGGAAAGAAGAGACAAGTTGAGAAATTCACTGACTTTCCTAGCAGCCTTGATCTTCCACCTGAATTCAGAATTGATGAAGATGAGCCTACATCAAAGAAAGCCAAAACTGCTGAAGAGCCCAAAGCTGCTGAAAAGGACAAATCTTCTGAATCTGGCAAAGCTGCTGAAGGTCCCAAGTCCACTGAAGACATTGAAGAGTTATTTGCTGAAGGATTTGGACCTGAACCTAAGAAGAAGACAACTGTCCTAGCCCATGATCCATCAAAGCTGTTTCATGAAGGGTATGGCAAAGACCCTGAAACACAACAGAAACTGGCCATACTAAAGTTAGAGAGGGTATAATTGGAATAAAAAGTGTAAAAAATTCTAAAACATCATTTAATTGCATACAAAAGAAAAAGATTCAAACATCATTTATTAAAAAAACAGGGGGAGTAGTTAAAATTTTATTTTCTCGTGTGATATTTTTTTTTTAATGGAAGGAAAATGCTTAGTACAATAGTTCAACTATATTCCAATCTCCCCTTAATTTAGAATTTGTTTTCCCTTTTTATTTTATGTAACTTAATTTGGTTAAATTTGGTGATGTGAATATGAAGAATGTGCTTAATACATACTATAATGTTTCATGATTTAGTTTGTAGAATGCTAAGATCATTCTCATTCTTGAGATTCAAATAAATAACAATCAAAGAAGAGCATGAAAAAGGAATTAGGAAATGGAATTCTTTAAAATTGAAAGTATACAAAATGTTAAAATACAACAGCACCTTGATGGTCTTTATAAACTAATCAAGTCTTAACAGTTAATAAATCTCTCTTAACTGCCTAACTAACTAGGGTTTCAATAATACATGATAGAGGAGTGTATCTACCAATACTGAGGGTGTATTGAGTTTTAACTAGGGTGTGAACTAACTAACCCTTTATACCCCCTCAAAATGAGAATGTATGTCTATTAGTCCCATTTTGACTTTATGAGTGATGAAGGCAGTAGGAGGTAGTGGTTTGGTGAGAATGTCTGCCAAGTTTTCTTAAGTTGGTATGTGAATTAATGTGAGTAGGCCTTCTAAGATCTTCTCCCTTGTGAAATGATAGTCTAAGGCAATATATTTTGTCCTTTGATGGAGGCTGGGGTTGTGAGCAATGGAGAAGGTACTTTTGCTATCAGTATACATAGTTGAGGGGGTGGAATGTTGGATCTTCATGTCAGCAAGAATGTAATGGATCCATTGGAGCTCACATGTGGTGGAAGTCAATGCCCTATACTCAGCTTCTGCAGATGACCTGCTAACAGTGGATTGTGTTGGGAATAAAATGATACATGTTTTGATTAAATACCAAAACCCCCTGAGACATGCCTAAGTCAAAATTGATAGTGTTCTAGGTATATTAGAACACATAGCATAAGGCTAGATGAGAAGCTGAAATGTTAGGCAGCTCTTAGACAATTAGATGCACAATTTAAGGGGGAACCTATGCTTGGAAGATGATCAAGATCAAGTCCCCTCAAGGCTCAAACTTCTGGAACAATCACTTAAGAGCAAGGGCACTCTATGAAAAACTAAGATGCTCTGATCAGGAGAGTTGTTCAGAGAAGATGTTCTCATACAAGAACAAGATTGTAAAGACTCAAAAGGACAAGGCTACTCAAAGGTTTTTTGATCAGGAGAGTTGTCCAGAGAAGCCAACTCTATGTGTAAAATGCTCTGATGCAAAAAGACCAAATATGCTGATCAGAAGAGTTGTCCAGAAGAGTTATTTCAGCATGATTGAATCAGAACAGATGCTCTAAAGGTTGAAGGTCAACTATGCTGAAGAATTAGAGACAACCATGCCCTAAAGAAATACAATGCAACATGCCAAGATCATCTTGGAGTGAAATAAAGGGAAAGAGCCAAGTCATCTGAAGAAGAGCAAGCCAACCTTGCTGAAAAGCAAAACTGCTGATAGTGATAAGGAGAGTTGTCCAGTTGATAAAGAATGTTGTCCTATCATTGGATCAACCTTCAGAAGCCATGTCCAAGTCCTAATAAGAAGTCAAACATTGGGAAAAGTGCTGCAGAATGAAGACAAACTCTTACAAGCCGTTTATTACCCAAATGAGGACATGTCACTATCAAGAATCTGTCTTACAGTTTGAAGAACTCAAGGAAGACATTTATAGAAATTTGGGGTTGCCTCTCCAACGGGCAAATCCTCCATTTTGTCTATAAATACAGAAGTGTGAAGACCATTTGAAAGCACCTCAACCTTGACAAGAATATCCAACTATCCTACAAGTTGACAAGTGCTCTTAAGCTTTCAAAGAGACTATCTTAGTCTTTATACACTTCTTCTAAGCTGAACCCAATTGTATATTCATACACAAGCTTAGAGAGATATCCTATCCTTATACCTTGATCTTCATTGTAAAGGATATCTCATTAGTTGGAACCTTACTTCAATCCTTATTCCTTTCCAGAGAGAAAGTGAGACTGTTGTAGTAGTAGAAGTGGTAGGAGCTGACTGTTGAGAGAAGAACAGTTCAGTTCTGAGTTGAGAAGAGGGTACTAGGACTCTAGACATCCTAGGGATCAATTCACCAAGAGTGGTGTTATTGATCAAGTGCACCTTGGCACTATAAAACAAGTTAATTCCAAGAGTGAAGGAATTATCCTGTTAAATCAGGGAAAGTGGATGTAGGAGCTTGAGTCTCTGAACCACTATAACTTCGTGTGTTGATTTACATTCCAAGTACTTTCATACATTCAACACTGCACACAAAACTGATCTTTCAAGGATAAACATTCAAAGACTGTGCAAAAACCTATTTGGACAAGTTCCCTGAAAACTGGACTGTGTTGCATTGACTAAGTGATTTCAGAAATTAAAGGAGTCTAAACTTAAAGGGCCAACCACTATTCCGCACATTTAACTCCCCTAGATAGTTATTCAACTAAGTACTCAATAGTACTTAGTAGTTTGATTATCTTAGAAGAGTTAAACTTCTTCAGCAGAGTTGTCCAAGACAACCTTGCTGAACTCTGGTTTGATCAAAGTTGAAAAGAATTGCATACAAGTGTATTCCCCCCCCCCCATACACTTGTTATATACTCCTTTCAGGACCAACAGATTGTTTCTTGGATTTCCAAGAGATTAGTGAATCACCAAAATAAATGCTAAAACCAGCGATGCTTGTTCTTGTTTGAGGACATCTACTCCAGTCAAAATCAGAGAAGACATGTAATTTAAAGACATTTGTTTTTGGATAAAAGAGACCAGTTCTAGGATTACCTTTGTGTTGGGATATGAATTCTTGAAACAATGTTCTAGTTGATGATTGTATGTTTTGATGGACAAAAGTAACTTAAAGTTAATGATATATGTGGTTGTAAGTCATCTTAACTAAGTCATCTTAAGAAAGTTTATAAACTGAGTTTACTGATATTATGTATTATTGATCTGATATATGAACTGTTAGGAACTAAGTTGATGAATATATTGTATAGACAGCTTATAGTATAGGACTTAGATGCACTCATCTGTATATAGTTCAGTTGATGTATAGATAGGTTTTAAATGTGTAAAGTTGTATTATATTGTATTCAGCATTGTAATAGTTTAGAACAGTAGATTAGAACAAGATCAGAAGACTTATGAAGACTCAGAAGACTACTTCAGAATGAGAAGACTTTCAAGGAGAATTAAAAATGAAGCTCAGAGATACAAGAGAAGTATTCTGAAGAAGCGCAGAACAATTGTTGAGAACTGTGTTGACTGACTAAGAACAATAAAACGAAGAAGAGTAGTTTACTGTGTTGAGTTAGTATGATTGAAGAATAAGTTTGAAAAACTTATTTAAGGCGTAACTGAAGATATTAGAAGATATGCTGACTTAAAGATAAGTTAAGTTGGTTACAAAAGGATAAGTTACAAAAACAGTTTTAGAGTTAGTTTCACAAACTGGTAACTGTCATACTAAGTTCTATAAATCATGTGTGATCTTCTACTTGAAATGACTACTAGAAATTTACTGATCCAAGAGCATTCAAGAGCTATCAAAGTATTCGAAGTATTCAAGAACTCACAGAGTTAAGGAGATCAAACTGAGAAGAAGCCCTCGTACTGAATTGAAGAATCAAAGGCTACTATTCAAGATAAGTTTTACTTTACTATATTAGTTTGTGATTTGTTGTAAACAAGTGTGCTAGTTACATGTGAAATTATTAGTAGATCGAAGATATACCTAGAGGTATAATCGATAAGATCAAAGTCTTAATCTTGGGATTTTAAGCCACAAGAAACTCAAGAAGGAAGAGTTAATAAAACTTCACGACTTGAGTTGTGAGAGTGGATGTAGACATTTGTCGAACCACTATAAATCTTGTGTTCTTTACTTTTTGTTTGATATTTGTTTATATTGTTTAACTAAGAATATTAAAGGTTTACAAAGTAAAAGTTCAAAATCAAAGTTGAGTATAAAACTGAAACTGGAAGTACTGATCTGACCCAGTAAGAGCAGTACTGTTCAAAACACAATTCCGCATTATAAACTCTGATATTTTGAAAGATTTTAAAAAGTCTATTCACCCCTCCCCTCTAAACTTTTTCTAGCTTAATCAATCTTAACACTCAACTTGGATATGAGACCAGTTCCAGGATTACCTTTGATATACCTGAGTATTCTATGGACAGCAACAAGATGTGATTCAGTGGGAGCCTGCATATATTGACTTACAGTTTGTACAACATAGGATATGTCAGGTCTAGTGATAGTGAGATATAAGAGTTTGCCAACTAATTTCCTGTATTGCTCAGGATTTTTGGGAATGGGAGATTGAGTATCAAAGGTGATTTTTAAGTCCATAAGGGTGGAACAAGGTTTGCTCCCCTAATAGCCAGAATCATGCAACAAATCAAGAGTGTATTTCCTTTGTGAAAGTGTAATACCAGCTTTGTTTCTGGCAACTTCAATACCCAAAATATATCTCAAAATACCAAGATCTTTAATGGTAAACTTGTTATGTAGAAAATGTTTAATAGTTTGAATATCATCAAGGCTAGTGCCTGCCACAATCAAATCATCTACATAACATAAAACAACAGTAAAAGTAGTTTCATAGAGTTGAAGATAAGCGGGTTGTGTTTTGACTCTAGAAGGTCTTGAGGTAGATTCAATGACAGTGGTAGAAATATCATGCTCAGTATTCATGTTATCTTCATTATTATGAGTGGGTGGATCAGTGGAATCATCAATGGTATGATCCATAGTGTGTAATTCATTAGATAAGTCAGGATGGGCATGAATATCAGTGTTATCATCATCAATGAGATCATCAAAAGTATTAACAGAAGAAGTGTCAGTATGCAAAGAATGTATAGGTTTATCATTTTGGATTCTGTCACAAAGGGGAATATTTTTTCAAAGAACTTAACATTTCTGGATATGATGAATTTACCAGTATTGATGCTAAAAAGTCTATACCCTTTTGTCCCAATGGGGTATCCAATGAATATACATTTAGAGGCCCTAGGGTCAAACTTATGCCTGTGAGAAACTAAAGTGTTTGCAAAGTATAAGCACCCAAATGTTCTAAAGTAAGAGTAGTTAGGTTTTTATTTAATGCTAAGATCATTCTCATTCTTGAGATTCAAAGAAACAACAATCAAAGAAGAGCATGAAAAAGGAATAATACAATTGGACGGAGGGAGTATATAATTTGCTTAACTTTAGAATTTTGGACTACATGAACTAGTAAGAGTTATATTTGTTTGACTGCTCAAATTGTTGATGACACTTGTAAATTGAATAACAAATTATTAAATTTTGAGAGCTTACCTTTTGTTGGGATATTGATATCCCTTATGTCTTATGTGAGAATTATATTCAATCACCGTTAATGAGATAATAAGAGTGGTCCACTATATATAGGGATTACAAGAGATATACAAGGAAATAGATAAACAAGAAAATAAATATAAACCATAAATAAAAGATTGCTACCTATAATATATTATACTATTCCTATAATATATTATATTATTCCTATAATATATTATTCTATTATATTCTCTAATATCTTGTTTTGATAAATCAAATCAACTTGTAATAGGATAAGTTGTATTATATAGATAACTTCAGTATTCATCTTGTAATAGATAAGTTCTGGTCAGCATCAGCCGAGGGGAAACCCAACTGATGTAGTGGAGAAACACGTGTATGCTAAAAAAGAGAAGAGAAGTTGAAGACCAGAAGAGGAGAATCAGTCGAGGGGAAACTCGACTGATCCAGCTGAGTATCACTATTAGCTGAGGACCAAGCTGGTTACTAGACAGACGAGGCCCATACAACTAGGGAAACAATAAAGATGTTAAGTGTGTCAAGATCAGAAGAGCAGAACTCAAGATCAGCTGAGTCAGTCAACTAAGACAAAGATCATTTGTTCTTATATATTGAAAAGTCTAATCAAAGTTGACGTGGACCAATAGAAAGACGACAACAGACATCTAAAAGCTGACACGACACAGAGCTCAAGAATGGAAAGTCAAATGATACATTTAATTGGCAACAATACCATTTAATTGAATCAGTCAAGAAAATTGTGATTCCCGAAATGGTGGAGATTGATTGATATCATCTAATGGTAACATTCAAGATCATCCACTATATATATGAGTTCATTATCATATTTCACATATGAGTGAAAGGATGCAAAGGTCGAGCAAATGTTTTTAATTGTTCATCATAAAGAACAACTCAAGAAGAACTTCAATGAAGATTCAACAAAGCATCATCTTCTAAACAGTGAGAGTGAGCTCATCAAATCTAAGCCTGTATAGAATTATATATAACCTAAACTTAAAGAGAATTTCCCAATCCCAACTTAAGGCTAAATCAGATTGTAAGGGAAATTCTCACCGAACCACATTCATTAAACCAACCCTTCTATCTTAAACCCTTATAAGCTAAGTTTGAAAAGATCACTATAAGAGTCCTAGTTCCTCAAAATGACTAGTGGGATCGAGTACGACAAGTAGGTTGTCAAATGATCCAAAGTCTTCTCTTGGGACTATAAAGTAGTAAGACATGTTACTCTTGGCACGTTAAATATTACAAGCCCTTGGAAGAAATTAACATCACAGCTAGGTTGTGAGAGTGGATGTAGGACTGGGTTCGAACCACTATAAATGATGTGTGTTGTTTACTTACTTTATTATTAATTGTAATCATACATGCATATTTACATAACATAATCTTTAAAAGAAAATGTATTGTATTAGCTGACACCCAGTCTGCTGATACCGCATAACTTGTTTTGTTATTCGAACTAACATGATCAGCTGACATCAAGTCAGTTGATACCCCAAAAGTGTTTATGCATGAAGTGAATTTTTTTAAGCAGTAGACGAGTATAATCTTTATGGGCACACTATAAATTTCGCACTTGACTTTGAAAGGTAATTAGATCAGCAGACTAACTAGTCTGATACCTCTAGTGACATCAGCTGACTAAGTCATCTTGAAGCGTTAGTTTTCTTACACTTTAAAATCATTCGTCTGATATATACCCCGGGGTAAGGGAACATCACATCCACACATATACATTGGAATATATATATATATATATATATATATTTTGAGGAATTGAGAATTGACAAAAAGATTTTTCTTCTGACGTTGAATAATTCAACTAGTAATGACATTATGCTGAATATTTTGAAAGATCAACTCTCTTTAAATGACAATTAGATGTGCAATGGTGAATTTGTTTATAATCATTGTTCAACTCATGTTTTGAATCTTGTTGTTCAAGATGATTTAAAATTTGGTGAGATGACTTTGAATAAGATTAACTAGAGATATGTGAAGAATTTGAAAAGTTCTGAATATTTGAAGTATTTTGTGGACATTGTTGGTTGAATTTAAAATTTATGTAAACTTTGTTTTTAATATTTTTTAGACATTGTTTATATACTCACTCCGTTCTACAATTGTTTGCACACTTGCCTTATTTGTCTGTTCCACAATTGTTTGCACACTTGCTTTATTTGTCCGTCCCACAATTATTTGCACACCTTAAAAGGGAAATTCCTCCATAAATCCCACTCTCACAAAATTCACACATTTATACAAAATGCTACACTTTTACACTTATTTCAACCATTCTCTTTATTTTATTCATATAACTTTACAAAATTACCCTTCAACACTCTACTCATTACACTTTTTTCTTAATAAGTGTGTCCACTTTGTGGTGCAAACACTTCTAGGACGGAGGGAGTACTATTTAAAATTATTATAAATAATAGATGTGAAAAGACAAAATAATAATAATAATAATGAAATAGCATAGCTCGCAAACCGCTTTGGGCTTAGTTTGGTCGAACTGCGATCGCTTTGGGTTTAGTTTGGTCGAACAATTTTCAGTTTATCCTGTCATGGGTCGAACTGCCAATGCCTACAAAATAATGGTATTAGTAGTAAATCTAAATGGTATCACTCAAATTATTGAAATATAATATTCGTAATACTAAAAGTACCACATAAATTATTAAAAAGTGATAGTCCTAATGTTAAAAAGTATTTATCACATTAATTTTCCCAATATTGTTTAGTAAAAAAATAAAATAAAAATTTATATACAATATTTCATAAAATTTAGATCTGTGAAATTTGACCCATCCTATTCAATTTACACTCTCTTGTTGATCGCGCATAATAGAAATAAAAAGAAAGAGAGAAGATTCTCAAAAAATAAAATTGCGGCGCATGACAAAAAAAACTCATAAAATTAGATCGCTAATATCGATTAGTTTTGTTACGAATTTTATTAAATCCAGTTTGCTAGTCTCGAATGGAAGGCATAAATCAATATAACACATGTTATTTCAATTTTTTTTGGATCGGTAAATGTTATATTATTATTATTGGGTACAAGGGATACCCGAGAAAATCATTGTACAGGGTACATCATAAGAAAAACAGTAAAAGTGTTACACTACACAGATTTCATCTCATACACTGAATTGGGTCTAACACCCATGTCCTGAAGGAAAGGTTGTTCCGGTTAGGGTATTTGATCGTGAACCAGCTCCATATTCTTGCTCTCATTTCCTCCTTGACTTTTGTGATTGAGAAGGTTTCGTTCTTAAAGAGTACTACATTTCTCCATTTCCATATCAGCTAAGCCACATAGAGCCATATACAGGTAGCAATATTTTTTCCATTTCTACACCTCAACATGCCCCCAAATCCTAGGAAGTTGTCCAGGATATTTGACGGAAGTGCTGACGGGGATTTGAGCCACGACAGACATTCCATCCAAAATTGGTATGCTTGGGGGCATTCCAGGAAAATGTGTCTTTCGGTTTCCTCGCTGTCGCCACAGAGTACGCACCTTAAGTTATCGTTCTAGTTGAGAATGTTTCTTCTTCTGAGGTTGGACCTAGTCGGTAATCTACCCCATAGGAGCCTCCATGCATGGGCCTTGACTTCGATAGTGCAAAATTCTTCCAAATGGTCTTGAACCCTTGCATCAGCTTGTCTTCTGATTGGGTATCTTGGTTTTGGTTGAATAATGTTGAGTACGTCTCTTTTGTGGAGAACTCCCCTGTCTTCGATGTTTTCCATTTCCACGAGTCTTCAGTTCCTGCTTTTAGTTTGAACCTGTCCATCACAGATAAGAGATCATTAAGAGATATTTGTTCCCTGTCAAAAAGTGACCTTCTCCATCTCCAAGTCCACCTCCATATATTCCCTTCCCAAACTCCCAATTCCCCTACAGTTTTCACCTTGTCTAGACTAACTAAGTATAATCTCTTGAATCTATCCTTAAGAGTACCTTCCCCAGTCCAGTTTTCCTCCCAAAAGAATGACATTTTCCCATCCCCTAAGACCTTAGTCAAATTTTCATGGAACCAACCCCCATTACTCTCACCTATCACTTTTAGAACATCCCTCCACCATAGAGACACCCTCCCCTCCCTTCATGTTGGGAAGAGGCCGAAGCCATCTCCCCAGGCTACCCCATATCTAGACCGTAAGACCCTCACCCAAAGACTGTTCCGCTCATTTACAAATTTCCAGCCCCATTTTCCCAATAATGTTTCGTTGAAAACCCTAATATCTCTTACCCCTAGCCTTCCTAGATGTTTCATGTTACATACTCTTTTCCAGTCGATCCATGCCACTCTCTTCCCACTGCTCCCACCCCACCAGAGAAAATTACGTTGTAGGCTCACAATCTCACTCAAGGTTTTCTATGGTATGCGGTAAAAAGACAGGTAGTACGTCGGAAGAGAAGAGATAATCGAGTTCAATAACGTGATTCTGCCCCCTATCGAGATCTTCTTGTCGTCCCATCTTGCTAACCTGGTTCTTACCTTCTCCACAATCGACACCCACTCTTGTGCTTTCCTGTGGTTAGCCCCCACTTTCATTCCCAGATATGTGAAGGGGATGGTGTCCACTTTGCATCCAAGGATCTCCGCCATTTCTCTAAGAGTGTTATCTTCCATATTCACTCCCATGATCGAGCATTTGTTGAAATTGATTTTCAACCCGGACATCAGTTCCATGTTTCTCAGCAGTCGTCGCGTTACCCGGACGTTCTCCAGACTGGCTTCCCCCATTAGGATTGTGTCATCTGCAAACTGTAGATGTGAGACTTTAATTTTGTCCCTACCAATTTCTGTTGTTTTATACATGCCTTCTTCAGTTGCTCTATCCATGAGGATACTCAATCCTTCTGCAGCTATCAGGAAGAGGAACGGGGATAGGGGGTCCCCTTGCCTTAACCCCCTTTCCAATTTGAATTCTCCAGACCAGGACCGTCGCTGAAGCTATCGTCACACATTCCATTACCCACTTCCTCCATTTGGGGTTGAAATTGAATCTCTCCATAATAATATCCAAGTAGCCCCAGTCTACCGAGTCATAGGCTTTTGCAAAGTCAATCTTTAGGAAAGCTCGTACCAGTCTCTCCCGTTTTGCTTCATCGATCGCTTCGTTTAACACGACCACACTGTCCATGATGTTCCTCTCCCCAACGAAGGCCGATTGAGCGTCCGATATGATGGAGGGCAAAACTTTTCCAAGTCTTTTTTCCAGGATTTTTGATATTATCTTGTAAATTCCCCCGACAAGGGAGATTGGCCTGAAATCGTTCAAATCCGTACTAACCACTTTTTTGGGGATGAGCACAATGAATGTTGGGTTGAGGGCCTTTCACCAGTCTTCCATGGGTGTGAAATTCCTCCATAAGTCGTAAGAATTCGGGTTCCAGGAGATGCCAGAACTCCTTGAGGAATCCAAAGTTGAACCCATCCGGTCCAGGGCTTTTTGAGTTGTCACATGCATCTAGGGCTTCATGAATTTCTTCTTTTGAGAATGGGGCTGTAAGCCTATCATTTTCTGTGGACGTGATCTATCTTCTTGCGAAGTCTGTTGTAGGGATTGGTCTGGTGGTCTCTTGTTTCTTGTAGGGATCTTTCTTGAAGTGGTTTAGCCAGTGATGTTATTTCAATTAACTGTTGATTGTTATGTATTTGTAATTTTAGAAATGAACTATTTAGCATGCATCAATCTAATTTTTTAAGGATGAACTAAGTATTTCATTTGCGCTCAGTAATGACATTTTATTCATGCAGTAACATATATTTTTCTATAAAGTAATACACTTGTATTTATATATTAACACAATTTTCAATATCTTACCAGTGTTACTCAAAAGTCAATTATGTGTTACTTGTGCTTACACTAACACATATTTGTCGTACAATAAAAAATAATTATATTTATATTAACACAGATTAGGAACAAGTTTTTTTGTTTGCCTTTTGCGTGATTTTTTTTAAAGATCTGTTTGATTTGGTATGACTCGCAAAAGATCTGCGAGTTTTTGTCATTTTCTTAAATTAATTGTACTAATATTTCATGTGAAAAGTCAATTTATGTGTTATTTGTACTTATAATAACACATATTTTTCCTTACAATAACATACAATTATAGTAATACAAATCTGGAACATGTTTTTCTATTAGTCTTTTGTATGACTTTTGTAAAAAAAAGAATTAATTCGTTTGTTCTCATATGACCCGTAAATAAAATATACTAATATTTCATGTGAAATATTTTACATCGATTTTTATAAAAAGATAATGTTAGATGAGTGTGAAACCAATATATGTTGAAGATCGTAGGGCTTCAACTCGTCTTCTCCTTCCCACCATAAATGGGGTCGGTTAGGTGTTGGATCGAGGGAACACATCATAGCAACTCAATTTGTTATTAATTGTATCTACGAGTATATATTTTTAATTTCAGTACGTACATACACATACATATACATACACGCATCAAATAGTACTTGCATTAGCATATATATGAATATATAGCTAGCTACATGCATACACGCAGACACACACACACTCGTGTTTGTGTGTTTTGTAAGAAAAAAAGATTCTTCGAGGAAGCTGCCCACCAGCCATTTATGCACACATGAAGGCATCATTCATATCATTGCACATATATAAATACATTATTATTATTATTAATTATTATTATTATTATTAAAATTTTATTGTATAGATTAATACAACTCCACGGCTCCACCTCCTCTCTATATACCTCTCACTCATATATGATTTAATTTCATGCATCACATAAAAAAGGGTACATCATACAATAATTCATTAATTCCTCATTGAAATTATAATTTGTTGTTGTTTGAGGAATGAGGACCCATAGGTTACATGGTGTCACATAATTGGTTCACTTGTAATTAATATAAATGAATTGATTTTACATTTATCCACAAATTAAATTTTTTATATGAGAAAAAAAAAATTCATGATAACAGAACCTTAGGTACACGCTCACACGTCCTGAACGCAACTGCACTCATATTAAATTATTCATTCAATGAAATTCTTCTTCGAATAATAGAAGTGATAATCCGACCCACCAATGAGGAAGAGTATTAGAAAGTTAATATAAATGAATTGATTTCACACCTCTCTATAAGTTCATACTTTTAAGTGACATGAATTAACTTATACTTTTAAGTGAGACGAATTTCTTTCGATATTGATATATATAATAAATACCTACAAATTATTTTGCACTAGTCATATATATACTAATATTGAATTTAGTAATTGACATGTAAATTTCCTATTGATTTGTGAGGAATGATATGATCATTTCATCAAAATGTATTTCTTTGAGAAAGGTGATTCATCGAGTGAACAATTTATTATAAGTGAAATTACTTTCAACTAGATTTGAACTCCATATTTGTGTGATTAGCCAAATGCCTGACATTTAGTGACAAAATGCTCTCATTATTGCTTCTCTAACTAAAAGTTATAATGATATAATTTTTGTCATTAAAAATCAATTTTCTTATAGTGTGTATAGGTGTAAAATTAATTCATTTAACGGAATTTAAACTCAGGATATGAGCATGAGACAAATACAACGAATATTTAAACTTGTAAAGAGGTGTATAAGTTAATTCATTTATATTACTTCTCAAATAATTTGTGTTTAATTAAGATTTGACTTTGTCGACAAAATTTGACATTTTGTTTGTGTATTGAAATTGATTCTAATTCAAAAAATAGAATCGATCAAATGAGTTTTAACAATGTACCTCGTATCTACCATTAATTTTTTTTTTGTAACGACAAATCCTCTCTCATTATAACTCTCTTAAAAAGTCAACAGACGTTTACCAATTGGCTAGATAAATTTATAATTTTTTACATATTTTGAATATATATTTATACAGCTTTTTTTTTTTTAGTTCTTTTCTGTTTTAGGTAGAGTGTTGTATTAACACTCACATACCCAGATACCCTAATGATTAATTTTAATTTTTAATATTAATGAATCCAATCATTTCAGATTTTTTTTTTAAAATCCTGAATACAAATAATTTTAAATAAAATATGTATGTGTAAATGATAGGAATAAGATAATGATCTTACCTTATTGACGCAATATGATTTTTAATCCTGAATGCGAATAAATACTTAAATAATTTTAAATTATATTTGTGTAGGAATAGTGATCTACCTTATTGGCCACACAGCGCAATATGAGAAAAAGAAAAAGAAAAAAACCGTATATATAGTAGAATATATATATATCCAACCAAGCATGTCAATATGAATAAACAAGTACAACCATACATTGCTAAAACAAAATGGAGTGGTACACTAATTACTATATGACCAAAGAATTAATTACATTAATTAAGGACGCCATTAATTCCAATCACATATATTACTCCGTATTAGGGATGCAATTGAACTGAGCTAAGTTGAATCTTAACTCTGAAGTGTTTAAGTTTGACTTATTTATTATCGAACCAAGCTCGAGTTTAACTTTTGAGTATTCATAATTTTTTTTTTTTATAATCGAGTCTAAACGAGCTTTATAATACAAATCTCAAATTTTATTATTCATCAATTAATTACAAAATAAAAATCGAGAAGATCATCCCCAATAACTATAGACTCGACCCAGTAACGAGCACTTGAGAAAATCTCAGATGCCCTAGCAAAATGATGAGTCATCATTGACTTTTCTACGAACGTAACAAAATAATCAATATATCTCCGATATGTCTCCCTATTTTCCTCTTCTTTTGTATGCCTAATCAGGGTGGAGTTATAATTTTCAAAAAAGACTCGGATCACTCACCCCCACATCCATGATTCATTAATTGATTTGAGAAAATAAAGTATGCATTCACTATCTTCACCGGAGCCTGAAATATCATTGTCAAGTGTTGACAATTTTGGCACAAGACAACACAAATTAAACAAGAAAAAAACAAAACCCTCAACTTAGAAGAGATCTCAAACTCTAAACTTAGGAGAGGAAATCAGGGCTCCCAATTCAGTAAATTTTTTTGTGATATAACCAAAAAAAAAAAAAATTATAAAAGGACACGACAATATACATATATAATACTACTACAAAGAGATCGAGGTGATTATAATCGAAGCTCTTGAACGAAATACTGCCTTTTCTAAATCATATTATATATATATATATATATATCTACAAAATTCTATAATTTCATTTAGTTAATAACTTTAATTACATATTTTTTTTATTTTATCATAAACATTAAGTGTGAAATTGTAGATTAAAGATAAACCATCCATTAACTATATATATGATCGAGTTAACTCACAATTAAGCTCACTTATAAACTTGCATGTTCATCACATGCTAACAAACTAAATATCACTAAGCCAAAGTTTATCGGTTTATGTTGATGAGCTTTATTAAATGAGCGAGAACGAAAATTTGGTAGCCGATCGAATCCTAAATAGCTAGCCAACGGCTTGATTGATTACATCTCGATCTAAAAATTCAAGTTGAGAAAAGGTTGGAATAGAAGATTAAAACATTGATGGAGAATAAAAGAGCATGTTATGTCAAAATTTCTCCTACATAACACATGAGCATCAATCAAATAGAATTCATCAACATCGATCACTCATATATTCCATATATATATTAATTAGCCCATGGTTGTGACTTTGAGACAGGTCACACCCTCGAGAGAGAGAAACATCCCCAACCCTAGCTGTGCCCTTGCCCCATCACTATCGATCCCACCCAACCCTAACCCTAAACCCTAACCCTAACCCTTAACCCTAATTAACCCTTCTTGATTAATGTTCTATACTACCAATATATAAATACATATAAATTAAACAAAGCCTCCCGTCCACATCTTTAATTTCTTCCCAAAATATTATATATAGTGTTGAGTCTCTATTTCAATTTGATATTTCATCGTATATCATATTGTTTATATGCGACCTTCAATTATGATGTGCATCAAATATAATATATATATTAAATTACTAAAATATCACATTAAAATATATTCCGTATTTCGCTACACTACAAAATGCAAATCTCTATGTTTTGTTTCAAAAATATCCTTCTTCAACCATACGCTCTATTTATTTATTTTTTGTAATATATATATTTCGATCATTAAATATATTATATTTAAAATTATTAATCAATATAATATTAGATATCCAGTATGTATATTAAATTTACTTAACTAAAGTAGGTAATTAAATACTATAATATAATTCTTCTAAATCAAAGCCATAAGATATTTATATATTTTTCAAATATTACTTTATTTAAACATGAAATTATGATCAGACAAACACCTTAAAAATATTAAATTATATTTATAAATATTAAAATAACATATATAGAGTATAATTAAAGCTTTAAAGAATAAGCCTCTTTTATAAAATACACTATCTAAAACTTAATTTATTTTTATACTTTAAAATAGTCTACCTGGTAGAGCTGCTCTAACCATGACACTCTTATCTTTTGGGACTTGGTGCAGTCAAAATCACATAAGAAACAAGATTGGATTTTTGTAATTTTTGGCTTTTTGGAAAATTCAATAAATTGAATGCCTAATTATATGTAATATCCGTTTTTTAAAAAGGAAATAGAGAAGAAAGAGACCCTTACCTGAGTTTACTTTTGGAGTCTTATTATTTATTTTACAATATATATATATACTAGCCTTAAATTTGGGTTGAGTAATTATAAGTACTGTCGTTGGTGGTCCAATTAAAAAGTCATCAGATTGACTCTGGACCTACATAGTAGTATATAATATATCAGTCATACTATATATTAATAATCACATTATATTGTATATGTGATACATATATATATATATATTTGTAATTAAATGAACAAAAATTAAATTGAAGTGCAATGAAATTGACCAGGCTAGGAGTGCCTAGGGGGGATATATTGATGGAGATTAATATAAAATGAGGTATTCTCATCAATATAATATTTTGTGTTTTTTAATCGCTCCGCTACATCAGTTAATAAATTTTTTTGTTAATATCTATAAGATATTATGAGATTCTATTCTATAAGTATATATTTATATATAGTTTATAGGTAAAGTTTGTTAAATTTCACTCTTTATATTATGAACAGAGTTGTGGTCGACTATCCAATATTAATACTTATTTTTACGTATGTTTGAAACATACGAATTAAATATATATGTGCAATAATATATAATGTTTCACCTTTTACATATAATGTGGTTAATTTGTGGCCCATGCAAATAAACCTTGTTGTTTGTGGACTGCCTATTTTATCACACGCAACAACAGTATGTATATCTTACAATCATATTGGCATATAGCTAGTGAGCTCTCTGTATTTTATTAGCTGTATATTAAAAATCTTTTTTTTTTTTTGTAAATAAAAAATATTATAAAGAAAATGAGAGAGAGAAACTCTCCTTTGATCTTTTAGCAGTATTTATTTTAATTTATTATTTATACCTTGACTTGGATTATTCTCACCCCATGACCATATTAAAAAAATGTAGATAAGAAAAGAAAAAAAAACTTAAAAATGGTCAACTGATGATCCAGATCTAGTAGTAATGCATATGATTTTGGTGTTGATTACCCTAATTTGAGGAGACATCTTACATCAACTAGGTAATACAATTATATTTGTCCATAAAAACTAGGTAATAAAGAAATAGTGTGGTGATTAATAATTAAATAATGTTAGGGTAGGGCCCATAATGCAATATATGAGAATCTTGTGGCACAATAATAATTATTCCATATGTTGGTTGAAGTTAGGACAATGGATCCCCCGTGGTGGGGGCTCATCATCCCACTCATTGCTTTCGAATGTCTTCATATTTAATTAATTAATTAATTTATAATTAACCTAATTAAATATATACTCCTATTCTTAACTTTATACCTAATATTGCATAACATTAATTTGTGCAATATGTCATAATTTTATTTACTTTCGATTTCTTCTTTTTCTACTCCTATTCGTTTCTTTTTACCTTACACATCTCCATGGCCTTTCTTTTCAATGTTTCTAAATTCATTTTGTATTCGTTTCAACTAATCATGATAGTTTGTTTTTGTTACTCATCCATTTTTTTTTTAATTGTGTTTTGCTCTGATTTTTATTTATGTAGTAAGACATTTTTCTTTCGTACAATACACCTTTAATTTATTGTGTTAATATAGTACTCCCTCCATCCACCAAAAGTATGTTCACTTTCTTTATTTGTCTGTACATTAAAAGTATGTTCATTTCTTTTATAAAAATAATCACTTTTTTTCAACTTCACAACAACTCCACAATACCATTATTTTACCTTTTTTTTTTTTTTTTTTAAATATGTGTCCAAAGATGTGAACTATATGAACAAGCATGTGTTACTTTATGGACAAACATGTTCATATAATAACACGTATTTGTTCATATGATAACACATTAATCGACCGTAAGCATCCATGTATTTTTTCTGGCTATACTTTCTCAAATTAAAATGATAATATTGCATGTGAAATATTATACACAAACTTAATTTCTCTAGTATATATTTATTCTATGATTATATATTGAAATATAAATATCAATATTGAATTGCATATCAATACGCTACATATATAAATATATATATTTGTATTTATATAGTTTTATACCTGCACCACGAAAATTGTAAGAAATGGGCCTCACCACCTTCTTCTTTTATTTCCCATCTAACACGCGGTTTTGTGGTACCATTTCAATTAATTAATCAGCTTCATTTAATTATCACAGCAACTCAAAAAACTCGAGTCAACTTTTCTTTAATTACTAAAATTCGTACATTACTAATGATTTTATTATAATTGTATTATTAATAACCACAAAGCAATTTTATTTGAAAATAGCCATTCGTCCGTATGACTGTATGAGAGTTAATCGATACTCCATCTGTTCCATGATTATTTTATATGTGAAATGACACATAAAATAAGAAATATAGATTTAGTGGAGATTTTAAGAGGTAATTTTGTAAATTGTTATGTATAAAGTAAAACAATGACTAATGAGTTGACTTTTGTGTATGTGTGGAGAAAAAGTAATAGAAAGTATAAAAAAAATGAGAAAAAACAAAAAAACAAGTATAGCACATATTTGTTCATACAAAGTAAAGAAATGACTAATGACTTATTTGTAAATAGTTATGTATAAAGTAAAGAAATGACTAATGAAAAATTAATGACTAATGACTTATTTGTAAATCGTTATGTATAAAGTAAAGAAATGACTAATGAGTTGACTTATTAATTTGTTCATATAATGACTTATTTGTTAACTCATTCTATAAATGCATACAAAATGAGAAAAGTTCACATGAACTAAATTCACATAAATATTGTAAAGAAGTGTAAAATTAATTTACTAACACTCTTCATCACTAGTGAATCAAATTATCGTCTATAATTACTGGGGAGGAGGCCTATTGGGGCGGAGTGCTATCAACTTAATTTGCACTTGTGATGTGTGTAGCGTTGAAAATCAAATCAAGCTATTCAATACTCGATTCGAGATCATTTGGTAAAAGCTCGTTTGAACTCTATTCGATATAGATATCAAACAAATTTGAACATATATTTATGTTTGGGTGCAGTTTGAAGTTCGACTCGAGCTCGATAAGTAAAGAAAGATAAAATTAGTGCAAAAATGTTGAATTACTTGAGATTGACTCGTGTTCACCTCCATTAAAGCTCGTTCGAGCTCGACTCGTTTTTATCAAACAGTAATTTCAAAGTTCAATAATATTTCAAACAAACTTGAACTATATCGAGTTTGGGTGGCACTACGTACACTTCCATCTGGATATTCAGAATCTGATAAAAGGTCGAAAATATCCCTAAAATAATATTTTATTTAATGAGGGTATTCTAGTAAAATTACATTTTTTTAATTTTTTTTTTTAAATTCTGGATAGGCGCCATGTTTTTCAATCGAGTTTAGCTCGACTTGACTCATTTACAACCCTAAACATGTGGGCCTAAACACGTGTGCGTGAACTTAAGATTCTAATACTATGAAATAAATTAAATTATCTCATTTAAAAATTTGAATTTTTAAAAAGATGTTTAAAATCAAATACAGCATAAACTAAAGCTTAAAAGAAAATTAAAGTTCATAGTCATCAAATTAATTATATATATATAATAAGATCTTTTAATTATAGACAAGGTGCATGCTCATCAATATGATGTGCTATATCACTAGGTACAAATGAAACTTAAGATTGATAAAAAAAAAAAATGAAACTTAAGTATTTGTCGTTTTAATTAATTAGTGTCATGAGGTTGGCTATTAATGTCATCACAGACATATAAGTAAATGAGAAAAACTAATTGAGTAATACTTGTATACACTTAATTACCTGGTGTAATTTAATCACTATTTTAATTTATTTCTAATGTAAAGAGTTAAATATTAGTTGTACAATTATGAATATCTTTAAATTACTTAAAATTAAATTGTATATAAGAATTTGTTAAACTAACTAAATCTTTCGAATATGTTCAAAATATATTTTTCATTAAATTAAATACTCCCTCCGTTTTTTTTTATAAGATATTTTAGAGAAATTTATTAGAATTAAGAAAGGGTATGTTTTGACAAATATACCCTTAGATAATAAAGAAGGTTTTTAATTACATTAATTTCATTCTATAATACATATTAAATTTCAATTCTTTCCAAAGTTAAGGGAGGACATATATAATTGGAATAAACATTATAAAAAATCTAAAACATCTTATATTTATGCACAAGAAAAAAAGTCTAAAACATCTTATAAAAAAAAATGGAGAGAGTATATTTTAGGGATACACATATGATAAATTATAAATTTTTTGAAATAAAGTAAAATTTAAATTTTAAACTTTAAAACAACACATATTATAAAATGGAGGGTATATATTTTTGGGAGGATTATGATTCGATCAGCCAAGGTTGTAATATCCTGTCGATTGTTGTTTTTATTTTTTCAAATTAAAATAATTGTAATTAAGAAGTGCTAAACGGGTAATTACCTGATCGGGGAAGATTATGTGACAGATGTGCAAATTGCAATAGTGATAAAATCAAAGATAAGATATGAAAAAGAGTAGTTTATTACTTGTTTGGGAGTGTAGAAAGATAAAAGTTGATAAAATAGAGGATTAATTAGGTAGTGGGGATGGATATCATGCAACCATAAAAAAATGGTTTTGAGGCTCAAAAAAGATTCAAGTGAATCCCCTTGTTATGTGTATAATCTCTTTTTACAAGGTTTGATTTTATCTAGAATCATTTTTTATTAATCAAATCACTTTTTTGATTACGTTTCTAATGTGTCATGGATATATATAGGGTTAAGTGTCTTAATTACAAGTTGATAATTAGTTCAAAGGGAGTAGTAATTAATTGAATTCTAAATTGTTGGTAGAGTTTTTTCTTATTTTTTTGTTTTTTTGGCCAATGGTTTTTTCTAGTCCAGTTAATTAATTCATTTTTTTAGAACTATTTATTTTTTCGAATTGAATTTTTTTCTTATTAATAAGAACAATTATCATGAGGTAACTCAACGACAAAATTCAGTAAGTCTATCCAGACTCTCAAAATTTTGAAAAGTCTCGATCATTTCATGTGCTACATTATTTACAAAACTCACTTGCATTGATATATAATCTCCAAATGTTGATTTAGAAGTAGTACAAAATTGGATAATAAGTGCGTCTCCTTCTATTATTCCATTAGACCAACATCTCTCTTTTATGCTTCTCAAAAAAAAAAAAAAAATCTCTCTTTTATTTAAGGAGGTGACTCGAAAAAATCTAACGCCTCACCCGACATCAACTCCCCAACATTCTAAAAAAACCAACGACTTTCCCTCGAAAAAACCTTCAAACTCATCTCGTTTCACAAATCAACATTATTTAGCGATTTGATTGGCTACAACTGATTAGCGATCAATTTGAACTACTGTGACATATTTTTCAAATCTTTTTATAATTTTGTCATGGCAAAAATAATTATAACAAAATACATGAAAAAATTAATTAGACTAAAAGATGATTAGGAATTTCAATAATTTGATGAAAATGAGCTTATAAAGGTATAAAGCGCGAAAATTCTGGTTTCTTTTCCTTAAATATGATTATAAATCACATGGATAATTGTATAAAAATTCACCATTTTTTAAATGTTTATCAATTATCATATATCTTTTTTTTTTTAATTTACAATTTAATACACAAATTAATTATTTGTTGCAATTTGATGTACTAAAAAAATTACGAACGTTTTGAACAATAGAAAAAAAAAATTATGTGAAACCATCTTAATTTTGCTTTTTAAAAAGTGATACAGTACCATTTTTCTAAAAAGTAATACTCCATAAAATAGTGATACCGATCATGAGACAGTCTCGTAAGACTTTCTCATAGAAATATTATTGACATTTTTATGACCTGTTCGAAATAAAATGATGCAAAAAGATCGCATATTTATAAGCTACTAGTAATATATATAATACGAGCTTGAATTAATTCAACATTAATAAAAATGGGAAACTGACAAATATTAAAAAATAAAATTATTCAAAAAATACTGTATTTGAGCAGTATTCTTCATTAATTCAACATTAACAAAAATGGGGAAATCGACAAATATTAAAATAAAATTATTCAAAAATACTGTATTTAAGCAGTTAAATTGGTACTAGGGCCAAGGAGTGTGTATATGGTGACAAAAATAGTAATAAACCAAATCTTACAGAATCAAAATGTGTTTTAGTTCAATCGAAAATTACGAGTTTCTGAATTAAGGAGAAAATTTGAAGAAAAAAAAATGTCCCCTAAATTTCACGTTTTTATGAAAATGCCTTTTGTAAGTTTATGATTATGCCCTGAAACTTCAAATTTTTTGTTAAAGCTAGATGTCCTGCAAGTCTGCAACTGGTTATATCAAGTTTTGCAGCCGGTGCATTGCTGACGTGGCAGTTTTTATTATGTTATGTGACATTTTAAATTCGTTTTTCTTTTACAATTATATTACATGTTTGTAAAATACCTTAAATATTGAAAAAATCAAAACAAAATTATTAAATATGAATCTGAAAATGTATTTTAAAAATTGAAAATTATTTTAAAAGTTTAAAGATACAAACCAAATCCAAAACAACATAAAATAACAACAAAAAAAAAATACAAATACAAATATCTAACATTATTTTAGGAAAAAAATTATTTTTAGTCCTGTAAGTTTGGTTCATTTCAAAATAAATTCTTTAAGTTTTTACTTTACAAAATAAGTCCTATAACATTTAATTTTGATCCTTTTTTTATTAATTTCAGTCCTTTAAGTTTAACGCACAAGAAAACTTTAAATCTGCCAACACAATTTGAGGATTCCGGTCAAATTTCCAAATTTTGTCATTTAAATATCTTAAAATATGAAAAAATGGATAAATTTTGAAAATTAATTATATTTATTGTACATTTTTATAAAACACCATTAAAATATTAAATAAAAACTAAATAAAATTAAAAAGTACAAAAATTATGTAACAAAAAATATTTAATTAAATTATTAAAAAGTCAACCAATTAGACGGACATATAAATTGATACAACAATTTAATTAAATAATAGTATTATTAAAACATATAATGTATTAATGTAACATGAAAAATGAGCTAAGGTTTATGACTAAATAATCGTCTATTAATTATCAAGATATTGTTTTTTTTTTTTTTTGGATAATATGGATGAATCTATATAATATTCCCTATTATTATATACATGTGATATAACACAACATAGATAGGAAGTTGATAATTAAAAAAATGGACAAGCTCGTATACTTATTTAAAGTCATACATATAAAATGTAGTAAATTTTTTCACCATTACTTTCTAGTATCAAACTTGAAGGCTAGCTAATTAATTAGTTGTAATTATTGAAAAGTAGGAATTAGTTAATTTTTTCCTTCCAACATACGTATTAAATTGTTGTGTCAATAAATATATATATATATATTTAATTAATTATTTCAGCATACTACTTAATTGTATTTCCTAGCGAGATATTAATGGAGTCTGCAGAGTGCAGCTATCCAGTTCCTTATGTTTTAATAATTTTATTTAATTAAATTGTTGTATCAATTTATATGCTCTTATAATTGGTTGTCTTTTTAATAATTTTATTAAATTAAAAATTTTTGTTAAATTTTTTTTTGTACTTTTCAAATTTATTTAGTGTTTATTTAATATTTGAATGACGTTTTACAAATATATACAATAAATATTATTATTTTTGTAAATATTATCAATTTTTTAGATTTTAATATATTTAAATGCTAAAAATTAAAAAATTGGCCGGAGTTCTCAAATTTTTCCGGCGAGTTTGAAGTTTTTCGATGAGTTTAAACTTAAAGGACTTAAATTATTCAAAAAATGACTAAAATTAAATGTTATAGAACTTATTTTGTAAAGTAAAAACTTAAAAAAAAAATTATTTTGGAATTAACCAAACTTACCGGACTAAAAATAAATTTTTCCCCATTATTTTACTCCTAGATAGATGGATACGCATATTAAGAAAGTGTAATAATGAGTGAAGTTTTGAAGGGTAATTTTGTAAAACTTTATATATAAAGTAAAGAAATAAATTGACTTTTGTATATGTACGGAGAAAAAGTAATGACATTTGTGTATAATTGAGAATATAGTGAGGGTGAAGTTTATAAATGATTTTCTATTTTAAGAGTGTAAAAGTTATTGTAAAACCGAAGGTAAGATTTAAAAAATAATAATTAAATTATCTGAAATTCGATAAAGATACAAAAAGAAATAAAAATATTAAAAAATGCACAAAATTAGAATAATTAAAAATTAAATCAATTCAATTCATTAAAATAAAAAAACATACACCAAATTATATAAATATATTATGAAAATTATGAGTTAATAGATACAGACCGAATTAAAAATATAGAAAAAAAATCCTAAAAAACTTTTAACATATTTTTAAAATGTAAACTTATTTTAGGATTTAAAAAATAATATAATTCAACATTTTATTATAATTATTTGAAATTCCTTTCAATAATTTAAAAATTATTAGTGAATAAAGTATAAGAAAATATTTAATTAAATTAAATTTCTTAAAATAAAACAAAATACTCCAAATTATGTAAAATATAAATAGATTCTGAAATTTATGTTAATTATTAAAAAAATAATAACTAAAATTTAAAATGGAAATTTACAGTAATATTTTATTAATATTATTCATTTTTTAATAATCAATTTCATTTTTATTATTCAAATTAAGAATATATTTCAATTAATTGTGAGAGAAAGTACTTTAACAAAAAAAAAAAAAGGTAGTTTTCACTTTAACGAATAAAAATGAAAGTTTAATAATTTTTATTAATACGAAAAAAAAAAAAAAAAAGTTTGATAATTTTTAGGTGAGGGAGTTGAATGCAAAGTGAGATGGCCTAAAATGATAATGTCTGGGCCGTTGGCCCAACTATGAGAATGACTAACGTGGTCCTAACTGGATTTAGGATCCATTTTCGTACCACAATATCTTTATTCTTCTTGAATATAACTATTGGAATGACATTCCTTCCCCCATCACATTCAATCCCTATTACCAATTTAATCACACATTTACATAATTCCAAAAATTAAATAAATATATAGAGAAAGTTTTATGTGAGACGATCTTATGCATGACAGCATGAGTGATTAGACGAATATCCATCTAAGTATTTAAGTCACCTTTTTTTTAATGATTAACTAGGAGTTTCATTAGCCCACGAATTATAAAATATAGTAAATGAGATTCGTCTCTTGTTACAATTTTTTTTTATCTATTTATAAACTAGCAAGGTGTAGCAGATGATCATAATTAAGAATTTATATAAGGAGATAAATTTTCCAACTACCATATCGTTTTCATAGATTTATAAACATTAATACCTTGATAGGGGGGTGTAATGGTCCAAATTAAAAGACAGCAGGCCCATTTATATCTATGTTCAAAGCCCAATCAATTATGCCAACTTCCCATGTGACTTTGATAGTGATATTTCTATGCTTCTTCTTTTTGTTAATACCTTTTTGGAATTTCAACTCTTTTTATCCCAATTTGTTGCATAATGTTAAAAGATTCTTAACAAGTAAAATGTATGATATCTCTCAAATATTAATCTTCTAGAGTAGTGTGTTGAAAACTTTTGCTATTATCTCAATTATATGTTTGCATTTGTGATTTGAAAATTAAAGTCTTCCAATCAGTTGTATTTTGTTTGTATTTTTTAATGATATTATCAGAATAGAGAATTAGTTCTTTTATTAAAAAAAATATTAATTATTTTACTATAAAATATTAATGGTAAAACGTGATTTGATGTGAAAGTATAGGATGCAACCTTATACATAGATAGATATATTCTTCAATCTCTTAGTTGGAGTGGAGAAACGAATTTGATATTCTAGTAGAGTTTAGAATTTAGTGCATAATTAATAGAGTTAATTGAATTGTTTATGGGAAAGTCGTCCGAAACTAGATCGTAACGACACCAGATTTCGAGTGTGGTGCATCAAATTAAAACACACAACAAAATTATGAAACTAGCCTTAGATCAATTGGTCAAAACTTTCAGATTGGTGCTGGGGTTCCAACGTTCAAGTCAGGAAGACAGGAAACCAGTGATCTCAAGGTATTTTCGAAGAGCACTCAATCACGGGGTGAGAAATATGACTATCAATGTATGTATATGAATAATTAAGTGAAGTGCGTGCTTCAAATTCAATAGTACACAATTATGTTAGGAATTAATACAAGAATTAATTCTCACCCTCTCTAAAAGTTCGAACTTTTAGATGAGACGGAATTCTTTCATGGTATCAGAGCAAACCAGGCAAACGGTCTGGGTTCGATTCCAGTTGAAAGCACTCCATCCATTTAAATTGTCCACTCGATGGGCCTCGAATTTGTACATATATTATAGTTGGGCTTCAAACCACCTTCTTCATGGGCTCGAGGCCCATGTATTCCAAAATAGGTTGTGAAATATTGTACCATATTTGCCTCGATCTTTAGTAAAATGTTATAGATACATACACTTCCCTCAAAATCCTAACCCTAATTTTGTAGCAACCGTCGTCCATCTTCGACCCCCAGCAGCCGTCGCCGCCCCTCTGGCCTCCTCCATCGCCGCCACCTCCGATGTCAATATATTCAGAAAAAAAAAAACTTAATTTTTTTCGAGCGACACTGATTCATAGACCATAAAATATATGATGGACTATAATTTGTCGACGAAAACACCCTGGTCGAAAACATTGTACCGAAAGAAAATAAAAAATTATTTCTCGACAAGAAATGTCGACCTGAAAATATTATGGTCGACAAATTATTGTCGACCATAATGTTTTGGATCGACATTCTTGTCAAAAAAAAAAGGAGAGAGGGGAGCGAAGGAGGGCGGCGGCATCACTGGGCGAGAGGGGCGGCGCCGCCGCTTGTTATAGAAATTAAAATAAAACAGGGCGATGGTGACAGACGAGGCGAGGGGGGGAGGGGGACTGCGACGGCGAGAGGAGAGAGGGGGAGTGCATAAAATGAAAAAAAAAACGGGGGGTAGGGGAAGAGAGAAGCGACAGAAAAAAGTTGAAGAATATGAAGAAATTAGGGTTATAGAGGGTGGATATGTTTCTATAATATTTTACTAAAGGGGCAAATATGTATTTCATATATATATTTAATTAATAAATAGAAGGGGGAGTGCATTAAACAAAGCTGGAGGGGTACCTAATTTGACAATCATCAGATTCATCACATAAATCACATTATGGGCTTATTTTGAGGCCCCGGTGGGGCTCCATCAAGCCCACCATCCCATTTCAAGATATATTGAGTGCATGGCAGCTGCGATCCAATCATCTTTATCATTATATCAATAGATTAATCAAAATAGATAAAAAATAATTCCGTCGAATTTCATTATTTCCACTTTTCTTTTTTGATTGTCCAATTTTATTATGCACATACCCTTTTTAGAAACAAATTATTCATATTATTTTATCTACACTCTCATACTATACTTATTTATCCATTTTGTCATTCACTTTATTCATAAACAATCATTTTATTTACAAATAGACCACACAATACCCCCATCGTACCCTCAACCTCAACTTATTTACTTTATGAATAAACTAATCAATATTCATTAAAACCCGTGCTCGGAGAAGTGAGCATTTTAAAATTGAACGAAGGGAGTAATACACAATATCATATCAAATATAAAAAAAATATACTCCCTCCGTCCTAGGATTACTTTCACGGTTTGATCGGCACGTTGTTTAAGAAAAGTGAATTTAGTGGTTGGTGATTTAAGATAAATGAGGGGTATTTTAGGTGATTTTGTATGGTGTAAAATGAATATGATGAGGTGTAAAGTAAAATGTATGTAAAAAGATGGTGGCAATTTTGAAAATAAAATGGTGTTGGGAGGGTATTAAGAGTGTGCAAGTAATTTTAGGACGTCCAAATAAGAAAAATGTGCAAGTAATCACGGGACGGAGGGAGTAGTATTTTCTCGTACTCCAAATATCATTTTCTCATAGAACAAATCATTTTGTCTGCATCAGTGCTACTGAAGAACGGTAGTAAATTTGATTGAAATTTGTGTTTTAATTTTAATAATTGTTGATTTTTTTTTTTAAATACATTGTATTCCTATTCTATTATGTTTTATGTAGATTTATGCAATACTGGCCCATTAGTGTTTAGTTTTAATTTTTGTTATTTCCTTTTCTATTCTTCTATATATAATTCATATTACGTAGTGTCTTTTGTCGTTATAATTTTAAGATTCGATTTTCTAAGTCGAGCCAACAACAATAAATAAAAGCATTGATTGGAAGACAATCCAATGTGTTTTATTCAGATTTTTTTAGTAAGTCTGTTACTTTTTTTGTTTTCAAATCTCGACGAAGATTAATTAAGGGATAAAAGCGGCAAAAATTAGACGAATGAGTAACTCTGTGTCATTCTATTTTTCCTAGAATTTACTTGTTATTGTTCCTCCTATTCTAATGCTTGGGGATAGGGCTATTATTCGAGCCGAGCCGAGTATTTGAAGTTCGAGCTCGGCTTGAGCTCTTATCGAACCGAGCCGAACTCTGCTCGATAACATTGGCGAGCTAAGAAACGAGTTCGGCTCGACTCGTTAAATGGTCTAACGAGCCGAGCCTAACGAGCCTAATGGAAATAAAAGAAAAAAATTAGATATCAAGCCTAACAAGTCGAGCTCAAGCTGGCTCGTTAGTAAATCGAGTATCTAACGAGCTCGAGCTCGACTCATTTAACGGACGAGCCGAGCCGAACTCAAGCCTTATCAAGTCGAGCCGAGCTCACGAGCGGCTCGATTCGTGTAACAGCCCTACTTGGGGATTAACACTTGTTTAAGTGTTGATGGAGGGGTGGAATTAGTAGGGTGCATTGTCGATCTAGCTCTTGTGTCGAGGGTATTTTGATCTTTTGATGGTTGAAACTTGATAAGTTGAATACTCATATATTTTCATGGTCGCTATAATTTTTGGTTAAATTTATGAATTTGTATCTTGCGAGTCATGATTGGGTAACTAGATTGAATATTAGTGTATTGGTCATA